>CM041292.1:1330825-2661650 GCA_023052935.1 Piezodorus guildinii | reverse complement strand
ACTAGCTAATATTTAAAAAAAATTAATTATCGTCTATTTAGTTTTAAGATAGTTGTTGATTTTGATTTTTTAGATAGGAGGGGTAGTTTTTTGGAATAATTAATGTGTTTTCGGGTATTATAATTAAATTTTTCGAGCTGTATTTTTGATCGCTCGCGTGCATTTTAACTCGCATTAAATTTTAATGTTTTTTATTGATATAGGGATTAATTAATGTGCTTTCGGGTGGTTATGATTACGTTTATTGAGCTGTATTTTTTTATCGCTCATGCGTATTTCAACTCGCATTTACTTTTAATGTTTTTATTGATATAGGGATTAATTATTTTGCTTTCGGGTGGTTATGATTACGTTTTTCGAGCTGTATTTTTTTCGCTCGCGCTTATTTTAACTAAAATTTACTTTTTATGTGTTTTATTGATATAGGGATTAATTAATGTGCTTTCGGGTGGTTATGATTACGTTTTTTGAGCTGTATCTTTTATCGGTCTTGCGTATTTCAACTCATATTTACTTTTAATATTTTTTATTGATATAGGGATTACTTAATGTTCTTTCGGGTGGTTATGATTAAGTTTTTCGAGCTGTAATTTTTATCGCTCTCGCTTATTTTAACTAAAATTTATTTTTTATGTTTCATATTGATATAGGTGTTGAAAATTGTGTTTTCGGGTCCTATAATTATGTTTTTTTAGTTTTATTTATTTATCGCTCCCGTGCATTTTAACTCGCATTAAATTTTAATTTTTTTTATTGATATAGGGATTAATTAATGTGCTTTCGGGTGGTTATGATTACGTTTTTCGAGCTGTATTTTTTATCGCTCATGCGTATTTCAACTCGCATTTACTTTTAATGTTTTTTATTGATATAGGGATTACTTAAGGTTCTTTCGGGTGGTTATGATTAAGTTTTTCGAGCTGTATTTTTTATCGCTCTCGCTTATTTTAACTAAAATTTATTTTTTATGTTTCACATTGATATAGGTGTTGAAAATTGTGTTTCGGGTCCTATAATTATGTTTTTTTAGTTTTATTTATTTATCGCTCCCGCGCATTTTAACTCGAATTTACTTTTAATGTTTTTTATTTATATAGAGATAATTAATGTGCTTTTGGGTGGTTATGATTACGTTTTTGAGCTGTATCTTTTATCGCTTATGCGTATTTCAATTCGGATTTACTTTTGATATTTTTTATTGTTATAGACGTTTGTAATTATCTTTTCGGGTCTTGTGATTACGTTGTTTAAGCTGTTTTTATTGTCGCTTGCTCTCATTTAAACTTGCATTTGCAGTGGTCTTTGTTTGGTTTTGTTTTAGGGGATTCTCATAATGTGTTTTGAACTTTATTCTTTTATGCGCTTGGGAATTTCTACAAACCGTAGGTATTATGTTATAATATGATGTAAAAATTATTTATTGTTTTTTTGCAAGATCTGATTACATTTTTGATTTGGACGGTACATCGCGATTGCGCATTCTTTTAGATCACTTTTCATTTAAGTTAAAATGTGCACTAGCTATAAATAAATGTCATAAACTCTATTAGTATTCCCGAAAACACTATAAACGATCCCTCTATCGAATATTTATGAAATAGAAACAGTAACTTAAAATGAGTAAAAGCGATAACAAATTTGGTTCAAAGAATGTTATCAAAACACCCGAAAATAGAATAAACGATTCCTCAATTAAATTATCAAATAATTGTAAGACCAAGTTAGGAAGCGGATCCTTTACAAAAGATTTAGTTGAAAAAATACGCATGAGCGATAAAAAATACAGCTCAAAAAACGTAATAATAACTACCCGAAAGCACATTAATTAATCCCTATATCAATAAAACACATAAAAAGTAAATTTTAGTTAAAATAAGCGCGAGCGAAAAAAATACAGCTCGAAAAACGTAATCATAACCACCCGAAAGCAAAATAATTAATCCCTATATCAATAAAAAACATTAAAAGTAAATGCGAGTTGAAATACGCATGAGCAATAAAAAATACAGCTCGAAAAACCTTATGATAACCACCCGAAAGCAAAATAATTAATCCCTATATAAATAAAAAACATTAAAAGTAAATTCGAGTTAAAATGCGCGGGAGCGATAAATAAATAAAACTAAAAAAACATAATTATAGGACCCAAAAACACAATTTTCAACACCTATATCAATGTGAAACATAAAAAATAAATTTTAGTTAAAATAAGCATGAGCGATACAAAATACAGCTCGAAAAACTTAATCATAACCACCCGAAAGAACATTAAGTAATCCCAATATCAATAAAAAATATTAAAAGTAAATATGAGTTGAAATACGCATAACCGATAAAAGATACAGCTCAAAAAACGTAATCATAACCACCCAAAAGCACATTAATTAATCCCTATATCAATAAAACACATAAAAAGTAAATTTTAGTTAAAATAAGCGCGAGCGAAAAAAATACAACTCGAAAAACGTAATCATAACCACCCGAAAGCAAAATAATTAATCCCTATATCAATAAAAAACATTAAAAGTAAATGCGAGTTGAAATACGCATGAGCGATAAAAAATACAGCTCGAAAAACGTAATCATAACCACACGAAAGCACATTAATTAATCCCTATATCAATAAAAAACATTAAAATTTAATGCGAGTTGAAATACGCATGAGCGATAAAAAATACAGCTCGAAAAACGTAATCATAACCACCCGAAAGCACATTAATTAATCCCTATATCAATAAAAAACATTAAAATTTAATGCGAGTTAAAATGCACGCGAGCGATCAAAAATACAGCTCGAAAAACTTAATTATAATACCCGAAAACATATTAATTATTCCAAAAAACTACCCCTCCTATCTAAAAAATCAAAATCAACAACTATCTTAAAACTAAATAGACGATAATTAATTTTTTAAATATTAGCTAGTAAAAAACAGAACTTGATATCAAATATCAAAGAGACCCAAAAAAAAATATCATTTATTATATGCCAAAATTATTAAAAAAGTCATAATGTTAATTAAACTAATTATTTTTCAATAAATAAATAAATAAAACGGAATATTTAAGGCTAGAAGTGAAGAAAAGGTGACATTTGACTTGGAAAAGGTAACATTTGAAATGGAAAAGGTGACATTTGACTTGGAAAAGGTGACATTTGAAATGGAAAGGGTTACATTTGACTTGGAAAAGGTTACATTGACTGGAAAAAGTTACATTTGACTTGGAAAAGGTTACAATTGACTTGGAAATGCTATAAAAATGAGAAAATTGTGAGATGGAGGGCGAATTGTCTCCCTATAAATATGATATTTTATAGGCCGGGAAAGGAAAATATTGCAGCCGATACACTCTCCAGAGTATGTGCCAGCGCTAATTCTGTATCGTATTTGACTGGCACGCGAAAATGTGCCACCCTGGTATAACGAGAATGTACCATTGGGTAAAATCTAAAAACTACCATATTCCCTGGACGACATAAGATCTATGATTTCATCCTGCAAGGTTTGTGCTGAAGTAAACCATCACAGCTTTCACTCATAAATCAGTTCACATTAAATAAATCTACCTCTCCATGGACGATTATAATTTATATTTTAAAGTCGCTTTTCTAGCAAAATAACATCTTAACGATTTTGCATTAGGTTCCCTTCGCAAATATCGAAATCTTAAAGCATTTGACTATCTGTTTTCGCTTCATCGCGTATTCACTTGCCAAGTACTCTTCATGTCACAGAGCTTCAGCGTTCTTCACACTGAGTAACGAGTCCCTTCATCTCCAACGATCTACTGGGAATATCGCAATCCCCTCCCGTGGAATAGTCAATGTGAACGCTATAACGGTGTGATTTGGAACACGATAACATTGGCCTTGAGGTCCCACGGATTAGAAACTGGTCAATAGGAGCTTGTTATCAATGATGCACTTCACAGCAAGAGATCTGTACAGCCACTAACGCCACTCCACACGAGCGCATGTTCCTTCATGCTAAAAAGATCCTCGAATGGTACATCGCTCCCTGCATGGCTACTCAATGCGGGGCCAGTGCTCTTAAGGAAGTTCGATCGACGTAGCAAGCATGACCCGTTGGTCGAAGAGGTGGACCTCATCGATGCCAATACAGACTACGCTCAAGTCAGACTGCCGAACGGGAGAGCGCTGACAGTTTCTACACGACATATGGCTCCAGCCGGAGAACAAGTAAGGGACCTTCAACATTGTTGTAAAATCATTAAAGAATTTACTACCAATTTAATAAAGGTTTTAATTATTCAATTTATATATTTAAATGTTTTTCATCAGCGTTAACAAGATAATATAGTTATTTTCACTGAATCTACAGAATTTTTACTTTAGAGGAAGAAAATTAAAATATCGGCATTTAAGCCCTGGCAGACCATTTTAATCAGTTGTAGTAGCTCTTTGGATATTAGTATTGAAAATAATTAATTAGATCATATGGTTGTTGTTAATGTGGATTGTTATTAATAAAACGTTCTTACGAATGGTTTATGTGAATTTTACTTAATACAACATGGTGGCAGCGGTGGGATGATTAAGTAAATATAAATAAAGAAGAAAATAACGGCACGATCAACTTTTAGTGAACCATTTCTTACATTCGGTGAGTCGTTTGATTTGTTTTTTACATATAACCTTTTTTTTAGAAAAATTGAGAAATTAGCGAGTTACAATATTGCTAGCCCAGCACCCTTTTCATTTTCTAACCCTGAAGAATGGCCTAAATGGAAAAGACGTTTTGAACATTTTAGACTTGCCACGCAATTGAATAAATCTAGCGAAGAGGAGCAGGTTAATACATTAATTTATTTAATGAGCGACAAGAAAGACGAAATTATTTTAGAATTTAAATTGATCCCAGATGAAGTCAAGGATTACCAGAAGGTCATAAAAAAAATTTGATGATTACTTTTCTCCTAAAACTAACGTGATATATGAGAGAACTAAATTTAATAAAATTGCTTATTTTATTACTGATTTACAAAATCTCGCAGAAAAGTGTGATTATAAGACCTTTAAGGATGAATTAATTATGGACAGGATAGTTGTAGGCATTCTAGACAAAACTCTAGCAGAGAGAATGCAAATGAATGACAACTTAAACCAAGAAACAGCTATTAAAATGGCTAAGTAATCAGAAGAAGTAAAGAAACAATTAGAATCCCTTAATTTAGGAACATCAGCAGTTAACGAAGTTAAACCTAACCTCGCTGGGAACTCTGGGAAAGCTGATCGTTCCAAAACAAATTTTTCAGAAGGAAGAGCAATAAATACTTTATGTTCTTATTGCTTGTTTTCGGCACACGACAGAGGTAAATGTCCTCCTCGTAATGAGAAATGTAACCACTGTCATGTTAAAGGGCACTTTGCTCGAGCTTGTTCGAAAAGAAATGGAGGAAAAAAATTTAGCACAACCAATGCGAGTAAGAGACGTTATGTTAACCAAGTTGATGAATCTGATAAATTTATTTATGGCTCTTGAGAGGGATCTGTTTGTGCTATTGGTGCAGATAAATCAACACCGTGGTCTGCTATTGTAACACTAGGGAATAAGAAAATTGAATTTAAGGTAGATACTCCCATCATGGGCAAGATCCTAGAAGTCATAGAACAATTTGGATTATTTGCCAGGGTTTATAAAATGGGGTCTTCGAGCCAAAAGAATCCGAATCTAAATTCGTTTGAAGAGGTACGCTCTAAATTTCCTAACCTTTTTTCAGGATTTGGGAAAATACCTGGAAAATATAAGATTATACTTAAGCAAAACAGTGTTCCTGCGGCTGTAACTTCGCCTCGGCGCATACCTATTCCCCTAAGGACCTTAGAAAAACATAAACTTGAGGATATGGAAAAACGAGGAATCGTCGAGAAAGTGACGGAACCAACTGATTGGTGCTCAGCCTTGGTGGTGGTCCCCAAAAAGAGCTCGAAGGACAAAACTGATGTTAGGCTTTGTGTAGACCTCCGACCGCTCAATAATTGTGTTCAAAAGGATTTTCATCCAATTCCAGACGTAACGTACACTCTCAGTCTTCTAAAGGGAGCAAACTACTTTTGAAAATTAGACGCCGAATGTGGATTCCATCAAATAGAATTGCACGAAGATTCAAAAAATCTTACCACATTCATCACACCATATGGCAGGTATAGATTTAACCGGTTGCCTTTCGGAGTAAGCTCTGCTCCTGAACATTTACAGAGACGAATGAACGATATATTGGAGGATTTACCGGGAACTGTTTGTATGATGGACGATATTGTGATTTTTGGCTCCACAAAAGAAGAGCACAATCAGAATCTACGGAGAGTACTCAAAAAGCTCAGTGACATTGGAATGACACTGAACAAATCTAAAACACAAATTTGCCAACGTGAATTAGAATTTTCGGGCCATCTGGTAAACAGTAACGGCATCCATATTCACCCAGATAAAGTTCGAGCAATAAAGGATCTTGATGCACCCACGAACCTAAGAGAATTGAATTAAATTTTACATCGATATAGTGAGTTTAATCAAAATCGTTGGAACCGTTTTCGAGAAAATCGAAAAAAGGTGCAAAATGCATGGTATAAAGTGCCTCTTTTGGTAAGCTCATTTTGATGAAAAAAGTTTTGTCACGTCTCGGGCGTATATTTGTCTTAAATATGAAATTTCAGTTTCATAGAACTTACCGTTTCCACCCGGGAGTTGCCACACACACACAGACCTTTTTGCGGGACTTGGTTATTTGGACTCAGGGGACCCTAAAACGTGTATTTCCGTTGAAAACTGGAATTCCAAAATTTTCACGATCGCAATACTTCCTCTTACTATATATAGTAAGTGAAAGTAAAAATTGCATGGCGTAATCTTGACGCACTAACAAATGAAAATATTAACCCTTTCCTCGATCCACTTCATTCTTTAGAATCTATCTATACCTCCACTTCTTTGGATGATATGGTTGAACGTCTATCGTCGAATCTACTGGCTTTCCTAAATAACCATTCACCTCTCAAGACTGCTACGTTCCGACGTCCACCAGCTCCTTGGATTACTCCAGAGATACGAGACTTGATGAAACGAAGAGATGCAGCCTGGAGGTTTCGCCGCACTAGACTTCCCAATGATTACAATACCTTTAAATATCTCCGAAACTTCACCCAGTCAACTATACGCAGCGCCAAGGCCGGGTTCTTTCATGACTCTTTAACCAAGCTCCTGATCCTAGGTCTAAGTGGAGGATTCAAATAAACTTCTCTGTCATAAACTCTAAATCCTCTAATTATTATCCTTTTCCGCCGACGAACTAAATTCCTATTTTACAAGTCTTCCTTCTCATACCTCTGTAAACCACACTCTTCCTGCATTACCTTCTATAATTCGATTTAATCCTGAAAATGTTTTCCTTCAGCATGGAAAATGTAGTTGTACGTCCTCTTAAGAAGGTTTCTTCTCCATCCAACGTTTCCGATTTCAGACCTATTTCCATTCTTTCAAACTTATCTAAGCCGTTATAAAGATTAGTCCCAAACCAGCTTTCTACATACCTAAATCACAACTCTCTTCTTAACCCTTTTCAATCAGGTTTTCGCACTGGATATTCCACCCAATCTGCCTTATTAAGAATCACACAGGACATACAGTCCTCCATTGAGGAACAAAAAATAACAAACCTAATCCTATTCGATTTTACCAAAGCTTTTGATTGTGTTGATCATGAGATTCTTCTATCCAAACTTCGTAACCTGTCCTTATCCAATAGTACCATCAAATGGTTTCATTCCTTCTTATCCCATCATTCACAGACAGTGGTCATCCCAGGCAAATGTTCTTATAGAAGCAACACATAAAGTACAGTATGATATAGATGAAATCTGTCATTGGGCAAATAATATCAATCTGCAGCTTAATGCAGGTAAAACTAAACCAATCCTTATCGGCTCCAAACCAACCTTGAACTCCCTTCCATACTACCCGTTGCTCTTTCTCAATAAAATCCCTATTCCTTTCCAGAAAACTGTTAAAAAATCTTGGAGTTACCTTTAACCAAAACCTATCCTGGAATAACCATGTATCCGAAATATTCCGAAAATCCATTTCCATACTCAAACAGCTCTATAGATTCCGTGAATCCTTACCTTTAAAAACCCGTCAGCTAATTGTTTCCTCTATTTCTTCCCGAACTTTGTCTGATGAACTGATGAACTAGAAATAATTAAAACGACTTATGAATTGTTTTATCAGATTCATTTTCGGAGCCCGTAGACGTGATCATATTTCTGGTTATTATACCATCTTAAAATGGCTCTATCCTTGTGTTCGACTACAATATTTCCTTGGTTCCTACTAATTCCAAACTCTAAAAAATAGAAAACCTTCCTATATAATAGAGCTCCTCACCCTCTGATCTGATATCCATTCATTAACTACTAAAACCCAATCAATCAATTTTCATACCCCATTACATAAAACTGCATCCTTTCACAAATCATTTCTCGTTCGTTCCTCATCCTTCTGGAATTCGCTGCCCATCTCCATTCGTAAAGCGATCTCTCTCTCTTCCTTCAAACATCAACTCTTCCACTACCTACTCACATCTCAATCTTCGGTTGCAATGTAAAACATAGATATATATTATTATATTAGTATAAATTTGCAAAGATATACAGATATAATGAATATTTGATCCTTTACATGTATACATATTTTTTTCTTTTATATTCATATTTTTTTTATAAATATATATACATATAAGGATTTCTTTCTGTTCATTGTTCATTATTCTAAGAGGACTTGATCCCAAAATAAATTTTTTTTTCATTTCAAATGTAACAATTTTATCTGTAACCAGTTTCTGGTCTTTTCAGTCCAGTGTGAGGATTCCAAGTAAGACGTTTGTCAAGATTGAGTTCTAGGTAGACAATCAGCGTTCAACAGGTATTAGTGGGATGTTAGGAAAGGATACAGTAGGACAGGAGGTCATAGGTTTGTGAAGAAGGGTAGACATGATTTAATGGTATTGATTAATTAAAATCAATTGAATTTGTTAATTATATCAGCATAATTATGACTTATTTTTTTAATGAAATTTGTAATTTACTGCAGCATTTCGACTCTATTGAAGAGTGGTGTAAGAAATGGAGAATGAACTCTATATACAGTTAGAGATAAAAATGAATGAAACCATTAAAGAATTAGTTAAATGAA
Source organism: Piezodorus guildinii (assembly GCA_023052935.1). Lineage (NCBI taxonomy): Eukaryota > Metazoa > Arthropoda > Insecta > Hemiptera > Pentatomidae > Piezodorus > Piezodorus guildinii. The sequence goes on along the minus strand of CM041292.1, from coordinate 2,652,438 downwards.
ATTTCTATAGAAACATGTGTTTTATTAAAACTCTATTATATTATTATCTAAAATAATCAGTTAGTTTTATGTTCATTTCATCACTCTCTATTAACTTTTAAAAGCTTGTGTATGAGATAATATTTTTTCTAAAATCTTTAGCTTTCCAACGGTAATCATACATGTATATTACTGCTCCTATGTTCAAAAACGAAAAAATGCATTAAAAAAATATTTTTTCTGTTTTATCCTTTATTTGGAATCGAATTTATTTAATTTATATATTTACCTCTTTTTCATCAGTGGTAACAAGATAATATAGTTGTATTTATTGAATCAACAAAATAAAAGGAACTTTAGAAGAAGAAAATTTTAAATATCGGCATTTAAGCCCTGTAAGACAATTTTAATCAGAATGAAACCTACATGATATTAAAGCCTATTGAACTTTACGTTGATATAGCGAGTTTAAGCAAAATCGTCAGAACGGTTTTTGAGAAAATCGTAAGAAGGTGCAAAATGCATGGTATAAAGTGGCTCTTCTGGTAAGCTGATGTTGATGAAAATGATTCTGTAACATCTCGGGCGTATAGTTGTCTTAAATATGAAATTTCAGTTTCATAGGACTTTTCGTTTCCGCCCGGGAGTTACCATACAGGGACAAACACACACAGAACTTTGCAGGACTAGGTTATTTGGACTCAGGCGATCCTAAAATGTGTATTTCTGTTGAAAACTGGAATACGGAAATTTTCACAATGTATTTCAGAAAAAAAAGATGTATTTCAGATTGTTTACATAAAGAAAAAAGATAATGATTTAATTATCACAGTAACAACTCCCTTTTTACTGACAAAAAAAAAAAAAAAAAAAAAAAAAAAATGGGTCTAATTTTTTTTTCTCTTAATCCTGGCTGTTTAAAGATTGTATTTACAACAAATAAAAAATTTACATCTTATTTATGGCTACACTAAATGTTTCCTCTCAGTCAAAATTCGGGAGGGTGAGGTTTCAAATCCTTCACTTACCACTTACCAACCTCTCTTCCATCCAAGAAACCACGCTAATCTCAAATGTATGGTGAGACATAATACAATACAATATCATAAATTGACAAATAGGTTGTCCTGTTTATAAAATGGTGCAACTATATTTTATGATAGGCCACCATACTGTCATTCTGATAGCCCACAATCTTTTTTATCTTCTGATAGACGACCATTTCATATATAAAATAAGATAGAGTGAACTTCTTTAATATTTATTCAAAATCAGGTTAATAAACACAACAATTAAAAACTAAATACAAATTTTAATATTAGCAAGATAAAACATTTAAGAAAGTCCAATGTATAGTACAGACAAAATTAGCATATCAAAATCAAAGATAGGAATATTTCTCACTAGAATATTTCAAATAAGCACACACTTATTACTATTTTAATTTTATGTTTCCAAATCACAAAATTGACATGTTACCTGTAGTACAAGCCAGGAAGGGTCTTGTGTTTATCAGATATTAGGATTTCTACTGTTCCTAGGCCAATGGCGGAGCAATGAGGAGATCACACTCAGCCGCTAGGTTTTGCCCAAATCTTAGATACCCACTTCATATAGGCTGGTCTTTATTTTGATAACAAATACTTATCAAAAATAGCTATCCCTTGCTGTCCTTAGTACAGCATCTCTAACCTTTAATCTATACTTTATTCCCAATTTATACCAGCATAAATAAATGTGATCCTATATCACAAGTATTTATAAGTTTATCAAATCACAAAATTGATGTTAATCGCATACATGAAACATTGTAATTATGTCACCTGTTAAAGGGTCAATGATGAGGCCTCTCAGTTAGTGAAATGCTATTATATGCTTTTTTAATTTATTAATTATTACTGTTTTATAGTCACAATGATAGCATTGGAAATATTTATTGATTAAATGACAAGCATTTTTATGTTTTTTAAACAGATTTGTTCTTGTTGTTTCATATTCACAATAAGGACATTGATAAGGCTTCTCGCCTGTATGATGAACCATAATATGTCTATTTAAATGACTTATTTGTGTCGCTTTATATTCACAATAAGGACATAGATAAGGCTTCTCTCCAGTATGACGAGCCATTGTATGTTTCTTTAAAGCACTTAATTGTGTCGCTTTATATTCACAATGAGGGCATTGATAAGGCCTCTCACCAGTATGACATGCCATTATATGTGTTTTTAAAGTACTTAATTGTGCTGCTTTATATTCACAATGAGGACACTGATGAGGTTTCTCTCCTTTATGTCGTGCCATAATATGGCTTCTTAAACTACCAATATTAACGGTTTCATATTCACAATGAGGACATTGATGAGGTTTCTCTCCAGCATGACTAGCCATTATATGTTTCTTTAAAGTACTTAATTGCGTTGCTTTATATTCACAATAAAGACATTGATGAGGTTTCTCTCCAGTATGACGAGCCATTATATGTTTATTTAAAACCCAGCTATTTACTGTTTTATATTCACAATAAGAACATCGATAAGGCTTCTCACCAGTATGATGAGCTATTATATGGTTCTTTAAATGACTTGATTGTGTTGCTTTATATTCACAATGAGGACATGGGTAAGGCTTCTCTCCAGTATGGCAAACTGTAATGTGTGCTGTTAATGTGCTTGATTCTGCTGCTTTATATTCACAATGTGGACATTGATGAGGTTTCTCTCCTGTATGATAAACCATAATATGTGTCTTTAAATTTCTTAATTGTTTTGCTTTATATTCACAACGAGGACACTGATGAGGTTTCTCACCAGTATGACATGACGTAATATGTGTCTTTAAAGTAATTAATTGTGTCGCTTTATATTTACAATGAGGACACTGATGAGGTTTCTCACCAGTATGACATGACAAAACATGTGTCTTTAAAGTAGTTGATTGTGTCGCTTTATAATCACAATGTGGACATTGATAAGGTTTCTCTCCTGTATGATAAACCATAATATGTGTCCTTAAATTACTTAATTGTGTTGCTTTATATTCACAATGAGGACACTGATGAGATTTCTCTCCAGTATGACATGACATAATATGTGTCTTTAAAGTAATTAGTTGTGTCGCTTTATATTTACAATGAGGACACTGATGAGGTTTTTCTCCTGTATGACAAGCCATTATATGTGTCTTTAAACAACTTAATTGTGCTGTTTTATATTCACAATGAGGGCATTTAAATGGCTTCTCTCCAGTATGACGAACCATTATATGTCTTTTTAAATGACTTAATTGTGTTGCTTTATATTCACAATAAGGACATGGATAAGGCTTCTCACCAGTATGACGAGCCATTATATGTCTTTTTAAATCAAAACCTCTTAATGTTTTATATTCACAATGAGGGCATTGATAAGTCTTCTTTCCTGTATGATGAGCCATAATATGTGTCTTTAAACAACTCAATAGTGCTGTTTTTTGTGCTTTATAGTCACATTGATGTTGATGATTTTCAATCGTATAAGACATTTCTTGATTTTTTAATAGCATGTTATTCTCTCCATTTATCCAACTTAGCTCTTCTATTATGTCAAACGAATTTCTGACTCCTTGAAACAATACAAAATGATAGTAAAATTATTTGTCTATTATATATAAATAATTTTTATATATAAATTATTTATAATTTTGAAATAATTAATGATATATAAATAGTTTATGTATATAAAAAGCATATGTAACTCACCAGTACCCACAGTCTCTTGTTCCATATCTTCTTTTAAGGTAACACCAGAGATGGTCGTAACTGAAACAGTGAACAACCAAGAGATGAAAATACGAACTATAGTGCACCTATAATACAGATAATCTTTAATAGTTAATTGATTAATTAATCAGATAGTTAATTGAACACCCTTCTACTAATTTAAGTAGGGAGTTAAATGTTTACTTATTCATATAACTTGACTTAAAAGATAAACAAAAACAGGTAATTAAAAGCTCTGATATAATTCAAAGAACCTAAACATTATAACATAATATTTAAGTCTAAATAATAACAATTACAAAAAAAAAAATTGAAATAAATAGTACATATATTATTTTAATCTATTTTGATTAAAATTAAAATTTACAACCAGATTTAGATCTTTTTTTTAATAAACTGAATATAAATATAAATGATGTGAGTATTGATGGCTTTTACGAAATTCTTGCGGAACCCCACGCAGTGGACCTGAAATCATTGTTTATTTTTGTCAAAGAGAATCTTAAAACAAGATTTCAACATCTTTCTCACAATGTTAATCATTCTTAAGGGTTTCGGGACTTGTTAGTAATTTGTGGGGATTAGTATTCGCTTTAGTACTATTATTTTTGCATTATTTATTGATATTCTTATATTTAATTTATGTTATTGTATATGCTGGATGAAATTAATCATAAAGATAGCAGCACCTTTATGCTTATTGCTGAATATGTGTTTTGTTGTTTTTGTTTTAAATATTTATTCGAATTGTAACTAATAATGTATATTTGCTGATGATAAATTTATCAATTGTGCTGGGCCAGCCAGCTCTATTTGTATGGGGATTGCCCTAAAGACAAATAAATAAAAATTATTATTATTATTATAAAGGAGTAGAAGAAGAAAATAAACCTCTATTTAAAAATATTTACAAATGATTTCACATGAGATATCCTTACAATCAGCAAAATGTTTTGTTCATTAGGTAGTTATAATCTGATTAACCTTAATGACTAAGGCCCGGTTGCACCAACAGCCTGTGTTAAAGTTAACTTTTGCTGTTAACTAACCCGGGTTAAAAGCTAATCATGATTAAAGTTTTTGTCCAGTTGCACCAACAAATTTTTAATTCGAGTTAGTTAACATGGGTTAGCGCGGGACGTCATCATATTCGTGACGTATTTAACAACTCCAAACCCTTTAGACAGAGACAGTTAGGTTATATTGAAATGATTGTTTTACTCTGCCGATTAATATATATTAATACAATAATGGATATAATTAGTTTACTGTTGAGAATTAATAATGAAACATTTTAAGATCTATTGAATATCAAGCAAGCTGGATTGTATTGTGAAACCAGACAGACAATGAGTATCTAAATGGAATAAAAACTATAGTATATAAAATGTTATTAGATGTATTCGAAAAAAATAATAAATTAAATCAAGTACAATGAAATTAAAAATGAACCCAGGACAAAAAACCTTAACGTTAATAACAATAAATTGATCAATAATAAACCAAAAATTGACGACAATATGAACAATAAATAGTAAAACCTAAACAAAAAACTATAACAGATCTTTACCAGAATGAAAATAATAAAAAAAAAAATTATAGGTAATATCAATAATGCGATAAATATAGACATGATAAGTGGAAGAAATAGAAATATATACCATTATCAAAAAATGCAATTTATACCTCATCTATCCAAAGAAATTAAGAGAACACTTGTTGAATTTAATTCACCACAGACAAAATTAGGACTATATAACCATAATAAACTAAGTAATCATTTATCAAACATTAAAGATTTTACCACACGAAAAACTGAATGTTATTTATAAAATAAATTGTATAGATTGTGATAAGATATACATAGGAGAAACCTCTAAAAAGATCACAACTAGAGTCAAACAACACAGCAATAATTGTAAAAATATAAACACTACAGCATTTGCACAACACAGTCTTCAGCTTAATCACAATTTTGATTTTGAAAAACCTACAATATTGGATATAGAAAAACAATCGAATCTATATATAAACAAAAATATAAAAGATACCATAAATTATAAAACAGATTGAAAACACCTCTCACAAGCAGTTCTTGCTACAATTGGGAAATTAAAATTTGTAAACCTTACCTTAGTGACCTATATTTAATAATAAATCAGTGTATACTTACTACAGTAAATAGTATGACCCTAATTCATCAGGGGCCAAAGAATATGTCAGTTAAATGGGTATTTTTTCCTTAGTGTTAATTTAAAAAACAAACCAATTTTATGACATAAATTTTTGACAAAATTTTAATCAAAAATGGATAATTTTTTAAATTTTAAATGAATTTCGGGTAAATATAATTTTTTTGTAACATTGTTATGCATATTTTTGGTAATGTTTTTAGTTAATATTTAAAAAGTATTTTATAAATGTTAATTGATAATTTTTTGATGTATTTTAGTGAGTCCTGATGATGGGGAAGGCCCTCGAAATGTTGGCTCGTTTTAAAGTTAATTGTAATAAACTGTTTTTGGAAGATTTAGAAACCTACAAATTATTTATTATCATTTTTCATTCTTCCAATTAACCTATTTTTATTATTAATCAATTTACTGAATTAGAGGGAAAAAAATATGTAAATAAAATACAAAAATCAGACTTTATTGATAAATATAAACAAATAAATTACCACTTGACAACAAAAGAGGGAAAGGTTAATTGATTTTATAACCCAGATTGCAATTTATACAAAATTATGTCATTTCCTTTCATCTTGAAAAATGTTTGTCGACAAGTGCTCTGTGAAAAGCTATATCACTTTCACATATAATTTCTGATGGTGAAACAACATCAGGAAAGTAATCTTCTGGTTCTGGTACGTTGTAGATGTCCTGGGTTTCTATTGCAATGTTGTGGAGGACAGCTACAGCTACAATAATATTTAGGGCTTTTTTTGGATCCATTTGAATTCCATTGGCAAGGCAAGGAAATCTTCTTTCCATAAAACTGAACGCTCTCTCAATGATTGTTTGATTTTTGTGTGACAATTGATTTTTCTTCAGCAGCATTTGTTAAGTTTAAAATTGGTGTCAGTAAATATGTTTTGCAGCCATAACTACTATCTCCTAGAAGCCAAAAATCTCCAAATTATCTTGACTCAAATCTCACTCGTAAAGCACTTTAATTGAAAATCCAACTGTCATGGACAGAGTCAGGATTTTCAAGTTCCCATCGCACACTACTTGTATATTTAATGAAAACCACCCTTTTCTATTTCAAAATAGTTTTGTATTAGCTCCACTTAGAGACTAGATTTTAATATGAGTGCAGTCAATCGCACCAATTACTCAAAGAAAACATTTTATCCTGTAGAAATCTGACACTGTTTTGTTTTTATCAACTTCTGTTACAGACATTTTAATTAAATCACTTGACTTCCTGGCTATTAATGCTGTTATGCGTGGAATAATTCTATAAATTGTAGATTTATCAATATTAATGATGTCGCTAAGAACCTGCTGGTAACTACTAGTAGCATAATACCTCTTGAGGTTAAGTAGAATATGATGCAAAATCATTAATATTAAAAATGTCAATCATATTTAGCACTGTTTCTTTTTGAAATCTATACCTTCTTATGAATTCCACATCATCCTAAATTTCAAAGGGATTCCTCCTTACTTTGTAAAGCTTGTTCCTAGGAAGTATATATATCAGTTGCATTATATCTTCATCTGATGTTGAATATTTATCTGAAGAGATTGTGTTCATTGTTCCTCGGTGTATTGGGATAAATGTTACGAAAATATTCAGAAAAAAACAAACTAAAACTGGCACAAACAATGTTTCAAAGAGTAACTGGTTTGAAGGTGTTATGGATGTTCCTGTTTGTAGGATATGATTCAAAATCATTAATATTAAAATTGTCAATCATATTTAGCACTGTTTCTTTTCGAAATCTGTACCTTCTTATGAATTCCACATCATCCTAAATTTCAAAGGGATTCCTCCTTACTTTGTAAAGCTTGTTCCTAGGAAGTATATATATCAGTTGCATTATATCTTCATCTGATGTTGAATATTTATCTGAAGAGATTGTGTTCATTGTTCCTCGGTGTATTGGGATAAATGTTACGAAAATATTCAGAAAAAAACAAACTAAAACTGACACAAACAATGTTTCAAAGAGTAACTGGTTTGAAGGTGTTATGGATGTTCCTGTTTGTAGGATATGATTCAAAATCATTAATATTAAAATTGTCAATCATATTTAGCACTGTTTCTTTTCGAAATCTGTACCTTCTTATGAATTCCACATCATCGTAAATTTCAAATGGATTCCTCCTTACTTTGTAAAGCTTGTTCCTAGGAAGTATATATATCAGTTGCATTATATCTTCATCTGATGTTGAATATTTATCTGAAGAGATTGTGTTCATTGTTCCTCGGTGTATTGGGATAAATGTTACGAAAATATTCAGAAAAAAACAAACTAAAACTGACACAAACAATGTTTCAAAGAGTAACTGGTTTGAAGGTGTTATGGATGTTCCTGTTTGTAGGATATGATTCAAAATCATTAATATTAAAATTGTCAATCATATTTAGCACTGTTTCTTTTCGAAATCTGTACCTTCTTATGAATTCCACATCATCGTAAATTTCAAATGGATTCCTCCTTACTTTGTAAAGCTTGTTCCTAGAAAGTATATTTACCAATTGTATTATATCTTTATCTGATGTTGAGTATTCATCTGAAGAGATTGTGTTCATTTTTCTTCGGTGTATTAGGATAAATATCACGAAAATATTCAGAAAAAAACAAACTGAAACTGACACAAACAATGTTTGAAAGCTAAAGTAACAGTAGAAAGGTAACATTGACATCCGATAATCAAGGTAGGAAGGTGAATTAACTTAACACCATCACTTAACATAGAGTTAAGGCTAATTATGATTGGTGCAATGGAATTTCTGCTAACCCGTGATTTACTTATCCAGATTAGTAAAGTTAAAGTTCAACACGGTCGGTGCAACCGGGCCTAAATATATGGTAAAATTAAATTGAGATTATATATGGCTGTAGAAAAAATTATACAAAAAACCTAAAAATAAAAAGAGACAAAATAATTGATAATATAAAATTAGAAATAAAAAAAAACTAGCTTAAGTTAGCAACACATGTTTAGTTCTTTTACGAGTGTACCGTTTCAGAGATGTTTTATTATAATTACCGATTTAATTTATTAATGGATTTTTGGAGACTGGTGTTTTACTGAAGTAAGAAGCTGTTTTAGTGTGGACAAATTGTTTGACTGTTGGAAGCTGCAAGTCCTGGAGCATAGATGATATTTTAGTGTAGCGGGAGTAATTGTTAATTATCCGCATTGATAGATTTTGAATTCTTTCAAGTTTTTGATAATTATTAAAGCAGGTTGAGCTCCAGACTGGCGAGGCTAATGTGATTAACAGGCGGATAACTGATTTGTATATTATTAATTTCTAATGAGAGCTCAAATGGGTTATGAGTTTGAATCCCAGTCCTGGGAGCACTTCAAAAGCATATAGTTAAATAGGAATTCACACACAGGGCCTCCCGTGGTATGTTAGGCCCGTCAGACAACTGATGGTTACACACAACACTAAACATACGCAGTGTTAGAGGACCTTTTTTTTTTTTTAATTTTTCAAGTGGCTATAACAAAAATTTTGACAGCAATTCTTCCTAGGAGCATATCTCTATCAATCCTTCAGAATTTATTTCTTCACAAATATTTCAAAAGATTACGTTTATCAATTCTTCAGAACCTAAAAACCTTTATCTCCTCACAAAAAGTTCAAAATATTACATTTAGTGCCCAAGAAAGAAAAGCCGTAAGCATCATAGACTACTTCCTGTACGGTAGAAATGTAAGAAAACTTATCAGAGATGTTAAAGTCAAAAAAGGTGCGGTAATTAGTTCATACCATAAGATGCTAATAGACTACTTCCTGACTGTTGTATAAAGTAATTTCAATCACTATATAGATAAATCTAAAACAAATACTTATATTGAAACAATATAATTCTTTTTTTCAAGTTAAAAGTTTAATTAAGCAACTCAATGACCGTTGGGGGCACAACTTTACAAATCAATAAAGTGTTTTATCTCTTGGTTTGAAGAAAGGAGGACAGTGAAAGTTGTGTGTTGTGCACACTGAATTTTATTTATTAGGAGTTATTAAATATAAGCAATAGCAGCACTATGCAGTCAACAGATGAACAGTACTGTAAAGAGAGAGGACATTTTGTTTCCATTCATGCCCAGGAGCTCTGTTCTTGGAGGATACTACAATGCGGGACCAAGGACCTACATGGTTTGCCGAGCCAACAGAAAAAGCAACAAACTCTTCTCTAAGATCATTAAGATAATTTTTCTCACCTTTATCTGGAATAAGGAGCTCTTCTTCCTCTTTCACGTGCACAAGCCCGCCTCCTAACATATAATAATAGTTTTAATAAAACAATAAAGGCTATAGTGGATATAATTGGTTGACCATTGAGAATAACTAAAGTGATTTAATTTAATAACTGTTATTTTCGAAGATAGAGAAAAGATTTATTAGTGTTTTTAACCAAAAACCGCGAACAATTGTAAAAAAAAAATTGAAATTTTACCTATTAATACACCCACAACTCAGTTATTTTAAAGATGGAGAAAAAGATGGATAGAGTTTTAGAATCAGTTAAATGCAATAAAAAATAAATAAAATAAATTGGTCCATATATTCAAGTCACAAATTACAATAGATGTAATTCTACCAAAACATGGCCAAGCCAAAACTTATAAGAGATGTGATCCTATGATAACTCAGTTATTATTAATGATAGAGAAAAAAGGTAAGGTGTTCTGGAATCAGGAAATTTTATTTGAAAGAAAATCAAAAGAAAAGAAAAGGAAATAGTAAGGAAGTCTAGTATAAATACTTTTGGTTTTTATATTCAATAATGAACCTTTGTAATCGACCCAAAAAAAAATTACCCTCCCCTTTTCAAGAACCCGATTAACAAATTTTAAAAAATCCGTTTTTACTAATTCATAAATAAATAAATACCTTTTTTTTTTTTTTTTCTCTTATTGCTATTTCATAGAGAATTAAATTTCCTACAAAATAATCATTGTAATTGCCTTAGAACTAACAGAGATATATTTTTACAGAACACGAAACAGGTTAATATTAATTCATCGACTAACATATGACTAAACTATACATATTTTTTGTTTTTTTGCATGATTAAAATATGTGTTTATTAAATTTTATACTTAGGAGTTTTGCAGAATTATTTTACACATTTAGAGATTTTTACTACACCATTATGGATCTTTAGAGAGTTTTACTAAACATTAGCAGTTTTTACTGCATGAAAATCCGGTCTCGAGTAATAAGTAATGTCTTATCAATCAAATTAATTATTTATTTGAACATTATCCTTTCAGCAAATAATATCTTTGTTGGGTATTTTTTTCATTTACATCGTGCATTCTGATAAACCCAAGCCTTTTTTACTTTCACTTACCCACGTATGAGATTAAGGAAAACTATTGCGATCATGAAAATTTTAGAATTCAAAATTTAATATCAATGTAAAATTTAATGGGCTTTGATGTGCAGTAAGTTTTATTCTGATTGATACAAACTGACAGAGTTTAAATGTTGATATTTTAAATTTACTTCTAAAGCATCCATAATTTTATTGATACAGAAAAATTGAGCGTTACATGTTTTAGCCTTGATAAAAAAAATGGCTGAATATACCAGTAGAACATATTTCATGACTAACTACTTAAATTAATTTTAACAGCCAAGGTTAGTGAAAATCATGTGGCACCAGATATTTTAAACTTGAAGTTATTACTAAACCTTTATTTAATTATAGGTAATTGAAAGTTGCCTTGTGCACACTAAATTTAATTAATTAATTTTAGGAGACTACATTGCAAGACCAATGGCCTACACGGTCTGTCACGCCAACAGAAAAGAACCCAATAAACTCGTATCTCAGATCAATAACATAAATTTCCTCACCTTCATCTGGAACAAGCAGCTCTTCTTCTTCTTTCACAAGAACAGTCCCGCCTGCCAACATGTAAATAATAATTTTAATGAGAAAACAAAAGGCCAAAACTCATTGAAATGTGTAATAAACTGGCATTCTTGACAAGGTATAAAAATTATGGATTGTGGGTCAGAAATAAGTATCCTAAACAATTACCTACCATTATAAAACTTTTCACTAATAACTCTAAACAGCATTAGTGCAATGAGTAATAAATTGTTAACTGTTTTTACTTTCTCATATATTATATATAATATATATATAATATAATATATAATACATATGTATATATATAATTTTTTATGAAATATTTTAACATCGTTATAAAATTTCATGTAAATTAGTTCCATTGCACCTGAACATGGCGTTTTAGCCGAAACGTATTGCAATTATTTCTAATAAAAGAGTGGTGAAGTATAAATCGGCCTCCAATTTTATTCATAAAAATTGACCTTCACCTAAAAGAATCTACACCTTATATGATCTAAAATTCATAAACTATACCACAGATAACTTACAAGCAGCCTCAGTTTTTTCTTTCATTTCTTCCTTAATGCTAACGTCTAAGTCAGTCGAAACTGAAAAGGTAAATAACACAATACTAAATATAAAACCAACATTGCAAGTGAACATTGTAGGATTGTTTTGGTTATTAAATAATAATAAAAACCCAAGTGTTTTTGTAAAGAGGACTAACCATTACACTAAATTGGAACGAAGCCCGTAGGATTCTTAGAATGCAAAACAAATTGAAGGATTCTTAGAACGCAAAACAATGATTTTCATAAATATAGAATTTACCTTAGTTTAGTAGTGATAGAATTTACATTCGAAAAAGTGCTATTAAAAATCGTCTAAAATATTCAAATGCACGAACATTATTATGTATCGTGTATAGTTGAATTTTCATGAAAAGGCATTATCAGATCATCCTGAGATATTAATTTTAACAATTAAAAGATGATCTTTACATAGACTTAGACAAGTAGATAGTAATTTATGCTTGGAATCACTGGAAATTCGCCGAGACATTTCTACGTTGATAGGCTCAACGCAAATGGCTTGTTAAAGCCCATCCTGGATTAATGGTTCGATGACTTCGATTAAGTTAAACACATTTAAAGGCAAACTGACTGCGCCATGTTTTGTAAGAAAAGTTTGTCGAGGTATGGTTGTTATAATAGACAAGAAAGGGTATCAGAAGGCCTCAACAATTACGTATTCATGCAAGGAAGAGAGTTAGATGGAGATGGTACTCACCGTGGTAGTAGCACGTGCCGCAGCACCAGGTATGAGGTTACGGTGCCAGGTAGGGGGCGAACCCGCAGCTACCAATTAGCAGAGAGGACTAGTTAGGATAGATTACACTCTGTGTGGTAGAAGCACGCCAGTAGTGTGGTTAAGGAAGGATTCACCCTGCGTGGTAGTAGCACCACAGTAGCGTGTTTAAGGAGAGAATTCATCCTGCGTGGTAGAAGCACGACAGTAGCAAAGGTTAGAAGGAGACAAGGTAGACGAAGGATGTTAAACAATTATTAACAATTATACAATATTATTGGATATAGCGTCTTCTTATATTTGGCCGGTAAGTCATATGGACGCCGCTAGCGCTATCTGTGAGCGAGCGTGTGTAGCATCCGCCACAAGTTAATATCAAAATTCACTATACAAGATGATTCTTACATAGAGACTTTTAAGAAAATGAGACCTTTCAGCAGTGCAGCCTCCTATTAATCAATAATATGACACAACATCCAAACATTCATAACACAAAAACATTTTGGTTTGTATTGTTTAGTAAACACAAGTACCTTAAACAGTACACATGCACTGTCGGTTTTTATAACAACTATGGTGTGATTCAAAATTAAATTAATTTCTTGTATTAAATTTAGTAAAGAACTGAAATTTTAGAACATTTTTTAGATGACGGATTACAATAAAATCTAACGATTGCAATACAGATATGTTAACAAACAGTTTTATTACAACCATCTTTAGAAAGTTCAACCAAACCGATTCTTGTTTCTCTAAGCTTTAAAGGAGATCCCAATCTCTGGAGGTTACAATAACATAAACATAGACCTGCTTGGATTTGAGTCATTACTTTGTATATTTCATAATTTTCTCATTAACAAAGTATTTTTTTAATGCAATGGACCAATTGGGTTTGTAAGAAATTATAAATACAACTCAGAATTTAATGAAGGGCATATTACAATCTTTGCTATTTTAACTTTCAAAAATTAAATTTCAAAGAGTTGTGTTAATTATCTGATAGTAATATCAGTTATATGCCATTCATTCTTAATTATGCTTGTATGTTTGCAAACAATACTGTTGAAGGCATTAAAAAACTTTCCAAGCCATTATGTGTCTCTTTAAAGTACTTAATTGTGTCGTTTTATATTCACAATGAGGAAATTGATGAGGTTTCTCTCCAGTATGACGAGCCATTATATGTTTTTTTAAAACCCAGCTATTTACTGTTTTATATTCACAATGAGGACATGGATGAGGCTTCTCACCAGTATGATGAAACATTATATGATTCTTTAAATGACTTAATTGTTTCGCTTTACATTCACAAAGAGGACATGGATAAGGCTTCTCTCCTGTATGGCGAGCTGTAATATGTGCTTTTAATGTGCTTGATTTTGTTGCTTTATATTCACAATGTGGACATTGATGAGGTTTCTCTCCTGTATGACAAGCCATAATATGTGTCTTTAAAGTACTTAATTGAGTCACTTTATATTCACAACGATGACATTGATGAGGTTTCTCTCCTGTATGACAAGCCATGATATGTCTTTTTAAATTACCTAATTGTGTCCCTTTATATTCACAATGAGGACACTGATGAGGTTTTTCTCCTGTATGACATGCCATAATATGTGTCTTTAAATTACTTAATTTTGTCGTTTTATATTCACAATGAAGACATTGATGAGGTTTCTCTCCTGTATGACAAGCCATAATATGTGTCTTTAAAGCACTTAATTGTGTCGCTTTATATTCACAACGAGGACACTGATGAGGTTTCTCTCCAGTATGACATGCCATAATATGTGTCTTTAAAGTACTTAATTGCGTCGCTTTGTATTCACAATGAAGACATTGATGAGGTTTCTCTCCAGTATGACGAGCCATTATATGTTTTTTTAAATAACGGCTATTTACTGTTTTATATTCACAATGATGACACTGATGAGACTTCACACCTGTATGACGAGCCATAATATGTGTCTTTAAACTACTTAATTGTGCTGTTTTATACTCACAATGAGGGCATTTTTTAGTTTTATCTCCATTATGACATGCCATAATATATGTATTTAAACAACTCAATAGTTCTGTTTTTTGTGTATTATGACACATTGATGTTGATGATTTTCAATTGTATAAGACATTTCTTGATTTTTCAATAGCATTTTATTCTCTCCTTTTATCCAACTTAGCTCTTCTATTATGTCAAACGAATTTCTGACTCCTTGAAACAATACAAAATGATAGTAAAATTATTTGTCTATTATATATATAAAGATCAGCTGATGCGCTCAATGATAACAGTCATACGTTACATCGTCTATCAGATTTTTGCTTTTTTCAGTAGGAATTCGCTTGAGATCAGTCTGGAAAACATCACTAGACCTCAGGAATACTACAGCAGTGAATATTGGAGAAATTTAGGTAAGCAAAGTTACAATTTACTTTGTACAATCACGAAAAAGTGAAAGGAGGGTCACTGATCAGCTGATTGCCGCTAGCTCGGCAAGCTCGGGCTTGCTTTTCTTTTCCTTATCTTTCTTTTATTTATTTTTTTTTCCTTCTTATTCTTATTCCATTATATATTTATTCCTATTTATTTTTCTAATCAATGCGATATTTTCATCAAGTGATGTCCTCGAAAGTTACAAGTAAAAGATCTAGATCTGCAGGTTCAAACTCGTCTCCCACAAAACTGAGACCTCGCCGTGATAATAATAAAAAAATGATTCCACCAGCGACTGCTTCAGCTACCTCTTTAGGATCTGAACCACAGCCTAGCACATCATCACAAGGATTAACTGAAGAATCGCCGTTTTTTACACCGAACCCATTTCAGATCCTTCAAATTGAAAAAGAAACAATGGAATCTTCTCCTATACCAAAAGAACCACAACCTCCACCAATATTTGTTAAAAATATTAAAAACTTTCAACTACTGTGTGCGCATTTAAACAAATTAACCGATCCTAACAGTTATTATTGTATAAGTAGAACCAGTGATACTAAAATATCCCCGACTACCGCCGAAACCTACAGAAAAATAGTGAAATATCTGACTGACACCAAAGCTGATTTTCATACATATCAGTTACGCCAGGAGAGAGCTTTAAGGGTTGTAATTAGAAACCTACACCCTTCGACACCAGCAGCAGTTATCCAAGAAGAACTGACGGAGATAGGCTATAAAGTGCGACAAGTCACCAACGTCCTAAAAGATAAAATTCCACTGCCTCTATTCTTTGTGGACTTGGAACCATCAGTAGGAGTTGAAAAAATTTATGACCTCAATAGATTATACTATACTAGTGTAAGAGTTGAAAAACCTTATACTAAGAAAGAAATAGTTCAGTGCCACAATTGTCAGGCATATGGTCATACCAGAAGTTATTGTCACCACATACCACGCTGTGTGAAATGCGGTGAACAACATAAATCAGAAGAATGTACAAGACCAAGATCAACACCCGCTGTTTGTGCTCTGTGCCTCAAGGACCACCCTGCTAGCTACAAGGGATGTCAAGTCTACAAGAACCTCAAAAGCAGATACCAAAAACCTCAGAATCTGGATGAAACAGTTGAACCGATCAGAAGCAGAAGACAACCTTCAAAAAATATTGATTCCAATGTAACATTTGCCCATCTACTTGGAGGTGGGAACCAGAACAAAGAGGCCGAGGCCCTGCCGGAACAACGCACCCATCAAAATCCTCAACCCGTTCCACAACCAGCTATTCCTCAAAATTTACCCAACCCTCAAAAACCTCATCCGCATCAAATTTCTCATATTCCTCCTCCATCAAATGTCTCAGACCTTACAAGTTTGATGACATCCTTCATCACTGAAATCAAATCCCTCGTTATGCCGCTAATATCACTACTTACTAATCTTGTATCAAACTTAATCCCTTCCTTAAAAAATCCTTAAATGACTTCACCTAACTCCTTATCCATTCTCCTATGGAATGCGAATGGTGTTAGAAATCATACTGACGAACTTACAGCTTTATTGCAAGACAAAAACGTTGACGTAGCACTTATTACTGAAACTAGACTAACCACTAAACAGTTCTTCAAAATACCTCAATACGTAACATACCGTACGGACCACCCAGACGGCAAAGCCCATGCCGGTACTGCTGTCATTGTGCACCAGTCCCTCTCTCATCACTTACTCCCACTTCCTACCTATGATTTCCTACAAACCACAGCCATAGTAATCAAAACTTTTTCCTTTCCGGTAACCCTTACATCAGCATATTGCCCTCCCAAACATTCCATTTCCAACACCGAATTTGTATCCTTTCTAAATTCCTTAGGAAATCAGTTCATTCTGGGTGCAGACTTAAATGCCAAGCATCAACAGTGGGGTTCGAGAACCACGAATTCTCGTGGACGAAATTTGCTGTCTGCACTCAACTCCCGTCATTTCAATCTCCTACCTCCTGATTCCCCTACCTACTGGCCAACCGATCCCAACCGTAATCCTGACATCCTTGACTTCTTCATTCACAGCGGATTAGGCTCCCTCAACTTATCTGTAACTCGACTTGATGAACTATCCTCAGACCATAGTCCACTGATCCTAAAAGTATCTCTCACTCCAATTCCAAAACCTATCCCACCGTCATTTATCCGAGGCCCTGTCAACTGGAACCTATTTCGCCAAATCCTGACCGATAATATTGACCTCAGAGTAACCCTCAAAACCCCAGATGACCTAGATAATTCCGTCTATTCCTTTACCACCGCCATCCAACAAGCTGTCTGGACTGCCTCCTCTCCTAAGCACTCCAATATAACTCCTCACCAAAACCATTTGTCTCAACACCTTACAGACCTAATCCATGCAAAACGCCGTGCCAGATCATTATGGCAGCGCACCCGACACCCAACAGATCGCCGCTCCTATAACTTCTATTGTAGACAATTGAAGCAGGAGTTGGCGACCTTCCGTTCCCAGTCCTTTAATTCCTACCTCTCCTCTCTGTCAGCTAGTGATAATTCCCTGTGGAATGTCACGAAGAAGATTTTAAAATCCCATCAAGTTTCCCATCCTCTCCGGCGTGGTGATGACTCCTGGGCTGCGTCTGATGAAGATAAAGCCGAGGAATTCGCCACACACCTCTCCAAAGTATTCACTCCTCACCCGGAATCCCAAAGCAATCATACCGCAGCAGTACAAGACTTCCTTTTGTCACCAATACCTCTTTCCCTACCTCTTAAAGCTATTAATCCCTCTGAGGTTAAATATCTTCTACAGAAACTGACCCTCCGTAAATCTCCTGGACATGATCTCCTTACCCCCCAGATCCTCCGTCAACTTCTGCAGAAAGCTATTTTATTCCTTACATATATCTACAACTGCATCCTACGCACCACCTATTTTCCTCTCTTGTGGAAACATTCCACAATCATTCTCTTCCTAAAACCAGGTAAACCTTCCAGCAACACTTCATCCTACAGACCTATTAGTCTACTCTCCATCCTCTCAAAAGTCTTTGAAAAACTCCTTTTAAAACGAATCCTGCCTATATTAGAATCACAAAATCTTCCTTCCCATCAGTTTGGTTTTCGTGCTCATCATTCCACTGTTCAACAAGGACTCCGAGTTGTAGACCATATTTCCTCAGCCCTTGAATGCAAAGAGTATTGTTCTGGTGCGTTTCTGGACATAGCGCAAGCTTTTGACCGGGTATGGCACACCGGATTACTCTTCAAGCTTAAAACGCATTTACCCCAGTCTCTATACCTTATTCTACGATCCTATCTCTCAAACCACTCCTTCCGAGTTCGCTGTGGTGTAGAATTTTCTAATTTTTATTCCATTGAGGCCGGTGTTCCTCAAGGCAGTGTCTTGGGACCCGTCCTCTACATCCTTTACACTGTTGATATTCCTAATCATCCTGACACCTTTCTGGCAACATTTGCAGATGACACCGCCATCCTATCTTCCAATTCCGACCCTGAAATAGCATCATTAATCCTGCAAAGACACCTTTGTCTTATCGAGGACTGGTGTAATGCTTGGCGTATTAAGGTTAATGAAAGCAAATGCACCCACGTCACCTTCACCCTTCGACGCAAATCCTGTCCAATGGTTCATTTCAATTCCATACCGCTTCCTTCCTCAGACACAGTCCGGTATCTTGGTTTACTACTAGACAAAAGATTGACGTGGAACCCACATACAAGACTTAAACGAAAAGAACTCAACAGACGATTCGGACAGTTATACAGACTACTAAACAGAAAATCTAAGCTTACAGTTGACAACAAATTATTACTTTACAAGACAATACTGAAGCCAATCTGGACCTACGGACTTGAACTGTGGGGACAGCTAAACGTTCTAACATCAAACGCATTCAATCCTTTCAATCCAAAGTCCTCCGAACAATAGTAAATGCTCCTTATTATGTCTCCAACTATACCTTACACCACGACCTTAATGTTCCATTTATTTCAGACCTGATTCCATCTAAATTTTCCAAATTCCACCAGAACCTCATTCATCATCCTAATCCTCTAGCACAATCCCTATCCAGCTCCACTCATCCATACAACCCTTCTAGAAGGTTGAAACGGCAGTGGCCCCGAGACATATTGTAAACATCTATTCTGGAGTTCTGACACTGGTCAGATTCTCCTCTCATGTGCGGTGTGATTGTGGCTGTGGCTCCTCACTTAGCTTCCGCTGGCTCTCACCAGTGATGCGGCTGAGAGGGAGGCGCTGGGATCCTTTGGACTCTGCTTGTCCTTCCACAAGTGGGGGGATGGCCCCGTCCGGGGTTCCCGAGCTGATTGTAAATATTGTACATAGGTATGAATGTGACATGTTTTGTTTATTTATTTTTTAACTTCATTTATTTGTATTTATTTTGTCTATAAATTTTGTTATTGTATACGTTTATTTATTTTGATTTTATTTTATGTAATTTGACTTTCCTTTTGTTTATATTGTAAATATTGTATGAATGAGATCCTGTAGCACTATTATTATTGGCTATTATGACAAATTGTAATATATACGAATAAAAAAAAAAAAAAAAAAAAAAATTATATATAAATAATTTTTTATATATAAATTATTTATAATTTTGAAATAATTAATGATATATAAATAGTTTATGTATATAAAAAGCTTATGTAACTTACCAGTGCCCACAGTCTCTTCTTCCATTTCTTCTTTTACAGTAACACTGGAATTGATCGTAACTGAAACAGTGAACAACCAAGAGATGAAAATACGAAGTATAGTGCACCTATAATACAGATAATCTTTAACGGAAAGTTAATTGAACACCCTTCTACTAATTTAAGTAGGGAGTTAAATGTTTACTTATTCATATAACTTCACTTAAAAGATAAACTTAAACAGGTAATTAAAAAACTCTGATAAAATTCAAAGAACCTAAATATTTAAACATAAAATTTAAGACTAAAGAATAACAATTACAAAAAAAAAAAAAAAAAATTGAAATAAATAGTACATATATCATTTTCATCTATATTGATTAAAATTTAAATTTACCAACAGATTTAGATCTTTTTTTTAATAAACTGAATACAAAGGAGTAGAAGAAGAAAGAAGAAAATAAACTTTATTTACATATTTACAAAATATTTACAAATGATTTCATATGAGATATCCTTACAATCAGCAAAATGTTTTGTTCATTAGGTAGTTATAATCTGATTAACCTTAAAGACTAAATATATGGTAAAATTAAATTGAGATTATATATGGCTGTAGAACCTAAAAATAAAAAAAGGTAAAATAATTGATAATATAAAATTAGAAATTAAAAAAAACTAGCTTAAGTTAACAACACATGTATAGTTCTTTAATAAGTGTAGCGTTTCAGAGATGTTTTATTATAATTACCGATTTAATTTATTAATGGATTTTTGGAGACTGGTGTTTTACTGAAGTAAGAAGCTGTTTTAGTGTGGACAAATTGTTTGACTGTTGGAAGCTAGCACGTCCTGGAGCATAGATGATATTTTAGTGTAGCGGGAGTAATTGTTAATTATCCGCATTGATAGATTTTTAATTCTTTCAAGTTTTTGATAATTATTAAAGCAGGTTGAGCTCCAGGCTGGCGAGGCGTATGTGATGAACGGGCGGATAACTGATTTGTATATTATTAATTTGTTATGAGAGCTCAAATGGGTTATGAGTTTGAATCCCAGTCCTGGGAGCACTTCAAAAGCATATAGTTAAATAGGGATTCACACACAGGGCCTCCCCTGGTATGTTAGGCCCGTCAGACAACTGATGGTTACTCACAACACTAAACATACGCAATGTTAGAGGACCATTTTTTTTTTTTTTAATTTTTCAAGTGGCTATAACATAAATTTTGACAGCAATTCTTCCTAGGAGCATATCTTTATCAATCCTTCAGAATTTATTTCTTCGCAAATATTTCAAAAGATTACGTTTATCAATTCTTCAGAACCTAAAAACCTTTTTCTCCTCACAAAAACTTCAAAATATTACATTTAGTGCCCAAGAAAGAAAAGCCGTAAGCATCATAGACTACTTCCTGTACGGTAGAAATGTAAGAAAACTTATCACAGATGTTAAAGTCAAAAAAGGTGCGGTAATTAGTTCATACCATAAGATGCTTATAGACTACTTCCTGACTGTTGTATAAAGTAATTTCAATCACTATATAGATAAATCTAAAACAAATACTTACATTGAAACAATATAATTCTTTTTTTCAAGTTAAAAGTTTAATTAAGCAACTCAATGACCGTTGGGGGGCACAACTTTACAAATCAATAAAGTGTTTTATCTCTTGGTTTGAAGAAAGGAGGACAGTGAAAGTTGTGTGTTGTGCACACTGAATTTTATTTATTAGGAGTTATTAAATATTAGCAATAGCAGAACTATGCAGTCAACAGATGAACAGTACTGTAAAGAGAGAGGACATTTTGTTTCCATTCATGCCCAGGAGCTCTGTTCTCGGAGGATACTACAATGCGGGACCAAGGACCTACATGGTCTGCCGAGCCAACAGAAAAAGCAACAACAAACTCTTCCCTAAGATCATTAAGATAATTTTTCTCACCTTTATCTGGAATAAGGAGCTCTTCTTCCTCTTTCACATGCACAAGCCCGCCTCCTAACATATAATAATAGTTTTAATAAAACAATAAAGGCTATAGTGGATATAATTGGTTGACCATTGAGAATAACTAAAGTGATTTAATTTAATAACTGTTATTTTCGAAGATAGAGAAAAGATTTATTAGTGTTTTTAACCAAAAACCGCGAACAATTGTAAAAAAAAAATTGAAATTTTACCTATTAATACACCCACAACTCAGTTATTTTAAAGATGGAGAAAAATATGAATAGAGTTTTAGAATCAGTTAAATGCAATAAAAAATAAATAAAATAAATTGGTCCATATATTCAAGTCACAAATTACAATAGATGTAATTCTACCAAAACATGGCCAAGCCGAAACTTATAAGAGATGTGATCCTATGATAACTCAGTTATTATTAATGATAGAGAAAAAAGGTAAGGTGTTCTGGAATCAGGAAATTTTATTTGAAAGAAAATCAAAAGAAAAGAAAAGGAAATAGTAAGGAAGTCTAGTATAAATACTTTTGGTTTTTATATTCAATAATGGACCTTTGTAATCGACCAAAAAAAAAATTACCCTCCCCCTTTCAATAACCCGATTAACAAATTTTAAAAAATCCGTTTTTACTAATTCATAAATAAATAAATACTTTTTTTTTTTTTTTCTCTTATTGCTATTTCATAGAGAATTAAATTTCCTACAAAATAATCATTGTAATTGCCTTAGAACTAACAGAGATATATTTTTACAGAACACAAAACAGGTTAATTTTAATTCATCGACTAACATATGACTAAACTATACATATTTTTTGTTTTTTTGCATGATTAAAATATTGTTTATTAAATTTTATACTTAGGGGTTTTGCAGAATTATTTTACACATTTAGAGATTTTTACTACACCATTATGGATCTTTAGAGAGTTTTACTAAACATTAGCAGTTTTTACTGCATGAAAATCAGGTCTCGAGTAATAAGTAATGTCTTATCAATCAAATTAATTATTTATTTGAACATTATCCTTTCAGCAAATAATATCTTTGTTGGGTATTTTTTTCATTTACATCGTGCATTCTGATAAACCCAAGCCTTTTTTACTTTCACTTACCCACGTATGAGATTAAGGAAAACTATTGCAATCATGAAAATTTTAGAATTCAAAATTTAATATCAATGTAAAATTTAATGGGCTTTGATGTGCAATAAGTTTTATTCTGATTGATACTAACTGACAGAGTTTAAATGTTGATATTTTAAATTTACTTCTAAAGCATCCATAATTTTATTGATACAGAAAAATTGAGCGTTACATGTTTTAGCCTTGATAAAAAAAATGGCTGAATATACCAGTAGAACATATTTCATGACTAACTACTTAAATTAATTTTAACAGCCAAGGTTAGTGAAAATCATGTGGCACCAGATATTTTAAACTTGAAGTTATTACTAAACCTTTATTTAATTATAAGTAATTGAAAGTAGCCTTGTGCACACTAAATTTAATTAATTAATTTTGGGAGACTACATTGCAAGACCAATGGCCTACACGGTCTGTCACGCCAACAGAAAAGAACCCAATAAACTCGCATCTCAGATCAATAAGATAAATTTCCTCACCTTCATCTGGAACAAGCAGCTCTTCTTCTTCTTTCACAAGAACAGTCCCGCCTGCCAACATGTAAATAATAATTTTAATGAGAAAACAAAAGGCCAAAACTCATTGAAATGTGTAATAAACTGGCATTCTTGACAAGGTATAAAAATTATGGACTGTGGGTCAGAGATAATTATTCTAAACAATTACCTACCATTATAGAACTTTTCACTAATAACTCTAAACAGCATTAGTGCAATGAGTAATAAATTGTTACCTGTCTTTACTTTCCCCTTCCAATATATGAAATTGCAATCGTGAAAATTTTTGAACTCCAGTTTTCACCAGAAATACGTGTTTTGGGGTTCCCTGAGTCCAAATGACCATGTCCAGCAAAAAAATCAATGATTGTGTGTGTGTGTGTATTTGGTAAGTCTGGCACGAAGAAGAAAAGTTGTACGAAACTTAAATTTCATATTTAAGACAACTATACGCCCGAGATGTTACAGCAACTTTTTCACTAAAATCGGCTAATCAGAAGAGCCACTTTATACCATGTATTTTGCACCTTTTAACGATTTTCTCAAAAACGCTTAAACAAACTCTCTATACGGCTGTAAAATTTAATAGGCTTTAATTTTTCAGTCTTATTGATATTGTCTGACAGGGCTTGAAAGCCGATATTTTCAAGTTTCTTCCTCTAAAGTACCTTTAATTTTGTAGATTTCAAAAAAATAGGCATATCATACTATTAGCAATGATAAATAACAGATAAATATGCAAGTTGAACGAATCTGATAAAAAACTAAAGGAGAAAAGTACAAACATATTTTTGTATGCAGTTTTTGTGTTTTTAAACACATGATTAGTAGATATACATGTGTGAAATACCGTTGAAAGGGTAAAGATTTTAGAAAAATATTATCTAATACACGGAATTGTAAAAGTTTATGGAGAATGATCAAAAGCCCATAAAACTAACTAATTTTTAAAGATGAAAATATAATAGATTATTTAATAAAACACATGTTTCTATCAAACCTTTATGTAATTGATTTTTAGATATTTTTTCATCTTTAAGAGTACTTAAAAATTTTTAAATTAATTTCAACAACTGAGGTGAGTAAGAGTCGTGTGTTGCACGCACCAGATTTTTTACAATTATATATCTTGTAATTTTTCAGTGAATACAACTTAATAATACTTAATTTTTTTTTATTATTAAACAAGCAAATATGGCTAAAATATTTAAAAATTGGTGATTAAGAATAGAAACAACATTCAATATATATATTTCTTGAAATTCGATACATAAACCTACATCATAAGGTATAAAACAACATGTAATCAATTAATGAACTTAGTTAACATAACCTCACAGTTACAAGGACAAATTCAAACACTATAACAATTTGATTCAATGAACATTGAAATAAAAAATTTCTGTAATGCAAATTAAATGACACAAAAATAATTTATAACTATCTTAACTGTACCTATTTAGTTTTAAAATACTTAATGAAACAATTAGAAAATGAGAGATCTCATGAAACATTAAATTCTCCAAAATATTGAAATGATTGTAAATAAAATTAACATCAAGAAATAATATCATATTTTAAAACAACTAATTAATGAAATAGGATCTAAAATTTTTAATTTTTTTTTTTTTTATAGAATTTTAACGTTAATCTCATAGATTATTAACCATTTTAACTTTATATATAAGTTTGGGTTGTTCTCAGGTTTCAGTCAATGAATAAACAATTTTATCTATGCGACGTTTCGAGAATTTATTGTTCTCATAATCATGCCTTAACAATGGAAAAACAATATGACACTTGATAAACATGACAATAATTATTGTATAATAATATTAATGTTATGTTGTTTTATGTGAAATGTTTTAACATTGTTATATAATTTCATAATAAATTGTAAGATGATTATTTGTAATTGTGACAATATTTTGCACTTTTAGATAGATTAATTCCATTGCACCTGAACATGGCGTTTTAGCCGAAACGTAGTGCAATTATTTTTATAAAAGAGAGGTGAAGTATAAATCAGCCTCCAATTTTATTCACAAAAATTGACCTTCACCTAAAAGAATCTACAACTTATATGGATCTAAAATTCATAAACTATACCACAGATAACTTACAAGCAGCCTCAGTTTTTTCTTTCATTTCTTCCTTAATGGTAACGTCAAAGTCAGTTGAAACTGAAAAGGTAAATAACACAATAGTAAATACAAAGTGAAATATAAAACCAACATTGCAAGTGAACATTGTTAGATTCTTTTGGTTATTAAATAATAATAAAAACCCAAGTGTTTTTGTAAAGAGGACTAACCATTACACTAAATTGGAAAAGTTTTTTAATACCTTCAACAGTATTGTTTGCAAGCATACAAGCATAATTAAGAATGAATGGCATATAACTGATATTACTATCAGATAATTAACACAGCTCTTTGAAATTTAATTTTTGAAAGTTAAAATAGCAAAGATTGTAATATGCCCTTCATTAAATTCTGAGTTGTATTTATAATTTCTTACTAACCCAATTGGTCCATTGCATTAAAAAAATACTTTGTTAATGAGAAAATTATGAAATATCCAAAGCAAATGACTCAAATCCAAGCAGGTATATGTTTATGTTATTGTAACCTCCAGAGATTGGGATCTGCTTTGAAGCTTAGAGCAACAAGAATCGGTTTGGTTGATCTTTCTAAAGATGGTTTTAATAAAACTGTTTGTTAACATATGTGTATTGCAATCGTTAGATTTTATTGAAATCCGTCATCTAAAAAGCGTTCTAAAATTTAAGTTCTTTACTAAATTTAATTCATGAATGTAATATAATTAATTTAATTTCGAATCACACTATAGTTGCTATAAAAACCAACAGTGCATGTGTACTGTTTAAGGTACTTGTGTTTACTAAACAATACAAACCAAAATGTTTTTGTGTTATGAATGTTTGGATGTTGTGGTATATTATTGATTAATAGGAGGCTGCACTGCTGAAAGCTTCCAGTTTCTTAAAAGTCTCAATAGGGGTACTCACCACGTTTGCTGTAGCATGCTATTGTGCTAAACTAATTTATACAGGAATACTGTAAAACTCAGGTTAGCAATACACAATAGCTGCTATAGCAACGTGATACCCTTATAAGATCATCTGTATAGTGATTTGCTATAAATTTCTTACAAACAGCGTATGAATAGGGGTACTCACACGTTTGCTGTAGCATGCTATTTGTGCTATTGTGCTAACCCATCAATTTTATACAGGAAATAACTGTGAAACTCGACGGGTTTAGAAAAATAACACAAATAGCCTGCTATAGCAAACGTAGTGAGTACCCCTATAGAAATTTGTATATGAATTTTCTTTTAAATTCTTACAACTGGCGCAGTATAGGGTACTCCTACGTTGCTGTAGCATGCTATTTGTGCTATTGGCTAAACCATCATTTTATCAAATAACTGTAAACTCGACGTTAGCAAAACAATAGCATGCTATAGCAACGTAGTGAACCCCTTATGAAGATTGTATAGTGATTGCTATTAAATTTTCTTACAAACATCGCATGAAAGGGTACTCACTACGTTTGCTATAGCATGCTATTTATATTATTTTGCTAAACCCATCGAGTTTCTACAGTTATTTCTTGTATAAAATTGATGGGTTTAGCACAATAGCACAAATAGCATGCTATAGCAAATGTATTTAGTACCCCTTATATCAGTTTGTCTTTAAATGTGTTTAACTTAATGGAAGTCATCAAACCATTAATCCAGGATGGGCTTTAACAAGCCATGTGCGTTGAGCCTATCAACGTAGAAATGTCGCGGCAAATTTCCAGCGATTCTAAGCATAAATTACTATCTGCTTGTCTAAGTATACGTAGATATCACCTTTTAATTGTTAAAATTAATATCTCTGGATGATATGATAATGTCTTTTAATGAAAATTCAACTACACACGAGACATAATAATGTTCGTGCATTTGAATACTTTAGACGATTTTTAATAGCACTTTTTCGAATGTAAATTCTATCACTTATAACATATGTGGTTACTTGATAACTACGTCCAGTAGTTTCGGAGAAGCGCCGCAGACGGCTTATGGCGGACAAACGGATTTTTTTTTATTCGTTATTAAAATAATAAACCAAAAAACGCTAGGCTTATGTGTCTATATAAAAACGGGAACACTGTTGAAGGTATTGAACATTTTATAAAGTCTGGGCATCTGAGATGGGGAGGGCATATTGCAAGGATGAGTAGTAATTGTTATATCTAATTAGGGTATTTGACAAGACAATAAACACATAACACTCTTTATTGAAGGTAGTTATGTGCCGATGTAACTGGATCGGAAACGTGTAACCTAATCTCGCTCTGGAACGGATCCAAAGTCTGGGAGTTAGCGATCCAGCTGGATCGGTAAGGGGTGGGGGAAGACCCACATCGGGCCGGGTCGGGAAAGTTCGGCGGAGTTCGGCTTAGAACAAGTGGAAAATGACGGAACTGGTGGGGAACGATGGAACAAGTGGCGAATGATGGAACTGGATCGGTAACTTGTGGGGAACGGTGGAGCTGGAGCTGGATCTGTATCGGGATTGGAGCTCCCGGTTCCACAGTTCCAGATCTGTTCCAAGCGTTCCACTGTCCCAAGCTTCCACTTCAATTCCACTGTTCCAAACGTTCCACATCTGTTCGAAGGGTTCCACTTACTAATGTAAGTTGTTTTTAAACAAATTAAAACCTTATAGCAGGTTTTTTGTCAGCTCCATTTATGCAAATAACAAGAGATCCATAAAAGTTAACAAGACACTGGAAAATTATGATAACTTATAAACCTAAACAATAAAAGTAATATGATGTAGGTTTCTATTTATTCCTTGCCACTTTCTCAGTTGGATTTTTTAAAATGTCCTAAGAATTATCATATGTACGAAAATGTATTAATAAGTGTTACATGAGAGAAATTTTCTTCAGGTGGATTTTTTATGAATATCATTTTTATGAATTGGAATTGTTTGTCAAGTTTATGGCTCAATATGTATATGTATATATATTTTTCTTGCTGTCTTTATAATTATTGTTTCAGTATAACTACAGTACAATCATTTGAATACAGTAAATTAATTTTAACCATAATTCTGAATTTTTATAAAAATAAATGAAGTAGCTTACTTCTTTGAAAAGTTAACATTCCTAATAATATTTGTGGTAAATGTTTGAAATACAAGTTAAATACATATTTGTAGTTGGTTGCTATTAAAGCTGCGTTCTTAAATTATTATCAATTAAACGTTTTTAATACACTGCAATGGTTACATAAAATCTGGCGAAGCATTGCTATTGAAATTTCTTCCAATTTTGTGAGGAATTTAGCAAGATAAGTATAAAAAATAATTAATCGTTTATATTTTTTGCTGTTTTTTATTTTTATTTTATTTTATTTTTTTATGTGGAATAATCAGGAGTCAGTCTTTTTCGGAATATTTTTGATTTAGCCGATGTTTCGGCTCAAGCTTGTGAGCCATCATCAGGAAGTTTATGCTTGGACATGGCTCAGTAATGCCCTAATGATGGCTCACAAGCTTGAGTCAAAGCGTCAGAAGTATTCCACCCATACTAGTTTTTTTATTTTTTTTCTGTATTTTGGAACGGTTCCATTCTTGTATTTGAACGAGTTGGAACAAAAAATCGGTAACGACACATCCCCAATTGAAGGTAATACACAGTCTATACCAAGGAGGTTGTAATAGGACTACTACTATTACTAGTAGTACTACTACTATTACAAACTCCTTGGTCTATATACACAATGGCAGGCTTGACTACACTGCCCTCTAAAACCAAGGAGTTTGTAATAGTATTATTACAACCTCCTTGTCTAAAACTAAGAAGGGGAAGGTTACATTGTGTTATATTTATAATCGATATTACAAAGATACACAACAGTCTCCCAATTCTTATTGAAATAATTATGAAAATGTATAGCCTGTGTAGTCAAGGGATGGGTAAATTACGTTACATAGTCTTGTGATTGTTTAGAGCTTGGAGTAAAATAAATTGCGAAACTGGTTTGATTTTGTATCAAATATATACTAACAAACACACAACACATTGACTAACAACTCTTTATATATATACTCTCTTTTATCTAAAGCATCAAAATTAAAAAAATAGACAGAAACTGAATACCTACCTACTTAAGCCAATATATCGACTGACTTACGCTTCACAGATTTTTGGTTCAGGAAAAAAGACTCACATACAAAAACTGCAATTATTTCAATCCAAAATTTTAAGACTCATAACGATAGGTACTTGGTACGTAAACAACAGAACCCTACATACCGACTTACATCGACCAACATATACAAACACTCTATTCCCGTGTTCACAGTAAACTCAACGGACACGACAATAGACAGATTATACCATTTTAGCCTTTTTTTATCTATTTCGTTCAGAATATTTTTTTCTTCTTGGACATTCCGCCTATTAGTTTGGTTGGGAACATGCTGTGGTCCTCTAAGAGCGCCTCTAAAAGTCCATCTCCAATGATATTAGCCTCCTGCTTTTTGGTAATCACCCGTGTTTCTGCTGCATACAGCGTGAAGCTTCCCAAAAAGGAATGGTAAAGCCATTTTTACTGCCACTTACTTATATATGGAATTATATAGTAATGGAAAGTATTGCGATTGTGAAAATTTTCGACGGAAATACACGTTTTAGGGCCTCCTGAGTCCAAATGACCAAGTCCGGAAAAAAAATCCTGTGTGTGTGTGTGACAAGTCGAGCGCAAAAACCATAAGTCGTACGAAACTGAAATTTGATATTTAAGACAACTATACGCCCGAGATGTTACAGCAACTTTATCATCAAAATCGGCTAACCAGAAGAGCCACTTTATACCATGTATTTTGCACCTTTTAACGATTTTCTCAAAAACGCTTAAACAAACTCTCTATACGGCTGTAAAATTTAATAGGCTTTAATTTTTCAGTCTTATTGAGATTTGCTCCTTTATATGGCTTTTAAAAAAACGGCTCTAACGATTTTGATTAAACTCGCTAAGTTGATGTAATATTTAATGGGCTTTAATCTCATGTAGGTTTCATTCTGATTGAAATAGTCTGACAGGACTTAAATGCCGATATTTTGAATTTTCTAAAGTACCTCTAATTTTGTAGATTTCAAAAAATTAGGCACATCATCTTATTAGCATTGATAAATAACAGCTAAATATTCAAGTCGAGCGAATTTGATAAACAACTAAAGGAGAAAACTGAAAAAAAAAACAACATATTTTTCAATGCAATATTTGTGTTTTTGATAATAAGAACAGTAATATAAACGTATAATATACCGTTGGAAAGAGAAAGACTATTATCTGATACACAAAGTTGTAAAAGGTAATATAAAGTGATGATTAGGGAATAAACTAATAATATATTATTTAATCTAAATCAATGTTTATAACGAAAATGAATACACGTTTTATTAAAATCAACTTCAAATATTTTTCAAATTGAAGTATATTTAATAGTTTTTAAATTGATTTTACCAGTCGAGGTAAGTAAAAGTCGTGTGTTGCCCGCATGAGATTTTTTTGGTTTGTAGACTCACCTGCTTGCTCCATTATACAGAATTCAGGGTTCCAATTATCCGCCTTCCCTCCTAATTTTTTCCATGATGTCCTTGGAAGAGCTGCCATCCTCAGTCATCCATCTGCCAGGATATTTAAACTCCTTTACCCTTTCTAATTCCCAATTTTCTAGGGATAAAGCTTCTATGTTCCCATTAAATGCCATATGCTTGGTTTGTTGGTTTAATTACAATTAAGACTGTTAGGTCAAACCGTCATTATGAAAAATGATTGGGACTCGACCAAGTGGCAGCTAGAAGTGGACTGTATTGAATGATTGAAAAGAAAAACTATTGGGATTAAATATTGGTGTATTTTGAACAATTCGGAAAGGTTATGTATTACGATTTAGGTGGACTACATAATTACTTCTTGGTATGGCGTTTCTCTCATTTATCTCTTCATTTCCCTCGCCTTTCGTCCAGCCTAGGGTGACCTTTTCTTCTTCTACTCCATTCTTATTGCAACGTACTCGGTAAAGAATAAGGAAGATGGTGTGTAGCGTGCACGCTTCTGCTGTACTTCAGCTTCTCTTCTTACCATATGTTTGTAACAAAATATGGCCGCTTGTAGCACATTATTAAATTGAGCGTACATGTTACGCGAACAAACCGCCCACCTAAATAAGATTAATCTAATTTACATAAAAACAACACTAACATAAATTACATATTGTTGAATGACAGCGATATGTTACAAGACAACTTCAAAATATTATCGCTCCAGCCAAAACAAAGAATATATATTGTGGAAACTAATAGAAAATATATTGTGGAAATTAATAGAAAATGTCAGCATAGTAAATAAACAAGGAACAGAAAACGAACTACAAGATAACGACGAAAAACGAACTATTAGAAAAAACAAACATGAAGCTACGTAATTCAAATTCTTAGCAAAGTAAAAAGAATGGTAAATATAAATGTTTCTAAAATACTTTAATAAAACTAGAAACTTAATCAACTGAGTGATTTTTTTTCATCCTCATGATAAAATAATAGTGCAACTAATGTTACCGCTCTAGTCAGAGTCTTGCCGGGTGCAGTGAGGACTTCAACGACACGTACGACGCCGTCCTGGCCTGGATAGGTGGCTGTGATTCTTCTTACAGATCGCTGGTGTAGATGTAGCCATCTCTTCTCTGTCAATATACCGAGGCCCCCTGACTTTATTACAGAGTTGCAGAAAGTCCACTTAAGACTAGGTTGCAGAGTTTGAACATCATATTTCTTCCGCCTTTTCCATAAAGAGGATATCTGAGACATCCATTGAGTGAGGCGCAAGGTAGGGTGATCGTAAGTAGAACTTTAGATGATCCGAAGAGGAGAGCCGATGAAATAGTGGCCAAGGGGTAGTAATTTGAAGTCGTGAACATATTCAGTAAGAGCGAATAATAGCCTCGAATTAAACCCTCTGTAACAGTCGCAATGTAAAATATGTTCTTTAATGAACTTTGTTTTTCCTGACAGTGCCAAACGTAAGGAAGGAATGAAATGGAAGCAATTCTTATGTGTATGGAACATAAAATAATGAGATTTCCGTGGCAACAGGTTACATTTAGCCGAAAAACTTAGAGGTCTGTTGCTTAACCTTCCGCCCACCCTGAGAATACCCCGTTCATCAAGAAATGGAAAAGATGGTATGAATCTTTCAGAGATTATTAAAGGGTCCTTGGAAAGTAAAGCTTGTCTTGGTTTCTTAACTTTTGAATTTGACCTTTTGGAGGAGGATGCATCTTCAGGATTGTTTCTATCCACAGGTTTTAGCTCTTCAATTTTAATCTTGTCCTCGATGGTTGTATTTCCTTCTAGAAAGAATGTATGGTGAGAGATTGTAGGAGCGTCGTTTAGTACACCAGTAACTACTAGTCCGAAGGTGGTTGGAAGCAGTGAAAAACCTTTAACTTCTGAGAGAATAGATGCGCCAGTGATTATCTGGTAAAATATATCACCTCCTAATAGAATGTCTATTGGCTTTGGTTCACCAAACTGATGGTCTGCTAAGGGTAGATGCATTAGCTGAGAGGTGAGAGATGTCGGATTTTGATTGCTGGCAAGTTAGAGGTAATGCACTCTATGACTAAGGCTGAGACCTCGAATTCCTTCTCTCCGACATATGCGCGTAAAATGCATTGTGTAGTTCCTTTAACAAGGTCCTGTGGTAATGATGACCCAGCCAAACTGGTGATTGATGTGTGTGAGAGGTATATCTTCGCACCGATTTTCTTTGCAAGTGAAGATGTAATGAAGGTATGTTGACTCCCTGAATCCAACAGGGCATGTGCAGGATGGTAATCTCCTCTTGTTCCTTTTACAAGAGTACGGACAGTCCCGAGAAGTACCGAACTTGTTGAATGTGATTGAGGCTGCGCAGAACCAAATCCGATGAATGATTTCTCTTCAGTGCGCAGTTCTGGAATTACTTTTATATCGGTTGATGACTCGATCTGTTTCAGGTTTTCTGAATCCCTATGAATCAATGTATGGTGCTTTTGACGACAGTGGCGACATCTGAACTTAGATAAGCAGTTATTGACATGATGTCCCTTATAGAAACAATTGAAGCACACTTTCCAATTTTTTACTTTGTTGTACCGTTGCTTCACAGAAAAGGATATGAATTCGTCGCAGCGTGAGATATGATGGCAACCGTTGCACTGCAAGCATTTAAGACTATTGCTACTGTCAGAAATCGAATCTTTTGAATTAACATTTTGAGGTTTTCTTGAAATGTTCTCCATATGGAGTGTTGCTATAGTGTTGTTTCTTGAAGTATTCCTGTTCGGATAGCCATAGCGAGAGTTTGGACCAATTGAACACGAGGAGAAGCCGTGGAGGTCTTGAGACATGTTTAGAGCGAGTTTGCGCTGACGGACGAAGTTGATGACTTCTTCGGTCTTCGGAAGCTCTTTACTTAATTCTCTTGAGAGTTCAAATAGCTTCCTTGTATCTTGATCCAGCGACCTCAACGCCAGGGTAGAAAGAACAACTTCGCAGGGATTTTCTAGCTTCAGTGCCTTCAAAGCCTCTATACTGTCAGCAACACCTGTCAGAAACGAATCATAACGTTGATGCTCTGCTTTAGTGGTGGCGGGTTCGCAGTCTATAATGCGGTGAATTAATAATTTGGCTAAAACCCTTGGATTGTCGTACGTGTAGACAACTTTTTCCCACGCTTGATTGTAAGACTCGTCGGTGACAGGAAATTTCGAAACCAAAGCTGCTGCTTCCCCTTTCAAAGCAGCAATTAGATAGTGGAACTTCTCGATGTGGCTTAGATTTGAGCGATTGTGAACCAATGACCTAAATGTGTCCCTGAAATGCATCCAATTCAAAAGATCACCAGAGAAGGAGGGTATGGGAATCTTGTCAAGTTTAGGCCCGAAGTTCTTCTGTGTTTCGTTATCCGTTACCTTCGTGTCTCGGAGGGTGTTCGCTTGTGTAGAGACAGGAGAATACCGCTAGCTTTTACAATCTCACGGCGCAGGTTGTCGTATATGCTGTCCCATTCCTTCGTCGGAAACTTTTCACTTTCGTCAATTTGTATATACAATGAATCAAGCTGATCCCATGCATCGCGGAACTCTTCCCACTCTTCTTTCGCATTACGAAACGCAGCTTCGAAGGAATCAATTTCTTCATCTGTTACATCTTGGATATTGATGTTACTTACACCAACAATGTTCCGCTTGAGCAAACGCATCTTGCGTTCAAGCGCGTGGATTTGATTAATATAATCACCTTTATTCTCAACCATTTTTAAACTCAAACAGTCTCCCAAGGCTGACGAAAGACGAAGGAGATAATCACTGAGAGAAAAATATGTTACTTGTGATTATAAATAAATACACCAATACTTTATCTATATTTACTTGAATAATGAACTAATTGAAACTTTACACGGTAGAACATTAAAACTTTTAAACATCAAGGCACGGAGGATCATTAAACTTAAAATATCCGGCCCGGAGGACCATTAAATGTTTGGTCTAACCGTCATTATGAAAAATGATTGGGACTCGACCAAGTGGCAGCTAGAAGTGGACTGTATTGAATGATTGAAAAGAAAAACTATTGGGATTAAATATTGGTGTATTTTGAACAATTCGGAAAGGTTATGTATTACGATTTAGGTGGACTACATAATTACTTCTTGGTATGGCGTTTCTCTCATTTATCTCTTCATTTCCCTCGCCTTTCGTCCAGCCTAGGGTGACCTTTTCTTCTTCTACTCCATTCTTATTGCAACGTACTCGGTAAAGAATAAGGAAGATGGTGTGTAGCGTGCACGCTTCTGCTGTACTTCAGCTTCTCTTCTTACCATATGTTTGTAACAAAATATGGCCGCTTGTAGCACATTATTAAATTGAGCGTACATGTTACGCGAACAAAGACAATAATTATAATTAATAATAAACCCGATTAACAAGTGGAACACATGGTCTTCACATGTCCTTCCTCTGGACTTGAACCCACACCACCCAGTACCAACCTGTCTCCCTTCCCCTCCCCCCCTTCCAGCTTACTTATCACCAACTTTCACATTTTTCTTAATGATTCAAATTTTACCTTTCA
The DNA here is from genome assembly GCA_023052935.1 of Piezodorus guildinii. Lineage (NCBI taxonomy): Eukaryota > Metazoa > Arthropoda > Insecta > Hemiptera > Pentatomidae > Piezodorus > Piezodorus guildinii. The sequence goes on along the minus strand of CM041292.1, from coordinate 2,616,386 downwards.
TTACAACAAATGCTTACATTACATTCTATATTGGAAACAAGAGGAAAACCCTATCAGGTAAAAAAAAAAAAAATAGGGCATGTAAAAAAAGGTTAGTTGGAGTTTGGATTTGAAAGGAGGAGCTGCTGCTGCCTGAATATTAAGAAGAATCATTGTTTGCCCTGAACATGTTTATTATTTTTCTAAGTTATTATTATAATTAAAATTTAAATAAAAAATTGTGCCTGATTGTCAAGAACCCATAACAGTAACCTGTATCCTGAGAGTAAATGATTTTTAATTTAATAACTAATGTATTGATTAAATTTTTCCATAAGGAATATATTTAATAAAAAAAGAAAATATTATTATATATATCTTTTTTTCTTTTTTTTTTTATCTTTTCCTCCTATGGTAACCCCTAAGAAGGAGAGTTTATTAATTTTTATATACAAGTTCCATGCCTATTCTTAGGCACACTACATGTAATCTATGTTATATTTCACAAATTATTAAGTTTACATTATTTTGATCTTCATTTTAAACATTAAATATATCGAAAAATAACAAAAATAAAATTAATTTAACATCAATCAAAAATAACTAACAAAAGGAAATAACTTAAAAATAATGTTAATTACACATTTCAACATCTTTCAAAATTATAATAAAGCAGCTAAATATATAAAAACAAAAAAATGAATTTAGCACAACAAGAATTACAAAGACTGAGCTGCCTTCCTAAAATCACTATTAAGCTGGTTGAAGTCTATTTTTTTAACGAAATTTATAAAATACTTTTTAAATTTTGTCATCAGTCTCTGTTCTGTTTCTGGCCAAGTCCTGTGCTCTAATATAACTTCATGTATAAGTTTAGCTCGAATGTTGTCTAATTTCTTACAGTCGAATAGTAGGTGTTGAAAATTGTGTATGTTACCATCGTATGGGCATTTGTCGTCTTGTAGTATGCTAAAGCGTTTTAAGTATTGTTTTGTTTGTCCATGTTCAGTCAGAAATTGTGTCACCTTGTAATTACTACTTAATATGTGTTTGTAGTTGTTTAGTGTGATATGGGGAACAAATCTATGAACGCTTGGTGACTTCAGCGAAGTAGCCCAGGAACGATTCCATTTGACTACCGTCTCCTTCCTCATCTCCCCTTTGATGTATGATATGGGAACCTTACTGTACGATATTGGAAGGTCACTCTCAGCCGCTATCTTCGCTAGGGTGTCCGCTCGTTCGTTGCCTTCTACTCCTGAGTGTCCCTTAACCCAGATAATGTTAATGTTTTTATTTCGAGTATCTAGATTAGTCAAATTAATTCGGATTTCCTCGGTTAGTCCGTCATGAATTTTCGAATTTTGGATGGAATGTATAACGTTCATGTTGTCAGTGTAGATAGTTATGTCTGTAAATGTGTCAGTGATATTATTTAGGATATATTCTGTTGCTCTTAGAACAGCTAGCTTCTCCGCCTGGTTGTTCGAGCATTCTGACCCCAGCTTACATTAATATATACATATTTTATTTTTCTTTATTACACGGTTTAACCTAAACAAATTTTCTATTATTTATTTTAAAATTATTATTATTCTTTTATTTGTTTACTTCTTTTTTTTTCCTTTCTATGTTTTATTTTTGTCTTCTTTCTTTATCTCCCTGCTATGCGCCTTTACTAACGAGGAGGGGCCTCGATTCAACGCTGCCAAGCCTCACGACCTCTGCACAGCTGTTTTAGTTCCTGCAATATTTTCCCTCCGATCCTCTGTATATATCCGTCGTACAAAATCCTAGACTTTCCTCGCGGCCTCTTTACAGTGGGTCGAGCTTCCAACACCTTTCTTGTTCCGCAGTCCTCATTCAGTCGACAAACATGGGCGAACCATTTTAGCTGTTACTTCTCGTTTTTTCAGCGACCCTTCGTAAATACCTCATTTCGCCTGCAGTGATTCGACTTTTTTGTTTGTCCAGCATTACCCAGTTCTCGCTCCCGTAGGTAAGAGTGGAAAGGTAAACAAACAGATTTGTAAATGTGGAGCTTCGCCTTTAGCCCCACATCTCGATGGCCAACAATACTATTGCATATACTATAGTAGGTTTAGTTTGCTTTAGCAATCCTGTTTACAATTTCGTAATCTATTTTTCTTCTTCTTTCTCTTCGACCCATTTGCCTTTCAGCGTGAGCGAGCTCCCAGTCATTGGTACCAACCGTCTCTGTTCCTGCTCTGGGGATTCCGCTATAAGGACTATATCGTCAGCAAACAATAGGAACTGTATAACAACAGGATACAGGTTCCATTGGCCCATGTGCATTCTGGCTGTGCGTCTTTTGCAAATTGAGGCAATCTCATCTATATATACAATAAACAAAAGGGGACTTAGCGAATCGCCCTGTTTTACTCCCTTTTCCGTCCTAAACACATTGGATTCTTGCCCATTTAAGCGCACTACACCTATCTATTTTTCCCTCTCTATTTATATTGCAGCAGAAATAGAGAAAGTTTTCAACTACTTGGAGAACCTCGCCGTTACAAATCGTCTCCTCCTCATCTCGAGAAAGGACCAGTATCTTGCTCTGGGAAACATTTATGGTCATTAACTTTCGCAGAAGTCCTTCCTGCCATTCTATTAGAGCTTGATGTAGTTTATCTTTTGTGTCACAAATAAGGACGATATCATCAGCGTATAGCAGTGACTGGCTCAGTATCGTCCTCATGTTCCACTTACAAATTAGTACAAGTTAGCCTTTTACAAATTTTATGTATTTCATCCATATACACAGTAAACAAAAGCGGGCTCGGACTGTCTCCCTGCTTTATTCCTTTATCAATGGGAAAAGGAGCAGATTCTGTTCCGTTAATCCGTACCATTCCTTTAGAGTCAGTGTACAGATATAATACAGATATTATGGCGGTAATAACATCTCTTGGAACATTTTTTACTGCAAGGGTGTTCCATATTTCTTGACGTGGGACCGAGTCGAAAGTAGCCTTAAGGTCCAGGAAGCCGAAATATATGCTTCTATCTCTGTCTCATGATTTTTACTTTCACTTACCTATATATGAAATATATAGTAAGGGAAAGTATTGCGATCGTGAAAATTTTAGAATTCCAGTTTTCAACGGAAATACACATTTTAGGGTCCCCTGAGTCCAAATAACCAAGTCCCGCAAAACGTCTGTGTGTGGTAACTCTAGCGCAAAAACGAAAAGTCGTACGTAACTGAAATTTCATTTTAAGACTAATATACGCCCGAGATGTTACAGTAACTTCTTCACTAAAATCGGCTAACCAGAAGAGCCACTTTATACCATGCATAATGCACCTTTTTACGATTTTCTCAAAAACTGTTGTAATGATTTTGATTAAACTCGCTATATCGATAGTTAATGAATCACACACAGTGAAGATATTAAAATACTGCTTTTATTATCAGAACAAAATAGATATTCAGAATACAATAAACTGTGCTGAGGAGTTAAGGTGACTACAAGTGTACATTTCGAGGTCTCCTTCTATGAGTGTGACACAAGTAAATGTTACAACTAGAGTGATGAGTTTTGAGGATCAAAAGGTATATATAGCAAGGTTTTGTAGAGGGGATGAGGAAGCGGCATGATGGGCCCCACAAAGGAAGTGCTTCCAGATGTTGGGTTCTGTGTCCTAAGTACAGGTATGTGTTCTTTGTCGGTACTTGGTCTGTCCTTTCTAGGTTTATGGGTGACACCCTCAGGTATAGAAAAGGAAGTTATTAATAATTACTGTATATTATTTATAAGTTAAGTCTCATTCTATAACTGATGTAAAATTGCATGGACTTTAATATCATGTAGGTTTCATTCTGATTAAAACAGTCTGATACTTCGTGTTCGTACTGCATTCTAGCAAGCTAATGAAACAAATAAATATTACAAATCTACTACTTACCATAGAAAGTTATGGTAAGTAATTTATTTATATGTTTCATAAATACATAAATTGTCCTAAACTCAGCTTAAAATACTCTTATTCTTCATATATTGATGACAAAAATTATATCACTGACCTTAATCCTAAAAGAAAGTTTAGAAAGAAATATACCAATAAAATTTTGCCAATAATTAAAGTCAAACTAATTTCATTATAAACAACAATAAAATATGTTCATGTAAATTATGTTTAATACAAATTAATTAACTCGGCGAAATTTTGACGATGTGAAACGAATATTTGTACTGTATGTTTTTACAACATTTAGTATTTTTTTTAATTCTCATATACATATAATATTGTAATTTACTAAAGAACAGTTAGATAATCACAAATTAATTTAAAATTGAATTTATCTTTAAGATTCAAAACATATAATTATAAGTTTTTCTATGGTAAATCAAATGTGGACATCAGAAAAATCAAAATTAAGTGTTTAAGCTTCGAAAGCCATTTTATGTGTCAAATATAATTTGACAAATTCTTGTGAAGATTTTTTACAATATTTTAAAAAATGACAACAATTTAATGAATCAAATAAAAAATATGTCAAGGAATAAAATATTATACATATTAGATATTTATAAATTGTACTTATGTTAAAAATAAAAAAATGACAAAAATTATATCACCGACCTTAATCTTAAAAGAAAGTTTAGAAAGAAATATACCAATAATTAAAGTCAATCAAACTAATTTCGTTATAAACAACAATAAAATATGTTCATGTAAATTATGTTTAATACAAATTAATTAACTCGGCGAAATTTTTCTGATGTGAAACGAATATTTGTACTGTATGTGTTTACAACATTTTATTATTTTTTTAAATTCTCATAGACATATAATATTGTTATTTACTGAAGAACAGTTAGATAATCACAAATTAATTTAAAATTTAATTTATCTTTAAGAATCAAAACATATAATTATAAGTTTTTCTATAGTTTATCAAATGTGGACATCAGAAAAATCAAAATTAAGTGTTTAAATTTGAAAGCCATTTTATATGTGTCAAATATAATTTGACAAATTCTTGTGAAGATTTTTTACAATATTTTAAAAAATGACAACAATTTAATGAATCAAATAAAAAATATGTCAAGGAATAAAATATTATACATTTTAGATATTTATAAATTGTACTTATGTTAAAAATGTAAAAATAATATTTTTATTCCATATGAAAATTTGTGTTGATACCCCCCCCCCTCCTTCCTCCTTCAGAGTTGTTTCGCTTTGCCCATCTAAAACTCTGGTCACCTTATTCTAACAAGGAGTGATGAAAAGCCGAAAAAAACTTACTGAATTTCATAAATAATATTATAACATATTATTTAATAACATCTTTCTATAAAAATCAAATGTAAATAATTCTTTAACAATTTATTTTCGTTTCTAAATTTGTTTGTAAATTCTTAAATTGACATTAATAACAGAGTTAATAAGTGAAAGGCGTGTGTTGCACGCACTTTTTTTTTCTTTATTTTTATTACTTATCTATGTTACTATATCAATATTTTATTTATTTATATTTAATTTTTTTTAAGTATTGTAACGTCTCTATTTACGTTATATAATTATTTATTTAAATAAATGCTACCCCAGCGGAGGGGGAGTGAGTAGTAACCATTTTTGACTTGAAACTTGTTTATTTTCACAAAACAACGGTAATTGAACCTAAAAGGTTACAATATAATTTTATAATAAATCACATTTAGAACATTTACTGTAAACAAAAAAAAATACTAAACATCAAAGATAAACTTACCCCTACGGGTTCAATATTCACTAATATATCAAAACAAAATTAACATAATAAACATGTATCATAAACTGAACAAGACTAAGATACATAACCAATAACACCATCAATGTTTTTGTAACCTCACTTAATTTAAATATATTTTAATTAAAAGATCAGCTGATTTCATCACAGCGAGGGTTTGTTCCAACTCTAGTTTTTGTCAGCTGTGACAGTATCTTTTTTATTTGTTTTAGTATTTTGTTTGTTGTTTTCTTTTCTTAATTTTTTTCTGCTATCTTCATTTAGCCAAATCGTTTTTCTTTTTCTTTATTTTTTTGTAATGATAATAACCATCAGACCATCAACAGTGTTTTGCCCTTAAAATTAAAACAACAACAACCTCGGCGCTAGACTTTAGGTTTTGTTTATTTATTTATTTAACGTCACTTTATGCTACTATGGCTAATCGGACGATGCTACAGTGGGAGTCCTAAATTTTGCCTATCCAGGTTTTATTAGGATAGGGATCTTTAACAAGTACCTGACATCGGACAGGCTCGGGACTGCCTTTTAACGTTCCCTCCGAAGGACAGCGTAACTAAGGATTTGTTACTCCCATTAAAAAATCCTAGGAACACCTGCGGATTTGAACCTGTGACCTTTTGCATGGGAGGCTGTTACGCTAGCCACCCAGCTACAAGTGATACCTATCTAGACTTTAGGTTCCCCGTTACATAAATATATAAAAATTTCCAAAAGTCCATTTACTGCGGTTCAGTCAGAATTTCATAAAAGCCATTAATTGGACTCTATTTCCTTCCTTAAGTGGAGGATCAAGAGATAAAATAAAAACAGTCCTCCAATGCCGCCCAATCACAAACTGGGCAAATCTTCTGTGGGAATAGACCACAAATATATTTACCCACAGTAAACTAATATTTCATAGAAAACAATTTTTTTTTTTTTTTTTTTTTTAAATAATGGATGTCAGAAATTTAATAACCACTCCTCTCTTCATTACAGCAAATTATAAACATATAATTATACCATCAATGAAATGAGTGAACTTATTTCATTTCCTTTTTCACTAGAACCACTCACCGAACTGTAAGCATTACCTAATTATATTAATTAATAATTAAAAGTAAAATAAATGAATATAAATCCTAGATGGGTGGCTTGGATGGATGAAAATGTAAGGGTATTTTGATTATCGTTCTAAACCGACAGTTATTCCCCCACTATTTTCCTTCCTTCCAACCAATAGAGTGGAACGACGAAATGATTGATCTCGCCTTTGGGCCTCTCAATTGTATGACATTTCTCAATTATTGTTAATTAATGTTATATAGTCAAAATCAGAAGCCTCACTAATCTCAAATCTATAGTGAGACATAATACAATACAATATCATAAATTGACAAATAGGTTGCCCTGTTTACAAAATGGTGCAACTATATTTTATGATAGGCCACCATACTGTCATTCCGATAGCCCACAATCTTTCTTATCTTCTGATGGAGGACCATTTGATATATAAAATAAGATAGAGTGAACCTCTTTAATATTTATTCAATATCAGGTTAATACATTCAACAATTAAAAACTAAATACAAATTTTAATATTAGCAAGATAAAACATTTAAGAAAGTCCAATGTATAGTACAGACAAAATTAGCATATCAAAATCAAAGATAGGTGTATTTTCTCAACTAGAACTATGTCAAAATAAAGCACACACTTGATTACTATTTTAATTTTTTATTTTTCCAAATCACAAAATTGACATGTTACCTTTAGTACAAGCCAGGAAGGGTCTTGTATTTATCAGATATTAGGATTTGTACTGTTCCTAGGCCAATGGCGGAGCAATGAGGAGATTGGGCTGGGATCACACTCAGCTGCTAGGTTTTGCCCAAATCTCAGATACCCACTAAATAGAGGCTGGCCTTTATTTTTATAACAAATACTTATCAAAAATAGCTAACCCTTGCTTGTCCTTAGTACAGCATCTCTAACCTTTTTTTGACGCGAAACAGCCTTAAAGACCATGCAAATATCATTTTCCCCTAACTTTGCCCACACGTTCCACACTTTTTCTCTCTTCCACCTTTCCCACAGACTGGACTCTTCTCTGTTCCTCGCTCAATACTATCCCCTTCCTCACCTCTTTAGCACCCACAAGGACCTTTATCTTCCTTAATTTTTCCCTAAATTCATCTCTATTGACACAATCCTCTGTTGAGATTCCCAACCTCAATGTCTCTTTCCTCATCTGCTGAATGTATCCTCCTTCATATCCCCAAATTTTTTCAAAGATTTCTTTATTTATTCTGTTCGGGCTCATCCTTACCATATGCCCGTAAAAATGCAGTCTCCTTAATCTAATGTCCGTTTCCAGGCCATCCATTTCTTTGTACAGTTCTCTGGTAGGCCTCAGCATATATCCCTCTTGTAACTTTACTGGCCCATAAATCTTCCTTAAGATCTTCCTCTCAATTCCCAAAAGCTTCCTTAAGCTAGGAAGAGAAGCAAACCTTTAATATATACTTTATTGCCAATTTATACCAGCATAATAAATGTGATCCTATATCACAAGTATTTTTAAGTTTATCAAATCAGAAAATTGATGTTAATCACATACATGAAACATTGTAATTATGTCACTTGTTAAAGGGTCAATGACGAGGCCTTGCACCTATATGCAATGCCATTATATGTTTTTTTAATTTATTAATAGTTACTGTTTTATAGTCACAATGATGACATTGGAAATATTTATTGGTTAAGTGACAAGCATTTCTATGTTTTTTAAACAGATTTGTTCTTGATGTTTCATATTCACAATACGGACATTGATAAGGCTTTTTGCCTGTATGACAAGCCATTATATGTCTCTTTAAACTACTTAATATTGTCGCTTTATATTCACAATGAGGACATGGATAAGGCTTCTCACCTGTATGGCGAAACATTATATGTTTCTTTAAACAACTTAATTCTTTTGCTTTATATTCACAATGAGGACACTGATGAGGTTTCTCTCCTGTATGACGAGCCATAATATGTGCCTTTAAACCACTTGATTGTGTCGCTTTATATTCACAATGAGGACATGGATGAGGCCTCTCACCTGTATGGCGAAACATTATATGTCTTTTTAAATCAAAACCTCTTACTGTTTTATAGTCACAATGAGGGCATTTATGAGGTTTTTCTCCATTATGATGAGCTAAAATATGTCTTTTTAAAGAATGTAAGTTTATTATTCTATATTCACAATAAGGACATTGATGAGGTTTCTGTCCTGTATGGTGAGCCATAATATGTGTTTTTAAATCACGTCTATTTACTGTTTTATATTCACAATGAGAACATTGGTGAGGTTTCTCTCTTGTGTGGCGAGCTATAATATGTGTTTTTAAAACATAACTATTTACTGTTTTATATTCACAATGCGGACATTGATGAGGTTTCTCTCCTGTATGACGAGACATAATATGTTTTTTTAAAGTATTTGATTCTGCTGCTTTATAATCACAATGAGGACATTGATGAGGGTTCCCCCCGGTATGAATTAAAATATGTCTTTTTAAAGAACGTACGTTTGCTGTTCTATATTCGCAATAAGGACATTGATGAGGTTTCTCTCCTGTATGGTACGACATAATATGTGTTTTTAAATCACACCTGTGCACTGTTTTATATTTACAATCTGGACATTGATGAGGTTTCTCACCAGTATGGCGAGCTGAAATATGTGCTTTTAAAGTTCTTGATTCTGCTGCTTTATATTCACAATGTGGACATTGATGAGGTTTCTCTCCTGTATGACGAGAAATAATATGTGTCTTTAAATTACTTAGTTGTGTCGCTTTATATTCACAATGAGGACACTGATGAGGTTTCTCACCAGTATGACGAGAAATAATATGTGTCTTTAAATGAATGAATTGTGTCGCTTTATATTCACAATGTGGACATTGATGAGGTTTCTCTCCTGTATGGCGAGCTGTAATATGGGTTTTTAAAGTGCTTGATTCGGTTGCTTTATACTCACAATGTGGACATTGATGGGGTTTCTCTCCTGTGTGACGAGCCATAATATGTGTCGTTAAACGACTTAATTGAGTCGCTTTATACTCACAATGAGGACATGGATAAGGCTTCTCACCAGTATGACGAGCCAATATATGTCGTTTTAAATCACAACCTTTTTTTGTTTTATAGTCACAATGAGGGCATTTTTTATTTTTAACTCCAGTATGAAATGCCATAATATATGTATTTAAACAACTCGATAGTGGTGTTTTTTGTATATTATTGTCACAATAATGTTGATGACTTTCGCTTGTATAAGACATTTCTTGATTTTTCAATAGCATATTATTCTCTTCCTTTATCCAGCTTAGCTCTTCTATTATATCAAACGAATTGCTGACTCCTTGAAACAATACAAAATGATAGTAAAATTATTTGTCTTGTATATATAAATAACTTATTATATATAAATTATTTATAATTTTGAAATAAATAATCATATATAAATAGTTTATGTATATAAAGAGCTTATGTAACTTACCAGTGCCCACAGTCTCTTTTTCCATTTCTTCTTTTACAGTAACACTGGAATAGGTCGTAACTGAAACAGTGAACAACCAAGAGATGAAAATACGATGTATAGTGCACCTATAATACAGATAACCTTTAATGGAAACTTAATTGAACAACCCTTCTACTAATTTAAGTAGGGAGTTAAATGTTTACTTATTCCTATAACTTCACTTAAAAGATAAACTTAAACAGGTAATTAAAAAACTCTGATATAATTCAAAGAACCTAAATATTATAACATAATATTTAAGTCTAAAGAATAAAAATCACAAAAAAAAAAAAAAAAAAAAAAATTGAAATAAATATTTCAATTCTCCGACTCCTGGCTGGATCTTCACATAACTGATTCATCTGTAAAGATCCTTTCATCCTCTCAGCACCGGGTCCCGTTTCTATCTTCACATGACCTCATAGAGATTTCATACGATCTACCCATAAAATCCTTCACTCCTAAAGTAGTCGCCTATCGTAGTTTGGACATCCTTTCCCACGAATCCCTTCAAACCGATCTCATACATTCGATAATACAACCGATATTGTATTTATAATACAACCGATCTCATACCGAAATACATTAAAACAATATAATTCTTTTTTTCAAGTTAAAAGTTTAATTAAGCAACTCAATGCAGTTGGGCGGCACATCTTTACAAATCAATAAAGTGTTTTATTTCTTGGTTTAAAGAAAGGAGGTCAGTGAAAGTCGTGCGTTGTGCACACTGAATTTTATTTATTAGGAGTTATTAAATATTAGCAATAGCAAAACTATACAGTCATCTGATAAACAGTACTGTAAAGAGAGAGGACATTTTGTTTCCATTCATGCCCAGGAGCTCTGTTCTCAGAGGATACTACAATGCGGGACCAAGGACCTACATGGTCTGCCGAGCCAACAGAAAAAGCAACAACAAACTCTTCTCTAAGATCATTAAGATAAATTTTCTCACCTTTATCTGGAATAAGAAGCTCTTCTTCCTCTTTCATGTGCACAAGCCCGCCTCCTAACACATAATAATAGTTTTAATAAAACAATAAAGGCTATAGTGGATATAATTGGTTGACCATTGAGAATAACTAAAAGGAATTAGTCCAGGTAAATTAATGAACAATTGAGTAGTTTCAACCATTTATTTTTGGCCAACGTTTCCTATCTACCTACCTACATTCCATACGACCAAATTGTACCTGGTTTCCATTCACCTACAATACGGTACCTATCTCCACTCTACTTCATTTTTCAATGTTGCTTAGTTCATGTATTTTTTTTATATCTTTGTACATTATCTTTAGTCATGTTCTGCTCTATATAGCCCTCTCATTATTATACCTATGTCATTGTAATTTAATTAATTGATTTATTTACACATCTAGTTCCTTTTATGTTTTAACATTGACATTCTCTAGCGCAATAGTTTTTAAAATAGTATATTTAATCTTATTTTAAATGTATCTTTTTAGCCCTGATGATGACCCACAATGGGGGTCGAAACGTTGGCAAAAATAAATGGTTGAAACTACTTAATTGTTTCATTCACTGACCCGCCACCTGGACTAATTTTACTTTCACTTACTATATATAGTAAGGAAAGTATTGCGATCGTGAAAATTTTCGAATTCCAGTTTTCAACGGAAATACACGTTTTAGGGTCCCCTGAGTCCAAATAACCAAGTCCCGCAAAAAGGTCTGTGTGTGTGTGTGTGGTAACTCCCAGGCGGAAACGGTAAGTCCTATGAAACTGAAATTTCATATTTAAGACAACTATACGCCCGAGACGTGACAAAACTTTTTTCATCAAAATGAGCTTACCAGAAGAGGCACTTTATACCATGCATTTTGCACCTTTTTTCGATTTTCTCAAAAACGGTTCCGACGATTTTGATTAAACTCGCTATATCGATGTAAAATTAAATGGGCTTTAATATCATGTAGGTTTTATTTGGATAAAAATGGTCTGACAGGGCTTAAATGCCGATATTTTAAATTTTCTTCCTCTAAAGTACCTTTAATTTTTTAGATTCAATAATAATAACTAGATTATCTTGTTAGCGCTGATGAAAAACAGGTAAATATATAAATTGAATAAATTCGATACCCAACTAAAGGAGAAAACAGAAAAAATATATTTTTAATGAAATTTTTCGTTTTTGAACATAAGAGCAGTAATATACATGTATGAAATACCGTTGGAAAGCTAAAGATTTTAGAAAAAATATCATCTCATACACAAGCTTTTAGAAGTTAATAGAGAGTGATGAGAAGAAGATAAAACTAACTGATTATTTTAGATAATAATATAATAGATTTTTTAATAAAACACATGTTTATATATAAATTCAATTTGATTAATTCCTTAATAGTTTCACGTATTTTTATCTCTAACTGTATTTGAAAATTCTTTCATTGATTTTAAAAATCGAGGTAAGTGAAAGTCGTGTGTTGCCCGCACCAGATTTTTTTTTATTAAAGGCTATTTTTATTAATTTTTTTTTTTTTTTTTTTTTTTTATGGTATCATTAAAAAGTGGCATTCTTCACATAATATAAAAAATCCTGCCATTCATTTATTACTGAGCCAATTTACTTGATATTTTGGTTAATTATTTTCAATAATCTGTGACGAGTTCGCGAAACATTTTGAAGAACTAGAAAATTTTCTCCGAAGCACTCCTCAGCAGGTTGCACCCACAAGTGGATCTCAGGATCGGAGAATACCAGAGGGAATCAGGAAAAACAGATCCTGAGCCTTAAGCTCCTCATCAGATACAACAGAACCAAGAGCAAAACAAACCTGTTCATCTCGTCTGTCGACTTCAAGAAGGCATATGGCTCGGTAGACAAAGGAACCCTTTTCAAAGTACTCAAGGAATACGGGGTCGACCAGAAAACCAGGACACTGACAGGACTGACCCAGTCAGAGACCAAGTTGAAAGTCTAATACCAAGGACACATCAGCAAACCGTTCCGTATCAAAACGAGACTCAGACAGAGAGATGGACTATCCCCAGTACTATTCAATGCAGTATTGGATAAGATAATGAGAGAGCAGTGGAAGGAAAATTTGAGAGCTTACTTTTCAAGATAAATATTGGGTTGTTTCACATGAAATGTCCGTTTTTATAGTTTCTGAAATACATATAGGATTTTGCAGGTCTCTGTTGTTTTCTTCCAAATGTTTACATATTTAAAGTAAACAGTTACCAATTTTCTACCTTTGTATTATAAACATTAGCATCCCAATCAATTACCCACTTTTTAGTATACCTCCAAATATGATCATGGAAACACGCGATTTTCGAGTAATATTTTTGTACGAGTTTAAACTCAGCTATTCAGCAGGGCATGCAACGATGATCCTATTGGGTTGTTTCACATGAAAGGTCGGTTTTTATAGTTTCTGAAATACATAAAGGATTTTGCAGGTCTCTGTTGTTTTCTTCCGAATGTTTACATATTTAAAGTAAACAGTTACTAGTAATATTTTTGAACGAGTTTAAACTCGGCCATTCAGCAGCTGAGGCCGCTAGAAATATTTGCAAGGCATTTGGGGAAGGGAGTGTTAATGAACGAACCATTTGCCGTTGGTTAGCTGAGTTTTCAGCTGGGGATACCGAATTGGAAAACTTGCCCCAAGGAAGACCTTCGTCCGTAATAGACAATGATGTCCTCAAACATACAGTAGAAGGAAACCCCTACCAAACAGTTAAATGACTCTCAGCACAACTAAATGCAAGTGCATCTACCGTTTCCAGACATTTAAAGTCTATTGGGAAAGTAAAAAAGCTCGATACATGGGTACCTCATGATCTCAGATTACCACCTGTTCAGAAATTTAGACAACTTCATCAAAGGAAAACTTTTAGAAAATGATGATCAAGTGAAAAGTGCGTTTTCAGATTTTGTTTGACTTCAAAGCTCAGAGTTTTTCCGTTCGGGGATAAAAAAGTTGGTGTCACGTTGGGAAAAATGTGTAGAAAAAGAAGTTAAATTCTTCGAATAAAATTATCTTGTATTCATATCGTACTTTTAATGAAAATCCTTTACCTTGAAAACGGACATTTCATGTGACACAACCCAATAGATACTGATTTTCTCCGTAACCCGATCTTGACAATGTGACATATACAGTGAGTTTCAAAGGTATTCGGAATTCACTATCATTATGAAATTTAATTGCTTTTGACTTATCTATTCTGTTTTTAAAGAGTTCTTACTCACTTTGTAATGTTAGGAGGAAGGTATAAAATAGCTGTACCCAAAAATCATTTTATATTTAACGGTTTCAATGTTCATTTACGAAAAAATAAAAATAGGAGTGCCAAAAGTATTCGGAATTACATGGTTTACAATTTATATTAATGCATTAATCATATATAAACATCGATTAGATAAACCTTTTTGCATAATTATTCATTTTAGTCTCTGAAAAGTTGTTCTTAATAATTAATTAATCGTTAGTTGCGAAACATTGTCCCACTGAAGCACTTATTGTTCCTTGAGGTAATTTTTATTTTAAATATTTCATTTCCTGATTTTGGTTTTCAGCAGGGCCCACAAGTATTTAATTAAATTTAAAATAAATAATGGAAGAGAGATTTCGAGAACTTTTAGAAAATTGCACAGCAACCAAAACTAAATAAAAATCGTATACATGTTTTTTGTCATGGTCATGGTCGCGCTTAAGGAAAAAATTGAATGTATTCCTTATTTTTCTTCTAATTTTAATTCTGGCT
Source organism: Piezodorus guildinii (assembly GCA_023052935.1). Classification (NCBI taxonomy): domain Eukaryota; kingdom Metazoa; phylum Arthropoda; class Insecta; order Hemiptera; family Pentatomidae; genus Piezodorus; species Piezodorus guildinii. The sequence goes on along the minus strand of CM041292.1, from coordinate 2,601,344 downwards.
TTTCATACAGAAAAATACACTAACTACAAAATACTCATCTACACGACCATCATAAGACCTATCTGGACTTACAGGGTTGAGCTGATGGCTTCACTAAACCATCAAATTCTTGCCGTCTTCAATCCTTAAATCCAAAATCCTTCGATAAATGCTCAACGCTCCTTACTTCGTCACGAATAAGCTCATCCATAAAGACCTTAATATTCCCTATATAGCTGATTTGGCCCGAACCAGGTATCAATTCTTCCATGACAAACTCCACTCCCACTCTAACCCACTAGTTTCAAGTCTAGCTTCCTCTCCATTCCTGACAATCCTCCGAGGCATCTGAAAAGAAGATGGCCTCGAGACCTTCTAGTTTAGATGACCTATTGGAGTGCTGCCAATGGGCAGTTTCTCTTCATGTGTTTTATCTTACAGCTAATTTACTAGATGTATTAATCAATACAGTTGTAAATAAATAAATAATAGATAAAAAAAAAAAATTTAATATTTTTTTGGACGATAACTTTTACTATATTTTAATATAATATTCTCCACATTATACTCAGCCATCCACATACTTTCATCAATTTTTTTACATTTCAACTATTTCTCTTTAGACAATTGTTCGATTGTTTCATTTTTACTTTAGGGCCTTATCTTAAAAACATATCTTTCCAAAGTTGGGTATATGTTACATGAGGGAGTAGTATTGTTAAGAACATAAAATTATATGGAAATTAGTGAGAATATGAACATTTGAAACAATTAAACAACAGGATATTACGATTTCCGAATACTTTTGACACTGAATGATTTGGTAATTTTACAAAATTAATCATTTATTCTTTAAAAAAAACAAACACTTCGGTTATCTGGTTAATGATTTTGCTTTATGGGAGTCTCTTTTAAAGGTTTGTGAATTAAAGAGAATTATATAAATTAATAGTTGTGAAATATACTTATTAAATGAAAAGAAATACGAATTCTGAATACTTTTGACACTCACTGTAGTTGGCCGTGTGAAAAGCAGTATTGACGTAAATCAATTCCTACATGTTTAAATGTTTGCCTCTGTGATTTATTAATTGTTATGACAAAATATAACTTAATAGGAAATTGAATTATATTAATATTAAAATAAATCATTTGGAATCATTGGGATGCGAGGTTAATTTCCCCCGTTTTTTTTTAAAATACATTTTCCACTGATTCTTCACTCCCAGTGGTCGCAGCGTGATGTTATATAGCCTATAGCCTTCCTCGATAAATGGACTATTCAACACAAAAAGAAAATTTCAATTCGAACCAGTAGTTTCTGATATTGACGCATTCAAACCGAATCTTCAGCTTTATAATATTAGTATAGATTGGTTGTTATCTTGTTTCTCTTAGCCCTGATGAAGGCCACAATGTTGGCCGAAACGTGGGCACACAATTAAGATAAGTACTACTAAGTAGTACAATCTTCTTCTTTTGATTTTGTGATCAATTCAAAAGTAAAATGCTGTACTATCAAGTAATTATTATTATTAAAGTTAACTCATCTTCATTTTTAACTACTGAAAGTAGGTCTAAATATTGGTGCGCTATAAATTTTGTTTCCCAAAGAATATTTTGGTAATGAGTCTCAAGAATTTTGGAAAGAAGGCATAATGAGGCTTCTTGTTGAGAGATGGAAGAAGTTAATAGAGCAGATGAGTCCACACTTTTGAGTTAAATTTGATTATTAACCAAACCAAACTTTCGGTAATAAAAATACATAATTATATATACTAATAAATATTAAAAATTTATTTTATCATTTCCTCTGATTAAATCTATAAATAAATTATTATTATTTAAGAAGGAAAAACTGAAGAAATATATCTGGAACTCGGTAGTTTTCAGGAAGAAAATACATCCCACTAAGGCCACTTTCTAGTTAGCTACTACTGCATTGTTAGCAGGACACGAGCAATTATTGAAGCTAAAAAAAAAAAAAATAAGACTTATACAAAAGCCAATTACAGAGTCATTTCAAGCATCCTTCAGTCAAAACCAATTTTATATTGATTTGTGCACAGCTTTAGCAAGATCATAAAATCCATTTTTCAAACTTCAATCACCACTATTAAGAACTCCTAATTGATAAAAAAAATGGCTAAATATACAAGTAGAAATTATATGACATGACCAACTACTTAAATTAATTTTAACAACCAAGATTAGTGAAAATCATGTGGTGCACGCACCGGATTTTTTAAACTTGAAATTATTACGAACACTTTATTTAATGATGGGTAAATGTTTAATTAATTAATTTTTAGAGACTACATTGCAAGACCAAGGGCCTACACGGTCTGTCCTGCCAACAGAAAAAAAAACAATAAACTCGTATCTTAGATCAATAACATAAATTTTCTCACCTTGATCTGGAACAAGCAGCTCTTCTTCTTTCACAAGAACAGTCCCGCCTGCCAACATGTAAATAATAAATTTAATGAGAAAACAAAAGGCCAAACCTCATTGAAATGTGTAAGAAACTGGCATTCTTGAAAAGGTACAAAAATTATGGACTGTGGGTCAGAAATAATTATTCTATATAATTATCTACCATTATAGAACTTTTCACTAATAACTCTAAACAGCATTAGTGCAATAAGTAATAAACTGTTGACTGTTTTTACTTTCTCCTTCCAATATATGAAATTCCGATCGCGAAAATTTTTGAACTCCAGTTTTCATTAGAAATATGTGTTTTAGGGTTCCCTGAGTCCAAATGACCAAGTCCCGCAAAAAGATCTGTGATTGTGTGTGTGGGGGGGGGGGGACAAGTCTGGCACAACTATACTCCCGAGATGTTACAGCAACTTTTTCACTAAAATCAGCTAACCAGAAGAGCCAATTTATACCATGTATTTTGCACCTTTTAACAATTTTCTCAAAAATGGCTTTAACAATTTTGAACAAACTCGCTATATCGATGTAACATTTAATAGGCTTTAATAACATGTAGTTTTCATTCTGATTAAAATGCTGTGACAGGCCTCAAATTCCAATGTTTTAAATTTTCTGTACCTTTAATTTTGTAGATTCTATAAAAATAACCAAATTATCAATAAAAAATAAATAAAAATACCAAATCTTGGTGGCATTGATAAATAACAGCTTGGTATGTAAGTTGTACAAAATTAAAAAAAAAACTAAAAAAAAAAAAATTTTTTAATGCAATTTTTTGGTTTTGAAGATAAGAGCAGTAATATACATGTTTGATATACTGTTGGAAAGCTAAATATTTTAGAAAAAAATATTATCTAATACACAAGAGCTTCTAATAGTTAATAAAGAGTGATGAAAAGCCAATAAAATTAACTGATTATTTTAGATAAAAATTAAATAGATTTTTTAATAAAACACATGTTTCTATAGAAATTCCATTTAATTAATTCCTTAATTGTTTTAATAATTTTTATCTCTAACTGTATTTGAAAATTTTTAATTGATTTATAAAATGGAGGTAAGTGAAAGTCGTGTGTTGCCCGCACCAGATTTTTTCATCTTTAAGTGTATTTCAAAATTCTTAAATTAATTTTAAAAACAGAGGTAAGTGACAGTCATGTGTTGCATGCACTAGATTTTTTTTTTTACAATTATATATCTTGTAATTTTTCTGTGAATACAACTTAATTATACTCCAATTTTTCAAATAGTTATATTTAAAACTATTGAACTAGCAAATATGGCTAAAATATTTAAAAATTTGTGATTAAGAATAGAAACAACATTCAATATATATATATATTTCTCGAAATTCTATACAAAAACCTTGAAGTACATCATAAGGTATAAAACATTAACATGTAATCGATTAGTGAACTTAGTTAAACATAACTTCACAGTTACAAGGAAAAATTCAAACACTATAGCTATTTGATTCAACGAACATTAAAATGAAAAATTTCTGTAATGCAAATTAAATGACACAAAAATAAATAATAACTATCTTAACTTCATCTATTTAGTTTTTATAATACTTAATAAAACAATTAGGAAATGAGAGATCTCGTGAAATGTTAAATTCTCCAAATCATTGAAAAGATTGTAAATAAAAATAACATCAAGAAATAATGTCATATTTTGAAACAATTATTTAATGAAATATGATCTAACATTCATAAACTATACCACAGATAACTTACAAGTAGCCTCAATTTCTTCTTCCATTTCTTTCTTAATGGTAACATCTAAGTCAGTCGTAACTGAAAAGGTAAATAACACAATAGTAAATACAAAGCGAAATATAAAAACAACAATGCAAGTGAACATTGTAGGATTGTTTTGGTTATTAAATAATAAAAATCAAAGTGTTTTTGTAAAGAGGAATAACCATTACACTGAATTGGAAAAGTTTTTTAATTTTTTCAACAGGATTGTTTGCAAGCATACAACCATAAATAAGAATGAATGGCATATAACTGATATTACTATCAGTTAACTAACACAACTCTTTGAAATTTAATTTTTGAAAGTGAAAATGGCAGAGATTGTAATAAGCCCTTCATTAAATTCTGAGCTGTATTTATCAACTGTGTTATTCAATGCCTACTAAAAATATCACACTAACCCAATTGGTCCATTGTTATTTTTATGAAAAATACTTTGTTAATGAGAAAATTATGAAATATCCAAAGTAAATGACTGAAATCCAAGCAGGTCTATGTTTATGTTATTGTAACCTCCAGAGATTGGGTTCTTCTTTGAAGCTTAGAGCAACAAGAATCGGTTTGGTTGATCTTACTAAAGATGGTAGTTATAAAATGAGCGAAACGTTGTAATAAAACTAACAGTGCATGTTTACTTTTTAAGGTATTTGTGTTTATTACAATATAATACAACACAAACCAAAATGTTTTTGCGTTCGGAAGGTTTGGATATTGTGTTATATTATTGACTAATAGGAGGCTGCACAGCTGAAAGTTCCCACACGGTTTCAAGTCTATATATAGCATTTTTCAGTCAAATTCATAATTTTTTTGAGTCAAATTCATAATTTTTTCAGTCAAATTCATAATTTTTTCAATTAAATTCATAATTTTTTCAGTCGATTTCATAATTTCTTGTACCAATTTTGTACAGTCAATTTAATGAGGTTTTGCTACCAAGAACATAACATTTTTATTAAATCTTGTTGTTTATCCATTTAACGTCACTTTATGTTACTGTGCTTAATCCGACAGTGCAGCGGGAGGCCTAAATTTAGCCTATCAGGTTTTTGAACAATCAACAAGGTGTTTGAATCTGCCGGGTTTGAACCCGAGACCTTGGGCATATTAATCTTTAACACATTGCTGAATGCATCCAGGGTCACCTGTGGAGTAGTGGCTAGCATAACAGCCTTCTATGCTTAAGGTCGCAAGTCCAAAACCAGCAGATCGCCTTATATTTGTGCGCCACAGGTGTCTCTTAAAAGATTTTAAAAGTGGAACTCGTAAAAGATCCCTCCCTATCTTAAGTAAACCTGGTTAGGCAAAACTTAAGACTCCCGCTGCACCGTCGGATTAAGCACAGTAACATAAAGGGACGTTAAATGGATAAACAACAACAACATTTAATAAAAATGTTATATTCTTGGTTGCAAAACCTCATTAAATTGACTGTATGAAATTGGTACAAGAAATTATGAAATCGACTGAAAAAATTATGAATTTGATTGAAAAAATTATGAATTTGACTGAAAAAAGCTATAAAAATCATCTTGTAATAGTAGAAGCAATAAAACAATGATTTATAGTGAATTGAGCAATTAAATATTCTACGTAATCGAAGTCGTCAAACCATTAATCCAGGATGGACTTTAACATGCCATGTGCGTTGAATCTATCCAAATGTCTCGGCAAATTTCTAGATTCAAAGAAGAAATTATTATATATTTCTTGCCCACAGAAAAGGTCCATAAGTAAAAAAAAAAAGTCGAAGCCGCCAAACTCAAAAAGGGTGTAGCCGGCCCCCTGCGGCTGTTTTGACTCAAACTTGGGGGATCGATTTGGTGTCGAATAAAAATAATTCACCTGAATTTGCAGCATTTTAATTTAAACGGTGTTCGAGATTTTTGTTTAATAACTCTTTTATTATTTTTGTAAATAGTAAAATTTGAAATTAATTAATGATTTTTTCTCTGATTCATAGAAGTCAAAGCCATGAAAAAATGATACGATCATGATTCTTAAACAAAAAGCCAATTTTTAGTAGAAGAAAGAAAACCAAAATATGTATTTTTTTAAAACTTTTTGAAAAGTGTCAATCACCGATTTTTTTTCAGAAAATTTCTTTCACACTCCTCTATACATAGAAATTGTTTGAGTTGGCGGAAAAATATTTTAAAAAAATAAAAACTTTTTTTTTTCTAAAATCTTGCATTTAACTTATATTTCTTCTTATTATTGAAAATGTGCAAACAATTATTTCATACCAAAAATTCAGAATCACATTACTTATAAAAAATTTTAATTAAATTTTTTTTTTAATTAAAAATAGTCTCTCCAGGATTTTTTTAGACAAAACATTCTTAACATATTTTCTAACGTACTAAAATTGTTATAAAATATGTTTCATTCTATTATCAGCTCGGTGCAGATCGTTTCAAGTTCGGATCTTAGACTATTAACTGTGTCTCATCTGTTCATGCGAATTTGGGGACCAAGAAGATAAGCTCCTCAAAGCTCAGATGTTTTGGGGATAATTATGTTTCGGCAGCTACTTTTCTAAGCGGAGACTCCGAAACTGTATTAATTAATATGTAAATTTTCGGTTATTATTTTGTAAAACTATTGGATTTATTTTCCTAAGGTATCATGTTTATCAACTCATTATTGGGAATAAGTTGGCAAAAAAGGGAATAAAGTAATTATCTTAAAAAACACATTTATTCATAAAAGATTAAATATTGTTACACATAAAAATACACAGTGAGGCATTATCATTATCGAGAATACTGAGGTTTGAATTTGTTCAGATTTACCACATAATATAACATATAGGTATCTCTGGACATAACTGCAAAATTGAGACATTGATTTCCAAAAGGTACTATATCCACTTTAGAAAATTTTACAGGAAACGCAAAAATCTGTCATTTATTTATTATTGGACCAATTTACGTGATTCTTTTTTTATTAAAATCAAAAGTTGATTTTTAAGTGTGTTGCCAACTCATTTTTCCAAATGATTGCACTTTTCCGATTATTTTAAACAATATAATATGGATGTGGCGGATGCTACACACACTCGCTCACAGAAAGCGCTAGCGGCGTCCATATGGCTTACAGGCCAAATATAAAATATAAATTGACGCTATATCAAATAATATTGTATATTGTTACTAATTAATGTCATTGTAAATATTTATAACTATATACCTGTTTTATGAGAATAAATAAAGCACTCAAGGTAATTTGACCTAGGGCCAAGACCCTAGTCTGGTATCATAGCTCTCACCAGCAATTATTGACATGGATGACTAACATCCCCAATAGCTGGCACAGCTCTACGGGTCACCAAACTGGTATCTCCCTAGGTCAGATTATCTCTGCCTTTGTATCAAAATGCGGTCCATCTTTAATTCACTTCTTTCTGGTACCTTCACCTTCTTACCTTCGCTACTGTCGTGCTACTACCATGCAGGGCGAATTCTCTCTTTATCCACGCTACTGGCATGCTACTACCATGCAGGGCGAATTCTCTCTTTATCCACGCTACTGTTGTGCTACTACCACGCAGGGCGAATCTTTTCTTAACCTACACAACTGGCGTGCTACTACCACACAGAGTGTAACCCAGCCTGACCAGTCCTCTCTGCTAATTCATTAAATGTCATCTACATAAAACTCTCTTCCTTGCATGAATACGCAATTGTCGAGGCCTTCTGATACCCTTTCTTGTCCATTATAACAACCATATCTCGACATGGATATAATACTTTTTGGAAGAATATAACGTGCGATACGTTGGTAACAGTCACTATAACCTTCCTAATACAGTATTAGTGATAACTAACATCTTTATATCGTTTATAACTAATTTTTGTAAATTTCCTTATTCTCCCTCTGAAAAATATCATTCTTTGTTGTTTAATTACATTGATTATCTATTCTTCATAAAGAAAGTAAATATTCAAAGGGCAATTCATTATGAATTGATGAACGAATGAAGTAATTATGAAGTTTGTTTTGAACTTGTATTTACTATTTGTGTGAATTTAGCAAATTTAACTATATTATTAACGACGTGTAAACAATATTTAACCATAGATACTGATAAATAATAATTTTTGAGTTTTTATTTTACATGAATAAATCTACTATTAAGTTAGATCAGGCACGGATTTTCTTCACACATTTAGCAAGTTCGTGGAATGCTAATTCCAACTATTTTTTGCATCAAATACCATTATTCTATTAAAATGTGAGTTTCTGAAAAATTTTAAACCAAATTTATGCTGCAAGAAGAAATACTATGAAAAACTTAATTTAATTGACAATCTAAAAGAACCAAAGCGACGCAACTAAGTTGTTACAAATAGCCTAAAAACTGATTATTAGGTTAAAACCAAGTTCGAAATAATATCAGTGATTCAAGACATACTAAATAAACCAATAACAATGCATAAAATGATGAAAACAATAAATTAATGGTGATATATTACGGGATTAGGTGCTTCTGCCGTATAGTAAGAAATATAATACCTTTCTTTTTTTTTTAATTTATTTAACGTCACTTTACGCTACTATGGCTAATCGGACGATGCTGCAGTGGGAGTCCTAAATTTTGCCTATCCAGGTTTTATTAGGATAGGGATCTTTAACGAGTACCTGACATCGCACAGGCTCGGGATCCCCTTTTAACGTCCCTTCCGAAGGACGGCGTAACTAAGGATTTTTTGCTCCCATAAAAAAATCCTGGTACCACATGCGGGTTTGAACCCGTGACCTTTGGCATGGGAGGCTGTTATGCTAGCCACCCAGCAACAAGTAATATCGATATTATAGTACCTTTTGGAAGGAAATGAAAGGAAAGGTTATACTTGTTTACATAGGATATAGCACGTTTTGGAACGTAACATGGATATAGTACCTTTTGAAATGAAGTAAAATGTGGATTTAGTACCTTTTGGAATGAAATGTAATTTTTAAATAATTTTTTAAAGGATTTTTATGTTTCTTAGATAAAAATTGATGACGGATTTAGATAAAACTAAACCATTAGAATACAAACATGTGAAAATATCAACTTTGAAAAAAATGTCTTTTAGTACCTTTTGGAAATCAACGTCTCAATTCTTCCCTGGCATGACCCCCAACTTCCTCCGTCCGTGGCTGGACTTCCGCTTCCTCTCCTGTCCGGGTTAAGACTCCCCAGGTAGAGGGTTATTCCTGCTATAAGGAGTGGAGGGGTGCATTTTTTGCATAGCCCTTCTATAAACTTTCTGCTTGTAGCCCGGAAATTGTTTTATTTTATACTCTTTAAAATTATTATTATTGTGATTAAAACTGTCTCTTTTCCTCCCAGTATTCTTGATACATAGCAATATTAACTCTGCGTCTACCCTGGAACCTCTGCTTCGCGAGGATCCATCATTGACTAAAACCATAGCATTTTGCAAGTCTGTGGAGATGGCAAAGGAATGTTTATGGATCATGAAGGGACAGGAGGAAAGTTGGCAAGGGCTAATAATAACGACCAGTCAGTAAATTACAAAATGATTTAAATATAATTATTCAGTGAGCTATAGATGACAAGCTAAAGCTGAATGTTAACAAGACTAAGGCAATAGTAATGGGTTCCAGTAAGCTCCTTAAAACTCTACCTCCTATTCCGATCCTTTTTCTAAATAATATTCCGATAAAATTCCATCGATCGATTAAACCCTTGGAATCGTCTTCGACCAACAACTCTCTTGGAAAAAACATATTTTTGACATCTCCCGACGCTCCTTCATCACCTTAAAGGAATTAAATGGACTCGGAAACCTCTTCCTCTTGAAACCCGCAAGATTGAATAAGGAAAATCGTTTCTTTAATATGTAAGTTAAGGAGTATTTTTTTAAAGGCGAAATTGGATGGTTTCAAGTTTAGAGAGGAATTTTTTGTTAACACTAAATTCGCACAATTAGTAAATAAAAGTTCTAAACAAACTTCATAATTACATACTTTCTTATTATATACCATAAATAGATAAAATAATAAATAGTCCTTTGAATATTCACTTTCTTTATGAATAATAGATAATCAATGTAATTAAACAACAAAGAAAGATAATCTCAGAGGGAGAATAAGGAAATATACATAACTTAGTAATTAACAATATAAAGAAGTTAGTTATCACTAATGTTGTATCAGGAAGGTTATAGTGACTGTTACCAACTTATCTCGCGTTATATTCTTCCAAAAAGTACTATATCCATGTTTCGTTCCAAAAAAGTACTATATCCATATTACATTGTTTAAAATCTTGGGAAAAGTGCAATAATTTGGAAAAATGAGTTGGCAACACACTTAAAAATCAACTTTTGATTTTAATAAAAAAAGAATCACGTAAATTGGTCCAATAATAAATAAATGACAGATTTTTGCGTTAACATTAAAATGGTTAAAATTGTTGGAAATGAAGTGGGAGAATAAAGAATGGGAGCGGAATTTTAAAAGGAAAACGAGCGACTTCTCTTTGTTGGCTAATTGTTTAGAGAGATGGGAAACACTGTTAAGGAGAGGTTTTTTTATCAGGATATGTGGATTTTAGAATTACAAAAGAGTTTACCTCAGTTCTAGTGTTATTTTCTGATGTCGCTGTGATTGTTGTTGGAGATGAAGTAACAGAAAGTGATGAATCGGCGTCTGGATGTTGTGAAGGTGACTGTGATGATGAACCTGTTTTGGTATGAAGACAAGTGGTAGCTTTATAAGATGAAGAGTACATATCTTAGGTGTGATGGTTTCCAAAGTTTACAAGGAAGAAGTTGAGGTTCCAAGTAGAGTGAACTATATTGAGGATGTATAGTCTACTGTAGAAACTATTATAGGTGGAAATAATCAGGAGTCAGTATTTTTTTAAATATTTTAATGTTGCCGACGTTTTGGCTCAACTTTGTAAGCCATCATCAAGGCTACAAACATCAGAACAAAAGAGATACATATTAATGTGATAATGAAATTTGTTAGAATGTAGTGACAATGATAACATTTAAAATAAAACAAAAAATATACCAACATACTTAAATATTATAGATACAAATAATGATGATATGATAAACATAAGCATAAAAACAAAACTTTAGGCTTTAATATAGAAGTAAAAAATTATATATAAATGTACCATTACTGAGGCATGTCCAAGCATAAACTGAGGAAATCCGAAAACATAGGTGCTGTGGAGGGAGGGGTTGTTGTAGAAACCCTGATGGTTTTCCCCTCTAAATATAAATACTACAGCTTGTCTTTGTTTAAAAAAGTTTTACATATGGAATGTTAACAGCTTGGATGTGTAACACTGATAAATGCGCAACACAGAGACGATCTGTCTCTCTTCCAAACAAACCAAAACAATAAAATCAATTAATAACAACACATGACTTTCAATTACCTCGCTATTGCCTGCAATTTTTGGCAGGGAGTCCCTTGCCTCTGGCTGCCACTAGATGGCGTTGAGCTGTTGATAATGATGCTGTCTGCTGAGGGCAGCACTTAAAATATGTTAAGGGCCCTGTTTCCTTCACATATTTTTGCACTTGCCTCCTTTAGTTGCTTATCAAATTCGCTCAACTTTCATATTTAACTGTTATTTATCAATGCTGACAAGTTGATAAGCCTAATTATTTGAAATCTATAAAATTAAAGGTACTTCAACAAAATGCAAGTTCTAAGATATAGCTTATCTACCGTGTCTTTACTCATTTCATTTCAACTTATTTTAATTCAAATAAATACAGAAATCCCATCTATTCGATTCACGAATATTCTCAAGTAGATTTGCTAATTTTAGTAGAAATCAATAAATAAAACAGATAGATGTCTTTACTTATATCAATTCAAAAATATCATCATCTGGCTCAACAAATCGTCACGGAGTCTGCGGATACATTTACAATGATTTTAATTTTTTATATCACAAAATTGACATGATACCTGAGCACTAAATGCCAGAAAGACTTGTGTTTATCAGATATTAGGATTTCTACTGTTCCTATGCCAATGGGGGAGCAATGAGGAGATTGGGCTGGGATCGCACTCAACTGCTAGGTTTTGTCCTAATTTTAGATACCCACTAAATAGAGGCTGGTCTTTATTTTTATAACAAATACTTTTAATAAAAAACAGCTAACCCTTGCTCGTCCTTAGTACAGCATCTCTAACCTTTAATCTTTAATTATTGCCAATCTATACCACCATAAATATTGAGAAATAATATGAATATAAAATATAGCTTGAATGGTACAATAGAGAGATATCCACAGAAAGAAAGATTCTTCCAACATAATTAGACAAAATAAACCATCATGCTGAAATGAAAACAGAAATATTGGCAAAATGCTTAAGTCATAAGAAGGTGAATGCTCTAGTACATACTAATATGGAAGAAAGAGGAAAGAAGTTTTAACAAATATTTACACCAATACTCCAAAAGTATATTTTTCTTGTTGGGCAATAATTCACTTGAATTAAAACAATAAAATTTACAAAATGTAGCAAAATTGGATTCTTCAATTGTGATATATGTTTATCAAATCAGAAAATTAATATTAATCACATGCATAAAACATTGTAATCATGTCATCTGTTAAAGGGTCAACGACAAGGCCTCACACGTATATGCAATGCTATTATATGCTTTTGTAATACATTCATTGTTAATGTTTTATATTCACAATGATAACATTGATAAGGCTTCTCTCCAGTATGACGAGCCATAATATGTTTTTTTAAACAACTTAATTCTGTTGCTTTATAATCACAATGAGGACACTGATGAGGCTTCTCACCAGTATGACGAGCCATTATATGTCTTTTTACACTACTTAATTGTGTCGCTTTATATTCACAGTGATAGCATTGATAAGGCTTCTCTCCAGTATGACGAGCCATAATATGTTTCTTTAAACAAGTTAATTCTGTTGCTTTATATTCACAATGAGGACACTGATTAGGCTTCTCACCAGTATGATGAGCCATTATATGTATTTTTAAACTACAACCTCTTCCTGTTTTATATTCACACTGAGGACATTGAAATGGTTTCTCATCAGTATGATGAGCCATAATATGTCTCTTTAAATTACTTGGTAGAGCCGTTTTATATTCACATTGAGGACATTGATAAGGTTTCACATCTGTATGGCGAATTAAACTATGTCTTTTTAAAGAACGTAAGTTTGTCGTTTTATATTCACAATAAGGACATTGATGAGGCTTCTCTCCAGTATGATGAGCCATTATATGTCTTTTTAAACTACAACCTCTTCCTGTTTTATATTCACACCGAAGACATTGAAATGGCTTCTCCCCAGTATGACGAGCCATTATATGTGTCTTTAAAGAACTTAATTGTGTCGCTTTATATTCACAATGAGGACACTGATGAGGTTTCTCTCCAGTATGGCGAGCCATAATATGTTTCTTTAAACTACACAATTCTGTCACTTTATATTCACAATGAGGACATTGATGTGGTTTCACACCTGTATGACGAGCCAATATATGTTTTTTTAAATCATTCCTGTGTACAGTTTTATGATCACAATGAGGACACTGATGAGGCTTCTGTTCAGTATGACGAGCCATTATATGCATTTTTAAAACACTATATTTGACACTTTTATAGTCACAATGAGGGCATTGATAAGGCTTCTCACCAGTATGAAGAACCTTAATATGTCTCTTTAAATTATTTGGTAGAGCCGTTTTATATTCACATTGAGGACAGTAATGAGGCTTCTCTCCAGTATGAAGAGCCGTGATATGCTTTTTTAAAGTACAACCACTAACTGTTTTAAATTCACAATGAGGACACTGAGTCATCTCACCAGTATGATGTGCCATAATATGTTTCTTTAAACTACTTAATTTTGTCACTTTATATTTACAATGAGGACATTGATGAGGTTTCTCTCCAGTATGACGAGCAATTATATGTTTTTTTAAAGAACGTAAGTGTGTTGTTTTATATTCACAATAAGGACATTGATGAGGTTTCTCTCCTGTATGCCGAGCCATAATATGTGTTTTTAAATCACACCTGTTTACTGATTTATATTCACAATGAGGACATTGATGAGGTTTTTCTCCTGTATGGCGAGCTATAATATGTGTTTTTAATGAACTTGATTCTGCTGCCTTATATTCACAATGCGGACATTGATGAGGTTTCTCTCCTTTATGATGGACTATAATATGTCTTTTTAAAGAACGTAAGTTTGTTGTTTTATATTCACAATGTGGACATTGGTGAGGTTTTTCTCCTGTATGACGAGTCATAATATGTGTTTTTAAATCACACCTATATACTGTTTGATAATCACAATGAGGACATTTATGAGGTTTCTCTGCTGTATGGCGAGCTATAATATGTGTTTTTAAAGTACTTGATTCTGCTGCTTTATATTCACAATGTGGACATTGATGTGGTTTCTCTGCTGTATGGCGAGCTATAATATGTTTTTTCAAAGTACTTGATTCTACTGCTTTATATTCACAATGAGGACATTGATGTGGTTTCACACCTGTATGACGAGCCAATATATGTTTTTTTAAATCATTCCTGTGTACAGTTTTATGATCACAATGAGGACACTGATGAGGCTTCTGTTCAGTATGACGAGCCATTATATGCATTTTTAAAACACTATATTTGACACTTTTATAGTCACAATGAGGGCATTGATAAGGCTTCTCACCAGTATGAAGAACCTTAATATGTCTCTTTAAATTATTTGGTAGAGCCGTTTTATATTCACATTGAGGACAGTAATGAGGCTTCTCTCCAGTATGAAGAGCCGTGATATGCTTTTTTAAAGTACAACCACTAACTGTTTTAAATTCACAATGAGGACACTGAGTCATCTCACCAGTATGATGTGCCATAATATGTTTCTTTAAACTACTTAATTTTGTCACTTTATATTTACAATGAGGACATTGATGAGGTTTCTCTCCAGTATGACGAGCAATTATATGTTTTTTTAAAGAACGTAAGTGTGTTGTTTTATATTCACAATAAGGACATTGATGAGGTTTCTCTCCTGTATGCCGAGCCATAATATGTGTTTTTAAATCACACCTGTTTACTGATTTATATTCACAATGAGGACATTGATGAGGTTTTTCTCCTGTATGGCGAGCTATAATATGTGTTTTTAATGAACTTGATTCTGCTGCCTTATATTCACAATGCGGACATTGATGAGGTTTCTCTCCTTTATGATGGACTATAATATGTCTTTTTAAAGAACGTAAGTTTGTTGTTTTATATTCACAATGTGGACATTGGTGAGGTTTTTCTCCTGTATGACGAGTCATAATATGTGTTTTTAAATCACACCTATATACTGTTTGATAATCACAATGAGGACATTTATGAGGTTTCTCTGCTGTATGGCGAGCTATAATATGTGTTTTTAAAGTACTTGATTCTGCTGCTTTATATTCACAATGTGGACATTGATGTGGTTTCTCTGCTGTATGGCGAGCTATAATATGTTTTTTCAAAGTACTTGATTCTACTGCTTTATATTCACAATGAGGACATTGATGTGGTTTCACACCTGTATGACGAGCCAATATATGTTTTTTTAAATCATTCCTGTGTACAGTTTTATGATCACAATGAGGACACTGATGAGGCTTCTGTTCAGTATGACGAGCCATTATATGCATTTTTAAAACACTATATTTGACACTTTTATAGTCACAATGAGGGCATTGATAAGGCTTCTCACCAGTATGAAGAACCTTAATATGTCTCTTTAAATTATTTGGTAGAGCCGTTTTATATTCACATTGAGGACAGTAATGAGGCTTCTCTCCAGTATGAAGAGCCGTGATATGCTTTTTTAAAGTACAACCACTAACTGTTTTAAATTCACAATGAGGACACTGAGTCATCTCACCAGTATGATGTGCCATAATATGTTTCTTTAAACTACTTAATTTTGTCACTTTATATTTACAATGAGGACATTGATGAGGTTTCTCTCCAGTATGACGAGCAATTATATGTTTTTTTAAAGAACGTAAGTGTGTTGTTTTATATTCACAATAAGGACATTGATGAGGTTTCTCTCCTGTATGCCGAGCCATAATATGTGTTTTTAAATCACACCTGTTTACTGATTTATATTCACAATGAGGACATTGATGAGGTTTTTCTCCTGTATGGCGAGCTATAATATGTGTTTTTAATGAACTTGATTCTGCTGCCTTATATTCACAATGCGGACATTGATGAGGTTTCTCTCCTTTATGATGGACTATAATATGTCTTTTTAAAGAACGTAAGTTTGTTGTTTTATATTCACAATGTGGACATTGGTGAGGTTTTTCTCCTGTATGACGAGTCATAATATGTGTTTTTAAATCACACCTATATACTGTTTGATAATCACAATGAGGACATTTATGAGGTTTCTCTGCTGTATGGCGAGCTATAATATGTGTTTTTAAAGTACTTGATTCTGCTGCTTTATATTCACAATGTGGACATTGATGTGGTTTCTCTGCTGTATGGCGAGCTATAATATGTTTTTTCAAAGTACTTGATTCTACTGCTTTATATTCACAATGAGGACATTGATGAGGTTTCTCATCTGTATGGCGAATCATACTATGTCTTTTTAAAGAACGTAAGTTTGTTGTTTTATATTCACAATAAAGACATTGATGAGGCTTCTCTCCAGTATGATGAGCCATTATATGTTTTTTTAAACTACAACCTCTTACTGTTTTGTATTCACAATGAGGGCATTGAAATGGCTTCTCTTCAGTATGACGAGCCATGATATGTTTTTTTAAATTACCACCAAAAAATGTTTTAAATTCACAATGAGGACACTGATGAGACTTTCCACCTGTATGATGAGCGATAATATGTTGTTTTAAATCCCAACCTCTCACTGTTTTATGGTCACAATAAGTGCATTGATAAGGCTTCTCTCCAGTATGACTAACCATTATATGTATTTTTAAATTCCTACCTCTTGCTGATTTATAGTCACAAAGAGAGCATTGATAAGGCTTCTCTCCCGTATGATGAGCCATAATATGTGTTTTTATAATACACGGTTTTGCCGCTTTATATTCACAATGGTAGCATTGATAAGGCTTCTCCTCAGTATGAAGAGCCTTTATATGTTTTTTCAAATCATTATCTCTTGCTGATTTATGGTTACTATGAGGGCATTGATAAGTCTTCTCTCCTGTATGATGAGCCATAATATGTGTTTTTAAACAACTTAATTGTGCTGTTTTTTTGTTATTATCATCACAATGATGTTGAGGATTTTCACTTGTATTAGCCATTTTTTGCTTCTTCAATTGCATGTTATTCTCTTCTTTTATCCAACTTAGCTCTTCTATTATATCAAACGAATTTCTGACTCCTGGAAACAATACAGAATGATAATAAATTTAGTTGTCCATTTTAAAATTCATAGAATATAAATTGTTTATGTATATAAAAAGCTTATGCTAACTTACTAGTATCCACAATCTCTTCTGCAATTTCTTCTTTTACAGTTACGTCAGAGAAGGTCGCAACTGAAACAGTGAGCAACGATGAAGAAAATAAAGTGATGAACATATGATGTTGTATAGAACAACTAGAATATAGAAAAACATTTAATGGTAATTTAACATTTAAACATTAACATTTAAAGTTAACTTGACTCAGAATATAAACAAAAATGGGTAATTAAAATACTCTAATATAATTTATAACTTTTTTTATTAACTGAAAATTCTTTTTCTTATTCATTTTCTTCTGCACCGCAGCCTTAAGTAGGCTTATTGCGCTGTCCATATTCCTATCAATACAAGACACTATTGGCTTTGTGAATCTGACCAAACTGTAAGGATTGATCGGTTTACACAGCTTAGGATCTGAACCTACTAATGTCAGCAATCTTTTCAACAGAGGTAACAGTATCAATATTTATAAGTAAAGAATAATATTTTCTATAATAAACCTTTGTAATAAATAGTGCAAGAAAAATAAATAATTAAAATAATGCCTCCATTTGAATTGAAGATATCTTGTTTCAGCATACATAGTAATATTGATTTAACCTAATCTACCAATAAAATTAAGGAGTGAAATTTTTTTAAATTTTTTTTAAAAATATTTTTATTGAAATTTACAACTGTATTTTGTAATACAACTAGTAAATATGCTGGTAAAGACAAAATACATGAAAAAACATGAAGAGAGACTGCCCATTGGCAGCACTCTAGTAGTCAATCTAAACAAGAAGATCTCGAGGCCATCTTCTTTTCAGACGCCTCGGAGGGTTATCAGGGATCGAAGAGGAAGCTAGGGTAGAAACTAGTGGGTTAGAGTGGGAATGAAGTTTTGCATGGAAAGATTCATACCTGGTTCGGGCCAAAACAGTAACGAACATCAAGATCTTTGTGGATGAGCTTATTAGTGACAAAGTAAGGAGCGTTGAGGATTTTGGATTCTAAGGATTGGATACGAGAGGAATTGGATGATTTGGTGGAGCCCCATAGCTCAATTCCGTAAGTCCAGATAGATCTTATAATAGTCATGTAGATGAGTCTTTTGTAGTTAAGTGGAAGATTAGAACGTTTGTCTAGTAAGTGTTGAAGTAGTCTAAAACGTCATGCAGTTTCTTGTCGTTTCAGTCTTGTATGAGGGTTCCAAGTAAGGCGTTTGTCAAGGTGCAGTCCTAGATATCCCATCTGTTCAACCGGGACAAGAGGAGCATTGTTGAAGGAGACAGTAGGACAGGATGTCATAGGTTTACGACGAAGGGTAAAGGTTATTTGATGGGATTTGTTGGAATTTATTTTTATTCTCCAGTTCTGACACCATACTTCTAGGTCTTTGATGTGCGCTTGAAGAATTTTAGAGGCGATAAATGGATCATTATGAACTAATAACACGCAGGTGTCAGCAGCATAGGTAGAAAGGAAATTGTTAGGATGGGTTGGGATATCAGCTGTAAAGACTGTGTAAAGAATAGGTCCCAGGATACTGCCTTGAGGAACACCAGCAGACTGAGTGAAAAGGTATGAGTGGGAACTATTGTGATTTATTTTGAAGGATCTGTTAGAGAGGTAGGATTGAATAATGAGGAAGTAAGCAGGAGGGAGGAATTTACGGAGTTTGTACAACAGTCCTGGGTGCCAGACCCGGTCAAAGGCCTGTTCTACGTCGAGAAAGGCTCCCGTGCAGTACAACCCGCGCTCCAAAGCAGAAGAGATAACGTCCACCACACGATGACATTGCTGGATAGTGGAATGGGATGTTCGGAATCCGAACTGATGATCAGGGATGATATGATTAGAGTCGAGGATAGGATATATTCTTTTCAGAAGGAGTTTTTCAAGGATTTTACCCATAATAGGTAAAAGTGAAATTGGACGGTAAGAAGATGGATGTTCGAGCGGCTTTTGGGGTTTGGGAATCATCTTAACAATAGATAGTTTCCAGGAGTCAGGAAAATATGTGGTCCGGAGGATAGCGTTATATATGTAGGTAAGAAAAAGGATGGATTTTCGAGGAAGCTGTTTCATTATATGGGAAGTAATTAGATCATGTCCAGGAGCTTTGCGGGAAGGTAATCTGTAAATGATATTGGATATTTCTGAAGGATGATATGCTGTAGGAGGTAGGGTCATTTGGAGAGGAATATCAAGTTCTGTTTCGATACATTCAAGATGGTTGGGATTGAGTATGTCAGGATGAGGATTGTATATTTTAGAGAGGCGCTGAGCGAATATATGGGATTTTTCTTCGTCAGATCGTGTCCAGGTTTGAGTTTCAGTAAGAAGTGGATGGTTGAAATCTTTAAACCTGAGGAGTTTTTTAGTAGTCGTCCAGGGTGACTTGTCAGTAACAGTGAGAGATTGCGTCAAGTATTGTAAATTTTGAATTTTGTATTTTCTGATTTCTGATTTTAGTTTGTTAGTCAGTTGGGTGTAATAAGTTTTGTCTGTTGGGTATCTGGTCCTGTGCCACTTCGATCTTGCTCTGCGTTTATCTCTTAATAAGATCTGAATGTGCTGTGGTAGGTTACTATGTGGAGGTTTATTAATTTTGGTGTTTGTTGTGTTGTCTATTATGCTGCTACTTATTGAGTCAGTTAGTTTTTTTATGGCTAGATCAATATCTTGTTTTGTCTTTAGTGGATGTTTTAAGTCTAGTTTATGTTCCAAGTCATATCGAAATTGGTCCCAGTTTACACGTCCAGTAATTAATGTAGGAGGAGAGGGTTTAGGAACAAAGTTTGAATGCAAGGAAAGCAGAACTGGACTGTGGTCAGATGAAAGATCATTCAGGGATTTGATTTCAGCTTGGGAAGTGGGGATCTGAGAGGTGACAAATATATCCAGGATATCAGGGCGTTTTTTGATGGATGTAGGCCAATATGTGGGATTCGTAGGAGAAAGAATGGAGTAGCAATTGGAGTTTGCAACGTTAGAAAGGATACTGCCACGGGAGTTGGATGTTCGACAACCCCATCGCTGGTGTTTAGCGTTATAGTCCCTTCCCGCAATGAAGCGCGGCCCTAGGGATCGGAATAAAGAATGGAGAAGGCTATGGGAGATGGAGTTACCGGGAGGACAGTATACAGCTGAAAGAGTTACATGGAAAGGACGAGTTAAAATAATTACAGAAGAGGATTGTATAGCGTCAGATGGAGTAGAAGGAAGAAGGGAATGAGGTAAAGATTTGTGGATAAGGATGCAAGAACCAGCATGGGAAGTATTGTCTGGGTGGTCTGATCTGTAAGTGATGTAGTCACGTATGTAAAAGCGAGATCGTTGCGTGAAATGAGTTTCAGTCAGAAGTGCTATGTCTATGTGGTTGTGATGTAGAAATATGTCTAGTTCGTCTCGGTGGTTGAGTAAGCCGTTAGCGTTCCATAAAAGTATAGTCAGAGGCCTAGCACTCATCGTGGGAGATTGAACGGGATTTCGGTAAGGATTCTAGTAAGAAGGTTGATAAGTGGCTGGATAGTTTGCTTAAGATCTGTGAGGAAGGAATTCAGGATGGAGTATATGTCAGGTGGGTGTAAATCGGAGGTTTGAGGAAGATAATTAGCTTGGACGGGAACTTGAACAGGGGCTGGAGGCTGCACCCTTCTAGGGATACGAGGATTTACATTCAAAGGTGATTGAGGTTGGGGTTTGATTGAATTGTTTGGATCGGACGGGATGGCGGTTGTTGAGGTTGTTTTGACGGCAAATCGACCTGGAGAGGTAAATGATGAGGAGGGATTGTTTGGTGTGGAACTTCAGTCTTGGGATGGGAGGTCTGGTGTCTAGGTTGGGAGGTCTGTTGTCTGGATTGGGAGTTCAGAGGCGTCTGACGTTGAGATTGTCGAGTCTGCGAGGTGGTCTCGGAGTGATGCTTCTGAGTGAACTGACGAGTGTGGTTTATTGGTTTTGAGGTCGATGGCTGTTGAGCGATGCTGGCTGGAGGTTTTTGAAATTCCGGAAAATTCACTAAGCTTTCCAATGCGGGAGGTGCCTGTGTTGTACTATTCTGTTCCAGACTTTTTGATGAAGGGTTTAGTGATTTAGTCCTGAGCAGATTTTTATAGACCGAGCAGCCTCTGTAACTCGCAGGGTGTGCTTCACCACAGAGAGCACATTTCGCTGGTTCGTCACGTGGTTTTTGGCAGGTATCTGGGGCATGTGGGCCGGCACATTTGACGCACCGAGCCTGGTGGTAGCAGTACGTCTTTGTGTGTCCCAAGTTTTGACACTTGGTACATTGCACTATTGTTGTTTTCTGTCGAGGCTGTTCAAAGTGGACTGTGGAGAACACTAATCTTGTTACATGGAAAATTTCTGCATTGTTTCTGGCTGGTTCAAGATCCACGAAAAATAGAGGTAACGAATACTTTCCAGTTGGATGCGTGACGCAAGTAACATGTCTGACATTATGTCCTATTTCTTCTAGTCCTCTTCTGATAGCTTCTGTGGGAGTAGTTGAGTGAAGCCCTCTTAGAACTACTCTATATGACTTTTCTTGCTTTAATTGATAGCAATGAAAATCGTAGTTATTCAAATTCAAATGGCTAATGAGGTTTTTATAACTATCTTTTGTAGTTGTGTTGATTTTGATATCATTGATTCTTGAATAACATCGAAAGTTGGCCTGTCCGATCAAGTCTGCTATTTCCTGACCAAAAGAAAAAAAATTGTTTATATTGTTAACAAAAATTGGTGGTGGCTCGGGGTCACAAAACCCTTGTGGCTCAGGAGTCCCGGATGTTATGTTGGCTGCAACTGAATTGTTGCCGAATGAGGAGGGTGGGGCATTAAAGACAGACGGTGAGGTTGAAGTTGATGCGGTTGGTTCAATACTGTTGGCTGCAGTGAGTTTACTGCGAGTTTTTGGCGGTGCGATATTTTGATCAGTCGCCTGTTTTGTTTTCGCAGGCTTATTTTTCTTTTTGTTTGGAGAATTACCCCCGGAACCCGGAGGGAGGGAGTTACGGTCCCGTTTTTTCAACGTACGACGCGTCAAATATTGTGAGTCTGTTTCACTTATTTCACTGAACGGGGTCTCCTCTGAGTCCTCATCGGACGTATTTTTATCAAAGTCCATCATGGCTAATAAAGAAGCAAAAAAAAATTATATATATGTATATACAACTACAAACTAAAAGAAAATATATACAATAAATACTTAATAACTAAACTATTTACATAAATATACACAACTAATAAAGAAAACATTGTTAAGGAAAAAAAAAAATTAAAAGAGAAGAAAAAAAAATCTCTAAAAATTCTTTTAAAAAAAAAATGAATTGAAATAAAGTTAATTGAAGTCTCAGACAAAATCAAAGGTGACTGGGCAGTCAACCTGTCCCAGACCTTAAAGTCACGAAGTAAACTGCGATAACTGTAGAGGATTAGAGCAACGTTGCTATCTCAACCAGATATCAATCAGTTTATAACTTATCTCTTATTGTAACAGAAGTTCTCTCACCTAACTATAAGTGAATGTTAAAAATTTTAATAGTTAGTAAACTCACTGTTCATGAAGTTTTATAGTTTTAATCGTGAAAGCACCGAGATGACAATGTTACAAACACAGAACTATACTAGGATAGAACTGCAGTTGCGGCCATGTTCAAGGGGAACTTCTTTTTAAATTTAAATTTTAAAGAGAAATAAATTCTCTACAAAACAAAATTTAAAAAAAAAAAAATCAATGAAATCAGTTAAACCATAATAATTTATCCTTTTTTTTTTGCTCACTTTTCAACTCACCACTCTTTTAATATTTATTGTTTTTCATTTTAAAAAAAACCATTCTATCACCCCAAAGATTGTGAGTTTGAATCCCAGTCTTCGGAGGATTATAATTAATAATAATTCCGCAAAGGGGCAACTGATGGGTGTAGTTGCTGGGGTTTTATGATCCCCCGGATCCTGAGTACATTACATCACCCACAATAACAAACAGATAACAGTACATTTATTTATTTACATTGACATGAAAGTCACATACACTACACACCTTAAGGTTATCTTCCCTAGGATGACCTGACAGTAGGTACAAAATGGTGCATACTAGAAGACAGATAGCCTCGGACGAATCCGGAGTGAGGGCTGCTCTGGAGGGGATGGATCCTCAGCTTTCACCATCGGCAGGCGGTGCGAGCAGTGCCCCGATGCCGCATGGAACCGTAAAACCAGCTACCACAGGACTTGGAATCTTAAACTCTGAACCAGGCTTGAATACTATTGAGTCTCCCGCACGAGGAAGAGGAACCATGAAGCAAGGAAATAGGCAACGAAGGATTAAGAGGGGCCGTAATATGAATATTGGTGTGATCCGTGCTTATTTATTGGCAACAAAATCAGAAAAAGAGAGAACTGGATATCGCAATAGAATTTGCCGCCACTGGAACAAACAATACTCTGAAATAACAATAACCTCATAAAGACTCGCTGATTAGGTAAAGCGAATTCTGGACAGGAAATTCTTATAAGATTCAGAAATTACTGCAATTAAAGCTGAGGTAAGGAACTTGTTTTTACGGTACTCAGAAAGGAAGCTAGATCAAGTGGAGGATGTACACCCAGTTATTGTTAGCAGACAGTTAGACACGACATAGACGAATAATCAAGAAACGCAATCTCTCATTGAAATAGGTAGTAAAGTGCAAAAATAGCACATGCTATATTATGGAAAACCTCTGAATAGTTGGACCAAAATACCTAAGGTACCATACGATAGGTCGTTAAAGATGTTATTGAAATATTGACTGAACATATGCCAAAGGAAATAAGTTGAGAAGATATATGTCATTGGATATATGTGGGACACAGGACAGTATCATTCAAGCTTGAATTGATAAAAGATGAGAAACAATGTAATAGAAGTAATGAGAGCAAAGATCCTCTCTAGAAAAGGAGAATCAAGAACAAGATTGAAAATCTACAAAAGAAAATCGGAATCATTACCAATTACCTTCGAAATTCGGAAAATGCTTCCCTTAAAATTAAGAAGAAAATTGAAGAAATCATATTTTGAATATCGGATAAAATACAAAATTATTGGTTGAAATATTTTAGTAATTTTCTCATCATTGTCTCAAGTATTCTTTTGGTTGATATTTTGTTCCATGAATATTATGCCGTTCTACAAAAGAAGTCTTGGATATATATATTTTTTAATTTATTTAATTTCCAGACATTGCAACGTTTCAGCCTCTCGGACCATTTTTAAGCCTCTGTACTCGATTAAAGTTTTTATGGCATTTATACATTTTTAACACCTAATATCAACACATAATAAATTATTTTTAATAAATACTGTAACTCGAAATGCACAAAATCGAAATTGGCTACAGGTCTGTCACAACACTGCAATAAACATAAACATGTTTTTGATTTTAATAATATATCGGTCCTACATAAGGAAGATAATATAAATAAGAGGAGGATCATTGAATCAATATATATAACAAAAAATTTAGAAAAATCAGTGAACCAACAAACAGACGTAGACAACCTGAACACTTTTCATGCAAGTAATATTGACAGAATAAATATATAAAGCTTTTGGCATCCCCACCCCAAGTTAGTCGCGCATGAGAACACCAACAAGACCGCCGAAAACTGTTAAGTAAGTTAATAACAAAATTTCTTTTCTTTTTGAATAAATAGATTTCCTTTTTTGATTTAATGAAGAAATATAATATGATATTTTTGAAAACAGGTATTTTTTGAAAATAATGCTAATAAGCGGTGAAATGAATTGATACATGGATATGCATGGTAGATAACGTATTTATTAAAAATAATTTATTATGTGTTGATATTAGATGTTAAAAATGTATAAATGCCATAAAAACTTGAATTGATTACAGAGACTTGAAAATGGCCCTAGAGGCTGAAACGTTGCAATGACTGGAAATTAAATAAATTTTTAAAAAAATATATCCAAGACTTTTTTTGTAGAGCAGCCTAATATTCATCGAACATATATTTTAGTAATGTTCACAGCTATCGTGCTTCATGGTATCGGAAATTACTATATCAAGAGATAGAGATTCCTTCTAACTTCTGCACTGGTGAGACGTATTTAATAAAAAAAGAAAAATTGGAACAGCAAGATTTAAGGCCCATAACTTGTCTCAACAGTGTATATGAATTGCTGACAACAGTCATTAAAAAAAAGCTGACTACATTCAGGGAAAGGGCATCATGGCAGTAGAGCAGCTAGGAAATAAGGCAGGCTCGAGAGGGTGTAAAGAACTCTTCATTATAGATTCTTTCATTGCTATACAAGTAGCAAAAAAATCTCGTAACCTTGCTGTAGCATGGATAGACTACCACCAAATGCTTAACTCTGTACCTCATGATTGGCTTTTAGAAGTATTGAGGATTTACAAAGTGGATCAGGTAGTAATAAACTTATTAGGACGTCTCATGAAGAATTGGAAAATGTCACTATGTACACCAGGACATGCTGATGAACACACCTATAAAAAAAGTATATTACAAGGTGACTTTCTTAGTCCTCTATGGTTCTGCCTTGCACTTAACCCTCTTAGCAGGTTGCTTAGAAGATACAGGCAAAGGATACAGACTGAAATTTGGAACAAAGCTATTGCATTAATTTTATATGGACGACCTTAAACTTTACTCAAGTGAAGAAGAAATGAGGATTCTTCTAAATGCAGTAATGAGATGACATAAACATGCAACCATGGGAAGAAAAATGTGGATTACTTACAGTGAAGAAAGGAAATATTTAGGTATGCACCAACTGCTGAAGTTCAAAGCCGACTCAAAGAAACTCTTCGAAGACGAATTTAGATCCCGAATCAAGTTGATACTTAAATCTCATCTGAATGGAAGGAATTTATTAAAGACAATTAACACGTGGGCTATACAAGCTTTAGCCTATTTGTTTGGAGTACTGAAGTGGTCAAAGGCAGAATTATAAGGGTTGGATCGCCTGGTAAGAGTGCATATGGTGCTTAATAGGAAAAGACACCCAAAATCCTCAGTGGCAAGGTTGTACTGTTCCAGGAAATCAGGTGGGCATGGTTTGATCAGTCATCTCAAGTTATGCTGAGAAGACATAAATAATTTGCAAAGATATATGTTTAATAATGAATCTATGATTCTTTCGACTATAGCAGCATTGAATGAGAATTACACAGCTTTGAATCTATTCAACAGAGCGACCCTGAATAATGAAACTGATTATGCTTCTTTAACAGAGACTTGGAAAAATAAGCCATTGCATGGGCGATTTTATCATTCATTAAACAAACCAGGAATAGCTGTGCAGACATCGCTAACATGGTTAAAAAATTGTTATATTTTTCCTGAAACAGAAGGGTTTGTTTACTATCCAAGAACAAGCAATAGCAACAAAAGCATATAGAAAACATATTTGTGAAGAGGACATAACTGACCTATGCCGTTTATGCAAAAAGTCTACTGAGAGTATACAACATGTGACTTCGGGTTGTCCAATTTTGGCTGGTAAGGAGTATCTCCAAAGACACAACAATAAAGTGAAAATTATTCATCAAGCCATCACATCAAAGATGAATCTCCTAAGCACCCATTCTTCTTATTACAGATATAATCCACCACTAATTACTACCGGACACAAAGCTAAAATTTATTGGGATCACCCTAAAATTAGCTATTATCCTTAGGGACCACACAGTTTTAAATAATCGGCCTGACATTTTAGTTATTGACAAAAATAGAAAACTGGCAAAGATTATTGAGATAGATGTCCCATCGGATGATAATCTTCAAAAAACTGTTTCTGAAAAGAAAAGGAAATACCAGGAACTGGCAGAGAAGCTTAAGCAACTCTACAGATTGGAGAGCTGCATGGTCTGTGGCACCAACAGAAAAAACAAAAACAAACTATTATCTTAGATAAGTAAGATGAATTTTCTCACCTTCATCTGGAATAACCAACTCTTCTTCCTCTTTCACATTCACAAGCCCGCCTGCTAACATTTAATAATAGTTTTAATAGAATATTAAAGGCTATACCTCATTAAAATGAGTAAGAAACTTGCATTCTTCGCATGATATTAAAATTATGGATTGTGTGTTAAAAATCTATCATTAATTTATTATTAGAAAAATTTACTTACTCTCCTATGCTGATGACACTTGTGTGTTATCAGTCAATAACGATCCTACTATTGCCTCTCAAACTCTTTAATCCCACATCAGAGAGCTTGAGGTATGGTGTCAGAATTGGAGAATCAAAATCAATTCCAACAAATCCCACCAAATTACCTTTACCCTTCGTCGTAAACCTATGACATCCTGCCCTACAGTGTCCTTTAATAATATTCCGCTTGTTCCAGTTGAACAGATCCGCTACCTAGGACATTTACTTGACAAACATCTAACATGGAATCTCCACACAAGACTGAAACGACAAGAAACTGCCCGTCGCTTTCGCTTACTACAACACTTACTGGACAGACGCTCCAACCTTCCACTTATCTACAAAAGGCTCATCTATATCACCATCAAAAGGCCTATCTGGACTTATAGAGTTGAGCTTTGGGGCTCTACGAAACCATCAAATTCTTCCTGTATTCAATCCTTAAAATCCAAAATCCTTCGAAGAATCCTTAATTCTCCTTACTTTGTCACAAATAAACTCATCCATAAAGACCTTAGCATCCCATATGTTGCTGATTTGGCCCGAACCAGGTATCAATCCTTCCATGACAAACTCCACTCCCTCTCAAATCCACTAGTTTCAATCCTTGCTTCTTCTTCAATTCCTGACAATCCTCCGAGGCATCTGAAAAGAAGATGGTCTCGAGACCTTCAAGTTTAGTTATCTAGTGGAATGATGCCAATGGGCATTTTCTCTTCTTGTTTTTTCCATGTATTTTATCATTACCAGCATATTTATTTACTTGTTGTATTACAAAATACAGTTGTACATTTCAATAAAAATAAAAAAAATAAATAAAAAATTAAAATCTGGATATCACTTTTTAATAATAATAATAACTTTTTTTTTTTTTTAAATATTTCACTTTTACACTCTACTAACAGTATAATATAAATATAGTACTTTATAGAAAGCAATATGGTTACAGTACTCTTTGGAAAGCAACATGGTTACAGTACTCTTTGGAAACCAACATGGTTACAGTACTCTTTGGAAAGCAATATGGTTACAGTACTCTTTGGAAAGCAACATGGTTACAGTACTCTTTGGAAACCAACATGGTTACAGTACTCTTTGGAAAGCAATATGGTTACAGTACTCTTTGGAAACCAACATGGTTACAGTACTCTTTGGAAACCAACATGGTTACAGTACTCTTTGGAAAGCAATATGGTTACAGTACTCTTTGGAAAGCAATATGGTTACAGTACTCTTTGGAAAGCAATATGGTTACAGTACTCTTTGGAAACCAACATGGTTACAGTACTCTTTGGAAAGCAATATGGTTACAGTACTCTTTGGAAAGCAATATGGTTACAGTACTCTTTGGAAAGCAATATGGTTACAGTACTCTTTTGAAAGCAATATGGTTACAGTACTCTTTGGAAAGCAATATGGTTACAGTACTCTTTTGAAAGCAACATGGTTACAGTACTCTTTGGAAACCAACATGGTTACAGTACTCTTTGGAAAGCAATATGGTTACAGTACTCTTTGGAAACCAACATGGTTACAGTACTCTTTGGAAAGCAATATGGTTACAGTACTCTTTGGAAACCAACATGGTTACAGTACTCTTTGGAAACCAACATGGTTACAGTACTCTTTGGAAAGCAATATGGTTACAGTACTCTTTGGAAAGCAATATGGTTACAGTACTCTTTGGAAAGCAATATGGTTACAGTACTCTTTGGAAACCAACATGGTTACAGTACTCTTTGGAAAGCAATATGGTTACAGTACTCTTTGGAAAGCAATATGGTTACAGTACTCTTTGGAAAGCAATATGGTTACAGTACTCTTTTGAAAGCAATATGGTTACAGTACTCTTTGGAAAGCAATATGGTTACAGTACTCTTTGGAAAGCAATATGGTTACAGTACTCTTTGGAAAGCAATATGGTTACAGTACTCTTTGGAAAGCAATATGGTTACAGTACTCTTTGGAAAGCAATATGGTTACAGTACTCTTTGGAAAGCAATATGGTTACAGTACTCTTTTGAAAGCAATATGGTTACAGTACTCTTTGGAAAGCAATATGGTTACAGTACTCTTTTGAAAGCAATATGGTTACAGTACTCTTTGGAAAGCAATATGGTTACAGTACTCTTTTGAAAGCAACATGGTTACAGTACTCTTTGGAAACCAACATGGTTACAGTACTCTTTGGAAAGCAATATGGTTGCAGTACTCTTTGGAAAGCAATATGGTTACAGTACTCTTTTGAAAGCAACATGGTTACAGTACTCTTTGGAAACCAACATGGTTACAGTACTCTTTGGAAAGCAATATGGTTACAGTACTCTTTGGAAAGCAATATGGTTACAGTACTCTTTTGAAAGCAATATGGTTACAGTACTCTTTGGAAAGCAATATGGTTACAGTACTCTTTGGAAAGCAATATGGTTACAGTACTCTTTTGAAAGCAATATGGTTACAGTACTCTTTGGAAAGCAATATGGTTACAGTACTCTTTTGAAAGCAACATGGTTACAGTACTCTTTGGAAACCAACATGGTTACAGTACTCTTTTGAAAGCAATATGGTTACAGTACTCTTTGGAAAGCAATATGGTTACAGTACTCTTTTGAAAGCAACATGGTTACAGTACTCTTTGGAAACCAACATGGTTACAGTACTCTTTGGAAAGCAATATGGTTACAGTACTCTTTGGAAAGCAATATGGTTACAGTACTCTTTGGAAAGCAATATGGTTACAGTACTCTTTGGAAACCAACATGGTTACAGTACTCTTTGGAAAGCAATATGGTTACAGTACTCTTTGGAAACCAACATGGTTACAGTACTCTTTGGAAACCAACATGGTTACAGTACTCTTTGGAAAGCAATATGGTTACAGTACTCTTTGGAAAGCAATATGGTTACAGTACTCTTTGGAAAGCAATATGGTTACAGTACTCTTTGGAAAGCAATATGGTTACAGTACTCTTTGGAAAGCAATATGGTTACAGTACTCTTTGGAAACCAACATGGTTACAGTACTCTTTGGAAAGCAATATGGTTACAGTACTCTTTGGAAAGCAATATGGTTACAGTACTCTTTGGAAAGCAATATGGTTACAGTACTCTTTGGAAAGCAATATGGTTACAGTACTCTTTGGAAAGCAATATGGTTACAGTACTCTTTTGAAAGCAATATGGTTACAGTACTCTTTGGAAACCAACATGGTTACAGTACTCTTTGGAAACCAACATGGTTACAGTACTCTTTTGAAAGCAATATGGTTACAGTACTCTTTGGAAAGCAATATGGTTACAGTACTCTTTGGAAAGCAATATGGTTACAGTACTCTTTGGAAAGCAATATGGTTACAGTACTCTTTTGAAAGCAATATGGTTACAGTACTCTTTGGAAACCAACATGGTTACAGTACTCTTTGGAAACCAACATGGTTACAGTACTCTTTTGAAAGCAATATGGTTACAGTACTCTTTGGAAAGCAATATGGTTACAGTACTCTTTGGAAAGCAATATGGTTACAGTACTCTTTTGAAAGCAATATGGTTACAGTACTCTTTGGAAAGCAATATGGTTACAGTACTCTTTGGAAAGCAATATGGTTACAGTACTCTTTGGAAAGCAATATGGTTACAGTACTCTTTTGAAAGCAATATGGTTACAGTACTCTTTGGAAACCAACATGGTTACAGTACTCTTTGGAAACCAACATGGTTACAGTACTCTTTTGAAAGCAATATGGTTACAGTACTCTTTGGAAAGCAATATGGTTACAGTACTCTTTGGAAAGCAATATGGTTACAGTACTCTTTGGAAAGCAATATGGTTACAGTACTCTTTGGAAAGCAATATGGTTACAGTACTCTTTGGAAACCAACATGGTTACAGTACTCTTTGGAAAGCAATATGGTTACAGTACTCTTTGGAAAGCAATATGGTTACAGTACTCTTTGGAAAGCAATATGGTTACAGTACTCTTTGGAAACCAACATGGTTACAGTACTCTTTGGAAAGCAATATGGTTACAGTACTCTTTGGAAAGCAATATGGTTACAGTACTCTTTGGAAAGCAATATGGTTACAGTACTCTTTGAAAGCAATATGGTTACAGTACTCTTTGGAAAGCAATATGGTTACAGTACTCTTTGGAAAGCAATATGGTTACAGTACTCTTTGGAAAGC
Organism: Piezodorus guildinii; assembly: GCA_023052935.1. Classification (NCBI taxonomy): domain Eukaryota; kingdom Metazoa; phylum Arthropoda; class Insecta; order Hemiptera; family Pentatomidae; genus Piezodorus; species Piezodorus guildinii. The sequence continues at coordinate 2,569,291 of CM041292.1, read as the reverse complement.
AATATGGTTACAGTACTCTTTGGAAAGCAATATGGTTACAGTACTCTTTGGAAAGCAATATGGTTACAGTACTCTTTGGAAAGCAATATGGTTACAGTACTCTTTTGAAAGCAATATGGTTACAGTACTCTTTGGAAAGCAATATGGTTACAGTACTCTTTGAAAGCAATATGGTTACAGTACTCTTTGGAAAGCAATATGGTTACAGTACTCTTTGGAAAGCAATATGGTTACAGTACTCTTTTGAAAGCAATATGGTTACAGTACTCTTTGGAAAGCAATATGGTTACAGTACTCTTTTGAAAGCAATATGGTTACAGTACTCTTTGGAAAGCAATATGGTTACAGTACTCTTTTGAAAGCAACATGGTTACAGTACTCTTTGGAAACCAACATGGTTACAGTACTCTTTGGAAAGCAATATGGTTGCAGTACTCTTTGGAAAGCAATATGGTTACAGTACTCTTTGGAAAGCAATATGGTTACAGTACTCTTTGGAAAGCAATATGGTTACAGTACTCTTTTGAAAGCAATATGGTTACAGTACTCTTTGGAAAGCAATATGGTTACAGTACTCTTTGGAAAGCAATATGGTTACAGTACTCTTTGGAAAGCAATATGGTTACAGTACTCTTTGGAAAGCAATATGGTTACAGTACTCTTTGGAAAGCAATATGGTTACAGTACTCTTTGGAAAGCAATATGGTTACAGTACTCTTTTGAAAGCAATATGGTTACAGTACTCTTTGGAAAGCAATATGGTTACAGTACTCTTTGAAAGCAATATGGTTACAGTACTCTTTGGAAAGCAATATGGTTACAGTACTCTTTTGAAAGCAACATGGTTACAGTACTCTTTGGAAACCAACATGGTTACAGTACTCTTTGGAAAGCAATATGGTTGCAGTACTCTTTGGAAAGCAATATGGTTACAGTACTCTTTTGAAAGCAACATGGTTACAGTACTCTTTGGAAACCAACATGGTTACAGTACTCTTTGGAAAGCAATATGGTTACAGTACTCTTTGGAAAGCAATATGGTTACAGTACTCTTTTGAAAGCAATATGGTTACAGTACTCTTTGGAAAGCAATATGGTTACAGTACTCTTTGGAAAGCAATATGGTTACAGTACTCTTTTGAAAGCAATATGGTTACAGTACTCTTTGGAAAGCAATATGGTTACAGTACTCTTTGAAAGCAATCATGGTTACAGTACTCTTTGGAAACAACATGGTTACAGTACTCTTTTGAAAGCAATATGGTTACAGTACTCTTTGGAAAGCAATATGGTTACAGTACTCTTTTGAAAGCAACATGGTTACAGTACTCTTTGGAAACCAACATGGTTACAGTACTCTTTGGAAAGCAATATGGTTACAGTACTCTTTGGAAAGCAATATGGTTACAGTACTCTTTGGAAAGCAATATGGGTTTACTCAGTACTCTTTGGAAAGCAATATGGTTACAGTACTCTTTGGAAACCAACATGGTTACAGTACTCTTTGGAAAGCAATATGGTTACAGTACTCTTTGGAAACCAACATGGTTACAGTACTCTTTGGAAAGCAATATGGTTACAGTACTCTTTGGAAAGCAATATGGTTACAGTACTCTTTGGAAACCAACATGGTTACAGTACTCTTTGGAAAGCAATATGGTTACAGTACTCTTTGGAAACCAACATGGTTACAGTACTCTTTGGAAACCAACATGGTTACAGTACTCTTTGGAAAGCAATATGGTTACAGTACTCTTTGGAAAAAGCAGATTTGGATTTACAGTACTCTTTGGAAAGCAATATGGTTACAGTACTCTTTGGAAAGCAATATGGTTACAGTACTCTTTGGAAAGCAATATGGTTACAGTACTCTTTGGAAACAACATGGTTACAGTACTCTTTGGAAAGCAATATGGTTACAGTACTCTTTGGAAAGCAATATGGTTACAGTACTCTTTGGAAAGCAATATGGTTACAGTACTCTTTGGAAACAACTGGTTACAGTACTCTTTGGAAAGCAATATGGTTACAGTACTCTTTGGAAAGCAATATGGTTACAGTACTCTTTGGAAAGCAATATGGTTACAGTACTCTTTGAAAGCAATATGGTTACAGTACTCTTTGGAAAGCAATATGGTTACAGTACTCTTTGGAAAGCAATATGGTTACAGTACTCTTTGGAAAGCAATATGGTTACAGTACTCTTTGGAAAGCAATATGGTTACAGTACTCTTTGGAAAGCAATATGGTTACATGTACTCTTTGGAAAGCAATATGGTTACAGTACTCTTTTGAAAGCAATATGGTTACAGTACTCTTTGGAAAGCAATATGGTTACAGTACTCTTTGAAAGCAATATGGTTACAGTACTCTTTGGAAAGCAATATGGTTACAGTACTCTTTGAAAGCAAATGGTTACAGTACTCTTTGGAAACCAACATGGTTACAGTACTCTTTGGAAAGCAATATGGTTGCAGTACTCTTTGGAAAGCAATATGGTTACAGTACTCTTTTGGAAAGCAACATGGTTACAGTACTCTTTGGAAACCAACATGGTTACAGTACTCTTTGGAAAGCAATATGGTTACAGTACTCTTTGGAAAGCAATATGGTTACAGTACTCTTTTGGAAAGCAATATGGTTACAGTACTCTTTGGAAAGCAATATGGTTACAGTACTCTTTGGAAAAGCAATATGGTTACAGTACTCTTTTGAAAGCAATATGGTTACAGTACTCTTTGGAAAGCAATATGGTTACAGTACTCTTTGGAAAGCAATATGGTTACAGTACTCTTTGGAAAGCAATATATGGTTGCAGTACTCTTTGGAAAGAATTAACAGAGATAGAGATATACCATGTGGTACCAACAGTACGGCATCACAATCTTCCACACAGGGAATACCTAGAAAGTTAGTAAACCTAGTAGAGATGTATTTGTAAGTTAGAATCGGTCATGATTACTACGAGAGATTTGAAGTGCGATCAGATTTGAAACAAGGTGACTCCCTTTCACCTGTTTTATTTAACTTAGCTTTAGGTTGATAAAATTCCGGTTCTGGGATACGCCTATGATTTAGTACTGCTAGGCGAAGACACGGAAACTATACAACTAAGTTATTAAAAACCGATAAATAGCTAGGGCTCGAAATAAATATCAATAAGATGAAATATATGATTAGTAACAGAAATGGTGGTGATCTTGGTGATATTGATATATCAGAACATAATGTTTGAACGCGTAGATATATTCAAGTATTCAGGTGCAATGATAACAAGAAAAAATGAAATCCAGGAGGAAATAAAGTCTCGGTTACAGGCGGGAAATGCTGTTATTATTCAGTTGCTAAACTATTTAGCTCGCGGCTTCTGTCCAAAAACATAAAGGTTAGAATTTATAAAACTATTATTCTTCCAACAGTTCTTTACAGATGTGATACGAGGCCGCTAACTTTGAAGGATGAACAATGTCGAAAGTTTTCAAAAATAAGAAACTGTGTAAAATATTCGACCCAAAGAGAGATGAGGCCATAGGGAAGTTTAGAAGGTTGCACAACACGGAATCGCAGAGCTTGTACCCATATATTGAATAGCATAATGGAAACTCAAATGGGCATGTAAAATTGTTGGGCTTAGTGAAGAACAGATTCCAAAAAAGTTGGTATTCGCTGAACCGACTAGTAGGTGTCCGAAAGGTAGGTCAAAGCGTCAATGGGAGGATTGTGTTAAGTCTGATCTCGGGGGCTTGGGCTTGAACGGTGATCATAGGATGAATCGGTGTCGAACCTTTGGTTCGGTAGTCCTATTATTATTATTACAGAAAAATTCAGCGTTACACGTTTTTAGTATTGCTAAAAAATGGCTAAATATACAAGTAGAACATATTTGATAATCAACTACTTATATGTTATTACCAACTAAAACTTTATTTAATGATAGGTAAGTGAAAGTTGCCTTGTGTACACTAAACTTTATTAATTAATCTTAGAAGACAGCATTGCATGGCTGAGGACCTACATGGTCAGCCAAGGTGACAGAAATAAACCCAATAAACTCTTTTGATCAATAAGATAAATTTCCTCACCTTCATCTGGAACAAGCAGCTCTTTTTCTTCTTTCACAAGAACAGTCCCGCCTGCCAACAGATAAATAATAATTTTAATAAGAAAACAAAAGGCCAAACCTCATTGAAATGTGAATGACATTATTCACAAGGTATTAAAATTATGGATTATGAGACAAAAACAAGTATTCTAAACAATTATCCTGCCACCATTATGGCACATTTAGCTAACTGTTAACAGTATTAGTGCACTAAGTAATAAATTGGTTAACTGTTTTTTTTTCACAAAAATATAGTTTGCAATTTTTCTGTGAATACACTTTAATTACATTTAAAATGTTTTAATTGAATTAAAATATTTTAAATTGGCTGCCACTTTAAAGCTAATCGGCTTTAATGTCGGGCATAATTTTGAGGTATTAGGATCATTATCAGATGCCCTGGTATTTTTGTGATGAATTTCAAAAAAATCGGTCCAGTACTTTCGGAGAAAAGCCTTAGACGGAGTACAGTGGATAGAATTTATTTTTATTCGGGTTCTATGAAAATTGAAACATTGGACCTAAAACTTCAAAGATGGATAATTTTTTTTTTTTTTTGGTTATTTACAAAGGTGAATGATTGTGATTGTGTATTATTTATGATTATGATTGATAATAATAATAACTATAAATAATAATTATTATTAAAAACTTGTTTCAATGTATTTTTGCACTTATGGTGGCCAAATAAAATTGTGTTGATTCAATAATATATGTGATAATGATAATCTATATTTATAAATGAAAGTGCCACTTCACTCGATTTTCAAGTAGTTGTGAAGCTAAATTTTTTATGGAGGTTCATCTTACCATCTAGATGTGCAATAAAGCTGGGTTTGGGAAAATTTGTCCTCTTGGTTTTCTGCTTTCGTTTGAAGAAAACTGCTGCAGAATCGCATAGAATACATGTCAAAGCATGCAGTATGAACATGCTCTTGGCAAAATTCAATGCTTTGAGAGGTTTAAAAAATTTAAAAGTGGTGATTTTGATATGAGAAACAAGGAGTGTGAGAAACCACCGAAAAAGTTAGAAGACAAGGACTTGCTAGCCTTATTGGATGAAGATGATACTCAGACTCAACAAGAACTCGCAGAACAATTAAATGTGACGCAGAAAGCAGTATCTCTTTGTCTGAATGCTATGGGAAATATTCAGAAAGTGGGAAAATAGGTACCTTATAAACTGAATGAAAGACAGTAAGAAAATAAAAAAACCACTTGTCAAATGCTGCTCATCAGATACAAAAGAAAATCATTTCTTCATCGAATAGTGACACGGCTTTCACTTACCTCCATTGTTAAAATCAATTTTAGAAGTTTTAAATACATTTAGAGATTAAAATAAATTGTTAAAGAAATAATTAAATTAAGTTTGAATAGAAACAGATGTTTTATTAAATAATCAATTATATTATTATCTACGACAATCAGTTCGTTTTATTAGCTTTTCATCACTCTCCGTTAACTTTTAGAATTTTATGTATATGATAATATTTTTTCTAAAATCTTTAACTTTTCAACGGTATATTATACATTTATATTTCTGTTTTAATGTTCAAAAAAACAAAAATTGAGTGAAAAAACATTTTTGCACTTTTCTCCTTCAGTTGTTTATCAAATTCGCTCATCTTGCATATTTAGCCATTATTTATCAATTCTAATAAGATGATGTGCCTTATTTTTTTAAATATACAAAATTAAAGGTACATTAGAGAAGGAAAATTTAAAATATCTGCCTTTAAGCCTTGTCAGATTATTTCAATCAGAATGAAACCTGCATAATATTAAAGCCCATTAAATTTTACATAGATATAGTGGGTTTAATCAAAATCGTTAGAGCCGTTTGTGAGAAAATCGTAAAAGGTGCTAAATGTGTGGTACAAAGTGACTCTTTTGGTTAGCTGATTTTGATGAAAAAGTTGCTGTAACATCTCGGGCGTATAGTCATCTTAAATGTGTAGTTTCAGTTTTATAGGACTTTACGTTTTTGCGCTGGACTTACCACAAACACACAGACCTTTATGCGGGGCTTGGTCATTTGGATTCTGGGGACCCTAAAACGTATATTTCCGTTGAAAACTGGAATTCGAAAATTTTCACGATCGCAATACTTTTCCATACTCTATATTTCATATATAGGTAATAATAATAGGCTTACCGAACCCGAAGGTTCGATGCCGATACCACCAAACTTCGCCTGCACAGACTCGTCCAATGTTCACCGGTCAAGCCCAAGCCCCCGAGATCAGCCTTATTGCAATCCTCCCATCGACGCTTCGGCCTACCTTTCGGACGCCTACCAGTCGGTTCAGCGAATACCAGCTTTCTCGGAATCCGTTCCTCACTAAGCCCAACAACTTTACGCGCCCATTTGAGTCTCCGCGATGCTATCAACTCAATTATATTCACAGGGTACAAACTCCGCAATTCTGCGTTGTGCAACTTCTGAACTCCCCAGTGGCCTCATCTCTCTTCGGATATATAGGTAAGTGAAAGTAAAAAAATATATATATTAAAAGGTAACTTACCAGTAGACACAGTTACTTCTTCCATTTCTTCTTTAATGGTAACAGCATCAGTCTTAACTGCAAAGATAAACACACAATGTTAAACTTATGATACAACTGAAATACATGTAACATTAGCAAGATCAGCAAGTTAATTAAATAACCCAATTAACAAGGGATTGTAGAAAGAAAATAAGAAAATTCAAATTGAAAATTATACGTATAAGGATTTCTGCTAAATCAGAATATGATATTACAGCTTTGACTGGTAAGAATTAGATAATTAAATTTAAATACACCTTAATAACTATGTATTATGAATGTGTATGTGAGCGTGGACACAATTAATGTAAAAAAAAAAAAAAAAAAAAAAAAAAAAAAAAACCTGTGCCACTACAACCCATGAAGAGTTTTGGGCTCTACAAGACCACACTAGACCCACTAGGCCGCTCTCCACAATTAATGTACAAAACTTTGAAACTAAATATGCATATAATTATATGTGATAGAACAAAAATCGTTCTTACCTTCATCCGGAAAAAACACCTCTTTTTCTTCTTTAACATGTACAAGACCACCTGACAACAATAATTAAAATTGTATTATCTGAAAAGACAATGTCTTAATAAACATATCAGAAATTATCCCTAGCTTTTTAGCTTAAATATTAATGCACAATGTTTCGGCTAAAATGCCATCTCGACAGATTTTTATTTTTCTTACAAGTGACCGTCAAGATTTGACACGAAATGCTATATGATAAGCATAAAAGAAGAAAAAAATAAGCATTTAAGCCCTCACAGACTATTTTAATCAGAATGAAACCTACATGATATTAAAGCCCATTAAATTTTACACAGATATAACGAGGTTAATCTAAATCGTTAGAACTAATCTGGTGAGCCCAACACTCGAGGAGTTCTTAAAATCAATTTAAGAACTTTCAAAGACAGTTAGAAATGAAAGACTTTTAAAGTATTAATTAGATTGAATTTCAATTGAAATGTTTTATTAAAAATCTAATATATTATTATCAATGACAATCAGTTAGTTTTATTGGATTTTCATTACTCTCCATTACCTTTTACAATTTTGTGTATAAGATAATATTTTTTCTAAAATCTTTAGCTTTCCAATGTTATATTATACATCCATGTTACTGTTGTGTTCAAAAACACAAATTTGCATGAAAAAAAAACATGTTTGCTCTGTTCTTCTCTAGCTGGATATTTAATTCGTTCAACTTAAATATTTAATCATTTTTTATCAATGTTTAAAAGATGATTTGGTTATTTTTATGGAATCTATAAAATTGAAGGTACTTCAGAGAAAGAAAATTGAAAACATCAGCATTTAAGCTCTGTCAGACTATTTCAATTATAAGGAAACCTACATGGTATTAATATCATGGCTTTAAAGCTCATTAAATTTTACATCCATTAATATAGCAGATTTAATCAAAATCGTTTAGAGTTGTTTTGGGGAAAATTGTAAAAAGGTGAAAAATGCATGGTATAAAGTGGCTCTACTGGTTAGCTCATTTTGATGAGAAAGTTGCTGTAACATCTCAGGCGTATAGTCATCTTAAATGTGTAGTTTCAGTTTTATAGGAGTTTTCGTTTTTGCGCTGGACTTACCACAAACACACAGACCTTTATTCGGGGCTTGGTCATTTGGACTCTGGGGACCCTAAAACGTGTATTTCGGTTGAAAATTGGAATTCGAAAATTTTCACAATCGCAATACTTTCCCTTACTCTATATTTCATATATAGGTAAGTGAAAGTAAAAAAAAAAAAAAAAAAAAAAATATATATATATATATATATATATATATATATTAAAAGGTAACTTACAAGTAGACGCAGTTACTTCTTCCATTTCTTCTTTAATGGTAACTGCATCAGTCATAACTGCAAGGATAAACACACAATGGTAAACTTATGATACAACTGAAATACATGTGACATTAGCAAGATTAGTAAGTTAATTAAATAACCCAATTAATAAGGAATTATAGAAAGAAAATAAGAAAATTCAAATTGAAAATTATATGTATAAGGATTTCTGCTAAATCTGAATATGATATTACAGCTTTGACTGGTAAGAATCAGATAATTAAATTTAAATACACCTTAATAACTATGTATTATGAATGTGTATGTGAGTGTGGACACAATTAATGTACCTAAAAAAAAAAAAAAAAAAAAAAAAAAAAAAAAAAAGACCTGTACCACTACAACCCATGAAGAGTTTTGGGCTCAGTACATGTAGAGATTTATACTCTGTTTCTAGGCCAATGGCCATGCAATGAGGTGATTCAGCCGAGATCATGCTCAGCGATGGTTTTCCTCCATTTTTGGGTACCCACTTTAAAGAGACTGGGTATCCCTCAGGAGGGTCTCCATACCCAAGGATCGCTCCCCGGGTGAAATAACAGAATAAATAATATTCCGCCACAGCCCGGATTCGAACCTAGGACCTGGAGCACAATAGACTAGCGCTCTACCCACTAGACCACACTAGGCCGCTCTCCACAATTAATGTACAAAACTTTGAAACTAAATATGCATATAATTATACGTGATATTGTGTAATAAATAATGTATAGTGTGTAACACGTATAAAGTGGCTCTACTGGTTAGCTGCTTATGATTAGAAAGTTGCTGTAACATCTTGGGTGGATAGTTGTCTTAAATATGAAATTTCGGTATGTAAAAACAAGTCCTCTCGAGACAAGAATGGTCCAATGCTCTAAAACTGAATATTAACTATTAACAACTAGAAGAGCTTGCAGATAGGCGAGAGAAGGTAGGCACATGTGTCACAAATGCGGCAAAGAGTCTGAAACACCAGCTTGTGAGCTGGGATATTGCGCCCAACAACTCCCTCCTCACAAAATACTAGCACCATAGTATCAATCTGCAATCAGACTAGTAAACAATATTTTAATTCTCCTGATGTTTAAGCTCAATTCATTATCAGGGCAGCAAACGATTAGATAAACTAAAGGAATACATATCAACATGGCACAACGATGAAACCAACGGATGTCAAAATGATGTCAATGACAAAATAAAATAATGAAAAAATACATCATTATTCATTATTAGACTTATTCCTGATTCTTTTCATTTATTCCTAATTAATTCATAATCATTTCATCTCGAAGAAGTTTCTGACAAAAATTGTTTACAAAAGCAAATAAGACCACGATAAGAGACAATATTAAATACTTAATAAATATTAAATAACCAGATCATTATAGGCTAAACTGGTAACAATAAAAAGGAAATATAATATAAATTAAATATGTAAGGTAACTTAATGAGTAGACACTGTTATCTTCTTCCATTTCTTCTTTAATGGTAACTGCATCAGTCATAACTGCCAAGATAAAACACAATAGTAAACTTATGATATAACTGAAATACAGGTAACATTCCAAGATAGTTAGTTAATTAAATAACCCAAAAACAAGGGATTAAAAGATGGAAAATTACAATTTAAATGTAAGGCCATTTTGCTAAACCAAAGTGATGTTTATGACCTGCAAATGTGACATTTATAGAACTGAATTGATTAAAATACCCAATACTTGATGACAATCAATGAACATGACTATTTCAACAATTAAAATGAAACAGCATCACATCTTTTGTTTTAAACTAATAATTTTACTCCTTTTCAATTCTAAATGTAATACATTTAATAATATCATTTCATTCCCCATCTAAAATAAAATAAATGTTATACTAACTCAAGGTGTTGACACCTAATAAATGTCTATCAAACACAAGACAAGTGTTTAAATCTGAACGTTAGCACCATGATACCGGGGAGGCAAGATCTTTGTACTCGTTGTAGTCTGCAAAGTAACAAAACATATTTTGTCGACGTCATAGGTTTATAATTATATCGTTTGTATAGACTGATACTAGTGTTTTGAGGTGAAAAATCAATAAATAAATGAAAACTAGTCACATTTTTGTGGATTTTAACTTAAATTAATAAATCTCCATGGGATTCTTTGGGAATCCAATGACAAGGAAGTGGCTGAATTATTATATAATAATAAAAATATGGATTTATAAAAACTAATGTTATGTTTGTGGTTTGTTCAATGAAAATGTATTTTTTATTTATTATCTAGGCGTTTTTCAATATACTGCAATTTTAAAATAAAATCTGGTATAGCATAGTTATTGACTTATGTGAATCCATATTTATTTTATTGTATAATATTCAGCCAGATCCTTGTCATTCAATCCCCAAAGAATCCCAAGGAGATTTGCTAATTACTAATTATATTACTATAAATATAATCTTGGGGTTTTAAATATAGAGGTGACGGAAAACAAATTAATCATTCACTAAATAGATCGTAAAACTTTTATTAAAACTAAATTGAAATAATAATAATAATTGTTTATGGCTGTGCTTGGTATGGGTAGTAGGTCAGTGCGCTGTTGTGGAGTTTAGAAAATGCTTTTCTGTGTTATTAAATTGTTTTGTGGTGTTCTTTGACAGTGTTAAAATAAAAAAATGTTTGTAAAATCTTTTGCGGCCCCAAGGAGCTCGTAGTTCTGAGTAAAGTCGATGTCATCTATTCCCAAGAGCTCGTCAGCAATATTGTTGTCTTCCGTCCGTGGCGGATATCGAATGTGATGAAGTTCACCAGGGTAATCCGCATAGACGTCGCACACCAGAACTACCTCGGCGTTAACCTTAGGATGTCCCAGCACCGCGCAGTTCTTGATGGCAGTCTTGCATCACTCCAATCCTTCCGTTCCTTCGTCATTTCATTTGACGGGCTTCTAGTCATTCTTCTTCATTCCAGCGAGGCACCTGTTAAACGGAGCTTGTATTTTCACCATCTTGCCAATGCAACGACTATAGAAGTTAAAAATACCCAAAATACGTCATAGGTATCTGATCATAGCCGACCTGGGGTTGGGTACTATTACCTCCATTTTCGCTGGCAGTGCGCTGATTCCTGAGGAATTCACTTTGTGTCCTAAAAACTCGACCTCCTGACGAGCGAATACACACTTCGTCAAGTTCACCGTGAAGCCGTGGTCTTGCAGCCGCCGCAGTTCGTCTTCCATATGTGTTTTGTGCTCTTCTTTATCTATGGAGTCAAAAATAATGTCATCGAGGAATCACCAGATAAACTCTATTCCCCAGAGTGACTCGATCTAGGGACCGCTGTAAGATTTATGATGCGTTCCTGAGACGAAAACACATACGGAGGACTTCAAAGAGGCCGAAAGGTGTGATAAGGCGGTCTTCGGAATGTCTTCTTCTGCTACCGGAATCAGGTAATATGCACGGCTGAGGTCCAAGGAGGTGAAGATCTTATCGAGCATATTAACGATAAAATCCGCCATGTTCGGTGTATCTGTCAGGAGCCGTCTTGGCGTTGAGTTGCCTATAGTTGTCGCAGGGCCGGATTCCTCAATCCTTCTTTTCAGCTATATGTAGTTGGCTAACTCACTGACGATTAGACGGTCTGCAGATACCCTCGTCGATTATCTGCATGAATTCCTTCTTGGCGGCGTCATATCTTCCCAGTGGCGGTGACTGGTTTAATGGTGGACGAGATCGCGCCTCGGTTCTTTCAAGATCGAGGTAGATAGGGTCTCAGAAGGAGGTACTCTGAGCAATGTAGTTCAGAGTACCATTTTCCTGCTGGTACTGAATAGTTGGTTGGTACCAGTACCTTCGCCAATTTTCCACTAGTCGTATGCCCAGTCCCCTGGTCTACCAAACGGCACCCGGTTAGATCAACCATCATGCTATAGTGAAAATGAAAGCGGACGGATTATGATCTGTGACTTGCTTGAGAATCGGTAAATAAAAATAAAATCAGCTGAAATTCGCTCCTGCTATTGGTTTTTTACAACAACTGAATACCCCCTCAGTTTGAACGAACCACAGATCTTGCCTTTCCTTGTAAAAATTTGGTAATCTCTCCAGCGCATTGGGGGCCGATGCTGACTCCACCTAAACTTTCTCCTCCTGGGTGTCCAGTGTAAACAGATCATGAACCTAGGACAGAGTATCCGTCCTGTAATTAATATATAATATATATTAGCACAACGTCGGTGTCACCGCTTTAGGAGGAGGTGAAATATAAATAAATAAATGCTGGAGAAACAAATATAGATACTTTTCCATCTCAATTTTATTTGTTTGAAGATAATTAACTGTGATAAATAACGAGGAGCTCAAAAAAACAATATAAACAACAGATGATGAGAGGTTACAATGGATTTGCCACTTAAAAATAATATAATGCAATAATATACAGGAAGAAAATAAGGAATAAAAAACAGTTTCAAATAAATATATAAAAAAAAAATATATATAAATATGTTCGAAGCAGTGACAATCCAGTTCACATAACCTCTTTGCTTCGACCAGCTGTGTGTTTGTAACCTCATTCCTTCACACTCTAGTCCTGTCACAAATTTACTTATCTATTTCAGATGTAGTGGCCTTATCAGTTAAAGTTTATAATCATATGTTTCATTAAAAATGTTAAGAATATTATGTAACCTTGCGTTGTGGGTGTGATTATTGCTCAATAAAGACTTATTCCTAAATGTTTAAATGCTTTAGTTTAATTTATAGTTAATTACCCCATATCTCAGTTTGATTAAGCAAAAATAACATCTCATAACCTAATAAGTAAAAATTATATTTAAAACTGAATAGATGCATTTATAAGTTAAATGTAAAACTTTTTGTTCAGTAAAATATAACTTAAATATTTTTAAAAAATCTAGAAAAAAAGTATTTGCCCACACCACTTTTCTTCATTTTTAAATTTAATATTTTGTGCATAGCTCCTTGTCAACATCTTGGCTTTAGCTACTCATCCCTAAACTTTCACATTGCCAGACATGTTTCACAGTGACTGTAACACTTTGCTTTTTTCAGGTGCTCATTTGTCCTATACCAAATGGTCATTAGATAGCAGCATATTTTCCCTCTAAACTGATGGACTTGTTATTTTGTTTTTTTAGCAGAAATAAGTCTTTTTTGCAATTGGTCTCACTAACGCAAGGTCTTTTTCTTGAGACTCTGCTATACTGACTTTTAGAACTCAGAACATTCCTTACGATTCTAGTGTTGCACACAAGATGACTGATACTGGTTTTACTCTAAAAGAAGAAATGGAAGAAGAGACTGTATCCACTGGTCAGTTACGTTTTTATATTTTTTAGTGTTACTGTCATCCTCACCATGATTCTTACCATTTAAAGCTGAAATATCTTACTCTGATTCAGCAGAAATCTCCATAATTTGAATTTTCTAATTTTCTTTTACAATCCCTTGGTTATTGAATTATTTAATTAACTTACAAATCTTGCAATTATTATCTTTATTTGAGTGGTATCGTAAGTTTACTACCTTAGTGTATTTACTTTTACAGTTCTGACTGATGCTGTTACTATTAAAGAAGAAACTGTGTCTAATTGTAAGTTATCTTTTAATATTTTTCGTAATTGTGTTTTCTGATTCTTACCAGTTTAAGCTGTAACATCCTTCCCATCAAGATTTATTTAACATTACTTTACGTGTTTTTTTAACATTCTGTTATTGTGTTCTTATTTGCTTGTGTAAATAATTTTTGTCAGAACCTTCTTTGAGATGAAATGATTACCATAAAAGGGGGTGAATAGGAACAGTGGGGTGAAAGGGAATAAAACTTTAATATAATTTCAAAGATGCGAGAAAGCCACTTACTTTACTTTATAGGAATTAATATTTTTGTTGGCCACTCTGTAAATAATTCGACAATATATTTTTGTTTTGTTGGTGGTAGTTTAGACTTATCAGTTCAACCTATGAAAAATTGTACTAGTTTCTACGAAATTTTTTTCTCTTTCACAAACTACCTGTAAGTATGAAACTGTAATCTATATAGCTTATTTATTATCTGTTTTCTGTTCTTCAAGTTGTCTTCTTGCATAAAATCCTTGCTCAATATATTATTTGGAACAGATTTTTTAGGTTATGGCATCCACATTTTCTGGAGTGTAGGGTGAATGGGAACACAGTTGTTTTCTGTCAGAAGACATATCAAATGACAATTCTTTGCAATACAGTGATGCTGAGTTGGTGTTGTAATACACATCTGAAGATGAACCTGGATTTGAATCATTATCCACAAATTATGACATTTAAGTTGGCGACTTTTTATTTATTAAAGTATTTGGAAAAAAAACCTGAGAATTTTCGACTTTATGTTTGTAAGGTTTTAGAACCTGATGATGAAGGATACATTGGTTTGTTTTACAAAAAAATCAATCAAAGTTATAGGTTTGTCCTAATTCAAGAGGAATCTTATTTTAGCCCTAGTGTTCTTTTTAGTGTGGTAATCCTTGTTAGCAGTGAATTATTTCGATTCGTATTCTTTTAAAAGGAGAATCGAGTCAAAAATTGAGGTTCTCTTCCATTTTGAACCGTATCCTGGTTACAATAAATGTCAATTATCAAGAATCTTTTCATTGAGAATGGCAACTCTAACTTAGAATAAAAAGCAAAACAAATTAAAACAGTCCTTAAAATATGAAAATCGGGCATATCCTTTGAAATAGTACAATTAGTCCTTTTCGGAAGTTGAAAGAGCGAATCGGATCTTCTAAATCTGCCATATTCTTGGGGTCTGTTTCATGTTTCAATGATCTAAGTGCATACATCATTGACTGAAATTTCTTCTTCCTAGAGAAGCGTGATGCTTTGGAACTTTTTTAGAATCTAAGAAACCTAATTTCTAGAATATAAGTGAACAAAGTGACCTAATTTCTATTTTTAAAAGATTTCATCTAGAAAAAGTAATTTAATAAGTATTTTACACTGTTATCATTCATTCCACACGTTGTAAATGGGAAAACGATAACATTTTCAATGTCCTTCCTATTCACCCCGGCAAACTTTGTTTTGCCATATAAATTATTTCTAGTGTAGAAAAAAAATAAACAACTTATTGTAAGTGTGTAAGGATGTGGTATATGAGTGAAAGAGGCATGAAGTGCTGTGAACGATGGGGGAGTATAAAAATAAAAAAACACCAAACATTAATTTATTCCTTAAATTTATACATATCATTAATTAATTAGGACAGAAACACTAATAAAAAATATTAATCTCTTAATGTTACTGCGTGAACAACATGCTTTGTTAGCCCATTTTTAGTTAACACAAACAAACTGGATGGTTTACCCACTCGAGAGCATTCCACGTATAATTGTCCATGTGAAAAACATGAGTTACACTGAGATAGTAAAGGTTACTACTACGCTTCATGCATAAACAATAATAACGGCCGAAAACTATGTATGGAGTGTGAGAAGGCTTATTGTGTGAGAGAAAGAGGAGACCGGCTTCGGTCCCATCTCAACTCCGTTCTATTTACTGGGTGAGAAGTGACACTGGTAGACCCCTGGCGAGGATAACTTACTGTCATAATTGATCAGTTATCAAGCGGGATGAAAAATTATTAAATTAGTAAAATTACTTATTAAAAAAATAAGGGTTGGTGACAGAAGGATGAAAATTTAGGGTTGTATTTATTTTTTAATGCCACATTATAAAAAAAAAAAAAAAAAAAAAAAAAATAAGAAAAAATGTTAGGGGTGGACAACCATGTGGATCACTTAGGGGTTTGAAAAATAGATAGTAGTCGATTCTCAGAGCTATTGAATATGTATATAAAATTTCATGGAAATTGGTCCGTTTCGGAGTAGTATGGTAACTAAAACTGTGACACAAATTTTATATATTAGATATATTTTTTTTTTCAAAAACTACTATTCAAAAACATACACCCAGTAAATATGTAATAGAGGTAGAGTGGACCTAAGATTTGATGTATTGTTCAATTAATTGAGATAAAAAATTAATTTGTTATATTGCTCAAGGTACCATAGAGTGTTCCTATTCACCCCATTTTACAATATAAATTCAATGATTGGACCTAGATTTTAAGTCTTAGTTATAGCTTTTAAGTATTCAAACAAATATTTTAGGCATTTAGTTACGTTTTGTGGGGTTTGGTGATGTTTTCCTATCTGTTGTTGTACAGTGAGGAGCGCAGGATTGGTTTTACTACACCTTTTGAAATGGTTTTATTCTGACTTAAAGTCAAAAAGTAGTTAGCAGTTTATATTAATAAATTTTCTTGTTTGTTTGTTTATTTATTTAACATCACTTTATGCTACTGTGTAGGGGTGGACATAATCGAATGAGGATTATCAGATCATTCGATTATTTCAATAATTCAAATTAATCGATTATTGAATTAATCTTCTGCTTCTTCCAGTGGCACGACAGGCCATGTAGACCCTGGGCCTCGAGGTGTAATTTCATAGATGTGGATTACACTCCGTTTCTCGATGCATTTTTTTAGTGTAGGGTCATCACTCCCTACGCCTAATTTTAAGAGTGGCCACCATTTGACTGACGGGTCTCACATACCCGGGGAGAGGCTGTGAGTGAATCCCCATTTAATTACATTCTTATAAAAGCCTCATCGGGACTGGTATTCGAACTCACAACCTGTAGCATGAGAGACTAGCGCCCTAGTCACTCAGCCACGGGCTCCCCTGATTGAGTTGGAAATTGAATTAATCGTTTTGGAGAAACGAACATTCGAACTGAAGTTTATAACGATAATCAAGGGATTATAAGGGGTGGAAACAATCGAATGACCTTTTTTTCACTACTCTGGCTAATCGGATGATGCTACAGCTGAGAGTCCTAAATTTTGCCTATCCAGGTTTAATTAGGATAGGAATCATTGACGAGTACCTGACATCACACAGCTTTGGGACTTCTGTTTTATGCCCCTCTAAAGGGACAGCAGCATAACTAAGGATTTTTTATTCCCATTAAAAAATCCTAAGCCACCATTGGGTTTGAACCCATGACCTTTGGCATGATAGTTGTATTTGTTTTGTGCCTTTGATTTTCCTTAATATATTATTTATTTGCGGTAGTCCCATTTACAATTTTATTAATAATTTAGACAATCTACTATTTTATCAGATTCTTGCTTTCTGCTATTTTTAGGTATGACATAACTAAATAACTGAAATTAGAATATTTCTTACCTGTTTGTCTGCATTTGTTTTTTATTAAGGGACTGAAAATGTCTGTATATTTCCTAAATGGATGAATTGTTTTATTTTGTAATTGTTGTTTTGTATCAAGAAACGTTAGATGATAAGCTGCTGTGAAAGTGTGTTAATTTAAGATATTCTAAAATATATTTCTTATAAAAACAGCAAAGTTTTAACAGTAATGATGGTTGAAACCTGTTAAACCTGCCAGCCACTGTGCTTAGGTGACCCCCTGATTTACTTTGTTAAAACAGGAATACTTTGGTTAAATAAGTTATTGTATTTTATCGCTTTGTTTTTAATTGTATGTTTTTACTTTTTTTTTAGATGGATTTATTCATGTGAAAGAAGAAAGAGAGGTGTTTGTTCCAGATGAAGGTATGAAAAAGTTATTTGAAAAATAAATCAAAGAAGTTTATAGTTCATTAACACCTCTTTGATTATAACAAGAATAATGATCCTATTGACTATCTAAAGTTATTTTTTTTCTTTTATTTAAATATGCTTATTGCAATCTATAAGTGTAAATCTGAATATAACTATGTAAAGACATAATACAAATGTAAAGAAACCACCTCTTGGCAGCACTCCAAAAATATTCTAAACTCAAAGGTCTCGGGGCCATCTTCTTTTCAGGAGTCTCATAGGATTATCAGCAATTGAAGAGGAAGCAAGGATTGAAAGTAGTGGGAATAGAGTTTGTCATGAAAGAAGTGGTACTTGTTTCTGGTTACCCGCATTTCAAAAGATTTATTTTATTTTGGGAATAATAGAAAGGTTTGGTGTCGCTATATAAATGGACAAGAAACTGTGTCTGCTAATAAGTTATTTTTTAATATTTTTAAGTGTTATATCATCTGATTCTTACCAGGCAATTCTGTAACAAATCTTACTCTTAAAATTGTCAATATGAATTTTATAATTTTCCTTCTACAATACCTTGTTTATTGGATTATTTATTTATTGACAGGCAGCTACACCTATTTTACAAGAACGTAAACTGGAAAATTGGATTAAAAAAAAAAATACATGATGAGTACTAAGAAACAGAAATATAGAATAATACAATAAATAAAGATTTTATTATATTTTTATTTAATTTTTCATAAATAAAATTTAATTACGTTTCAAGGTATTTTTTTTTTTGCCTCATCTTCAGATTATCCAATCAGATAAATGCTTTATTTATTTGGCAATGCTGCCTAAATACATCGGATTGCTAAAAATTACACAGCATATATCAATCCTATGGACACTATATCAATCCTATGGACATTTTCATTTTTTTGTTTTTTAATAATCATTAATGCCCTAATCATATAAATTTTTTCCATATTGCACAAATATAGGTCATTTATATCATGATCTCTTTACTTATGTCCATCACTTATATAATAATAATTTCGACATTGATTATTAAAATTTTAATTTCACTAACACATAACTTAAATTTTTTTAACATTTGTACTATTATTTAAAAGCAAGTATGAAGCAGACTGCTCTCTGCTTGCATGTAAATGATAGTACAAATGTTAAAAAAATATAAGTTATGTGATAGTGAAATAAAAATTTAAAACGTAATTAAAGTTTTTTGTTTGTTTTTTTTGTTTGTCACGAAACGGCCTTTAAGAACATGTGAATATCATTATTTTTTTTGCTTCTTCATTTTCGCCTTTCTCTTCTCCCAGTACCTCCTCATCATTTCTGCGTGTTTTTTCTTCCTTTCCTCGGACCACTCAGTACCTTTCCGTTTTTCTTTATTTTCCGTAAGAACCCTGATCTCTTTCAATTTCTTTGTATATTGCTCTCTGTCCAGGCAGTGCTTGTCCGTTACTTTCAATTTGTCCTTCTCCTCTCTCATTTGCCTTATGTATCCTCCCACGCTCTTGTATTCACGGATTCGGTCAAAGATCCTCTTGATCAGTCTCCCTTGGTCCATTCTTACCTCTAGGGCTTACTACCCTAGTTGTACCCCTGTCGGGACAACCCGACTAAAACAAACAGATAATATCATGAAAATTAAAGTTTTATTTACGAGTATATAAAAATAGAAGAGTAAGTTCTAATTATTTTATTCATAATAATATATACTCTTCTATACTAGTAATTGATATTAAAATAAATAAAGAATAATACAATAAATATAAAATAACACAATAATTATAGAATAATACAATTAATATTGAGTAATACAATTTTAAAATTTAACTTAAATAATTAAATTAAATCTTGACGATCTTATTCAGAATCGTTAGCTACCATAATAGAACACTGTTTTTGTTTACTTTGATAAATTAACATTAATTAAATCAATAAGATGATATATTTTATTTCCTTGTCGGTGAGGTCTGTTATCAGGAGAATGATAAAGATTATTAGTAGTTGTTACAGCAGTAGAAAAGGGAGGGCATTTTTAATTATCTTACCTATCTTGAAAATGTTACCTCTATTTCAGTTGTATCATAAGTTTACCATTGTGTTGTTTACTTTTACAGTTATGACTGATGAAACTGTTAGCATGAAAGAAGAAACGGAAGAAGAAATTGTGCCTAATTGTAAGTTATCTTTTAATATTTTTTTGTAATACTGTCTTCTGATTCTTACCTGTTTGAGCTGTAATTCTCTTTCAATCAAGATTTATTTAATGTATAATCTGTTATTGAGTTCTTATTTGCTTGTAAAAATATACAGTAAGTTGAAGTGGTTCCTACCTGCTATACAGAGGAAATATTTTCTCGGATCTTACCTTTACCAAATCATAAACTCCCAGCACCCTCCATACATTCACAGCATCCTTAAATATAAATCCTCAGTCCACCCTCTTGAAACTCGATCCCGTAACCTTCTCATATTCGCCATGCTTCTTCCTTTCTCACATTCAAATCTCACCTTTTCCAACATCTTTTGGCATCCCAAATAGATGCACAACAAATGCACTACTATGGATGAGTTTGTTGGTAACAAAGTAAGGAGCATCTAGGATTTGTCGAAGGATTTTGGATTGCTAGGATTGGATGCGGGAGGAATTCGATGGTTTAGTGGATCCCCATAGCTCTATGCCATAAGTCCAGATAGGTCTAATAATGGTTGTGTAAATGAGTTTTTTGAAGTAAAGAGGGAGTTTTGATCGTTTGTCAAGTAAGTATTAATAGTCAATGTGTAATAGTCGATATCTACGAGCAGTTTCTTGTGATTTAAGTCTTGTATAATGATTCCATGTAAGGCGTTTGTCAAGATAAAGTCCAAGGTATCGTATTTGTTCTACAGTGATGAGTGGGGTACTTTAAAATAAAAAAAAATGTTTTTTTCATTCATATTGTTTCTCATTTCTAATGACTATGTTCTTTTTATATACTACCTTTTTTACTATATTTTTATGTTTTTTCTATATATTACCGTCAAATATCACTTAAAAATTGTTCATATTTAAACATTTTAATTGTTCACATATTGTTCTTTTAACATTTAATCATTTGCTTAGTTTCTCTTTATATATTCTTATTGAAATATTATCATCTTAATTTTGTTTACTACCATACTTTATAACTGTCATCCATACTACCGTCATAATGTTACCGTCATCTTATTATCATTTTACATTTTATTTTATGTTTGTTCCCATACTATATTACTGTCACCATATTATTATGATATACCTAACGTATTATTAAGTCTATAATTAGATTTGTTGTTATCTTGTTTATTGATCGATGAAGGTCCACAATGTAGGCCGAAACGTCGGTACATAATTAAAATAGCACTATGTTTTAATTTGTGTTCCTCTCTAATGACCACACCCCAAACCATCTTCCTCATCTAATGAATTTACTTTGTTAAAACAAATGTACTTTGGTTTAATAAGATATTGTATTTTATTGTTTTGTTTTTAATTGTATGTTTTTACTTTGCTTGTTTTCAGATGGACTTATTCATGTGAAAGAAGAAAGAGAGATGTTTGTTCCAGATGAAGGTACAAAAAAGTTATTTAAAAAAATAAAGGAAAAAACTTTATCGTAAAGTGAGAATGGTTGACTGTGTGTATATATAGGTGAAGTTATTTGAGGGTGCAGTCAAATTAAAACAATTAAGTAGAAATTCAACTCGAAACAAGTTTATATATAGTTCTTTAACATTTTTTGGATTATAACGAGAATCATGATTCTATTGACTACCGGAAGTTAAATTTTGTGTAAATATTTCGAGACCTGGGGTGTTCCAAGTTGCTCTTAATATGAATAACTTTTTATGAAGGCTGGAGGATAAAATAATGGAGTGGACTGTAAATAGGGATTATAATATTAGGAGTATGTATGTATTAGGAGTTAGGGCCTTTTCACACATACCGTCCAAACGGTTTATAATCCTAGGCTTATCAGCCGGCCGAACGGTCGTTGAGGTAGGAACATAGTTGGAGCTTTCACACATACACGGCTGCCATTGGGACGGTTTATAACCCTTTTATAGCCGTGTAGCGACCGGATAGAAAAAACAGCCGTGTAGCAGGCGTTTATACGGTCGTTGAGATAGGAACATAGTTGGCGCTTTCACACATGCACGGCTGCCGTAAAAAGGCTTATCTGCCGTGAAGCTGCCGTGCTATTACCACTGAAACCACACTGCGCCGTGTAATTTATTTTGAATAATAATTAAATTTTGTTTCAAAACAGACCAACTAATATCATTGTACTAGCATAAATTAATTAATTACGCAAATAAATGTTGAATAACTTAATTTTTTTAATATTAATTTAATAACATTTTTTTCTAGTATTCAAAACTATAATTTAAATAATTATTTCGTCACAAATCCATAACTAAGAAATATTATTTAATTAATAACTTACTAAAATGGTAGCTTTTAATTTAAAATTGTTTTAGCGAGTAATTACAATTAATTATAATAATAACAAAAGGAAATTATCATTTTTAAATTCTTATAAAAAAATGCTTTTCAACTTTATATTTTCACTCTTATATATTATAATCTAAGTAGTAGTTTTTATTGAATTAAAAAATTTAATAGATGTTTACAAATAAAAGAAGGATAGATGAAAACCTACTTAAAGAAAATTGTACATAAAAGAAAATTCTATAAATGAATTAATTAATATCTGCAATGCTATTTATATTTAATAATCATAAAACTTAGTTATTTATTATTTGCTAAATTCAGTGAGGTAAACTTTTACTTATGGTTGGAAATTATTATCCCTTTTTATAAATAATTCAAATATGTTAAGAATTCATATTCTTTGATTGCTGAAAACTGTGGTATTAGTTTCAACGCGGGGAAATATTCGTTTTTTAGTTAACAACAAATTGTTTTATAGTTTATATTTATCCATTTGTTTTATCACGAAGATTGAGAAAAAGATAATTACTTAAATATAAGTAAAGGTGTCAAGAGCTCCTTTTGTTGTGTAAATATGTAGGAACCTTAAATACATAACATAAATACATAATTGCCGTTTCTTTTCGCTGTTGTTACTATTTGTTTTAGAGCTACTATATCAATGCAATCGTTATTCAAGACTATTATATTAAATTATAAAGATTATTATATTTTAAAGTTAGTAGAATTATCAATTATAATTATACTAACTTTAAAATATTTTATGTTTCAAACTACTAATATATTATATTATAAGTATATATTTCAAATTAATACACGAATTTCAAAGAAATTCTGATCATTACAATAAAAAGAATTACTAAATTCAATTCGTTATATATTCATTACTAACAAAAGTGAATATTAAACCGCATAAAGGTTATTACTATTAAATATTCAAAATACACAATAATAATCCAATATAGGGTATTACTATTGTATTTGATAATGAAACAACAATGTATTATTGTTTATCATCTCTTACATTTGTCATGAGTTAGTTCTTAATCCATAATGGAAATTGATACAGAGTATAATAAGCCCTATACTCCATTATCTCTGAATTAAGTAAGGGTGTACCCAATATAACCTTTTATTTTTTTGTCTCTTAATTTTCTTGATAAGCAAACAGGCCGCTGCGAGTTGTTCGTGCTCCATTATTTAACTGAAAATTCAAAGATAAAACAACTGAAAGAAGAAAAATAAGATAAACCGCGTAGCTGCCATATAATGACCGGATGTAGCCGTGCAGCTGCCGTGTACGGCACATTTCCCTATCTCAGCAACTATAAGTGGACGGCAGCCGTGTATGTGTGAAAAGGGGGGATTAACGAACGGCATGGCAGATAAGCCTTTTTACGGCAGCCATTTATGTGTGAAAAGGCCCTTACAAGGAAGTATGATAACTGTTAGGTGATTACAATTTTGATTTAGATCAAGTCTATTCTATTATTAAATGTATCTGTCTGATGCGGGGGTGGGGCGGTCTCTTCCTCTTGGACCATTCCTCCGTTCCTGGGCCGGCCGGCGCCTGTTCTTCTACTCCTCCATTATGATAAGGATCATAATTGTAAGAAAATATGATGAAGTTTGCTGCGATAGATGCATGTGCTTATCAACTCTCACTTCCTACCTGTTGTCTTGCTCGCAGAGGATTCTGGTCTCAGTCCCAGTACCTCCATATGCCACCAGATGGCCTTAAGTGCGCTTGATTGTGTTGTTCTCTTAACATTTTGCTTTTATTTTAGTAAGAATACAAAAGATTCTTCTTCTTCAAGGGTGTGACAATTTTCGTGGAACCATGACCTTTCTCAATTAGTTTTGGCTATCGGTCCCTCTCTTTTGTAGCTGTTCTCCAGTTACCCAAACAAAACTCTGCTATCAGAGTCCACACCATTCATCCACCTTCCGACTAGGGGTAGGCATAATCGAATGATCGGGCTTCGATTATTTAAATATCGAATGATCGGGCTTCGATGACTTAATAATAGAATGATTCCATAATCGAATGATTCACCTGTACTCTGAAAGACAATATGGCACGATTCCCCCTCTCTGATTGCTGAGCTGGCTGAGCTTAGATGCAAACATGCATATAATTTATGAGTCATTCGATTATCCCAACCCCTTGTAATCTCTCGATTATCGTTAAAAAATTCAGTTGGAATGATCATTCATTTCTCCAAATCGATTAATTCTTTGATGGATGTTGGAGAATAATAAAATAAATAAAGTTCTAAAATAAAAGTTATTTTAATTAAATGAAAAACGATTAAAAACACAATTATAATAATGAAAAATAAAAAATAAGCTTCTTCTTGATGATAAATTAAATTTTAAAAAAAATGTTTTTCTAAGTCCACAAACATGATATCTTTAACAATCTTACCACAAACAAAGCACGGTACACACGATGCACACAATGCAGGTAATTGGTTGGTTACCTCAGTGTTGCAGATAAAAAATTAATATTAATAATTAAATTACTTTCCACCTGGCAACACTGAGGGACCTGAAAAACCGTTGTGTAACCTCTGTGTTGTGATTGACAGTGCAACCATTACAATTGGAATGATTTAATTAATCGAATGATCTGATAATCGTCATTCGAATATGCCCACCCCTACTTCGACTCTTCCTTTCCAGCAGTGTCAGCATAGTTTTGCAGGTTGGACCACTCTCGTCCATCATATTCTACATGTTCCATTCCTTAAAGGCATTGTAGCTAAGAACGTGTATCATTATGTATGACGGCCAGTTCTGCGTTACTCCACCTTCCCTACTCATTATCTCAACGTACTGGTCCTTCATGAATGCGACATTGGACTTTTCTTCAAAAGACCAGCAGCTTACTTTAATCCATTTTGGTGAAGAGCCACATTTAAGTAGGGTGATTCTTCTACAGAGTCACTTTTGTTTTTTACAATGTGTCGAAAGTTTAGGCACAAATCAAAATTCTTAGTGGCTGGGGCACACTTGAACCAACGACCATAGCTTGGTTTTGCTCTCATTTATGGAAAGTCCCATCCTCCGTGCTGATCGCCAAAAAACCTCCTTTAACTCGTGAAGTGATCTGCCGATGATCTCAACATCGCCCACTTCTGTTCGAGCATCTGTAAGGGACAAAATTTTAGAATTAATGTAGTAAATATTTTGTATAGATTCAATAATTTTTAAATTTAAAAAGTTTTTTTTTTTAAATTTAAATATACTTTTGACCAGCTTGGGCTTTAATGAGTTGGAAGTGTGAAAATGGCTGAGATTATGATCAATAAATTTAGGAAAAATAGATTGAGTCCTGCATCATAAAAGAAATATATGTTATATAAGGTGTAGATTTTTTTAGGTGAAGGTCAAATTTCTATGAAAAAAATTGGAGGCTGATCTCTACTTCACCACTCTTTTATTGAAAAAAATCGCACTAGGTTTCGGCTACAATGCCATCTTCAGGTGCAGTGGAACTAATTAGATCTAATGTGAGAAGCTGCTTTCAAGCCAAAGCCTCATGTCTGACGTGAGATCTAATTAGTTCCGCTGCACCTGAAGATGGCATTGTAGCCGAAACGTAGTGCGATCTTTTTCAATAAAAGTGTGGTGAAGTAGAGATCAGCCTCCAATTTTATTCATAATTTAATATATGTTGTTCTTGCTTAATATTAAGACTTTTATGGCGGTTACGTTTAGGTTAACAATAGACTTTTTTTTTTTAATGGTAAAATTATACTTTTAAAAGATAAAGTTTTCAATAACTTTTATTCCCCTTACTTTATATATTGCTTGTAGAACTTATAAAAAATTATAACCTAATTTTTAAATGTTCAAAGGAAATGGCAACATAGAAGAGAGAAATAGATTAAAGCCTGGAAATGATGTGCACATAAATAACCCTATATTTTCTGCCGCAGGTGAGAACTCTAATCAATACCTTGGGCATGATTTTACTGCAGCAAGAGCAAGTACATTCGAACAGAATGAGATGTCATATCATGAAGGTGTTAGGTCTCAAGGTTGGCCTCATTGTGAATTCACTACAGCAGAAGGGAGTCATCTAAATGGACACATTACAACTTATCATATGAGTGAAAACCCTTATCAATGTCCTCAGTTTGACTTGAAAACTATGACTGCACAAAATCTAAAACAACATATAATGGACCATCAGACAGGCAAAAAGCTTCATCTATGCCCTCATTGTGACTTTAAAACTGCCTATACAAATGTTTTAAGAGAGCATATAATGGGCCGGCATACAAGGAAAAGCCTTATCAATGTCCTCATTGTGACTATAAAACTGCTTATGTATTTGGTTTGCAACAACATAAAATGGTGCGTCATACAAATGAAAAGCCTTACAAATGCCCTTATTGTGAATATAAAACGATTAATGCACCAAATCTAAAACAACATATAATGGCACGACATACATATGAAAAGCCTCATCAATGTCCTCATTGCGACTTTAAAACAGTTAAAGCACAAAATTTAAAGCTGCATATAATGAGTCGTCATACAGGTGAAAAACCTCATCAATGTCCTCATTGCGACTATAGAACAGTAAATGCACAAAATTTAAAACAACATATAATAGGGCGTCATACAGATGAAAAGCCTATTCAATGTCCTGATTGTGACTTTAAGACTGTTTATGCGCATGGTTTAAAACAACATTTGATCTCCCGTCATACAGGTGAGAAGCATCTTCAATGTCCTCATTGTGAATATCAAACTGTCTATGTACAAGTTTTACAACAACATATAATGGACCACCATTCAATTGGAAAGCTTCATAGATGTCCTAATTGTGAATATAAAACAGTTAATGCACGAGATTTAAAACAACATATTTTGGCCCGTCATACAGGTGAAAAGCGTCACCAATGTCCTCATTGCGACTACAAAACTGCTTATCCTCAAATTATAAAACAACATATAATTAGCCGCCATACAGGTGAAAGGCCCCATCAGTGTCCTTATTGTGAATATAAAACAGTTAAAGCACAAACATTAAAACAGCATATTTTGGCCCGCCATACAGGTGCAAAGCCCCATCAATGTCCTCATTGTCACCACAAAACTGCTTATTCACAAAGTTTAAAACAACATATATCAAGCCAACATTCGGATAAAAAGCCTCCTCAATCATTATAAAGCAGTTCATTTACAAGCTTTAAAACAAGATATAAAGGGTCATCATACACATGAAAAGACTCGTCAATTTCCTCGTTGTGACTTTAAAACAGTTCAGGTAAAAAACTAAAACAACATATGGTATGTCATACTGGTGAAAAACCGCATCAATTTTCTCATTGTGATTTTGGTTAAATGTTTTATTATTGACTAAGTCAAATTAAAGAAAAAAAAAGAATTTGCCATTCATTGATCTATTTATTTTTTAAATACAATTTTTCACCTTTTTGTTAATTAAACAATGCATTTATTATTTTATTATTGTTATATCTTATAATGTAAACATATTTTCTATAACAAATTACCCCTACAACTCATGAAGGGTCCAGAGCTCAGTACATATAGAGATTCTTACTGTTTCTAGGCCAATGACAGTGCAATGAGGTAATTAGGCCTTGGTTTTTCCCCATTTTTGGGTACCCATTTTATAGAGGCTGCGGGCTGTCCCAGGAGGGTCTCCATACCCCAGGATTGCCTCCTGGCTGGAATAACAGAATAAATAATATTCCACCTCAGCCAAGATTTGAATCCAAGTCCCGGAGAACAGTAGACTAGTGGTCTGTCCACTGGACCATGCCACTCCCTAAATTAAATTAGTTCTCTAAATAGGAATTTTTTTTTTTCCATTTTTCATTATTTCAAGTATTACTAGTGGTTTCAAGAAACTTTCTTGAAATAAAAAAATCTGGTGGGAGCAACTAATGACTTTCGCCTGCCTCTCTTCTTGAAATCAATTTTTTAATAAACTTAAAATTAAAATAAGAATTTTATTTTTGATTGAATAATATAAAAAAAGAAATTGATATCTTCAGTATGCGAGAAGAATGCGTGAGATTGCCATGATCCTAAAAATGCTGCAAACAAGCATTTGCTCAATCTTGGTTATGTTTCCATGCTTAATGTTAGGGCCCCTCACTCCTTAAGTGAAGTCAACTAGGTAACACGCATGTTTATGATACACTTAGGAAACGGCAACAAGTCAAACCATCTTTGAATTGGTTCGTAACAGGAGATGAAAAATGGATATATAAGGATAATTTAGTCTGTAGAAAATCTAAAGGACCTAGTAGTGAGGCTCTTAGAATGTCAAAACCTGGATTGCATCCAAAGAAGATAACACTTTCTATATGATGGTATTTCAAGAGTGTTATTTTCTATGAGCTATCATTGTTACCAGTTGTAATGATAATTCTTTTATTTAAAAAAACTTATCTATAGCTCATGCAGCTGATCTGGAAATAAAGAAAGATTAATATAAAATATGATCTCTATGCAGCTCACATTTAACAAAATTGGATCAATCATTTAAAATAAACTCCCAGAACTGGCAAATCGGGGAGGGTGTTGTGTTCCACCAAGACAATGCTTGGCCCCACTGTCCCTATTCATCCTTTAGACCTAGCTTCAAGTGATAACCACTTATTTTAGTCTATGCAGAGCAACAGAAATGGAAAGAAATTCCAAAAGGAAGAGGACATAAAAAACCACTTGGATTAGTTTTTTAAGAATAAACTCCCATCATTCTAAGAACATGGCATTATGGGGATCACTTTTAGCTGGGTGATTAGCATAACAGCCTCCTATGTAAAAGGTCACGGGTTCAAACCCGCAGGTGGTCCTAGTATTTTTTAATGGGAGTAAAAAATCCTTAGGTATGCCATCCTTTGGAGGAGACGTTAAAAGGTGGTTCCGAGCCTGTGCGATGTCAGGTACTCGTTAAAGATCCCTATCCTAATAAAACCTGGATAGGCAAAATTTAGGACTCCCACTGTTGCATCGTCCAATTAGCCATAGCAGCATAAAGTGACGTTAAATAGATAAACAACATGGCATTATGCAGTTGGTGGAAAGATGGGAAAAGTCATTTGAAATAATAATCAATATAATGTAGATTAAAATAAATTTTAAGTCCATTATACATTGGGTTTTATTAAGAGATGTGCAAATACTCACAAAAAAAAAAAAAAAAAAAAAAAAAAAAAAAAAAAAAAGACTAAAGGACTTATTTTCCAGCCCAATATAAACACTTGTTTTATAACAATCAAAATGGAAGGTTTCAGAATACTTTTCTAAATATTAGTACTTAGAAGGTTACAAAAATTACGTTTTCACAAATATAAATAATAATAATAAATAAATAAATAATAAATTCTTTATTTATTCTGGGACAAATAAACAGATATTATATATAAGTTATAGATTAATAAGGTGTGATAAAGGGTTTAAACAAAATCTGGTGCATGCAACACAGGACTTTCACATTCTTCTGTTATTCATTACCTATCCACTTCCACACCAAGGTGCTTACTTATGGAAGGGATCACTTATAGCTGGGTGGTTAGCATAACAGCCTCCTATGCTAAAGGTCACGGGTTCAAACCCGCAGGTAGTCCTAGGATTTTTTAATGGGAGTAAAAAATCCTTAGTTATGCCGTCCTTCGGAGTGTGTGCGATGTCAGGTACTCGTTAAAGATCCCTATCCTAATAAAACTTGGATAGACAAAATTTAGGACTCCCACTGTACCATCGTCCGATTAGCCATAGTAGCATAAAGTGACGTTAAATAAATAAACAAACAAACTTAGAGTGAGGTGGGCTTGATCTAGAAGGGGCAATATGGATGAAGAATGATGCCTTTACTGGTCCTTGGTCCTTTGTTGTTGTTTATGGCTGTGCTTTGTTTGGGTAGTAGGCTAGTGCGCCGATGAGGTGTTAAGATTGTTTTTTTTATTGTTTTGTAGCGTTAATTAGACAATGTTAAACTTAAAATATATCTGATAGTGCTGTTAAATTATATTTGAATGTGTAAAATTATATATGAGTGTGTAAAATAATATCTGATAGTGCATAATTATGATAACTATCCACTTTTCAAATAATTTAAACAATATAATAAAATGTATGGATGAAATTATTATTCAGAGTTTAATTTGAAGACTTTCTTAAAGATCTATACATTCACATCTATATTTATGTTTTACTTATATATTTTAGATTATATTGTAGATTATATTGTTACTAAATAAGTGCATAATTTATACATCATGCTCTATTAAATTTAACCATCTGATGTTCCTTTCTGGCCCGTTCTACTAGTTTCTGGAATTCCCTTCCATCAAACATCCGTCATGCTCCTTCCCTTTCTACATTTAAATCCCTTCTTTTCCAGCACCTTCTAACATCCCAAAATGACGCCGCTTGACATATATTTTAAATATGAAATATATTTTTATATATTTTTTTTCCTTTGGTTCAATCTTTACAGTATTTGTTTAGTTTTTATATCGTTATTTTTGTTACTAGAAGATTTAATTTCTTATATTTGTATTTTTTATTTTTATTTATGTTTTAATTGTTTTATCTTTCATTAATTTTTGGTCTGATATAGATCCTTTATTATTTCAGAGTTAATGTTATTTTAAGAATACTAAGTACTAGTACAATGTTACTAATTATTTTTGTTTTATTTAATTTTTTTTGTTTCTTTTTTTATTTGGATTCTTATATCAACTCATATATTTCTCATTTTTCTAACATAAATTAGCTTCTGAAGATTGTTTTTATTTTATTTATTTTGTGTTGTATACAAATTCATCAATTAATGTAAATAGTAGTTAATCATGTTCATCTTGTCTGTTGGCCAGACATATTGAACAATATAATTAAACTGTACAAACCTGTTATTCTAAAGGGACCCAGTCCCAGAATAAAAATTATTTTCTATCTATCTATCTATATATTCCAATAATCACTACTTTAACTGTAAAATGAAATAAAATTTATTAGGAGCTATCCCTTTTTTATACAATTATTTGTTCTTGTAGTCAAATTATTAGTAAAATGCTATATTACCTAGTAATTATTATTATTATATTTAACTCTTCTTTATTTATAATTATTGAAATTAGGTATGAATATTAGTGTGTCCCATAAGTTTTTCCTCATTGAATATTCTGAAAGTAAGGGTTATAATGAGGTTTTTTAAGAGATGGAAGAAGTGAAGAGAGCAGATGGTTTTATACACAATATAGTAAATCAACCTCAGTCTATCAATTTTGCATAGTAATAAAAAAAAAAAAAAAAAAAATATATATATATATATATATAAAATATATATATATATATATATATAAAGAAGAAACTTATCGAATACACTAATATAATGCATTAAATAAAAACTATTATGTATTATTAATGTGTATGTGAATTAAAAAAAAAATCAATTGAACTAATTATTTATTTGTACACTTTGCTTTTGGCTTATACATTTGTTATATATATATATTTTTTCAATTACAAATAAACAGTTGATATTTACATCAGGTATTTTGATAAACCCAGTTCTTTTTTTTGTATTAATTTTCTTGTTTGTCCCAAAAAGGTGACAAAGTTTATTTATTTATTGATATTTCATCTCCAAAGACTAGTAACATATCTATACAAATGACATATCAAGGACCAATGACATTGACAAAATACATTCTACTGGTATGCAGACCAAAATGAGCCCACCTCTCTAAATAGCATTTCCATGTCAATTGTAACATTTCCCATTTCAATCAAGTTGGTTGTAATAGTAGTATAACCACCTTGGTTTTGTTTTATTAGGAAGGTTATTTTATTTGTCATCAGGCTATTTTCTTCCAAAAAGAACTAAGCCCTTTTAGTTTTTTTTCCAAAAAGTACTATATCTAAGTTTAATTCCTAAGGATTGGATGAGCAGCATATAATATAATGTTTATTATAAACAACACAAAATTAAATAACTGTATTTATCAAATATATATAAATCATTAGAATATAACAAATGATAATAGAACCTAATGTTGAATCAATTGAAATGAAGATGAAAGAGAAATAAACCTTAAAAAAATAGAATATTTTGATATTTAAATGTGAATTAATTTCAATTCAAAAAATAAAAATAAAATGCATTTATATTAAAAAAATTATTTAATAATTATTAAAATTAAAACAGAACTGATAATCAAGCCTGACTTTTAAATTTAAGTGTAAATTAACATCTTCACTTTCACAAAAAGGCAAAACATGCTAATAACATAATGTTAAATATAAAAACCACAAAAAGTAATGTATGAAACCAATATAAATTAATTAATAATACTAGACCTTACCGAACCCGAAGGTTCGATGCCGATACCACCAAACTCCGCCTGCACACACGCGTCCAATGTTCGCTGGTCAAGCCCAAGCCCCCGAGATCAGCCTTAACGCAATCCTCCCATCGACGTTTCTAGGCCTTTCGGAAGCCTATCAGTCGGATCAGCGAATACCAACTTTCTCGGAATCCGTTCCTCACCGTGCCCAAAAACTTTACTCGCCCATTTGAGTCTCCGCGATGCTATCAACTGAATTATATTCACACGGTACAAGCTCCGCAACTACGCATTGTACAACCTTCTGAAGTCCCCAGTGGCCTCATCCGTCAAAGTAAATGGCCACGTTTCACATCCGTAAAGAACCGTCGGAAGAATTATAGTTTTATAAATTCTAATCTTTACGTTTTTAGACAGAAGTCGCGAGCTAAGTAATTTAGCAACTGAATAATAACACGCATTTCTCGCCTTTAACCGAGACTTTATTTCTTCCTGGATTTCATTTTTTCTTATAAATTAATTAATTTAGGTAAAATCGATTAAAAACAACTGAACTGGAGGTTTTCTTTTCAGTGCAAATATATCATTTCTCAATATGGTTTAGTTAATACAATGAAAAATTTCTTTCCAAGGGCTGAGTCAACTTTAACATAAAAAATTGGTAGTAGTCTTTGAGGCACAGTGTATACTATTTTGTGTTCACTTATTTAATATTAGATCAAAAAAAAAAAAAAAAGTTATACTTCTTCATGAACTCATTTCTGAGCACTAAACCCATTAGTCTATCTAAAATTATATCAGTGATACTGTCTTTTCAAATCTGGTACACTAAGGTGACCAGACGTCCCGCTTTTTTTTTTTTTTATTTGTATCGCGTCCCGCGACGTTTTTCAAAAGTCCCGAGTTTCAGAATCATATTAAATTTTATATTTATGAAAATCATTGTTTTGCGTTCTAAGAATCCTTCAATTTGTTTTGCGTTCTAAGAATCCTACGGGCTACGACGACTAACACCTTGCATTTGCTACCCAGTTACATTGTATTTGACTCTCAGATGATACACTTCGTGTTCGTACTGCATGCTAGCAAGCTAATTAAACAAATAAATATTACAAATTTGCTACTTACCATAGAAAATTAAGGTAATTAATTTATTTATATATTTCATAAACACTTAAATCTTCTCAAACTTATCTTGCAATACTCGTAGTCTTCATATTTTATATTTATGACAAAAAGTATATCACCGACCTTAACCTTTGAAGAAATTTTAGAAAAAAATATACGAATAAAATTTTGCAAATATTTTAAGTCAAACTAATTTCGTTATAAACAACAATAAAATATGTTCATGTAAATTATGTTTAGGGCAAATTAATTCGGCAAAATTTTGCCGATGTGAAACATATATTTGTACTGTATGTGTTTATAACATTTTAGTATATTTTTTTAAATTCTCATATACATATAATATTGTAGTTTACTAAAGAACAGTTAGATAATCACAAATTAATTTAAAATTTGTATTTATCTTTAAGAATCAAAACATATAATTATAAGTTTTTCTACAGTAAATCAAATGTGGACATCAGAAAAATCAAAATTAAGTGTTTAAGCTTCGAAAGCCATTTTATGTGTCAAATATAATTTGACAAATTCTTTTGAAGATTTTTACAATATTTTAAAGAATGACAACAATCTACTGAATAAAATTCACTCAAATAAAAAATATGTCAAGGACTAAAATATTATACATTTTTTTTTTAATATTTTTTTTTTTTTTACTATTACAACCTCCTTGGCGCCCTCTCTCAAGATGCTCCTCACACTTAAAGCTAATATCTTCACAAGGAGCTATTGTTGCTAATGGGCTATATACAAAATATTAATGAGGTAATTAACCATAAATTAACCTGAATCATTTAAGCCTGTGACGAACCTGAAGGCTACTTTGGTGAATTATCATACACTCTCACATACTTTCAACGTATTATAATAAATATTCGATTACCGAATTTTCTATATTACTTATTTTTTTAAACTTTTATTATAAAAAATATTTAATTTCTTAAAATGGAGTTTCTACATTTAAAAAACATGTTTTTAAGGTTTGTATATTACACTTGTTTGTTTTGATATAACTTTATAATTTCGTTTTTTTTCTTTTTTAAAAACAATATTTAATGATATCAAGATTTTTGTTAAAGTAATATTTGATGTTATTATCCGAATTTATTTAAAAAAATTATGATTTCTCCATTTCATACTACATTCGTAACACTCACAAGACCTCGCTCCCAGGATACTCCCCTCACCTAAACTAACCTGTTTCCTCGCCGCGTAGCGCTCGTTCCACTAAGGGCCAGTGACGTCTGCAAATATGTATAGAGAGGGGAGGATTTCATTCAGAAGTGACAATATGGCGGGCATCCTGATGACGTCACTGGTCATTGGTCCTATGATTTGTTCTGGCAGTGTTTAGTGTGGGCAGTAGGTCTGTGGGCTATGGAGGTGTGTAGAATTTGTTTTCTATGTTCTTTAATTGTTTTGTAGTGTTCTTTGACAATGTTAAACTTAAAATATGTTTGTAAAACCTTGGCCGGTTGCCATTTGTAAAAAGGATGATAAATTATCTAGTAGAACTTTTTACAGGTAAGGTTATAGTTGAAATTTAGTAAACATTTATTATTAATTTTACATAATAATTAATAGAAACTATACACTTTTTAAATAATTTAATTAAATGAATGGATACAAAAATAGAATTCAGAGGTTAATTTAAAGTTTCTTAAAGATGTATACACTCACCTCTATCTTTTTGTTTTATCAATATATTTTATATCTTTTTTTAGCATAAATACTTATATCATGCCTAAATATATTCCAATAATCATTACTTTAACTGTGAAATGAAGGGCAGTTTATTTGGAAATACTTCCTATTTTACGCAGTTATTTGTTCTTGAGGTAAAATCAAAATTAAACTTAGCTAGTTATTATTATTATTAATTCAATTCTTCTTTATTTATAACTAGAAACCGGGTTTTATTGATTTTGCAAGTTTTATTTGCTTGCGTGTATCAGCTTCAAACCCGGATAACTATTCCGTTCATGTATTAGCGAATAATATATTACAATTTTAAATTGTACGTTTGGCCCTTTTTGGGCTAAATAGCACGTTTTTTATTTTTATTGCATTCCTTGCACTTTTAAGTTAAATATGATTAATTAATTTTAATATTACAATTTATCGAACCAAATTCTTTTGGCTAATACATAATAATATATTTTTTAAATTTCAAATATACAGTTCTATTCACACCATGCATTTTCATATATCCAGTTATTTTTTTTCTATTAATTTTATATTTATTTTTTTTTTATCCTCGCGCGGATCTCATTACCGCGTATGGGGAGCGTCCCACGGGTGGCGGATGTGGGGATGGTCGGTGGAATTTCCTCGGAAGCTCCTCCCGGCTAAGTCCGATGGACTCGCTGACCAACAATGAGAGCGGCCCCCCAGGCTTGCTGGAGGGTGTGACGTAGGTTCGAACGCCCTACTCACATATTTTAGTTCACAAAATATCACCAAAAGTCATGGATTCCTCTGAGGTAAAACGCTCATTATCCGGAGGTAAACTAGTCCCCCGTTCGGGTCTCCGGGTGGGGACTGCTTCAGGGGAATCATGGCGCAAGATGAAAATTAGGGATCTAACAATAGGGACGTGGAACGTTAGAAGTTTAAATACGGCAGGAGGGTTAAAGTCGGTCGCGAATGAAGTTAAGGGGTACCATTTAGATATCGTTGCATTACAAGAGGTTCGCTGGCCAGGGGAGGGTTCGATAACCGAAGGAAAGTATACTATTTGGTACGGGGGGAGCGGTAATTATTGTTTAGGTACCGGGTTTCTGATTAGGAATAGATTTCTTTCCGCATTACGGGACGTACAGTTCTTTTATGAAAGAATATCGGTTGCTATATTTCAAGGGCGTTGGTTTAAAATCGCGTTTATAAACATTCATTCTCCCACCGAAGACAGTGATGATGAAGTAAAATGCGAATTTTATGATAAACTAGAGTCGGTTTACGATAAGTTACCGCGAAATTACATTAAGATAATACTAGGTGACGCGAACGCAAAGGTTGGAAGGGAAGAAGTATATCGTCCTACAATCGGTAAAGAAAGTTTGCACGAATATAGTAATGATAATGGGACCCGACTAATAAACTTTGCCATTTCGAAAAACCTAGTAATCAAAAGTACTACATTTAAACATAAGGATATTCATAAGTATACGTGGACATCGCCGGATGGACAGACACGGAATCAAATCGATCATGTTTAATACAAAACAGATGGCAAAGTAGCATAATTAACGTGAGATCGTATCGGGGTGCAGAATGCGGTTCTGATCATGAATTAGTAATCGCGAAACTTCGACAAAAACTAAATACAAAAAAGAGAACACCGAACTATATTCGTCCCGAGAATTTTGATTTAGTTAAATTGAACAACCTCGAAATTAGAAAACAATTCGCGATAGAAGTAAAAAATCGGTTCGAAGCTTTGGAATCTTCAGACGAGGAACACAAAGATGTAAACAAATTATGGGAAGGGATCAGGGATAATATTAAAGAGGTCGGTAATTTATGTCTTGGAAAAATCGAAAATAAAAAGAACAAACCTTGGTTCGACAGGGATTGTCAAAATATGTGCGAAAAAAGAAAAACCGCTAAACTGAATTCCTTAAATAATCCAACCGATAATAATGTAGCTTATTTTCGGTTAGTAAAGAATGAAACTTCAAAACTCTTAAAAAATAAGAAAAGAGAGTATCTTAAAGGCAAAATAATAGAAATAGAAAAACACAGAAACGAAAATAACGTAAGAGAGATGTACAAAGGTATAAATAAATCGCGTAAACGATTTGAACCTCTATTGAATGCGGTTAAAGATGCAAATAACAATATAATTGCGGATCCTTCTGAGATATTAAATAAATTTAAACAACACTTTGACGGCATCTTAAATACGGAAAATAATAATCAATCTCCTCTCTCTGAATATCAGAGCGCTGAACCATGGATAGACGCACCGAGTAAAGAGGAAGTCGAAATGGCGATAGGAAAATTAAAACGTTATAAGGCTGCAGGAAATGATAATATCACGAGTGAATTAATCAAGGCGTGTGGAGAAGCGGGCGTTTCCAAAATACATTTTTTAGTTAAAAAGATCTGGGAAACTGAAAAAATGCCCGAAGAATGGAAAGAGTCAATACTTATTCCGATTCACAAAAAAGGACCGAGGTCGGATTGTAACAACTATCGTGGGATCTCTCTTCTCCCAGTATGCTATAAAATATTCTCGTCAATTCTAACTAGTCGAATCACGGAATACGCTGAGGAAATTATCGGAGATTACCAATGTGGTTTTAGACGGAATCGCTCGACTATTGACCAAATATTTTCCTTACGTCAAATATTAGAGAAAAAATTGGAATACAGCGGTGTAGTCCATCAGCTTTATATCGATTTTAAAAAGGCTTATGATTCAATAGACCGTCAGAAGCTATATAACATCATGATTGAACAGGGAATACCTAGAAAGTTAGTAAACCTAGTTGAGATGTGTTTGTCGGAAACATTCCATAAAGTTAGAATCGGTCAAAATTACTCCGAGAGATTTGAGGTGCGATCGGGTTTGAAACAGGGTGACTCCCTTTCACCTGTGTTATTTAATATAGCTTTAGAATATGTCATAGAAAAGGTGATGTGTACCGAGAAAGGCTTAGATATGGTGACAAGATTCCGGTTTTGGGGTATGCCGATGATCTGGTACTGCTAGGTGAAGACACGGAAACCATACAACTAAATACAAGTGTGTTAATAAAAACCGGTAAAGAAATAGGACTCGAATTAAATACCGATAAGACGAAGTATATGATTAGTAGCAGAAACGGTGTCGATCTTGGTGATATTGATGTATCAGGTCATACTTTTGAACACGTAGAGAAATTCAAGTATTTAGGATCAATTATAACTAGAAAAAATGAAATCCAGGAAGAAATAAAGTCCCGGTTAAAGGTGGGAAATGCGTGTTATTATTCAGTTGCTAAGTTACTTAGTTCGCGGCTTCTATCTAAAAACTTAAAGATTAGAATTTATAAAACTGTTATTCTTCCAACGGTTCTTTACGGATGTGAAACGTGGCCGCTTACTTTGAAGGATGAACAACGGCTTAAGGTTTTCGAAAATAAGGTATTGCGTAAAATATTTGGTCCGAAGAGAGATGAGACCAATGGGGAGTTTAGAAGGTTGCACAACGCGGAATTGCGGAACTTGCATCCTGTGAATA
The DNA here is from genome assembly GCA_023052935.1 of Piezodorus guildinii. Taxonomy (NCBI): domain Eukaryota; kingdom Metazoa; phylum Arthropoda; class Insecta; order Hemiptera; family Pentatomidae; genus Piezodorus; species Piezodorus guildinii. The sequence continues at coordinate 2,530,001 of CM041292.1, read as the reverse complement.
TAATTGAGCTGATTGCATCGCGGAGACTCAAATGGGCGAGTAAAGTTCTCGGGCTCGATGACGAGCGGATTCCGAGAAAGTTGGTATTTGCTGATCCCACTGGTAGGCGTCCGAAAGGTAGGCCGAAGCGGAGATGGGAGGATTGCGTTAAGGCTGATCTCGGGAGCTTGGGCTTGAATGGTGAACATTGGACGAGTCTGTGTAGGCGGAATTTGGTGGTATCGGCATCGAACCTTCGGGTTCGCAAAGCCTATTATTATTATTAATTTTATTGTTTGTCACATAAAAGGTGACTAGTTTTTATTTATTTTTTATCACAAAAGACTAGTAACACATCTATAAAAATGATATAACAAGGACCAGTGACGTTGACCAAATACGTTGTGCGGGTTTGCAGATCAGAATGAGCCCACCTGTCTAAATATAATCACCTTGGTGTGTGATAGATCAACGCTGTGATACTTGCTAATCCCAAACCGAACGCTGAGTTGGTGTTGGCCACTGATGCTTCTAGTATAGCCATGGCCCAGTTCTCCAACAGAAGGATGAAGACACATGGACACCTCTGGATTTTTATCACGGAACTTGCAACGAGGGAACTTCTTGAAATACACCAAGTCTTGAGATATTTCCGTCCGTATATCGGAGGGCGACATTTCGTAAAATGGACGGACTAAAAACCTCTCACATACGCATTTCAGCAGAAATTCGAAACCTCCAACACGTTTCGTATTCAACACGTGAACTGTATTAGTCAGTTTACCACTGATATCCGGCACATTCCTGGAACTGAAAACGATGTCGCTGATGGTTTTTCGAAGGCGGAAGAGATCCATGGGCCCTAAGACGATCGCGGAAAGAACCCCAATCTGCAGCTTAAATGCATTGATCTTCCTAACCTTACAAGACCTATCCTGTGCGAAATGCCGATGACGAAAGCACGACCGTATCTCTCTGAGAGTACTCGCGTAGACGCGTCACAAAGCGATATTTTTGGAAGTTGGGTGATTCTGTGCCTGCCAGCGGTGCAAGCGACAACGCCATACAGTAGCACAGCCTGGAATGTTTCCATCAGTGGGTCGTTTCCAACACTTCCACTTCGACATAGCAGGATCTTTTTCTTCTTCAGGTGGCATTAGATATCGCCTGACCATGGTTAATAAATTTACTCAATGGCCTGAAGCCCAGCATATCAAAGATATTTCTGCAACCACTTGTGCAACGGCTCTCCACTACTCAGCATATTAACTTTTATTAGTTTTGTGGTAACTCCAAGGGAGGTTTTGATTAAAAATGACCATGAGGTTTCTTATTGATGTGTGAAAGTGGATAGGAAGTGAACAAGGGAGGAAGGTGAAAGGTGTATGTTACAACACTAGATTTTTTTTCTTATTCATTATCACTCCTTTACTACTTTTTAGTAATTTATAACTTATATATAAAATTGGAGGCTGATTTATACTTCACCACTCTTTTAGTAAAAATAAATGCACGACGTTTCGGCTAAAATGCCATCTTCTTTCAAAGGAACTAATTTATCTGAAAGTACAAAAATCGTCACAATAAAAAATAATTTACTAATATTTTTTTTCTCATATATTTTAACATTGTTATATAATTTACATGATCAATTTGATAGATGGATTATTTGTGATTGTGACGATAATTTGTACTTTCAGATAAATTAGTTACTTTGTCACCAGGACATGGCATTTTAGCCGAAACGTCGTGCATTTATTTTTAATAAAAGAGTGGTGAAGTATAAATCAACCTCCAATTTTATTCACAGAATTTGACCTTCACCTTAAAGAATCTACAACTTATATATTTATCTGTTTATATTTGTATAAATGTAATTTTTGTAATCTTTTAAGTTCAACCATTTAGGACAGTGGCTTTCCAACGGTATATTATTCATCTAAATTTCTGTTTAAACGTTCAACAAATTAAAATCAGATAAAAAATTATTTTTTCATTTTTCTCCTTAAGTTGTTTATCAAATTCTAATAAGATGATGTGGCTGATTTTTTTAAATCTACAAAATTAAAGGTACTTTAGAGGAAGAAAATTTAAAATATCGGCATTTAAGCCCTGTCAGACTATTTCAATCAGAAAGAAAACTACATGATATTAAAGCCCATCAAATTTTACATCGATATAGTGAGTTTAATCAAAATCATTAGAGCCATTTTTGAGAAAATCGTAAAAAGGTGCGAAATGTGAGGTATAAAGTGGCTCTTCTAGTTAGCTGATTTTCATGAAAAAGTTGCTGTAACATCTCGGGTGTATAGTCATCTTAAATAAGTAGTTTGTTTCATAGCACTTTTTTTTTTCGTGCTGGACTTGCCACAGACATTTACAATTTTCTCAAAAACGACTCTAACGATTTTGATTAAACTAGCTATATCGATGTGAAATTGCATGGGCTTTAATATGATGTAAGTTTTTTTTCGTGCTGGACTTGCCACAAACACATGGATTCACACACACAGACCTTTTTGCGGGACTTGGTCATTTGGACTCAGGAGACCCTACAACGTGTATTTCCGTTGAAAACTGGAGTTCGACAATTTTCACGATCGCAATACTTTCCCTTACTATTAAAAGGTAAGTGAAAGTAAAAATGAGTGAATATGAAATATTAAAAAATATAATAACCGCTCGAATGAGCAAACAGAAGAGAACATTTTTCTTAATAATATATTTTTTTACAAATAAGAATGGTAATTTAGATTATAATATACGCTTGGAAAGCTAAAGATTATTGAATTTTTTTTTTCTAACATACAAAGTTATAGATTGCTAAGTGATTGTGGAAGATATCAATTTTTCTTGTTATATTTTTTAATCTAATGTAAAAGTTTCAATTTGAAACAATATAATTCTTATTTAAATTTTAAGTTTATTAAAAAATTGATTTCAAGTAGAGAGGTAAGGGAAAGTCATTTATTTTTGTTTTTTAAAAACCTTTCTTGAAACCACTTAGACATATATAATTTGTTATAGAAAATATGTTTACATTATATATTGTTGTGATATGTTAAATAGGTAGAAATAATAAGAATTGAGGAAGATCAAGAAGGCGGGAGATGAGAAAAAGGAATCAAAATGCAATAGAGCATGCTATGAGCCAACCATCAAATCAATTTGATTTCAAACCATCATTAGTGCACTAATAATACATTCAAATCAAGGAATTATGAAGACATCAATTATAAAGAGGGCTTAATCAGATAATTAATATTTTTTTTTATATATTCAAAATTTAACTTTTTAATTTATTATGTTTTATTTATACTGTAGTATATTTCTTCAGGATATAATTTTGTTTTTAACCTTAACCAAGACTCAGAGTTATTAATTTGAAAAACCTAAAATTAACATTCATTTTTCATTTAAAAATTAAATAGTATTACTTTTAAAAAATAAAATATTATAACAATATACACAATAATACCAAGAATAAATGTATTATTTAATAAACAAAAAGGTGAGAAATTGGATTTTAAAATATAAATGGATCAATGCATTGTAAAATTTTTTTTAAATTTAAATTTAGTCAATTACAACGCATTTTAACAAAATCATAATGAGGAAATTGGTGTGGTTTTTCACCAGTATGACAGAGCATTATATGTTGTTTAAGATTTGGTGCATTAACTGTTTTATAGTCACAATGAGGACATTGATGAGGCTTTTCACCTGTATGACGGCTCATTATATGTTTTTTTAAAATACGTGCAAAAAAAGTCTTAAAGTCACAATCAGAACATTGAAGAGGTTTTTCGTCTGTATGACGCACCATTATATGTTGTTTTAAATCTCGTGCATTTACTGTTTTATAGTCACAATGAGGGCACTGATAAGGCTTTTCACCTGTATGACGGCCCATTATATGTTTTTTTAGATTTGGTGCATTAGCTGTTTTATAATCACAATAAGGACACTGATGAGGCTTTTCACCTGTATGACGACCCATTATATGTTGTTTTAAAACATGTGAATAAACAGTCTTAAAGTCACAATGAGGACATTGATGGGGCTTTTCATCTGAATGACGCCCCATTATATGTTGTTTTAAATTTTGTGCATTTACTGTTTTATAGACACAATGAGGACATTGATGAGGTTTTTTCAATTGTATGGCAGAGCATTATATGTTTCTTTAGATTTGGTGCATTAACTGTTTTAAAGTCGCAATGAGGACATTGATGAGGCTTTTCACCTGTATGACGGCCCATTACATGTTCTTTTAAATTTCGTACATAAACAGTCTTAAATTCACAATAAGGACATTGATGTTGCTTTTCACCCATATGACAAGTTGTTATGTGTCTTCTTAGACGACTACCTTCTGCTGTTGTGAATTCACAATAAGGGCAACCTTGAGACTTCTCACCTTCATGATATGACATCTCATTCTGTTCGAATGTACTTGTACTCCCAAGGTATTGATTAGAGTTCTCACCTGCAGCAGAAAATACAGGGTTATTTATGAGCATATCATTTTCATAGCTTTAATCTATTTCTCTCTTCTATTTTGTCATTTCCTTTGAACATTTAAAAATTAGGTTATAATTATTTATAACTTCTACAATTAATATATTAATTCGGGGGAATAAAAGTTATTGAAAACTTTTACAAGTATAATTTTACCTTTTTCTTCTTTTCTTTTTTTTTTCTCTGGTGCGACAGGCCCTGTAGGCCCTTGGGCCTTAGCGTGGTGTAATCTCCTGGGGGAATATACTCATGAGTCGCGATGAGATTTTACATAGGTAGGGTCATCACTCCTCACACATATTTTTGTGAGTGGCAACCATTAACAGCCCCGCCAGGACTGGGATTTGAACTCACACCTTTAGCATGAGAGACTAGCACGCTATTTTACCATTAAAAACAAAAAAAAACCTAATGTTAACCTAAACGTAACCTCCATAAAAATCTTAATATTAAGCAAGAGCGATGTATATTTTTTTTTATGATGCAGGACTTAATATATTTTTCCTAAATTTATTGATCATAATCTCAGCAATTTTCACGCTTTTAACTCATTAAAGCTCAAGCTGGTCAAAAGTATGTTTAAATAGAAAAAAAAAAAAACAACTTTTAAAATTAAAAATTAGCGAATCTATCTAAAATATTCACTACATTAATTCTAAAATTCCGTCCCTTACAGAAGCTCGAACATAAGTGGGAGTTGGAGAGTTATGCAGGCGATGTTGAGATCATCGGCAGATCGCTTCATGGTTAAATAGGATTTTTTGGTGATCAGCACGGAGGTTGGGACTTTTCATAAATAAGAGAAAAACCAAGCTATGGCCGTTGGTTCAAGTGTGGCACTGCCACAAAGAATTTCGATTTGTGATTAAGCTTTTGGCACATTGCAAAAAACAAAAATGATAGAAGATTTTAAAGCCCCCTATTTGGATGTGGCTCTTCACCAAAATGGATCGAAGTAAGCTGGGCCGGTACGCTCAGATAATGAGTGGAGAAGGCGGAGTATCATAACCATCGGCATACCCCAAAACCGGAGTCTTGTCACCCATATTTAAACCTTTCTCAGTACAGGTCACCTTTCTTCTGGCATATTCTAAAGCTATATTAAATAAAACAGGTGAAAGGGAGACACCCTGTTTCAAACCCGATCGCACCTCAAATTACTCGGAGTAATTATGACCGATTCTAAATTTATAAGGACAATATGACAAAAAAAAAAATTAAAAGATAACTTACAATCAGACACAGTTTCTTCTTCCATTTCTTCTTTAACAGTAACAGAATCAGTCATAACTGTAAAGGTAATACAATGGTAAAATTATAGTAAAACTGAAATATAGGTAACATTTGCCAGATTGGTAGGTTAATTAAATAATTCAATAAACAAGGGATTGTAGAAGGAGAATTATAAAATTCATATTGACATTATAATTGTAAGGATTTCTATACCTCTAAATCAGAGTAATATATTACAGCTTTGACTGATAAGAATCAGATGGCATCACACTTAAAAATATAAAAAGATAACTTATAAGCAGACACAGTTTCTTATCCATTTATTTTTTTATATCAACATCAAATATTTTGTATTATTACCTAAATAAAATAAAACTTTTGAACTGCTGGTAACCAAAAACAGGTCTTTTATGACAAAGTTGGTCTAGAAACCTTCTAGTTTAGAATATCTTAGGAGTGCTCCCAACAGGCGTTTTCTCTACATCTGTGCTGACTTTTCATAGTTATACTCACAATTACTTAGTGTACTGTAGATATAGTTGTAGATTGCAATAAACATATTTAAATAATAAATTTAAAAAAACTTTTGGTACAAAAGAGAATAATGATTCTCGTTATAATCAAAGAAGTGTTATCAATGAAATGAACCATAAACTAGTTTAATTTATTTTTTAAATATCTTTTTCACACCTTCATCTGGAACAAACACCTCTCTTTCTTCTTTCACATGAATAACTCCATCTGACAACAAACAAAGTAAAAACATACAATTAAAAATAAACCAATAAAATACAATATCTCATTAACCTTTTAACGTCCGTGGACTGCTAAAGTAGTAATGTGAAAGGTGGGCCCCACAGACCATGGACTACTATAGTAGTTTAGAGGAGGTGAGGGCAAAATGAATAGCAGCCTGGTACAATTGTGATAAAAATATTCTTTTATTGTTCTGGAGGTAAAAATGGTTAAATAAATAAAATGATGAATAACAAAATAATACAGGAGAGAGACAATATGAGGAGCATAAAACACAATAATAATAACAGAGAGTAAAAACAACAGCTGGTGAGAGGTTACAATGGATTTGCCACTGTAATAATAAAATAATGTAAAATTGTTGAGATTGAGGCCATAATACTTTTTTTTTTTTTAATTGCTTTATTGAGAAGTAATACAATCTGCCACTATCTTGGGCAATAAGTATTAGAGATAAAAGAAGTCATTCATTCCATATGTACAAAGTAAAACAAACAAAAAATAAAATACCTCAATAACAAAAGAAGAAAAAATAAATAAATAAAGAAAAGAAAATAAATGAAAAAAAAAGAAAATAATTACAATCTTGGCCACATTCATACCTATATACAATATTTACATACTGCCCCTGGGAACTCCGAATCGAACCTCTGCATCCAGAAATGGATGCCGAGGCACAATGTCAGGAGATCCCAGCGCCTATCAGTCAGCCGCTTCACCAATCTAGTCAGTGGAGACTGAGTGAGGGCGCTAGAGCCACACACTCTCAGGCATGAGTGGAGGAGTTGGCCATTGCCAGCACTCCAGTTGCATATTTATAAGAGATCTCTCGGCCATTGCCGCCTCAACCTACGAGGAGGGTTGTAAGGATGGTTGGTGCTAGATAGGGATTGTGCCAGGGGATTAGGAAGGTGAGCAAGTTTCTGGTGGAAAGTTGAGAATTTGGATGGGATGAAATCAAGGACATAAGGGATCTTGAGGTCATGATGTAAGGTCTTTTTGTAACATAATAGGGAGCATTGACTATTGTTCTAAGGACTTTGGACTGAAAGGATTGGATACGTTTGATGTTCGAAAATTTAGTAGTACCCCATAGTTCAATTCCGTAGGTCCACATAGGTTTGAGAATTGTCTTGTAAATTAATAGTTTGTTTCCAACGGAAAGTTGTGATGTTCTGTTCAATAATCTATATAACTGTCCGTATCTTCTGTTGAGCTCTTGTCTTTTAAGTCGAGTATGTGGGTTCCAGGTCAGTCTTTTGTCTAGTAGGAAACCCAAATACCGGACTGTGTCGGAACAGGGAAGTGGTATAGAGTTGAAATGAACTTGTGGACAGGATTTACGTCGGAGGGTGAAGGTGACGTGCTTACTTTTGGATTGATTGACTTTGATGCGCCAATTGTCGCACCAATGTTCAATCAAGGAGAGGTGTCTTTGGAGATGGAAAGATGCCAGTTCTGGGTCTGAATGGGTTGATAGAATGACAGTATCATCGGCAAAAGATGCCAGGAAGGTATCAGGATCTAAAGGTATATCAGCTGTAAACAAGATGTAGAGGATAGGACCTAGGACGCTTCCTTGAGGTACGCCGGCCTCGATTGGGTAACAAGTGGATAACTCTGAACCACAGCGGACTCTGAAGGAACGGTTAGAGAGATAGGATCTTAGGATTAGATATAGGGATTGGGGTAATACGGATTTTAGTTTGAAAATCAAGCCATCGTGCCAGACCCGGTCGAATGCCTGAGCAATGTCCAGAAAGGCACCAGTGCAGTACTGCTTGTTTTCAAGTGCAGAGGATAAATGGTCAACCACTCTTAGACCTTGCTGTACAGTGGAGTGCCCAGAGCGGAATCCGAACTGGTGGGAAGGAATTTCAATTAAATGTAGGATACGTTTAAGTAGGATTTTTTCAAAAATTTTTGAAAGGATAGGGAGGAGGCTGATTGGTCTGTAGGATGAGGCGTTGTTGGGAGGTTTACCAGGTTTAAGAAAGAGGATAATAATGGAGTGTTTCCATAACAAAAGAAAGTGGGCTGTGCGGAGGATACAATTATACAGGTAAGTAAGGAATATAATTGCTTTTTGAGGCAGTTGTCGAAGGATCTTGGAGCTGAGGAGGTCATGGCCAGGAGATTTACGAGGTTTTAGTTTATTTATAAGGAATTTGACCTCAGAGGGGTTAACAGCTTTAGGAGGTAGAGAGAGAGGTATTGGTGAAGAGAGGAATTCTTCTACGCCATCAGTATGAGTGGAATTGTGGTTGGGATGGGGGGTGAATATGATAGAGAGGTACTGGGCAAATTCTTCTGCTCTAGTCTCCTCTGACGAAGCCCAGGAACCATCAGCTCATCGGAGAGGATGTGTGATGGTATGATGTTTAAGTACCTTTTTGGTTATTCTCCAGAGAGAATTGTCGGTTGCGGATAATGAGGAGAGGGTAGGAATTGTAGGAGTTGGATCTAAAGGAGTCTAATTTCTGTTTAACTAATTTGGTATAATAGTTGTAGGATTTCCGATCGGCTGGGTGCCTGGTTCTTTGCCAGAGGATTCTGGAACATCTCTTAGTGTGGATTAGATCTTGGAGGTCTTGGGGTATAGGATTCTTCTTGTAGTGAAGAGGGGAAGGGGAAGGTGAAGATGCATTCCAGGCTGCTTGTTGGATCAGGGTGGTGAAGGAATCAACAGCATCGTCTAGTTCTTGAGGAGTTTTGAGGGATACTCTGAGGTCTATTGCATCGGTTATGATTTCACGGAAGAGGGTCCAGTTAACTGGGCCTCTTAGGAATGACGGTGGAGGGAGTTTTAGTATAGGTGATAATGAAAGAGTTAGGATAAGAGGGCTGTGATCTGAGGATAGGTCATCGAGCCGGGAGACAGAATGATTTAGCGGTCCTAGGCCTTTGTGGATGAAGATATCTAGTAGGTCGGGATTACGGCTAGGATCAGTGGGCCAATAGGTGGGAGAGTCGGGAGAGAGGATGTTACTATGGGTGGAACAGAGTGCAGACTGCAGTGTTCGCCCGCGAGAATTCGTAGTTCTAGCCCCCCACTGCTGGTGTTTTGCATTTAAGTCTGCACCTATAAGGAAATGATGGTCCAGAGAATTTAGGAAGGAATTGAATTGGATTGCGGAAATCGGTTTTTTAGGTGGGGAGTATGCTGCTACCACTGTTAAAGGAAAATGACTGGTTTGTATTTTTATAGCAGTGGTTTGAAGAAAATCGTGAACTGGCAGGGGAAATGAGTGGTGGAGAGGGAGCTATGGATGATGACCTCAGTGCCGGCATGAGCTGTTCCATCGGGATGGTCTGTTCTGTATATTCGGTAGTCAGGGATGTTGAATAATCGTTTGTTGGTCAGTCGTGTTTCAGTTATAAGGGCTATGTCAATATGTTTGTCGTGTAGTAATGTAGTTAGTTCGTTAACGTGATTTCGAACTCCATTCGCATTCCAAAGGAGAATGGAAAAGGACTTTTTTTGTGTCATTTATGGATTTCTGGGAACTTGGATTAGGTTGGATACTAAGTTTGTTAACAAGGAGATGAGAGGGGTAATAAGGGATTTGAGCTCAGTCAGGAATGTATTCATGGTGGCAGTTAAATCAGTAGAGGTGGTAGGAGGAGGAATATAGGAAATTCGGTGTGGGCTAGACTTTTGGGTATTGGTCCTAGGTTGTGTGGAAGGGTTATGTAGATGTTGGTATTGAGGGTAGGAATCTTGGTGTTGGGGTTGAGGTTAAGCCTGCGGTTGGGCGAGAGATTGTTGTGTCTCAGCTTCTTCCAGCATTTGGGCATATGAGACCCCTGGGTTGACGGTTCTGGAGGGTTTCCTTAGCGGTCTAGGGATTACGTCTTGATGAGGTGTTACCTGTAGTCTTGACTTTAAGATCTTGTAGGTCTGACACCCCTTGTAGTTGGCTGGATGTCCTTGGTGACAGAGTGCGCAAACTGCAGGAGTTTGTCTGGTTTTAGTGCATTCCTCCGTCTTATGCTGTCCTCCACATCTGACGCAGCGTGATAAATGGTGGCAGTACCGCTTCGTATGTCCATAAGCTTGGCAGTTATGACACTGAACTATGTCTTTCTTGACATATGGTTTTTCTACTACAACTCTTGTGTAGTAGAGGCGGTTGACAGAATAAATGTTTTCAACCCCTGGGGATCTTTCAAGATCAACAAAAAAGAGAGGTAGTGGTATTTTGTTTCTTTGACCGGTCTGCTCTCTATTTTCTTTTGTGACATTTACGATTTGTCGAATTTCGAATCCCATGGAGGTGAGTTCGTCTTTGATTGCATCTGTAGGCGTCGAAGGGTGCAGGTGCCTTATCACTACCCTAAGTGCTCTATCTTGTTGGAGCTGATATGTGTGAAAGTCAGCTTTCGTTTCACACAAATATTTAACAATTTTTCTGTATGCCTCAGGATTGTCTGGCAGTAATTTTGTGTCATTTGTACGGCTGATGCAAATATATGTTCCAGGACCCGCAACATTATTTAATTGTTGACAAAATAGTTGAAAATTTTTATGTTTTTTATGAATATTGGAGGCGGTTTAGGCTCCCTGGGAGCTGGTGTTGCCTCCATGTTGTCTTCAGGGGTGTTAGATAGCGCCTGATACGGGTTGGGGGTGAAGAAAGGAGATTCTTCTGTCGTAACCTGAGAAGAGGTGCCAGGTCGGGGCTCCATGTTTTCTACTGAGCTGCCAGGTGTTACAGTATTATTACCCTTGCGTTGTGATCTTCGAGATTTATGTTTTGGGGGAGAATTAGTAGGAGTAGTCCCTAGGCTCCTACTTCGTTTATTGTTATTCGTTTTACTAGACATCACCATATGAAAATATCTCATTTCATATTGGCTACGAGGAATAAAATAATATAGTGTGTGAAAAGACGGTGAAGAGAAAAAAAAAAAATATAATAAAATAAAAATAAAACTGTCCAGAAGACGTAACTAATTACGTAGGCGCGAAGAAAACTGACAGACGTGGAGTATCCTCCCTCATGGGCCACTGGAGGCACACTGCCCGTGGGAGTGGGGAGAGCCAACCAATATGTCCAGGTACCCATCCGCCTAATGCTCTCACACACTATTATTATGCTGTTTAATACAACTTAATAATCAAGTGATTACTCACAGATTGTAGGTTCAAATGAGAAAACAGATGAAGTAATTTGATTACACTAAGTTCATTACTTGAAAGATAACTATAACACTAAGAAATAATGAAGTTTCAGAGAGACGAGAGAACATGTGGTTAATGAAACTAGCGCTTGCGCAGAACTGGCCATAATACTAAGAACAGATTTATATTTTGTTTAAAGCCTCAGAGCAGCTCGGAAATAAATTTGCAATCCGAACCATGTATCTAGGATACTATTGGTTAAACTATATATTGCATATTTGAAGAAATTTGCATAAATTTATCAAATTAAAAAATTAATTTTTTTTTTTTTAATTAAAAAAGATAGTTTTTAAATTCACCTGTGCCGGTCCAATGTCCGGATCAAAAAGGATGTTGGAAAACTTTTAGAAAAAACATAAAAGGTGAGTCAAAAAGTAGTCGGTCCAGCAAGCCCGCTCTACCTCCACAGTAGTCGGACGCTAAAGGGTTAAACCAAAGTATATTTGTTTAAACAAAGTAACTTTATCCTCTAGTGATAATAAAACCAATTCAAAAGGTGTAATAAAACCACTCCTATGCTCCTCACTTTACAATAACAACAGTATATTTAAATAAATAAATAAATTCTTTATTATTCTGGGACATGTCCCTTTAGAATAAATTATACAGAATGTACAAAACGTGCTTTGGAGTCTCAGAACATAGTAAATACATATAAACAAGTTAATAATTACTTATATAAAATAGACATATTTAAATGAGAAGAAAATAACTAAAAAATAATAATAATAAAAAATAAATAAAATAAAAGAAATAGAAAAGCTTATTTACAATTTTATTGTGCCTGGATAGTCATTAAGTGATTAAATATGCGGGATTTGAAGGTAGAAAGAGAATTGGAGTGACCGATGGAAGGAGGAATGGAATTCCATAGGATTGTGGATCGAATGAGAAAGGATCTGTCGAAATGTGCAGTTCAGTGGGCCGCACTGTATAAATCTGAAGGCCTAGAGCGTGTACAACGAGGATTGATAGAGAATTTGAACTGTAGGAGGTCAAAAATGTATGATGGACGGATTGGATTACTTGGTAAAGGAATGACGCAAGGAAATACTTGCGATGATTGGAAGGGTAAAGCCACATCAACTCGCCATAAAATTGGGACACGGAGGTGTACCTAGGGACCTCGAAGATGAATCGGACAAAGCAATCATTCAGCGTTTAAAAGAGTAGTGATAAGTAATTAAACTAATCCAAAATATGGCGTTGAAACACCTTATAAGAAGTGCTAGAATTTTAGTATTAGAACTAGGAACAATTTTTAGAGAGCATCAAGAAGCAATTTATGATACGATATTCTGAAGATGAGGTGATAAGATCTCAAAACGTAAATGATGTATAATTGATATAAGATTAAGTATATTAATGGGATCACTTGTAGCTGGGTAGATAGCATAACAGCCTCCTATGCCAAAGGTCACAGGTTCAAACCTGCAGGTGGTCCAAGAATTTTTTAATGAGAGTAAAAAATCCTTAGTTATGCCGTCCTTCGGAGGTGGTCTCGAGCCTGTGCGATGTCAGGTACTCGTTAAAGATCCCTATCCTAATAAAACATGGATAGGCAAAATTTAAGACTCCCACTGTAGCATTGTCCGATTAGCCATAGTAGGATAAAGTGACATTACATAAATAAACAAGTATATTAATGAGAAGAGAGGGTTCTAATTTGAATATAATAATTAAAATATATAGCTATCAGGTAAAATCTGGGAACAAAAGATATAATATTATTTGAATAATTTAATTCATAATCTCAAAAAAGGTTCTGAAAAAATTGTTTATAGAAAAACACATTAAATGTTAAATAAATCTTGATTTAAAGGATATTACAGCTCAAACTGGTAAGAATCAGAAGACAGTATAATAAAAAAAAATATTAAAAGATAACTTACAATTAGACACAGTTTCTTCTTTCATTTCTTCTTTAATGCTAACAGCATCAGCCATATCTGTAAAGGTAAACAACACAATGATAAATTTATGATAAAACTGAAATACAGGTAACATTTGCAAGAATATGAACAGAAAAAAGAGAAATAACATAAAAAAATAAGAATAGAGTGAGTACTAATAAAAACAGAAATATAGAACTTATACAATAAATATAGAATAATATAATAAATAGGAAATAATACAATTTTAACATTTACATGGAAAAAATTAATCTAGACTATAATTCAGAATCATTAGCTACAATAATAGATAACTTTTTTTTTAAGTTTGATAAATTAACATTAAAGAAATAAATGAAATGACATATTTTATTTTACTGTCGGTGAAGTCTATTAATAGTAGAATGATAAAGATAATAAGTAGTTGTTACAGCAGTAGAAAAGAGAGAGTATGATCGACTAGTCATTTTCAGTACATGGAAGTCAATATGTTGTAATAAATCAGAGCAATTAATAAAGCTCTTAATAATTTTACATAAGAATATTAGATCCAATTTATGTCCCCTGGATTCTAGTGTTGTCAGATTTGATCTAAGCAATAAATCATCTAGCGATACATCACGATGGAGAATTCCTATCTTATATCCTACCAGTCTTAAAAATTTATTTTTTACTCTCTCAAGTAATTTAATTTGAGTTATATAATAAGGATACCAAATTATTTAATTATACTCCAATACAGGACAGACTATTGAAATGTAAAATAAATTAATAGTTTTCATATTGAGTTTAATGATGATTAAAAATAATGAAAATCTGGTGCGCACTACACACAACGTTCACTTACCTCCGTTGTTAAAATCAATTTAAGAATTTTCAAATACATTTAGAGATAAAAAATAAAATGTATAAAACATGTGTTTTATTAAATAATCTATTATAACAATCAGTTAGTTTCATCACTCTCCATTGACTTTTACCATTCCGTGTTTAGATAATATTTGTTTCTAAAATCTTTAGCTATCCAATGGTATATTATACATCAGTATTACTCCTCTTGTGTTAAAAATACACAAAAATTGTAGATTTGTCTGGATAAAGTTTTAAATTGAGAACGAACACAAGATAATTTAATATAATCAGAATGTGAATTAGAATTCGTATATTTCAAATGCAAAATGTTTTTTCTATCCCAATATTTTGAATCCTTGCTCGCTTCAATTCCTGATAACCCTACAAAGGGTCTGAAAAGAAAATGGTCCAGAAACCTTCTAGTTTAGTATATTTTTAGTGCTGCCAACAGGTGATTTCTCTACATTTGTATTATGTCTTTTCATAGCTATACTCACATAAAGTTTGTATTAACAATTATAAGTGTTTGCTAAATTAGGGTAAGGTATTACAGCTTTAACTGGTAAGAATCATATGATGGAGGTAACAATAAAAAGATAACTTACTCCTAGACACAGTTTCTTCTTCTATTTCTTCCTTAATAGTAAAACTGGTATCAGTCATCTTGTGTATAAGCACTAGAACGGTAAGGAATATTTCGAGTTATAAAGGTCTTTATAGCAGAGTCCAGAGAAAAAGACCTTGTGTTAGGGACCTTCTGCTAGAAAATAAATTGACAAGCGCGTCATTTTAGAGGGGAAAAAATATGTTTTTCACTTATGAGATTATGTTTAATTTGATTGGATCTGACAGACAAATGACCATTTGGTATAGGACAAATGAGCATCTGAAAAAGCAAAGCCTTACTGTCACTGTGAAACATGTTAAGGCAAGGTGGGGGTTTAGGGATTAGCAGCCACACTGTTTATGCTAATGGACTATGTCAAAAATATTAAATTTAAAAAAATAAAGAAAAAGTGTGAAGGGCAAATACTTTCTTCCTGGAATTTTTTTTTTTTTAAAGATTTTAGTTATATTTTACTTAACAAGAAGTTTTACGTTTAACTCATAAATGCATCTATTCAGTTTTAAATATACTTTTTCCTAATTAAGTTATAAGATTTTATTTTTGCTTAAAAAATTGTAATTTGGTTAAATAAGTACGCATTGAACCAAAGCATTTAACTCCCATGCTAAAGGTCACGGGTTCAAACCCGCAGGTGGTCCTAGGATTTTTTAATGGGAGTAAAAAATCCTTAGTTACGCCGTCCTTCGGAGGGGACGTTAAAAGGTGGTCCCGAGCCTGTGCGATGACAGGTACTCGTTAAAGATCCCTATCCTAATAAAACCTGGATAGGCAAAATTTAGGACTCCCACTGTAGCATCGTCCGATTAGCCATAGTAGCATAAAGTGACGTTAAATGAATAAACAAACAAAACCAAAGCATTTAACCCTGTGACAGGCTTGACGTCTGTGGTGGAGTAAGGTTACAAACACACAGCTGGTGGGAGCAAAGAGGTTATGCAAAATGGATTTGGCATTAGTTCAAACATGTTTATATTTTTGTTCTTTTTATATTTATTTGAAGCAGTGATTTATTTCTTTTTTCCTTTTCTGTATTTTACTAGTATAGAATCTTTATTTTATTTTTCAGGGGCAAATCCATTTTAATGTCTCATCAGGTTTGGTCCATGTGTTTTTTGTGCGCTCCTCATTTTGTCTCTCCTCTCTATATTTCGTTATTTTTAATCGTTTATGAACCACTGTATCTGCAAGAAAATAAAAGAGCATTTTTCGATTTCACTAATAACTGGCAGCTTATTTTTAATCCTTCACCACCTTTAAAAACTTTTTGGAATAAGGCTTTATTGAGCAATAATCACACACACAGCATAAGGTTACATGCTATCCTGAATATTATTAATGAAACATATGATTATAAACTTATAAAGCCACTATATCACTACAATAAGATTAATATATTTGTGACAGGCCTAGAGTAGAGGTGGGCATAATCGGATGAGGATTATACGATCATTCAATTATTTCAATCTTTCGAACTAATTGTTTATGACCTTGAAAAACAAATGATCATTCAAACTCAAATTTTTAAATAACTCTTTTATTAAATACAATTATAAATGACTTTTTAAGAATGTGAATTATAATTTTGAGTAGTTTCATCTAGTGATGCTCTATGCAACTTCTCCACAAGCTAAAAATAGTGCTTCAAGCGATTGTTGTTGCCTGAGATGTTTGTAATGAAATTTCATTGGAACTCATAATCGAATGATCTCTAGGAATAAGACCGAGAGATTTCGATCATGCGCACTTTCAGTTAATTTTAATTCGAAATCAAAATCGAATGATCTCTCGGACCAGGAGCGATGCTGTTTTTTATTAATATGTTTCTCTCTTATGAGATTAAGTTTAATTTGATTGGATCTGACAGACGAATCACCATTTGGTATAGGAGAGATGAGCACTTGCAAAATCAAAACGATACAGTCATCGTGAAACGTGTGGCAATTTAAGGGTTTAGGGATGAGTAGCTCTTGAAATCAAATTTTTAATAAACTTAAAATTGAAATAAGAATTATATTATTTCGATGAAAACATTTATTTTAAATCAAATAATATTACAATAGAAATTAATATCTACTCCAGTCATTTAACCCTTTTTTCTCTGAAGAATACCTTCTATAACTGTTAGATAAAGAAATTCAAAAATATATACGCTTGGAAAGTATATCATACATCTAAATTACAATTCTTATTTTCAAATTTAACAACAAAAAATTTATTGTAGAAAAAGGTCTGGTGTTTTCTACATAATTTGGTTATCATATTCTGTCATGTTTCATGTTCACTCATTTTGTTATTAATGCTAACCAAGAAAAATGATAAATCAGAGCTAATATAAATAATTGAAGGTACTTTAGGGAAAGAAATTTTAAATATTGGTGGTTTAAGCCCTGTTGGAGACTTACACTATTTCAAAGAGTTTAAAACCTACATAATATTAAATCCTATTTAATTATTTTATAAAGAAGTTGGGCCATAATCAGGATATTTGTGTTATAGAAAAGATATGTTTTTGTTATGATTTGGAATGGAGTTAAACATGTACTTAATAACTTTAATTTTCAAACGAATTTTTAAAGGACTTATTAACTTTGATAATTGATTTCGATAAAACTAAACAAACACAAAAATTCAATATATGTTTCGATAAAAATGTCTAAACAAACATTTTCGAAATTAGAGTCACATTTGTTAATCGCTATAATTAATCCAAATATATCCTCTCATCTAGATTGGAATGTTTAACAATTATCCAAGGAATAATTACAACACATTAAAGCTACCTTTAGGAAGATCAATCAAACTAAGCCTCAATTTTAAGTTCTATGGAGTTTGATTGAGGGAGGTTATAACAATAATTAAGTGTCAACTTAGCAAATATTTTGTTCTATTGTGATAAACCAATTTGGTTAGTATGGCATTTGTTTTAGGTATCGAATAGCAGAGTTGATAAATAAAGCTTGGAATTTAATAAAGAGTTACAATCTTTGCTATTTTCACCGACTTAAGTACACTAATACTATCTATTTCAAATTATTCTTGCATGCAAAATATCATTTTAAAGAGTTTAAAAACTACCTTAATTAGTGCCCTGGTTCATATCTTTCTAATTCAGCCCTTCACAAAACTATTCTTGTTTTTGTTATTTAATCAATTTGACAATTTAAATCATCTGCATTGATCGTTTCTTATTTAATTCTATAGTTGCCATTTTGTGTTATTTATCTTTTCAGTTATGGCTGACATAGATGTTACCATTAAGGAAGAAATGAATGAAGAAATTGAGCCTACTTGTAAGTTATCTGTGATTATTCGTAGTAGTATTTACCTTCTTTTTCTACACATTTTTCCCAAGGTGACTACAACTTTTTTTATCCCCGAACTGAAAAACTCTGAGCTTTGAAGTGAAAAAAATCTGAAAACACACTTTTCACTTGATCATCATTTTCAAAAAGTTTTCCTTTGACGAAGTTGTCTAAATTCCTGAACAGGTGGTAATCTGTTGGAGACAAGTCGGGAGAATATGGTGGGTGCGGAAGAACTTCGTAGCCCAGTTCTTTCAATTTTTGCACCGTATGTTTTGAAACACGGGGTCTTGCTGCTGCTCAGTGAGATCATGAGGTACCCATGTATCGAGCTTTTTTACTTTCTAAATACACTTTAAATGTCTGAAAATGGTAGATGCACTTGCATTTAGTTGTGCTGAGAGTCTTTTAACTGTTTGGTAGAGGTTTCCTTCCTCTATGTTTGAGGACATTGTTGTCTATTACGGACGGAGGTCTTCCTCGGGGCAAGTTTTCCAAGTCGGTATCCCCAGCTAGAAACTTAGCAAACCAACGGCGAATGGTTCGTTCATTAACACTCTCTTCCCCAAATGTCTTGCAAATATTTCTAGCGGCCTCAGCTGCTGAATGGCCGAGTTTAAACTCGTACAAAAATATTACTCGAAAATCGCATGATTCCATGTTCATATTTGGAGGTATACTAAAAAGTGGGTAATTGATTGTGAAGCTAATATATATAATACAAAGGTAGAGGATTAGTAACTGTTTACTTTAAATATGTAAACCTTCGGAAGAAAACAACAGAGACCTGCAAAATCCTTTATGTATTTCAGAAACTATAGAAACGGACATTTCATGTGAAACAACCCAATATTTGTACCTTTGATTTTCCTTAATATATTGTTTCTTTGCGTTAGTCCCATTTACAATCTTATTAATAATTTAGACAACCTACTAATTTATCAGATTCTTGATATCTGTTAGTTTTAGGTATGACATAACTAAATAAATGAAATTAGAATAGTTATCATTTGTTTGTCTGCATTTGTTTATCATTAAGAGAGTAAAAACGTCTGCATATTTCCTAGATGGATGAATTTTTTATTATCTAATCATTGCTTTGTATCAAGAAAAGTTAGATGATAAGCTGCTGTGAAAGTGTGTTAATTTAAGATATTTTTAAATATATTTCTTATAAAAATAGAAAAGTTTTAACAGTAATGATGGCTGAAATCTCGGGTAGAATGGAGGAAAAACAAGATCAGGAAAACCTCTAAATATAACAAGATATAATTAATTTGCCAGACATTTATAAATATTTTATTACGTTTATGAAATCAATTTTTTTATATTGTTTAGATTATTATTCTTGTAACTATGAGGTTACTCTTAATCTAAATTTATTAGCTGTTCATATGTAAATGTTTTTTACACCTCAAGGTTTTGCATATGTTATTGGCGTGCCAAGAATTAAACAGAATTAGTGAAATATATTGAATATTTTGTTCTGTACTTAATCATGAATTTTAAAATATTTTAGCCATTTATGTTATTTTAATAATTTAAATATAATTGTACTATAATAAATTTTAATAACAATTCAGTTGTGTGCCATAACTAATTTTTAAGATACATAATTGTGAAAAAAACAGTTAACCATTTTATAATTTATGGCACTAATGTTATTAAGTGTTAGCTACAAGTGCTATTTTAGTACTTAAAAACATTTATTTTTAACATGCAATCCATAATTTTCATATCATGTGAAGAATGCCAATTTCTGGAACATTTTAAGTTAAGCCTTTTTTCGTAGGTAGAAATAATCGGGAGTCAGTCTTTTTAAAAAAAAAAAATTAATTTTAATTAATCGGAGAAAACCGCTAAGGGTTTTTTACATCAACCCCCTCTATACCACCTATTGATGTTTTCGGTTTTCCTCAGTTTATGCTTGACATGGCTCAGTAATGGTACGTTTATGTATATATTTTATTTTATTTCTTTTTTTCTAACCATCCCAGTAGCCATTAGATCATTTTTGGACAATTATGGACTCAAAAGAAATCAGTTGCAAAACATAGCGGAAACCATAATCCTGGACTCACTGGGAATCCTGCATCACCACATATATTGAGGCTGGCCTGGATTTATATATGTCCATGAGCGATTTCGAAATCAGTACAGTCTATGTGCTTCTATTTGGCAGAATCTTACCTCAATTTTTTTTCTTTGAAATTGTTTTCAGAATTGATGGGGTATGCCGTTTACTCATAGTAACTTAGCGAAGTTGATCAGCAGATTCCGAATTTCTTTTCACATTGGAATTTCTTCTTCTCTATATTTAAGTCTAAAGTTTTGATTTCATATTTATCATCATCGTATTGTTTATCATATTATCATTATTTGTATCTATAATCTTTATGTATATTTTTTATTTTATCACTACATTCATAATTTTTCATTACCATATTAATATGCATCTCTTTTGTTCTGATGTTTGTAGCCCTGATGATGGCTCACAAGTTTGAGCCGAAACGTCGGCAAAATTATAATATTAAAAAAAAAAAAAAGACTGACTCCCGATTATTTCAACAGTTTACTATGCATCCACAATTTAGCCTTTTTTGTCTTTAATAAAATTATTATTTACATTTTAGCAGGCGGGCTTGTGCTTATAAAAGAAGAAGAGGTGCAAGTTCCAGATGATGGTGAGAAAATGTATCTTATTGATCTCAGATAAGAGTTTGTTGGGTTTTTCTGTTGGCTCGTCAGACCATGTAGGTCCTTGCCCATACAATGTAGTCCTACTCGTAGAGCTGAGTTTCTGGGTGTATAGAGGAACAAATCATACCTTCATAGTTCCGCTATTGTTAATAATCAATAACACTTAATGAGTAAAATTCAGTGTGCGCAATACACAACTTACTGACCTTTCTTTAAACCAAGTTTTAATTAAACTTAAAGTCGAAAAAATACCGAGAAAGGTTTAAATATGGGTGATAAGATTCCGGTTGTGGGGTATGCCGATGATTTGGTACTGCTAGGTGAAGACACGGAAACCATACAACTAAATACAAATGTGTTAATAAAAACCTGTAAAGAAATAGGACTCGAGTTAAATACCGATAAGACGAAATATATCATAAGTAGCAGAAACGGTGGCGATCTTGGTGATATTGAACACATAGAGAAATTCAAGTATTTAGATTCAATGATAATAAGAAAAAATGAAATCCAGGAAGAAATAAAGTCCCGTAGGTGGGAAATGCGTGTTATTATTCAGTTGCTAAATTACTTCGCTCACGGCTTCTGTCTAAAAACTTAAAGGTTAGAATTTATAAAACTATTATTCTAATGACGGTCCTTTATGGATGTGAAATGTGGCCGCTTACTTTGAAGGATAAACAACAGCTTAAGGTTTTCGAAAATAAGGTACTGTGTAAAATATTTGGTCCGAAGAGGGATGAGGCCACTGGGGAGTTTAGAAGGTTGCACAACGCAGAATTGTGGAGCTCGTACCCTGTGAATTGAATTGAGTTGATTGCATCGAGGAGACTCAAATGGGCGAGTAAAGTTGTTGGTCTTGGTGAGGAACGGATTACGAGAAAGTTGGTATTCGCTGTTCTGACTGGTAGGGCCAAAGCATCGATGGGAGGATTGCGTTAAGGCTGATCTCGGGGGCTTGGGCATGAACAGTGAACATTGGACGAGTCTGTGCAGGCGGAGTTTTGTGGTATCGGCATCGAACCTTCGGGTTCGGTAAGCCTATTATATTATATTAAATTTGAAAAAAATAATTATATTGTTTTAATGTAAATATTTATTTCAGGATAAGTAATATAATAATAGAACTTTATATACTTCTATCACGTAAGTTTATGTCTTTTTTATCACTGTCCATTACACTACAACTACCATCATACTTCTACAGGGTGTCTCATAAGTGCCTAGTTATATTTTGAGAACAAACTCAAGAGAAAACCTCGAGTGGAACTGGTACGAATTGTACCAATTAAAAATTCTCTGGTTGTGGACTGTATGATAAAAAATCTGGTGCGGGCAACACACGACTTTCACTTACCTCCATTTTTAAAATCAATGAAAGAATTTTCAAATACAGTTAGAGATAAAAATACGTGAAATTATTAAGGAATTAATCAAATTAAATTTCTATAGAAACATGTGTTTGATTCAAAAACCTATTATATTATTATCTTAAATAATCAGTAAGTTTTATGTTCATTTCATCACTCTCTATTAACTTTTAAAAGCTTGTGTATGAGATGATAATTTTTCTAAAATCTTTAGCTTTCTAACGGTATATCATACATGTATATTACTGCTCTTATGTTCAAAAACGAAAAATTGCATTTAAAAAATATTTTTTCTGTTTTCTCCTTTAGTTGGGTATCGAATTTATTCAATCTATATATTTACCAGTTTTTCATCAGCGTTAACAAGATAATCTATACGTGTATTTCCGTTGAAAACTGGAATTCGAAAATTTTCACGATCGCAATACTTCCCCTTACTATATATAGTAAGTGAAAGTAAAAATAATAATAAAAACTTTAAATTTAGATTCTGCCCAGAATAAGGGATCTCCAAGTCGTTTTACAAGTAAATTTAAGATGGACAGCAGCTTACCTAATCACCTTCTTCGTGTCTTCTCGAACAGGCTGCTCAGGCTCGACAGTCTCCTCCAGCTGCTCCTAGATTTTATCTTGTAAAACTTAGGAGAACCTAAATTCTTAAAATTGAGTCTCTCTATCGTGACCGGGAATCGTATATCACCACAAATATCGTCACGGACTACAAAAACATACAATCGGGACAAAATCTCAATTCAGACTGATGCTATATAAAAAAAACAAAAGACAGTCTAATTAAACATCTGTGCCGTATCCAAGGCTCAACCTAATTAAATTTAAATTAAAATACATCAAAATAAATATTATTATTTTTAATTCGCGTACGCGCGAACAGGAACAAAAAAGTTGATAAGATACATAGTTCGATTGGCTACGGTTAGGGAGGGAAATCAAATTTTGTATAGAATTGGTGGCTGTAATTATTTATAATTACATAATATTCTTTACATAATTACATAATAGTAAATATTTAAGACTAAATTTTTTATTTTTCAAACAACTTTTTTGTTCCTCTTGATGTGTTGTATCTGCACCCACAATATGACTTGACTTTTATCAGTCACCTGATATATTCCTGTTCTTAAAGTAGTATATTGTAGTGTGTTGACCGCTCCAGAAATTTTACTGAGGAAATAGGTTATTCAATTAACTTAATATTAAAGTTTATCTATTTTTTAATTGTACCAAATGTCATAATTCATCTCTTGGTTGTTCACTGTTTCAGTTGCGACCTACTCTGGTGTTACTATAAAAGAAGAAATAGAAGAAGATTATGTACCTTTTGGTAAGTTATATTTCATTTTGTTTGTGAATGTTAGTTGTGATCCAAGAGATTAAGGATGGCATCTGTCTTGGGGAGAGGGGAAAAATAAAAAATGTTATTTCACGCTTAAATAAGCACACCTCAACTTCCTTTTGTTATATTTTTATTTTCTTTCATAATTGTTTACTATGTTTTTCAACGTTTCTGCTAACAGGGTTCTTTCCCCATTCTCAAGACTTTTTCGAAAACACTTTTACATATATCATTCATTATTTCGCATTTATAGCTTGCTGCTATTCATCTACATTGAAATTTATTGGTCGAACTTTGATGTAGACTAATAGCAGTAAGCTATAAATGTGAAATAATAAGTGATATATTTAAAAGTGTTTTTAAAAAAATTTAAGTTAGGGGTGCCGGGCATCGATATCAGGGTGCTCCCTATCACGATAACTTGGAGAGGCATTTGGTGCAGGCGTTCCTTCGAGGATATTCGGCAGCTGGGTGTACCCTTGAGGGTCTTGAACTCCATAACCATTAGGGTTCTCAGGGGCTCCCGCCTGAATTACAGTTGTTGGTTCGGGATGCTTGGTGGACTACATGCTGGAACATAAATTAGTGAAACATATTTATTATGAACTAGTAGTTTGTTGTGGGTGTGAAAATGTATTAGTATAGTGACGCAGTTGTCCTATTTATTGAGCCTTGGATTCTGCATCCAAGATACTATGTTGAGCTGGTGAAGGTAGCACCATATATATTGTTTTATAGTTTGTGGTATATTAACTTGTATAAAATGTAATGTATGACCTACCAAATAATAAATAAAATAAAATGAAATAATAAGTGATATATTTAAAAGTGTTTTTAAAAAAAGTCTTGATAATGAGGAAAGAACCCTGTTAGCAGAAACGTTGAAAAACAATGTAAAAAATTATGAAAGAAAATAAATATATAACAAAAGGAAGTTAAGGTGTGCTTATTTAAGTGTGAAATATTAAGAAAAACTTTCTGAAAAATTAAAAAAGAAAATAAAAAAATGTTATGTTAATTATAATATATACATAAGGAGCTTATACATACACATATGGGTCTATCCATTTGAAATTGTCCAATTTTCATTAATTTTGCTGCTCGACATTTTAGATTTTCCGGATTTTTAACCAGTTATTCTCTTTCCTTTCGTAAGTATAAAACCATAAATAAAAGTTTTTTCAGGCCAATTGTTTTAGTGTTGTAAAATGATGAAACTCATACAGATTATACCTCTATTTAATAAGTACGATATAATAAAATTTAGTGGCTGAGACCCAGTTTGTTTTTTAAATATAATAAATTAAATATTACTTGCCTTGCCAGAGTGGCCCTCATCTCATCAACCGACTATAAGACAAACAAATTATTATCACTAGAACCAGTTGAGTCTCGGCCACTAAATTTTATCCTGTCGTACTTATTATATAGAGGTATAATCTGTTTGAGTTTCATTAGTTTTCACTCAGAACTTTTTGAGATATTTCACTATAAATATTACTGAGCTGGAAAATAATCCTTCTTTGAAAATTTATATTGAAAAAAGGATATAGCTTACACGATCAAAATTCCTTAAAGAAGTAGTGCAATGATAAGACTATATAAGGAAAAATAATTAAGTGTGAAAATTGTTTCTAACCTCTCTTGTCATATTGCGCCAAATGTTTCAGTTGATGTAATTTTTCATGATTTTTTTTACCATTTTCTTGGTTACTTAGGTAATGTGTTGTAAGGACCTAAATTATATATAATACTCTCATCATTATTCTACTTTTTGTTGGGTTCTTAAATATGTAAAATTACCGGAGTTAATATTTTTTAAAGAAAACGTTATTTTATCAGTTAAGAGAATTTGATAACTCTGGAACCAGCTTAGTCTCAAAGACTAAATTTATTTCACTTAAACACATCATATAGAAAGGTAATCTGTATTAGTTTCATAATTTTTCACTCAGTCCCTTTTGAGATATTAACGTGTAAACATCGCGAAAAAGTCTCGTTTTTCATTTATTTTTGAGAATTTTTTAAACAACTTTCTTCACTATTTACGTAATTAGTTCTGAGAACAAAAAATTCAAAGCATGTCCTCATCTTATTGTTAAATTTTATTTTATTTTGATATCTAAAAAATTACCGGAATTAGAAAGATTTTCACATCACATGTTTTTGTCCGCGGAGCTGACTTAAAACGGTTGCAACACTAAAACTATTGGCCCGAATTTTTTTTATTTATGGTTTTATATTCACAAAAAGATAGAGAATAAGTGTTCAAAATATTACGAAAATCTAAAATGTCGAGCGACAAGGTATTGACAATTTCGAATGGATTGACCCATATTTTTTTATTATTATTATTTTTTTTTTAATATTTTATATTTTATAAATTTTAAAATTAACAAATAATCATATTGTCATTTTGTATTGTTTCAAGGAGTCAGAAACACTTTTGAAGTTGAAGAAGAGATAGTTTGGATAAAAGAAGAGAATAAAATGCTATTAAATAATGAAGAAATGTCTCATACTAGTGGAAGTCATCATTATGATGGGAATCCATCTCTAAGTACATTAAAAACTAAAGCAACCACTCTACATAAAAGTGAGAAGATTCATGAATGTCCTCATTGTGACTATAAAACAGGAGGAATAAGTCAATTGAAAAAACACATAACATCTCATCATACAGAAGAGAAGCCTTATAAATGTCTTCAGTGCGATTATAAAACAGTAAATAAATATCTTTTAAAACAACATATAATGGCTCGTCATACAGGAGAGAAACCTCATCAATGTACTCATTGTGAATATAAAACAGGTAGGAGTTGTGATTTGAAAGCACATATTAAGGCTTGCCATATGGGTGTTAAACCTCATCAGTGTCCTCATTGTGAATATAAATCAACACAGTTGAATAATTTAAAATCACATATTATGGCTCGACATACAGGAGAGAAACCTCATCAATGTCCTCATTGTGAATATAAAGCAGCACAATTAATTGCTTTAAAAACACATATTATGTCTCGTCATACTGGAGAGAAACCTCATCAATGTCCTCATTGTGAATATAAAGCAGCACTATTAAGTACTTTAAAAATACACATCAAGGCTTGTCATACAGGAGAGAAACCTCATCAATGTCCTCATTGTGAATATAAAGCAACACAGTTAACACATTTAAAAGCACATATTATGGCTCGTCACACAGGAGAAAAACCTCATCAATGTTCTCAGTGTGAGTATAAAACAGTTAATAGTAGTGATTTAAAAGAACATATAATGTCTCATCATAAAGGTGAGAAACCTTATCAATGCCCTCATTGTGAATATAAAACAGTAAGAGGTTTTGGTTTAAAAGAACATATAATGGCTCGTCATGTAGGTGAGAAGCCTCAACAGTGTCCTTATTGTGACTATAATACAATAAAAATTTGTCATTTAAAAAACCACATAATGGCGCATCATAACGGAGAGAAGCCTCATCAATGCCCCCATTGTGAATATAAAACCGTCAGAGGTTTTGATTTAAAAACACATATAATGCGTCGTCACACTGGAGAGGAGCCCAGTCAGTGCCCTCATTGTGACTATAAAACATTAAGAGGTTTCGATTTAAAGAAACATATAATGGCTCGTCATACAGGAGAGAAGCCTCATCAGTGCCCTCATTGTGAATATAAAGCAGTAAGAGGTTTTGATTTAAAAAAACATATACAGGGTCGTCATACAGGAGAGGAGGCTAATAAGTGTCCTTATTGTGAATATAAAACAGTGAGAGGTTTCGATCTAAAAAAACATATAATGGCTCTTCATACAGGGGAGAAGCCTCATCAATGTCCCTATTGTGAACATAGAACAGTAAAAATTAGCCATTTAAAAAATCATATAATGTCACGTCATACAGGAGAGAAGCCTCATCAGTGCCCTCATTGTGAATATAAATCAGTAAGAGGTTTTGATTTTAAAAAACATATAATAGGTCGTCATACAGGTGAGAAGTCTCATCAGTGCCCTCATTGTGAATATAAAGCAGTAAATAGTTGTGTCTTAAAAAAACATATAATGTTTCGTCACACAGGTGAGAAGCCTCATCAATGTCCTAATTGTGAATATAAAGCAGCACAATTATCTAATTTAAAAAGACATATTTTAACTCATCATACAGGTGAGAAGACTTGTCAGCGTCCTCATTGTGAAAATGAAACATCAAGTACAAATTTATTAAATACTCATTTAAATGCTTGTCTTTCAGAGAACAAGTGTTTCCAATGCTATCATTGTGACTATAAAACAGTAACGATTAAATTATTAAAAATGCATATAATAGCATTACACATAGATGAGAAGCCTCAACATTCACTGACCACTATGCAGCTCCAACAAGTAACTTAAAAATGCACATTACACTGTATTGTGCATGTTATTGGCATCAATTTTCTGATTAAAAAAAATAAATGCTTCTCATATAGGGTCACATTTTAAGAATCCTTTTAAGAATATCAAAAATATATGGATTGTTAAATTAGTTTTTTTTTTTTAAACTTCTTTCCCTTGTCTTACTATTTGGAAAAATGTAAATACTTCATTATATCTACATGAGTACGTTTTTTTTTCCATCACTGTCAATCAATTGTTCTACCAGTCTTGTTGTAAATGATCTTTTATTAAATTAGGATAATCAGAAGATAAAGTTTAATAAAAATAAATTTGTTTTGGACACTAATTAAAACATTCTACTGAAATCAATATTTTTTAATTTATTCACAATTAGTCTGGGTGGCGGTCATTAAATGAAACAACTAAATAGTTTCAAAAATTTATTGTTTGCCAACGTTTCGACCCCATCATTATCATCATCATCAGGGCGCATGGAAACTCGGAGTTCCAGTTGGAGTAAGGATAAAAATTATAGTGTTTTGTTTATCTGTTTGTTCTTGATGTGTGGACCTCATTTCATTCATCCGTCGAATGTCAAAACGAGATATCTCATTGTGTCTGTTTGTGGAATTTGGATATTGTCTTGATATAGTAGAGGGCTGATTTCATGGCGAAGAGTTAAAGTAATATGTTGGAAAATGTCTTGGTTTAGTAGAATTTTCCAAAACTTGCACCAGTCGTGAAATCGTGTTAGGTGGTGTAGCAAGTATGTGAGGCGTACATAGGATTGAGCTGTTTTGTTTGTTTGTGTATTTATTTAACTACTGTGGGTAATTGGATGATGCTACAGTGGGAGTCCTAAACTTACCTACTTGGGATTCCCACCCCAAACTTAAAATGAAAAAAAACAAAAATTAAAACTCCTTAAAATATGAAAATCGGGCATATCCTTTGAAATGGTAAATTAGTCCTTTTCGGGCGTGGAAACTCGGAGTTTCCATTCACCCACCATGCCACGATGATGACCCACAAAGGGGGGTCGAAACGTTGGCAAACAATAAATTTTTGAAACTATTTAGTTGTTTCATTTAATGACCGCCACCCGGACTAATTCCTTCCAGTAATTCTCAACGGTCAACTAATTACATCCACAATGTTGAAAAGAAATCTTTTTCATATGGTCAATAATATCAAAAAATAATTAAAAAATAAAATGAATGGCACTTATTCTTATTTAATAGTCCACAATGAGGCTCATGTGGGCACTAATTCCTAAAGGTGTATACTTAATTAACTGAAATATAATGTTCCTCTTGTAGTCCTCAGCATATTTAGCAGTGAGGCATGGATTTATATTTATTAATTGGTGCATTTCATTTGTATTGCAAAAAGTTATTACAATTTTTCCCCTTTTTACACCTATAATAATAATAATTATGACCTTAGGTACGAAGCTGATACCACCACTCCTACTTATCAAGCCCAAAATCCTGAGACCCAAATTAACACAATCCTCCCACAAACACCTCAGCCTACCTGTTTGATGCCTACTGGTCAATTCAGTTCTTATTAATTTTTAGGAATGGAATAGGAGCCGCCGCTATGCCACAATTTCATGTAAGTACAAGTTCTGTGATTCCGAGTTTTGTAGCCTTCTAAATTCTCCAGTGGCCTCATCCCTCTTAAAATAGTACATATAACCTTATTCTCGAAAATGAGGCGTTGATCTTTCAAAGGAAGTGACCACGTTTCACACCCCTATAGAACTGTCAGGAGAATAATCTTCCAGTGGCGCGACAGGCCGTGTGGTGTAAACTCCTGCGAGTTTACACTCACGTTTCATGCAATTTTTAGTGTAGGGTTATCACTCCCTACGACTAATTTTGTGAGTGGCCAACCTTTGGCTGACGGGTCTCACATACCCGAGGGAGAGGCTGTGAGTGAATCCCCATTTTTTTACATCCTTATAAAAGCCCCGCCGGGACTGGGATTCGAACTCAGAACCTATAGCATGAGAGACTAGCGCGCTAGCCACTTAGCCACGGGCTCCCCTCAGGAGAATAATAGTTTTGTAAAATATAATCTTTTAGTTCCTTGATAGAAGCCTATAGCTAAGTAGTTTCTCGTGTTCAAGAGGCCTAAGCTCTACGAGGCATTGCGCGAGTTTGGAATCCCAACCAAACCCCTTTTTTTTTTTCAGACATTTTTTATTGATATTTACAACTGTATTATAAAAAAAAAAAATACTTCAAGTAAATGTGATAGTTATATAATACAATTACATGAAATACAAGTACAGAAGATCCCGGGACCATCTCCTTTTCAGCCGCTTCGGAGGATTATCAGGAATTGAAGAGGAAGAAAGGATTGAAACTAGTGGGTTAGAATGAGAACATATTTGTCATGAAAGGATTGATACCTGTTCCGGGCCAAATCAGCAACATAGGAAACATTTAGGTCTTTATGGATGAGGTTATTCGTGATAAAGTAAGGAGCATTGAGGATTTTACGAAGGATTTTGGATACGGGAAGAATTTGATGGTTTAGTAGAGCCCCAAATCCTTAAGTCCAGATTGGTCTTACAATAGTCATGTAGATGAGCCTTTTTAGTGAGGAAGGTTTGACCGTTTGTTGGGGTTTGACCCTATCTCCAGATAGGGGTGAGCATAATCGAATGACGATTACCAGATCATTCGATTATTTCAATCATTCCAATTAATCAATTATGGTCTACGAAACGAATGATCGTTGGAACTCAATTTTTTAACGAGATATATTCAAAGATACCATAACCGAATGATTTTTTTTGCTCATCATATAAACTATATGCATATTTGCACCTAAGCTCAGTAACCATAGAGGGGGGAATTGTGCCATATTGTATTTCGGTATTCATATTGCATGAATCATTCGATTATGGAATCATTCCATCGTTCGCTTATGGAATCATTCGATTATTGGAATCATTGTACCCCTCTCTCCAGAATAGACCAAGAGCTAGAGCACCCTCCAAGTTAAGGCGGCGATACACGGTGAGAAATAGGGTATGTGTAGGTGAGGTGAAATGGCGATATTCACATCGTTGAGCGCGCTGGAAAGTTGGTGGAAGTAAATATCGCGATAGTTGATGTACTATATCACACTTTCATCTACTTTTCATAACAATAATTAATAACAATATCATTTGTTATGTTATTTTGGTCAAATTTTAACTAAAAATAGTTCATTTATATTCATACATATTTAATTGTGTTTCTAAGTTCCAAAACCATTATTTAATAATATGTATATTTTCACTGTTTGGATATTACATTTTAATTCTATAGTTATTTATTAGAAATTATAATATATATATTTTTGTATTATAGTTTGAGATTAATAATATTTTTTTGCGTTAAAATTCGAAATAGAAAAAATTGAAAGTGATTTTACAAAGCAATGTTGCTGTCATAGGTGACGTGCATATTCCCGTCACTTGTCACTTTTGTTGTTGACGTTTGTAGTTGGTTAGTAAGTAAATTTGTATAAAAATGTCGAAAACATTTTTAGACATTACTCTTATTATTATTAAAACAAGATGACACCAATTGAACATTCATCTTTACATAAGAACTTGTTAACCAAAACAGAGCTAACCAACCTTTTCAACAACTTTCCTGGATAATCAGCTGTTCACACATCCGCCATTTTGCCGAGTACTGTTGCGTACTCTCACGGTATACACGCGCACATTTTTACTCTCACGCAGTTTTCACCACCCTCTACTCTCGCGAGAGTACTTTCACCTCACCTACACATACACAATTTCTCACCGTGTATCGCCATCTTAACGGTCTTCCTGTAAGATTAGAAATTTGTAAAGTTATGACTTATAGCATGCTAAGGACAATAGCCATGACCTGGCAGGCGACAGCTCTCAACGTCATCAGCCAACTATCATAATCTATTTAATATATAAAATAGAAACTATTATTGGTCATTCCATTTTAAATCGTCCAATTTTCATTAATTTTGTTGCTCATCATTTTCGATTTTAATGATTCTTTTTACATGAATAAAAATAAAATCAAATGAATAAAAAACGGAAATAAAATGTTTTTCTGGCAAATACTTTTAGTGTTGCAAATTTGTTTTGTTTCGTTCTGAAATATGCAAAATTATAGGAGTTTTAAACAATTTTATTTATTTCAAAGCCCTTTATGGTTAGGATTGAAAATTCCAGGATCTGTAGGTTTGTTGGCTATCTCTGTACTTGGTACATTTTAAGAGAGGGGTGGAGAGGCGGGAAAGGATGTCTTCTGTCATACCTATAAAGAAGACACCCTTTTAAAGAAAACGTTATTTTAACAGTGGAGAGAATTTTATTATTCGGGAACCAGTTCAGTCTCAGCCACCAAATTGATGTCACTTATGAACATCAAATAGATGTGTAACCTGTGTTAGTGTCATATTTTTTCATTGATCTTCTTTGAGATATTTCCGTGTAAAGTACGCAAAAAACGAGTTTTTGCCATTTTTGGAAATTCATATACAAAAAATCTGGTGCCTCGCAACACCCGATTTTCACTTACCTCCCTCGTTAAAATCAATTAAACAATTTTTAAATACATTTAAAGATACAAATAAATTGTTAAAGAATTAATTATTTTGAATTTCAATAGAAACATGTGCTTTATTAAGTAATCTATACTAATATTATAAAGCTGAAGAGTTTGTTTGTTTGTTTGTTTGAACGCGCTAATCTCAGAAACTACTGGTTCGAATTGAAAAATTCTTTTTGTGTTGGATAGTCCATTTATCGAGGAAGGTTATAGGCTATATAACATCACGCTGCGACCAATAGGACCGAATAATCAGTCGAAAATCTGGGAAAAAACGGAGAACATTTGGGAGAAAAAAAACCTCGCTTCCCAATGATTCCAAATGATTTACCTTTTATTTTTAAATAATTCAATTTCCCGTTAATTTATATTTTTCCACTTAAACACGTAGGAATAGATTTACGTCGAGATCGGGTTGCGGAGAAAATCAATATGTTCTTCTGTCACAAGAAAATAAAACTAAAAATGTCATTTACGCGGAAGTATTGGGTTGATGCAAAATTAATGCAGGTTTTTAGTAGGTATTGTAAATACGCCATATCTTTACTTTAACCATATATATTTAATCAAAATAATTTCCATCTGAATCAATGCACATTTGCCAACGTTCAACAAGCTTTCTTATTCCACCAGAAAAAAAATCCGAATCCCTGGACTCAATAAAATCACGAAAAGAATTTTCAATGTCGTCCTGGTTTTGAAAATTT
Source organism: Piezodorus guildinii (assembly GCA_023052935.1). Taxonomy (NCBI): domain Eukaryota; kingdom Metazoa; phylum Arthropoda; class Insecta; order Hemiptera; family Pentatomidae; genus Piezodorus; species Piezodorus guildinii. The sequence continues at coordinate 2,496,547 of CM041292.1, read as the reverse complement.
TTCTCCCTCAAAAAGTTGTTCAGATGCCTGAAAAAGTGGAAGTCTGTAGGAGAGAGGTCAGGTGAATAAGGCGGATGTTGGAGAACTTCGTAGCCCAACTCGTGCAGTCGTCGAAGCGTTGGTTGTGCAACGTGTGGTCTGGCGTTATCGTGGAGCAGGATCGGCCCCTTCCGATTCATCAATGCTGGGCAAAGACGTTGCAATTTTTGAGTTCCGAGTTCCGCCGCCATTTCTCGTGTGGTTTTGGTTGGGTCTTCTTCCACTTTTGACCTCAGCTGGTCGTTGTCCAGAGCAAGATGACGGCCCCGACCTTCCTTGTCTTCGAGGTCGAAATCTCCTCTGCGAAACTTCTGGAACCAACGCTGCACCGTGCACTCATTAATAGCCCCCTGACCCCATACTTCATTAATATTACGAGCCGTTTGCGCAGCGTTGCGCCCTAATTTAAATTCGTAAAAATAAATTTGACGAAAATCGCACTTTGACATTTTCGATTCAAGACCTTTGAACACACTGAACAAAACGATTTTACTAAACAAATTCATGGTGAAAGAGAGGGTATTAGATAAGGTTTGTTTTGGTATAATAATGATCAATGTTAGGATTAGCTTTGTTTACACAATTGGAATTAAGATATTGCAATAGAGGAAACCTGCATTAATTTTGCATCAACCCAATACTTTAAAATATATTCTTTTAAAAACTTCTTAATAGCAATCATAATAACAGAAATTGATGCAGACGAAGTCGCTTTAGAATATATCGAAGAAAAAGTGACATGTACTAAGAAGGTTTAAATTTGGGTGATAAAATTCCCGTTCTGGGATACGCCGATGATTTGGTACTGCTAAAGAAAGACACGGAAACTAAACAACTAAATACAAGTCCGTTAATAAAAACCGGTAAAGAAATAGGACTCGAAATAAATACCGATAAGACGAAATATATGATTTGTAGCAGAGACGGTGGCGATCATAGTGGTATTGGTATATCAGGGTATACTTTTGAACACGTAGAGAAATTTAAGTATTTAGGTTCAATGATAACGAAAAAAAAAAATCCAGGAGGAAATGAAGTCCTGGTTAAACGCGGGAAATACGTGTTAGCTTCTGTCTAAAAACTTAACGGTTAGAATTTATAAAACTGTTATTCTTCCGACGGTGAAACGTGGCCGCTTACTTTGAAGGACTTTGAAAGATTTTAGAAAATATGGTACTAAATATTTGGTCCGAAGAGAGATGAGGCTACTGGGGAGTATAGAAGGTTACACAACGCGGAAATATTTATATCAATTCATATTATTATCTGTATTATTGTCATGTTTTATTTCAAGAGTCATTTTCAACTTTAATCGTTATTACCTTTAAGTATATACATTTATAAATTTAAATAAATTAAAAAAATTACTATTTCTTTTGATTTATTCGAGTATAATAATCAGAACTATTATTTTAAGCATATTTAGGACTTTTATAAGCTGTATGTCTATATTTATAAAAGAAAGTACCACTCAATTTTATGGTATCTAAAAAATTACTATGGTTGTGAGGCTAACATTTTCCTGGAGGTTCGTCTTACCGCCTAGATGTGCAATAAGGCAGGATTTGAAAATCTTCGCCCAAAAAGTGGTTGAACAACCTAAACGTAAAATCGTCTTAATCTGATATGTATCAGAAAAGGTACAAAGATTTTATAACAAATATATTTAAGCATATTACTGTTGTTATCTGTTCGTTTAACGTCACTTTTATACTACTATGGTTAATCGTATGATGACTAATTTTTTCCTCTCCAAGTTTAGTTAGGGTAGAGATTTTTAACGAGTTCATGGAATCGCAAAGGCTTGGGACCACCATTTTACGTCCCCTTCGAAGGAGGGCATAACTAAGGTTGTTTTTTACTCTCATTAAAAAATCTTAAGGGCACCTGGCTGGTCACTACATACAGGTGACCGACCCTTTTAAGTATATTGCGTTTCATATCTGATTCGAGTGTAGGTTCCTATGAAAATATATTCAATTGTTATTTATTTTTTAAAAATGGTTTGTGACGATTATTTTTACATATTAAGTGATTATGGGTATAACCACTTCTACTGTTTGCTATTGTAAATTTGACAGGAAGAAGTCAAGATCGGGCTTTAAATGATAACAAACAGTAGCCGATAGTTGATATTTATTATAGCCAATCTCACCATAAACGCACATAAATTAATACGAGCAAAGCTGCGTGACAAACTAGTCTATTATATTTTTACCTATGACAATAAGTTAGTTTTATCGGCTTTTCACCACTCTCCATTAAACATTAAAATTCCGTTTATTAGATAATATTTTTTTTCAAATCTTTAGCTATCCAACGGTATATTATCCATCTATATTACTATTCTGGTGTTAAAAAAACACACAAATTGCATTAAAAAAAAATATGTTTGCACTTTTCTCCTTTAGTTGTTTATCAAATTAGCTCAACTTAAATATTTACCCGTTATTTATCTATGCTGATAAGATGATGTTCCAATTTTTTTGAAATCTATAAAATTAAAGGTACTTTAGAGGAAGAAAATTTAAAATATCGGTATTTGAGCCCTGTCATACTATTTCAATCAGAATGAAACCTACATCATATTAAAGTCCATTAAAATTTACATCGATATAGGGAGTTTAATCAAAATCGTTAGAGCCGTTTTTGAGAAAATCGTAAACAGGTGCAAAATTCTTGGTATATAATAGTTCTTCTGGTTAGTCGATTTTGATGAAAAAGTTGCTGTAACATGTTCGCTTATAAAATACGAAATTTCAGTTTTATACAATTTATTGTTTTTGAGCTGGAGTTACCATACACACACAGATCTTTATGCAGGATTTGGTCTTTTCGGCTAAGAGATCCTAAACCGTTTATTTTTGGTGAAAATTTCGAATTCAAAAATGTAAAAATTTCCCTTACTAGGTATTCCATATATACGTAAGTAAAAGAAAAATATTCAAGTGAATTGTCCGGATAATGAATAAATGACAGATTTTTACGTTTCCTGTAAAATATTCTTAAGTGGATATCGAACGTTTTAGAAAACGTCCCAAATATCCAAAGAGATTTTATAACAGTTTATCTTTGCCATGTTTAGGATGATCAAAGAAACTAGTTCTTGTACCTCTAAGCTTCAACGAGAACTCTATCGATCGCGAGAGCTCGTTTGTTTATTGCTTTAACGTCAATAGGGAACAAGATTGTGATTATACTAATTGATATAGGCAAGTGTGGATTTGTGTGATCACTTAAAATATTCAATAAGTTTTCACTTAGCAAATTATTTTGAAATAGCATTGTACCAAGTATGAAATTTGTTTTAAACACCGAATAACACAGTTGATAAATAAATGTTAGAATTTATTAAAGAGAAAGTTAAAATCTATGCTATTTTTACTTCCAAACATTAAATTTCTAACAGTCGTGTTCATTAACTGACTTTTGTATACAAATACCATCCATTTCAAATTTTTCTTCTAGTTTTGCAAACAATTGAAGGATTAAAAACTATTTGAAAATAGTCTAATGGTTTACCTCTTTCCTTCACAAAACCATCCTTGTTTGGATTATATAATAAATATCAATAAATAATCTTCTTATGCACTCTTGCACTGTTGGTTTTATATTTAACCCCATATTTACCATTGTGTTGTTTACCTTTTTTAGTTATGACTGACTTAGATGTTACCATAAAGGGAGAAATGGAAGAAGATATTGAGCCGATTTGTAAGTTATCTGTGATATAGTTTATGAGTTTTAGATCCTATTTTAGCACAAGCTTGAATTAAAAATTTAACAAGTGATAAAAGTTTTTGACTTTGACTTTGATGTTTTCCGGTATTTCTTCTTGTTCACCATTTCGCTAGATCTCTGATTTCCTAGATAAGGGACTTAAGGACATTGTTTATGAAATTGATTTTTCTGACATATTTGCATTCTCGTCATTTAGTTTTATCTAAATCTTCTGTTTGATTTTATCTAATGAACACTCGAAACTTTTAAAAATGCAATTATTTTCTCTAGGTACTAATAATACATTTCATTTCTTAAAATCATATTAAATCATTTCATTCTATAACTTTATTACAGTGTCATTAAAATCTTAAGAAACAATAATAGATTTTAATGTGAAAAGAATCGAATAAGTTGGTTTAATAATATAGCAATGAGAGATTTTTGCACTTCCTGTATAATTTGAGAGAATGGTTTTATTAATTTTGGAAATCAACTTATCAAGTGTTTCATTAGGTATTTTATAACAAAAATAGGATAGTTATCATTTGTTTCCCTGTCATTTGTTTTGCATTGAAAGAAAGAAAAATGTAAAAAACAATTTTTTATTATCTAATTATTGCTGTTTGAAAAGTAAAATTAGATTATAAACTATGATGAAAATGTGTTTATTTAAGATATTTCAAATTTTATTTTGTTTAGTATATGGGCAGTTCAGACTGTAATGACAAAGGCTGAAACCTGGCACAGCGTAAAATAAAACAATAAATTAATGTCAGAATCACCAAGTATAACAACAGCTATTTAATTTGCTAAAAATTCATTTATCAAATCAGTTTTTTTGGTATTTGAATTTTTTCTTGGGACCCCAAGGTTACACTTAAGCTGAGTTTATAAAACTATTCACATGTAAATGTTTTATACCTCAACGTTTACTCTAATGTTGTTGTATATCTAGAATTATATTAAATTGTTAAATATTTTAATCATATCTGTTAATTAACTGGTTTGCTATTTTTATATATTTAAAAGTTAAAATCAGTTTAAAATTTTTTAAATGCAGTTAGAGATGAAAAAAGTTTAATTAATTAAATTGAGTTTTGATAGCTATTTTATTAAAAAATCGATTATATAATTATCTGAAACAATCAGTTAGTTTTATCGGCTTTTTATCATTCTCCATTAACTTTTAAAGTTTCTTGTATTCAATAATATTTTTTCTAAAATATTAGCTTTACAACGGTGTATAATATTTCTAAATTACTGTTCTTCTGTTCAAAACTGCAAAAAGAAATATGTTTGCAGTTTCTTCTTTTAGTTGGATATCAAATTTATTCAAAGTTATGTATTAATATATTTTTTTTACCAATGTTAACAAGATAATATGGTTAATTTTTTCGAATATGATAATTCGAAACCCTGTCAGTCTATTTCAACAAGAATGGAACCCATATTATATTAAAGCCCTTTAAATTTTACTTCGATATAGCGAGTTTAATCAAAAGTTTTGAGAAAATCGTAAAAAGATGTTAAATGTGTGATATAAAGTGGCTCTTCTGGTTAGCTGATTTTGATAAAGAAGTTGCTCTAACATCTCGGGCATATGGTTGTCTTAAATATGAAATTTCAGTTTTGTACGACTTTTCATTTTTATGCTAGAGTTACCACACACAGACCTTTTTCGCGATTTGGTTATATGTACTCAGAGGAACCTAAAACTAGAATTGAAAAAATTTCACGATCTCTTTACCCTTACGATATATTTCATATATAGGTAAGTGAAAGTAACATTTGTTTAAAAAATTAAGTTGTGTTCATTGAACATTTTTAAGATATATGTAAATGGAAAAAACAATTAACCATGTTTATGATTAGTTATGGCACTGTTATTAGCAACAAGTTCTATAATAGTAGGCTAATTGTTTTTATGGCACTTATTTTGCCATACAATACATAATTATAGTATCGTATGAAGAATGTCAGTTTCTTATACTTTTTAATGATGCCTAGTATTGTTAAAAAATATTGTTACATTAAAATTATTATTTATATGTTAGCAGGCGGGACTGTTCTTGTTAAAGTAGAAGAAGAGATGCTTGTTCCTGATGATGGTGAGAAAATTTATCTTATTGGTCTAAGATAAGATTTTATAATTTTTTCTGTTAGCGGCTAGACCATGTAGGTCCTTAGTCACATGATTTATTCTCCTCGGAGAACAGAGCAATTGGGGTAAAGAGCAAAAACCGCTACCTTCATCATAGTCTCACTATTTCTTATATTCAATGACACTTAATAAATTAAATTTAGTGTGCACAACACAACTTTCTCTTACCTTCTCTTTTTAAACAAAATTTTAATTGAATCTCGGTTATTAAAATTAACTGAAGAAATATTAAATTAAGATTGAGTTGAAAAAAGTTTAAAGAATTATATTCAGTTTCATTGGAATCATAAGTTTTAGATTTAATAATATTACTATAAAAATTATTATTTGTAATTAATATCTAATTTTGTGTCCTTAATGTCTTTCTGCATTACATTTTATAGCTTTGTATGTAACAATTTTTCTAAAATATTATACGTTTATATTACTACCCTTATGTTAAAAAAATAAAATTATCTTAAAAAATGTGTGTTGCTTTTTTTCTTCTTTAGTTGGATATCAAAGTCGTTCAACTCGTATAATTACCATTTTTTTGTCAGTGTTAATAAATTTATATGGTAAATTTTTTGGAATCTATAAAATTTAAGGTACTTTAGAGAAAGAAAATTAAAAAAATAGGTATTAAGGTATCCGTCAGACTATTTCAATTAAAATAAGACCCGTAAGATATATAAAGGCAATTACATTTTACATTGATATAGTGATTTTAATCAAAATCGTTGAAGCCACTTTTGAGAAAACTGTAAAAATGTGGAAAATGCATTGTATAATAATCACTCACTAATAACATTTATTTTGGTGTCTACTATTATTTAAAAGTAATTATTGAATTACCAAATATTTGGTGTCATATTTTCAAAAGATGAATTAAATGAATAATTCAAGAAATGAGGATATTTTTAAAAATCAAATTCTGTAATAGTTTTGCAAATTTAAACCTCCTCAATGAATTATCATGTTTCATTGGTAGAGCAGATTTGTAAGAAATTTGCAAATTGTATGAATCGATGCTCATAATAAAAATCTGTTTTGTGTAACACACTACTTTCACTTTCCTCCGTTGTTCATATCAATATTTTTCCTAAAATCTTTAGCTTTCCAACAGTTTATTATACATCTATATTACTATTCTTATGTTCAAAAACAAAAAAATTTCATACAAAATATTTGTTTGCTCTCCTCTTTAATTGAAAATCTAATTTGTTCAACTTTTATATTTACCCATTTTTTATCATTAAAAAAAAATGTGGTTAATTTTTTGGAATCTATAAAATTAAAGGTACTTTAGAGGAAAAAACTTCAAAAACTAGGTATTTAGGCCCTGTCAGACTATTTCAATTAGAATGAAAACTATAAGATATTAAAGCCCATTAAATTTTACACCGAAAAGTGATTTTATTCAAAATTGTTTGAGCCGTTTTTGAGAAAATAGTAAAAATGTACCAAATGCATGGTATAAAGTGGCTCTTCTGGTTTGGACGAATTTTATGAAAAAGTTGCTATAATATCTCAGGCATATATTCTTATAAAATATAAATTTCTGTTTCTTTGTTTATTTATTTAACATCACTTTATGCTACTATGGCTAATCGGACGATGCTACAGTGGGAGTCCTAAATTTTGCCTATCCAGGTTTTATTAGAATAGGGATCTTTAACGAGTACCTGACATCGCACAGCTTCGGGACCACCTTTTTACGTCCCCTCCGAAGGATGGCATAACTAAGGATTTTTTACTCCAATTAAAAAATCCTACGACCATCTGCCGGTTTATAAATTTCAGTTTTATACAACTAATCATTTTTGAGCTAGACTTACCACACACACATATCCAGACCTGTTTGCGGAATTTGGTCATTTGGACTCAAGGAATCCCAAAATGTGTATTTCCGGTGAAAACTCAAATTCGAACATTTTTACTATACTTTCCCTTACTATATATTTCATATAGAAATATATGACTAACATATGAGCAACAGCCGGGACTGGTAAACAGGAAAAGACCTATTCTCTTTCATGATAACACCTGACCTCATTTTTCAATGCAGGCATTGAATTAATTATAGAAGGTGGGCTTGAAATTCTCCTGATCTACCCTCTATAGGAAAATTGTTTATTAACGATTTAAACATTAAAATAGTGTTTTCTGAATTTTTTATAACACTTGGCTCAAATTTTTTCAAATCTGGGATAGAAAATTTGTTAAGTAGTTAGCAGAAGTGAATAAAAAATAATGATAAATAATTTGAATAAAAAAAAATCTGGTGCGGGCAACACACGACTTTCACTTACCTCCATTTTTAAAATCAATGAAATAATTTTCAAATACAGTTAGAGATAAAAATACGTGAAATTATTAAGGAATTAATCAAATTGAATTTATATAGAAACATGTTTTTTATTTAAAAATCTATTACATTATTATCTAAAATAATCAGTTAGTTTTATGTTCATTTCATCACTCTCTATTAACTTTTAAAAGCTTGTGTATGAGATGATATTTTTTCTAAAATCTTTAGCTTTCCAACGGTATATCATACATGTATATTACTGCTCTTATGTTCAAAAACGAAAAATTGCATAAAAAAAATATTGTTTCTGTTTTCTCCTTTAGTTGGGTATCGAATTTATTCAATTTATATATTTACCTGTTTTTCATCAGCGTTAACAAGATAATCTAGTTATTATTATTGAATCTACAAAATTAAAGGTACTTTAGGGGAAGAAAATTTAAAATATCTGCATATAAGCCCTGTCAGACCATTTTTATCCAAAGAAAACCTACATGATATTAAAGCCCATTAAATTTTACATCGATATAGCGAGTTTAATCAAAATCGTCGGAACCGTTTTTGAGAAAATCGAAAAAAGGTGCAAAATGCATGGTATAAAGTGCCTCTTCTGGTAAGTTCATTTTGATGAAAAAAGTTTTGTCACATCTCGGGCGTATAGTTGTCTTAAATATGAAATTTCAGTTTCATAGGACTTACCGTTTCCGCCCGGGAGTTACCACCACACACACAGACCTTTTTGCGGGACTTGGTTATTTGGACTCAGGGGACCCTAAAACATGTATTTCCATTGAAAACTGGAATTCGAAAATTTTCACGATCGCAATACTTTCCCTTACTATATATAGTAAGTGAAAGTAATATGTTAGATTTGATATCAATGTTTTAAAGTTATTCATAATTCTAAAAATGGCCATTTCATGTGTTACAGCCCAATATTTGTACGATACATCATATGTTCATTTCTTGGTTGTTCTCTGTTTCAGCTACGACTTACTCCGGTGTTACTGTAAAAGAAGAAATGGAAGATGAGACTGTGGGCACTGGTAAGCTATATTTCTTATTGGTTGTTAGTATTAGTTACGATCATAGAGATTAAGAATGGCAATAGGCTCGAGAAGTGGATAAAATTGTGTTATAATAAAATAAATTTATGTTTTCTTTATTATAATATATATTGGGGTTGTAAAATACGTTTGTATCGTTTTTCAATATTTCAATTTAATCCTCTCTGTGTTTATATAATCATGTCTACTTGGTTAATAATCTTTACATATTCTATAAAAAAATTAGTTAAGGTTCTTTTATGCATAAGTTTCAACTGAGATTCCTTATCTTTAAGCGGTATTTTGCATGAAGAAATTGAATTCTACCTTATGTTCTTTTTAGTGTATGGGAATGTACAGCAAGGAATTCCACTGTTCTCAGTTCTTCGCTAGGTTCCTGACCCTAGAGAGATCTTTTCCTCTTCCTCTGCATAGCTTGTTAATATGTTGGAGATAGGATATTCTTAGACGTCCTCGAGGTCTTTCGCCATCTGGAGCGTAGTCCATCGTCTTTGATGGGTCCTTATGTTCCTCCATCCTAATCACATGGCTACCATTTCAATTGGTGGATCTGCAAGAGCTCCCCAAGTACCTGCCTTATCATTGGTTCCCAACAAGTGTCCCGCGGACCTCTGGGATCTGCAGACAATGTCTAGGGTGTCCGCAAGATGGAAATTGATTATAAATAAGTAACTGATGATAAAAAGGTATCTATATTGTATTTTTAAATATTAGTAATTCATTGAGTGCAATGTTTCGCGAGATGTTGTCGGTTCTCAGAGCTAGTATATATTATCTTGAATTATCTTTAACAATTTATTTAAATAGTGTCCATTGTTTGAATGACAAAAGTTTTCTGTTGGTTGGATGGGACTTACAATATCTTAGATGATTTGACATAAGTATTATTTCCATTTTAGGAATATTCACCATCATCATCATCTGTAGTGCTACAGCCCAATTTGGACCTTGGCCTCCTCAATGAGCCTTCGCCATGTAGCTTAGTTTTGTGTGGCCTCTCTCTAGTTGCGGGCGCTCAGATGTTCCCTGGAATCCTCAATGATGGCATCCTCCCATCTAAGCCTTGGCCTGCCTCTTCCTCTGGTCCGGTGCAGCCTACTGTCCAGTAATTTCCTTGGGATCTCATCCGATGGCATTCTGACGTCATGGCCAGCCCAGCGCAGCCTCCCTAGCCTTATGTGCTGCATCACGTCTCCCTCATGGTACAGCTCGTAGACCTCCCTGTTGGTTTGCCTCCTCCGATTCTCGCCTATCTTGACACCACCAAATATTCGGTGCAGAATTTTTGTCTCTCGAAGACCAAGATTTCCTTTTCTTCAGCGTTTGTCAGGGTCCAGGCTTCCGATCTGTAAGTGAGGACTGGTCGGATTAATGTCTTGTAGAGCTGGCACTTGGTTTGGTATATTCACTATTTTTTTCTATTAAATCAATTTACTTGATTATTTTTGCATTAAAATCTTGAATTGTTTTTTTTTACTTTGTTATTAAAAAAATTTTTTTTTTATGTTATGGAAAGAAATGTTTTAGTATGCTTGAATTGAGACGTTGATTTCCAAAAAGTACTAAAGGACATTTTTTACAAAATTGAGTTTTTTACAATTTGTATTCTAATCAATTAGTTATATCTAAATCCCCTATTTGATTTTATCTAATGAACACCCAAGCCCTTTATAAACGCAATTTAGAAATATAATTATTTTCTAAAGGAAATAATTACACATTTAATTTTGTTCCAAATTATACCAAAACATCTCATTTCATATCTTTAATATGATATTATTAATATACTAAAAAAACAAATCTGGATTTTAATGCGAAAAGAATCAAATTAGCTAATTTAATAATATAATAATTAGTGATTTTTGCCCCTCCTGTAAAATTTCCTAGAATGGATATAGTACCTTTTGGAAACCAACGTCTCAATTGGTGAATGGAAAGAAATTGAATATGAACTTAGTACCTTGTGGAAAGAACTTCAATTTTTAAACACGCTTTTCATCATGGCTTATGTGTTTTTTAGATGAAATCAGATGAGGGTTTATGTAAATGCATGGGTTATTTTTATTTATTTAATTTATTAATCCTTACATGTTACTGATTGGATGAAGAGACCCGCCAAAATGTTTTATTGGGAACCATAGTGTTGTATGATTTTGTTGTCAACATGATCTCTTCTTAGTCTTACCCGCTGTTCTTCTCAGCACTTACTCTGCTCTCTTGTTTTACTGTTATATCCAACTTTCTGTGCCAGAAAGAAGTATTGGCAGGTACATGATTTAAATATATTTAGCTAGATGTCCTTAACTACCTCTCACTTTCCTACAACAGTGATACAAATCTGGTTGTAGGCTGAATTTTCCTTGTTTATTCTGTTGGATATTTCCAAGACCAATTTTCCAGAACTTTCTCTAGGTAGGTAAAGTCTGTGACCATTTCAAATTCCTCTCCATTGCAGTGTATATGAATATCTTCTAATCTGCCTTCCGACATGCAAAAACTTGCTTTTGCTGGTGTTTATTTACATTCCTTTCCGTCAAAGTTCTTCATGCCATTCAGTCACCACCTGCTGCAACTTAGCAATATAGTCGGCAACAAGAACAACATCGTCGGCATAAAGAAGAAGCTGTATATCAGATACTTATGCATCATCAGCACGCCATGAAACCTTCCTCCTTATCTCCATTATCTGGTGTAACCTCCTGTTTTTTTTTTGTTTTTTTTAATTGCTGGCATGGGTTGCACCGCGACCAAACGGTCTATTGTGCGCCATAGAATCACGCGGTGTTAGTTTTAAAACACGAGTTTAGTAGCAGAAGCAAACTTCAGAAGGCTGTTAGGATTAACAAGTTTGTTGTTAGTGGGGTATTCTAGGCGGTCTTCACCAAATAAAGTGAACCTAGCTTGTCGCAGTGGCAGACTATGTGAAACGATTTACAACCTCCTGTTAAAACTCTTCTGTGTGAATTGTCTGTTATTACTTTTGTTTTGTTTTGTAGTTCAAAATGGAAAGGGTAACAATTTGGGAATTGCTGGCAACAGAAGAAGTGGCTATTAAATATCTGCAAAACCATGGGAACAGATGGAGATGTAATCGTTGCAGCTGTAGGACGATGATATCGTTGAGAATAGAGACATGATTAGAGGGCTCCCAAATAAATATATATTTCTATAGGTTTGTAATTCATTTATGGCTGGGCTCGTAATTTAACATCAGTAGAGTGGTGTAAACACTAAATCTTCCGATTAGCACTGTGGAACGGTGGAATACATTTTTTTGGGAGGTTTGTGCCCATAATATGACGTGTAGGTATACTCCTAGAATCAGAGGGTGAGGAAAATTAGTTGAATTGATGAAAATTTATTGAATAACGGAAAAATTTCGTAGGAAGAGTATTACCTGTTAATGTTATCAGTGTTGAGGTTATAAACATTGGCGGATAACAGTTGTTGGCGTCCTGACAATGCATAAGTATCATGTATCACCACTGGTCGAAGGGTTGTCTCCCAAGGAACGTCCTTTCTGTTCTATATGGCTTTCTTTTTCATATTTGGCCGCCACTTCCTCCATGTAGATTATAAATAACAGTGGGCTCGAACTCTCTCCGTGTTTGACCCTTTCGGCCATTTGCATTTGATCAGACTCCAACTCGTTCAGCTGAACAACTCCCTTTGGTATGTGGATTTAACAGTATCCACAAGTTCCTTGAGACATTAAGAGCTTTCCATATGCCATGTCTAAGACCTTTGTCAGGTACATGTATTTATCTCAGTCCCAAGATTTCTGGAGGATATTTCGTAGGGAAAATATGTGGTCGTGTTTGCCATTATGGCCCTTAATCCGTCTTGGACATCTGGGATAACATGTTCAACCAGGGGCCTTAATTTATAAATATTTAGAATGGTTGTATATATTTTGTGTATCATTAAAACTGTATACAAATTTTTCTCTATCTTAAAAAATAACTGAGTTTGGGTCTATATATTGGTCAAATTTCAATTTGTTGGTCAAAAACAAAGGTTCGTTATTGAACTTCATAAATCCAAAATATATTTCATATAATAAGACAACAAATAAGGTCTAAGTATTCTACATATAAAATAACGTTTATTTTAAACTCTTACATTGTCATATAAAATCAGTTTTCTTGATTAAAACTGCAGAAATTTAAACATAACCATCATCATGACAGCTTAGTAAACCCATAACATTAGTAAAAGGAAATTATAAAGTAACTATGAACTGTTATTATTAAGGTATCCAAGATTAGTGGAAAGAGTCCATGTAATGATATACTAGTTTACATGAGGAAAGGGTATTGGCAACTCTAATTTGGATATTTGTTTGCAAATATGGTAGCCATTTTGGAAGCTTATTTGCCAACGTGGAGGCTCCATTTTGGATGCTCACTAAAGCCCAAAGCCAAATTTATGTAACATAACTTATTTTATCAAATCTACAGTTTTTAAAGGCAAATTAGAATAGTAATAAAACATATTATATAATAATTAATGATTTAAAAGAAGACGAGAAGCATACAGGACGATAATTAGAGCTTTCAGCCTGAGACCCTTTCTAATGGATGGGTATTATTACATTATGTCTCTAATCAGCTGGGACCCTATTGTTCCAGGATTTTTGACAGAGTACTTGTAGAGCATAAATTTATACTGAATATGTATATATGTATAATTTATATTTCATGAAATTTAAAATAAACAAATAATTATACTGTCATTTTGTATTTTTTCTAGGGGTCAGAAATACTTTTGACGTTAAAGAAGAGCTAATTTGGATTAAAGAAGAGAATGATACTCTGTTAAGTAATGAAGAAATGTCTGATACAAATGAAGAACCTCAACATCAATGTAATGATGATCCACCACCGAAAAAAAAGAAGTTAAAAATCAAAGCAATGCCTCTACATGAAATTGAGAAGACCCAACACTGTCCCTTTTGTGATTATAAAACAGGAGGAATAAGAAATTGGAAAAAGCATATATTAACTCACCATTCACTAGAGAAACTTTATCCATGTCTTCAGTGTGACTATAAAGCAGTGTATCCTAGTGAGTTAGAGAAGCATATAAGTAAACGCCATCAGTGTTCATACTGTGACTATAACACAGCCTATCCAAATAATTTAAAAAAACATATAATGGCTTGCCATACAGGTGAGAAGCCACACCAGTGTCCTCATTGTGAATATAAAACCGTAAGAGCGTGTGATTTAAAAACACATATAATGGGCCTTCATGAAGGAGAAAAGCCTCATCAGTGCCCACATTGTAAGTATAAAACAGTGAGAGCTTGTGATTTAAAAAAACATATGATGGCTTGCCATACGGGTGAGAAATCTCATCAATGTCCCTACTGTGATCATAAAACAATTTTCGCGCATAGTTTAAAATTGCATATAATGGCTTCCCATACGTGCGAGAAGCCTTATCAATGCCCTCATTGTGACTATAAATCATTAACAGGTGGTGATTTAAAAAAACATATGATGGCTCGTCATACAGGAGAGAAACCTCATCAGTGTCCTCATTGTGATTATAAAGCAGCGCAATTAAGTAATTTAAAAACACATATTATGGGTCGTCATACAGAAGAGAAACCTCATCAATGTCCTCATTGTGACTATAAGGTAGCACAATTAGGACCTTTAAAAGCACATATAATGGCTCGCCATACAGGAGAGAAGCCTTATCAATGTCCTTATTGTGAATATGGAGCAGTACAATTACGACATTTAAAAACACATATTATGTCTCGTCATAATATAGGAGAAAAACCTCATCAATGTCCTCAATGTGAATATAAAACAGTAAATGGTTTCGATTTGAAAAAACATATAATGTCTCGGCATAAAGGAGAGAAGCCTCATCAGTGTCCTCATTGTGAATATAAAACAGCAGAAACTAGTAATTTAAAAAGGCACTTAACTACACATAATTCAAAAGGGAAGTCTGATTAATTTTCTCTTTGTGATTATAAAAAACTAGATGGATCTGGTTTTAAAATGTACAAAGGCTCGTCATACAGGGGAGAAGCCTCTATCCAATCAATGTACAAATTTTTACTATGAAACAGCATTTTTACATTATTAAAAAAAACAAAAACAAATAAATGCACACCATACAGCCATGTACGAGTATGTCCTCATTGTAAACATGAAAAACTCTACTTGCTTGTCATACAGGGGAAAAGTGTTTCCAATGCCATCATTGTGACTATAAAATAGTAACAATTAATAAATTAAAAAAACATATAATATCCTTACAAATAACTGAGAGGCCTCAACCTTGACCCTGTTGTAGCTTTAACAAATGATTTCAAAAGGCATATTATGCATGCAATTTACATCAATTTTCTGATGTAAAACTTAAAACATTTTGGTGTTTAAATTCAAGTGGATTGTTTTCCAAAATAATTATTTATTGAAAAATATGAGAAAAATGTAATTAATAAACTTATGAATTATTAACGTAAATTTTGTTAAAATTTCTTTCCTCTTTCTTCCATATAAGTAAGTATTCACAGTCACCTACTAAAGGCTTAAGTATTTAACAAATATTACTGTTTTTCATTTCAAATGTTGATTTATCTTGATGATAGAGTTTAGTTGACCGTTGAGAATATTAGATGAGGAAGATGGTTGAGGGTGCGGTCATTAAAAATGTTCACACTAATAAGTAATCAAAAGACTGACCTGGAACCCACATAATCGACTTAAAAGACAAGAGCTCGACAGAAGATACGGACAGCTATATAAACTACTGAACAGAAAATCACAACTTTCTGTTGGAAACAAACTATTAATTTACAAGACAATTCTCAAACCTATGTGTACCTATGGAATTGAACTATGGGGTATTACAAAATTTTCGAAAATCAAACGTATCCAATCCTTTCAGTCCAAAGTCCTTAGAACAATAGTCAATGCTCCCTATTATGTTACAAACAAGACCTTACATCATGACCTTAAGATCCCTTATGTCCTTGATCTCATCCCATCCAAATTCTCAACTTTCCACCAGAAACTTACTCTTCTTTCTAATCCCCTGGCACAATCCCTATTTAGTACCAACCATCCTTACAACCCTCCTTGTAGGTTGAGGCACCAGTGACCTATTATAAATATGCAGCTGGAGTGCTGACAATGGCCAACTTCTCCACTCATGCCTGAGAGTGTGTGGCTCTAGCGCCCTCACTCAGTCTCCACTGACTAGATTGGTGATGCGGCTGACTGAGAGACGCTGGGATCTCCTGACATTGTGCCTCAGCATCCATTTCTGGATGCAGAGGTTCGTTTCGGAGTTCCCAGGGGCACTATGTAAACAGGTATGAATGTGGCCAAGATTATAATTATTTTATTTTTTTCATTGTTATTTAGGTTACTTATTTTATTTTATTTTTGCTTGTTTTACTCTGTTCATATGGAATGAATGAATTCTTTTAGCTCTAATACTTATTGTCCAAGATAGTGGCAGATTGTATTCTTTCTCAATATAGCACTATTTAAAATAAATAAGTAATATTTATTGTAATTATGTGCCGACATTTCGACCTACAATGTGGACCTTCATCAGGGCTGAGAAAAACAAGATAACAAACAACCAATGCAATTAGAAAATTAAAAATAAGTTAGGTACAATAATATGATGACAGTAATACAATATGGAAACAAACATAAAATTAAATGTAAGATGATAATATTGCAATGAGAATATTTGAAGACTATAAAGAGAAACTAATCAAATAATTAAATGTTAAAAGAGCAATATGTGAACAATTAAACTTTTAAATATAAAATATTTTAAAGTGATATTTCATGGTAATATATATAAAAAAAACATAATCATTAGATCCTCAGTTAATTTATCTCTTTTAACTTAATTATGATAAAAATAAATTCCAATAAATCCCACCAAATAACCTTCCTGCCCTACAGTACCCTTCAGTAACACTGTGCTTCTTCCAGTTGAACAGATCAGATATCTTGGAGTCCATCTGGACAATGTCTTACTTGGAATCCTCACGTAGGACTGAAATGACAAGAAACTGCCTGACGTTTTTGACTACTTCAACACTTACTGGACAAACGCTCAAACCTTCCGCTTAACTACAATAGACTCATCTACATGACTATCATAAGGCCGATATGGACTTATGGAGTAGAGCTTTGGGGCTCTACTAAATCATCAAATTCCCGTCTCCAATCCAAAATCCTTGAAAAATCTTCACTGCTTCTTACTTTGTCACAAATAAACTCATCCATAAAGACCTCAAGTTGCTGACTTGGCCCGAACCAGGTACCACTCCTTTCATGACAAACTCCATTCCCACTCTAATCCACTAATTTCAAACTTTGCTACATCTACAATTCCTGATAATCCTTTGAGACATCTGAAAAGAAGATGGCCCCGATACCTGGTTTAGCATAGTTTTTGGAGAGCTGCCAATGGGTAGTATCCCTAGATGTGAATCATGTATTTTGTTATAAAGTTGTAAATATCAATAAATATATTATAAAAAAAAATATATTAGACATAAAAAAAATGTTATTAGAGAGTGTTAATGTTATGTTAATGGTCTCAATGTTTGAATTTGCTGGTACTCCTTGGAGCTTTTTGTTTCAAAATAGTATAACTCTTATAATTAAAAATATCAATAATTAAGGAAAATAAAACTATTTCATAAATAATTTTTTATTATGTACATCAATGTTTACAATATACAAATAATAAAATTTAAATTTCCATACATATTATAGAATTTGAAAGAAAAATACCCTCAGACACTCTTTCAAAAATAAACCGCAAAATATTATGTTAACAATCTACATATATAAATGGGCTAGTACACATTTGAGCTTTTTATTTCTAATAATAATATTAATTCTCATTATTATAAATTTTGATAATTTTTAAGAAAAATAATGAAATTTAAATTTGTAAAACTATTGAATATAAAAGGAATTTACCCTCAAACACTGCTTCGAAAATACAACACTAAATGTTATGAGTGAGTGAATTACTACTATTAATTAAGTTAATGGTTCAGTGCTTTTGAGCTCTTTGTTTCACAAAACAATTCTCATTATTATCAATTTCAATAATTGGTAAGAAAAATAATAAAATTGAAATTAGTAAAACTATAGAATATGAAAGAAAATTACCCTCATACACTCCTTCCAAAATACAACACCAAGTGTTATGAGTGAGTGAATCACTACTATTAATGAAGTTCATGAATCAATGCTTTTGAGCTCTTTGTTTCACAAAATAATTCTCATTATCATTAATTTTAATAATTGTTAAGGAAAATGAAACAATACTTTAAAAAAATTTTATTATGAACATCAATGGATAAAATTTACAAATTTATACAAATCTGTCCTTCCAATGGAACATGATATTTTATTGAGAATATTTAAATTTGTAAAAATATTATAAAAATTGAGAGAAAAATTCCCTCATACACTCCTTAAAAAATACGACACAAACTTTTTGGTAACTGAATTGTAATTTTAAAAGAGTAGACATTAGAAAATATCATTAATACTACTTATTACATCGATGATCTCAGTAAATAAACTGAGTTGAGCTTTTAATTTTTTCATAATACTAAAATTTTTATCATTAAAACTAACACTTAAAAAATATCAGTTCAAAGTTTTACAGATATTGATATTAAAGAGTAATTTTCTAAATGACACTCAACATAGAATACTTTAACATTTAGAATCAACCCTCATTTTTTAATTTTAGGACCATTTATGGTGCACAGTTAAAGACTATGTACAACTTTAGTTTTTGCTTATTATTACAGTTTATTTTTGCCAACAAAATAATTAAATCCACCTTAAAATAAAAAATTGGATATTTAGAGTTTTTTTTTTCAATGAAAATATTAATATGGGAGAAGTTAGTTCAGGGAGCAGTCAAAAAAACCTTCAATTAAGTCACGTTTCAGCCTAAATTATAGGCCTTCTTCAGGGCTATAAAAACAAAAGATAACAACTAGATGTAGAATACATTATAAAGATGATAAGTAAAAGCCTGTGTATAAAATGGTTAATAGAATATGAAATTGTTAAAGAAATTTTTAATAACCAATAGATATTTAAAAACCTGACCATTATTCAAGTAAATAAGGATTTTTGACAATATTGGAAGATGTATTTATTTTGGACTGTAAATTCTGAAGATGAGGCATTGTTAGCCCCGAAACGTTAATTAAATTATGTATGAGAAATAAATGAATATTATCAAAAAGAAGAGATCGTTTCCAAAATACCTAATTTAAAAACAAAGTTAAATGATAACAATTGCTGTGAAGCTCTCCTTCAAACGGTCATACTCACATCTGATTTAAATATCTCTCACCTGTTTTTTAAAATTTTAATTTTCTATTATCTAATTATCCACCTTTTATTAAATTTCTTTTGTCCCCTTTTGTTTCTAATTATTTTATATTTGTAATAAATATCATTTAACTTTGTTTTTAATTATCAGTATATTTCTTTTACTTATCATCTTTATATTGTATCCTACATCTGGTTATCTTTTGTTTTTATAGTCCTGAAGAAGGCCAATAATTTAGGCCGAAACGTCACTTAATTGTGTTCTTTTGACTGCACCCTGAACTAACTTTTCCCACATTTACACACGGTCAATCATTCTCACTTCACGGAAATATCAATAAATCTTATTCATTTACAATGTGCTAGTTGTTTGTTAAACCTAGATCGTTTGAAATATATATAATAGCAAAAATTTTTTGTGTGATATTTAAAAAAAAATTTTTTATCTTATAGAAACAATTATAAGTAAGGAAGACACAATACAACTGAACATGAAACATTAACTAATGAATACTACTTAATATAATAAAAAAAAAATAGTGAGAAATTTACAAGTAACAAAAGTAAAATAAAATTCTAAGTGCCATAACACCTAGTCCAAAAATACCCTTTACAGCTCAGTGAATAAAAAAATATACAAGTAAGGCACATCGATCATTTTTTTATTTTAAATTAAATGATCTTAAATATTTGAATCTTAAAAAACAAGATTAAAATATATAAAAAATTAACAAGCGATCAAGTTCAAGTTTGAAATTAGATTTTATACAATTCTTTCTACATATTAACATTCTTTTAAATATCTGCAAATGCTGAAAATTTTGCAAATACAATTATTAATTATTTTATTGCAGTAAACTTGATATGGTTATAATTAGGCTTATTTAAAAATCCCAAGTGGACTCTTAATCAGATATTAAGACTGATGGATTCATTTAATGAAAAGATGTTTGAAGTCTCAACAATCACAATCAAAGTTCATCCTAGAATTATTAAGGAAAAAAAAATGGGTTTTTTATAAATGAAGTTTGTCTAACATCTCAATCAACCACATTAAAATTTGACATGTGTACTTTTGATCTTGGGATAGATTAAAGAAGTCAGTTTGGTTTGAAATAAGAAATTCAAGTGCGTAGAAATAGAAATATAGAAGAAATTGTTTATGGATGTGGTCATTGACCATACACCCGAAACCAACCAATTTCTTCTAAAAGAAATTATTATGTTTTTAAAATTAAACTATTTTTCTTTATCAAAGTTATTTCAATAGTAAATTTTCAGTAATCAATAATATTTTCTATTTCATGAAATTTATACAAAATGTAATTAATAAAAAATACTTTATATGATATGAAAAATAAAGATAAAATTGAAAAATAAAGATAAAATTGAATGAATTATTTTTTGGGTCTTTTTCATTTTAGGCAACCTGTTAATAAGTTATGATAATGGTTATTTTATGAATTTAAACAGTGATTTATCCATATCAGATAAAATCATATGATTTCATATTTGTAATTCTCTAAATGTTATTATCGCAGTGTGAGTTGGCGTATAAAGTTAATTTGTGCTCTGGATTTCAAAAACGAATCTGTAGGATTATATCCAATTTTGAAGTCAAATAACTTAGCTATAAATTTTTTAACATAAAATCGGTGTTCTACATGGAAAAATGAAATGCAGAGAAAGACGCTACATGAAAATAATTTACCATAAGAAACATGGTTCGATTTGGAGATGCCGAAGACAGTGATGTAACCAATCCAGAAGGGTTTTCTAGGCAATGAAAGCCTATTGGCCTCCAATAACCTTTTTTTTTATTGCAATATTTGTTGTTAATAAGTTAGATAGTGAATAAATAATGTCTTTTTCAATAATGATGTAACCTTAGTTATTATTTAAATAACCGTTATCATAACTTAGTAACAGGTTGCCTAAAATGAATAAGACCCTATTTTTTTTTTTTTTAATTCTTATTTTAAAACTTCATAATCAATTAAAAAAACAAAAACAAACAGTGAGCAATAACTTTTGGTCAAGTATAAGCTTAAGAGCCTATTTACATTTTAAAAACTAGGTCTTTACACAATATTTGTTTTTGTATACAATTTTTATAAAATATAACTTTAATAACAAAAATAAAAAGAGTTAAATCTTAAGATATCTCAACTCAGTCACATCACATACCTTGCAGCATGTAAAGCATTTACAAATGTTAAAAATACAAATATATTTTTTTATAAAAACTATTTACATATTTAAATTATGAAACTAAACGATTCAACTAGAAACAGGAACGAACACTTCTGTGAACACGATAAACGCAAATGACTAGAAGTAAATTATATAACACGATCTTATAAGTGAATATAAATTGGAAATTTAAAAATCATAGTTTATATGAAAATACTACTATCTTATGTATGATCTTTATTTTATTTTTGCATTTGATGCAAGATGAGTTAAAAAAAAAAAATTTACATTACAAAGAATAAAAAACAAATATTACATCTATCGCTTATTTTTTAAAAAATTTTAAATGAACTTCAACAGAGAAGATTGGAGTATTATATAAAATTCCAGTGACAAAATCGAAGGATATTTAAAATAAAAACCGACTTTCTAATATAATCATTGTATTAAATTTTAGGGAGTTTAATCATGACAACTGAATTATGCAATTAAGGAAATCTGTTTTTAAATATGAGAATTTAATTTTCAAAATATTTGTCGAGTAATCCAATTTCAGAAGAAAAAATTAAAAAAACTAAAAGTTAAAACACTTAAAAATGCCAATTTCTTTTTTGAAAATTTTAAGCTTTGGCGGTATTCAGACCCTGCGTAGTATAAAGTGTATTGTCATGGATGGAATATTTTTGCAAACCATTAAAATACAAATGCCTACATGCGTCAGTCTAATAGAATCAAATGTTCCTAATATAGCAATTATAATTATATTAATTTCAGATGTTTAGAGGAAACAAATATAATAATTTAAATTTACAACGGAATAAACAATCATAAAATTGAAAATAAGAATGAATCAGATCATAGATTAAAGAAAAATTAATAAGTTATGCAATACAGTCTTAATTCGCTTTTTTTATCAATATATATATGGCACTTAAATATTATCAAAAAATATAATATAGACAAAGAAGGAATGTTATCTAGAGATATATTGTCAGTAGGAGATATCATTAAACTGGTCAAAGTTTTTAAATGTCTGACAATAAGATCTCTTTTTCTCATACAGGACCATACAGCAAGGTCTGTTTCTTAAAAAAGAACATACAATAAGATCTCTGTTTCTTAAACAGGATCATACAATAAGGTTCCTGTTTCTTATATAGGAGCATACAAAGCAGTATTTTCATTGGCTGTATGGAAGGAAGCAGAATTAGCACTCAATTCAAGGCGACCGTGATGAAGTTCCGCGGCAAGAGCTTCGCGAGCCTCCCTACCATCAGGACTATCATAATAGGAAACTTCCCTGAACCCTTTAGTCGTGAATTCGTGCAGTTCATCCAGGATCTGCAAAAAGCTCGGGCGAAACTTGGGTTTCCACTTCCAGCACCAGAGCATCAGGGTTTTGAACGGCTTTGGATAGATTGGTGGCAAGTCAAGTTTGTTACCCGAAACAACATGAGCTAGTACCTGTTCGTTTGACATTCCTTGATACGGCTGCGAAGCTAGGGTAGCCATTTCCCAGAGTACTATCCCGTAACTCCATGCGTCCGATTTGCTGGAGAAAATTCCATCATTGAGACTCTCAGGAGCCATCCATCGAATCGGGAGAAGCCCTTTGTTCCCTTTGCGATAATAATCGGTCTCGTAGATGTCCCTAGCCATGCCAAAGTCTCCTATTTTGACGACTAAATCTGCCCTTATCATACAATTCCTTGCAGCTAGGTCCCTGTGAACGTGCTTAGTCACTTCCATGAACGCCATCCCATCGGCTATCTGCGCAGCCATGAGCAACATCTGCTGCGGCAGAGGTGGCTTGGTGTTCCTGCACTCCCGAAGATAGGTTTTCAAGTCGCCATGATCCATCATTTCCATGATGACCAATTGCGGCCAATCTTTAGAAACAATGCCTATCAGTTTGACAATATGTGAGGCTGAGACAAATCGTTTCATCACTGCAGCCTCATTTAGGAACTCGACGCAATCTCTATCACTTGCAGTTTCTACTACCTTCTTTACCGCGACACGTTTCTCTTCTGGAAGTAGAATACCTTCGCAGACAATACCGAAATTTCCCCTTTTCAATTCTCTGATCACCTGGATCCTATCTCTCGGCAGTTCCCATTCCTCGTCCACAACAGGAAGGCCAAGATATTCAGGATTGACTGAAGCTATCAAAATTTCACTCCTCATTCTGATTTTTTTCCAAAAGTATGCGATAGATGCGGCCAATGCAGCTATGATGATGACACATATTGCAACACCTACAACTATCAATATGATGTTTTTGGATGAGAATTCAGAAATAGATATGTAGTTATAATCGGTGAAGTTTCCTACACCTGCGAGAGAAACAGCTCTCACTCGAATAGAATATTTGCCGAAATCGAGACCATGAAGGTAGAAATTCCCTTTGGTACGGTAATCATGAGCCTTGATGCAGTCTATGATCGGTCGAAAGCTGGGTTTGTCAATTCTGCGATATTCTAGATCGAAGGCGAATATCATGAGATTCGGTTGGCTGGGAACTCCCCACCTGAGCTGGACAGATCTGTTATTTACTTCCGCCTTCAGCCAAGACACATCATCAGCTTCCGGTTTCGGAAGCGTTCTTAAGGTAACAGTCGACGTCATGCTGCACTTGTCTTTGTCTGTTACCATTTCCTCAGCAGGATCAATTTGCCTACAAGCTTTGACTTCGAAAGTGTATAGCATAAAGTGACTCAGATTTTTTAAAGTGATGTTTGTCATGTTCCCTGGAACATTTTTGTATATTGTGAAGAGTCGATTTTTCTTGTTTACTTCTTCGAAATCATTAACAAACTTTTTTTTATAATCTACATGTCGTTTGCTGAGGTGATTTCCTTTTTTCAGTATATTGTTCTCTAATAGTGTGTAAAAATACTTTTCACAACTGGCTTCTTCCTTAGAATTTATAAATGGTGAGGCGATTTTGGCCTCTTTCGAATTTCTGTTATGACAAATCGGTTCCGGCTGTTCAAGTTTCGTGGGTTCTTCTTCACAACAGTCGTGCTTTTCTACTCCGATCTGAGTCTTGAATTCCGGGAGGACTGTGGTCACTTCGGGCTTCTTACTAGTCAATGAATCCCGAATAGAATCTAAACAAAAATCCAAGTCGTTGAGCATTTTAGCCTCTTTGGCTCTAGAGAAGCCAGTGACGATGTACTCTTTTATATAACCGTTTTTCCTCTGAGGAGGTTCCCACTCGAGGAGAATGCTGTCGCTGGCGAAGCTGGCACCGCGCAGGTCCACTGGAGGAGTCGGCCTGCTGGGCAGTGTTCTCTCGTACAGGATCGTACTTTGGCCTCCTGTACTGTCAATCGTATAAGTCTTCACAAATATTGCATATTGAGTGTTAGGTTCCAAATTGGTCAATGTGTGGTAGACACCTACAGTTGAATTTTTCTCCGGTAGTTCATGACGTCGTCTACCGACCAGCGATAGCTACCACACTCGTTGGTCTCATAGTCGGCGCTGACATTTTTAAAAGGAGCTTTGATGTAGTAAGCCAGATATCTCAACAAATAATTATCCTGATTTTCAAAATCACGAAATCTCGGCGGCCCGATAAGGATGGTAATAGCTGTACTGTTTCTGAATTGAAGTTTTATGTTCAAATCTATAATATTACATGCAAATTTGTTACCATTGGACTCTTTAGCTACTTCGGAATTCTGTATTTGACGGATTCCTGCAATTTTGCCCAAGTCGTAAATGTGTTTCAAGCACAGACTAGGATTGTAATGGAAGAACAACCTCCCGGCGCGAATAGTGAAGTTCTTCTTGGCCGGTCTGTTGTCCCAATCCCAGATGGTTTGAAGGTTTTGATTCTCGAGCATGATAAAGGACAGGTTCATGGGATCCTTGAACTCCATGGAACCATGGATCACCCGGAGGTTCTTCAAGAAGTTCAAGTTGGCCAAAGGAAAGGAACGGACGACTTTGAGGTATCCCATTATTTCTTCAATGTCCCCCAAATTCTCTTCTAGCTCCTTCTGAAGGAAGGACTGGTTGCCACTCCGCAGCTGAATGACTAGCGAGCCTTCAATGTGGGTGCAATAGCGAAGCTGCTGTGCAGACTGGATCGATTCCACGTTGGCTCCTTTGCAGTGCAACTCACACCTTCCTTTGCACTTCTTGCACCCTACAAGGTTGTCCCTTTCCAGCCCTCGAGGACAAGAGTTGACGCAGAGTGAATCCCAGACGAACCAGTTTTCTTTTGTTTCAGTCTTCCCTGGTCTCAATAAGGTATTGTTCATTGCCAGGCATTCGTCCTTTGTAACACATCTCTTATTTTCAAATTCGTACCTGAAACAAAAAAATAAACACTGCAAATTATTACACAATGGTTTATTATTTCCAAATAACTATATGAGGGTATAACTGTTTATATAGCAGTTAATAGGCAAATAATTAATAAGATAAGCAATAAATAATCCAAAAGAAAATGGTATTCTTCAATTTCACTTCAAATTTCAAAACACAATTTTCCTTTTTGTTCATCCTGCTTTACTGATTCTAAAACTCTTTACACATTTTTTCTATCTTTAAAAGTGACTGAGTTATGGTATGTCATTTATTTTTTCTCTTTTTTATAATTATTTGTGTTTTTTTGGTTAAAAAAACAAATACATTGTTTCTCTATCTTCAAAAATAACTGAGTTATTGAAAAATTACTTTTAATCGGCCACCATTGTAAAAATTACCAGCTGATATAAACTTCTTTTAGGATCATGGTTGGATCAATGTTTGTGCATATGTCCATTCGTGCGTGTGTGTGTGTGTGTATGTGGCAAGTCCAGCGCAAAAACTAAAAGTAGTATGAAACTGAGATTACACATTTTAAGAGTGTATATGCCTAAGTTGTTACAGAAAGTTTTTCATAAAAATTAGCAAACCAGAAGAGCCACCAGGCATTTTGCACTTTTTTACAATTTTCTCAAAAACGGCTATATCGATGTAAAATTTAACGGGCTTTAAAAAGATGTAGATTGCATTGTGATTGAAAAAGTCTTACATGACTTTAATGCCAATAGTTTAAATTTTCTTCCTCTAAAGTACCCTCAATTTTGTGGATTTTATAAATCTTTTTAAGTTGAACGAATTCAAAATTCAACTACAGGAGAAATATTTTTTTATACATTTTTTGTGTTTTTTCCGTGTGTGGTAACTCCCGGGCAAAAACAAAAAGTCCTATGAAACTAAAATTTTATATTTAAGCCAACAATATGCCCGAGATGTTACAGAAATGTTTTCATTAAAATCAGCTGACCATTAGATCTACTTTATACCATGCATTTAGGGATTGCAATCCGGTGTCATTTCCAATCCGGCCGGATCCGGTCCCAAATTTCATCAATCCGGACGGATCCGGCTGGATCCGGATGGTATGACTAAATCAGGTTGATTTTCACTTTTCGGTCCAAGATGAACCGATAGGATTAGATATGGAGCAAAAAAATTAAAGTTTAGTAGTTTAGGTAACTAGTAAAATTTTAATGGCTATTAAAACAGTCGGCTATTGATTACAATTTGCTGCAAATAAGGACTATTTGTTTTCTACCACCCTTTTTCAAAAATCAAAATTGATTTTTGATAATATATAGTAAAGTTATTAGTACTTACGTACTATTTAAAAAACAAATATTGTCAGTAGAATAATTTAAAGATTTATACTCATATTACAAACTCATTATTGTGATAATTATGCTACTAATCAGACATATTCATCAAACTATGATTGTGCCCATCATTAATGTAAGAGTTTTTTGTAATTGTTAGCATTCTCAAATAATTTAAAATTATTGTTATCACAATTCCCATCTGAGTTAATTACGCAAGGATAATTATATAGGATTTAATAAATGAACTCTTCCTAGATTTCAATAGATATGTAAGCAGTTTATCATATAATTCAGTACACTTGAATGAGTCAGCACTTGAGTGAGCAATTTCTCTAAAAAAAAGTTAGAGTTCTCAGTCCACGTCTAGCAGCCGTAGGGTACAGTTCAGTGGTCTAATCAGTCTCTCCTTTAGTCAGTGATTTTATTTACAGTCATTCTTTTTTCTTTCGAAAAATCTTTTATTTTGTGTTTATCAGTTGTTTGTTACTCAAATTGTTCTCCAATCAAACAAATACAAGCAAGAGTGCCCCGGTCGGGGGCCAAGCACGAACTATGGCCGAACAGACAGCCAGCACGTCAACAAAACGTAAAAGAGGTGAGTTCAACATTGAAACCTCCAATAGTTATGACATACTTTCCGATTTAGATGAAGAAGATACCGAAATCTTAAAAAACATAGTAAGTCAGAAACAGAACAAAAGTCAATATCCTCCCATAATAGTAAACTCATCTTACAACAACATCAGTGGTGCTATTAACAATTTAAAATCAAAAGTGAAAGACTTAAATATAAAATATAATATGAATAAAACTACAATATATGTCCATAACAGTGAAGACTTTGAACTCGTAAAAAATTTCTTAAAAGATATCAATCTCGGCTTTCACACGTTCACTCCAAAAAGTGAAACGAAACCTAAAATTATTTTAAAAGGTATGCCTCCTCAGTTCCCCATTGAAGAAATTTCGACTGACCTACAAAATCAAGGTTTAGCCATTCATAAAATCTACCAAATGGAGAAAAAATCTGCCAGCGGGTCTATAAAGCTTCCGATACTAATAGTAATTTTAGATAATAAAGAACAGCTAGCCAAATTAAATAACATTCGCTATAGTTGTAACATTGTAATAAAATGGGAAAAATACAGATCTAACAAAACTTTAACTCAATGTTACAAATGTCAAGAATTTAACCACGTGGCACGTAATTGCTTTAAAAATCCAAAATGTCTGAAATGTGCCGAAGACCATCTTTCAAAGGACTGCCCAAACACATTAATCGACGGGTTCAAACCCAAATGCTGTAATTGCTCCGATGAACATTTTTCAAATTCCACGGAATGTACGAAATATCAAAGAAATCTCGAATTACAGTTAAGCAAAAAAAAACCAGCACTTCGAGCGATTCCACGAAAAACATTTGAACAAACTGACCAAGAATTTCCAGTTCTACCAACCCCGAAATCTCCGTGGCCTCAAAATACATTCTCTCCGAAAACCGCCAACAGCAACTCTAACGAACCTACCATGTCTGATTGTTTTAAAGAGATAAAAAATATATTCAATTTATTTAATGTAAGTAAATTAATTACAAACTTTAAAAAAATTTTATTACAACTAAAAAGCGCCGAAGATGGCATGTCAAAAATCTTTATTCTCGTAGAAGGATTACTTTCTATGTTGGATTAATGGTCATTCCATTGTGCAAAAATACTCGTAATATTTATTTATTCAAATCTCTTATGAGTGTTAGCGATGTAAAATTGTTTATACACAGTGTCTTGCTAAATTCCTATTGTATAAGCTGCTGTATAAACAACTTTAGCCTTAGCTTCAATTTCACAATAATAATTATCAGCGATCTTTATATCCCGTACTCTTTTACAACATACTTTCTCGTATACATTACAATAAATGCTACAACTCATTCGGAAAATTCTAATGACTAGTGACAATAGTAAAATTAAACTTATGATGTGGAACGCACAAACTATTCGCGGAAACGATGTAGAATTTAAATTATTTTTAAATCATAATCAACCCCATTTAGTCTCTGTTTGTGAAACTCGTCTTTCTGAAACTGATCGTTTCTCTCTTCCAGGATATGTCATTTACAGACGTGACCGTAGTAGAGCTGGAGGGGGGGTCATGCTTTTAGTGCGGTCCGATATTCAGCATCATTTTATACACGTTCCTGACTTAATGTTTACCGAAGCCGTGGCGATCAATACAATTATTAACAATAAATCGACCACTGTAATATCTGTATATATCCCACCAAATAAAATAAATATTCCAGATATTAGTAAACTATTTAATTTAAATAAACAAGTTATCATTTTTGGCGATCTAAACGCGAAACACACACAGTGGAACTGTAACAGAACAAATAAAAACGGTAAATTAATTCTAAATTTTATCGTAAAAAACCATATTCAATTACACAGTCCGTCTGAACCAACCCATTTACCGACTCAACGTAATTACAAACCTAGCATCATCGATTTGGCTCTTACAAAAAATATTTACAACTTATCACCTCTTATCGCTTTACCATGTTTAAATTCGGACCACAATCCCGTGATTTTTCGTATACAATCTCCTTTACCAAAAATTTCCAAAATACTCAAATTTTCGCTCAAAGACGCTGACTGGCCAAAGTTCAGGAAAGAGCTAGATTCCCGAATCAATATAAACCCAACCATAAATAATTCGAAAGAAATCGATACCACACTAATCGATTTTTATGAACATATAAAATTATCCATGTCCTTATCCATTCCACAACAATACTACCACCCGTATTATCATAATAATTTACCATATCGACTCAGAGCATTAATATATTTAAAAAATAGATTAAAAAGATCTTTCCAGCGTAACAAAATTCCAAAAACCAAATTAGTCTATAATAAACTAAACAGTTACATTAAAAAACGTCTCCATGACTGGAAAAACGAAAACTGGGCTACGGTTTTGAAATCTTGTCAGCCAGGGGACAATAACATGTGGAAAATTCACAAAAATTTAACTAAGCAGTCCCCGAAAATTCCACCTTTAAAAAATAACGACGGCTACACATATCTGGACAGGGAAAAAGCTCAGCTATTAGTCAAGCATTTCCAGTCAACTCACTCAATCACCTCTCTCCTTGGTTCAAATCACCACAACCGTAAAATTCTAAAATCCGTCCGCGATTATTTAAAATCACCTTTTATTGTTAATTTCTCTTCCATTTCTCCGAAAGAAGTCGCAAATATCATTAAAGAACTGAAGCCAAAAAAAGCCCCAGGTGATGACAGCATCCCCTCCTTAGTTATTAAAAATCTAAGCCGAAAATCGATTTATTTTTTAACTAAAGTATTTAATTGCACATTGAGATATAGCTACTTCCCTATCATCTGGAAAACTTCCAAAACTATAGTAATAAAAAAACCGAATAAAGACCATAGTAATGTTTCGAACTACAGACCTATAAGTCTACTTAATATACTTTCTAAAATTCTGGAAAAACTAATTCTCAAAAGAATTAACAAGCATATTAGACTAAAGAACCTCCTAATAGATGAACAATTTGGTTTTAGGAATCACCACTGCACTATTGACCAATTAGCACGACTTACTGACTTCATCACAAAAGCCTTTAACGAACGCAAACATACCGGCATGCTCCTTCTAGACCTCGAAAAAGCATTTGATACCATTTGGCACTCCGGGCTCATATACAAATTAATCGCATTCAACTTCCCACCATACCTGATTCACATCATTCACTCCTATTTAACAAATAGACAGTTCTATATTCAAGTTGGGACATCTACTTCCGACACACTCCCCATCTTAGCGGGTCTTCCTCAAGGCTCTTGCCTATCTCCAATCCTATTTAATTTGTTCATTTCTGATTTACCAGCCCATCCATTTGTGACGAGGTCATTATACGCTGATGATACAGCATTGTATACATCATCATATCGCATAGATACAATAGTGAATCGCCTTCAACTATATTTTAAAAAATTTCACAAATATTGCATAAAATGGAAATTGAAAATTAATCCCACCAAATCTGAAGCAATTCTTTTCACTAAACGTCGCCCACAAATAAACCACCAAATCAAGATAAATTCAGCTCTCATCCCTTGGTCAAAATCCGTACAGTACCTAG
Source organism: Piezodorus guildinii (assembly GCA_023052935.1). Taxonomy (NCBI): domain Eukaryota; kingdom Metazoa; phylum Arthropoda; class Insecta; order Hemiptera; family Pentatomidae; genus Piezodorus; species Piezodorus guildinii. Next base: position 2,464,903 of record CM041292.1, on the reverse strand, counting down.
GCATAACATTAGACAAATCTCTTACGTTCACAGATCATATCAATAGAAAAACTGATAAAGCCAAAAAATTAATATTTAAAATGTTTCCATACTTCAACAGAAAATCCCATTTGAGCTCTCATAACAAATTAATAATATACAAATCAGTTATTCGCCCGTTAATTACATACGCCTCGCCAGTCTGGAGCTCAACCTGCTTGACTAACTACCAAAAACTTGAAAGGATTCAAAATCTATCAATGCGGATAATTAATAATTACCCCCGCTACACTAAAATATCATCCATGCTCCAGGACTTACAGCTTCCAACAATTAAACATTTTGTCCATAATCAAACAGCTTCTTACTTCAGTAAAACACCAGTCTCCAAAAATCCATTAATAAAGGAAATCGGTAACTATAATAAAGCATCTCTAAAACGCTACATTCATAAAAGAACTAAACATGTGTTACTAACTTAAGCTAATTTATTTTAATTTCTAATTTTATATTATCAACTGTGTTATCTGTTTTTATTAGTAGGTTTTTGTATAATTTTTCCTACAACATTATATAATCACAATTTAATTTTACCACTAATTATAGATTAGTTAATTAGATTATAACTACCAAATGAACCAAACATTTGATGATTGTAAGGATGTCTCATCCGTAATCATTTATAAATATTTTGTCAATATGTAAAAATGTAAATAAAGTTTATTTTATTTATTATTATTATTTTAGTTAGAGTTGTTTTAGAAGTTCCTCTACAGACAACTTAAAGGATGCTATAGCTCGCGTATATCCAAGATAATAATATCTGTTAACTTACATTTAGGAGAAGCACCGACAAAACAAAAGCTCATGTACTGTCTCGTGAAAAACGAATGAATGATGCAGGAATGAACTGATGACGTGATGTAATTTGGCGTCGAACGACACCACCATACATGTACACCAAATGTAACGCATTTAAAGTACTTTTTTTTATTAAACTGCACTATTTTTGGCCAAAAATTGCTATAATTGGATCCGGTTAACGTATAATGATGCCGGATCCGGTTTTCCGGATTGCAATCCCTACATGCATTTTGCACTTTTTTACAATTTTCTCACAAACGGCTCTAATGATTTTGATTAAACTCTATACATCAATGTAAAATTTGATGGGCTTTAATATGATGTAGGTTTCATTCTGATTGAAATAATCTGACAGGATTTGAATGCAGATATTTTAATTTTTTTCCTCTAAAGTACCTTTAATTTTGTAGATTTCAATAAATTTGGAACATCATCTAATTAGCATTCATAAATAACGGATAAATATGCAAATTGATAAACAACTAAAATAGAAAAGTGCAAAAATATTTTCTAATGCAATTTTTGTTTTTTTTGAACATAATAATAGCAATATAGATAATACACTGTAGGATAGCTAAAGATTTAAGAAAATATATTTAAGAAAATAGCAATTTTAAAGGTTAATGGAGAGTGATGAAAATAAACTATTTAATAAAACACATGTTTCTATTGAAATTCAAAATAATTAATTCTTTAACAATTTATATGTATAGGAGAATTTAGAAGCCATACACATTACTAAAAATATCCATCAAGTATGTAATTTCCAACAAGACACTCAAACATTATGTAATGCATACACTAACATTATATCTAAACTAAATATATAATAATAAGATTTTTATAAATGATACCTCGTAATGACATTCATCATGTAGGTAATCAGATGTTTTTATTTAATTTAATTTTTATATTTTTTAAATGATTAGCCATTTTTATTTTAAACCCTTTCCCCCTCCCCCTTTCATGGACATTTGATTTATACATGAGGCTTTTGGTTGTAAGCATCAACTCACATTAGGTAATTGCACATTTTTAAAGTTAATCAGTTATTGGTTTCATATTTATTAATTAAATTTTAATCATTTTAATTAGATTTGTGCAATGATGAGCATGCTGCATCGAATGATTCTATTTATAAATCATTTCTATAGTGGAATGATTTTCATGGGTTTTTTTTTCACGTTTAATTCTAAATTTTTAAATTGTTTTGATAGAATTTTATGAATTTAACGTTAATCTCATAGATTATTAACAATTTTAACTGTATATATATATATATATATATATATATATATATATATTTTTTTTTTTTTTTATCATATATTTTAACATTGCTTTATACTTTTCATTATAAATTGTATGATGATTATTTGTGATTGTGACAATATTTTGTACTTTTAGATAAAGGAGTTCCATTGCACCTGAAGATGGCATTTTACCTGAAACATCATGCTTTTATTTTTAATAAAAGAGTGGTAATATAAATCAGCCTCCAATTTTATTTATTTGTATCTTTAAATGTATTTTAAAAAATTCTTAAATTGATTTTAACGAAGGAGGTAAGTGAAAGTCATGTGTTGCGGGCACCAGATTTTTATGAATGTATTTAAAAAATTTAAAATCGATTTTAACAATGTAGGTAAGTGAAAGCTTAGTTGCACGCACCAGATTTTTAATTATTATTTTAAGCAAAGGCTTCACAAATATTTTACATTTAGATAATTTAAAATAATTTCCCATTAACATCTCGCAGTCCCCTCGGACTTTTTTGTGTCTCAGATCTCCAGAGGTGTGCAGACCAGTAGTTGGCAACCACTGCTCTATACAAACCTTTAGGTAATTGTCTTTCTACATTTTAGTCCAAATGAAGACCCTTACAATGCAGGTAGAAATGTTGATAACCAATAATTAGTTAATACTATTTCAATACATCACACTGCATTAGCGGTAGTGGAGGATGGATTATGATGATGAAGATGACCATTTCAATATTTCATTTACCCCGATAACAATCCTTTCAATACTAAAAAAAAAATACTCACGTGAGAGGTGGACATGAAGAAACGCATATCTTGCCAAGAAGGAAGTTCTTGCAGGCAGTGCACTCTTCTGAAGAGGGTCCCGTGCAACCTCCCATGCATTCTGAATGGCAGTTAATTCCCCATTCTAAAACCTGAAAAAGTTAATCATGTAAATAAAATTCTGCATATCATAAGATAAGCCTTTATTTACACATATTTATTTTTATTTTTAAACACTTCTAATAGTTGATATAAATAAAAAAGAAACAATGTTTGACCAAATATTGTATACAACTTTTTAAATAAAATTTACTAAGAACTTTTTTAATAAAATTGCAAAAAAAAAACTTGTTAAAATAAAAATTTTATGTTTAAATATTAAATAAAAAATAAAATGATTTTATACTGATGTGTAGGCCTCTCCTGAAGAAGGATTAGCCTTGATCGACGACCAGCTGTACCTTCTGGGTTATGATTTCGCTGCTTGATTTTCAATTTCTTGGCATTTTAATTCCCAATATTTTCGATCTACTGTTTTTCTGTGCCAAGATCTTCCTTCTTGTTTTTTATTTTCGCCTAACCATCTCTTGAGTTGGCCTCCTTGCTTGCGTTTCTTTCCGAGAGGTGTCAATGCGATGACTGCCTTGCCCCACCTGAGGTCCTTTATTCGCAATAAATGCCCAGCCCATTCCTCAGAAGGGGAGTGATGTTTTTCCCATGCTTGGTGAGCTTTGCTCTGAAACCCCAATGCCCCGTGAGGAACTGTGAAACCCAGTAATCTGGGAGGATCCAAGTATTTTCCAGTCTTGGTCGGACGGTGGGGAAATACTTCCTTAGATCAGCACCTTTAGTGGTTGTCACCCACCGACAGTTCCATACTTCTATGGCGATCTCCTGGAGAATTATCTTCCATCTGCTAGGTTCTTCATTGATCCTCATTCTAAAGTTGTCCGGTAGATCCGCCATACCTTTTCTCTTGATTTTATGCAGGTAATAGTCTTCTTGTAGGAGAAGGTCTATAGGTATTTCTCCTGCTAATACCTGCACTGCCTCAAAAGACACTATTCTGTATGCTCTGGTGACCCTAGGTAGAGCTTTTCATTGAATCGTGGCCAACTACTTTGGCTGTTGGTGTGAGAAGTTCTGGCTCCAAGCTGGGGATGCATACCTCAGGCAACTCAAAACCACTCCTTTCTAAATGGCCAATGCTGTTGGATACCTGAGGCCCCAACAAAGGCTCGTGTCACGGTGTTTGTAGTCTCACTCCTCCGAAATGTCTTGACCGATTTTTATGTGTATTTTGTAGGTATGAGAATAGGTCCTATAATGATAATGATTTTATTATTTTTTAAACAAAACTAGTTTTAGTATTTAAAAAAAAATATTTGGCATAAAAAAATACCAATACCCCCACATTTTCAGAAACCATTGCTATTACAACCAATTTAAGAACTTTTAAGATAAGTTAAAGTGGAATTAAAAAAAAAAAAAAAAAATATATAATATAAATATATATATATATATATATATATATAGGTGGAATAATCAGGAATCAGTCATTTTTTGAAAAATTTTAATTTTGCCAACGTTTCGGCTCAAGCTTGTGAGCCATCATCAGGGCTACAAACATCAGAACAAAAGAGATACATACACCTAGACGTTGATATCAGCTAGTTATTATTAAAATGGCGGCCGATTAAAAGTTGTTTATTTAACGTCACTTTATGGTACTGCGACTAATCGGACGATTTTACTCCCATAAAACCAAGCACTGGTTTGACGATCTGGCAAGAAGGCTGTTGCACCACCCTACAGTGACCCCTGCGATCAAATGATTTATTCAATCCTAGTTATTGATTAAGGTAAATTCATTTTTATGTATTCTGTTCTATGTACTGAAATAACCTCCAAATTAACGTTGATTTATTTATTATTTTTATTGAGGAGTATATCGACTGTAAACTTTATAGTAGATAATCAAATCAGTTTTTTGATTTTTTATTTTGCCAGTTGGCTCAAACTTAAACTATCATCAGGCTACAATCAAACAAAGAGATACATATTAATATGATAATGAAAATTTTCTTTTGAATGTAGTGACAATGATAACATTTGAAATAAAACAGAAAATTACCAACTACTTAAATATTATAGATACAAATAATGATAATATGATACACAATCTGATGATGATAAGCATAAAAACAAAACTTTAGACTTTAATATAGAAATTAAAAAAAATATATATATAAACGTACCATTACTGAGCCATGTCCAAGCATAAACTGAGGAAAACCATAAACATAGGTAGTATCGGGAGGGGTTCATGTAAAAACCCTGAAGGTTTTCCCCTCTAAGTGTAAATACTACAGCTTATCTTTGTTTTTAAAAAGTTTTACAAAATTATACAATGGAAAAAACAAAAAATATATCCGTATGTACAATAAGGCTCAACATTTTTAACAGAAAATTATAATTTTTATGATTTTATTTCTATATTAAAGTCTAAAGTTTTGTTTTTATGCTTATCATCATCAGATTGTGTATCATATTATCATTATTTGTATCTATAATATTTAAGTACGTTGGTACATTTTCTGTTTTATTTCAAATGTTATCATTGTCACTACATTCAAAAGAAAATTTTCATTATCATATTAATATGTATCTCTTTTGTTCTGATGTTTGTAGCCCTGATGATAGCTCACAAGTTTGAGCCGAAACCTTGGCAAAATAAAAAAAATTCAAAAAAATGACTGATTCCTGATTATTCTACCTATAATAGTTTCTACAGTCGATTATACATCCTCAATAAAAAAAATAAAATAAAATAAATCAACGTTAATTTGGAGGTTTACATTTCAAGATACATAGAACCAGAATAACGTATAAAAAAAATTGAAATTTTACCCTTAAATACAATAACTGAGTGATTGAATTAAATCACTTTTGATCGGCAGGGATCAACTGTAGCAGGGTGGCTAGCATAACAGCCTTCTATGCCCAAGATCCCGGGTTCAAACCCTCAGGTGGTCCTTGGATTTTTTAATGGGAGTAAAATCGTCCGATTAGTCGCAGTACCATAAAGTGACGTTAAATAAACAACTTTTAATCGGCCGCCATTTTAATAATAACTAGCTGATATCAACGTCTAGGTGTTAGGATCATTGTTGCACGCCCATAACTCAGTTATTTTTGAAGACAGAAAAATCAACTATTAGTGTTTTTTCGACAAAAAAAAAAAAAAAAAAAAAAAAAAAAACGGGAATAATTATAAAAGAGACAAAAGAAAAGAAACCAATTGAAATTTTACCCATAAATACGCCCATAACTCAGTTATTTTTGAAGATAGGGAAAAATATGTAGGGAGTTCTAGATTCAGTAAAAAAAAAAAAAAAAAAAAAACCTGTACCACTACAACCCATGGAGGGTTTTGGGCTCAGTACATATAGAGATTCGTAATGTTTCTAGGCCAACGGCAGTGCAATGAGGTGATAAGGCCTGAATCACGCTCAGCCGCCAGGTTTTTCCCCAATTATTTTGGGTACCCACATTATAGAGGCCGGGTCTGCCCCAGGAGGGTCTCCATATCCTAGGGTCGCCCCCCGACTGATTTAACAGAATAAATAATTTTCTGCCTCAGCCGGGATTCGAACCCAGGACCCGGAGCACAGCAGACTAGCGCTAAGATTCAGTAAAGCGTGAAAAAAAGAAGAAAAAAAAAGTTGATTTGTACATTCTAGTCAGAAATTATGGTAGATTTATGTCCACCAAAACTTGGTTATTATTGAAGATAGAGAAAAATCGAAAAGATTAAGAGCTATATAAGCAGTTAAACCCTGTTAAAGTAATTTGGAAATAATTAACCATCGTGTAATAATTAGCAGCGTTTTTTACTTTCACTTACCTATACATGAAACATATAGTAAGGGAAAGTATTGCGATAGTGAAAATTTTTTAATTCCATTTTTCAACGTAAATGCACGTTTTAGGGTTCCGTGAGTCCAAATGACCAAGTCCCGCAAAAAGGTCGTCTGTGTGTGTGTGTGTGTGGTAACTCTCGGGCGTAAACGAAAAGTCCTATGAAACTGAAATTTCATATTTAAGACAACTATACGCCCGAGATGTTACAAAACTTTTTTCATCAAAATCAGCTAACCACAAGAGCCACTTCATACCATGCATTTTGCAACTTTTTACGATTTTCTCAAAAACGGCTCAAACGATTTTGATTAAATTTCCTATATCGATGTAAAATTTGATAGGCTTTAATATCATATAAAGTTTCATTCTGATTGGAATAGTCTGACAGGGCTTAAATGCCGATATTTTAAATTTCTTTTCTCTAAAGTACCTTTAATTTTGTTGATTCTATAAATATAACTATATTATCTTGTTACCACTGATGAAAAACAGGTAAATATATAAATTGAATGAATTTGATACCCAACTAGAGGAGAAAACAGAAAAAATATTTTTTTAATCCAATTTTTTTATTTTGAACATAGCAACAGTAATATGCACGTATAATATACCGTTGGAAAGCTAAAGCTTTTAGAAGAAATATTATCTAATGAACAAGCTTGCAAAAGTTAATATAGAGTGATGAAAAGTCGATAAAACTAAGTAATTATTTTACATAATAATATAATAGATATTTTAATAAAACACGTGTTTCTATATAAATTCAATTTAATTAATTCTTTAATGGTTTCACGTATTTTAATCTCTAACTATATTAGAAAATCCTTTCTTTGATTTTAAAAATGAAGGTAAGTGAAAGTCGTGGGTTGCTCGCACCAGGTTTTTTTTTAGTTTTTTCATAATTTTCATAATTACTCCTTCAAGTCATATGTGTATGTTTAAACTGTTACAATCCCACATTCACCGCTTTAAAAGCCTGGAACTGTTGTGATCTCGCATTAAACACATTAATTAATTAATATAAGTTGAACGAATGCGATATCCAACTAAACGAGAAAACTGCAAAAATATTATTTTAACGCAATTTTTTGTTTTCGAACTTAAGAACAGTAATATACATGCACGATGTACCGTCGGAACGCTAAAGATTAAAAAAAATAATATTATCTTATACATACTATAGTAAAAGTTAATTGAGAGTGATGAAAAGCGAAAATGATGTTGACCGTGTTGCCATCTGGCGGCCTGAAAAAGAATCAGAGGGCCCTAGTGCGATTAAATCACGAAAATGAATTTGTTCTCTTCCATTTTGAGTAAGCTAAATACCACTTAAAGATAAGGAACCTCGGTTGAAACTGACGCACAAAAGCACCTAAAATATTTCTTTTTTAGAATATGTAAACATTATTGACCAAATAAACACGGAGATGATTTAAATTGAAATATCGAAAAAGGCTAGGAAGTTATTTTGAACTTATGTAATAGTGTATAGAGGTTGGTAGACCTGGCAGTGACTTATTTTACCCTTTTAGTTATATATAATAGTTTATATAGCTTTTTTCAGTCGAATTCATAATTTTTTCAGTCAAATTCATAATTTTTTCAATCGAATTCATAATTTTTTCAGTCAAATTCATAATTTTTCAGTCAAATTCATAATTTTTTCAATCAAATTCATAATTTTTTCAGTCAATTTCATAATTTCTTGTACCCATTTTATACAGTCAATTTAATGAGGTTTTGCTACCAAGAACATAACATTTTTATTAAATCTTGTTGTTTATCCATTTAACGTCACTTTATGTTACTGTGCTTAATCCGACGGTGCAGCGGGAGTCTTAAGTTTTGCCTATCCAGTTTTACTTAAGATAGGGATCTTTTACGAGTTCCACTTTTTAAATCTTTTAAGAGTCACCTGTGGCGCACAATTTTAGGGCGATCAGCTGGTTTTGGACTTGCGACCCTAAGCATAGAAGGCTGTTATGCTAACCACTACTTCACAGGTGACTCTCAATGCATTCAACAAGGTGTTTGAATCTACCGGGTTTGAACCCGTGACCTTGGGCATATTAATCTTTAACACCTTCCTGAATGCATCCAGGGTCACCTGTGGAGTAGTGGCCAGCATAACAGCCTCTTTTAAAGGACGAAATAACAACGGAATTTTTTATTTAAAAAATTATGAATTTGACTGAAAAAATTATGAATTTGACTGAAAAAAATTATGAATTCGATTGAAAAAATTATGAATTTGACTGAAAAAATTACGAATTTGACTGAAAAAAGCTATAGAGGTTGGTAGACCTGGCAGTGACTTATTTTACCCTTTTAGTTCTATATAATAGTGTATAGAGGTTGGTAGACCTGGCAGTGACTTATTTAACCCTTTTAGTTCTATATAATAGTGTATAGAGGTTGGTAGACCTGGCAGTGACTTATTTTACCCTTTTAGTTCTATATAATAGTGTATAGAGGTTGGTAGACCTGGCAGTGACTTATTTTACCCTTTTAGTTCTATATAATAGTGTATAGAGGTTGGTAGACCTGGCAGTGACTTATTTTACCCTTTTAGTTCTATATAATACAGTATAGAGGTTGGTAGACCTGGCAGTGACTTATTTTACCCTTTTAGTTCTATATAATAGTGTATAGAGGTTGGTAGACCTGGCAGTGACTTATTTTACCCTTTTAGTTCTATATAATACAGTATAGAGGTTGGTAGACCTGGCAGTGACTTATTTTACCCTTTTAGTTCTATATAATACAGTATAGAGGTTGGTAGACCTGGCAGTGACTTATTTTACCCTTTTAGTTCTATATAATAGTGTATAGAGGTTGGTAGACCTGGCATGACTTATTTTACCCTTTTAGTTCTATATAATACAGTATAGAGGTTGGTAGACCTGGCAGTGACTTATTTTACCCTTTTAGTTCTATATAATAGTGTATAGAGGTTGGTAGACCTGGCAGTGACTTATTTTACCCTTTTAGTTCTATATAATAGTGTATAGAGGTTGGTAGACCTGGCAGTGACTTATTTTACCCTTTTAGTTCTATATAATACAGTATAGAGGTTGGTAGACCTGGCAGTGACTTATTTTATCCTTTTAGTTCTATATAATACAGTATAGAGGTTGGTAGACCTGGCAGTGACTTATTTTACCCTTTTAGTTCTATATAATACAGTATAGAGGTTGGTAGACCTGGCAGTGACTTATTTTACCCTTTTAGTTCTATATAATACAGTATAGAGGTTGGTAGACCTGGCAGTGACTTATTTTACCCTTTTAGTTCTATATAATAGTGTATAGAGGTTGGTAGACCTGGCAGTGACTTATTTTACCCTTTTAGTTCTATATAATAGTGTATAGAGGTTGGTAGACCTGGCAGTGACTTATTTTACCCTTTTAGTTCTATATAATAGTGTATAGAGGTTGGTAGACCTGGCAGTGACTTATTTTACCCTTTTAGTTCTATATAATAGTGTATAGAGGTTGGTAGACCTGGCAGTGACTTATTTTACCCTTTTAGTTCTATATAATAGTGTATAGAGGTTGGTAGACCTGGCAGTGACTTATTTTACCCTTTTAGTTCTATATAATACAGTATAGAGGTTGGTAGACCTGGCAGTGACTTATTTTACCCTTTTAGTTCTATATAATACAGTATAGAGGTTGGTAGACCTGGCAGTGACTTATTTTACCCTTTTAGTTCTATATAATAGTGTATAGAGGTTGGTAGACCTGGCAGTGACTTATTTTACCCTTTTAGTTCTATATAATACAGTATAGAGGTTGGTAGACCTGAAAGTGACTTATTTTACCCTTTTAGTTCTATATAATAGTGTATAGAGGTTGGTAGACCTGGCAGTGACTTATTTTACCCTTTTAGTTCTATATAATAGTGTATAGAGGTTGGTAGACCTGGCAGTGACTTATTTTACCCTTTTAGTTCTATATAATAGTGTATAGAGGTTGGTAGACCTGGCAGTGACTTATTTTACCCTTTTAGTTCTATATAATACAGTATAGAGGTTGGTAGACCTGGCAGTGACTTATTTTACCCTTTTAGTTCTATATAATACAGTATAGAGGTTGGTAGACCTGGCAGTGACTTATTTTACCCTTTTAGTTCTATATAATAGTGTATAGAGGTTGGTAGACCTGGCAGTGACTTATTTTACCCTTTTAGTTCTATATAATACAGTATAGAGGTTGGTAGACCTGGCAGTGACTTATTTTACCCTTTTAGTTCTATATAATACAGTATAGAGGTTGGTAGACCTGGCAGTGACTTATTTTATCCTTTTAGTTCTATATAATACAGTATAGAGGTTGGTAGACCTGGCAGTGACTTATTTTACCCTTTTAGTTCTATATAATACAGTATAGAGGTTGGTAGACCTGGCAGTGACTTATTTTACCCTTTTAGTTCTATATAATAGTGTATAGAGGTTGGTAGACCTGGCAGTGACTTATTTTACCCTTTTAGTTCTATATAATACAGTATAGAGGTTGGTAGACCTGGCAGTGACTTATTTTACCCTTTTAGTTCTATATAATACAGTATAGAGGTTGGTAGACCTGGCAGTGACTTATTTTATCCTTTTAGTTCTATATAATACAGTATAGAGGTTGGTAGACCTGGCAGTGACTTATTTTACCCTTTTAGTTCTATATAATAGTGTATAGAGGTTGGTAGACCTGGCAGTGACTTATTTTACCCTTTTAGTTCTATATAATACAGTATAGAGGTTGGTAGACCTGGCAGTGACTTATTTTACCCTTTTAGTTCTATATAATACAGTATAGAGGTTGGTAGACCTGGCAGTGACTTATTTTACCCTTTTAGTTCTATATAATACAGTATAGAGGTTGGTAGACCTGGCAGTGACTCCTGGACCAGCAGAGGCCGCGCGGCGGACAGTGGCCACAGCCCGGGCAGAGGTTGTCCTTCGCAGGGACGATGAAGTTGGAGCCGGTGGGGGCTATCACGTCCCAGTCCAGGGTGTCTACGTAGCACAGCTCTGCAACATCATCATCATTAATAGTATATATAGAAGAAGAAAATAAACTTTATTCTGGGACCAAGTCCCCTAAAAATAACATGAAATTTAACATAGTAAAATATTCACTTCTGGCCAAGATACAAAATTAATGGAGAAAATAACAGCAAAAAAATAAAATAAAATAAGTAAAAAGAAAATAAATAAATAAAAATAATGATAAGAACTAAATACATTTGGTGACAATATAATTTACTAATTATATTAGATATAATTAGTTGACCGTTGAGAATAGAGACGTTGATTTCCAAAAGGTACTATTGGGTTGATGCAAAATTAATGCAGGTTTTTAGTAGGTATTGTAACTACGCCATATCTTTACTTTAACCATATATATTTAATCAAAATAATTTCCATCTGAATCAATGCACTTTTGCCAAGGTTCAACAAGCTTTCTTATTCCACCAGAAAAAAAATCCGAATCCCTGGACTCAATGAAATCACGAAAAGAATTTTCAATGTCGTCCTGGTTTTGAAAATTTTTCTCCCTCAAAAAGTTGTCCAGATGCCTGAAAAAGTGGAAGTCTGTAGGAGAGAGGTCAGGTGAATAAGGCGGATGTTGGAGAACTTCGTAGCCCAACTCGTGCAGTCGTCGAAGCGTGGTGTGCAAGTGTGTCTGGCGTTATCGTGGAGCAGGATCGGCCCCTTCCGATTCATCAATGCTGGGCAAAGACGTTGCAATTTTTGAGTTCCGAGTTCCGCCGCCATTTCTCGTGTGGTTTTGGTTGGGTCTGCTTCCACTTTTGACCTCAGCTGGTCGTTGTCCAGAGCAAGATGACGGCCCCGACCTTCCTTGTCTTCGAGGTCGAAATCTCCTCTGCGAAACTTCTGGAACCAACGCTGCACCGTGCACTCATTAATAGCCCCCTGACCCCACACTTCATTAATATTACGAGCCGTTTGCGCAGCGCTGCGCCCTAATTTAAATTCGTAAAAATAAATTTGACGAAAATCGCACTTTGACATTTTCGATTCAAGACCTTTGAACACACTGAACAAAACGATTTTACTAAACAAATTCATGGTGAAAGAGAGGGTATTAGATAAGGTTTGTTTTGGTATAATAATGATCAATGTTAGGATTAGCTTTGTTTACACAATTGAAATTAAGATATTGCAATAGAGGAAACCTGCATTAATTTTGCATCAACCCAATATATCCATTATAGGAAATTTTACAGGAAGCGCCAAAATCTCTCGTTACAATATTATTAAACCAACTAATTTGATTCTTTTCACATTAAAATATAGAATTTTTTTTTTACTATATTAATAAAACCATATTAAAGTTATGAAATGAAATGTTTTAGTATGATTTAGAACGAAACTAAATGTGTAATTAGTACCTTAAGAAATTAATATAATTTCTAAATCGTGTTATTAAAGGACTTGAGTGTTCATTAGATACAATCAAATTTAAGATTCAGATAAAACTAAATGAGGAGAATATAAATATGTAAAAATATAAATTTTGTAAAAAATGTCCTTTAGTACTTTTAGGAAATTAACGTCTCGATTACTGAAAGGAATTAGTCCGGGTGGCGGTCAGTGAATGAAACAATTAGGTAGTTTCAAACATTTATTTTCTGCCAACGTTTCGGCCCCCATTGTAGGTCATCATCAGGGCTAAAAAGATACAATGAGATTAAATATACCATGTAAAAAATATTGAACTAAAGGCTAATTAGGAATAAAAGCTATAATCAGGAAAAGTTGGTTGTGAGGCAGTCAGTCTTGTTCCATGTACTTTATTCATTATTGTTCTCAATATTAGATAGATTTTCACTTTAACAATTTTGTTAAATAATTTTCTAGTAACATTATGATATTATCACTATTATATGTTTATATGATGACTTCCTTTTATGTTAGTATTGAAATTTAACTTATTGTTGTCAGACCTCTTTTAAAATGCGGTACGTATTTTCCATTTACCAACCTTTCGTAAGTATTTTCCTATCTACCAGCCCACATTCCATTCTACCAAATTGTACCTAGTTTCCACTCTCTTACAATACGGTACGTATCTCCACTCTACTCCATATTATGTTTTTTATTTCATATAATTTTTCTTATATATTTGTACATTATCTTTAGTCATTATCTGCTCTGTATAGCTCTCATTAGCATACCATTATCATTGTAATTTAATTAATTGATTTCTTTACACATCTAGTTCCTTTTATGTTTTAATATTGACATCCTTTAGCTTTTGTATCATTTTAGCCCTGATGATGACCCACAATGTGGACCTACAAATGTTGGCAGGAAATAAATGGTTGAAACTACCTAATTCTTTCATTCACCAAAACTAAATGTAGTTGCTCCACTACACTGCACCAACGCCTCTCACTGGATTTAGACACGCAATGCTAAAAATAAAACATATTGATTCCTTTCTTAAACCTTCTTTGAATTTCTAATACATATATATTTAGTCATAAAAGGCACCAAGGGAGATATTGGGCTGTGTCACATGAAATGTCCGTTTTCAAGGTAAAGGATTTTTATTAAAAATACGATATGAAAACAAAATAATTTTATTCGAAGTATTTACCTTCTTTTTCTACACATTTTTTCCAACGTGACACCAACTTTTTTATCCCCGAACTGAAAAACTCTGAGCTTTGAAGTGAAACAAAATCTGAAAACGCACTTTTCACTTGATCATCATTTTCAAAAAGTTCTCCTTTGACGATGTTGTCTAAATTCCTGAACTGGTGGTAATCTGTTGGAGACAAGTCGGGAGAATATGGTGGGTGCGGAAGAACTCGTAGCCCAGTTCTTTCAATTTTTGCACGGTATGTTTTGAAACATAGGGTCTTGCTGCCGCTCAGTGAGATCATGAGGTACCCATGTATCGAGCTTTTTTACTTTTCCAATACACTTTAAATGTCTGGAAACGGTAGATGCACTTGCATTTAGTTGTGCTGAGAGTCCTTTAACTGTTTGGTAGGGGTTTCCTTCTACTGTATGTTTGAGGACATCGTTGTCTATTACGGACGGAGGTCTTCCTCGGGGCAAGTTTTCCAAGTCAGTATCCCCAGCTGAAAACTTAGCAAACCAACGGTAAATGGTCCGTTCATTAACACTCCCTTCCCCAAACGCCTTGCAAATATTTCTAGCGGCCTCAGCTGCTGAATGGCCGAGTTTAAACTGGTACAAAATATTACTCGAAAATCGGGTGTTTCCATGTTCATATTTGGATGTATACTAAAAAGTGGGTAATTGATTGGGAAGCTAATGTTTATAATACAAAGGTAGAGGATTAGTAACTGTTTACTTTAAATATGTAAACATTCGGAAGAAAACAACAGAGACCTGCAAAATCGTTTATGTATTTCAGAAACTATAAAAACGGACATTTCATGTGAAACAACCCAATAGGATCATCGTTGCATGCCCTGGTATTTTTGTGGCAAATTAAAAAAGAAACTGGTCCAGTAGTTTCGGAGA
This sequence comes from Piezodorus guildinii, assembly GCA_023052935.1. Lineage (NCBI taxonomy): Eukaryota > Metazoa > Arthropoda > Insecta > Hemiptera > Pentatomidae > Piezodorus > Piezodorus guildinii. Next base: position 2,449,591 of record CM041292.1, on the reverse strand, counting down.
TATGCCGCGGACGGCGGAAAAACGGATTTTGGTTTACTAGTTATTCGGGTTTTACGTATCCTGAAACGTAAGCCCTCAAATTTTGAATGTGGATAATTTTTTTTTTTGTTGTCGATTACAAAGGTTCATTATTGAAAATAATAAACCAAAATCTTGTATCTTTTTGGGCGTTTTTTTAAAGAAACTAATGTTATAAGTCACTCACTCTAAAATGATACTTGGAACTCGACGTTAAAATCAGCTAACATTTCTTGTATTAGGCTCGAATCGATAAAACATTCAGTGCTCCTGCACCATTAAGGCCGATGATAATGGCGAAAAAGGCATTCAGAGCCCTCAAATTTTGAAAGTGGATAATTTTTTTTAATTTTATTTGTTCCATTACAAAGGTTCATTATGAAAATAATAAACTGAAGATAAATAATTTTATATGTTTTATTTCGTATTTTTAAAATGAGTAATCAAATACTTCTTTGATAAAAATATTCTCCCTTGAATTTTTCATTTAAACTTTTCCTTATTAATTTCGACAATCTCGGAAATAAAAATAAGAGAGATTCTTGGTTTGAAGGAAAGGCATTGTTAAACTTCCTTTCCGAAAATATAATCTCACAAATGGCAATTACAAAGGCACTGTCCAAGAGGAAAGTGTTCCTGTATCCACTGCGTCCATTTTCCTCCTGGGTATGGGGCAGTGGGTGGGATAATTGAAATAAAGTTATCGATTTCTTCCATAACCTTCTTATCATCTTATAATTAAAGCTAACCATAAGAGAAATGCTTTACTTTCAAATCTGTTGTTTGTTTATTTGTCAACGTCATAACGTCACTTTATGCTACTATGGCTAATCGGACGATGCTACAGCGTGAATCCTAAATTTTACCTATCCAGGTTTTATTAGGATAGGGATATTTAACGAGTACCTGACATCGCACAGGCTCGGGACCACGTTTTAACGTCCCCTCCAAAGGACGGTATAACTAAGGATTTTTTACTCCCATTAAAAAATCCTAGGACCACCTGCGGGTTTGAACCCATGACCTTTGACATAGGAGGCTGTTATGCTAACCACCCAGCTACAAGAGATCCCTACTTTCAAATCTTCTTTATTTATAAATATCGATTGACTAATTTATGTGGGGGAGGGAGAGCGTCACCTGAATGAAAAATAAATTTTATTAAATTAATTTTATTCTGGGAGCAGTGATGTGGCTGAGAGAGAGGCGCTGGGATCTCTTGGATTCGACAGAGTCTGGGGTCCCCTTAGCAGATTGTATATAGTTAAATTTGTTTGTATGATGTTTATTTATTTCCCAACTTTTTATTTATCTCTACTACAGGTTGTTGTTTTGATTTGTTTGTTGTTTCTTTTTTGTTTTATTAATTGTTATTGTTTTGTATATATTTGAATTTATTCATTTCCGATGTAATTTGACTTTATCATTATTTTCTGTATATATTGTATACAGTATTGTAGAATTAGGATCGTTATTGACTGATAACACGCAAATGCAATCAGCATAGCTAGAAAGGAAGGTGTTGGGATGGGTTGAGATATCAGCTGTATAGACTGTGTAGAGGATGGGTCCTAGGATACTACCTTGAGGGACACCAGCAGACTGAGTAAATTAAACGTACTTTACAGGAAGAAAATAAAAAAAATCTGCATTTAAACCCTATCAGACTATTCAATCAGAACGAAACCTATATGACATTAAAGCCTATTAAATGTGACATCGACACAGCGAGTTTAATCAAAATCGCAAAAAAAGACAGAGAATGCAAACTATAAAGTAGCACTTCCCCTCAGTCGATTTGGGTGAAAAAGTTGTAACATCTCAGATATATACACTATTAAATATGAAATTTATGTTTGATACAACTTCCTTTCGTGCTAGACTTACCACACGCACGCACACACACACACACACACAAAAACCATTTTGCCGAACTTGGCTATTTGGACACAGGTAACACAAAACGTGTGTTTCCGTTGAAAACCAGAATTCGAAAATGTTCACAATCTCTATATTTTCTCTTACTATATATTTCATACATAAGTAAGTAAAAGCCAAAACAGATAACTAACAAAACAGATCACATGGTTATTGTAAAATAAAATGAGTGTATGATTTGGAAAATAAACCTTAATGATTTTCTTTACTTAAATAAAATGTTTATCGATCAGATCTGAAATAATTCTGGCGGAGAATGATTTCAAAGACCCGCGCTACTGAAGAAGATAACGCGATTAAACGTCTCATGGCGGACCACCTTAAGTAAGTGTTGAAATTTAAACTCCTAATAATTCTTACTTTCACTAACCTATGTATGAAATATATGGTAAGGGAAAGTATTGCGATCGTGAAAATTTTCGACTTCCAGTTTTCAACGGAAATACACGTATTAGGGACCCCTGCGTCCAAATAACCAAGTCCCTATATATAAGTTGAACGAATTCGAAATTCAACTACAGGAGAAATATTTGTTTATACATTTTTTGTGTTTTTTTCCGTGTGTGGTAACTCCCGGGCGAAAACAAAAAGTCCTATAAAACTGAAACTACATATTTAAGACGACTATACGCCCGCGATGTTACAGAAACTTTTTCATCAAAATGAGCTAACTAGAAGAGACACTTTATACCATGCATTTTGCACCTTTTTACGATTTACTCAAAAACGGCTCTAACGATCTAACTCGCTATATCGATGTAAAATTTAATGGGCTTTAATTTTATGTAGATTTCATTCTGATTGAAATAGTCTAACAGGGCTTAAATGCTAATATTTTAAATTTTCTTCCTCTAAACTACCTATAATTTTGTACATTCCAAAAGATTAACCATATCATCTTAATGGCATTGGTGGATGACGGCTAAATATACAGGTTGGGCGAATTTGAAGAACATTAATATAGACGTATAATATACCGTTGGAAAGGGAGAGATATTAGAAAAACATTATGTTATACACCAAGTTCTAAATGGTGACATTAAATGACGAATGGGGAATAAACTTATTACTGATTAACAATTTAATAGTTCTATTATTTAATCTAAATCATATGATTCCTACGAAAATGGATATACGTTTTATTAAAATGAACTTAATATATTTTTCATATTGAAGTATAGTTAATTTTTTTTAAATTGATTTTAACAGTCGAGGTAAGAGAAAGTTGTGTATTGCCCGTACCAGATTTTTTTTAAATTTCTCCTACCTATTTAAGAGAAACAAAGTAAATAGAAAGTAAGAAGGAAAATTCTCGAATCGTAGTACACAACGGAAATACAGGATGCAGGATGCGCGCGCACTGCACCCACCGTTTCCCGGCAACCCAAGTTAAAATAATAAGATAAAATAAATACGAGTTGGTGCCTCACCGCAGGAGAAGAGGAGGGCTTTTAACCCTGACGTTACTCCCCCAGGCCCGAAATAACACCCGTATATTCCAAGATCTAAGCAAAAAATGGCGGAGAAAATAAAGTGAACAGATGGCAAAAAAGTATTCATACACAAAGTTTCTCGGTAAAATACTGCTTTTTTGGGGACATGACTTGTTTACCTTCAGGTTGAATTTCTTGATAGATTATAAAACAAATTGGTAGAGGTGATAAATAAATCGTAAGAATTTATTATATTATTAGTACATTATTAAGTCTTAAATAGTATTGGGTTGTTTCACATGAAATGTCCGTTTTTATAATTTCTGAAATACATAAAGGATTTTGCAGGTCTCTGTTGTTTTCTTCCGAATGTTTACATATTTAAAGGAAACAGTTACAAATCATCTACCTTTGTATTATAAACATTAGCTTCCCAATCTATTACCCACTTTTTAGTATACCTCCAAATATGAACATGGAAACACCCGATTTTCCAGTAATATTTTTGTACGAGTTTAAACTCGGCCATTCAACAGTTGAGGCCGCTAGAAATATTTGCAAGGCGTTTGGGAAAGGGAATGTTAATGAACCGACCATTCGCCGTTGGTTTGCTAAGTTTTCAGCTGGGGATACCGACTTGGAAAACTTGTCCCGAGGAAGACCTCCGTCCATAACAGACAACGATGTCCTCGAATATACAGTAGAAGGAAACCCCTACCAAACAGTTAAAGGACTCTTAGCACAACTAAATGCAAGTGCATCTACCGTTTCCAGACATTTAAAGTGTATTGGGAAAGTAAAAAAGCTCGATACATGGGTACCTCATGATCTCACTGAGCGGCATGTTTACATACCGTGCAAAAATTGAAAGAACTGGACTACGAAGTTCTTCCGCACCCACCATATTCTCCCGACTTGTCTCCAACAGATTACCACCAGTTCAGGAATTTAGACAACTTCGTCAAAGGAAAACTTTTTGAAAATGATGATCAAGCGAAAAGTGCGTTTTCAGATTTTGTTTCACTTCAAAGCTCAGAGTTTTTCAGTTCGGGATAAAAAAGTAGGTGTCACGTTGGGAAAATGTGTAGAAAAAGAAGGTAAACACTTCGAATAAAATTATTTTATTTTCATATCGTATTTTCAATAAAACTCCTTTACTTGAAAACGGACATTTCATGTGACACATCCCAATACTTTTGTTGGTACAGATCAGATTAAAATAATTATCAATTTGAATAATCAGAAATTTGATTACCTTTAAAATGAGTACATATAATGCTATAGGAGACGAATAGCTATTTGACATACATTTTTTATTGAAGTTTTTTTTTTTTTTTTCTAATCATATTTATTGATATTTACAACTGTATTTAAATACATCAAGAAAATGTGAAATACGTGTTGGAAAGTAAATGAAATACATGTAAACACACTACCCAATGACACTCTAAAAATATTTTAACTGGAAGGTCTCGGGGCCATCTTCTTTTCTGGAGGATTATCAGGAATTGAAGAGTAAGAAAGGATGGAAACCAGTGAATTAGAGTGGAAATGGAGTTTTTCATGATATCTGGTTCGGAAAAATACAGTAACATAAGAATGTTAAGGTCTTTATGGATGAGTTTATTAGTGACAAAGTAAGGAGCGTTGGGGATTTTACGAAGGGTTTTGGATTGTAAGGATTGGATGCGGGATGAGTTCGATGGTTTAGTTGAGACCCATAGCTCTCCTTCGTAAGTCCAGAATGGTCTTAAGATAGTCATGTTGAAGTAGCCGAAAACGGCGAGCAACAGTTTTTTAAACCGATTTTTGGCCATAAGTGCACACCTAGGGGTTAGTGTTACATCTATTAAAAATCTGGTGCGGGCAACACACGACTTTCTCTTACCTCGGCTATTAAAATAAATTTAAAAACTATTAAATATACATAAAGTTGAAAAATGTTTTTAAGTTAATTTTAATAAAACGTGTATTTAGTTTCGTTGAAAACATATGATTTAGATGTAATAGTATAACTATCTTAAATTGTTAGTCAGGAATACGTTTATTCCCTATTCGTCACTTTATATTACGTTTTAAAACTCTCTTTACATCGGTATATTATACCTCTATATTACTGTTCTTTTATAAAAAAAAAAAAAAGAAAAAAAAAGTTAAATAAAAAATATGTTTGCTCTTTTATCCCTAACTTGGTCATCGAATTCGTCCAACTTGTATGTTATAATCAATGTTGATAAGATAATATGGTTATGATGATATGGTGCATTCTTTTGGAATGCACAAGATTAAAGGTACTTTAGAGGAAGAAAATACAAAAAATCGTTACTCAAGCCTTGTCAGACTATTTTAATAAGAATGAAACCTACATGATATTAAAGCCAATTAAATTTTACATCGATATAGCGAGTTTAATCAAAATCAGAGCTGTTTTTGAGAAAGTCGTAAAGGTGCGAAATGCATGGTGTAAAGTGGCTCGTATAGTTAGCTGATTTTGATGAAATAGTCGCAGGAACCTCTGGGGTCAATAGTTGTTTTAAATATGAAATTTCAGTTTCGTGCGACTCTTCGCTATTTAGCTAGACTAACCACACAAACAGACCTTTTTGGTTATTTGGACTCAGGGGACCTTAAAACGTATATTTCCGTCGAACATTGGAAATATATAATTTTCGCAAATATCGCAATACTTTCCCTTACTATACCTTCTACATATAGGTAAGAGAAAGTAAAAATTCGGCTCGTCAACAATAGTCATTTTTGGGATGACTCATTTTTATAAATAAAGTATTAAATATTAATGGATATAATAAACTAATAAAGAATACTTAGAGCTTTTGAAAATAATACTAAAGTATTGGAAGTGAATATAAGAGATTGCTATTGGTATTCGAAGGGCCGCGATAAAAGCAGCGCTGCAGGGAACCTACATTTCTATTGCTTCTCGTGCCTGCATATACTGTTTATATATATATATATATATATATATATATATATATATATATATATATATATATATATAATATATATAGTGTATATATTTAGTTGAGAATAGAAAAAAAAAATCTTTTGCTTTTTCAAGAAAATGTTTTTTTTAGTATTTATTTTTTATTTGGCATAACAAAACCCACAACCCCATATTTTCACCTTCCTTCCCCCATGTTTTAATTACAATTTTAGTATTTATGTAGGAACAGTATATAAAAGAAAAAAAACATTTAAATGACATTCATATCACAAAAACCTGATGCCCGAAACACACAACTTTCACCTACTTAGTTTTAATTTAAATAAAAAAGATTTAATTTAAATAAAACCTTTATGTATAATAATCAGTAATAAGCCAGTTTAAGCCCCATTCGTCACTTTATATTACCTTTTACATATTTGTATACATAAGATAACATTGTTTCTAAAATGTTTAGCTTTCAAAAGGTATATGCTAACGGTGGTTCGTAGTTAACATTTGTAAAATACATTGAATTGAGAAAAGTATCGGACTGTCAGGTAGTAATTATATAAATCGATATTAATTGGACGTGTTTCCGAGGAAACACAACATATAGATGCTAAATACTGATCAGACTGAAATATAAATTAATATTTTTCGAATGAGTTTTCCCAAACTCAGCCTTATTGTACCCTCCAGATTGTTGAGAGCAACCTCTATTAACAATTTCAGCTTTATTCCTTTCATTTTTTTTTCAGATAATCCAATGACCACTTAAGAAAAAGAAAAGTTTTTTTAAAATTTATCTATCGTAATTTACAACTGTATTAAAGAACACAATAAGTAAATATGAGGAATGAAAAAAAAAAATGACATGAAAATGTCTTGAGAAAGAACTAACCAGTGGTAGCACTTCACTAACTATTTTAACTCAGTAGGTCCCGAGGCCGCCTTCTTTTCAGTCGCCTTGGAGGATTATCTAGGATATCTAAGGAAGATAAATTACGGACAATTGGATTTGTATGGGCAAGGAGTTTAGAATGAAAAGAGGAGTATCTATCACGGGCTATGTCTGCAAAAAATGGGATGTTAAGGTCATTATGAATGAGTTGATTTGTAACAAAATAAGGAACATTCAGGATTTTTCGAAGGATTTGGGATTGTAAGGACTGGATGCGGGAGGAATTAGATGGTTTCGTTGAGTCCCAAAGCTCGATTCTATACGTCCAAATCGGTCTGATAATAGTGATGTAAATGAGTCTTTTACATGGAATACTGGAAGTTTTGAACGTTTGTCTAGTAAGTGTTGTAGTAATCTATATCTTCGAGCAGTTTCTTGTCGTTTCAGTCTTGTGTGAGGATTCCAAGTAAGGCGCTTGTCAAGATGGAGACCTAGGTATCGGATTTGCTCAACAGGAGTAAGGGTAATGTCATTAAAGGATACTGGGGGGCAGGAACTCATCGGTTTGCGACGAAGGGTAAAGGTGATTTGATGGGATTTGTTGGGATTTATTTTAATCCTCCAATTTCGACACCATTCTTCAATGGCTGTGATGTGGGACTGAAGGGTTTGGGATGCAGTAGTTGGATCATTATGGACAGATAAGACACACGTGTCGTCAGCATAAGTATTGAGGACATTATGAGGATGGAGTGCAATGGCAGCTGTATAAAGGGAGTAGAGGATAGGACCTAAGATACTACCTTGAGACACTCCAGCAGATTGGGAAAATATGGATGAGTAGGAAAAGTAAAAAGAAAAGTAAATTTATTTTATAAATATTAATAACAAAAGCATATAAACACTTTTAATTTATTTAGCTATATGCATATTGCCTCAAATTGTTTAAATACATGAGGAAGATGGGTTAGGAGTAGCTAAGTAGCAAACTTAGAAATAATCCTCATAAATGAGCTGAGGGGATTAGTGTAATTAATTATTCTAAACGGTTACCGCCCTAACGGATACTTGCGTCTTTCTCGTAACTTTTTTTTTTCTGTTTCTACAACTTTAGAAGCCGTAGGGTAGTAGTTCCGGAAATAAAGTAGTATAACCTACTTCCTTATCACATGTGATTTGTTGATTCATTTAACGTCACTTTACGCAACTGTGTTGCTTATCGGATGACGCTACAGTGGGAGTTTTGCCGATACATTCTCCAAATATTTTATGTTAGTAAACAATTTTTCTGGAAGTTTTAGCGGTCAGCTTTACTTGGTTATAGTATTTTTTCATACCTCATATTTAACTTTCTTTCTTTTTTTTCTTTTTTTTTTTTATCGATTCAAGAAATTGTTAATTAGGTGATGAGCGACTTTTCAATAGAAGTAGTTCTATGAGAGGGTATACAGAGGTAGGTACTGAGACTATCTTGTTTGAGGAGTTCCTAGGGGATGTGGGATGAGGAGATGAAGGATATAGAAAGGTTTTCTGTCTCTTTGGGAGAAGCGTAAACCTCTTTTGTTTTATTTTATTTATTTATTCGTAGAAGTTTTGGCATTACAATGGTATTTTCTATCTGCTTATGCAATAACAAATGATTTAACAAACTGCATAAGATAGATAAAAAAAAAAAACAACTAATAACTATCAATATACCAGGTCTCTTGGCCAGCGCCTCGTTAGTCTTGTGGGCGGATTATATTAGTTTTGTGATAGGTTTTGGGTCAGCGGGTTTGAATTTAGGGACAGTCTGTCGTGAAATTTATTGCAGCGATCAGTGGCAGTTGCAACGACGAATGGAATGTCTAGGTCAGTATGTAGTGTCTCGTTAGATACGTAAAAAGGAGCAATTACAATTTTCCTAAGTAATTTTGATTGAAATGATTGAATAATTTGGTGGATTGACTTTTTTTGCACTTCCGCATAACTCGATGGCATAAGTCCAAATAGGTTTCATCAGTACTTTATAAAGAGTTAATTTGTTTGTCAATGATAATTTTCAACGTATGCGTAGTAATCTTGAAAGAGGTCCATATCGTTGATTTAGTTCTTGTGGTATGCCCATGTTAGTCGTTTGTCAAGGTAATGTCCTAAATAACGTACTGTGTCTGAAACTGGTATTATAATATTATTGTAAAAGACCTGGGGGCAGGAGTTATGTTTTAAAGAAAATGTGACGAACAGGCTCTTTGATTGATTCATTTTGATTTTCCATGTTTTTGCCCAGCAAGCTATGTCGTCCAGATGTTCTTGGAGTGCCATGGAGAGGCATCTTTGTTGGATGTCAGGGTAGCTGAATCGTCGGCAAAGGTTTCTATAAGTGTTTCTGGATGCTGTAGGATGTCAGAGCAATATATATTGAAAAGTGTTGGCCCTAATATGCTGTCTTGAGGTACACCTGCTTTTATTTGTTTAATATTAGAAAAATCTGAACCTACTTAATCTTTAATATATATTTTTAACATACATCATTAATATATATATATTTTTTTAAATTTCCGTTACAATGATATGTTTACTTGTTTCAGATTGGCAAATTCAGAGGAAACAGGTTTCTATGCGGAGCCATCAGAGAATTCAATGCTCATTTGGAACGGATACGTCATTGGGTAACTTGTTATTTCCAATATTAAACAAGAAAAAAAAAAATAATCCTGTGGTGTAGCGGCGAGCGTAACAGCCTTCTATATCTAAGGTGTAGTAGCCGGGGGTACAAACCTGGCAGATGCACCTAGGTAGATGGGAGAAAAACATTCTCCGTCATGCCTTCCTTCGGAGCCTCTGCGATGTCAGGCTCTCGTTAAAGATTCCTATTCTAATTAAACCTGGATAGGCAATATTTAGGACTCCTTTTGCTGCATTGTCCGATTAGCCACAGAAAAATAAGGTGATATTAAATAAACAAATTTTTAACCAACATAAAAAATAAATTTGAGGTTTTACGTTTCTAAATAACGTCCGTAGAAGAAAAAACGCTGTAAATTATTACAGAATGGATTATTATTTGCAAAGAACAATATTACGGTATAATTGCTTATAAAGCAGTAGATAGGCAGGCAATTAAGATTATGGAAACCAATAAATAATTCAAAGGAAAGTAGCACATCACCTCTTCCTCTTCTAATTTCAAAACGCTATATCTCTGGTTGGGGAGCGGCGTGGTCTAGTGGATAGAGCGCTAGTCTACTGTGCTCCGGGTCCTGGGTTCGAATTCCGGCTGTGGCGGAATAATATTTATTCTGTTATTTCAGCCGGAGGGCGATCCTGGGGTATGGAGACCCTTCTGGGGCAGACCCAGCCTCTATAAAGTGGGCACCCAAAAAATGGGGAAAAACCTTGCGGCTGAGGGTGATCTCGGCCGAATCACCTTATTGCACAACCGTTGGCCTTGAAACAGTACGAATCTCTATATGTACTGAGCCCAAGACTCTACAAGGGTTGTAGTGGCACAGTTTTTTTGTTTTGTTTTTTATATTTCTGGTAGTTCCTTAACCTATTTCAATAATTCTTTTAATTGTGTAGGAAATTTAATTGAATTTTTTGTATATATTTATTTATTAATTAAGAGAATTTTCTTTATTTTATAAAAATTCGACGTTTTTTTGTTAATAAACACTAATAAATATGTTCTCTATCTTTGAAAATAACTGAGTTCCGGGCGTACATAATGGCAACATTTCAATTTTTTCCTTCTTTTCTTTATGTTTTTCTTGTTTATCGCGCTTTCCTTAGTCTAAAACACTTGACACATTTTTCTCTATCTTCAAAAATAACTGAGTAATGGGCGTATTTATGAATAAAATTTCAATTTTTTTTCTTTTTCTTTGTCCCTTTTTTTACTTTCACTTACCATATATAATAAGGGAAAGTATTGCGATCGTGAAAATTTTCGAATTCCAGTTTTCAACGGAAATGCACATTTTAGGGTTCCCTGAGTCCAAATAACCAAGTCCCGCAAAAAGGTCTGTGTGTTTGGTAACTCCCAGGCGGAAACGCTAAGTCCTATGAAACTGAAATTTCATATTTAAGACAACTATACGCCCGAGACGTTACAAAACCTTTTTCATCAAAATGAGCTTACCAGAAGAGGCACTTTACACCATGCATTTTACACCGTTTTTTGATTTTTCTTAAAAACGGTTCCTTCGATTTTGATTAAACTCGCTATATCGATGTAAAATTTAATGGGCTTTCATATCAGTTTTTTTTTATCCGAATGAAACTGACATGGCTTAAATGCCGATATTTTAAATTTTCTTTCGATAATGTACCTTTAATTTTATTGATTCTATAAAAATAACTATCTTGTTACCACTGATAAAAACCGGTAAATGTATAAATTGAATGAATTCGATACCCAAATAAAGGAGAAAACAGAAAAAATATTTTTTTAATGCAATTTTTTGTTTTTGAACATAAGAGCAATAATATACATGTATGATATACCGTTGGAAAGCTAAAGATTTTAGAAAAAAATATTATCTTATAGTCAAGCTTTTTAAAGTTATTTAGAGAGTGACGAAAATAAGATAAAACTAACTGATTATTTTAGATTATAATGTAATATATTTTTTAATAAAACACATGTTTCTATAGAAATTAAATTTAATTAATTCTTTAATAGTTTCACGTATTACTTTCACTTACTATATATAGTAAGGGGAAGTATTGCGATCGTGAAAATTTTCGAATTCCAGTTTTCAACGGAAATACACGTTTTAGGGTCCCCTGAGTCCAAATAACCAAGTCCCGCAAAAAGGTCTGTGTGTGTGTGTGTGGTAACTCCCGGGCGGAAACGGTAAGTCCTATGAAACTGAAATTTCATATTTAAGACAACTATACGCCCGAGACGTGACAAAACTTTATTCATCAAAATGATATTACCAGAAAGGCACTTTATACCATGCATTTTGCACCTTTTTTCGATTTTCTCGAAAACGGTTCCGACGATTTTGACTAAACTCGCTATATCGATGTAAAATTTAATGGGCTTTAATATCATGTAGGTTTTATTTGGATAAAAATGGTCTGATAGGGCTTAAATGCCGATATTTTAAATTTTCTTCCCCTAAAGTACCTTTAATTTTGTAGATTCAATAATAATAACATATATGATATACCGTTGGAAAGCTAAAGAGTTTAGAAAAAATATCTCATACACAAGCTTTTAAAAGTTATTGGAGAGTGATGAAAAGAAGATAAAACTTACTGATTATTTAAGATAATAATATAATTGATTTTTTATAAAACACATGTTTCTATATAAACTAAATTTAATTAATTCTTTAATAGTTTCACGTATTTTTATCTCTAACTGTATTTGAAAATTCCTTCATTGATTTTAAGAATGGACGTAAGTGAAAGTCGTTTGTTGCCCGCACCAGATTTTTATAATTAATTGCGGCTGTTTGGTTAATAAACAATAAATTTTTTCTCTATCTTCAAAAATAACTGAGCTATTGAATTAAATCACTTTTAATCGGCCGACATTTTAAAAATAACCCGCAGATATTAAAGTCTAAATATTAGGATTATCGTTGAATGCCCTATTTATTTGTGGCGAAATAAAAAAAAAATGGTCCATTAATTTCGGAAATACTTTTTTTTTAAATTCGTTATTTGGGTTCTACGCATTTTGAAATGTAAGGGGTTAATTTTTTTTTTTTTTGGTAGATTACAAAGGTTCATTCACCAAAATCGACTCCAAGACTAATCTTGTAACTTTTTAGCCGACTTTTTTTAGGGAAAATAATGTTACAAGTCACTCACTCTGAAATGATACTCAGAACTCGACGTTAAAATCAGCTAACATTTATTAGGCTATAATTAGTATTAGACTCGAATAGCTAAAACATTTAGTGCTCCTGCACCACTAGGGCTGATGATGATGACGAAAAAGGTGTTCATTAACATCTCCAACACGGCGAAGCTGAGCTTGCCAGGGCAATGGTTATAGCCACTTTGATGAGGAGGAATTAATTTGAAGTCATTGCCTTAATAAGCTTAGCCAATCCTAAGGTCTATCAGTAAACGTGGTATTTAACCCCTGTTAGCAATAATTACAGAGCTCTTTAAGCTTCTGATCCTAATGGATGGAATCGTTTCAGAAAGAATACGACGGATAACTGAAACTGTTATTGAATCAGAGAGATTAAATAGAAGTGCAACGTCTAATATATATATATATATATATTTTTAATCTAGTGCGCACAACACATGACTTTCATTTATCTTATTAATAATAATAATAATAATAATAATAGACCTTATCGAACCCGAAGGTTCGATGCCGATACCGGCCAACTCCGCCTGCACAGACTCGCCCAATGTTCACCGTTCAAGCCCAAGCCCCCGAGATCAGCCTTAACGCTATCTTCCCAACGACGCTTCGGCCTACCTTTCGGCCGCCTACCAATCGGATCAGCGAATACCAATTTCTTCGGAATCCGTTCCTCACCGAGCCCAACAACTTTACTCGCCCATTTGAGTTCCGCAATTCCGCGTTGTACAACCTTCTAACCTCCCCAGTGGCCACATCTCTCTTCGGACCAAATATTTTTCGCAGCACCTTATTTTCGAAAACCTCAAGCCGTTGTTCATCCTTTAAAGTAAGCAGAGACGTTTCACATCTGTAAAGGACCGTTGGAATAATAATAGTTTTATATATTTTAACCTTTAAGTTTTTAGACAGAAGCCGCGCGCTAAGTAACTTAGCAACTGAATAATAACTTTCACTTACCTTATTATTTAAAATCAATTTTAGAATTTTTCGGGGAATATACAATAAAATCAGATATTCACAACATAGATTATCACATAACTAGGTTTTAAAAACTATTTAAAAAACTTCTAAATGAAGTTTAAAACAAGTTTAAATAATTCAATTTTTTTGATTGATGCATTTATTTTAGATAAAATAGTTCTAAAAAAAAAAATCCTACAAAAAATCCTCAATGCTCCTTATTTTGTAACTAATAAACTCATCTATAGAGACCTAAATATCCCACTGGTTGCAGAATTGGATACACCTCCTTCAATTCCAAACTACCAGCCCACTCAAACCCGCTTGTCCCTAACCTCTAATCTAAACCTATTCCCGATATTCCTCCGAGGCGCATGAAAGACGCTGGCCTCGAAACCTCCTGATAAAATAAACATTGAAGTGTTACCACTGGGTAGCTTCTTTACATGTCTATTCATGCCTGTTATTGTAATTCAGCCATTTTAATTATTTTATTTGTTCATACAGTTGTAAAAACCAACAAAATACATTTGTTTAAATATTCCTGACCAGAAGATCCGATATTTTAAATTTTCTTTCTTTAAACTACCTTTAATTTTGTACATTCCAAAAGATTAACCATATCATGTTAATGGCATGGATGAAGGACGGCTAAATATACAGGTTGGACGAATTTGATAACCAACTAAAGGATAAAACAGCAAAATTATTTTTTAAATGTAATTTTTGTTTTTTTAATAATAAGAACAGAAGTATAGACTTATAATATACTGTTGGAAAGAGAAAGATTTTAGAAAAAATATTTTCTGATACACAAAGTTGTAAAACGTAATATAAAGTGAACAATGGGGAATAAACTTATTACTGATTTAACAATTTAATAGGGATCACTTGTAGCTGGGTGGCTAGCGTAACAGCCTCCCATGCTAAAGGTCACGGGTTCAAACCCGCAGGTGGTCCTAGGATTTTTTAATGGGAGTAAAAAATCCTTAGTTACGCCGTCCTTCGGAGGGGACGTTAAAAGGTGGTCCCGAGCCTGTGCGATGTCAGGTACTCGTTAAAGATCCCTATCCTAATAAAACCTGGATAGGCAAAATTTAGGACTCCCACTGTAGCATCGTCCGATTAGCCATAGTAGCATAAAGTGACGTTAAATAAATAAACAAACAACAATTTAATATAGTTTTATTTTTTAATCTAAATCATATGTTTCCAACGAAAATGAATACAAGTTTTATTAAAATCAACTTCCAATATTTTTTAAATTGAAGTATATTTAATAGTTTTTAAAGTTATTTTATCAGTCAAAGTAAGTGAAAGTTAGTTATCGGTTAATTAAAGTAATATAGAAACGAAAGCTGAAAAAATGAAATACTGTCTAATTTTCTTTTTCCCCGCCCCCAGCCCCGAAGACTCCCCCTACGACGGAGGCAGACTGGAACTGCGACTCAACTTCCCGAAGGACTACCCTCAGAGGCCGCCAGAGGTCAAGTTCACCTCCAACGTCTTGCACCCCAACATCTTCTTCAACGGCGAGATCTGCCTCGAAGAGCTGGAGGACGAGTGGGATCCCAACTACGATGTCACGGCCATACTCCTTCTGGTTCGGGTAACTATCACAATGTTACATTCCATTAGATTTCTTATAAATTATTGTCCTGAAATTATTGAAGTGAAAACTTCTTTAGGGGCGTTATGCGATTTTCGGCAGGGGTAATAGCTTTGAATTCGTAACCATGGTAACGTCACCAATATGCTATAGACCGGCGCATGTATACCTATCTATTGGTTATACGATATAGATTCGTTTATGTCAGTTGTAAATGAATGTGTAAATACATGGAAAACAGACTATGTCTTAGAGGTTACCTCTTACGGTATATTAAGTTAATATAATGAATATCTTCATGAATTCTCTTGACTCTAAAATATCGATATTTGTAAATATTATTAAAACGTTACTTTGCATGAAAATATTTAAACATACGAAGCAAAATCATGATGATCTTAGTGTCAATATTTAAATAGTATTAAAGTGAAATTGAAAAGAATATTTTGATCATATAAGCATAGAAATATGACATTTGGAAATTGAATTCATTTTAAGGCGGCGATACACTGTGAGAATTATGGTATGTGTAGGTTAGGTGAAATTCGTGATTCGTAGGTGAAAGTGAATATCACATACTTTCAACGTATTATAATAAATATTCAATTACCGAATTTTCTATATTACTTCATCATTTATTATTTTTACCTTTTATTATAAATGTTTAATTTGTTAGTTTCTACATTAAAAAACATGTTTTCATGATGTGTATATTACACTTCTTTGTTTTGATATAACTTTACCATTCAGTTTTAGTATGTTTATAAAAAAAAATAATATTTAATGTTATTGTAGGATTTTCCTATTAGTAATATTTGATGTCATTATCCAAATTTTATTATTATTATTCAGTAGCGCGACAGTCCGTGTAGGCCCTGGGCCTCGCGGTGTATTTTATGCACGTTTCGTGATGCATTTTATAGTGTAGGGTCATCACTCCCTACGACTAATTTTGTGGGTGGCCACCCTTTGGCTGACGGGTCTCACATATCCGGGGAAGAGGCTGTGACTGAATCCCCATTTTATTACTGTAATGTATTGAGGATACTGAGAGGAGTTCATAATTTTAATATTAAACAATTAATGATAACGAACTTTTGTCGGCAAAACATCAAAAGGTGTTTACCTAGCCCCCTAGATTTCCCATCGGTATGGACCTCCCCCTAGCGGTACCAGAGACCCCTGGTAGTTTCCTACAGCGGCAGCCTACGAGAATATTAAGGGTGGTCAAAAGATGAGAATAAGATCACAAGTGCTGTACCGCCAACCGGGGTACTTCCCATGTCAGCCCACCCGAGGTGACGAGGATGGGAGAGAAGATTCGTAGGGCAGTCTTATTCGAACCAGGAGTGAGTCAAGTTTTATCCTCAAGAGGAGTGAGTCGGGTTCCACCTACAAGAAGAGGAGGTGGCCGTCGGGGTTCTGAGAGCAGCTGGAGGATGATGCCGAGAAGGGGACCTAAGACTGTTTTCACCTTCGCCAGCCGGTTAAGGGTTTCAAAGGTATATCGTTATTTGTAATATTGTATGGCAAAGGTAGTAAAATGTCCCTCAGTATTCTCAATCAGAGTTTTAGGCAATGTGTTAATATAATGATATGTGTAAATTAATAATTATAGTAATGTATTTATTGAATCTTGTTTATTTTAATCTTACCCTGCATGCCACCTATTGGATTGGTAAACACGATACCTTTGGAAAGGAGATCCATGGTATCATTAAATATAGTTTATATATTGACTAAATATAGTAAGTAAGCTAGTTTTTGAAGCTACGCTGCCTTAGAAAAGCAGCCGGTCAAAAACATAGCATTACATCCTTATAAAAGCCCCGCCAGGACTGGGATTCGAACGCACAACTTAAGCATGAGAGACTAGCGCGCCAGCCACTCAGCCACGGTATCCCCATTATCCAAATTTAATTTATAAAAATAAGCCTTCACCCTCTCCTACTACTTTCGTGAACACATGCTATACTCGCTTTCACCTCACCTACACATACCCTAATTCTCACCGTGTTTCGCCGCCTTTAATAATATAGATTTCAATTAAGTACAATGTATATTTCATTACTAATTAAGAGATAAGTTTTTTGGTACTTGGGAGAGTAACTGAGGTTATCTCTGGGAAACAAACATAAAGCTTATTCCTAAATGTCTGAATTTCCTTGATACAAATGGCAGGTCCATAAAAAAAAACATTTGCTATGTCTACCAGCAACTCATACAGTCTTCAGTCACTTTTAGATTACAATGACATACTTCAAGATGATATATCTCTACAGGGTGATGGTGATTTACAATTAAATGAAACAATAATAAAAAAACAACACGCACTCTCAACATAATCTTCTTTAACGAACGTAATTTGTTTTTCAACTAAATTCCAACGCAATCAAGAATTAAAAAAAAAGTTTTCACTTCTATCGGCAGTCCCTAGGACTGCCTGAATTGTAATTTTTTTTTTTCCCAAACTTCTTCTTTCCCAAGCTCCTTAGTGCCTTTCAGCGTGGAGCACCAGCCTCAGTCCATCGCTTCCACTCATCCCTTTGAATGGCCATATTTTTCATTTGGGTAACTGATTTGCCTCTCTTTCTTCCGAGTCCCTCCAGGTACTGCATATACGTAGTTCTGGGTCTGCCAACCATTCTCTTTCCTATTGGTTTGGCTTCCATGAACCATTTCACTCTTCTGTCTTCTGGGAGTCTGCACACGTGCCCGAACCAGCGTAATTGGCGTTCTTCTATTGTCTCCTTCAGTGCCACCACTTTCAATTCTTCCCTGATGACTTCGTTTCTAACGCAGTCCCTTCTTGTTTTTCCAACTATCCTTCGCAGGAATCTCATTTCTGAGGCCGTCATTCTATTTATGACTTGCTTTGGGCCTGTCCAGTGCTCTGCTCCATACAGCAGGATAGGAAGGAAAATTGTTTTATAAAGGACTAATTTGGTGGCATTAGTTATTTCTTTTGTTCCTATAATGTGGCTGATTTGGTAGTATGCGAGGTTGGCCTTTCTAATCCGGCTATTTACTTCATGTTCTATTCTTCCATCATTGCTTACGGTTGTGCCCAAATACTCGTATGTGTTTACAGTTTCGAGCAATTCACCATTGCAGGTCACATTCACGTTTATTTCGTCTCGCCCTACTTTCATGATTTTGCTTTTCTGAGCTTTTATAGCCATACCCTTTCTATATAGTTCTTCTCTCCACTCATTAACTGCTTGTTGTAGGTTCTCCTGTGAATTTGCTACTAGAACTATATCATCAGCGAAAGTCATGGCTTGGGCTGATACAGGCATCAAGTTTCTATACCCAATCAGGGTTCGCATAGTCCTTCTCTTACACATTTTTAATATTTCGTCCATGAAGGTTATAAATAGCAAAGGACTAAGGCTGTCCCCCTGTTTGACCCCAACATGAAAATAGAAAGGCTGGGATTCTTTTCCATTTAGGCGTATTACTCCTTTTGGACTCTGATAAATGGACTGCATAGCTGCAATAAGGTTTGAGGGGACATTTTGATACTGCAAAGCTGCCCATACTTCATCCCTTGGCACTGAATCGAATGCAGCTTTGAGGTCTATAAAGGCCAAATAAATATCCTTCCCTACTTCCCATGTCTTTTCAATTATCATTTTGAGGGAGAATATATGGTCTTGTGTTTGTCTACCGGGTCTGAACGCTGCCTGTTCCTCTTCCAGATCTTCCTCTATGAGTTTCCTCAACCTTTGTTCTAAAATTCTGGTATATATTTTATACACAACCGGTGAGAGACATATAGGCCGATAGTTTTCACATTGGGTTTGAGATCCTTTTTTATGGATAGGTACAATAATATTGTACTCCCAATCCCGGGTATCTTCTTCTCATCCCATATCTTTTGAAACAGCACTTGGAGTGTTTTTGTTATTTCTTCGCCTCCATACTTTATAAATTCAGGCACTATGTTGTCTCTTCCTGAGGCTTTACCCAGTTTTAGTCTCTGTATTGCCAGTTCCACCTCCTCTTCACTGATACAGTCATCCATATCCTCCACATCTCTTTGTCTTACCCTTCCTTGGTCACCATTAGGAGCAGATCTTTCAGCAAATTTTTCCTGATAGTGTTTTCTCCATTCCTCCAGTATCTCCTCGTCTCTAGTTACTATCAATCCATTCTTATTTTTAATGCTTCTGACTGGCTTTCCCTTTCTACCCCTCAGCGCTTTAACAGTGTTCCAGAACTTTCTGGTATTGTCCTTGTAGTTGTTTTGCACAGACCTTCCGAACTCTTCCCACGCCTTCTTTTTTGCTTGTTTGATCACCAATTTCACACGGTTTCTTTTTTCAACATATAAATGCCATGCTTGTGGATCTTTTGAGCGCAAGTAGTTTCTCCAGGCTTCTTTCTTCTGTGCTACAATCTGTTTGACCTCCTCACTCCACCAATTTGTTCTCTTAGTTTGTGGTCCTATTTTACTAACTCCACAAACTTCTGTTGCTGAGGTAATAATGGTCGATTTAATCATCTCCCACATCTCATCTAGGCTTTTATCTGCATTTACT
Organism: Piezodorus guildinii; assembly: GCA_023052935.1. NCBI lineage: Eukaryota > Metazoa > Arthropoda > Insecta > Hemiptera > Pentatomidae > Piezodorus > Piezodorus guildinii. Next base: position 2,429,417 of record CM041292.1, on the reverse strand, counting down.
TCGCTAAGTGTCCTGCTGAGAGCTTCCTCATATTGCATTCTTTTTCTTTCATCTCGCAAAGTTCCAACATTAATTCTTTCGTACTTTTTAGCCTGAGAGTTCCTACCTTTATTTAGAGACATTTTTGTATCCATGACCAGTATTTTTTCCCAAACATAAGTATTAAATAGTAGTCAGAAAAAAATTCATGTTATATAAATAGTTGTGGAAAGTGCGAAGAGGACATAAACTATAATCTATATTTAAAAAATAAAGCGCCATTCCACTCGATTTTCTGGTCATCGCAGTTTCTCAAAAACGATTATGTTTGTGAAGTTGAAACGTTTCCTGGAGGTTCGTCTAAGTGTCTAGATGTGCAATAAGGCTGGGTTTGGGAAAACTCGTCCTCGAAGTGATTTAAAAAAATATTTTTCTATAACGTAAAACGAAATTGGTTTTCGAATATCTCAAAAACTATACGCATCCTCAAAAACTATAAGTACTCATTTGAATGACAATCAAATTTTTAACTACCTGGAAGCAAAATCGTCTTGATCTGATCAGTAATAGCAAAGATATTAAAATACTTATAACAAATATATTTAGGTATATTTCATTTCATAGCAATGTTTCCTGTGTAGGTTTCTATCAAATTCATATGTTTCATTGTTGTTGGTTTTTTAAAATGATCAATAGATTGAAAAAGGTTTAAGTTTTGAAAAGATAATAGAACTTAGTTCTGAATCCTAAAAAAAAAAAAAAAAATGCGAGCTTATTCAGGTGGTTGAGTATACTCCCGAGTGAAAAAAATACGCATTTATGTTACATAGACATGCACTGACATATCTGCCTTAAAAGATTATCAATCTTTACATAATCACGGTTATGGATAATCCCTACTTACTACTGGTATGTTATTGTAGATTAAACTGAATAAAATTGATATTTGACAATCAAAATTAATCATTTATTTGTCATACATAGACATAGTTAAAAGTTTAACTCACTGCTATCTCAGGTATATTTATATTGTATAACCTCATCTAATAAAGTTATCATAAACAACTTTCTTAATTCGCAGCAATTAAAAAAAAAAAATTAAATAGTCGCGTGCAAAGCCCGAGGTACAGCTAGTTATTTTATATTGGTATATTATTTAATCTAAAATATGTGTTTCCAACGAAACTTACGATTCTTAATACAGCTGACATTCCACTCCGTCCCCGCACTGTCCCCAATACTTATACTGATGACACGTGTGTCTTATCCGTCCATAATGATCCAACTACTGCATCCCAAATCCTTCAGTCCAACATCACAGCCATTGAAGAATGGTGTCAAAATTGGAGGATTAAAATAAATCCCAACAAATCCCTCCAAATAACCTTTACCCTTCGTCGCAAAGCGATGACTTCCAGCCCCCCAGTGTCCTTTAATAACATCAATCACACTTACTCCTGTAGAATGAATCCGATACCCAAGACTCCATCTTGACCAGAGCCTTACTCAGAATCCTCACACAAGACTGAATGACAAGAAACTGCTCAAAAATACCAATTACAACAACAGTCACTAGACAAATGCTCAAAATTTCCAGTTCATTACAAAAAACTCATTTACATCACTATAATCATGTATATTTGGACACATGGAATCGAGATTTAGGGCTCTACTAAACCATTCAATGTCTCCCGCATCCAACCCTTACAATCCAAAATCCTAAATGCTCTTTATTTCGTCAAAAATCAACTCCTCTATAATGACCTCAACATCCCATTTGTTGCAGACATAGCCCGTGATAGATATACCTCTTTTCACTCCCAACTCCCTGCCCACACAAACCACTTGACCCTAATCTAACTTCCTTAGATATTCCTGATAACCCTACGAGGCGATAGAAAAGAAGGTGGCCTCGTAACCTACTGTTTAAAATAATTAGTGAAGTGCTACCACTGGGTAGTTCTTTCTCAAGACATTTTCACGCCTTTTTTTTTACCCTGCGTATTTAATCATTGTGTAAAATTTTTTTTTTTTTAATTTATTTATTGAGATATATTACAATTTGTTACAAAATGAACAATAATAATAGTGATATGAGACCACATTCATACAATATATACAGAAAATAATAATAATAGTCAAATTACATAAAATAGAAAATAAATAACTTCATGTATATACAATAAAATAATAATAAATAAAAAACAAAACAAATCAAAACAACAACCTATAATTGATATAAATAAAAATTTGGCAAATAAATAAACATCATACAAAAAATCATAACTATATACAATATATACAACTGCTAAAGGGACCCAAGACCGCGCTTTTTCCTCCACTTGTGGAGGAAAAAAGCGAAATCCAAGAGATCCCAGCGCCTCTATCTCAGCCGCGTCACTGGTGTGAGCCAGTGGAGGCCGAGTTAGGGCACTGTAGCCACAAACATTGTGTAATATAGTTGTAAATTACAAAAATAAATCTTTAAAAAAATCTTAAACTTTTTCTCGTGTCCGATTAGCCACAGCAGCATAAAGTGGCGTTAAATAAACTAACAAACTTTTTTAAACTCTATTTTCATTAAATAATTCTTAAATTGTTTTTAACAACCGATGTAAGTGACAGTTGTTTGTTGCCCGCACCTTATTTTTTAAATTCACATTGCAGACACAGTGACCTCAAATGATTGCAACTCCATTTAACTTCTCTCTCACTCAACGAGGCGTACTTTCCGAAATTGCTTTTAAGGTAGTTTGAGCTTAGAGCTGCTCCAACCGCAACACAAAACACTCTGGAGAAACACACCAAATACGGATATCAGGACATTGTCTTTCTTCATGTTTCCCATAACAAGGGGAGAATGCCGGAATAAAGTCGTTCCATTTTTACCTTAGCTCCGTTTTTAAGTTTTAAAAAATCTGGTGCGCGCAACATATGGAGGCTTTCACTTACTTCCGTTGTTAAAATCAATTTTAAAATGTGTGCTTTATTAAATTATCTATTATATTATTATCTACAACAATCAGTTAATTTTATCGGCTTCCCATCACTCTCTGTTTACTTCGCATTCGTACAACTTACTTCGACTGTTTATATCAATTTAAAAACTATTAAATATACTTCAATTTGAAAAATATTTGAAGTTGATTTTAATAACACGTGTATTCATTTTCTTTAGAAACAAATGATTTAGATTAAATAATATAACTATATTAAATTGTTAATGAGTAATAAGTTTATTCCCCAATCGTCACTTTATATTACCTTTTACGATTTTGTGTATCAGATAAAATGTTTAGCTTTCCAACAGTATAGTATACCGTCTATCTATCTATATTACTACATACATGTTCAAAAAACAGAAAAATGTATTAAGAAATATTTTTGCTCTTTTCTGCTTTAGTTGTCAATCAAATTCTTTCAATTTATGTATTTATCATTTTTTTATCAATGATAAAAAGATGATATGGTTATTTTTATAAAATCTGCATAATTAAAGGTATTTTAAATGAAGAAAAATTTTAAATGAAAATATCGGCATTCAAGTCCAGTCAGACTATTTCAATCCGAATGAATTCTACATGATATTAAAGTTTTACATCGAAATAGCAAGTTTAATTAAAAGAGTTAGAGCCGTTTTTGAGAAAATCATAAAAAGGTGCAAAATGTATGGTATAAAGTGGATTATTTGAAAATAACAAACCATTGTGTAATAATTTGCAGCGTTTTTTACTTTACTTACCTATATATGAAATATATAGTAAGGGGAAGTATTGCGATCGTGAAAATTTGCGAATTCCAGTTTTCAACGGAAATGAACATTTTAGGTTTCCCTGAGTACAAATAAGCAAGTCCCGCAAAAAGGTCTGTGTGTGTGTATGTGTGGTAACTCCCAGGCGGAAACGCCAAGTCCTATGAAACTGAAATTTCATATTTAAGACAACTATACGCCCGAGACGTGACAAAACTTTTTTCATCAAAATGAGCTTACCAAAAGAGGCACTTTATACCATACATTTTGCACCTTTTTTCGATTTCCTCGAAAACGGTTCCGACGATTTTGATTAAACTCGCTATATCGATGTAAAATTTAATAGGCTTTAATATCATGTAGGTTTTATTTGGATAAAAATGGTCTGACAGGGCTTAAATGCCGATATTTTAAATTTTCTTTCTCTAAAGTACCTTTAATTTTGTTGAGTCTATACAAATAACTATATTACCTTGTTATCACTGATGAAAAACAGGTAAATATATAAATTGAATGAATTCGATACCCAACTAAAGGAGAAAACAGAAAAAATATCTTTTTAATGCAATTTTTCGTTTTTGAACATAAGAACAGTAATATACATGTATGATATACCGTTTGAAAGCTAAAGATTTTAGAAAAAATATTATCTTATTCTCAAGCTTTTAAAAGTTAGTAGATAGTGATGAAAAGAAGATAAAACTAACTGATTATGTTAGATAAAAATATAATAGATTTTTAATAAAAGACATGTTTCTATAGAAATTCACTGCATGTAACATTGTCCCTTTACCACGCAGATGAGCGTCCTCAAGGTAGCAGGCACAAATGTGGAGACGGTCGGTGGAATTTTTTTTCGAAAGTTACTCCCGTTTACGTTCGATGGACTCACATCAATGAGAGCGGCTCTCCAGTCTTTCGGGAGAGTTTGACGTAGGTTCGAACGCCCTAACCACATATTTTAGTTCACAGAATATCACGAATTCTTCTGAGGTATAACGCTCACTAATCGGAGGTAAAGTATTTATTCACCCGTTGGTGTCTCTGGGTGAGGATGGTATTTGGGGAATCATGTCGTTAGACGAAAATTAGAAATCCAGCAATAGAGACGTGGAACGTTAGAAGTTTAAATACAGCAGGTGGGTTAAAGTCAGTCTTAAAGGAAGTTGAGGGGTATTGTTTAAATATTGTGGGATTAGCAGAAGGTTCACTGGCCAGGGGAGAGTTCATTAACGGAAGAAATGTAAACTATTTATTACGGAGGGGGGGGGGGAAGCGTTAATTAATATTTAGGTACGAGGTTTCTTAGTGAAGGACGTTCATTTTTTTAGAGGAAGAATATAGGTCGCTGCATTTCGGGACGTTGGTTTAAAATCGCGTTCATAAACATTAATTCTCCTACCGAAGACAGTGATGATGAAGTTAAATCCGAATTTTATGATAAATCATTACATTTCACAAATTATACAGTTGGGGAATATGGGAATTAACAGACAATTGTTATTATATATGTAAAGAAAAGTATTTCACTCTTATACGAGCGCTTTTCTTTAATTTGTATTTGCCGCTTTGCCAGAAATGCCCGCTAGATGTCGTGACGGCAGCCGGAAGGTTTTGACCTGTTGCAGTTGGTTGTTGTTTATGTTTACAGTGTTTGTTTACTGATGAAAATATAAAGATACCTGGATAAGGACTTTAAATGTAGTTTCTTTTGTTTTTACAGGTTGGTAAACATAATGAAATTGTTTTGTTTTATTGTTGTAAAAGTACATATTATGAATAAATCTTTTGTTTTTACAGAGAAACGCAGTTTGGTCTTTATTTATTTTTCCAAGAGTGATAAAACATAAAAAAACATTATATATATAAAATTGTTTATTCCTATTAGCAACAATACCTTTATTTCAACTCTTCCACGATCTATTGGTTGAAACATTACAAAGGCCGGTACCAGCTTAAAGTCCCTTCCCACACAATAAGGGTTACTTGACCCATCTTAAGAGTGAAAAGGCATCGATATTTAAGTTTCCGGTCCTATTCATACTGTCCACTGGCACATTAGTTTCCACCTAAATCAGAGGGCCCCAGACCACACACATTTCAGACCACACCGAAGTATTAGCTCCCCACCCTCCTTCGAAATCCTATTTATACCCAATGTAAATCCACACAAATTCATTCTCTCTTAGTGAGTCTCAAGGTAGACTTCACACATGTAAAATTTGAAGAAGAATAAAGTCTATTTTAAGTATTTTACTCTTGTGAGTTCGTTAATTTGGGGAAGGCAGGGTGTGACATATTTATAAATATATTATTACATAAAAAACAAACAAAAAAAACATTGTATAATAAAATTTTGCATTATTTTCAGCAACTGCTGAGGGAACCAGATTTCTCCTCACCCGCCAACCCAAAGGCCACCAAGATCTTCAGGAGGAGTCGGAAGGAGTACGAGGAGGCGGTGAAGGCCTGCATGAAGGGGGACGGGAAGGAATCGGAAGAAAGCGGAAATAAAGCACATACCATCTTCTAAATTTGTTGTTGGTTTGTTATTGGTGGCGGGGTGGCTGAGCTGGTTAGCACGCGTTGCCTAGCCACTACAGATGACCATAAACCTGGGAAAAAATAATTACGAGTTCGAGTCTCGGTGCTGAGGGGGCTTTTATTTCAGCATTTACCCCCCGCCCTCAGCCCCTTGGCCCGAGAAAGCCCCGTATAGCCTTCAAAGGCGAGGTAGGGTTGAAAAAAATAAATTTATTTATTATAGAGATATTTACAACTGTATTAACACATAAAATACATCAAGTAAATGTGAATATTGAGATATGGACATGATAGGCGTGAGAAGAAACTACCCTGCTTTTCAGCCGCCTCGGAGGTAGCTCAGGAATAGAAGGAGATAGGAGATTGCGAACAAGTGGGTTCCTGTGGATTGGTAATTTGGAGTGAAGATATCTAATTCGGGCTAAGTCTGCAACTAATGGGATATTCAGGTCTTTATGGATTATTTTATTGGTGACAAAGTAAGGGGCATTTAGGATCTTTCTGAGGATTTTGGATAGCAAGGATTGAATACGAGAGCAATTTGATGGCTTGGTGGATCCCCATAGTTCAATTCCATATGTCCAAATAGGCCTAAGTATGGTAATATAAATTAGTTTTTTGTAGTAAGTGGGAAGTTTTGAAAGTTTGTCAAGTAAATGTTGTAATAAACGATATCTGCGAGCTGTTTCTTGTCGTTTCAGTCTAGTGTGAGGATTCCAAGTCCAAGTAAGTCGTCTGTCAAGATGCAGTCCAAGGTACCGGATCTGTTCAACACATGAGGTGAGTGGAATATTACCAAAGGATATAGTGGGACAGACAGACTTAGGTTTGCGATGAAGGGTAAAGGTTATTTGGGGGGATTTAGTAGGATTTATTTTGACCCTCCAATTTTGAAACCATTCTTCAATGGAAACAATGTGAGACTGAAGGGTTTGGGAAGCAACAGTTGGGTCATTGTTCACAGATAACACACACATGTCATCGGCTTATGTAGCGAGAACAGTGGAATGAAAAGTATTGTTATTGTCAATAATGAACATTTGTAAAAGACCAAAAATTCTTGAGGGCTTACGTTTCAAGACAGGTAGAGCCCCAATAACTTATACAAATGTGTTCCCCGTCTGGAGTCATTTTTTTTTATTTTTTTTTTTGGCAACACCCGGACCAAGTTTTTTTAAAATTCGCCACAAATATACCAGAGCATCAAACGATGATCCTAAGACCTAGACGTTGATATCAGCCGTTTAGTTTTAAAATGGCTACTACTAAAAATGATTTAATTCAATAACTCAGTTATTTATGAATTTAGAGAAAAAAATGATTAGAGTGTTCTAATCAAGAAACCACGATTGATTATAAAACAGAAAAAAACTAAATACAAATTTTACCCAATAATACGCCTATAACTCAGTTTTTTTTAATATAAAAAAATAAATAAATGGAGTTTTAGGATCAGGATACCGACACGATTAAAAAAATAACATCTTGGCTACATATACGCATAAATAATTAGTATACCGCGATGAATTATGAAAATAACAATTCTTGAATTCGCTTCAAAAATAGCCGAGTTTATAGTTTTAAAATTATCAGAGGTGATATACCATTTTGCTTTGAATTATTTATTGCTTTTCATATTAGTTAATTGCCTATCGACAGCTTTGTAAACAATTATACCCGAATATGGATATTTGGAAATAGTAAACCATTGTGTAATCATTTACATCGTTTTTTTATATCCAGCCTTCTCACAAGTCATTGTCAATTTAATATTTAAATCTTCGTTTTTTTCTCTTTGAATACGTTATTTTCACATGTATTTATCTTCATATATGGCATATAGTAAGATACATGTTTAGCCAATGTTGCTCATCATGGTCATGGTGCATAAATAGTGGTGGGTGTGTGTGTGTATTTATTATCTGAATATATTAAAACAAGAAATAAATACAAAAAGAAAAACGGATAAATAACCATCCCTCCAAATTTTCTCAAAATAATTGAAACAAGAAAATATGTACATTTTTAAAGTTTAAAATTTTTTTTTTTTAAATTAAAAGAGTACAGAGTACTGGCAAACTCCCAAGGGACTGCCCAATACAAATTTCATCAGGATCCGATAAAAACTTTTATAGATAGAGAAACTTTCCAGCCGACTCCATCGAAAATAGTTTATTTTTCAAACGGTCACAGTGATAATTAAAATAGTTTTTTTGTAACAGTAAACTTTTTTATTGTAAAAGGCTACAAGTATCTGGTAATACGAACTTGATCACTAACGAGACGTATCAAAGAAAAAATGAATAAAGCTATGTTCAGAATTAATGAATTATGGAATACCATACCAAGAATGTCAATTAAAGATAAGATATTCGATTGAAACTAACGCATTAAAGCACCTTGACTAATCATTTCTTTATAATATGTAAACCTTAATGATCAAGTAAAAATGATTTTATATTAACTTCCCAGGGGATGGAATTAAAACAATGAAAAACGCTTGTTTAGCAATCCAATATACATTTCCATTTTTACATATACACAATTCAATCTTTTCCAAGTCGAATTCGGAGGGTTCACTTGTTAATTATACTATTAATTTTAAGTACGCTCGCATAAGTTATCAAGTTATTGTAGCATATGTGTATGTATGTGTATATATATAATAATAATAGGCTTACCGAACCCGAAGGTTCGATGCCGATACCACCAAATTCTGTATACACAGACTCGTGCAATGTTCACCGTTCAAGCCCACGCCCCCGTGATCAGCCTTAACGCAATCCTCCCATCGACGCTTCGGCCTACCTTTCGGACGTCTACCAGCCGGATCAGCGAATACCAACTTTCTCGGAATCCGTTCCTCATCGAGCCCAACAACTTTACTCGTCCATTTGAGTTTCCGCAAAGCTATCAACTCAATTATATTCACAGGATGCAAGTTCCACAATTCCGCGTTGTGCAACCTTCTCAACTCCCCAGTGGCCTCATCTGTCTTCGGACCAAATATTTTACGCAGTACCTTATTTTCGAAAACCTTAAGCCGTTGTTCATCCATCAAAGTAAGCGGCCACGTTTCACACCCGTAAAGAACCGTCGGAAGAATAATAGTTATAGTTAATATAATAGTTAATTTTAAACTTATAGATAGAAGCCGCGAACTAAGTAACTTAGCAACTGAATAATAACACGCATTTCCCACCTTTAACTGGGACTTAATTTATTACTGGATTTCGTTTTTTCTTGTTATCATTGAACCTAAATACTTGAATTTCTCTACGTGCCCTGATATTTCAATATCACCAAGATCGCCACTGTTTCTGCTACTAATCATATATTTCGTCTTATTGGTATTTAATTCGAGTCCTATTTCTTCATCGGTTTTTATTAAATGTGTGTCTATCTATATTATACGTATATATATTAATGTATATAAACCATTTAGAATATATTATTTCATAACAATAATGCGGCAGAATAGCGGCTAGGGTAGACTAGACCCCTAAGACTGCTCTACTAAAAGGAAACTTGTAGCAATTAGGAGGAGGTAGGATATTATTACCCGCCTCGAGGCCCTAATTTAGTCTTCGGCTAATTGCTTCCAAGGATCTCCACTATAGTAAGGATATATATATCATAAGGTAAGTGAAAGTAATAGTTGATAACAAATACAGACACTGGGAAAGGCGTTCTCTAGTCGGCAGTGCATCCTGCTAAAGTTCCAGCCCCGGCTGTGCCAGCTTAATTATAAATATTTTATAAATTAAATACAACAGCTTTTGGAATGGTGAGATTAATAACATTTTTAATTATTTATTTGCTGTTAGAAGATATAATATATTATTTTTTCATGTTATCAGTAAGGCGACCCTGGGTTAGATAGGTCCTTCAGGAACTCATCTGAAGTATAGAGTGGGTACTCAAAATTTGAAGGGAAAAAGCCAGCGTCTACGGTCTCAGCCTAATCATTTCTCTAAACACTCCGAGTAAATAAAGAATAGCGTATATTATTACTTTCATTTACCTATATATACACACATATATATATATATATATATATATATATATATATATATATATATATATATATATATATATATATATAAGTATAAACTTTTTGGGAGATTATTTAAGGAAAATTTGGATTTTTGTGGATTTCTAAATGTTTCTATAAACGAAAATAAGTAATAAAAAAATTGAGCTATAATAAAAAAATACACATTTAAGGAGACGACAAATCTACATAATTTGTTACAATATTTACTAACATGCCCCCGTAAGCAATTGGAATTTAAATATTCATTTTTTTTATGATATTATCATTTATGTTATTTATGTATGTATTTATAACTATGCCATAGTATGTACGAGATTATTATTTAATACTAACACCAAATGGACCAAACTCCATGGTTTGTATGTATATAATAGCCAATAAAATAAATCTAAAAATCTACTTTAATTGCTTTGACTTTCGTTCATCTATGTCTGAAAATAGGTGTAATGAACCATTATTAGGTTTGCGAATATTTCATTTTGTGTTTATTTAAAACCCACAGTAAATGTAAGATTTGTTGTTTTATTACTTTGATTTACCTATATATGAAATAAAGAATAATAACCTTTAAAGGTTCCTGTTTGAGCCTCAACATTATATTTTTTTCTGTATATTTTGTTTATAATTTATAACTCAAATTAAATTAAAAATAGTTTTTTTTTTATGAGGAAAATATTTCTAAAAAAAATATAAAACCATTTGATTTATAAAAAAAAATCAAAAAAAATCTTCTATTAACCTGACCGTAAAAAAAAAAGTTCTAAAATTGGGTTAGTAGGTTAGTCTTACTACTAATGGTACAAAAAATGAATAAATATAATGAGAAAAACATATATATATAGGATAGTTATCTGTCCATAAATTGTTTGGCTCTGCACGACGGGAGGCGATTCTGGAAGGACGGTGATCCGCTGGAAGGACGGCGATCCTCTGGAAGGATGGTTATCTTCAAAAAGATGAGACGAAGTCCTGATCGAAGATGATTTGAAGGCCTAACGAAAGAAGCGTGCTCTCTGCTTACTGGTGCGATCGGTACTGTCTTGAGGGCAAGGGGGACACTGTTATCTGTCTAATACCTAACTACACTTGAATATAAACACTAAAAGACGTAAATATAACATGCAAACCAACAGTTCCCTTAGTCTAAAAGTTAAACAAACAAGGTGGTGTTAATGATGAGCTATCTAAAAAAGAAATGCCGTAGAAGACTGGATTTTGAAATTAAAGACAGATAGATGGATGGGATGTTGCGGCAACTTTTCCACTTGGACCAGAACGGACGGACCACAAAGACGTACTTTATACATTATGTAACTATTTGTGACTTCCCGATAATGCCTATTATCTCTAACTGCTTTATTTCCATTTATCCAATGTGTTCATAGAGACTTTTTTGTGTGAGTGCACCAATACCATTATTCTGTGTAGTCTATTGTAATGAAAGAAGAAAAATGTATAAACAAAACACCTTTAAACATCCGGAAACTCCTCGTTACCTCTATGATATTACCTCACTTCGACTACTGCTGTACGGTATACGGTGGTGTATCTGGTGATCTCGAGGGAAAAATAAAATGTCTCCGAACTTTATGGCGAGTTGAGGTGTTCGCTGCAAGTCTGTCTAGCCGGGATTTACCTGTAGGATGGTTGCTAGTATAACAGCCTTCTATGCCAAAGGTCCCGGGTTCAAACCCGCAGGTGGTCCTAGGATTTTTTAATGAGAGTATAAAATCCTTAGTTATGCCGTCCTTTGGAGGGGACCTTTAAAGGTGGTCCCGAGCCTGTGCGATGTCAGGTACTCGTTAAAGATCTAGATAGGCAAAATTTAGGACTCCCACGGTAGAATCGTCCGATTAGGCACAGCAGCATAAAGGGACGTTAAATGTATAAACAAACAAACATCTTGCTATCCGTCAGTCTCTTCCACCCAGTCATAACAAAATTGTAAATAAGTTTCTATTTTATTTTATTTTATACTTATTTGCGTATGTCAGTTTTAGCTAACAGGATTATGTAAAATGTATTCCTTTAAAACTATGAAGCCCAATTTATATATTATAGTAATGTTATTCTAAAGGGACTTGAAGAATTGATTTCCCTATCTACATAGTTCATAAGCCAAACCCATTGTTCTATAAATATGCGAATGCTATCATCGTCGAAAATTGGATCTTATGGTAATTAAAAAATATGTATATATCGGAGTTCTAGCACTGGCTAGATTTTCCACTCAATGTGCTGTATGTATGACGTGTATATAGGTATGAATGATTTATAGACTTTGTAATCATTTTATTGTCATCATCGTTTTGTATATATATTTTATTATTTAACTACAAGGCAGTATCCTCGGACCCATTCTTTTCACAGTTTATACAGCTGATTTCCCATCCCATCCTAACACTTTCCTTTCTACCTACGCTGATGACACTTGTGTGTTATCAGTCAATGCTGATCCAACTATTGCCTCTCAAACCCTACAATCCCACATAAGAGACCTAAAGATATGGTGTCAGAATTGGAGAATGAAAATAAATTCAGACAAATCCCACTAAATTACCTTTACCCTCCGTCGTAAACCAATGACATCCTGCCCTACAGTATCCTTTAAAAATACCCCACTTGTCCCGGTCGAACAGATCCGCTATCTAGGTTTCCTGCTTGACAAACGTCTCACATGGAATCCGCACACTAGACTGAAACGACAAGAAACTGAACGACGTTTTCGTTTACTTCAACATTTACTAGACAAACGCTCTAATCTTCCACTTAACTACAAAAGACTCCTCTACATGACTATCATAAGGCCGATATGGACTTACGGAGTAGAGATTTGGGGCTCTACTAAACCATCGAATTCTTCCCGTATTCAATCCTTACAATCCAAAATCCTTCGTAAAATCCTCAACGCTCCTTACTTTATCACGAATAAATTCATCCATAAAGACCTAAATGTTCCATTTGTAACTGATCTGGCTCGAACCAGATATCACTCCTTCCATGAAAACTCCACTCCCACTCTAACCCACTAGTTTCAATCCTCTTCGATTCCTGACAATCCTCCGAGGCGTCTGAAAAGAAGATGGTCTCGAGACCTTCTAGTTTAGAATAGTTAGAGGAGTGCTACCATTGGGTAGTTCTTCTACAAGTCTTTTTCACGTCAATTTTTCCTTTATCATATTTATTTGTTGTATTATTCAGTAAAGTTGTAAATTTCAATCAATTATTTAAAAAAAAAATTACTTAACTTATTGCTGTGTAAATATTGTATGAATGTTATCTTTCACCACTATATTTGTGTCCAATTAATCTACAAGATGGTAAGAAAAAAGTAAACTAACCCGCCGGAGTTGTAGAGAAGACTCTCATTACCAGAACAAGTTAATGAATGGTTGTTAGTTATCAATGAAAGGGGAGAAGGGGGGAGGGGCTGTGAGGGGAGGGGGAGAAGGGCTCACTCAAGGGCGTCATCGCTTCAGCCTCTCATTTGAAATTTTCTTCAAACGCACTCACTCTCGACATTATCTTAGAGCTTTTGAGGAATTATTTTCTTCAAGTATGACTTAAAACACAACAAGAGTCCATTTAAATTTTGTTTATTACAAACTAATAGTAACGTTCGCGCTAATAAAGTTACTTAAAAAACGTATGCGGTAATAAAATCTTTCTATTAACATGGAGGACTTATTTTATTGCATATAAACATTTCTAAAATCTTGCGTTTTCAAACGGTTAAAGACCTCAACCACAAGGAACAATACTGCCTACAGCGATGACTGTTGTCAGTAATAATTTATTAAATAAACCAATCTAACGAAAAAAGGCAAAAATTCTAGTTTGTGAATCAAAAAATCCCAAAAAATGTATCGCCATGTTACCCGATTCCATTTGGAAATACAGAGCAGAGCTTTTAGGTTAATAAAATACACACAGGCGTGGAGGATCTAAACATCACAATCCAATATTCTATGAAAAATTTTAAATGGAACTAATGTTGCTTGGAATCGTGCCTGCAGGATATGAATATTCCACCACAAGGTTCTTGCAATGTAGGCGAATTCACATTTCATTCTTCAACACAGCATTACCCAGGGGTACATGACAGGTCATTTTTATCTTCCATGCTATCCGATCTGCAGGTTATGCTAATAAAGTTTATATTACTGTATTATAATATACGTTACATAATGAATAATGGATGAAAAAGAATTTTTTTCTATTCCGTTTTGAGCATGCAAAATACCACTTAAAGATAAGGAATCTCGGTTGAAATCGATGCATGAAAGCACTATAACCAATCATTTTTACTTTCACTTACTATATTTTAGATCATGTAAACATTATCGACCAAAGAAACATGATCTTATAAACAGAGAGCGGATAAAATTGAATCATTTATTTTACAACGGAATAAATAACTCTCCGCCAACTATATTACATACAGCCACGGGATCCCATCGCGAATGCCTCACTTTATACTTCTTTGAAAGAAGAATTTCATTCTCATTCCTTAAGAAGTGGAGACGATATGAGTTCTTGAGGGCTCTTGGGCGTTATCAAACGTTGTCAACAATTTCATTTTTCTCAAGCATACTTGAGTGATGAAAACGAACATTCCTGAAATGTAGCTGGATGAAAATAGATGAAATTCTGAAAGTATTGTATTTAGATATAATGTTAAATTGTATTATTACGATAGCTTGGTTCAATTAATTTCAGTTATATATATAAAAAAATAAGGAAAAATATAGGATCGGATATACATTATCAGAGTTTTCATATAAATTACACATTTTAAAGCCCCGTTAGGCCAAATAACTATTTGGTTTACATACTATCCACAAGGGGTCACCGGTAGTGTAGTGGCTAGCATAACAGCCTACTAGGCTCAAGATCGCGGGAATCTTTCGAAATAGACAATGCATGGATATGCACGTAAAAAGTTGGTCCCGAGCATGTGCGATGTCATGTATTCGTTAAAGATCCCTATCCTAATAAAACCGGTATAGGCAAAATTAAGGACTCGCACTGTTGCATCGTCCGATTAGCCATAGCAGCATAAAGTGACGTTAAATAAATAAACTAACAAACAATTACATATAAAAAACTAAAAAATTAAGATCATAGATGTTGAAAAGGAAGTTTTTGTTTCGTTCTGAAATATGCAAAATTACCTGTGTTAACATTTATTAAATAAAAAGTTATTTTAACAGCGAAGACGATTTTTTTAATCCGGAACTAGCTTTGTCTCAATGAACAAATTTATATCCCTTTAACTCATCGTGTAGATGGGTAATCTGCATAATTTTCTACTCGGTCCCTTTTTAAATATTTTTGTATAAACATCGCGAAAAACCATTTTCAAAAATTCATACAAAAAAAAGGACTAAACTCACAACACACTTTTTCTTGTTATGTTTGAACCTAAATACTTGAATTTCTCTACGTGTTCAAAAAGTATTCCCTGATATATCAATGCCACCAGAACTGTTTCTCTACTAATCATATATTTCGGCTTATCGGTATTTAATTCGAGTCCTATTTCTTTACCGGTTTTTATTAACATTTTTGTATTTAGTTGTATAGTTTCCATTTCTTTACCTAGCAGTACTAAATCATCGGCGTATCCCGAAACAGGAATATTATCACCTATATATATACCTTTCTCGGTACACACCTTTTTACGACTTGTTCTAATTCTATATTAAATAAAACATTTGAAAGGGAGTCTCAAACACGATCGCACCTCAAATCTCTCGGAGTAATTATGACCGATTCTAACTTTATGGAATGTTTCCGACAAACACATCTCTACTAGGTTTACTAACTTTCTAGGTATTCCCTGTTCAATCATAATGTTATACAGCTCCTGACGGTCTATTGAATCATAAGCCTTTTTAAAATCGATATAAAGTTGATGGACTACACCGTTGTATTTTAACTTTCTCTAACATTTGACGCAAGGAAAATATTTGACCAATAGTCGCATAAAGTAATCTATCAACAATTATAATTATAATATTAATAAATGATTCAGGAAACTTTTATGTCTTAAGTTTCAGATAGGTTGTACATGGGGCACGGTGCTGGGAGATACTAAGCCGGCCGACCGCGGTGCGTTGCGGCTCAGTAGGTCCTGGGGCTCTAAGGCGCCGTTCTAGCTCAGGGGTAGAGGCCACACAATACAAGAAACTCCACTTTCCTCCCAACTCCCTCAATTCCCGTCACCCCTTGTCGGTTTCATAACCCTGAATTCAGCTTCTTAATAGTTTTTATTTTACGTATTAATATTTTTTTATCATTATTTGTGACTTATTGTGATCTTGTGTCATAGTTATATAAATAACAGAATACGATAATAAAGGTGCTTGTTCTGCCGCCTTTGGTTGTCACACAAAAAAGGCCGATAAAGAAGACAATAACATTTTATTGTTAAGTTTTTTCATTTCAATGGAATAAAATTATTTGTTTAAAATTTTTTACATAATCCTCCATCGTTCAAGGTCTGAGGCAAAAATAAAATCGTATATATACGAACAGAGGAAAAATAAAAGTTTTTATTATTTAACACAGCAAAAATCATTAATATTAAAAACACTATAAATTAAGTTTTTAAATTGTTTTTAGGTTGTATTTTTTGTTTTTCAATTGCAATTCATTGAATATTAATTAATGTTTTAACTAATCGATTTTTAGATTTCCTACTCTATGAAAGTAATCAGTTTATAATTTTCTAAGTGCTGTTTTTTTAAAATTATATTATTATGTTTACTTGTAAGTTATTTTTATAATCAATTAGCGCCTGAAGTACCGTAGAGGCTATTTTTTTATATTATCACTCAATATGTTAGGCTTTTTTGGAAAATCCAAAGTGAATTTCACAAAAAGTCTTGTGAGACACAACTTTTAGGAAATTTCTCAATTCTAACACTGCTTCAATAACTTAAAAAATATAGAAATAGGAAATTTAGGCCAGCCAATCAAAGAACGAGTTAGAGCTGCAATTTAATGCTTACAGAAATAACACTGTTATTAATTGTTTATCACGGCAACTGACCTTAGACAACTGCGATTTCGTATTCTTTATAATATGCATCGTCAATTGTCATATAAATATTTCTTTTCATTTTTTAATGAACAGAGTTATATCTATTATGATACACGATATCCATAAACTTAAAATCAGTGTCCAAGGTCTCCTTGGGGGTTAACTTTATTGTACATATTGAGATATTTATAATATATTTACTACATACGTAATTTAATTTAATATTAATCCTGATAAAACATACGCAAAAAGATTGGGCATGGCCGTTAGAAAGTGAATATTTAAAATCTATAATAAAGATAAATTTAAGAAAATTTGATTTATATCAAATGCATTAGTTTTATTTAGAGGCTAATAATTACATATAAAAAAACTAAAAAATTAAGATCATAGATGTTGAAAAGGAAGTTTTTGTTTCGTTCTGAAATATGCAAAATTACCTTGTTAACATTTATTAAATAAAAAGTTATTTTAACAGCGAAGACGATTTTATAAATCCGGAACTAGCTTTGTCTCAATGAACAAATTTATATCCCTTTAACTCGTCGTGTAGATGGGTAATCTGCATAATTTTCTACGCGGTCCCTTTTTAAATATTTTTGTATAAACATCGCGAAAAACCATTTTGCCATTTTTGAAAATTCATACAAAAAAAGGACTAAACTCACAAGGTCGAAATTTTTACAGCAAGTAGGACAATGACAAAGCTAGGTAAGATAAAATAATTAAAAGTGGGTCTTTTGCTTTATATAATTTTATCTCACTAAAAGTCTCGTTTTTTAAAATAACTTTCGAGAGTTTTTAAAACCACATTCTTCATTGTTTAGGTAATGAGTCGTGGGGACAAAAATATAAAGCATGTCCTTATCTCATTATTATTTTTTTTTTAATTTGATATAAAAATTGGAAAGATTTTCCCAACACAGGTTTTCAGCCTTGAAGCTGAGTTAAAACGGCTGTAACACTAAAATTATTATCCAGAAAAATATTTAATGAAAGTTTTTATATTCAGGAAAGGGCAGGTGATAAATGGTGAAAAAATTATGAAAATAAAAAATGTTGATCGGCAAAGATTGGACGATCTGGAATGGATTGACCCAAATGCGGTGAGGGGGTCACAGGAGTTGGGGAGGGGGTTGGTGGTGCCATTCTGGTCTGCCTATCTGCGTCAGTATAGGCCCCTATATTGTATATTGTACATATATATATATATATATATATATATATATATATATATATATATATATATGATAGATAGATGCAGAGCAAGTTATCTTAAGTTACCATGCAATTTAAATGTTGGATAATGATCTCAAAGGAATAGATTGTCATTTTGAGTTTTATCGTACCTAATATAATTAAAATTAATATGATAATAGGCCTACCAAGTGAAACACAACGCAAGTGAAACACTGGCACTAAACCGCAAAGGACAAATCGAAGAACTAAAGAAAGAGGAGAGGAAAATCATCAGAAAGATACTAAGACCAAGAAAAACAGAAGATGGATACAGACTGCAAAGCATGAAAACAACTGAAAAACACGCCAACATCGAGACAGACATCAGGAAAAGAAGACTGAAATTCTATGGCCACATACAAAGACTATCTGCAACAAGACTGATACGACAAATACGAACTAGATCAAACAGACACGAGAAGACTTACGAAGAGCAGACATAAGACATGAGGAAATACAAGACAGAAACATATTTAGAGACAAAGTAAACAAATGGGAAGTAACTCTAGAGCAAAACAATCAGAAACCATAAAGACCCAAATGGTCTGCAGAAAGAAAAGAGAAGTTCAGCCAAAGAATGAGACAATACTGGCAAGACAAAAAGAACAAGAAATAAGAAAGTTGAGTCACAAGTTCTTAGCGCCTTCCTTTTAGGGAGATATCGCACTAATAATAATAATAATAATAGACCTACCGAACCCGAAGGTTCGATGCCGATACCACCAAATTCCACCTACACAGACTCGCCCAATGTTCACCGTTCCAGCCCAAGCTCCAGAGATCAGCCTTAACGCAATCCTCCCATCGCTTCGGTCTACCTTTCGGATGGCTACCAGTCGGATTAGCGAATAATTAAAATTAATGAATAAAAATCGCAAATGAATAAAACTTTTTATAATTAATAATTTTACTGTAAAAAATTCAATAATAAAGAAAATGTTAAAATTAGTATTAAGACAAATATTTGGTAACATTTCGCTCATTTTTTCCCCTGTGTTTATGGATTTAAAGCAATTGATAATAATTGAGTTATATAAATCTCAGGATATGAGGTCATACTTTTTGAGCTTAATTTAGGCAAAAAACTAATATAATATACAGGTTTTATTATCTATCATAAATTTGTTCTAATAGAATTCTATATTTATGGAGTTTCTCCAAATAATAATTAAATATAGTAAAGAAGTAAACGTTTGAGAAATGCATTCACATACGTAAATAACCTCTATACAAACTAATGATCACTCATTAGTTTGATTTGGATGTGGAATAAACTGTTTAGGTTAAAAATTTTATAAAATCAGTTTTAAAAATATTTCAAAGATCTTAAGACGAAATAACTGTAATAGTATCGTTCATACTAATACAGGACATCACATACTGATGAGTGAAAAAATAATTGTTATCCTGAGTCATATAATTTTGGGTACTATTATAAACTCCTACTTTTCTCCACAAAAATGCTTAACAAGCCTGATTTAACAGTCACATATAAATATTTTTTATAAAATACACATAGAACATTCCCGACAATGAAACAAATGACAACCCTTTCAGTTATAAAAATAAATACAAATAAAAAGGAGGAAATAAAATTAAAGTATACATAAAAAAATTGAGCTAAAACCCCCCTATTTTTATTATTATTTACCTTTTTGTTTCTTTTAGTTCAAAGAGGAGTTGTATTAAAGGTCTAAAAAAGAAAACAGGAAAAAAACAGGTTTGTACCAAAATGGCAATATCCATTCATATTTCAAGTCTTTAAAAACATTTTATACTTTTTTCCTTATAAAGTTCTATCCAGAGAATTTTTTAATATAAAAAAGTTCTACGCTTCAATTTATCAAAGAGATAACTTCTGAAATATTTTTCTCAGAGATGAAACATGTATTAATCTTTAGTATAGCAGTGTTTTTTATTTCACTTCACAAGTTTAGCGTTTTTGAAAGAGTATTCTTTAAAAAATTTGTTTATTTTAAGAGACATAACTGACAATAGCTTGGCGGTGAGAATACGATACAATACACAGAGGTAAATTAATTAATCTTGAACAGAACACAATACTCAAGTAAAAAGCATCCTAAGGATGTTTCTCTGCAAGATTAATCGCCTCAACAAAATTATTTTTAACTTTCTTAAAAAACCCTAACAAATCCCACCAAATCACCTTTACCCTTCGTCGCAAACCGATGCGTTCCTGCCCCCCAGTATCCTTTAATAACATTACCCTTACTCCTGTTGAGCAAATCCGATACCTAGGTCTCCATCTTGACAAGCGCCTTACTTGGAATCTTCACACAAGACTGAAACGACAAGAAACTGCTCGAAGATATCGATGACTACAACACTTACTAGACAAACGTTCAAAACTTCCAGTATATTACAAAAGACTCATTTACATAACTATTATCAGACCTAATTGGACGTATGGAATCGAGCTTTGGGGCTCTACGAAACCATCTAATTCCTCCCGCATCCAGTCTTTACAATCCAAAATCCTTCGAAAAATCCTGAATGCTCCTTATTTTGTTACAAATCAACTCATTCATAATGACCTTAACATCCCATTTTTTGCAGACATAGCCCGTGATAGATACTCCTCTTTTCATTCTAAACTCCCTGCCCATACAAATCCACTTGTCCGTAATTTATCTTCCTTAGATATCCCAGATAATCCTCCAAGGCGACTGAAAAGAAGGTGGCCTCGGGACCTACTGAGTTAAAATAGTTAGTGAAGTGCTACCACTGGGTTGTTCTTTCTCAAGACATTTTCATGACATTTTTTTTTTCATTCCTCATATTTACTTATTGTGTTCTTTAATACAGTTGTAAATTACAATAAATAAAAAAAAAAAAAAACTTTCTTAAAAAAAAAAAAAATCTGGGTCTGGCAACTCACAACTTTTGCTTACCTAGGTTGTTAGGTACAATTTATGAATTATTAAATAAAGTTATAGTTGAAAACATTTCAAAGAATCAAATTCAGTTTTGTTGGAAAGATATGTTTCAGGTTAAATAATATAACAGTATAAAATTGTTATGTACAATAGGTTTATGCCCTATTCGTCACTTTACACAACTTTGTATATAAGATAACATTTTTCTCATAAACTCTTTACATTCTTTTCATCTATCTTCAAAAATAACTGAGTTATGAGCGTATTTATGCGTAAAATTTTAATATTTTTCCTTTCTTTTTTTCTATTATATGATTACTCGCGGTATTTTGGTAAACAAAACACCTATAAATGTTTTCTCTATCTTCAAAATAACTGAGTTATTGAATAAAATCACTTCTAATCGGCCGCTATTTTAAAAATGACGGAGAAATCCCGCTTGCGGCGGGCAAATGATTTTTTTTTTATTTCTTTGTTTGTTTATTTATTTAACGTCCCTTTATGCTACTATGGCTAATCGGACGATGCTACAGTGGGAGTCCTAAATTCTGCCTATCCAGGTTTTATTAGGATAGGGATCTTTAACGAGTACCTGACATCGCACAGGCTCGGGACCACTGCCGAAGGACGGCATAACTAAGGATTTTTTATTAGTAATTCAGATTTTGATTCACAATACCGCAATGTGACGGGATCCATGCAAGTACAATTCAATTAAGAAAATCGGATTGTAAAATTTTTGCGATTGCAATACTTCCCCTAACTATATATTCTATATAAAAGCAAGTGCAATTAAAAATTTACTAATAATTTTCCTAAATTTAAACGCATAAAATATATTTCAAGCAAAGAAGTAAGTGGTGTGTAATGCGCGTAGAATCCTGGGTCCTCAAAAAATATAACACTCAGAATAGCTACAGCAATGAGACAAAGCAGGAAATGCTACAAACAACGGCGAAAACCTCTTACATTGTAAGTAGCAACACTGTAAGGTCCTAACAAACAGTCGAAGGAATAAACAATTCTAAAAACGCTGCCAATAACTGCATCCAAACACATTCCTGTCTTTGCGGGTTAGGAAAAAGGAACCTTCAAGAGCTAGTTGGTATACATCATGGCCCGAGTCTCTACTCCAATAAACGACTAATTGAAATAGAGGAAGTTAACTTCCTTTCACGTGTTATATTTAATATAGCATTAGAATATGCCATAGAAAATGTTTGTTTATTTATTTATTTAACGTCCCTTTATGCTACTAGGGAGCGGCGTGGTCTAGTGGATAGAGCACTAGTCTGCTGTGCTCCGGGTCCTGGGTTCGAATCCCGGCTGTGGCAGAAAAAATATTTATTCTGTTAATTCAGTCGGGGGGCGACCCTAGGGTATGGAGACCCTCCTGGGGCAGACCCAGCCTCTATAAAGTGGGTACCCAAATTAATTGGGGAAAAAACCTGGCGGCTGAGCGTGATTAAGGCCTAATCACCTCATTGCACTGCCGTTGGCCTAGAAACAGTACGAATCTCTATATGAACTGAGCCCAAGACCCTTCATGGGTTGTAGTGGTACAGGTTTTTTTATGCTACTATGGCTAATCGGACGATGCTACAGTGGGAGTCCTAAATTTTGCCTATCCAGGTTTTATTAGGATAGGGATCTTAAACGAGTACCTGACATCGCACAGGCTCGGGACCACCTCCGAAGGACGGCATAACTAAGGATTTTTTATTTGTAATTCAGATTATAAGCGTCTTGAAATGTAAGCCCTCAAATTTAGAGGGGGGATAATTTTAATTTTTTTTTTCAGTTGATTACAAAAAAATATAAAAATTAA
The DNA here is from genome assembly GCA_023052935.1 of Piezodorus guildinii. Taxonomy (NCBI): domain Eukaryota; kingdom Metazoa; phylum Arthropoda; class Insecta; order Hemiptera; family Pentatomidae; genus Piezodorus; species Piezodorus guildinii. Next base: position 2,406,074 of record CM041292.1, on the reverse strand, counting down.
TTAAAAAACATTTGATACAGGCTAAATATGAACTGAGTTATTAATACATTATCGATAGCTGTAGAGAAGAGCCTTAGTGGTTGCATCACTGCAACTCCCTCCGTAACGTCTTGCATAACTTTATTCAATACCGTTCCAATAAACATCTTTGTTTATACTGAGCTATCCGTGGAAGATTGGCACTTGGAAGTGAATGATGTTTTGTTAGGATGTTGTACAGTAAATTAGTAGACTGTATAGATTAGAAAAATTAAAGTAAACGACGAATCACAATTAAACTGAATAAATCCATTAAGAAAACATAATAAGCAAAATTAAATACCTAAATATATTTAATACCTAATTAAATACATTCCCTAGGCGACGCGAACGCAGAGGTTGGAAGGGAAGAAGTATATCGTCCTACAATCGGTAAAGAAAGTTTACACGAATATATTGGGTTGTTTCACATGAAATGTCCTTTTTTATAGTTTCTGAAATACATAAAGGATTTTGCAGGTCTCTGTTGTTTTCTTCCGAATGTTTACATATTTATAGTAAACAGTTACTAATCCTCTACCTTTGTATTATAAAAATTAGCTTCCCAATCAATTGCCCACTTTTTAGTATACCTCCAAATATGAACATGGAAACACGCGATTTTCGAGTAATATTTTTGTACGAGTTTAAACTCGGCCATTCAGCAGCTGAGGCCGCTAGAAATATTCGCAAGGCGTTTGGGGAAGGGAGTGTTGATGAACGGACCATTCACCGTTACCATTCGCTTGCCAAGTTTTCAGCTGGGGATATCAACTTGCCCCGAGGAAGACCTCTGTCCGCAATAGACAACGATGTCCTCAAACATACAGTAGAAGGAAACCCCTGCCAAACAGCTAAAGGACTCTCAGCACAACTAAATGCAAGTGCATCTACCGTTTCCAGATATTTAAAGTGTATTGGGAAAGTAAAAAAGCTCGATACATGGGTACCTCATGATCTCACTGAGCGGCAGCAAGGCCCCATGTTTTAAAACATACTGTGCAAAAATTGAAAGAACTGGGCTACGAAGTTCTTCCGCACCCACCATATTCTCCTGACTTGTCTCCAACAGATTACCACCTGTTCAGGAATTTAGACAACTTCGTCAAAGGAAAACTTTTTGAAAATGATGATCAAGTGAAATGTGCGTTTTCAGATTTTGTTTCACTTCAAAGCTCAGAGTTTTTCAGTTCGGGGATAAAAAAGTTGATGTCTCGTTGGGAAAAATGCGTAGAAAAAGAAGGAAAATACTTCGAATAAAATTATCTTGTTTTCATATCGTATTTTTAATAAAAATCCTTTCCTTGAAAACGGACATTTCATGTGACACAACCCAACAGAAATGATAATGCGACCCGACTATTTCGAAAAACCTAGAAATCAAGTACTGTACTACGTTTAAACATAAGGATATTCATAAGCATACGTGGACATCGCCGGATGGTGAAACACGGAACCAAATAGATCATGTTTTAGTACAAAACAAATGGCAAAGTAGCATAATTAACGTGAGATCATATCGTGGTGCAGAATGCGGTTCTGATCATGAATTAGTAATCGCGAAACTTCGACAAAAACTAAATACAAAAAAAAGAGAACACAGAACTATCTTCATCCTGAGATTTAGTTAAATTGAACCAGCCCCGAATCAGAAATCAATACGCGATAGAAGTAAAAAATAGGTTCGAAACCTTGGAATCTCTAGCTGAAGAACACGACGGCATAAACAAATCATGGGAAGAGGTCAGGGAAAATATTGTGTGTTTTGGGCAAATGTGTGTCTTGGGAAAATCTAAAATAAAAATAAAAACCGCTAAACTAAATTTCTTAAATAATCCAAACGATAATAGCGGGTTTTACTTTCGGGTAGTAAAAAGTGAGACTTCAAAATTCTTAAAAAATAAGAAAAGAGAGTATCTTAAAGGCAAAATAATAGAAATAGAAAAAACACAGAAGCGAAAATAACTTGTACAGAGATATAAACAAATCGCGTAAAAAATTTAAATCCCTGTTGAATGGGCTTAAAGATGCAAATAACAATATAATTGCGGATCCGACTGAGATATTAAATAAATTTAAATATCACTTTGACGGCATTGTAAATTCAGAAAATAATAATCTATCTCCTCACTCTGAATATCAGAGCGCTGATCCGTGGATAGATGCACCGAGCTTGAGTTTATAGTTATAAAGCTGCAGGAAACGATAATATCACGAATAAATTTATCAAGGCGTGTGGAGAAGCGGGCGTTTCTAAAATACATGTTTTAGTTAAAAAGATCTGGGAAAATGAAAAAAAATGCCCGAAGAATGGAAAGAATCAATACTTATTCCGATTTAAAAAAAGAAGGATAGAGGACGGATTGTAACAACTATCGTGGGAAATGTAGACGTAAGCGTTGATGGGAGGATTGCGTTAAGGCTGATCTTGGAGGCATGAGCTTGAACGGTGTTCATTGGACGAGTCTGTGTAAGCGGAATTTGGTGATATAGGCAACCACCCTTCGGGTTCGGTAAGCCCATTAGTATTATTATATGTCATTGACGCACCCGTCATTAGTGCACCCCACAGAAGGTGCGCCAATGATGAAACGGATGTTTTTTTTTAATTTCCCTTTAACCTACTGCTGTGGTATGAAAAAATATTCTGGTTTATACTTTATCCTACTCAATTGGCTGCTGATCGTATGTAGAAGCGAATTTTTAAAAATATTTTAAATATAAAAGAGGCGAGGACTATCTGAATTTGTTCAAAAACCTTCGGGAGATTATTCCAAAGCTCACCCACTTATCATTGACTCACCACTAGATCGTCATTAGCTCACTTTCTGATTTCTGGATTAATTAATTAATAATTAATGTAATTAATTATTTCGGCAATTAAATCGAATCAAGCTCTGCTGAGTGCTACATCAGATCAGATTTCACATATAGGGACACAAAAAAAAAAAAAAGAATGGTCCAAAAACTCAACCTTTAAAACTTTCAAGAAAGACGCACTCGATTGTACGTTTTGCTGAGAATGGCCCACAACACTTCTTTGCAATATTCATATTCACCAATTTTTTTTTTTATTATATTTTTTTTTTAGTGGCGCAACAGGCCATTGCAGGCCCTGGGCCTCGCGGTGTAATCTCCTGGAAGATTACACTCACGTTTGTCAATGCAATTTGTAGGGTAGGGTCATCAGTCCCTACGCCTAATTTTGTGAGTGGCCACCATTTGGCTGACGGATCTCACATACCTGGGGGAGAGCCTGTGAGTGAATCCCCAGTTAAAAACATCCTTATAAAAGCCCCGCCGGGACTGGGATTCGAACTCACAACTTTAGCATGATAGACTAGTGCGCTAGCCACTCAACCACGGGCTCCCCCTGATATTCACTAAATACTTGTCACTATTTTTCTTTTTCATTCATTGACCTCAATCCGAATCTTTATTAAGTTAACACCTCTTTATTATTTTAGAATCGTTATTAAGTTATTATAACAAGTAGAGATTTATTGCTCTTGCAATGTGCTTGCCATGACAATGCCATTAAGTACTATCATACGCATGCACTGCTTCAATGATAGGTACGTGTAAATTACTTCCATTTACGTGGTACGTGCTCAAATATTCAAAATGGTTTAACAACTGTGGGCAATGAGCTTGGAATGTAGCCAATAATGCGACTTTATCAAATAATCAGAATACATAATGTCGTACGATTGTTTTTATTCATATAACGTCACTTTTATGCCATAGTGGCTAATCGGAAGATGCTACAGTGGGAGTCGTAAATTTTAGTTTATCCACGAATTATTTAGGATAGCGATCTTTAACGAGTACCTAACATCGCACAGGCTCGTGACAAACATTTTATGTCACCTCTGAAAGAGGGCATAATCAAGGATTTTTTACAACCATTAAAACATCCTAGGGTCAACTGCCAGGTTTGAACTCGCGACCTTGGGCATAGGAGGTTATTATTCTAGCCACTACACCAAGGGTGACCCCTGTTTTATTTAGTTATTTAAAAAGATACTCAAAACGATTCATAATGTTAAAATCAGCGATGAATTAGCAATTTTCTCAAGAAAGTTCTCAAACGATTTTGATTAAACTAGCTAAATCGATGTAAAATGAATTGGACTTTAATGAGCGATTGAAATAGTGTTTTTTTTTTTAGTTTTTTTTAATATCTTCCTCTAAACTATATACACTGCCGGTCAAAAGTTTGAGACGACCTGTGGCTTTTATAAACAAATCATGAATAACCTCTATAACTACCTAAATAAAATTTAATTGTCTTATTATTATTTGTATTTGTAAACAATTTTGCTAATTAGGTATAAGAAAGGTTTGTCAATATCGTAAATAACAAGAAATAATTTTATCAAACATAATTATTACTGAGAATTCTGCCGTCATGGAAATAAATAAGACTAAACAATGTGATTTTTACAAGCTTTATTTACAGTCTAGTAATCCACCAATGGGAAATGATAAGATCAATTTTATTCTTACAATTAGTTTGATTTCTCGATTTCCAAAGTCGTAAGAAGTTTACTGCTAAGGTAATTTTCATTAAAGAATAGATAAATTATTCCGTTCAAGTGGGTATTCCATCCCTCATAATACAGAAATAAATAAATTAAACAACAAAACAATTTAAACAGATTAATCGATACAAACCAAAGAAAAACATCCATAAAACGAAGGTAAATAGCTAAGTAAAAAAGCGATAAGCAACTTTAAAATAAAAAAGTTTTATACAAAGGAATGTTGAGTAGGATTATTTAAAAAACGAATAAAACTAATTGATTGTTGGAAGTAATAATTTCTATTGTTATATCAGACAAAAACGGACAGTTATACCAAATACTCAACAGAAAATCTGAACTTGCAATTGACAACATATTATTAATCAACAAGACAATACTGAAGGGTATCTGGACCTACGGACTTGAACTGTGGGGGACAGCTAAACGTTCTAACATCAAACGCATTCAATCCTTTCAATCCAAAGTCCTCCGAACAATAGTAAATGCTCCTTATTATGTCACCAACCACACCTTACAGCACGACCTCAATATTCCATTTATTTTAGATTTTATTCCATCAAAATTTTCTAAATTCCATCAGAACCTTATCCATCACCCTAATCCGCTAGCTCAATCCCTATCCAGCTCCACACATCCTTACCATCCACCTAGAAGGTTGAAACGAGAGAGGCCACGAAACCTCTTTTAAATATGTATATATTGAAGTTCTAGCACTGGCCAGGTGTATGTATGTATGACGTTTGTATAGGTATGAGTGATTTCCAGACTTTGTAAACAATTTATTGATTCGTTTTGTATATATATATATATATATATATATATATATATATATATATATATATATATATATATAAATATATATATATATATATATATATATATTATTGTGATTTTATTGCTGTGTAAATATTGAATGAATGTAGAATGTATGTTATCTTTCGCCACTATTATTGATGTCGAAATTGGGACAGATTTTAATAATACTCAATAAAAAATTATTGTTTAAAAAAAAATTGTTAAATCATTCAAACTAAAATGAAAGTTTCCATTGAAACATTATAATTACTTTAGAAGTGAAGTGAATGTGGTCGGTTTTGCACACTAGATATTTTAACCTTTATGTTTCTTGTTCGGATTAGTTATTGTGCAATCGTAAAATAACATGCAATTACCCGCTTTTAATCTGGACTTAATAATAACCTGCATTTTTACTCGAGATTGCAAGGCGTTGTAGCCTTAACGACCTCGAGTCAAACGGCGTTGATTCGAATCCTTCCTGAATATTGGGAGAGAACCTGGAACTAGCAATCCTGACTATGATCGGATAACCTCAGTTAATTGAAGTGAAAATGAGCTCTCTAGACAGAGGCAGCAAAATCGCACTCAACAGAACTTCTACCTCTGTATTTCACTGATCATTCTTCCTTGCAAAGCTTGCACCAGAAAAGCTTCTTCTGAAATAGATGAGAAGTGAACCTAATTCATTTTTAATGACATTCAATTTCAGGCTATGTCAATTTGGAGGGCTATTAATTAACTTTTTTCTAGTTCAAATAATGAGAGGTTCCATTTATGAAGAATTCCGAAATGTGACAGTGGCAATTAATCCTCTGTCAACTTCACTCAACTAATTATGAATGCAGATTGCGGTGTTTGAAGTCAACGATGGAATGGTCTCTCCAAAATATTTTCCATTTATTCCACTTTCTATTCACCGCAGCCTGTGGAAAAAAAACTATTATGCAAAATTTGCAAAGTTACCTGGTGCATGTTATAACCATCTGCGAATGAATTTCGCTTGTTGTGGAAAATGCGTGTTATTATTCAGTTGCTAAGTTACTTAGTTCGCGGCTTCTATCTAAAAACTTAAAGATTAGAATTTATAAAACTATTATTCTTCCAACGGTTCTTTACGAATGTGAAACGTGGCCGCTTACTTTGAAGGATGAACAACGGCTTAAGGTTTTCGAAAATAAGGTATTGCGTAAAATATTTGGTCCGAAGAGAGATGAGGCCACTGGGGAGTTTAGAAGGTTGCACAACGCGGAATTGCGGAACTTGCATCCTGAGAATATAATCGAGCTGATTGCATCGCGGAGACTCAAATGGGCGAGTAAAGTTGTTGGGCTCGATGACGAGCGGATTCCGAGAAAGTTGGTATTTGCTGATCCGACTGGTAGGCGTCCGAAAGGTAGGCCGAAGCGGAGATGGGAGGATTGCGTTAAGGCTGATCTCGGGAGCTTGGGCTTGAATGGTGAACATTGGACGAGTCTGTGCAGGCGGAATATGGTGGTATCGGCATCGAACCTTCGGGTTCGCTAAGCCTATTATTATTATTATTATATGGAATAAATGGTATGGGAATGTGTTGCGATGGTGCTTCCAAATGACCACGTCTCGCAGAAAGGTCTAAGTGTTGTGTGAGTCCATATGGGTTTAATTAGAAATGTTGTATACAGAAAGTTAATTTCTAATATTCAGTTTTGATGACATACACACAGAAGATTTTTGGAATAATTCATTTATTTAGAATCGTGAGTAATGCAATTGAAAATTCGGATTGTTTATTTATTTATGTTTTATTCCGCATCTAACCTTTCGGGTCATTGATGGGTTTTGATTCTCTATATTTATATTGAGTTTAAAAGACCAATGTCTCTAAAAAACTCAAAAAGTCTTAAAATTGTGTCCTCATCATTTCTTAATGCTTCTTTTAAGTTTGAAGGTATGTTATGTCTTGTTCTGGTGTCAGTGTACAGTGTGCATGCTGTTACAATGTGTTTTATGGTCAGTGTTGTGTTACATGTATCACAGAATGACGGATGCAGGCCTCTCATTAAATATCCGTGTGTAAAGGCTGTATGGCCAATCCTCAGCCTTGCTAACACTACCTCTTCCTTCCTACTTTTCCTGCATGATGTGGTCCAAGGAGATACATCTTGCTTTATCTCTTTCAGTTTAGTACTGGAAGTAGCCCATTCAGTTTTCCACTTGTTAATAATGGCCTTACTGGTGGAGGTTCATTCAGCCTCGCCCCGTTTGCTTCTCTGTCGGCTACATCATTTCCCACAATAACGCAATGTGACGGGACTCATGCAAGTACAATTAAATTAAGAAATTTAAAAGGAAATTGAGAAATTCGGATTGTAAAATTGTTGCAATTGCAATAATTTCCCTAACTATATATTTTATATAGTTTGGCACCCAGGACTGCTTTACAAACTCCGTAAATTCCTCCCTCCTACATACTACCTCATCATCAAGTCCTACCTTTCTAAAAGATCCTTCAAAATAAACCACAATAATTCCTATTCACCCCTTTTTACTCACTCTGCTGGTGTCCCTCAAGGTAGTATCCTAGGACCCATCCTTTACACAGTCTATGCAGCTGATATTCCAACCCATCCTAAAACCTTCTTTTCTACTAATGGTGATGACACTTATGTGTTATCAGTCAATAACGATCCAACTATTGCCTCTCACACTCTTCAATCCCATATCAGATACCTTGAGGTATGGTGTCAGAATTGGAGAATCAAAATCAATTCCAACAAATCCACCAAATTACCGTTACCCTTCGTCGTAAGTCTATGACATCCTGCCCTACAGTAACCTTTAATAATATTCCGCTTGTCCCGGTTGAACAGATTCGCTATCTACGACTCTTACTTGAATACGTTTAACATAGAATGCGCACACAAGACTGAAACGACAAGAAACTGCCCGTTGCTTTCGCTTACTTCAACACTTACTTGACAGACGCTCTAAACTTCCACTTATCTACAAAAGGATAATCTATATTACTATCATAAGACCTATCTGAATTTACGGAGTTGAGCTCTGGGGCTCTACTAAACCATCAAATTCTTCCCGTATTCAATCCTTACAATCCAAAATCCTTCGGAAAATCCTCAACGCTCCTTACTTTGTCACGAATAAACTCATACATAAAGACCTTAATATCCCATATGTTGCTGATTTGGTCCGGACCAGGTATCAATCGTTCCATAAAAAACTCCACTCCCATTCTAAACCACTAGTTTCAATCCTTGCTTCCTCTTCCATTCCTGACAATCCTCCGAGGCGTCTGAAAAGGAGATGGCCTCGAGACCTTGTAGTTTAGATTAACCAGTGGAGTGCTGCCAATGGGCATTTACTCTTCATGTATTTCTGTTAGCTAATTTACTTGATGTATTAAGTAATACAATTGTAAATTTCAATAATATTAAAAAAAAAAAAAAAAATTATATAAAAGTAAGTGCAATTAAAAATTTACAAATAATTTTCCTGCTTTAAACGCATAAAATATATTTTAAGCAAAGAAGTAAGTGGTGTGTAATGCGCGTAGGATCCTGGTTTCTAAAAAAACCCAAAACGAAACACTCAAAATAGCTACAGCAATGGGACAAAGACAGGAAATGCTACAAACAACGGCGAAACCCTCTTACATTGTAAGTGGCAACATTGTAAGGTCCTAACAAACAGTCGAAGGAATAAACAATTCTAAACACGCTGCAAATAACTGCATCCAAACACATTCCAGACTTTGCGGGTTGGGAAAAAGGAAACTTCAAGAGTAAGTTTGTATACATCACGGCCCGAGACTCTACTCCAATAAACGACTATTTTAAATAGAGGAAGTTGACTTACTTTCACGTGTTTTATTTAATATAGCATTAGAATATGTCATAGAAAATGTTTGTTTGTTTATTTATTTAACGTCCCTTTATGCTACTATGGCTAATCGGACGATGCTACAGAGGGAGTCGTAAATTTTGCCTATCCAGATTTAATTAGGATAAGGGGATCTTTAATGAGTACCTGACATCGCACAGGCTCGAGACCACCTTTTAACGTCCACTCCGAAGGACGGCATAAGGAAGGATTTTTTACTCCCGTTAAAAACTCCTAGGACCACCTGCGGATAATTATTTATCTTATAGCTAATTTACTTGTATTGTTAAATACAGTTGTAAAACTCTGTAATAAATAAAATATTTTTATTTATTTATTTTTATAGCATAACATCGCTGGTGTAAGAAGGCAAAATTTTTTGTCATATCATTTTCCACATTTGATTATTTTAATTGTAAGGTTATCCATGAAATTTAGTATTGAATATTCCTACTTTTAAGTTTCTTTTTCTCCTTCTCTATTTCTATATAAAATCATATCGCCATTCTTGGTTTTGGGGAACAAGGCCATTTATATTCACGAGATGTTAAAATGTGAATTAATGTTGAAAACTATGGAAAATTAAACAAAGTATGTAAGTGAAAGTCGTGTGTTGCGCGCACCAGATGTTTTTGAGTTATACTAAGTTAAATGGTGCACTGAGTAAAATTTGAATAATAATGGAGCTTCAACTTTAAAGCTTTCTCTTCTTCGCAGTCGCTTCAGAATTAAGCTTGAAATTGAACCATTGTACTCGGGAATTGTAAATATAATTACTTCATGAAAATGAATGGTGAGTTCTGAAGTTGAATGCAAAGTAAATGTTGGTCGAAAGGTCTAACAACACCTTTACAATGAGAATATAAATTATTGAAGTTTTACAAGTACAGTATTACATCAGAGAAAATCTGGTGAACCTAACGTAGGACTTTTTTGTTAAAATTAGGAAAAAAAAGTAATCTAAAAAAAAATGTCTTTATTTTTAGAATATCCTTAAAAATATTTACAGAATGCGTTTATGTTTCATATTTTTTAATAAGTACTATTATCGAAAAATAATTACTACTATCGAATCAGAAAAGTTAAGTGCCTTTACTAGTAATGTAAAGGCACTTAAGAGGAAGACATTTTAAAAAATAGGGATACTATTCCAATGGCCGTTTCAAGTCTGGTAGGGAACAGATGAGTTGAAGAGAACAGATCCCAACCTCTCCTGCAACTTCTCTTCGGACCAAATATTTTACGCAATACCTTATTTTCGAAAACCTTAAGCCGTTGTTCATCCTTCAAAGTAAGCGGCCACGTTTCACATCCGTAAAGAACCGTTGGAAGAATAATAGTTTTATAAATTCTAACCTTTAAGTTTTTAGATAGAAGCCGCGAACTAAGTAACTTAGTAAGTGAATAATAACACGCATTTCCCACCTTTAACCGGGACTTTATTTCTTCCTGGATTTCATTTTTTCTAGTTATAATTGAACCTAAATACCAGAATTTCTCTACTTGTTCAAAAGTATGCTCTGATACATCAATATCACCAAGATCGACCCCGTTTCTGCTCCTAATCATATATTTCGTCTTATCGGTATTTAATTTTGATTTAATTTGGAACAACCTTCCCATAAATGTTTTTTTTTCTTCCAGAATTTTATTCCGTTGTTCTCGATTAGTAGTGCTACCTTTTCTGAGAATACAAAATGCTAAAATATCCGGAAATCTTGCCCACCCAACGGAATGAAGGCCAAAATCTTTGAAAATAAGTATAGTTTCTCCTCACTAGGAATTCCGCTATCTGCTTTTTGATAAGTTTTTTTACTTTCACTTACCTATATATGAAATATATAGTAAGGGGACGTATTGAGATCGTGGAAATTTTCGAATTCCAGTTTACATCGGAAATACACGTTTTAGGATCTCCTGATTCCAAATAACAAGCCCCCGAAAAATGACGTGTGTGGTAGGTCTAGAACGAAAATGAAATGTCGTATGAAAGTAAAATTTCATATTTATTCAAATTCCTATGCGCCCCAGATATTACAGTAAATTTTAACTTTTACTATGCATTGTGGAGCTTTTTACGATTTTCTCGAAAACAGCTCTAAAGATTTTGATCAAATTCGCTATATCGATGTTAAATTTTTAATGATGGAGTTTTTGTTGACCGTTGAAAAATAAGATGAGGAAGATGGTTGGGGGTGCGGTCATTAAATAGAAACACACATTAAAACAAGTGCTATTTTAATTATGTGCCGACGTTTCGGCCTACAATGTGGGCCTTCATCAGGGCTAAAAGAAACAAGATAACAACCAATGTAATTATAGACTTAATAATGCGTTAGGTATAGAATAATAATATGGTGACAGTAATATAATATGGGAACATAAATAAAATTACATGTAAAATGATAATAAGATGACAGTTATAAAAGTATGGAAATAAACAAAATTAAGATGATAGTTATAAAGTATGGATGACAGTTATAAAAATAATAAATAAGATGATAGTTGTACAGTATGGAAGTAAACAGAATTGGGATGATAATATTGCAATAAGAATATATAAAGAGAGACTAAGCAAATGAAAAAATTACAAAGAAACAATATGTTAACAATTAAAATTTAAAAAATTTTTATATATGAAAAATTTTGAAATGATATTTGACGGTTATATATTAAAAAATATAGTTAAGAGATTCTTATCTGATGTTGAATTTTAATGTATAATATACCGTTGGAAAACTAAAGATTATTTTATACAAAACATTGTAAGCGATAAGGGAGAGTGATAAAAAGCCGATAAACTAACTGATTGCCGTTGATAATAATATAATACATTGTTTAATAAAACACATGATTCTTCTGAAACTCGATGATTCATAAACACTTTATTTTCATCATTAACTATATTTAAAAAAAAAATGTTGTTAAATTTATTCTAATAACGAAGGTAAGTGAAAATCGTGTTTTGTGCTCACCAGATTTTTTTAAAATAGTCTATCAAACGTAAACATTTTGTTACACAGTGAGTTATTATAAGAAAAACCTCCATTATTTTTCGAACAACGCAATAGATCAATCATTATCGAAACAACGAGGACTTTGAAACTACGAAGGAACTTGGAATCGGATAAGACGGGACGAGAAGTAGAGACGTGCCAATTGTCAGTTAATTGCTCGCCTCTGAGTTGAGAATGCTGTTAATTAGCCAGAACTACGTGCTTCAACATTGTCAGCTCTATTCAACCTCAACACATTTCAGAAACAGGTCATTTATCGATGATGCAACAACTGTAAATCAATAGGACGTCAGGACGACCTGCTTTAATTAGCGAGATGAATGCGAAAATGAAAAAACGGAATGTTAAAATTTGTACCAAAAATAACTGATTTAACATTAATAGATGATGTTATTGTAGGAGAGGCAGGAAACGTATTTGAATAAAGGGTATAGCCGGCTAAGGATGGTAAATCAGCCACTATGGCCTTTTTGACTCAAACTTGGGGGCTCAGTAAAAATAATTAACCCAAATTTTTACCTTTTTAAATTCAAAAATTTACGATATGTTTTATAAAACCTCTTTTTTCGATTTTATTATTTTTTTAATATTAGTGGTAGAAGTAGAAAAATTATGATTTTTTCTCTGATCCTTCAGATTCAAATACATGGAAAAATTATATGATCATAATTCTTAAACAAAAAGCCGATTTTTAGCGGAAGAAAGAAAATCAAAATATATATTCTTTTAACCTTTTTACTTTCACTTACTATATATAGTAAGGGAAAGTATTGCGATCGAGAAAATTTTCGAATTTAAGTTTTCAACGGAAATACACGTTTTAGGGTCCTCTGAGTCCAAATAACCAAGTCCCGCAAAAAGGTCTGTGTGTGTGTGTGTGTGTGTGTGTGTGTGGTAACTACCGGGCGGAAACGGTAAGTCCTATGAAACTGAAATTTCATATTATAGACAACTATACGCCCGAGACGTGACAAAACATTTTTCATCAAAATGAGCTAACCAGAAGAGGCACTTTATACCATGCATTTTGCACCTTTTTTCGATTTTTTCGAAAACGGTTCCGACGATTTTGATTAAACTAGCTATATCGATGTAAAATTTAATGGGATTTAATATCATGTAGGTTTTTTTTCTGAATAAAATGGTCGGACTGGACTTAAATGCCGAAATTTACATTTTCTTCCCCTAAAAAACCTTTAATTTTGTAGATTCAATAAAAATAACTATATTATCTTGTTAACGCTGATGAAAAAGAGGTAAATATATAAATTGAATAAATTCGATACCAAACTAAAGGAGAAAACAGAAAACATATTTTTTAATGCAATTTTTCGTTTTTGAACATAAGAGTAGTAATATACCTGTATGATATACCATTGGAAAGCTAAACATTTTCGAAAAAATATTATCTCATACACAAGCTATTAAAAGTTAATAGAGAATGATGAAAAGAAGATAAAACTAACTGACTATTTTAGATAATAATATAATAGATTTTTTAATAAAACACATGTTTTTATAGAAATTCAATTTAATTAATTCTTTTATAGTTTCACGTATTTTTATCTCTAACTGTAATTGAAAATTCTTTCATTGATTTCAAAAAATGGAGGTAAGTGAAAGTCGTGTGTTGCCCGCACCAGATTTTTTTATTAATGTCTTTTATACTATTCTATACGCAGGAAATTTTTCAAGTGGTGAAACAATATAAAAAAAAATTAAAAACTCATTTTTTTCTGAAATCTTGCATTTTACACTTATATTTCTTATAATCATTGAAAAATGTGTAAACAAATATTTCTCACCAAAAATTCAGAATTACATTACTTATAAAACATTCAATCATTTTACTTCAAAATTATTAGAAAACAGCAACGTTTTCCACCATCCTACCGCTCTATAACACGGTCTATTTAGTCACTATCAATCGGCTTTTTGTTTAAGAATCATAATTATATCATTTTTTCATGTAATTGACTCCTAAGAATCAGAGAAAAAATAATCATTAATTAATTCCAAATTTTACTACTACTACTACTACTATGAAAAAAATTATAAAATCGAAAAAGAGGTTTTTAAAAAAATATAAAAAACCGCTTGATTTAAAAAGCTTGAAATTTTGGAGAATTATTTTGATTTGATTCCAAACTGATACCCCAAAGTTTGAGTCAAAATAGCCACGGGCGTAGATTTACCATTCCCGACTATACCCTTTAACAATGCATTGAATTCAGAATGAATGGATATACAGTAGTTTAATCTCAATCTCAATTAGAGTTTATATTTTTTTGAACGATAGTATAAAAAGTTAACAGAGTTTAAGAGTGAGATTTATATCTCACCTAATCAAAGTGTAAAGAAAATAACTGAATTTATCCATTTATCCTTTGTAGAATACGAAAACGAAAATAAATAATTTGATTTGTATAGAATTAAAAACAAATAATAACTTTAATTTCTGAATTTTTTTCTCATCATTGTCGTCATTGTTCTTTTGTTCTAATATTTGTTCGATAATTATCAGGCCGATTTGCAAAAGAAATTCTTGGATATTTTTTAAAACAATTTATTTATTCCAGTATCGCGACGTTTCAGCCTCTAGGGCCATTTTCAAGCTTCATGCATATCCATCTCCATTATCTTTTAATTTTACCGCTTTTCAGCAGCGTCGACATAATTTTTTTAAAATGTCATTTTTCAAAAAACTTAACAGTTTTCAGCCGCCTTGTTCAAATAAATTGTTTTAAAAAATATCCAAGAATTTCTTTTGCAAATCGGCCTGATAATTATCGAACAAAAATTAATTTCTGATTTGTTTCTCATTTATCGTACTAACCCGATACATAATAATACTACATAATACATAATATTATTTACTATATATATATATATATATATATATATATATATATATATATATATATATATATATATATATATATATATAAATTACGATTGCCTATGAAGTTTACACTTAAGCACAAACATGTTTTTTTCTACAACAAAATATTTATAAATGAATCTACAACACATAAGCTTTTTTTTTTACCGTAATTAATATCCTTTGAGACTGAAATATACTTTGAACTAATAGAACTGACATGAGCCTGCCTGTTCCATAACTGTAAGTAATTATAAATATAAAAAACATAAAGTAATAATTAAGCTGTCAGAGAAACAAATAGTAAAAAGGTCATTTTGAAACTTTTGTCATGTTAATTTCCTCTTTTGTAGATGACATTAAAGTCGGCAAAAAATACATTGTACCTTTTTTTCACTGACCGCAACCGCAACATTTCTTTGTCCCAGCCTTTGTCAAGTTAGCTGCCAAAACATTTCAAAGCCGCAGGCGATTTCAATCAGGTATAGGGTTCAATAATCGAAAAACCTAGTAATTTGAATCTGATTCAGCATAACGTTCCCTCTCTCTCTCTCTCTCTATATATATATATATATATATATATATATATATATATATATAGTATTGGTTGATTGCACTTCAATTAAAAATAACCCTAATAAGCCTGATCACAACTCATTTCAGAAAAACGGATCATTCATTCAAATTTTACTCACCCAAAATTATTAATTATGAAAAAACAGCTTCAAACGAAATTTTAAAGAAATGATTACTATAGAAAAAAAAATGAAAATTGCTCAATAAATAAAAAGTCGGATGTCCAAAACCTTAATGCATGTTACTCAAATTTAATAAACACATACTAAAAAAAGTCTGAATAATAATAAATACAACAAATAAAATGAAAACAAATAAATAAAAGGAGAAAACCCCAGACTCCTGACGTCATAATTATGGAAACTCCTCCATACCTGAACATATTCCCTTGTATCTTTACATCAGTGCTCTTTCAAAGTCTAGTATACGCATATTTCTATGTAATATTTTATCTAAAATTGTAAGTAAATGTCTAATAATATCTTTAACGTAAATTCTAATTGAATTATCTATTTACCTACTTACTGTATGTCTATTTATTTTTAATGTATTCTTTTCTATATCTTTAACAATAATAATTATTTTATAAAAATATTAATGTTCTGTTTTTTGTTTTCCCACTGTTAAGGCATAAAATAACTAAAACTATACGCCCGAGATCAAAATCGCCTAACTAGAAGAGCCACTTTATACCATGCTTATTGCACCTTTTTACGATTGTCTCAAAAACAGCTCGATTTTGATTTCACTCACAATAATGTAATAAAATTTAATGGGCTTTAATATGATATAGGTTTAATTCTGAATGAAATATTCTGACAGGGCTTTAATTTTGTAAATTCCAAAATATTGACCATATCATCTTAATGACATTGGTGAAGGGCGGCTAAATATACAGGTTGGACGAATTTGATGACCAACTAAAGGAATATAATAGAATTTATTTGTTTAAGATTTACATTCTTGTACAAATCAATTCAAATTATAAATCTCTTCAATTGCCAACATGAGTCTAGTTAATAATAAAAGTCCATTTATTCGGCTCTTGAGAAAAACTTAAAAATAATAATTGTAAACTATTTAAATAATACATTTTATCATTTGATTGATACATAATAGAAAAACGACACTGAAATAAAACGTAAAAAAAACAAACAAAAACAATTAACAACTTGAAAAACAAACTGAAAACATTCGCCGTACAATGAAAAATGATAAACAGTTAACCTTAGATAACTAGACACTTAATTGGTGTGTGGGCCTTCACAGTTCAAGGTATCCTGCTGATACATATGCTGACTTAGTGAACCAGAAAATGTTGTTCAGTTTTTCAATATTGTCTATTTGAAGAATTTTTTGGTCATCACTGGATTCTGATAAAAATGGTTGTAAATATCTTTCTCTGTCTTTCATGAGCTTTTCACAGTAGAGAAGGACATGCAACAGGCTGTTCAAGATAAACTGACCACAGAAAGTGCAGGTTTCTTGTGCTTTGAAGATGAACATTTTGGTTTTTCCATAAAGTGTGGTACGTTCTGGGCTCGAAATTCTTAACTGGCTCAATGATCTTATTTTTTTGATGTTGGCTGTATATGTCAGATAGGTCTCTGGGCTGGAGATATTGAAGCTGGAGATAGTTCTATATTTGGGGTTATGGTTAGAATTGAGAGATCGGTGGATGTCTATTGAAAGGTTAGATCAACTAAAGGATACAACAGCAAAACTATTTTTTATGTAATATTTTGTTTTTTAAAAATAAGAACAGTAATATAGACGTATAATATACCGTTGGAAAGAGAAAGATTTTAGAAAAAAACATTATGTTAAACACAAAATTCTAAAAGGTGACATAAAGTGACGAATGGGGAATAAACTTATTATTGATTAACAATTTAATGGTTCTTTATTTAATCTTATCCCATTTGTCCTTGATCTAATCCCCTCCAAATTCATAATCTTCCATCAGAAGCTTACTCACCTTCCTAATCCCTTGGCACACTCCCTATCCAGTTCCAAACATCCCTATAACCCTCCTCGTAGGTTGAAGCGGCAGTGGCCCAGAGATCTCTTGTTAATATGTCATTGGAGTTCTGGCAATGGCCAGCTTCTCCAATCATGCCCTTAGTGTATGAGGCTGTAGCGCCCTCTCGCAGCCTCCACTGGCTCTCAAGACCAGTGACGCAGCTGAAAGAGAGGCGCTGGGATCTTCTGGCATTGTGCCTCGACATCCACTAGTGGATCTCGAGGTTTGATCCAGTGAACCCAGGGGCAGTTTGTAAATATTGTAAATAGTTATGAATGTGAACAAGATTGTTATTATTATTTTCTTTATAGTATTTATTCAATTTTGTGTATATATATATTTTTTTCTTATTTGATTAGTCTTTATTAATTTTTTTCTTTAATTTTATTTCCAATGTACATATGGTATGAATGATTTATTCTATCTCTAATACTCATTGCCCCAGAAGGTGGCAGATTGTATTATCTCTTAATATAACAAATTAAAAAAAAAAACTTTTGACGTCCCCTCCGAAGGACGGCATAACTAAGTATTTTTTAATCCCATTAAAAAATCCTAGGGCCACCTGCGGTTTTGAACCCGTGACCTTTGGTATAGAAGGCTGTTATGCTAACCATCCAGCTTACAAGTCAATCCCTCCACTACATTTTTTAACTGAAAACTGTCGTTTAATTTTCTAAGGAAGCTTGATGGTGTCAAACTGATCGTAAAAAGAACGTTGCACAATGGAAAGCTACAGACCCACAGCCATAATGTCAACACCCCAATAATATTCTGAATATTCCATACGTTATCAACTGCCGCAAGATACCAAAGCAGTTAAATACACCCTGTTAATGACGAAATAGTTCGATAAGTTTTAATACGAATTTTCTATAGAGCACTCTGCTTGATTGGAAGCCAGTATACTTAAGATGTCTCTGGACCTAACATCCAATTTACTAATGAAATTAGTGTTGGCATGCAATATATTTTCGATATTACGCTGTAATCATTATAGTAACCTCATCAATATATTGGATAATTCAATCAAAATAAATTATTAGTTTTCCTACCGGATGTCTGAATCTTGAAACTGTAAATTATTTATTGTTTTTCATACTAGTTAATATCCTATTAATAGCTATATGTGTGTGTTTCTGTGTATGTATATATATATATATATATATATATATATATATATATATATATAGATAGATAGATAGATAGATAACTGTTTTTTATTTCTTTAAGCGTATTACGACAACAAAATATTGTAGATATAAAAAACATTTGTAGAACTATGGTATTTTAAACCGTCAGTCCGGAGCCGATCTGTAAAGTTTTACAAATTATATAATATTCAAAAACAGGTCACTCACTCATTCTATTCAACTTCTAGCTGTATTAACTTATAAATAAAACAACAGTAAAAAAAAAAAAATAATAATCAATTAATATCACATATTACAAAGTTTTTTTTTTTCAATTATAATTAAATTCTTTAATAAGCCTATATCTATAAGGCCATGCTATTTTACAAAAATTGTATACAGACAACCAGTTATCACCATTGAGACATTTTATTCATCCATCATCAACTTTTAGAGAATTCTTTCCAAAACGATTTTTTCTAATTTCAGACAGAATCGGACATGCAGCTAGGAAATGAAATGTATTTTCTGTTTCTTTTTTATTGCACAAGGAACACATCACACTACTATTTGAATAAAATATGTTATAGTTGAGATAAACTAGTTCACATCTAACTTTGAATATCCATTTAACCCCATTAAAGGTTATTTTATTATCATCAAGATAATGTGTTCCATAGTCATAATTTAAGTTTTTATACAGATACATTTTTTCCGAAACTGTAGCCTATTGTACATATTTTAATTTGTAAATTTCTGTTAACGATACTCTAAATTCCTGTAGGATTAAATCCCATTTATTTTTATTGTCAAGTTTAATGTCTATGTCAATATTATGTTTTTCAGCTATTTCTCTTAAATCCCTTATCCAGTATGCCTTTTGTTTAACGACTTCATTATTTAATAAATATGGTAGCCTATTTTTTCTCAGGTTTTTAACTTTTATAACATAATTATGCTGTATTTTCAAGGTTTCTATAAACATTGGTACTATTTTGGTTTCTAAATGTATTAAGTAGGAAGGGGTATATAAATATATATATACATAAATTATTTCACAATAGTTAATTATTTCGAAATAACTATATTACGGTATAAATGTTTATATAGCTGTTGATAGAATATTAACTAATATGAAAAGCAATTAATAATTCAAAGGAAAATGGCCGATCACCACTGCTAATTTCCAAACGCTATCTCTGATATTTCTAAATAGATTTCAGTGATTCTTTTATTCGTTTTGGAAAAAGAATTAATTCCCTATCGACTAGCACTAAGAACTTAATTTTTGGAAATAATCTCTTCTTACTTTTGTTCATATGTATTCATTAATTTTTGGTAAAATAAATGAGTTAAGCGGTGTACTGATTCTAAAATTCAGATTTTTTTCTACATCTTCGAAAATAACGGAGTTACAATTGGTCCAGTAGTTTCGGAGAATTTTTTTATTTTACTAAAACTTATTTTATTTTTAAAACTTTTTTATTTTACGTTATTAGGGTTCAGCGTATCTTAGAACTTAAGCCATGGATTGCAAAGGTTAATTAGTAAAAATAATAAACCAAGAAAAATAACGGTTTGCAAAAATAGCCATGGAACGAACCACGATAAGGGAAGAATACCAAGATGAGAATTGAATTGTGATTGAATGAAAATGAATATTATTCGATATCATATAATAAAAACTAACGGGAACCAAGATTAAATAAATAACAACAAAACATTGTTATGAATATTTTCGTTTGTTATTTTCAATAACCATTGCAACTGACCTTGAAACATAAAATAAATAATATAAAATTGTTTATTTGTTTATTTATTTAACGTCACTTTATTCTACCGTGGCTAATCGGACGATGCTACAGTGGGAGTCCTAAATTTTACCTATCCAGGTTTAGTTAGGATAGAGATCTTTAACGAGTACCTGACATCGCACAGGCTCGGGACCATTTTTTAACGTCCCCTCCGAAGGACGGCATAACTAAGGATTTTTTACTCCCATTAAAAAACCCTAGAACCACCTGCGGGTTTGAACCCGTGACCTTTGACATAGGAGGCTGTTATGCTAATCACCTAGCTACAAGTGATCCCAAATAATATAAAATAAAATAAATGTATGTGATGTATAAATTCAATTAAATAAATATTCAATTCTGATTTTGAACGGAAAGACAGAACCTAATTGTTAGCCTAAGCTCAAGATTCCGATATTTAGTTGATTTTATTCTTAATTTAATTATGTTTTATTATTACAACCGTTTACCCTAATTATATACTATAATAAGTAAAATAAGCAAACAGTCTGTATTAGAAATAGAAGTTCCGGCTATTTTTACTTTTCACGTACCTATATTACATTGCGATCGGGAAAATTTTCGAATTCCAGTTTTCAACGGAAATACACGTTTTAGGGTCCCTTGAGTCCAAATAACCAAGTCCTGCAAAAAGGACTCTGTGTGTGGTAACTCCATTGCGTAAACTATAAGTCCTATGAAACTGAAATTTTATATTTAAAACATCTATAAGCCCGAGTGTTACAGAAACTTTTTCATCGAAATGAGCTTACCAGAAGAGCCACTCTATACCATGCATTTTGCACCTTTTTCAATTTTCTCGAAAACAGTTCCGACGATTTTGATTAAACTAAGCTATATAGATTTAAATTTAATGGGCTTTAATATCATGTAAGTTTTATTCTGATTAAAATGATCTCACAGGGCTTAAATGCCGATATTTTAAATTTTCTTCCCCTAAAGTACCTTTAATTTTGTAGATTCAATAAAAATAACTATATTATCTTGTTAATGCTGATGAAAAACAGGTAAATATATATAAATTGAATAAATTCGATACCCAACTAAAGGAGAAAACAGAAAAAATATTTTTTAATGCAATTTTTCGTTTTTGAACATAAGAGCAGTAATTTACATGTATAATATACCGTTGGAAAGCTAAACATTTCAGAAAAAAATATTATCTTATACACAAGCTTTTAATAGTTAATAGAGAGTGGTGAAATGAACATAAAACTATCTTCTTATTTTAGATAATAATATAATAGATTTTTTAATAAAACACATGTTTCTAAAGAAATTTAGTTTAATTAATTCTTTAATAGTTTCACGTATTTTTATCTCAAACTGTATTTGAAAATTCTTGGATTGATTTTAAAATGGAGGTAAGTAAAAGTCGTGTGTTGCCCGCACCAGATTTTTATAATAAGAAAATTAATATAGACGTATACTATGCGGTTGGAAAGAGAAAGATTTTAGAAAAAAACATTATTTTTTACACAAAGTTGTAAAAGGTAATATAAAGTGACAAATAGGGAATGAAGTTATTACTGATTAACAATTTAATACAGTTATATTATTTAATCTAAATCATATGTTTCCAACGAAAATGAATACACGTTTAATTAAAATCAACTTAAAATATTTTTCAAGAATAAGTGAAAGTGAAAGACGTGTGTTGCCCGCACTAGATGTTTTAAACATAAACTAAGCACAAGTGCCTGAGATGAAGACACTTGGAAGGAACAGACTTCCTCAGATGGGACCACACTTACAGATGTCAGTGTGTGCCTTGTATATTGCCTCTACGAGGGCCTTCTCCGTGTCATTGCTTATATAGGGCTGTAACGTTCGGTCATCTGCTCTGTATACTTGAGGTCTGTATTGCCGATGTCAACTGTTTTAGAATATATCATTGTAGTTCTAGCGACGGCAGATCCGGTAGTGTTGTTTTTAGTTTATGTAGTTGAATTGCAGCAGAGGTAATATTGCTAATAAGAGTCAAGAAATAGTTTTGAAGTTATTCGCAGACAAAAAATATTGAATTGTTTCACATGAAATGTCCGTTTTTATAGTTTATAAGGCTGGGACAAAGAAATGTTGCGGTTGTGGTCAGTGAAAAAAAGGTACAATGTATTTTTTCCGACTTTAATGTCCTCTACAGAAGAGGAAATTAACATGACAAAAGTTTCAAAATGACCTTTTTTACTATTTGTTTCTCTGACAGCTTAATTATTACTTTATGTTTTTTATATTTTTAATTAAGTACAGATCTGGAACAGGCAGGCTCATGTCAGTTCTATTAGTTCAAAGTATATTTCAGTCTCAAAGGATATTAATTACGGTAAAAAAAACAGCTTATGTATTTTATTGGGTTGTTTCACATGAAATGTCCGTTTTTATAGTTTCTGAAATACATAAAGGCTTTTGCAGGTCTCTGTGGTTTTCTTCCGAATGTTTACATATTAAAAGTAAACAGTTACTAATCCTCTACCTTTGTATTATAAACAATAGCTTCCCAATCAATTACCCACTTTTTAGTATACCTCCAAATACGAATATGGAAACACGCGATTTTCGAGTAATATGTTTGTACGAGTTTAAACTCGGCCATTTAGCAGCCGAGGGTGCTAGAAATATTTGCAAGGCGTTTGGGGAAGGGAGTGTTAATGAACGGAACATTCGCCGTTGGTTTGCTAAGTTTTCAGTTGGGGATACCGACTTGGAAAACTTGCCCCGAGGAAGACCTCCGTCCGTAATAGACAACGAGGTCCTCAAACATACAGTAGAAGGAAACCCCTACCAAACAGTTAAAGGACTCTCAGCACAACTAAATGCAAGTGCATCTACCCTTTCCAGACATTTAAAGTGTATTGGGAAAGTAAAAAAGCTCGATACATGGGTACCTCATGATCTCATTGAAAGACCCCATGTTTCAAAACATACCGTGCAAAAATTGAAAGAACTGGGCTACGAAGTTCTTCCGCACCCACCATATTCTCCCGACTTGTCTCCAACAGATTACCACCTGTTCAGGAATTTAGACAACTTCGTTAAAGGACAACTTTTTGAAAATGATGATCAAGTGAAAAGTGCGTTTTCAGATTTTGTTTTACTTCAAAGCTAAGAGTTTTTCATTTCGGTGATAAAAAAAGTTGGTGTCACGTTGGGAAAAATGTGTAGAAAAAGAAGGTAAATACTTGGAATAAAATTATCTTGTTTTCATATCGTATTTTTAATAAAAATCATTTACCTTGAAAACGGACATTTCATGTGACAGCCCGATATATTCAAGATATGGAAATTTTTTATTTTATATATGGATCAATCCATTTGAAATCATCAAATTTTCATAAATTTTGCCGACCAACATTTTTTATACAAATAATTTTTTTAAAAAAACTAGTTATTCTCTGGTCTTTTACGAATAAAAAAACGTGGATAAATTTTTTTGCTGGCAAATACTTTTAGTTATAAGTCACCTTTGCGAAGGAAAACGTATTGGGAAAATCTCTGTAATTCTGAAAATTTCACAGATATCGAGTCAAAACAAAAACTAGCAATAAGATAAGGACATGCTTCATTTATTTTGTTCCCACAATTCATCAATAACAATCGATACCAAGATGATATGGTTATTTTTATAGAAATTACAAAATTAAACGTACTTGTTTATTTATTTAACGTCACTTTATGCTACTATGGCTAATCGGACGATGCTACAGTGGGAGTCCTAAATTTTGCCTATCCAGGTTTTATTAGGATAGGGATCTTGTAGCTGGGTGGCTGGCGTAACAGCCTCCCATGCTAAAGGTCACGGGTTCAAACCCGCAGGTGGTCCTAGGATATTTTAAAGGGAGTAAAAAATCCTTAGTTATGCCGTCCTTCGGAGGGGACGTTAAAAGGTGGTCCCGAGCCTGTGCGGTGTCAGGTACTCGTTAAAGACCCCTATCCTAATAAAAACCTGGATAGGCAAAATTTAGGACTCCCACTGTAGCATCGTCCGATTAGCCACAGTAGCATAAAGTGACGTTATATAAATAAACAATATATATTTCATAAGTAAGTGAAAGTAAAAAAACAAACATTCAAAATAAATAAATTTTCGAATACAAAGCTCTCTTACTTAAATAAGAAGAAATATGGTAAAGGATATATTAAAGCGTTGAGCATTGTACTCACACAGGCAGATCTATTGTGTTGTGGTGAGATACTACCATAAAGGCAGGCTGTTAACATTATTTTTTATTCCCTTGATTTCTTTCAAAAAACCTGGCAAATCATGTTTTATGGCGATTCTTGATGGTAAAACATCATCTCGGCAAGGATGAAAAAAAAACTCCTTTAGGAAAGAGATTCAGTGAAGACAAGATTAAGAACGGGGAGAGAGAAGACTGCGTACACAAGCGAACCATTGTCTGCTTTCTTCAACATCATTACAAAGGCAAGTCGAGGGGGAAAAGAAAACTCACAAAAGCCTAATATATATTCTCCATTATACTCGTGTTTTGTGGAGTCAGATTACTAAACAAATATCCTGAAAAATAAAAAGGTTGTCGATTCTAAACGGACTTAATTCCTAAATATATTTATTTATTTTATCATATTTTTTTTCTCATTCGTAGATAATATCAAGCATTTACTTTTGAATAGAAGCCTTAGCACTGAGAGGATTCCATGTATAAAGGTACACTGAGCGTTAAAAGTATTTGAATAGAAGCCTTAGCACTGAGAGGATTCCATGTATAAAGGTACACTGAGCGTTAAAAGTATTTGAATAGAAGCCTTAGCACTGAGAGGATTCCATGTATAAAGGTACACTGAGCGTTAAAAGTATTTGAATAGAAGCCTTAGCACTGAGAGGATTCCATGTATAAAGGTACACTGAGCGTTAAAAGTATTTGAATAGAAGCCTTAGCACTGAGAGGATTCCATGTATAAAGGTACACTGAGCGTTAAAAGTATTTGAATAGAAGCCTTAGCACTGAGAGGATTCCATGTATAAAGGTACACTGAGCGTTAAAAGTATTCGGAATTCGTGTTTCTTTTCATTTAATAAGTACTTTTCACGACCAGAATAGCATAGAATAGAATATATTTTATTTGTGAAAGACAAAGTCTTGTACAAATTTACAACATAAAATACAATTACAAAAGAAATATAACCTGAGTCTAGTGCTCTTTACCCAAAACATTAAACAAAAGATAAAACATGTACTCCTTGACAAAATAGTAAACAAAAATAAAACGAACTGGATAATACAAAATTTTTTAACGTAATATTGATTACTACACAATATTAAACTTAAAATAGTGAGACATCTAAAATAAACGGAAGCGTTTTTTTTTTTTTTTGTCGTATGCTTGTATGCCGCTGACAAAGGAAATAAAGTATAACCTCGAAAATAATTTTATTTTCTATGAAGGACCTGGACCTTAACCATTAACCATGACACAACATATGTTTAAGATGTAAATATAAAGACTGCTCAGTCTGGCTTCACTATTAATCTTCAAGATATTTTCAATTTTTTGTAGGTTACAGGATACGGATTCAGACGGTTTTATGATATATTGTCTATTGTCTTTAAAGGTTGGGCAATGTAGGAGGATATGGTACAAACTATTGTTGAAATAATCATTGCAGAATATACACAGTTCACGACTATGAATTTATATAATTCTTTAAAGGAGACTCCTATAAGGGAAAATCACTGACCAGATAACCGAAAAGTTTATTGATTTTAAATATATCCGATTAATAATGTAAAATTACAACACCATTCTGTGTCCAAAGAATTCGGAAATCGTAATATCCTGCTGTTTAATGGTTTCATATTCTCTCTAATCTTCCACATAATTTTATGTTTTAAACAATTCTTCTTCCTCATGTTACAGATACCCAACATTGGAAAGATTTTTTTAAAAATTAAGTCCCTAAAATTTTTTAAAATTTTTATTTTAAGATATTTACTGATATTTTCAACTGTATTAAATAAAAATACATCTTGTAAATGTGATGGTAATATATACAACTGTCATGAAATACATGTAGAGACACTACCCAGTGCCAGCACTCTAAAAATATTCTAAACTAGAAAGGTCCCGGGCCATCTCCTTTTCAGGCGCCTCGGAGGATTATCCGTAATTGAAGAGGAAGAAAGGATTGATACCTGGTCCGGGCCAAATCAGTAACATAGGGAACATTAAGGTCTTTATGAATAAGTTTATTCATGACAAAGTAAGGAGCGTTAAGGATTTTGGATTGTAAGGATTGGATAATAATAATAATAATAATAGGCTTAGCGTACCCGAAGGTTCGATGCCGATACCACCAAAGTCCGCCTACACAGACTCGTACAATGTTCACCATTCAAGCCCAAGCCCCCGAGATCAGCCTTAACGCAATCCTCCCATCTACGCTTCGGCCTACCTTTCGGACGCCTACCAGTCGGATCAGCAAATACCAACTTTCTCGGAATCCGCTCGTCATCGAGCCCAATCGTCTCCGCGATGTAATCAGCTCAATTATATTCACAGGATACAAGTTCCGCAATTCCGCGTTGTGCAACCTTCTAAACTCCCCAGTGGCCTCATCTCTCTTCGGACCAAATATTTTACGCAATACCTTATTTTCGAAAACCTTAAGGTGTTGTTCATCCTTCAAAGTAAGCGGCCACGTTTCACATCCGTAAAGAACCGTTGGAAGAATAATAGTTTTATAAATTCTAACCTTTAAGTTTTTAGATAGAAGCCGCGAACTAAGTAACTTGTAAGGATTGGATGCGGGAAGAATTTGATGGTTTAGTAGAGCCCCAAAGCTCTACTCCCGAAGTCCAGATTGGTCTTATAATAGTCATGTAGATGAGCCTTTTGTAGTTCAGAGGAAGGTTTGACCGCTTGTCTAGTAAGTGTTGAAGTAGCCTAAAGCGGCGAGCAGTTTCTTGTCGTTTTAGTCGTGTATGTGGAAGTCCCTAAAATAAAAACGCCAAGATCAAACAACGGCTTCGAATATTTTTTTAAAGTTAAATAGTTGTGTAGATAATATATTAATAAAATATAAAAGCAAAAAAGTAAGCGTCCTAAAATATTAAATGTTAAAACTGAAAGATAGTTTATACATCAAACAATAAAAGAAACCTCAAATGAGTAAACCTTAGCTTATTTCTGGATTTTCCGACCTTGCTGAAACACAATAAATGTTTAAACTGTTCACAGCGTTCTAAAAAAATAAGAAAAGAAAAATATAGTAAAAGATTACGAAAAACGTCTTTCAGCAGGCAAGGCAATAACATAGCCGGCTGAATGTTTGTAACATTTTTTAAAGAGAAGGTTGATGAATTAAAATGTTTACAGATGACTCCTATACTGAAGTACACGGATCTTATGAAAAATTTATGGTCTGGAGGAAACCAAATAAAAAATTTAGTATGCCAAGGTAAAACACCTTGAGTGATCTTGTGGTGTTAGTGTTAGCTTTGATAATACGGTGAGGTGAGAAAATCGAATTGAAAAATATCTATGCTCAGCAATCTGTAGTTGGTAAAAAGATAGTAGCATTAGGAAAGAATTGAATAATTTTAATAGAATAGAAAATAATTTTTATTCAGAGACTGGATCCCTTAAGAATAACATGTTAGTACAGTTGAAATATACATGTCTAGCCAACAGACAGAAGGAACATAATTAATTACCATTTAGAATTATAGATGAATATATATATATATATATATATATATATATATATATATATATATATATATATATATATATATATACAACAATAACTAAAAACAACATCTAGAAGATAACTGTGTTAAAGAAAACGAAAAATAAATGAATTGATAACATAATATAAAATAAATATATAAGAAGAAGGAAAAAAGAAAATTTTTCCTGGGACTTAGTCCGCTAAGAATAACATCAGCTTTGAGATAATATAGGATCTATATATGGTCAAGAATAAATGAAAAATAAACCAAATTATTCTAGATTTGGAGTCTTTTAGAATGTATTCATTCATCAACGAATAAATTAACTTGGAATGATAACTCACCTCAGCTGAATTGTCAGGTAAGCAATCAATATAAATGGAGAAATAGTTTTAAGACAGTAATATCCGATTATAGACTGAGTAGATAAATTATAACCCTCGAAGTTATGTAAATTGTTGCAAATAAATAATGAACTAGCTCGAAATAGGCAAGTTCTAAACGACCAGAGGTTAAATATATACTGCTGGGAGGGTAGAAGGACGCCAGTGGCTAAGGCAGGCTGTAATTTGCGGTGCGATCAGATCACATCTCAGTGATTGCTTGAGGCCGCACCTTCGCTCTAAAGATAGAGAGGTCTTCAAAGAATTTGAGGCCCAACGTGTGCTTCGTCTATCTCCGAATATTTCTTAGCAACACGTATATTTTTTTTAATGGACTAAACTCAGAACAATGGGCTATGAAGGTATTTATAAGAATGAAATTATCGGAGACTACCAATGTGGTTTTAGTCGGAAGCGCTCGACTATTGATCAAATATTTTCCTTACGTCAAATATTAGAGAAGAAGCTGGAATACAACGGTGTAGTCCATCAACTTTATATAGATTTTAAAAAGGCTTATGATTCCATAGACCGTCAGAAGCTATATAACATCATGATTGAACAGGGAATACCTAGAAAGTTAGTAAACCTAGTAGAGATGTGTTTGTCGGAAACATTTCATAAAGTTAGAATCGGTCATAATTACTCCGAGAGATTTGAGGTGCGATCGGGTTTGAAACAGGGTGACTCCCTTTCATCTGTGTTATTTAATATAGCTTTAGAATATGTCATAGAAAAAGTGATGTGTACCGAGAAAGGTTTAATTATTAGTGATAAGATTACGGTTTTGGGGTATGCTGATGATTTGATACTGCTAGGTGAAGACACAGGAACCACACAACTAAATACAAGTGTGTTAATAAAAACAGGTAAGGAAATAGGACACGAAATAAATATCGATAAGACGAAATATATGATTAGTAGCAGAAACGGTGGCGATCTTGGTGATATTGATATATCAGGGCATATTTGAGTTTGGTGGTATTGGCATCGAATCTTCGGGTTATTATTATAATCAATTGAGACGTTGATTTCTAAAAATTACTAAAGGACAAATTTACTATTTATCTTCTTTATTGAAGAAGAAACAAGTAACAAATATAACAATTGCGAAAACAAATAATGCAACAGATATCTTTAGAGTTTTCTGGTAAAAGAGATTTTTCACGAAATTGATATTTCATTTATGAGAATGAGATGCCCTTAATTAGGATAAGCCTTTATTTACACATATTTACAATTTATACATAAAGTTTGGACGTAGAGGAATAGACAAAGGGTATATCTAAATTATAGAAGAGATGTACATTGACAACAAAGGATACATAGAAATGGAAAGGAGAGGCAATATATATCCGATTAGGAAAGGAGTTAGGCAGGGAGACCCACTATTACCAAATATTTTCCTTTCAGAATTAGAAAGGATCTTCGAAGCCCTAGATTGGGAAGATATGGGAATCTCTATCAATGGAAAGAAGCTCAATTCATTAAAATTTGCGGATGACGTAGTTCTAATAGCAAGTTCGGAAGATGAGCTCGTCATACATTGATTTTATTTATTCGAAAATCCGGTGCGGGCAACACACGACTTTCACTTACCTCCGTTTTTAAAATCGATTAAAGGATTATCAAATACAGTTAGATATAGAAAAGTGTGAAACGATTAAAAAATTAAGTAAATTGAATTCCTATAGGAACGTGTGTTTTATTAAAAAATCTATTATATTATTATCTGAAATAATCATTTAGTTTTATCGGTGTTTCATCACTCTTTATTAACTTGTTCAAGCCTGTATATAAGATAATATTTTTTCTAAAATCTTGAGCTTTCCAACGGTATATCATACATGTATATTACTGCTCTTATGTTCAAAAACAAATAATTGCATTAAAAAATATGTTTGCAGTTTTCTACTTTAGTTGGGTATCGAAATCGTTCAAATTAAATATTTACCTGTTTTTTTGTTTTTTTTTTATCAATGATAACAAGACGATATGGTTATTTTTATAGAAATTATCAAGTTAAAGGTACTTTAAGCCCTGTTTCTGAGACTATTTCAATCATAATGAAACCTACATGAATTATAGCCCAAAGAATTGCATAGCATTTTTTATCAGTGGTAACAAGATAATATGGTTATTTTTATACAATATACATAATTAAAGGTACTTAAGGGGATTAAACCCTGTCAATTAGAATGAAACCTACATGATATTAAAGTATATTAAATTTTACATCGATATAGCAAGTTTAACTAGAGCCGTTTTTGAGAAAATCGTAAAAAGTTGTAATGGTATTAAGTGGTTCTTTTGGTAGGCCGATTTTGATGAAAAAGTTGCTGTAACATCTCAGGCGTAGACGCTCTTAAAATATTAATTTTTCAGATTTATAGAAACAATTGTTTCTACGCTAGACTTACCACATATACACAAACATTTTCGGAACTTGGTAATTTGGACACAGGAGACCCTAAAATGAGTATTTCCGTTAAAAATTGAAATTAGAAAATTTTCAAGATCGCAAAACTTTCCCTTAATACATATTTCATACAGAGCTAAGTGAAAGTAAAAAGACCCAAAATGAAAATGACTACAATAATTTTTAGTTATCTTCCCCTAAAGTATTATTTCATTTAAAAAAAATAACGTTTTTCACACAATAGTTTTTAATAAAAAATAACGTACACAAGCAATAACAGATTGACAAATATATCTCTAACGAGTACAGGAAAGAATAAATTCATTTCATAGAGAATGGAAGAAATAGTAAAACAAAAACGAAATAATATTTATAAGATTGACTCTAAAAATTTATTAGGAAGTGAAGTTGTTATTTCCGCAGCTACATCCAGCATGACATTTTTATCGTAGAGCTCGCAATGTGTTTCGCCCACTTTGTAACGGTACCGAAAAAAATAAAAGAAATCTCACTCAAATATAAATCTTAACATTTGTTTTGTTCACTAACATCATCAACCTTTTTTTGAAATAAAAGTTTTATGATTGGCATTGAAGGCGTCTCTATTGAGCAAAATAATACCAAGTCAGAATTTAAATATAACCATAGCTTCTCCTTTTAACGTGATTCATGACATCATTTATAAAATATAATATTTCTTGCGCTTTAATGCACCTAATTTTCTCTGAACTCCAGCCCAAGTCGGTCGATCTCTTTCAGTCCTCTTGGCACAAACCATCTCGATCACCTGTGCCAGGTGCATCCAAAATATACTGAGTTAATTTTATCTAATTAATAATCTTGAGATTGTGCAGAGAAAGATTATTAAGGTAATTTCGGATATCAATAAAAGACCCCCATCAATTAATATATTCTCGGACCTTGGTGTAATGTTTTCAAAAACATTATACAAGGTCTCAATTATGAAGAAGCTGTACTTAAGACGGGATGAGCTAGTCGGAAAGATTGACCACCGTTTTTCTAAAAGACTGAAAAATTTCTTAGCTTAGTTGTGCCAAGACCAAAACATACATCGAAGACACACCAGAATTTTTATTCCATTGCTACTGTTTACAACAATATTCCTCCAAATTTTGAATTTTCTCACACGAATCCTCCAAAGTATTCAAATTATTACTACAATGTTAAAATGTGGGCGAAATCCCCCAGTGAAGAAAAAATTTCTGAATTATTGAATCCAAATTACTTATCGCTATATACATGTCGTCAATGCCAGCCTGCGTCACTCACTCTGATATTTATCCTGTATACTCGTACAAGTATATGTATTTTTTATTGCCTTTTGATTTTGTCAATTACTGTTTCTTACTGTGTACTATGTTATGTTTCTTCATAATGCTTATTATATAATTCAATCTTGTATTATTTGCCTTAATTTTATATCTTGAATATATGAATTTGTATTCTTTATTGCTTTTGGTTTAGTCAATTACTGTTTAAGTCTGAGTACTGTTATACTGTTTCTTATAATTGTTTTTTGTATTAATTAGGTATTATTATGTAATTCAATTTTATTTAAATATGGGTGACAAGATTCCGGTTTTGGGTTATGCCGATGATCTGGTACTGCTAGGTGAAGACACGGAAACCATACAACTAAATACAAGTGTGTTAATAAAAACCGGTAAAGAAATAGGACACGAATTAAATACCAATAAGACGAAATATATGATTAGTAGCAGAAACGGTGGCGATTTTGGTGATATTGATGTATCAGGGCATACTTTTGAACACGTAGAGAAATTCAAGTATTTAGGTTCAATTATAACTAGAAAAAATGAAATCCAGGAAGAAATAAAGTCCCGGTTAAAGGTGGGAAATGCGTGTTATTATTCAGTTGCTAAGTTACTTAGTTCGCGGCTTCTATCTAAAAACTTAAAGATTAGAATTTATAAAACTATTATCCTTCCAACGGTTCTTTACGGATGTGAAACGTGGCCGCTTACTTTGAAGGATGAACAACGGCTTAAGGTCTTCGAAAATAAGGTATTGCGTAAAATATTTGGTCCGAAGAGAGATGAGGCCACAGGGGAGTTAAGAAGGTTGCACAACGCGGAACTTGTATCCTGTGAATATAATTGAGTTGATAGCATCGCGGAGACTCAAATGGGCGGGTAAAATTGTTGAGCTCGGTGAGGAACGGATTCCGAGAAAGTTGGTATTCGCTGAACCGACTGGTAGGCGTCCGAAAGGTAGGCCGAAGCGTCGATGGGAGGATTGCATTAAGGCTGATCTCGGGGGCTTGGGCTTGACCGGTGAACATTGGACGAGTCTGTGCAGGCGAAGTTTGGTGGTATCCGCATCGAACCTTCGGGTTCGGGAAGCCTATTATTATTATTATGTATGAATTTTTATTCTTTATTGCTTTTGGTTTAGTCAATTACTGTTTAAGTCTGAGTACTGTTTTACTGTTTCTTATAATTGTTTTTTGTTTTAATTAGGTATTTTTATGTAATTCAATTTTATATTTGCATGCCTTAATTTTAAATCATGTATATATGTATATGTATTCCTTACATCTTTTAAGCTAAGTCAATTACTGCTTCATACTGTGCCCTGTGTAACTGTTTCTTTATAATCGTATTTTTATATTCCTAATGTATTATATTATTTAAGTATTGTATTGTATCATACTGTGTACTGTTACTTTGTTATTGTACTTTTATTGAATTGCCGCAGGTGAACTCCTTTCCCGCACACGGGCTCGCCTTAGTGGGTTAGTGGCTTCTACTTACACTGTAAAATGTCTGTATTTTGATTTAAATAAAGAAGTTAAAAAAATAAAAATAAATAAATAAATATATATATATATATATATATATATATATATATATATATATATATATATATATATATATATATATATATATATATACGGAGGTATTAAATTTATAACGAAAAACGCTGCAAATAATTTCTCAATGGTTTATTATTTCGAAATAACTATACTTGGGTATTAATATTTATATGACTGGATATAATTAGTTGACCGTTGAGAATCACTACAAGGGATTAGTCCGGGTGGCGGTCGATGAATGAAACAACTAAATAGTTTCAACTATTTATTTTCCGCCAACGTTTCGACCCCCATTGTGGGTCATCATCAGGGCGTATTGTAGGCGAATGGAGACTGTTTCCAGTTAAAGCAGAATTTTATAAACAGTTATATTCTAATATTGGTATATGGAAATAATAATTTAATTTATTTTTTCTTTCATTTATTAACGTGTCTATATCCTATGTTTATGTTATTAAGTGATTACTAAAGAGACTGGTGTACTTTGGTACAGAATTAGGTTTAATGCATTTTATTATGTATTGCAAGAAAGAAATTAATAAGTAAAAAAAAAATATATGTATCTAAAAGTTTCTAATATGGCATATAATTCAGGTAGTTTAATCTTCAGTTAAAGTAGTTTAAAAAAAACACTTTCAAGTTATTTAATTAAAGAAAAAATATGTATAAATGTTAATACAGATATGAGTGATGGGAGCTAAATATAGACTTTGGAGTGTGGTGTGGGAGGCTTTATTCAACTTCACAATGCCATTATCTCCTTCAATGGCTCGCAAATCATCTAATCCTCTTAGCGGTATTTTTGCTTCGTCACAATAAAATCTTGATTTAAAAAAAAAAGAAAGAAGTATCTTTGGATTGCGGTATTGTTCTCAATAGAGACCACAGTTAATTAAGGTAACGTTGTTCTTGTTGCTGCGATGGGGTTCAGAGGTGTGAAACCAACGGGTCATAAACGCCTTTACTTCATTTTACCTTTCAAGAAGATTTTAAAAACACATATAGTAAACCCTCTTTTTAACCAATATGGTTATAACGAACTATCGTTGCGGTCCCTTGAAAAATGAATAGAAAACTATGCTTTGTCCTCGTTTATAACGAAATATTATCTTATAACGAACTAATTTTGTGACCTCTGAATTGAATTTGTTCGGTTATTACAAAAATTAAAAAAAAATTACGATATGTCTTAATAGCTAATGAATTGGGTGTCTTTCAACTCAACTTTCAGTGCTCATCTGACTTTGGCGCATTCAGAAACGTCATGGAATCACATCACTGGTAGTTAGCGGCGAAGAAAATAAAGTAAACCAAACAAAGTCCATAGTTAGCTAGAAAGGTTTTTGCCAGAGTTTGCAAAATATGATGCAAGAAATGTTTTTAATACGGACGAAGCTGGTGCATAGTTTAAAATGCTTTTGAACTTTTTAAATAAACCTGTGCCTGAAAGCTAATGCCGTATTGAAAATACCTCTTTTGTGGTATTGAAAATAGCATTGATGTGGTATTGAAAATACCACCTGAATTTATACCAAGACTTATAAGTACATAAAACTTATTTTTCGGATATAACGAATTCTTTTATATAACGAACAGAGAATCGTTTGGTCCCTAGGAGGGTTTTCTGTAATAAATAAATTAAAAAAAAATTATAACAATTTAAAAAAAAAATTTATTTAGTAACTGGTGAACCTTAAGAAACATTAACAGCGACGAAATATTGGGTTCATTATCGGAGAGTATGGATGATAAGTTCTGAGTCCTGATTTGTTCAGTCTGTTTTGTTTTCCAAAAATGAGTCTGACAGTGAGGATATAGATATACTTCAGTGGTGGTGTTTTAGCAACGAGATGGAGATGGGTCATGTTATTGTTTCCTATTCTCAACACAGCTGTAACTATTTCCTCTCTACGGTATGATCGATTGGGTGAGATCCATGGCTTAGCTGATGTTTTGATAGTTTTAAATTTGCAAAGGATTTTCGTCCCACATGGATCGCTATGTATCCACTATTTCCTTCCGAAATGGATAATGCATTTTCTCAGGGATCAAGATGGCCAAGTCCTGGCCTGAAAGAGGGAGAGACTCTGGGAGAGCCCAAGCTCCCAAAAAAAGACTCAACAGAACAGTAGGAAGGATATTGGTAATAAAATTAACCTTTTGTTTACAGTAAATGTTTTAAATTTGATTTATTACGAAATTGTTTTGCAACCTTTCAGGTTCAATTACATGATGCTGTTTGTTTGAATATAAAGAAGTTTCGAGTCCAATAATTTACTTAATACTTACTCCCTCTCCACTGGGCTAGCGCCATAGCTCCACTAGAATGTTGAAAACGTTTGATTAACACAATTATAGTCGTTACAACCTTCTTTCACTCTCCAGGGGTAGTATTTTAGTTTCCATCATTTGTATGTGCCTACATCTTATCCTGACCCTCTTAATGGTGGAAACAATATCAGAAGTTTCATTTAGCTTTCCAAGTTCTTTACTTGTCTTCATCCGCCGGCCTTTTCTTCCTTTTGTAGAGCCAAAGATCCTTCTGAGGATTTTTCTTGGCCACATATTTAACAGCCTTTCGTCGTCGCAGTTCAGCTTCCCAGGACTCGCCCCCCATAGATGGTGTTTATTATCTGAGGCCTGGGGCGTTCCAGGAGACTTTTGATAATAATAAAATAAATAATTGATGGGCTGGGTTATTTCAATGAATAGTGGACTGTATGAATGAACGGTTTATATTTGTTGCTATTGTTACACGTGGTGTTAGTTCTCTTATTCTATTATACAAATCTGTATTTTCTAGTAGGTTTCTCTTCCCTGTCGGCCCATGGGTAGGCGAGCTCCTCTGAATTACTCCGCCATGATGAAGTAATTATTAATGAATGAGGTAATGAAAATGTCGAGCAGTGTTGTGCACATGTGCTCACTTCACTCAAGTGTCTCTGTCCCCTTGCTGACCTGCATGTGGGTCTTGCCAATACACGACCATATTGGTAGAGAGTCCCTTCCTCTGGCAGCCCCTAGATGGCGTTGAGATGATTGTAATTATGCCAGTGTCTGCTAGATGGCAGTAATAAAAGTGTTAAGGACCCTGTTCCCATAACAGATGGCCACTGGCTAAAGAACAGTACTATTAACTCTTATTTTAATAATGAT
Source organism: Piezodorus guildinii (assembly GCA_023052935.1). Lineage (NCBI taxonomy): Eukaryota > Metazoa > Arthropoda > Insecta > Hemiptera > Pentatomidae > Piezodorus > Piezodorus guildinii. The sequence goes on along the minus strand of CM041292.1, from coordinate 2,368,885 downwards.
AAAGATTGTAACAAGTTTTAATTTTCCCGCTCGGTTTCGTCCGCCCGGTGTTTTAAACTTGAGCCTACATATGGAAAGTACAGTGTCGCCGCCTAGGAAGTACCGTGGAGGTACCGGAATTCCGCGATCTTAGGCCATTCCGAAAAAAAGTCTCGTAACGTATCCATGTATGGAAGTACCGAGTTAGCAGGAAGCAGTATAAGGATATTTTTATTTAATTTTCTTCCGTCATATATATATTTAAAAGATACCCAGCGTTGGTGTTACGAAGAATATGTTTTGCCGTATGCTTGTATGCCACAAAGGAAATAAAGTAGAAGATCGTTAATAATTTTATTTTCTAAGAACCTGGACCTTAACCGTAAACCATGTCACAAATCTATGGCGCCCGAGACCAGGACAAGGACAATTTTTTAAGTTAAGTGCTGACTTTAATGGTTATTTTTTTGTTAAAAGGAAATGAATAATACATTGGAAGAATTAAGTGACACTATTTGCATTGCAGTAATTCGCAAGCATGGTATTAGGTATAGTCAATTGCATCAACAAAGTTAAGACTTTTATGATTATCGTATCGAAGGAAAACATTTTATTTTTTTTTATTTTAAAAATTGTAATATATTCCGTAAAACTTTATTGTATCGACAAAATATTTCTATATTGTTCTAATTAAGAAGAAAAACATTTTATTTTTTTTTTATTTTAAAAATTGTAATATATTCCGTAAAACTTTATTGTATCGACAAAATATTTCTATATAGTTCTAATTAGGAAGAAAAACATTTAATTTTTTATGGTAATATATCTTCCGTAAAAGTTTCTTGTGTTATTTAATACAAAATATTTCTATATTGATTAAAATTTTTTATTTAAAAGTAACGTTTATTAAACTGTTTTAGTAAATTTAGACTGTTTTATTTTAATTAAAATCTCAAATTAAAAGGTTTCAAATTAGGATTTTATTTACTTGTATTTAATTAAGATTTAATAATTATGAATTTTGTGGTTGATAAGAATTATTATTATAATAACAATATTTTATTTTTTTTGTAAATAACTTTAGATAACAGAGAAAATAATTTTTTGTACAAAATATTTTTTGTTTTTTTATAAGGTATCTTATTAATCAAAATTTAGATTAATTAGAGTTTGAGAATAACTGTTATTTGTCTCATTAATTTATTTCTTAAACTTTTGTTTTGATAGGTTCATATAAGTTTTAAGACTTTGTTTTCCTGTTATTCAACTTGTACTTTGAATTTGTAAAGGACGCTTACCGAGTTTAATTTAATTTAAATTATATTTTGTTTAATCTTTTACAGGTTTTTATTTTAATTGCCTTAAAGTAGGAATTTATTTTATTTTATCTTAAAGGAAAATTTTCTCCTGGTTCTATTATCGGTTTCCAGAGTGCTAGTTTATTTCTGTTTTTTTAAATTTTTTTACGTTTTGTTTGCTTTGCCATAATGGGTAATCCCGACGTCTTGATATCGGAACGGGAGGATATATTTGCTGCAGTTCAGAACATTTTTACTAAATCAAACTCCTTGAGTGTTGATACAGTAGTTGATTTTAAACCAGTTTATGATAGGCTGGTCAATTACGAGTCGCGTTTTGAAAAGATCCAGTCCAAAATCCGTGAATACAACTCAACCGTGACGGGTACTAAGGACAAGGTCGAAACCTCAGCTGTACAAAATTCATTTTTCGATTTAGTCGACACCACTAAAGCGAATTATTATAAATTAATTAAAACGTGTACTCCCACGGAAAAGAAACCTGATGTTTTTTCTACCCCTACTTACTCTGTCCCTCAGGAGCTACCAAGAATTGATTTACCGACATTCTCGGGGAAATTGGAAGACTGGAATGAGTTCTATTCTCTTTTTGATTCTATGGTTCATAGAGAGAAATCTTTATCGACCATAAGAAAATTCCATTATCTAAGAAGTAGTTTACGCGGGGAAGCTTTGTCCCTTATCTCGGGGTTCGCATTAGAGGAAAGTAATTATTCCCTAGCCTATGATGCGGTAGTGGCTCGTTATCAAAATAAAAGACGGCTAGCCCGATTTTACATTAAAAGAGTGTTGGATTTCACCCCTCTAAACAATTCGTCCGCAAATAATTTGCAAAGATTTTTATCCGAACATGAAAATAATTTTTCCGCCCTATCGGCTTTAGGCATCGAAGATATGGGGGACTTCATTAAACTTCATTTAGCCCTCACCAATTTAGACCCAGGGACCAGAAGATCGTTCGAAGAGCGGATAAAGTCGACTGAGATTCCCTCTTATAGGGACTTAATAAATTTCGTCACGGAACGATCTAGAATCTCCGAGATGATGGCTCAAGAAGGCCGAGCGGAAAAACCGAATGGAAAAGAGAAATCCCGATTTACGAATCCCACTACAAATAGGCAGTATAAGAAAGAACCCTCGGGAATATATAGTATTTTACCTTCGGGTTCCTCGGTGCCAACAGATTCTGACGCTTCTGCCGACAAATCAAATTGTAATCCCGAATTCGAACGAATGAAAACCGAGTCAGTTGGTTGTATGGAAAGGTTATCCCCATCGACCAAAGTACGATCCAGAAATAGTTCTGAATCAATCGTTGACAATAAAAACATCTCAAAAGACTTACAGCCAGCTCTAACAGCTAAGAAATTAAATTGCTGGAATTGTGGTGGACCACATGTATATTCCAGATGTTCGCTACCTCGTAAGTTGTTCTGCTATCGTTGTGGTAACCCAGGAGTTTCCATTCACGCCTGCCCTAAATGTACTCCGGGAAATGGGCGAGGGAATCGGAAGTGAGGGTCATTCCTATTCCTACAGTTTTAGCTGACCCACTAAATACCGTTCCGTATCGTATACCTTTTTGTACCGCTAAATCTGATCTCGTTTCCTCAAATGTCGCCTCGAATTCTTTAGAAAATTTTACCGTACCTCTTTATCCCGTATCGTTCCCTAAACAGCTTTACATGGTTTTCCAAATAGGAAAACAGTGCCGAAGAGAGTTGAATTACTTGGCCCTATTTGACCCTGGTTCAACCACCTCATTCGTTGGACCAGAAGGGATCAAAATTCTCCTTCAACTGGGTTATGTCGTTGAGGAAATTCCCGAGTTTAATATTTGTGTCGCTAATGGAAGTACCAGTATTGTGGATAAAATATTCTCTATTCCAATTACAGTTGGAGGTAGGTCGTACAACATAATACTGTATGCTTTAACATCACTTCCATTTATGTTTTTGTTTGGATTAGATTTTATAGTTAATTCTAATATGTGCATGAATTTTCGTGAAGCAACCTGGTGGTTTCAAGACGATCCTAGCCATAAGTTTTCGTTCCGTCAGGATGTTCCAATAGAGGGAAGGGAAACATCAATTTGTGGTATTAATTCACTCAGTTCCTCAGAAAAGTTAGATCTGGATAAGATAGTTAGTGAAGGTTTGCTAACTCTCCAAGATTCTCCGGGATTAACAACCCGTATAAGACATAAGATAGATGTTATGGGTGCTCAACCTATTAAGCAACGCTCCTACCACTACTCGCCTAAAGTTCTTGAGGCAATGTACCAGGAACTTGATCGGATGTTAGAAGAAGGCTTAGTTGAGCCTTGCCAATCTCCATGGTCATCTCCGGTAGTCATGGTTCGCAAGGGATCGGGTTACCGGTTCTGTATCGATTTTCGCAAGGTAAACGAAGTTACTTGTAAAGATTCATATCCCATGCCAAATATGACTTCTCTTTTAGACGGACTTAGACAAGCGAGATATCTGTCCAAATTTGACCTTAAGCAGGCATTTCTGCAAGTACCACTAGCTGACGAATCTAGTAAAGAGATTACAGCGTTTACAGTTCCGGGCAGAGGGTTATTTAGGTTTAAAGTTATGCCTTTTGGGCTAACCAATTCACCTGCTACCTTTCAGAGGTTAGCCGATGCCATATTTGGACCCGAACTATACCCGTACGTTGTAGTTTTCCTAGACGATATTTTGGTTTGCACGCCAACTTTTAAATTGCATTTAGACATGCTTCAGAAAGTATTTCGTCGACTTAAAGCTTCAGGGTTGCGTATTAATCCCGATAAATGCAAATTTGGTTGTAAAGAAGTTAGATACTTAGGGTATTTAGTTAATAGTGAAGGCCTGAGCGTTGATCCAGACAAAGTAAGTTCCATTACTTCGATCCCTCCACCCACCAATGTTGGGCAACTTAGAAGGTTCCTTGGAATGGCAGGGTGGTATCGCCGTTTTATAAAAGATTTTTCCGCGGTTGTCTCTCCCCTTACATCCTTGCTCAAACGCAAAGCTAAATGGATATGGTCCGGAGAGCAAGAAGCCTCTTTCAATGCTCTCAAGTCAGCACTGACTGAAGCACCAATATTAGCAAGGCCCGATTTCGAGCAGCCTTTTCAACTACAGACCGATGCCAGTGATACAGGTCTTGGAGCTGTCTTAACACAGATACAAGATGGCGAAGAAAGGGTTATCGCTTTTTGCTCACGTACCCTCAGTCCAGCTGAAAGAAATTATACCGTCACCGAAAAGGAATGCCTGGCAGTCCTGTTTGGTATCGAAAAGAATCGGCATTACTTGGAGGATATTCCTTTACCGTTATTACGGACCATGCCAGTCTTAAGTGGCTTCTAAATTTGAAGAACCCTTCGGGTCGTTTGGCTAGATGGGCTCTTCGGTTACAACCGTATAATTACAAAGTGGAATACCGTAAGGGCAAACTGAATACAGTGGCCGATGCATTATCCAGAATTGCCGCAATAACTGTTTTATCTACAGGTATCGATCATGGCTCCTCTTCCAATGATATTTCGTCTTCGGGAACCCCTATATCGTCTGATGAATGGTACGATCAGAAATTTTACAGAGTCCAAAAGTTCCCAGAATTTCACCCTGGCTGGTTGATAAAGGACGGGCAGTTACTGTATCATCGGAAGAACTCTTTGAAAGGAGAGTTGGAGGACCCCAGTGAGGAGTGGAAAGTGGTTGTTCCAAGACACCTGCGGAGATCTATAATATATGATAATCATGATCTTCCTCAGTCTGGCCACTTAGGGATTGATAAGACGTTCGCGCGGGTTAGCAGACTATATTATTGGCCGGGTCTTTATTCGGATATAAGCCAATATGTGAGACAGTGTGAGTTGTGTCAAAAGGTAAAACCCAGAAATACACCACCTCGTGGATTGATGTACCCTCGCTATAACAAGCAGCCGTGGGAAATCGTTTCTGTCGACATTATGGGTCCCTATCCTAGAAGCACTAAAGGCAACGTTTATCTCCTAGTTTTCGTCGATTTATTTAGCCGATGGGTGGAATTGTGTCCCATTAGGAAAGCTACCTCTTCGGTTATAGTGTCGAAATTAAAGTCCCGAATATTACAGAGGTATGGTGCACCTAGGAAATTAATTTCCGACAATGCAAAGAACTTTGTGAGTAATCTTGTTGATGAAGTAGCTAAGGAGTTCGGAATCAAGAGGGAGACTACTCCTCTTTATCACTCACAGGCAAATCCCACAGAACGGTCTAACCGTAATATAAAGCAACTTATCGTCACGTATCTTGGGAAAAAACACCAACGCTGGGACGAGAAGTTAGGAGAGATCCAATTTGCATTGAATTCCGCAGTTCAGGACTCGACCAAGTTCAGCCCTGCTTTCTTAAATTTCGGTAGAGAGCTAAGGCCTTTACACCAAGTTCTCGAGGGAGATATTCTAGCAGCTCGCGAAGAAGAACAGACTCGTTGGGCGGCAAAAGTGGCCAAATTGCCTGAAGTTCATCATGTCGCTGAGGAAAATTCTCTTAAAGCAAGCATAAATCAGAGTAGTCGTTATAATTTGAGACGCCGGAAAGATCGTTTCCATCCGGGAGATCAGGTTTTAAAAATGACTTTTCAGTTATCTTCAGCAGCAGATAAACTCGCAGCTAAACTTAACCCCAAGTATGAAGGCTCTTATACCGTTGTCTCAGTTACGGGTGGCGGGTCGTGTAAGTTAAGGGATCAGAATGGAAAGTTCGTAGGTTTATGGCATCCATCGAAGCTTAAATTATTCCAAACCACCTGACGGACTTACCCGCTGGAGGGGAGTGTGTAACAAGTTTTAATTTTCCCGCTCGGTTTCGTCCGCCCGGTGTTTTAAACTTGAGCCTACATATGGAAAGTACAGTGTCGCCGCCTAGGAAGTACCGTGGAGGTACCGGAATTCCGCGATCTTAGGCCATTCCGAAAAAAAGTCTCGTAACGTATCCATGTATGGAAGTACCGAGTTAGCAGGAAGCAGTATAAGGATATTTTTATTTAATTTTCTTCCGTCATATATATATTTAAAAGATACCCAGCGTTGGTGTTACGAAGAATATGTTTTGCCGTATGCTTGTATGCCACAAAGGAAATAAAGTAGAAGATCGTTAATAATTTTATTTTCTAAGAACCTGGACCTTAACCGTAAACCATGTCACAAGATGGTCCGACCACATTTTAAAAAATCGGTGGTCATGTCGTCATTTGGAGGGGATGTATAATGGTGGTATCGAGCCTGTGCGATCAGGTACTCGTTAAAGATCCCTATCCTAATTAAACCTGGATAGACGAAATTGAGGACTCCCAATTCAGCATCGTCCGATTAGCCACAGCAGCATAAAAGTGACGTTAAAGGACTCTACAAACAAACATTGGTGTCTAATATTTAATATAACATTAATCCTGCTATGTATCGAGAATGCTGGGAGGAATAGAAATAATTTGGAATCGTCTCCAATAGAACAGTCACCGGGCTACTAGCAAAAACGTTTCATAGAAGGGCTGTACAAAAAATAGATCCCTCCACTCCTAAAGCAGGGATAGAGGGGTACCTGGGGAGTCTTAGCCGGGACAGGAAAGGAATCGGAAGTCCAACGACGGACGCAGGAAGTTGGGGGTCAAGCCAGGGAAGAATTTTGCAATTTGAAGAATTGGTAAATTTGAACCTCGGTATTCTCGATAATAACAATGCCTTACTGTACTAAGTTTTATTTGCAATAATAAGTGTTATTTAATAAATAAATTTATATTTTAAGATAATTATTTTACTGCTCTTTTATCCCAATAATGAATTGATAAACATGAAACTTTTGGATAAGAAATCAAATAGTTTTACATAATAATAACAGAAAATTTACATATTTATTAATACAGTTTCGGAATCACCGCTGCCTTAGAAAAGAAGCCACCGAAACATAGTTATCCATAAGTTTAACTTTTTAAATTTTTATAGGAAAACAGTAAAGTCGAAGCAGTTAATAATTCTCAATAATAATACGTCACTCACGTATTTTTTAGTTCCCCGATCCCTCGACTTCCTCCACCAGCGCTAGTTGTCACTAGTTGCTATGCAGCAGATGAACTTTTTTCGTTTGACTTAAGGTCTAATATCTGCTCTCGACGATGCATTTATGAGACAGTCTGTATAATGTGAAGAGAAAATATATTCCAACTAAGAATAATTTCTTGAGACAATGGACTATTAAATATATTTGGCCGCAAGGAGAACGTGTAACGGCCTTGACAAGGAAAACCTGAGGCGCAATTAAAAAAGTTAAATAATTATTGAAGATGATACATTCAGTCGAAGAAGTATCATTTAAGCAACTGAAACTGCTCCCCATACAAAGTTTCCAGCTTAGGTAGGATGAGACACTCATTGTCAAAAGTTAAACTGAGTTTAACCTTCGAGGGCGAAACCGTAGTTTGGAGGTGAGACTCCTTTAAATATTAAACTCGAGACAAACTCACGGGAGCTCACACATTTCCACAGTGTTCAGAACTATAGAAAAGAATTGTTAGAATTTAATTTAAAAAATGTAAAACAAAACTCGCGAGCGTACCACCATATAGTTTGTTTACTTTTAATCTATATCACAAAATAAATCGAAACTATATGCTTAACTATATGAACTATATAACTCCAAATAAATGAACTATATGTTTGAACTTCTTCAATACAAACTTCTATAACCTCTATAGGTATACGTTATATAAATCTACGGTAGAGCTAAACGGACACATTTAAAACAATTACTAACCTTCCAACCTAAGCCTTTAGAAATAATAAAAAATCTGGTGCGAGTCACACACTACTTTCACTTACCTCCATTTTTAAAATCGATGAAAGAATTTTTATACATGGGAAGTCACTTCGTCGAGGTGACGAAGATGGGAGAGAAGATTCGTAGGACAGTCTTATTCGAACCAGGAGTGAGTCCAGTTTTATCCTCAGGAAGAGGGAGTCGGGTTCCATCTACAAGAAGAGGAGGTGGCCGTCGGGGTTCTGAGAGCAGCTGGAGGATGATGCCGAGAAAGGGGACCTAAGACTGATTTTACCTGCGCCAACCGATTAAGTGTTTCAAAGCCCTGATGATGACCCACAATGGGGGTCGAAACGTTGGCAAACAATAAAATAGTTGAAACTATTCAGTTGTTTCATTTAATGACCGCCACCCGGACTAATTCCTCCAGTATTTTCACGACTCACTCGCTGGGACATCCAAACCTACTGGTACAAACATTACTGACTGATACACTACCACAAAACCCACCAAGGAGACTGAAACGCCTCTGGAGCAGAGACCTACTTCTTTAGCAGATCTTACACGCCAAGGAGTGCCTTCACTGGGAGGTTTCTTCACTCACGTATTCATAAGAATCTTAAAGGAGGTTTTTCGTAATGGTCATCAGTGTTACAATATATGCCTAAAGGCATTTGTATATTACTTGTTGTCAAATAAATAAAAAAATAAAAAATCTTCAAAAATAACTGAGTGATGGGCGTGGGTATTTATGGATAAAATTTCTATTTTTTCTCTTTTTTATAATAATTCGCGGTTGATTGGTTAATAAACACTAATAAATTTTTTCACTATCTTCGAAATCACTGAGTTATTGAATTCAATCACTTTTAATCGGCCGCGACTTAAAAACTAACCAGTGATATCAACGTCTTGCTATTAAAATGCTTTTATATTTTTGAGGCGAATATAAAATGGTCTAGTAGTTTCATAGAAATTTCGCGGACGGCGGGCAAAAGGATTTTTTTTTCGTTATTTGGGCTCTTGAAACGTAAGCCCTCAAATTTTAAGGGGGGTGTTTTTTTTTGGTCGATTACACAGGTTTATTATTGAAATAATAAACTAAAACGATTATTATAATAGGGATTTGCTGGCACTCGAGCAGGATAAAATTAGCATTTTCCTCCTTCCAATTAGGTGGAGTTGTTGGAGGCGAGGGTGGGACTGAGTGTATCGACCTCGTTCCGATTCGATATCACTAATCGATACATCCAGGCGCTTCATGCAAAGTCCCGTCATAAAATAGTCCGCAGTCGGAATAACTTTGCATGCTTTACGTCCTTTCTAAAATCCGATATCCGATGTCTTCAGAACTTCTCAGCGAATCGCCGCTGTAAAGCGAAGTAACATTGTAAGCCTGCGTGGATATCATACTGAAGGGGTTTTATAAATATATATATACAACAAAAAAAAAAAGTTGCAATTTGAACCTTCAGAACATAGCAAGTTCAATGCAGGTGAATATCCCTATAAGAACTCATTGGATAAATTTTCCTCATTTTGTTTTGCATAATATTAACGATAAGTATTTTGTATTTTGCATATCATCGAGGAAACTTGTGCGAGGACACCGAAGAGGACAGGATGCACCTCAACACTCACATACTAAGTGCCCATTCATACTTTATTTATAGCCTTGGGTGCAATGCCCTCGCAATACTAGTGTATTTTTTGTAGCTAACTTCTATATTTTACCTATAGATTCACAAACACACACAAATGTATAATAATAATAATAATAAGAGCTACCGAACCCGAAGATTCGATGCCGATACCACCAAACTCCGCCTGCACAGACTCGTCCAATGTTCACCATTCAAGCCCAAGCCGCCGAGATCAGCCTTAACGCAATCCTCCCATCGACGCTTTTTGCATGCCTTTCGGACGCCTACCAGTCAGATCAGCGAAACCAACTTTCCGAGCCCAACAACTTTACTCGCCCATTTGAGTCTCCACGATGCTATCAACTCAATTATATTTACAGGGTACAAGCTCAACAATTCCGCGTTGTGCAACCTTCCAAAGTCCCCCGTGGCCTCATCTTCCTTCGGACCAAATATTTTACGCCGTACCTTTTTTCGAAAACCTTAAGCCGTTGTTCATCCTTCAAAGTAAGCGGCCACGTTTCACATCCGTAAAGAACCGTCGGACAAATAATAGTTTTATAAATTCTAACCTTTAAGTAATTTAGCAACAGAATAATAACACGCATTTCCCACCTTTAGCCGGGACTATTTCTTCCTGGATTTCATTTTTTCTTGTTATCATTGAACCTAAGTACTTGAATTTCTCAACGTGTTCAAAAGTATGCCCTGATATATCAATATCACTACGATCGACACCGTTTCTGCTACTAATTATATACTTCGTCTTATCGGTATTTAATTCGAGTCCTATTTCTTTACCGGTTTTTATTAACACACTAGTATTTAGTTGTATGGTTTCCGTGTATTCACCTAGCAAACCGGAATCTTATCACTAATATTTAACCTTTCTCACTATTTAACCACCAAATTCTGCCTACACAGACTCGTCTAATGTTCACCAATCAAGCCCAAGCTCCCGAGATCAGCCTTAACGCAATCCTCCCATCTACGCTTCGGCCTACCTTTCGGACGCCTACCAGTCGGTTCAGCAAATACCAACTTTCTCGGAATCCACTCGTCATCGAGCCCAACAACTTTACTCGACCATTTGAGTCTCCGCGATGCAATCATGACATATTCTAAAGCTATATTAAATAAAACAGGTGAAAGGGAGTCACCCTGTTTCAAGCCCGATCGCATCTCAAATTTCTCGGAGTAATTATGACCGATTCTAACTTTATGAAATGTTTCCACCCATCCAACACATCTTTACTAGGTTTACTAACTTTCTAGGTATTCCCTGTTCAATCATGATGTTATATAGCTTCTGACGGTCTATGGAATCATAAGCCAATCAAAACAGAATCATAAAATTACGAAAAGCTTATAAGCTCACATGGAGCCGTTACAATAAAAAATCTATTTCAGTGAATGCAAAATTAAAGGCGTTATAACACGGTGGTTCTACCGGAAGCACTTTATGCTTCAGAAACGACGGTGATTTACGGCCACACAAAAATAAGAGAACTTAAAAAGCAGGAGAAAAAAATTCTAAGGAAAATATATTTTCCAGTTTGTCGGGAAGGAATTTGGAAAAAGCGTACATCAAAGGAGTTATACAAACACACTGAGACAATAACGGATGCCTTTAGAAAAAGCAGATGAGATTTCATGGACATATTTGTAGGATCGAAAAAGATAGGCTCACAAGAAAAATCTTTCAAATAACAAATCAAAATGGATCAATGAAATAGAAGAGTATCTTAAAGAAGTGGGAATTACAAAGGATGGCATCAACAATAGAGAAAGTTTTAGGAAAATCATTAAAGATCACACACTATTAGATTCTTCACTGAAAAGAACTAATTATAAATGGTCGGAAGAACGCGAAGAAGAACATAGTCAACGTATGAAAAGAATTTGGGAAGAAGAAGAGGACATCATACAGTGTCAAGATCAAGCACTCGGTTAAAACGGAATAAACGGGAAAAAAATATTATAACCGAAAACGTAACACTTAATATTTCTTCTGAGACTAGTCATCAAGGTTAAAATAAAAAGACAGTAGAAAGCTGTGAGGAAACCTTGTTCTTTCTCATCTTTTATGGATTGCATAATTTCCCAGAGCGCGTTGCTTTATTCAAAAGGATTCGATCTAAGATTCAACTCATTTCGAAAACATTGTCAATAAAGTATCCCAAAATGAATAAAACACAAGGTGGGAGTTATATAGGACGAGTTAGAGCTTGTCTTTAGTTCTTCTGTAATTGGTCTCACGGGGGAGAAGTTATATCCAGTCATCGGTTAAATCCAATTTAAAAGAGTAATTCTTTAAACTGAACCTAAAAGTAGTGTAGTATAGTATAAAATAAATAGAAAAAAGTACAAGAGTTCAAATCTGGAAAATTCCCTAGGATTTTTTAATGGGAATAAATAATCCTTAGTTATCTTGACCTTCGGTGGTAACGTAAAAAAGAGGTCCCATGGCTATGCGATGTCAGGTAAAGGTAGGATACGTAACAAGGAATACAAAGAATGACTGACAACTGCTCCATCCAAATGAAACATTCGAACCACTACTTTACGTTTAACTAGATTTATTTGGGAACGTAAGGGACCAAAAAAAGTTCAGAGCTTCCAGGAGCAAAAATATTATATTGTGACCGGTCGCGGTTGTCGGCACCGGTTAGCAGAACGTGCCCTTTATAGTATATAGAGAGAGCGTAACCTTTGATATATACCTCATACCTTACCTATCTTTTCGTTTTAATTTTCCTTAATGTTATATTTCCTTTTATTTTTTTCTAATGCTATATCTATTACCATATACCTCTTATTTTGTATGGATTGTAAATATTTAATATCGTAAAGAGATTGTTTTCGCGTGGTGATAATAGCATTTTCTTTTATTTTCTAGATAATTAATAAATATCTATTGGATTGTGTCACATAAAATGTCCGTTTTCAAGGTAAAAAATTTTTTCAATTAAAAATACGATATGAAAACTAGATAAATTTATTCGAAGTATACACCTTCTTTTTCTACACATTTTCCCCAACGTGACACCAACTTTTTCATCCCCGAACCGAAAAACTCTGAGCTTTGAAGTGAAACAAAATCTAAAAAAAAGCATTTTTCACTTGATCATCATTTTCAAAAAGTATTCCTTTGACGAAGCTGTCTAAATTCCTGAACAGGTGGTAATCTGTTGGAGACAAGTCGGGAGAATATGGTGGGTGCGGAATAACTTCGTAGCCCAGTTCTTTCAATTATTGCACGGTATGTTTTGAAACATGGGATCTTGCTGCCGCTCAGTGAGATCATGAGGTACCCATGTATCGAGCTTTTTTACTTTCCCAATACACTTTAAATGTCTAGAAACGGTAGATGCAGTTGCATTTAGTTGTGCTGAGAGTCCTTTAACTGTTTGGTAGGGGTTTCCTTGTTGTATGTTTGAGGACATCGTTCTCTATTACGGGCGGAGGTCTTCCTCGGGGCAAGTTTTCCAAGTCGGTATCCTAAGCTGAAAACTTAGCAAACCAACGGCGAATGGCCCGTTCATTAACACTCCCTTCCCCAAACGCCTTGCAAATATTTCTAGCGGCCTCAGCTGCTGAATGGCCGAGTTTAAACTCGTCAAAATTATTACTCGAAAATCGCGTGTTTCCATGTTCATATTTGGAGGTATACTAAAAAGTGGGTAATTGATTGGGAAGCTAATATTTATAATACAAAGGTAGAGGATTAGTAACTGTTTACTTTAAATATGTAAACATTCGGAAGAAAACAACAGAGACCTGCAAAATCCTTTATGTATTTCAGAAAATATAAAAACGGACATTTCATGTGAAACAACCCAATAAAAAACACATCTATTGAAAGGAACTTGTTTTCAAAACGGTTTTAATTGAAAATTAATAATAAATAGTTACGGAGACTTGAGACTCTGCTCTTAGAGTTGTTAGAAGTTTTTTTATGTAAGTTGAGAGTACTTGACATTTTCCTAAGTGTCCTCTCCTCCAGCTCTCTACAGCGTTCCTATCTCTTCATTAGGCTTTTACCTTTCTTTTGGATTCCTCGGAAATTGTTAGAGCTAACTATTGTAAGTGGCCTATTATACGAGACAAACCTTTTTTTTTTTTTTCTTTTTTTTTTTTGAGAAAGTTCTTCAAGTCTACGGGTTTCTTAACAATTAAAAGAATAAAATGGGATTGTAATTTTACAACCGATGAAGGTCCTTCTTCCTCCTGAAGAACAATAAAAGGTCTGTTCTGACGTCATCTTCTGAAGAGTAGGATTTCCCTTGTAGAAAATTATCGAGGGAACTGAAAAGATGGAAATCCCAAGGAGCAATGTCAGAAAAGTACAGCGGGTAATATCCCCCACCGGAAGCTCAATAACTTTTGCCGAGTCGTTAAAGACACATGGAGGCTAGCGTTGTCTTGGTGGAATAGCACTCCTTTCCGACTCGCCAACTCTGGTTGTTTCTCTTTAATTGCTGTCATCAATCGATCTAACTGGGTCTGTATTTATAGTAAAATTCCGTATTTATAGTTTGGTTTTGTAGAAGGAGCTCAAAATGATGGGTCCCTTCCAATCCCACCAAAAACTGAGTATCACCTTTCTTGGATGCAAGCCGGCCTTTGGTGTTGCAAGCGGCGTCGTGCCAGGCAACCCCCAAGATTTTTATCGGTTGGTGTTGATGTAGAAAATCCAATTTTCGTCCCCAGTAACAACTTGTTTCAAAAATGGATCCTCCACATTTTGTTTTTCCGCAGCAAATCACAACATGAAATTCTTTCAAAAAGATTCCTTTCACTGAGCTCATGGAAAATCCAAACGTCGTAACGACAAACGTATCTGGCCTTCTTTAGATGATCAAAAACAGTCGATTTGCAGGCTCTTAACTCCGCTGCTATCTCACGAACAGTAATTCGTGGAGTGTTTGTAATGACCATCATAATATCCTCGACGTCAAGAGTTGAACTCCGGCCAACCCGGGGTTGGTCTTCCAAATTGAAGACCCTGTAAACCGCGAAAACCACTTCTGAACCGTGCTATCAGCAATCGCTGCCATACACGGAACGAATCTTTCATGCAGTTTGGGCTACGTTTTTCCCTTTTTTTTGAAAAAAGAACAGCATATTATGCCGAAAATGAACTGAATTGTCACTCATGTTGGTTTCCAATAAACTACTCTACTGTTCCTTAATAAAGACGAATTCAGTGTGTAAACATAGTTAATTCCATGAGGGTTAGTGGCATATAAATAAACATTAGCCTCGTGATTCATTTTTAGTAGAAAAAACAGAAGGTAAATTTTATTTTAAAAACCTCTACCAACATTCCGGACGACCCAATATTTTAAAGTATTTCTGCTTAAATGATATTTTTGGTTTTATTTTCTTGTGGCAGAAGAACATACTGATTTTCTCCGCAACCCGATCTTGACGTAAATCGATTCCTACATGTTTAAATGCTTGCCCATGTGATTTATTAATTGTTACAGCAAAAGATAACGGGAAATTGAATTATTTTAAAATTAAAAAGTAAATCATTTGGAATCGTTGGGATTCGAGGTCAATATTTCCTGTTTTTTCCCAGATTTTCCACTGATTCTTCGGTCCTATTGGTCGCAGTGTGATGTTATATAGCCTATAGCCTTCCTCGATAAATGGACTATCCAACACAAAAGTTTTCTATTTGAACCAGTAGTTTATGAGATTAGCGCGTTCAAACAAACAAACAAACAAACTCTTCAGCTTTATAATATTAGTATAGATAAATAGAAAAATGGAAAGTATTGCGAAAAAAACAACAACAAAAAAACGGATATATATATATATATATATATATATATATATATATATATATATATATATATATATATATAGAGAGAGAGAGAGAGAGAGAGAGAAAATAGCAAAAAGAAATTTAAAATACACTTTTGATTTTTTGAACATAAGAAAAGTGTACATAGTGGTTGGAATGCTAAAGATTTTAGTAAAATTATAATGGTAGTAAAGGTAATGGGGAGTGATGAAAATTTAACTATTTTTAATAATAAAACTATTTAATTGTGATAGATAATAATAAAATAAAATATATAATGAAACATATGTTTCTATAGAAATTCGATGTAATTAATTGTTTAACAATTTATTTTTATCTCAAAGTGTATTTAAAAATTTTTAAGAAAAATTCAAATTGATTTTAACAACGGAGGTAAACGAAAGTCTTATGCTGCCCAAAACCGATAAATGAAATTCGTAGTTAGAAGTTTTGCTATCGTGAAAATTTTCAAAATCCGGTTTCAAAAGGAATGTATCAACGGATGTAACAGAAAGTCATGTGTTGCGTGCACCAGATTTTTTAAAGTAATTTGATAGCCTTAATATCATCATATTTTAAAAATAAAATATAATAATCGGTTGCCAAGAAAGTTGGTATTCGCTGATCCGACTGGTAGGCGTCCGAAAGGTAGGCCGAAGCGTCGACGGGAGGATTGTGTTAAGGCTGATCTCGAGGGCTTTGGCTTCGTAGACGGAATTTGGTGGTACTGGCATCGAACCTTCGGGTTCGGTAAGCCTATTATCATTATTATTTTTTATAAACCGAGTATGAAACTCAAATAAGTATAAATTAGGTATTTAAGTTTCAATTAACTGCTTAGTCCTTTCCATAACAAACATCGAGAAGAGACTTACAAGAAGCTGAAATATGAACCTCAATAAAGAGACAATAATTGACTACGATCTAATTTTCAAAGCGTAGACTTGACCTAATTAACCGGACGAATGAGTTTCATCAAAAGCGCTTTCGATTAAATTAGCCAAGGACAAATAACATTTCCGATGATCATTAGCCAATCGCTAACTTAATAAAACGCTCTTTGAGAGAATCAGAGTTGGATCCCAGTCTATTATTTATTGCTGTTACAGAAGCCGAATTGCCAATACAACAAATCAAAATCTGGTGCACGCGACAAACATCTTTCATTTACCTCTATTGTCAGGCTAATGTTTTTATTTTTTTTCATTTATTGTAATTTACAACTGTATTAAAAAACACAAAGATTAAATATGCAGTATGAAGAAAAGTCATGAAAATGTCTTGAGAAAGAAATACCCAGTGGTAGCACTTCATTACCTATTTTAAGGCAGTAGCTCCCGAGGCCACCTTCTTCAATCGCCTCGGAGGTTTATCAGGGATATCTAAGGAAGATATATTATGGACAAGTTGGAGTGTGTGGGCAGGGAGTTTAGAATGAAAAAGGTGTAAATATCACGGGATATGTCTGCAACAAATGGGATATTTAGGTCATTATGGAGGAGTTGATTTGTGACAAAATTAGGGGCATTAAGGATTTTGGATTGTAAGAATTGGATGAAAGAGGAATTTCATAAGTCCAAATAGGTCTGAAAATAGTGATGTAGTAATCGGTATCTTCCAGAAGTTTCTTATTGTCGTTTCAGTCTTTTGTGAGTGACTAAATTTAATAATTTTTAATACAGTTAGAAATGAAACATTCTGGTGCGCGAACCACACGACTTTCACTTCACCTCCATTGTTAATATCAATTTAAATAATATTTAAGAATTTCTAAATACATTTAGAGATAAAAATAAATTGCTTAAGAATTAATTACATCGGATTTCATTAGTAATATGTGTTATTATGAAATAATCTGTTATATTATTATGTATGACAATCAGTTTGTTTTATCGGCTTTTCACCACTCTGCATTAACGTTAAAAATTTTACATAAAATAATACTTTTCTAAAATCTTTAGCTTTCCAACGGTATATTTACGTCTATATTACTGTTTTTATGTTCAAAAACAACCAAGGGGATTAGAAAAAATATTTTTGTTCTCTTCTTTTTTAGTTGGATATCGTATTCGTTCAAATTATATATTTATCCGTTTTTTATCAGCAATAAATATATGATATAGTTTTTTTTATTTGTTTTTTTTGTTTCTTTTTTATAGATTCAACAAAATTGAAGGTACTTTAGAAGAAGAAAATTTAAAATATCTCCATTTTAGCCCTGTCAGACCATTTCAATTAGAATGAAACCTACATCACATTAAAGCCCATTAACTTTTACATTGATATAGCGAGTTTCATAAAAAATCGTCAAAGCATTTTTTGAGAAAATCGTAAAAAAGGTGCAAAATGCATAGTATAAAGTGGCTCCTCTGGTTGGTCGATTTTGAAGATAAAGTTGCTGTTACCTTTTTGCCGGATTTGGTCATTTGGACTCAGGGGACCCTAAAACGTATATTTCCGTTGAAAACTGGAATTCGGAATTTTCAGGATCGCAATACTTTCCCTTACTATACATTTCATATATAGGTAAGTCAAAGTAATAAATGAATTAATCAATCACCATGTCAACAATTTAAAAAACATATTTGTACAGGTATCTTCAAATATGAAATCTTAATCCTAGTTTATCTTTTTTTTCTTAGTTGATGATGATGATTCATAATTAAAAATAACAAAGCAAAAGACATAGAAATGGACTGTGTAAGATGATCAACTGGGCGTGGAAAACATATTTTATCTTACCTGTAATTATCTCTTATCCGAAAGCAAAAGAGCATAACTTGTGAGGCTTCCATCTTAAAATAGCCACCACACGATTCCTTACCTCTCTCAGGGGTATTGACCTCGTAATAAGATAATATCAAAAGGAAAAAAGAATCGAATGTTATTTAGGAATTAAAATATGGAGAAAAGATTGGGTGATGAATGAGGCGCCTGAAAAACATTGGCCATGGCCATGTCTTAGATACTTCAACCTCTGCCAAATTTGCTAAATAACTGCAACACAATAAACTATCTCACTCTTTTAGAGCATAGCATATCAAAATATTATTTGCATTAGGAGGAAATTCCAATTTGGATCTGCTGCCTAACTTCGCTGAGCTGCCATGAGCACACAGCATACCGGATCAATCTTGAAGACAATTTGAAAGAAAAAAAGATAGAGGGAGATCCTGCCAAATAGAAATAGATAGACTTTACTGATTCTACTTACCTATATATGAAATACATACTAAAGAGCAGAGTTTCTTCGTGAACGTTTTAGAATTCAAGTTTTGAACGAAATTACACGCAAAATTAATAAAGTTCAAGATTTATTCGTTATAAATTATATATATATATATATATAATATATATATATATATATATATATATAATATATAATCTCGTGTCACGATGTTTGTTCGCGATAAACTCTGAAATTACTGAACAGACTTTGATCAAACTTCGTAATTATCTGTTGTTTGGTCCAACTTAAATGATAGGATAGTTTTTATAACTATTCTAAATGGTTGAAAAATATATTTTTATAAAACGTAAAACAAAATTTGTTTAACAGTAGCAACACTGGTTAAACATCGTAACCTTCCCATATCTTCACATATGTGATTATTAATTCAAATATAAGTGTGTGTTGATTGTTTCTATGCGTTCTTATTTATAAAATATACCATCACATTATAGTTTCCAGTTATAATAAATTACATATTACTATACGTTTCTAGAAAAATTATAATTACTGATTTAATGGCTTGCTATGAGTTATGAGTTGCAAAGGAATTATGATGATATACAACGACTATGTTTAAAAGATAAAACGATGTTATTGAATAATTTGGATGTTGCTACTTCGGACTGTATGTATTTATGTTTCTTGAAAATGTATACGTCTTATAAAAATGGAGTAGTTGTTGACCGTTTTGACTATATGGTAAGGAAGTTGGCTGAGGGTGAAGCCACCAAGAAAACACACCGGTAAGGAAAAAATAAAGGAAGTGTTTTTATGGTAGTTTTTGTTATTGATGATGAGTCTGTGCACTATTTTATGTCTATTATACAAATTGTAATAACGAATAAATTAAAAAAAAAAAAAAAGTTCTTGTACCACATCACAACAACAGCTCCATCATATGCGTTTTATAGTTACCACTCATAAACGCATTTATGTAAATTTCAATAAAGACAAAATGAAATATTCGCGAGCAAAGCCGCAGGTTACAGCTAGTATATTTTTATAGGATACTTCTGGAGGAGCGTTATTAATGAGGTGATTTTGGCCACCATCCGGTTTCGATCCTCACTGACAAATTTTAAGGTCCCATATTTGCATATAGATTGCTTTTATTCGCTTAGTTGTTAATTACTATTTTTTTCCTCACTGTAAATTATTATTAATTGTTTTCGCTAATACAGATAGGCCATAGCTAAAACTCTGCAAAGTATATGTAACAACTGGCTCGGACTGTTGTGTTAACTAAAAATGTTGACATCATATGACCAACAAGTCGCGGATTCTAAACATACCTTAACGTTTTTTACTTTCACTTGCTTAAATATAAAACATATAGTAAGGGAAAGTATTGCTAATAAACGCGGAAATGAGTGTTATTATTCAGTTGCGAAATTACTGAGCTCGCTGCTTCTGTATGAAAACTGAAAGGTTAGAATTTATAAAACTATTATTCATACTTACTATCGGTATTTACGGATGTAAAACGTGGCCGCTTACTTTGAAGGATGAACAACGTCTTATAGTTTTTAAAAATAAGAGACTGCATAAAATATTTGGTCAAAACAGAGATGGGAGTTTAGAAGGTTGAACAACGCGAAATGTGCGGAGCTTTTATTTTTTGAATATAATTGAGTTGATAGTATCGCGGAGACACAAATGGGCGTTGCTGAGCTTAGTGAAAAACGAATTCCGAAAATTTGGTTTCGCTGAACCGACTGGTAGGCGTCCGTAACGTAGGCCGAAGCGTAGATGGGAGGATTGCGTTAGGGCTGATCTCGGGGGCTTGGGCTTGAACGGTGAACATTGGACGAACCTGTGTAAGCGTAATTTGTTAGTGCCGGCATCGAACTTTTCGGGTTCGGCAAAGTCTAGCATGATTATTAATAATTAATATAAAATAAGCGTTTCCTTGAAATTTAATATGGATTCTACTTTCCCTAACTTGAAGGGAAAGTATTGCGATCGTGAAAATTTTCGAATTCCAGTTTTCAACGGAAATACACATTTTAGGATCCCCTGATTCCAAATAAACAAGTCCCGTAAAAAGCTCTGTGTGTGTGTCCGTGTGTGGTAACTCCCGGGCGGAAACGGTAAGTCCTAAGAAACTGAAATTTCATATTTAAGGCAAATATACGCCCGAGACGTTACACGACCTTTTTCATCTAAATGAGCTTACCAGAAGAGCCACTTTATACCATGCATTTTGCACCTTTTTTCGATTTTCCCGAAAACGGTTCCGACGATTTCGATTAAACTCGCTATATCGATGTAAAATATAATGGGCTTTAATATCCTCTAGGTTTCATTCTGATTAAAATAGTCTGACGGGGCTTAAATGCCGATATTTTAAAATTTCTTCCTCTAAAGTACCTTTAATTCTGTAGGTTCTATAAAAATAACTATATTATCTTGTTGGCATGGATCATTAACAGCTAAATATGTAAGTGAGCGAATTCGATTAACAAGTAAAGGAGAAAATTGAAAACAATATTTTTTTAATGAAATTTTTTGTTTTTGAACATAAGAACAGTAATATATATGTATGTTAAACAAGCTTGTAAAAGTTAATAGAGAGTGATGAAAAGCCGATGAAACTGATTGTCGTAGATCATAATATAATAGATTATTTAATAAAACATATATTTCTATTAATATCTAATTTAATTATTTCTTTAACAATTTATTCTCGTTTGTAAATTTGTTTAAAAATTCTTGAATTGATATAAACAATGGGGGTAAATGAAAGTCCTGTGTTGCGCGCATCTGATTTTTCCCCCCGATAATATTCTAATAATAATATAAGAAAATAGCACAATGGTATAATATTACACAACAAAAGTTTCGTTACTAGATCTCGCTAACATTAAACATGTAAGATTAAGTTTTTCAATTGAATCTAAAATCGATTAGTTTAATTACACCTGAAAATTAAACATAACTTTATTTTACTTCACGGTTTGAATTGAATGAACAAACAATAAATTATAGACCATTCTATTTCCTTACTTATTTTACTTATTTATTTAATGTCACATTATGCTACTATGGCTAATCGGACGATGCTACAGTGGAAGTCCTAAATTTTAGTCTATCCAGGTTTTATTAGGATAGGGATCTTTAACGAGTACCTGACATCGCACAGGCTCGGGACCACCTTTTAACGTCCCCTCCGAAGGACGGCGTAACTAAGGATTTTTTACTCCCATTAAAACATCCTAGGACCACCTGCGGGTTTGAACCCGTGACCTTTAGCATGGGAGGCTGTTACGCTAGCCACTCAGCTACAAGTGATCCCCATTCTATTTCCTTTCTCTCTGATATAATAACTATATTAAGCAATATTGTTTTAAATTTTTTTAGCTATCAAGGAAGGACAGAGAACCATATTGGAAAGCAATTCCATTTGGTTCTAACGTAGTTTATAGCTTAATATCTATGTTCAATTTAAATTTTAATGGAATCCGTTCGGTTTCTGTTTCTATATAAAACCTCTGAGAGGGAGTTTGCAATTTATACTGTATATTGTCAGCTTTATATTTTATTTTTCTCGTTTCTGTTATTATATTTAATGAGTGCCACGATGATTTAAATTCATGACCAATTATTATTAATGATGGAACATTTATTGATCGTAGAGAATATATGACGCAGAAGTTGGTTAGTATCATTTCTGTAGCGACAGTTAAAAGTTTAATGGTATTGGTTGTCGTCTTGTTTTTTTTTTATAGCTATGAAGGTCTAAAATTAAGGCCGAAAAGTAGATACACAAATATACGTTTTTCTCATAGCTCACTAGAAATAGGTGAAAAAATCTGGTGCGGGCAACACACGACTTTCACTTACCTCCATTTTTAAAATCAATGAAAGATTTTTCAAATACGCTCAAAGATAAAAATAAGTGAAACTATTTAAGAATTAATTAAATTGAATTGAACCTGTTGTTTTATTAAAAAAATTATTATATTATTATCTAAAACAATCAGTAAGTTTAATGTTCATTTCATCACTCTCTATTAACTTTCAAAAGCTTGTGTATGAGATAATATTTTTTTCTAAAATCTTTAGCTTTCCAACGGTATATTATACATGTATATTACTGCTCTTATGTTCAAAAACGAAAAATTGCATTAGAAAAATATTTCTTTTGTTTTCTCCTTTAGTTGGGTATCGAATTCAATCAATTTATATATTTACCTGTTTTTCATCAGCGTTAACAAGATAATCTAGTTATTATTATTGAATCACAAAATTAAAGGTACTTTGGGGGAAGGAAATTTAAAATATATCGGCATTTAAGCCCTGTCAGACCATTTTAATCAGAATAAAAACTACATGATATTAAAGCCCATTAAATTTTACATCGATATAGCGAGTTTAATCAAAATCGTCGGAACCGTTTTCGAGAAAATCGAAAAAAGGTGCAAAATGCATGGTGTAAAGTGCCTCTTCTGGTATGCTCATTTTGATGAAAAAGGTTTTGTCACGTCTAGGGCGTATAGTTGTCTTAAATATAAAATTTCATTTTCGTAGGACTTACCGTTTCCGCCCGGGAGTTACCACACACACACACAGAGACTTTTTTGCGGGACTTGGTTATTTGGACTCAGGGGACCCTAAAACGTGTATTTCCGTTGAAAACTGGAATTCTAAAATTTTCACGATCGCAACACTTTCCCTTACTATATATAGTAAGTGAAAGTAAAAAGGGGACTGCCTGGAAAGTGGAAAAATACAATAAACACATTTCAATTATTATTGGCCAAAGCGATTAATTATTTACTTCAACGAAAAATATACAGAATAATTTGTAGCTAGATAGTTAGATTTGTAGCTTGAAATTTTGCATACATTATTAAAATAAAATATCGGCATTTAAGCCATGTCAGACTATTTTAATCAGAATGAAACTTACATAATGTTAAAGCCCATTAGAATTTACATCTATATATAGAGTTTAATCAAAATCATTAGAGCCGTTTTTGAGGAAATCTTAAAAAGGTACAAAATGCATGGTATAAAGTGGCTCTTCTGGTTAGCTGATTTCGATATAAAGTTGCTGTAACATCTCGGGCGTTTAGTTGCTTAAATATGAAAATTGAATGTTATACGACTTTTAACACACAGACAAAAAAAAAAAAAAAAAACACACACACACCTTTTGCGGGATTAGGTCATTTGGTATCAGGGAAAACAGTTTATCTTATGAACTGGAAGAATATTGTACTGTACAGTAGCAACACTGAATCACCATCATCATATTACAAATAACTGTATGCGCTTATACTTTTCTATTAACGTGTGCGACTTATTTAATGACATATTAATTAATCTAAAATTTTGAACTTTAATTATATTGTATATTGTACGTCTATATTACTACTCCTAATTTAGGAATCATTTTTTGATGAATTGATTCGTTCATTCGGTTGGCGCGATAGGCCTTGGAGGCCCTTGGCCCCGCGGTATGGTTTATATTCCACACCGCGATACTCGATGACATTTTATAGGGTAGGGTCATCACTCCCTACGCCTATTTTTGTGGGTGGCTTATCAATTAGCTGACGGGTCCCACATAACCGGGGGAGATTGTGAGTGAATCCCCATTTATTTGTATGCTTGAAAAAAGTCCTCTGGGACTGGGATTCGAACTCACAACTTCAGCGTGGCAGGCTAGCGCGCTAACCATTCAACCACGGGCTCCTTTCAATTGATGAATTGATGAATTGATTACAGAGAATTAATTTTCCCCTCCAAAGAAAACCTTATTTCAATGTACTTTACCTATAAACCTTTAGTTACATGGGGTAGCTTATGGAATAGTGACTAGCATAACAGCTTTCTATGCCAAATGTTGCAGGTTAAAACCTGCAGATGACCTAGGATTTTTTAAAGGGAGTAAGAAATCTTAAGTTATGGTGTCCTTCGGAAGGGACGTAAAAAAGTGGTCCTGAGCCTGTGTGATGTCAGGTACTCGTTTAAGATCCCTATCTTAATTAAACCTGACAAGGCAACATTCAGGACTCCCACTGTAGCATCGCATGATTAACCATAATAGCATAAAGTGACGTTAAATAAAAAACGTTATACGTTCAATGAATAGACAAACAAACTCTTGAATGAATAGACTCATGGCTTGCAATGCTAATGGCTGACTAATACTCTTCTGCAGTTCCGGGAGCAAGACCCTCACTGTGACATCTGCTCTCGGCCTTTTTTCTCTCGCCTCTCTCAGACTTGTACTTTTTCATGTCGGAATGTTGTAAATGTATGTAAACCGCTTCGTTTTTATAAAATGAAGTAAGAAATCTGGTGCGCTCGTCAGACAACTTTCACTAACTTCTTTGCTCGGAATAAACGGAATGAGTTTAAATTTTCTACAGGACGTTTTAAAATATATCTAGTTCCAATAGAAATGTCAAAATCATCTAAGTCCAACAGACGGTTAGCGAGGTGTCATTGGAAAATTATTTTATTTTACTATAACATAAGGGAGATGATGCCACTGGGGAGTTTAGAAGGTTGCACAATGCGGAATTGCGGAACTTGTATCCTGTGAATATAATTGAGTCGATAGCATCGCGGAGACTTAAATGGGCGCGTAAAGTTGTTGGGCTCGGTGAGGAACGGATTCCAAGAAAGTTGGTACTCGCTGAACCGACTGGCAGGCGTCCGAAAGGCCTAAGCATCGATGGGAGGATTGTGTTAAGGCTGATATTTTAAGGGGGCTTGAACGGATCACATTGGAGGAGTCTGTGGAGGCGGTATTTGGTGGTATCGGCATCGAACCTTGCTAAGGTCTAGTATTGTTCTTATTATTATGGAGGAACACATATCAATCTTGACCAATATTCGATAATGAGCAAACGATACTATCTCAAATGCAAATATTATTCAGCAAGTACACATCATTAGGCAGACGGTAAGTGGGATTGTCTTATCTCATCTGCTAATGGCTAAAGCAAATATTTACAGGCACGGTGAGTTGTGTTGTTTCGTTTCCTTGTGTTTACTGAGAGCAATGACACGCCCTCTAACCGAACAATATCAAACTTCACCTTCGTTTTCGAGTGCTGTCTTCATTCATTGAATGATTGGCGTATTAGGATAATATTGCCTACAGTATTTTCGCACCATAAAAAAGTTTTTATTTATTTATTAAAATTTAAAGCTGTATTTAAGATAATGCAATGAGTAAATGTAACACGGCGAGAGTTGGGAAAGTGAAACAAAACTATGTGAAGGTTTGATGTGATTTCAGTGATAGTAAACTTTCATACACTCTCACATACTTTCAACGTATTATTTTAATTATACAATAACCGTAGTTTCTATAAAACTTATTCTGATAAAAAAAACATGGATAACAGAAAAAAACACGACGAAATTTTCGTTAAGGCTGATCTCGGGGGCTTGGGCTTGAACGGTGAACATTGGACGAGTCTGTGTAGGCAGATTTTGGTGGTATCGGCATCGAACCTTCGTGTTCGATAAGCCTATTATTATTATTATTATTATTTATATAAAATAAAATCTGTGTGAAGCCTTATGAATTCCTACTACACAATGACAATCGTGAAATTGGTCATTTTAAATTTATAAAAAATAAAATAATCTTAAAGGAAACATATAACATGGCAAAAGATAATGGAAAAAAATTTCTTTCTTTCTGAATAAGTATCTATTTTGTATTACTTCTACATTTTAGAAATTAAAAGTTGTGAGGTTTTAAGTAAACTATTAAGAACCAAGTACTTCTTTATTCGTTGTCATTCCTCCCACTTGGTCATTTCTGACATACATACAAGGCTTGGGCAAAGCGCACTGATCTTCCAAGTGATCATATTTTAAGTATAAACAGAACAAAAAAATAACTACTGATAAATAGCATGTTTTCAGGGTCGTATTTAATATGAACAATGTGCAGTCAACTGTAGTGATGCTAGTTATTATAAGAAAAAGAAAGGATTCGTTACCCGTAATAATCTCTAATCATAAAGGTAGTAAACATCACAAGTCTACCATTCCCACTTTGAATATATAAAATAATAAAAACGGACATATGAAACGGCCTAATATAACCTGTCTTTTATCAAAATTAATCAAGATTCATCCTTCTTATATTATAGAACTTCACTAATGAAAAAAAAAATACGAAATTGAATATAATTTAAAAAAAAAAGTATAGATACAAAAGATAAAAAAAATCAACTATTTTATTATAAAGTAAATAATAATTAAGACTTACTTCACTCAGAAGTTCTGATTGTATTATCAATCTTATCTACTTACCTAAAAAAAAACAAAAAACACAATTATTAAAACAGATCTTGATCAATTTATATTTCAGTTATTTATTATGATAAAGTTTAAATTAGAAAATTGGCTAATTTTTAGTTGTGGGCCATCATTACGTGTGGACCGCCAGCCTCCACGTGGTTTCGCTGGTCGTTTGCGCTTCTGGTGGTCATTAAAAAGGGTTTGTAAACCGCAAGAAATGTACTTTTGTCCATATTTGTGACATAAAAGAGTAGTTAAACAAGTCGTATTTTTAAATGGGATAAAAAATCTGATGTAATTGATTACTTCATCTAATCAAAACAAGAATTTAAGAACTACTTGAAATACATTTTCACAAGTATAGTACAAATAGATATTTTGAAATATTTCTTGCTCACCGTTTTCGCCTATTTCAGCACTTAAAACGGTCAAACCTTCTACTAAACTACAAAAAGCTCTTCTACATGACTATAATGTGACCAATGTGGACTTGCGGAGTAGAGCTTTGGGCCTTTACAAAATCAAAAAAATTCTCTCATGTCCAATCCTTACAGTAAAAATCCTATGTAAAATCCCCGACGCTCCTTACATGCCACGAATAAATTCATCCATAAAGACCTTAATGTTCCCTATGTTACTGATTTGGCCCAATTCAAGGACCACTCTTTTCATGACAAATTCCATTCTCTCTATAACCCACTACTTTCAATAAAGCTTCCTCCACAATCCCTGACAATTCAACAAGGAGATAAAAAGAAGATGGCCTTGGGACCTTTTAGTTCATGATATTTTTTGGAGAGCTGCCAATGAGTCGTGAAACTATTAAAGAAATAATTAAATTGAAAAAATATAGAAACATGTGTTTTATTAAAAACTCTATTATATTGTTATCTAAAATAATCAGTTAGTTTTATCTTCTTTTCATCACTCTCTATTAACTTTTAAAAGCTTGAGTATAAGATATTGTTTCTAAAATCTTTAGCTATCCAACGGTATATCATACATGTATAATATTACTGCTCTTATGTTCAAAAACAAAAAAATTACATTACAAAAATATTTTTTTGTTTTCTCCTTTAGTTGGTTATCGAATTCATTCAATTTATATATTTACCTGTTTTTTATCAGTGGTAACAAGGTAATAATATAATTATTTTAATAGATTCAGAAAATTAAAGGTACTTTAGAGAAAGAAAATTTAAAATATCGGCATTTAGGCCCTGTCAGACCATTTTTATCCGAATGAAACCTAAATGATATTATAGCCCATTAAATTTTACATCGATATAGCGAGTTAAATCAAAATCGTCCGAACCGTTTTCGAGAAAATCAAAAAAAGGTGCAAAATGCATGGTATAAAGTGCCTCTTCTGGTAAGCTCATTTTAATGAAAAAGGTTTTGTCACGTCTAGTGCGTATAGTTGTCTTAAATATAAAATGTCATTTTCGTAGGACTTACCGTTTCCGCCCGGGAGTTACCACACACACACTGACCTTTTTGCGGGACTTAGTTATTTGGACTCAGGGGACCCTAAAACGTGTATTTCCGTTGAAAACTGGAATTCGAAAATTTTCACGATCACAATACTTTCCATTACTATATATAGTAAGTGAAAGTAAAAATGTATTTCTATTTCCATTTTTATTTTTCTCACCCATTTCCTTACCAACGAAGGATATTACGAACAATTTTACTAGCCATTACGGAAAGAAAAAATGTACAATTTATATCAAGTTCCATCAAGCTCAATTTTTCAACATTGTGTTACAATATATAAATGTTTCGAAATAATATTGTGCTATAAAGAATGTGTGTACTGCGGGATTTGTATATCGCTTATAAACATTGTTGACGCCATACTTTAAATACCCTTTTTTTCTTCCTACCGAAGGAAGGAGGAATGTCTGGTATTTTAAAACAGAAGAATTTTGAAAAGATAAAAAGTCACAGAAATAAAAAAAAAATATTGAACTTAATGTAATCAGATTAATTCTCTGAATACGATTGAAAATTCAATTTTAAAAATGACATTAGAATGATTTCAATCAATTTAGAATTTCATTAAGCGTTGAGAAACAGAGGAATCGGTGGAATGCGAGGCAATGATGAGGACGTTGAACTGTAACTTATTTAATGGACGGGACGGGACTTAATGCTTAAATGGACTTTGCCTGATTGCCTTAGCGACTTAGCTCCGCCGGCTGAAGCAGATACTTCGGGTGTCTACCTCTCTCCAATAACGGACACCTCTACAGAGCGGACATCATTCCCGACGATCCACTATTTCATTTTTAATGAAGGAGTACTGAGAATTTCGCAGAAGTACGATCGGAATTTAAAATGCGGATGTGGCCGGATTCAGCGATGAGTCTTTATGGTTAGGGACAGAATCTAAAATGGAACAGTCTTGAAAATTAAATGAGGGATTGAAAGTTATCGAGTGTTCAGGAAATTTAGAGGCTAGGTTTCCAGAAGATACGGAGAATTTATGATGGGATTTGCGGGTTTTAAGTAGATTTTGGTTTCACCCACATAGGATACATCGCAATCTAAACAAGGTATTTTATAAACAATATTTGAACGGTATTGAGGATTTATTGAGTCTTTAGTAGTTGTGAAAAGGTGGGAATGTGTGTTTTGTAATCTTAAAGTTTGTTCTGATGTTTACTATGATGAATTGCTCAATAAATCCAAATATTCTACTAATGCGTACTATAATTGTTATATTTACTATCGTAATTTCTTTTTCTTGTTCTGAAGGTTATGATAAATATTTATTTATTTATATTATAAACATTGTAATGGGCATTACCCGTGTATTTATTTATATTATAAACATTGTAATGAGCATTGCCCGTGAATTTCAATAAAATGAAATAAATGAAATATTTAAACATTTTAAATTATTTTCCGTTGGAATCCTATTTGTTTTACAGTGAAACAACAGTTATAAGTTATAAACAGTTCAGGTAAGTAATAAACAGTGCAGAAATAATTTAAAAGTTAAACTATTTCTTGGACAATGTTAGCTTAAGGATTTATAATAATTTTCTATTTATTTTAGCAACTTACGTAATATTTTGTTAGTAAATTTTTTTTTTTTATAGAATTTTGCACTGTATAGAAAAAAAAAATACGATATAGTACGGTAGTAACACGACAAATTCATTATATTTGAACCTCTCTCTACTTTTTCTTTCTTTCAACAACAATTTTTTATTGAGTATTATTACAATTTGGACATCAATAATAGTGGTAAAAGATAACATACATACTACATTCATACAATATTTACTCAGCAATAAAATTACAATATAATATATATATATACATACAATAATGAATCAATAAAATGGTTTAGTAATAAATTTAAAATAATAATAATAATAAAAAAAATAAATATTTTTAGCTAGCTTGCCTTTTAATAACTGCAATTATTTTAGTTAGAAATAAATTGAGTAGTATTTAAGCACTACTTAAAGCAAGACACGAAAGCTCTGAGTAGTAAAATAGTAATTATTATATAAAAAAAGTAGAAACATGCTATATTTTAAATAACAGCCATTAACGCTTGATAGACATTCGTTGGACAAGGAAATGAACAAGCACGACAGACTATTGCGGGCGATAAATTATGCAAGATATTGGCGCAGTGCAGTCGGAACGGCTAGTTGCTTATTCTATGCATTTATAAGACGTCAACCTGCCCCGGGCCAACCTCACGAAACCTGACCGGACTCGAACCCGCACCTCGAGGCCTACACCCTCACTTCACAGTGCAACGGCCCCTGGATCCACCAGCTGACGAAGGGAATTGCAATGAGATTGCTTTTATAGCTCCTTCTAGAGGTCTTTAACTTCCCGTTCCCTCCGGCCAGCCACCCACACATCTTATTTTCTTTTGATATTTGAAATATATATGTATATATATATATATATATATATATATATATATATATATATATATATATATATATATATATATATATATATATATATCCATCCTCCTTCCTCCAATCTCAAATTTTTTAAAAATCCCGATCTTGGTGTTTTTTTGAATTAGTAAATAAGTTAACATTTTTTTCTAAAATCTTAAGCATTCCAAAGATACGTGCAAACGCCGGTTCGTAGTTAAGACATATGAAATACATTGAATTAAGAAAGAGCATAGATTTTTTTATTTTTTTTATTGGTGTCGTCATCGTCTTCAGCGGTCCATTCCTCTTTCACTCCAAAGTTTCAACCCCACAAATTTACAATAAATTCAATATTTTGTATATAAATACCTAGGCCTAATGCTCTACACCAGTGGTTCCCAACAAAAGTTTTTCGCGGACCCCTTTGCCCGACCACAGTAACGCCAAAGATCCCCTACATTAAAAAAAGTCTATCATAAGCGGCATAAATATGAACGTGTTTAACTAAGATGTTCTAACCTCTTTAGAGTATATGAGAAACCAATCTTCAAGTAATCAATATAGTACTTCCTCACTTTAACAGAAGGTCGATCACTGCTTGAGGTTCAATAGACGTCGACATGTCAACTTTAATATCAAGATCTAACTTCTGTTCCTCTTTATCTGGAGACCTTTCTCGTTTAAGTGAACCACTTTGTAACCAAAGATCCATTTTCAACAAATAACTCCTCGAAAAACGATTTATTATTTTTATCAATAGTAAATTTTAAAACTCCCTCTTTAATTCATAAAACACATTTACACAACAATTATCAGACCTATTTGGACTTTTGGCATTGAACTACGGGGGTCCACTAGACCATCCAATTTCTTCAGCATCCAATCCTTGCAATCCAAAATCCTTCGTCAAATCCTAGACGCTCCTTACTTTGTTACCAACAAACTCATCCACAGAGACCTGAATATCCCACTAGTTGCAGAAATTGCCAGAAAAAGATACACATCCTTTCATTCCAAATTACCCATCCATATAAACCCGTTTGTCCGTAACCTCTCATCGGCATCTACTCCCGATAATCCTCCGATGCGTCTGAAAATACGGTGGCCTCTACACCTGCTGATCAAATAAACACTGAAGTGCTACCACTGGGTAGATTCTTCTCAAGCCAATTTTCTGTAACCAGCTTATTTACTTATTGTACTATGTACAGTTGTAAATTTCAATAAAAGAATTTAAAATATATATATATATAAACATAAATGTAAATTCGATGTTATGTTACAGAAATGAGAAGATTCCGGAGCCGGGTCCCGAAGAACAGTAGTCCAGTGCTCTACCCACCAGACCACGCCGCCACTATCACAGTTATCAGATCGTGGCTCACACTATCTACCTTCATACCATGCATTATTAAATAATCATTTCTTGAGAATGTTTTTTCTTATTTCCGCTGTTCAAGAACACTGAGAGTTTTCGTTGATATCTTCATAACAAAGAAGAGTCAAGTAAAAAACTTATTTTAATGAATTAATTTACTTAATAACCAGCAAAGAACAATTACCAACTCTAGAGAACATTTTTTTAAAGAAAACCAACGAAGCAGAAGAACGGCTTTGGAAAACTTAGTTACGATAAGCACTGGACTTAAAATGTCCAAAGTTTTTCTCAGTGAATTCATGAATTGTTTTAGTATTTTCTCAATCGGGACGACGATTTCCAAAATTCACTATTGCATATATATTTTAGGGACATGTACACACGAGAGAAGAGGCAAATGAAAGCTGAAAGTGTGTGATAATTTGGCGATCACATACTTTCAAACACTATCAAAGGATTGTAACAACCATACCATGCCCGTGTTTTCTAAATAACTTCATATATTTGTATCAACTTTTATCATAAACAATCTGGTGCGCGCAACACACGACTTTCACTTACCTCCGTTGTTAAAATCAATTTAAGAATTTTTAAATACCGTAAGAGATGAAATAAGTTTAAAGAATCTGGGGATCACTTGTATCTGGGTGGTTAGCACAACAGCCTCTCATGCCAAAGGTCACGGGTTCAAACCCGCAGGTGGTCCTAGGATTATTTAATGGGAGTAAAAAATCCTTAGCTATGCCGTCCTTCGGAGGGGACGTCAAAAGGTGGTCCCGAGCCTGTGCGATGTCAGGCACTCGTTAAAGATCCCTATCCTAATAAAACCTGGATAGGCGAAATTTAGAACGCCCACTGTAGCATCGTCTTAATGTTTAGTTTTCCAGCGGTATATTATACATATGTATTATGGTCCATATCTTAAAACAAAACAAAAGTTACATTAAAAAATTTATTTGCACTTATCTCTTTTAGTTGTAATCAAATTTGTTCAGCTTGTATATGTTTATTTTTTATCAATAATGACATCATGAAATGGTCAATTTTTTTAATCTACAAAATTAAAGATACTTTATAGAAAGAAAATGTAACGCTATCGGCATTTACGTTTTGTCAGACTATTTTTAATTAGAATGAAACCTACATCATATTAAAAACCATTAAATTTTACTAGATATTGCAAGTTTAATCAAAAATCGTTAGAGCCGTTTTTGAGAAAATCGTAAAAACAGTTCAAAATGCATTGTAGGTAGAATAATCAGGAGTCAGTCTTTTTCTAAAAATTTTTATTTTGCTGACGTTTCGGCTCAAGCTTGAGAGCCATCATCAGGGCATTACTGAGCCATGTCCAAGCATAAACTGACATACAGTTCCACCTATAATAGTTTATACAGTCGACTATACATCCCCAACTCGGAAGAAGTGCTATATCTTGGACTATATTGAGAGAAAAGACTGACATTAAACTTTAACCCACATTAGACTTCGGAGAAAACAGCAAACCAAACGATTTGGACTTATTACCAAGGATACAAACAAAACATAATTTTAAGGAGCTAAACCTTATTACATCCACTTACCTATTTATGAAAAATATAGTAAGGGAAAGAATTGCGATCGTGAAAATTTTAGAATTCCAGTTTTTAACGAAGATAAGCATTTTAGGGTTCCCTGCGTTGAAATGACAAAGTCCCGCAAAAAGGTCTGTGTTCCGTGTGTATATATGTTGTATATAGTGTGTATATATGGTAAATCTAGCGCGAAAAAGATAAGTTTTATAAAACAGAAATTTCATATTTAAGACAACTAAACGCCCGAGATGTTACAAAATCAGCTAAACCAGAAGATGCACTTTATACCATGCATTTTGCACCTTTTTACGATTTTCTGAAAACATTTTCGACGATTTTGTTTCAACTCGCTATATCGATGTAAAATTCAATAGGCTTTAATATCACGCAGGTTTCATTCTGATTAAATAGTCTGACTGGGCTTAAATTTGCATTGATATTTTAAATTTTCTATCTCTAAATTACCTTTAATTTTGTTGATTCTATAAAAATACCTATATTATCTTGTTACCACTGATGAAAAACAGGTGAAATATATAAATTGAATGAATTCGATACCCAACTAAAGGAAAAAACTAAAAAATATTTTTTAATGCAAATTTTTGTTTTTTAACTTAAGAACAGAAGAATAACATGTAAAATATACAGTTGGAAAGCTAAAGATTTTAGAAAAATATTATCTCATACACAAGCTTTTAAAAGTTAATAGAGAGTGATAAAAATCCGATAAAACTAACTGATTGTTTTAGATAATAATATAATAGATTTTTTAATAAAAAACATGTTTCTAAAGAAATTCCATTTAACTAATTCTTTAATGGTTTCACTCATTTTTATCTCTTACTGTATTTGAGAATTCTTCAGTTGATTCTAAAAACGGAGGTAAGTTAAAGTCGTGTGTTGCCTGCACCAGATTTTTTAAAAATAATTTTGATAATTCACTATTTTTTAAATTGAAATTTGGAATCTGAACGTTGATTGATGGAAAAACAATAAATAAAGTGTTTGGAAGAAATATATCAGCCCTCGTATTTACCAAATATGTCATTATGTCAATTTCGATAAAAAACTCGTTGAGCACACTTTGGAAATCAACGCCTGGATTCAAGTTTATTTTCTAGAGCCGTTGAGGGTGCGATGAACTTGGGCTGGAGGTTACCTTCGATCTGGAAGCATTCCCATCAAGGATTCAATCCGTCCAAAGGAAAAAGGAAATAAAAAAAAAATACAGAGAAGAAGACAGTGCAAAGAGAAGAGACGGAGAGATAGCAAACAGTCCGGCCTGAGGAGAGAGTGGGTAAATATTGGTCTTTCTACCTCGGCCTTTCCTACCTAATTCAAAAGAGCCACTTAGCTTTGATTTGAGTGTGTGTGTAGTTGGTTCGTGGTGGAACAGCGGGTCAAGGAGCTTGCATTGGATGGTCATAGCTGAGCAAAGTCGAGCAGTGTCAGTACTTGGATAGGTGACCGCCTAATGGAGAGAAACTTGTGGCTCGGCAAATCTCAGCCAGGTTGCCCACAACTACTAAGAGCAGGATCAACTCTTGTTGGACACCCCCTCACCCCTTACTTGGAATCTTAATAAAATTCTTAAACAAAAAGAAACTGCTCGTAGATAATGCTTAATACAAGACTTATTTTACAAACGATCAAAACTCCCGATTTACTCCAAAAAACTAATTTATATAACAATTCTTAAACCTATTTTGATATAAGGCATTGAGCTATTGGAGGATTAAAATAAATCCCAACAAATCACCTTTAACCTTCGTTAGAAACCGATGACTTCCAGCCCCTTCCCCCCACTATCTTTCAATAACACCCTACTAACTCCTGTAGAACAAATCCGATACCCATGACTCCGTCTTGACAAACGCCTTAGTTGGAATTTTCACACAAGACTGAGACGACAAGAAACTGCTCGAAGATATCGATTACTACAACACTTAGTAGACAAACGTTCAAA
The DNA here is from genome assembly GCA_023052935.1 of Piezodorus guildinii. NCBI lineage: Eukaryota > Metazoa > Arthropoda > Insecta > Hemiptera > Pentatomidae > Piezodorus > Piezodorus guildinii. The sequence goes on along the minus strand of CM041292.1, from coordinate 2,333,000 downwards.
ACTTCCAGTATATTACAAAACACTCATTTACATCACTATTATCAGACCTATTTGGACATATGGAATCGAGCTTTGGTGCTCTACTAAACCATCTAATTACTCCCGCATCCAATCCAAAATTCTTCGCAAAACCTAAATGCTCCTTATTTTGTCACAAATCAACTCCTCCTTAATGACCTAAACATCCCATTTGTTGCAGACATAGCCCGTGATAGATACACCTATTTTCATTCTAAACTCCCTGCCCACACAAACCAACTTGTCCGTAATATATCTTCCTTAGACATCCCTGACAACCCTCATAGGCGATTGAAGGTGACCTCGGGACCTACTGCCTTAAAATAGTTAGTGAAGTGCTACCACTGGGTAGTTCTTTTTCAAGACATTTTCACTTCTTTTCTTCACTCTTACGTATTTGTATAATACGAGTACAGTTGTAAATTATTATACATTAATAAAAAAAACAAAAAAACTTTCTTTTATCAATACTGACATCGTTCAATAGTTAAAATATTTCGAAACAACAAAATTAAAGGCAATTAAAATAAAGAAATTTTATATTTTCTTCTTCATGGAATACGATATTAAACTCCTTATAATTTTACATCAATCTAGCAAGTCATTACAGATTTTTTTTAGAAAATCGCAAAAAGAGTAAAATGCACATTTGGTTCTTCGTTAACATCCTAGAAATACGCAATGTCTGTATTCTTCTTCTTCTTCTGGCACTACAGACCGAAGTGGTCCTTGGCCTGCCTCAGCCCTCTATCCTCCACCATACGGATGGATTGCTCTCCACCATATCCTCCAGGACCTTGTCTCTCCATCGCGCTCTTGGCCTCCCCTTTTTTCGTGTGGCTAAGATTGTTCCTTGGTAGGTCTTCTTCACCTGCCTGTCCTCACTCATCCTGTTCAAATGTCCAAACTATTAACCTATTCATCCTTATAGTGTCAGATAAGCGCAGCCCATTAAATAATTCATACATTTCTCTGTTTTTTCGCATGCGCCATCTCTCATCTCCCTAACACACGCTTCCATAGATCCTTCGCATCACCTTCTTTTCAAATCTATCAAGCCTTTCAGCTGTTGCCTTGTTAAGAATCCATGTTTCACTACCATAGGTTACCACTGGTCTTATAAGGGTTTTGTACTGTGAATCTTGGTGGCACGGGAGAGCAGATTACTCCTTTCCAGGTTCCCTAGGGCAAAGTACGCCCTGTTACCTGCTAGGATCCTGTCTGTATGTATGTACCTGTCAATGTCTGTATTAAGTATGTAATTTCGGTTCCGTGCGAGATTTCTTCATTGATCTAGCTAGAAAACCAAACACAGAATACCATCTGTCTGCCATCTATCGTTGTCTTAGTGAACCTTATCTGATTAACAATACCTTATATTGTTCACGCCATACGTTACGGCCTGATAAGTTTTTTAATTAAAAAAAACACACACATAATTTTATTATATTTATCATATCATAAATATGACCACAGTGAGACCATGAATGTTGGCCTCTTTAAGTTTGAGAAAGTTCCTTATCTTAGGTCTCTTGTAAGCAAGATAATGATCAGAGGTTGAGGTGAAAAGAAGAATTTTGATGGCAAAGAGGTGCTACTTTGGCCTCCGGAGAGAGTCCACCTACTGGCTTCTAGACAAGCCGACTAAGCTCCATCTATTGGGTTGTGTCACATGAAATGTCCGTTTTCAAGGTAAAGGATTTTTATTAAAAATACGATATGAAAACAAGATAATTTTATTCGAAGTATTTACCTTCTTTTTCTACACATTTTTCCCAACGTGGCACCAACTTTTTTATCAGCGAACTGAAAAACTCTGAGCTTTGAAATAAAACAAAATCTGAAAACTCACTTTTACTTGATCATCATTTTCAAAAAGTTTTCCTTTGACGAAGTTGTCTAAATTCCTGAACAGGTGGTAATCTGTTGGAGACAAGTCGGGAGAATATGGTGAGTGCGGAAGAACTTCGTAGCCCAGAACAGGACCTACAAGTTTTTGAAAGAAAAATACTACCGACGATTTTTTGAAGGATGAGGCTATACTAGAATGGGTATGATACTACTACTAGAATGGAGGATGAGACGATCACTAGGGCCGTTCTGGATGAACCTCTTCACGGCATCAGAAGAAGAGGGAAACCGAAACTTAGATGGTCGGATGGTGTGACAGCAGATGCAAGGGATATTCTGGGAGTGAGGAACTGGATGACGGCTGCACAATATAGAAATGACTGGAGAGGGCTGGTGGAAGAGGTCAGGACTCGTCACCGAGCTGTAGCGCCGAGTTGATGGTGATGATCATAAGATCATTTTGTTTTTGTTTATCTTTATGTTATATTTATTTACAAAAATAATTATTTTAGATAGAATAATAAGGTTTCGCCACGAACGTGAGAAACTTAGAAGAGAAATACAGTAGAAGAAAATCGTATATCAGTTGTTTTTTTATATACTCGATGCGAGCTAGTTTTGGTAGCGTCAAAGCGGTGAGGCAAGTGAAGTTCTGCGATCGTACATCAAAGAAATATTTGACGTTTGCTAACGTAAACATATTTTATGCAGCGTTCTATTGAAGTTTCATCTCGTTGCTTCCCTAGGAACTTGGAAGCGCCGCACAGTGGACAATATGACCGATTTAGGTGGACAACATTCTGAAACTTGTCTATATTTAACCTTTGGGGTCCCAGGTTACGGACAAAAATTTAAAAAAAATATAAGAAACAATTATAAAAACTAATTAATTTTTTTAACTTAAGCGGAACTTGCATTCTGTGAATATAATTGAGCTGATTGCATCGCGGAGACTCAAATGGGCGAGTAAAGTTGTTGGGCTCGATGTCGAACGGATTCCGAGAAAGTTGGTATTTGCTGATCCGACTGGTAGGCGTCCGAAAGGTAGGCCGAAGCGGAGATGGGAGGATTGCGTTAAGGCTGATCTCGGGAGCTTGGGCTTGAATGGTGAGCATTGGACGAGTCTGTGTAGGCGGAATTTGGTGGTATCGGCATCGAACCTTCAGGTTCGCTAAGCCTATTATTATTATTATATTATTATTAATTAATTTTTTTACATGATTAGCGAGCGTACAGTGGTCAAACATCAAATTTATTTGCTAAAATCTAAAACTTCCCTATATTTAACGATACAAAAAATCTAATTATGGCTCGGAGTTGCTAAAACCTGCTAATATATGTATTTTATATCATTTAGTAATTCTTGAAATTATAGATTGCAAAACTTTTGATTCGGAGTATTTTGCGGTTATTTTCAAGATTTAGGCTACAAATAAGTCAATATATCTCAAATTTCACTTTTACTAATTTTTTAAAAACTACAATTTTTTAAAGAAGGTAATATATTTTTAATTAATTTTGTCTACTGTTTTAATTAATTTTGTTTATTTTCTTAAGATAATTTTTTTTCTTTGAATTTCTTTTATGTATTTAGTTAGTTAAATAAATGTATTTTAATTCGTCGTTTAATTCTATACAGTCCACTAAATTTACCATCTCCGAACCACACTGAATTTGAATTATGATCTGAAAGTCCTAATTTTCCACGGATAGCTCAGCGTAAACATATATATTCTTTTAATTTAATTACAGTATTGACTAAAGCACTAACTGAAGAGAGGTTCATGGACGCTAAACTCTAAACTGCATTTTATTTTTCTTCTTGAGTTTTCATTTACAAAGAGAAAAAAAAGGAGGTTCTTTAACGATTGAGTTGGTGCTCAAGCTCGACAGGAACAAAGGAGACTGAATGGAATGAACTGCAACGGCTCCAGTTATTGTCCACCTAGCCCCAAAAAAAAACAAAGCAAGGAGAGTTGCAACAGCCTTGCACAGCCAATGCAAAAAGAGATGGGGGAAAAAAAAGGTTTAATGGCTTTTGGATCACAGCGAGGAAGCAAGGTTATCTCAATGTCGAAAACTTGGTCTTTTTGTAGTCACCGTGGGCCTAACAATGAAAAACATAGACCGGATTTTCGTGGAGTAAAAACCTTGAAAAGTGCAATATCGTGCAATAAAAAACTTCGAGATGTGAAAAATAGTGCAGCAAAACCCTAAAATATATAAAATTGGGGTTATATACACCTTGAAAGTTCAAAAAAAAAATAATCCTAAATTATATAATATATATATATATATATATAATATATATATATATATATGAATATATATATATATGGCTGGAAGCCCGTGACTGAGTCGCGCGTTCCGGCGGAGCTTTTAGAAGGAAATAATTATATAGGGATTCACTCAGAGCCTCTCCTCCGGGTATGTGTGATCCGTCAGCCAAATGGTGGCCACTCACAAAAGACGTAGGGAGTGATGACCCTACCTATAAAATTTCATCGAGAATCGTGAGTATATTCTCCCAGGAGATTACACAACGCGGCAAAGGGCTTACACGGCCTGTCGCGCCAGAGAAAAAAAATAGAAAAGACAATTAGCGTTTAGAAGTTTATTTCTTGAAAAATTATTTTCCTATAAAAACATGAACCAGGTAAATGAAAGATCTATATAATTTAATATAACAAAATTGTCCAATTCATTGACTAGTTTAACCAAATAATTGATCACCAATGAAATATTTATCTGATTTATCTTTCAATAGATAATTAGATTGTGAATTTACAAAACATGTAATAAGTCGATATAGAAGAACTCCCTGAAAACAGTTTGAAGAATTGATCAGAAATGCTTGTGAATAATAAATAGAGGCATGTTATGTAGATCTGGGTAATTAATTAAATATATATAATTTCAGCTGTTTTTTGTATTTGCCTGTTTTTTCTGCTTCAATATATGCTCGTGTCTAACAACAGAATAAATAATAATTTTTAAAAACCACACCATAAATCATAACAAGAAATAATTTGTTGTTCACTAAGCCTGAAACTTAACAGGCTCATTTGAGGTGCACCAATGCTACAACTTCAATTATACCAGAGCGGTACATTCCCGTAATTCTGCGATGTGTAACATTCTAAATTTTTCGATTGCTTCACCTTCTATAGACCAAAAAAATAGCAGTAAGTAAAACCTTATTCTGGAAAAAAATTAAGGCTTAAATCAGCCTTCAAAGTTAGACTGACAAAATAAATAAAAAACGGAGCCTTCTACCCAACTCTTTATAACATGGTTTATGGCTCGAGCCGCTCCATCTATTCCAATCCAACGAGGCCGAATGGAGCGCGGAACTACCTATCACGCTACAACGAAATCCAATCATTTCAATCGAATACGCTCTAAGTGTTGGGAGTTGATGGGCTGGAAAGATTGATCACTCACTCCTTACCTATCTTTTATTATAATTATTTATTTTAAATCATTTTAAAATTAAAATCATTGAGAAATAAAAAATTGAAAATCGTAAAACAAGAAAACGGTGAGTAGTATAAAACAGATTTATTTTTAAAAGTGCGCGCAAAACGTGACTTTTACCTACGTTTTCTCTAAAAATCGATTAAGGAAAAATAATGACATGTAGTTATTTTAATATTGGGTTGTGTCACATGAAATTTCCCTTTTCAAGGTAAAGGATTTTTATTAAAAATACGATATGAAAACAAGATAATTTTATTCCAAGTATTTACCTTCTTTTTCTACACATTTTTCCCAACGTGACACCAACTTTTTTATCCCCGAACTGAAAAACTCTGAGCTTTGAAACAAAATCTGAAAACGCCATTTTCACTTGATCATCATTTTCAAAACGTTTCCCTTTGACGAAGTTGTCTAAATTCCTGAACAGGTGGTAATCTGTTGGAGACAAGTCGGGAGAATATGGTGGGTGCGGGAGAACTTCGTAGCCCAGTTCTTTCAATTTTTGCACGGTATGTTTTGAAACATGGGGTCTTGCTGCCGCTCAGTGAGATCATGAGGTACCCATGTATCGAGCTTTTTTACTTTCCCAATACACTTTAAATGTCTGAAAACGGAAGATGCACTAGCATTTAGTTGTGCTGAGAGTCCTTTAACTGTTTGGTAGGGGTTTCCTTCTAGGGTATGTCTGAGGACATGAGCTAATTTTTATAATACAAAGGTAGAGGATTAGTAACTGTTTACTTTAAATATGTAAACATTCAGAAGAAAACAACAGAGGCCTGCTGCAAAATCCTTTATGTATTTCAGAAACTATAAAAACGGACATTTCATGTGAAACAACCCAATACAATAATATTCACAATGCTACACTTCTCATTTGTGAAAAAAACACATTATTTTTATTTGTTTAAGATATAATACAATATGTTTCTAAGTGAAGAGTAGTAATAGTGATTGATATGAGACCAAATTTACACAATACATACAGAAAACAATGATCAAGTCTAATGATGATAATATATATACAATTATAACTGTATACAATAATTACAATCAGCTAAAAGGACCACAGACGGTGCTTTTCCCTCCACTTGTAGAGGGAAAAGCGGAATCCAAGAGATCCCAGCGCCTCTCTCTCAGCCGCGTCACTAGTATGACCAGTGTAGGCTGATTTAGGGCGCAATAGCCACAAACATCTGAATCTGAGTGATGAGTAAGGTTCTGATGAAATATAAAAAAAAATAAAATGAATAACCGATAAAGCTATTTTCAGTTGTTATCGAATCATTTCATATTTTTTCCCATCCAAGCTAATACAAGTATTTAAATTCCTTATAAGATTAACACAGATGTGACAAGTAAAAATTTACATAAAACACGGGCTTGGCATATTTCTAAACACTTATAAATTTTTTCATTAATCCAGCCGACTGTTTTATAGATTAACAAAATATCTGGCTAGAAATCACCTGCTCAGACTGTTGCTTAAAAAAACTACAAGAAAACCTGAAATACTGTGACATTCTTTTGAAGAATATGTCAATGACACATTAAAATACCAAGGTTATCAACAGAGCCATCATCTTTTTAAAGATAAATTTCATCTCGAGCTTTTATAGCTCAAGTCAGTTAACACTCTCACATATTTATGGACCAAATAAATATTACGAAAAGTATTCACTGACATCCGAATACCCTTTTTCTACAAAAATAAGTTTTTTGATGCAGTCGAGTTCAAATGACTCATTCGATCAAAAAGTGGTAAATATTAATTTTTATGATCAAACTAACTAATTCTTGTTGTATGAATTAATAAAATATGATTAAATGTAGAACATGGAAGAACTGAATAACAAACTCTCAAAAGATTTAAAGCAATATATTTCTAGGTTAAACTTTTCTTTTCCGTAAATAAGAATTATATAATATTACAGTGCCGGTCAAAAGTTTGAGGCAACCTATGATTTACATCAATTGATCTGTTCGAATTGTTTTGTGGAGTGAACATCTTACAACTTGGGCAGTCGAGAAATGAATAAATCCCCTTAGGGTATTACTAGACTGTAACTAAAGCTCCAGACACAAAAAACACATTGTTTATTCTTATTTATGTCCATCATATTAGAAGTCTCAGAAACAATTAGATAAATTATCTCATGATATTCGCAATATTGACATACCTTTCTTACACCTAATTGAGACGTTGATTTCCAAAAGGTACTATATCCATTCTAGGAAATTTTACAGGAAGCGCGAAAATCTCACATTACTATATTATTAAACTAGCTAATTTGGGTCTTTTTGCCTTAAAATTCAAAATTATTTTTTTACTATAATAATAACATCATATTAAAGTTATGAAATGATTTTTTTTAGAATGATTTGAAACGAAAATAAATGCGTAATTAGTACTTCTAGAAAATGACCGCATTCCTAAATCGCGTTTTTTAAGGACTTGAGAATTCATTAGATAACATCAAATACAATATTTAGATAAAACTAGATGATGAGAATACAAATATGTAAAAAATGTCGTTTATGTCCTTTTGGAAATCAACGTCTCAATTAGCAAATTTATTTATTAATATAATACAAATTATAATAGGATACTTATGTTTTATTAAGGTATTCATAGAGGTTATGATTTATTGATTTAAACCATTAGTCGTCACAAACTTTTGTAAACCAGCAGTACAATATATATATATATATATATATATATATATATATATTATATATATATATATATATATATATATATATGTTCGCGATTACGCGAATTAAAAAATAATATATATTTTGGATTCAAATTTAATTAGATTGGGCCTTGGATACGGCACAGATGTTTAATTCGACAGTTTTTTGTTTTTTTGCTATAGCGTCAGTGTGAATTGAGATTCTGTCCCGATTGCATGTTTTTGTAGACCGTGACGATATTTGTGGTGATATACGATTCCCGGTCACGATAGAGGGACTCAATTTTAAGAATTTAGGTTCTCCTAAGTTTTACAAAATAAATCTAGGAGCAGCTGGAGGAGACTGCCGAGCCGGAGCGGGCCCGTTCGAGAAGACACAAGAAGGCGATTAGGTAAGCTGCTGTCTATCTTAAATTTACTTGTAAAACGACTTGGAGATCCCTTATTCTGGGCAGAATCTAAATTTAAAGTTTTTATTATTAATTTTTATCATACAGTCCACAACCAGAAAATTTTAATTGGTACAATTCGTACCAATATATATATTCTAAAGAAGAAGGTCTCGAGGCCATCTACTATTCGGCCACCTCGGAGGATTATGAGGAATTGAAGAGGAAGCAATGAGCAACTAGAGAGTTAGATTGGGTATGGAGTTATAGCATGTTATTTTGTAAAGTAAATCAGTTGAATGTTTTTTTAATAATTCATAAATAATACTTGAATACCAACAACAGTTTATATTGATATTTTTAAAATTTGTTGCTTATACACCATATTCATCTTAAATTAAAAAAACATACAAAATTTATTTTGGAATGTATTTTTACGGGTTTTCATAGTGTTAGGAATTGAAAGAATTATATTTTTATAATTTTCTGGTTTGGGTCAAATCAGCAACATAGGGAACATTAAGCTGATATAAAGATCAGGTGTTAGGATCATCGTTGCATGCCCTAGTATTTTTGTGGCGAATTTAAAAAAAAAAAAAAAAATGATTTTAGTAGTTTTAGAGAAATACCGTCAACAGCGGACACGAGATTTTAAAAAATTTATTTATATTCCTCATTCGGATCCTATGCATTTTGAAACGTAAGCAATCAAATTTTTGAATTTTGTTGGTCAATTACAAGGTTCAGTATTGAAAATAATAAACCAAGAATTGTTTTCAACTAAAAACTTATAAAATTTATTTTAAGGATAAAGGTATGCGAAGGACTTGTGTAACGCGCACATTTCTTACAGATAATTTGCTTCTCAGGATTTAACAAAGTAAGATGCATTTCCTTTTGTAATATCCTTGAAGGAGATGAACTGCAGTAGACTTAATGACAGGTGGTTATTAACCAATCAGAGAGCTGCATCTCAGTGCATGTACCTCCTGTCTACCAACAGCGTATCATTATGCAATTTCAAACATTAACTTAATTACCGCCGGAGGTGACTGGCCTTATCATTTATTATAATTATCTATTACACTCAGCCATGCTGATTATGCACCATTGGTTCTGCAACGGTTAACATCTTATAGAATGCACTCAGTAATTATTAAATTATAAAATAATCTAATCTAAGAATCCAGAGTTAAGATTTTAAATTAGAGAGTTTTGTTGCAAGACTCGATAATATCAATTTATAGATATAGAATACAGGAAGGCAGAGGCAATCCGTGATTCAATACTTATAGAGATTCCAACGATTGTGCAAGGAAGTGATTTGGCCTAGATCAGGTTTTCACCACCCTGATGATGTATAACACCCACTTTATAGAGGCTGGGTGTGCCCCGGGAGAGTCTCCCCACCCCAGGGTCGTTCCACGGCTGAAAAAATAGAATGAATATTTCTGTCACAGACAGGGTCCAAACTCGGAATCTCAAGAACACTATACAGGTACAAAAAGATGAAGATTTTTTTATTTTAATTATTTATACTTCAAAATATAAATATTAAATAATTTTACGCCGGGAAAGGGTGCATTAGGATTCACAGATATGTAAAAATGTAATATAGATTTCTTGCCATCTGACAAAAGGAACATAATTAATAATTATTTATAATACTGAGAGAAAAGAAAAAGAAGATTGTAACAAAGAATCAAGAGATAATTGTGTTGAACAAAATGAAAAAACATCCTTCACTCTAACTCTTATATCTAGAATTATAATATCAAATATATTTAGAAAAGTAGGTGGTTTCTATTATCTTCCAAAAAAATTTTTTTACAGAAAAACTTTAACGAGCCAACGTTTCGGGCGCCTTCCCCATCATCAGGACTCACTGAGTTGTCTGACAAGTTAAAAATCCAAAAATTTTTATAATTTAAAATTGTTGTCAAAAAGTCTTTAAAATAAAATTATATTGCAGAGGGAACAACAATCATCCCACCTCACATATTTATTGGCCTCTTATCTATAGAATATGTTGAGGTGGGGTGATTGGTGTTAGCTGTGCAATATAATTTTTTTTAAAAGACTTTTGGACATTTTTTAATTATAAAAATGGATTTTTAACTTGTCAGACAACTCAGTGAGTCCTGATGATGGGGAAGGCCCCCGAAACGTTGACTCGTTAAAGTTTTTCTGTAAAAATATTTTTTTGGAAGATAATAGAAACCTACTTTTCTAAATATATCAATTGCAATCTTCCCTTAGACCTGTTTTTATTATGAAATATCAAGATTATTTATGTACCAAAACTAACTATGGGTGGGAGGCAGATGGCAGAAGAAGGAGAGGAAGACCCCTAGGATAGAGTGGCGGAGAGTATGGCTGGTAGGGGCTGTCGGAAGAAGACGTGATGGGCCGGCAGGGATGGAAAGACCAGCTCGGGCAGGAGTTGGGTGAGGAAACCTTCATATTGAAGAAATTCCTGACGAAAAGAAAAAGACAAAAAGATTATTGAGGGTCTGTTCGGAATAGCAGGAGATATTGGAAATATTTGAATGAGAATAGAGAAGAAGCATGGGGTATATGAGTAGGTAGAGAATTCCTGATTTTTATTTCTTTAAAGTCAGGTGTGTGCAGTTGAAATTCCTAGGATTAGCGAGATTGGGAAGGATCTCTTCTACTGTACAGAGTACATTTTCAGAGAGGGATGAGGAGGCGAGAAAAGATTTCTTATTTATTTCTTTATTAAAACCATCTTCTTCCGATTTCATTAATCCGAAATTCAGAATTCAAGATTTTTTTTTCTTACCCTCCGACCTTATTTTCAATAAATACATGTATACTTAACCTATGTACATACAGAATAGACTATAAGTAATATATATTGGGTTGTTTTACATGAAATGTCCGTTTTTATAGTTTCTGAAATACATAAAGGATTTTGCAAGTTTCTGTTGTTCTCTTCCGAATGTTTACATATTTAAAGTAAACAGTTACTAATCCTCTACCTTTGTATTATAAACATTAGCTTCCCAATCATTTACCCACTTTTTAGTATACCTCCAAATATGAACATGGAAACACGCGGTTTTCGCCGTTGGTTTGCTAAGTTTTCAGCTTGGGATACCGACTAGGAAAACGCCCCGAGGAAGACCTCCGGCCGTAATAGACAACGATGCCTCTAACATATAGTAGAAGGAAACCCCTACCAAACAGTTAAAGGACTCTCAGCACAACTAAATGGAAGTGCATCTACCGTATCCAGACATTTAAAGTGTATTGGGAAAGTAAAAAAGCTCGATACATGGGTACCTTATGATCTCACTGAGCGGCAGCAAGACTCCATGTTTCAAAACATATCGTGCAAAAATTGAAAGAACTGGGCTAAGAAGTTCTTCCGCACCCACCATATTCTCCTGATTTGTCTCCAACAGATTACCACCTGTTCAGGAATTAAGACAACTTTGTCAAAGGAAAACTTTTTGAAGATGATGATCAAGTGAAAAGTGCGTTTTCAGATTTTGTTTCACTTCAAAGCTCAGAGTTTTTCAGTTCGGGGATAAAAAAAAATGTAGAAAAAGAAGGTAAATACTTCGAATAAAATTATCTTGTTTTCATATCGCATTTTTAATAAAAATCCTTTACCTTGAAAGCGGACGTTTCATGTGACACAACCCAATATAAGATGGTAGTAGAGCTTTGAATTTGAAGTTTTACAAGAAGGAACGTAAGGAACAGATTGGCGCAATGTTGTCCAAAGCGATCGAATCCAGGAATTAAATGGAGACTGTGAATGTAGAAGACTTCTAGAGTTAATGGTTTGGTAAAGGTATGATCCAAGGAAATATTGTCTGCGGGTGGAGGAAAGGATCCACTTTAACTCGCCCTATATAAGAGGGTAACAACTGTTTTCGAGTACCGAAGACAAATCTTAAAAATACGTTAGTAATTCGGTTTAGCCTGTCCTTAAACAAACTTGAGAGCCTATCATATACCATTCAGAGTATTACTTAAAAGTGGGGATACAAAGAGCTTACGAGTAGATGGTGGAAGAAGATGGAGGGAGCCCAGGAAATGTGTAAGAGTATTTATTTTTCTTCGGGAGATTGGAGCGAAATGGGGTTTCCAAGAAAGGATTTAGTCGATGTTGATACCTAGATTTTTTTAATGATAAACAAGAATTATTTTATTTTATTCTAACACATTTTATTCTTCAAGAATAATGAACAACGAATAGTCACTACGATATACGCTTTGTATGGCTGTATTTATATAGAATAGAATAGAATAGAAAAAGATATTTATTCTGGGACAAGGTCCCTTAAGAACAATTCATATGTACAATTAAGATATATATATATAATGTGTCTGGCTACAAGACCAAAGGAATATAATTATTTCTTATTCACAATGATACATAAAGAAAAGAAAGGATATAATAAAACAAAAGATTAAATAAATAAATAATAACTTCTGGTGTGTTAAATAAAACTAAACATTGAACTTGATTAATATAAAAATATGAACGATAAATAACAAATTTTCTTTTTGATTTGTTATTTGATTTGAAATATCTTATTGAGCGTCTGTTTGAGATGACAGTAGGTACTGGAATAGTCGGGACTTGAATGATGGTAGGGACGAAGCATGGCGGATATGAGTAGGTAAGGAATTCCTGAGAATAGTGGAGCGGACAATAAAGGAATGATCAAAAGTTGTTCTCTCGGTAGGAATATAAAGGTCGGAATGGCGCGATCTTGTTTGTTGGGAGCAGACTGACGATTTAAATTGCAGAAGTTTGTGGATATAGGGAGGTAGCTGGGAGTTGATGGTATGGAATAGGTATGATCCTAGGAAATATTGTCTGCGGAAAGAAAGAAGGAGCCAGTTTAACTCACTGTATAAATGGGTTACATGAGACCTCTTCGGTGTACCAAGGACAAATCTTAAAAATATACGTAGTTTCTAGCCTGTAAGTCAATTTAGCTATGCACTTATCTTCTAATTGATTTAGTCAAGGTTTAGAGATGTGTGAGGTAGATTAATCAATGAGGAAATGAAGAAGTTAATAGGATTTGAATGCGGTTAGGGAAAATACATTAGACCCAATGTATGGTAGCTACGAGAAATTCCAAAGGGGGTTCTATGAGACGGTGTACATAAATCGGTAGGTTAGGATCGTGTGTTTAGCGTATGAGGAGTGAGGATTTTAGGTACCCACTTTATAGACCATGGGTGTACCCCAAGAGTCTCTACACCCTAGGGGGGCTGCACGGATGAACTAATAGAATAAATAAATCTGCCACAGTTGAGGTTCGAACCCAAACTCATAGAACAGTATTCACTCGGGGTGGGCATAATCGGATGATCGGACTTCGATGATTTAAATAATCGAATGATCCAATCATTAATATGCCTGAGCTGCCTATAATTTATGTGATGAGAAAAAAAAGGTCATTCGGTCTTTTATAATCTCTTGATTATAATTACAAAATTTCTGTTCGAATGATCATTCGTTTCTCCGAACCGATTAATCCGATAATCGATTAATTCGAATGATTGAAATAATCGAATGATCTGATAATTGTCATTCGATTATGCCCACCCTTATTATTCACTAGTATTGTGTACAATAGACCACGCCGCTCACTTTTTATAGTGTTTTTACTCAAAGGTTGGAGAAACGTAGATATTTTCTTCGGGAATCAGGATAATAATCCATCCTTGACTAAAATACCAGTGAGAAAGGTGTGATCGTCAGGGGAGCATGTATATATATCTTGCAAAAAGCTATTCTTCAATTTTTTTTATCCTTGTCTCTTTGTCGCCAGAGAGTCCTTCATATACAAGAGGTCTTAGTCTATGTTGGGGAGTATGAGAGAGGAAAGTACGACATGAACGGTAATTAAGGAAAAGAGTCACAGAAACGTAAGAGCTGTTTGAGTTAAGGGATTGATTTCGAAGAAAGTTGACAGTCAAAATTACTTCAAGTTAAGTTTTGATAAAACGTAACCTCCAGGTTTTTTACAACACAGTAGATTTGACATCATACAAAATGCTGATGAAAAATTACAAAACCACTGCGTTCTTCTAATGTTTCTGAATAAAGGCAGGAGCAGAGTAAGGCAATATTAATGACTCTTTTAACCTTACCTAAAGTGTATAATTAATTTTTTTGAACAAAACCAAATTTAAGGATTCTGACAGATTCCAAACTTAATAAATTATAAATTCCATCGAAATGAAAAATCGAAAGCAAATGCAACCTTTAAATGCTACAGTCAATTCATAGAGAATGGTGCGATTTTGTTTCAAGTAAGTGAACTAAGGATTCAAATTGCAGAAGTCTGTCGATATAGGGAGGGAGGTGGGAGTTATTGGTTTGGTGAAGGTATTGTTCAAGCCCGAATTTACAATTAATTTTAATTTTATCAAGATAACAGAAGTTCTTTTGTTTTTTATGTGCGTGGGTTTTATTAGTGTTAAAAAACATATGTTACGAGAGTCAGTGTGAACATTGTTGTGAGTTGTTTTTTAAAGCCAGAAAAACGCTATCTCACCTCTTTTTTGTGAAATAATCCTGTTATCAAGAAATTGATCTTATTTCTGTGAAGCCGAAGTGAAGGAAGCACAAGGTGGTAAGTTTTTTACCTTTTTTCACCATTTTTATTTTAATCCCCCAACAGTCTTACGGGGAAAGGTTTGTTTTTCAATTAAGAAAAGCCCCATGCCCCAACAGGTATGATCCTAGGAAATATTGTCTGCGGTTAAAAGAGCCACTTTATAAGTGGACAATATGAGACTTTTTCGGAGTACCAAGATTAAACAAACAAAACAAAAAAACAAATAATATATATATATATATATATAATTATATATATATATATATATATATATATATATATATAATTTGCTTCAGCCGGTCATGAATAGACAAGAGGAATGTACCACTCACAGCAATAGTAATTAAAGAACCATTGCGTTCTTCTGATGTTTCTAGAAAAAAGCTACGAGCGAAGTAATTTTGCAAAGAGTAAATAACTCACATTTTTCGCCTTTGAACCAAAACCTAATAAAACTCCTGACCAAAGAAAGAACGCAGTTGAACCAGAAGCCATGTAAATCGGTATGCTTTAATAAAGCTTCACAAACAAAAACTTTTAATCAAATCCGTTTTCCATTCGCAGAATTCCAATCCAAAGTTGGGAATTGTCAATCGACAGATATTTGAATCCTTAGAACAGTTCGCCGATCATTGGAACTTGATTCTACCTCGTCCTCTTTCACATTGCTTTCGTAATGGTAAATATGATTCAACATTCATTCTGTATCTTCACTGAAAATGAGAACAGGAAAAATTAAATAGATTTTGGTGCATTAGCTGGTTACCGTAGATTGTGTACGATTGGAAGAGAGGGTCACCTGTAGTGTATTAGCTCGCATAACAGCACTCTATGCCCAAGAGGTAAAAATCCTTGGTTACGCCGTACAGTGGGGCCGAAGGCCAAAAAGCGGAAAAAATACATTATCACGAAAACGGATTGGCATAAAAACCTCAGGCTGGCCTCATTCAATAAAAACATAAAAACATCAAGTTCAACGGTCTTTATTGAAATTTTGAAAAAAAAAAAATAACTAATGAGAAAATCAAAGCCTATTGGCAAGATAAAAATTTCGGAAATTTTCGAAATAGGTTGCACCTATAAAAATCAGTTCAAACAAGTATTTTGTATGTATATTGAAATTAAATAATACAAATAAAAATTCAAGGAAGTTCAAAATACTGGAGAATTTCGTAAATAATTAAACTAGAGATTAAAAGTCTAAGTTTGCTCAAATCGAAAAGAAAACTTACGATTTAAAATTCAAGGAAATTTTATTAATAGTTGCTTAGCTACATCACTGATTTCCAGATGATTTTTCTTTGGTTCGGTTCTCATATTCGTGATAAAAGGATAGACATGTTTTCCCCGCCAAGTTCAGGGTGATTTCGTTTAAAAAATACGTCGAAGTTTGTACCACCCCACACACTCACACAAATAGCGGTATTTAATGCAGTGGCTAATGTACGACAGAAACACGAGCCAAATGATCAAAATGGGCACTTGCCGCACTGTGTGCTGTCCTTCGGAGGAGGCGTAGGGTCGTTTGGAGCCTCTGCGATGTAAGGCTCTCGTTAAGATCCCTATCTTGATAGCCAACATTAAGGACTCCCGCTGTAGTACTGTAAGATTAGCCACAGTAACAAAAAGTAACCTTACTTGAATAAACAAACAAATACACCTATAGCAAGCAATGTCAGGTTTGAATCGGAACAACTACATTTACATAATTTATGTTTCTTTTTTTAAGATCTTGGATGGAAACATTTACTAACCTATCGAATAAGAAAACGAAAAAAGTGACCACTTGTGAATGAATGAGACTTCTGTTCATTCTTATATTTTATCATCTACATAAATGAATAACATAAATCAAAACTTGTTAACTGTATTTCTTAGTTATTTTAAAGGGAAGTGAAAAAGTTATTTTTATGAAAAAAATTAATTTTCCATATTGAATAGAAAAGACAGACTCTCATTCAGCGACTGAAAGTACTACACTCACTTTTATCTAAATCATCGAAATTAAAAATTAGACAGAAACTGAATACATACACATACCTACTTAAGCCAATATCGACTTGCGCTTCACAGATTTTTGGTTCAACAAAAAAGACTCACATACAAAAACTACAATCATTTCAATCCAATTTTTTTTTTTTTTATAATATATTTTATTGTTTATTACAACTGTATGTACAAATACAATAAGTAAAATGGCTGAATTACAATGAAAGGCATGAATAGACATGTAAAGAATCTACCCAGTGGTAGTACTTAAAAGTTTATTTTCTGAGCACGTCTCGAGGCCACCGGCTTTTCAAGCGCCTCGAAGGATTATCGGGAATATATGTAGATGAGAGGTTACGGACAAGCGGGTTTGAGTGGGCAGGTAGTTTGGAATTAAAGGAGGTGTATCTATCGCGGGCCAAGTCCACAGCCAGTGGGATATTTAGGTCTTTATGGATGAGTTTATTAGTTACAAAGTAAGGAGCATTGAGGATTTTTCGTAGGATTTTCAATCCAAAATGTTTTAAAACTCACGACAGTTCCTTGGTAAGAAAACAACAGAACCCTGCATACGGACTTACAACAACCAACAGTTGACCAACATATACGAACACTCTATTCTCGTTTTCACAGTAAACTTAACTTAACAACAGACTGATTAACGACATTTAAGTAGCTGAAATGCCAGTCAGAAGAAGGCTGAAGAGAAGCTGGATGCGAGACCTCCTCTACCTAAATCAAAGCCTAGTCTAGAGGTGCTGCTGGGCACTTTACTTCTCCATGCCTACCATGTCTGATCTCAATTTGTACAGAATATTTGCTGATTGTCAGATACATTCAATATAAAGAAAACTTGATTGCTATGTATGTATTCAAAAATAATATAAATAACAACGTTTCCTATACTTATTTATAGATTTATTTCTATTTTATATTTCGACTGAACAATTTAAATGGGGTAACCTGTAGCATAGTGGCTAGCAACACAGCCTTCAATGCCCAAGGCACCTGTAGGTGGCCCTAGGATTTTTATTGGTAGTATAAAATACTTAGTTATGCCATCCTTCGGATAGGACGTAAAAAGGTTGTCCCAAGCATATGTGATGTCAGATACTCGCTAATGATCCCTATCCTAATTACACAAGGATAGTCAAAATTTAGAATTGTCACTGTAGCTTCGTCCGATTAGCCATAGTAGCATAAAGTGACGTTAAATAAATAGACAAAATACAATGAAAGTTATCGCCTACAAAAGAGAGGGCTAACGCAAATGATCTCACGGGGCCCATGGGAAATCTATTGCAATTTCGCGCCACGCATTTTGAACAAGAGATCTAAAAAAAACTCGACATTTCAGCCCAGTCAGACTTTAAAAAAAAACCTACATGATATTGAAGACCATTAAATAATAGTTCATTATTGAGAGCTTATTTAAAACTGTAATTTGAGATAACTGTTAAATGCATTTTCTGCAATTTAGTGAGCCTAACAATGATTTTTACTTACACTCACTTATATATAAAATATATAGTAAGGAAAAGTATTGCGATCGTGAAAATTTTCGAATTCCAGTTTTCGACGGAAATACACATTTTAGGGTCCCCTGAGTCCAAATGACCAAGTCGCGAAAAGACCTATGAAACTGAAATTTTGTATTTAAGGAGAATATACGCCCGAAAAACATTTTCGGTTTATGTTTGTTACAAAAACATTTTCATCAAAATCAGCTAACCTGAAAGTCCACTTTATACCATGAATTTTGCACCTTTTTACGATTTTCTCAATAACGGCTCTAACAATATTGATTTAACTGTTTATATCGATGTAAAATTTAATGGGTTTTAAAATCATGTAGGTTTCATTCTAATTAAAATCGTCTAACAGGTCTTAAATGCCGATATTTTAAAATTTCTTTCTTTGAAGTAGCTTTAAATTTGTAGGCTTTAAGAAATTGGCCATATTATCTTGTTATGATTGATGAAAATCAGGTAAATTTGAGTGAACTTGATAAAGAAGAAAGCTGAAAAATATTTGTTTAATGAAATTTTTTTATTTTTGAACATAAGAATAATAATATATATGTATAATATACCGTTGGATAG
Source organism: Piezodorus guildinii (assembly GCA_023052935.1). Classification (NCBI taxonomy): domain Eukaryota; kingdom Metazoa; phylum Arthropoda; class Insecta; order Hemiptera; family Pentatomidae; genus Piezodorus; species Piezodorus guildinii. The sequence goes on along the minus strand of CM041292.1, from coordinate 2,313,858 downwards.
CTAAGGATTGTAGATACAAGCTTGTAAAAGTTAATAACGAGTCATTAAAAGCCGATAAAACTAACTGAATATTTTAGATGATAATATAATTGATTTTTTAATAAAACACATTTTTCCATAGAAATTCCATTTAATTAATTCTTTAATGGTTTCACTCATTTTTATCTCTAACTGTATTTGAAAATTCCTTAATCGATTTTAAACCAGAGGTAAGTGAAAGTCCTGTGTTGCCCGCACCAGACTTTTTTATTATACATGATAAAAAAAAACTTGTAGATGACATTCCTTCGGTAATTAAATGTCATGTTCATTGGGACTGAGCGACAAGACACAAGACAAGCAGTAACCTAAGATAGGAGAGAGATTAGACCTGGTCGCGAAGAGAGGAGAAATGTCAGGTCGGGGTCGGGAGGTTATCTGTGTTCTTGTGACAGCTGTGTCGGGGGCTAAGAATATTTTGTACCATCATCAGGGCTAGATCGATCCGCCGTCTCTCTCGGTATCATATTTGCAGAAGAAAAGGCTATTTCTGGTCTATAAAGAAAATATAATAAGTTTAAAAACTAGAAGGGTTAATTTTTACTTTCACTTACTATATATGAGTATAGTAAGGCAAAGTATTGCGATCGTGAAAATTTTAGAATTCCAATTTTCAAAGGAATGCACGTTTTAGGGTCTACTGAGTCGAAATGACCAAGTCCCGCAAAAAGGTCTGTGTGTGTGGTAACTTCCGGGCGGAAACGGTAAGTCCTATAAAACTGAAATTTCATATTTAAGACAACTATACGCCCGAGATGTTACAAAAACTTTTTCATTAAAATCATCTGACCGGAAGATGTACTTATGTTATGAAGTTTGCACCTTTTTACGATTTTCTCAAAAACATGGTGGGATTTATTTGGATTGATTTTAATTATCCATTTATGACACCATTCTGCAATGGATTCCATGTAAGACTGAAGGGTTTGTGATGCAACTGTTGCGTCATTATTTTCGGATAACACACATGTATCATCGGCGTAAGTAGGGAGATCAGTGTAAAGATAAATATGAATATCTGCTGTATAAACGGAATAAATGATTGAGGCTAAGATGCTACCTTGAGGTACACCTGCGGTCTACGAAAATATGGATGAATATCAGAGGTTATTGTTTACTTTATGTATGTAACATGTGAAGTATGTAGGAAAGAGGAATTTCCGGAGTCTGTATAGCAGTCCTGGATCAAAAGTCTGTTCCACGTCAAGAAAGGCACCTAGTGCAATACATTCCGCGCTCCAATGTGGAAGAAATAAAACATGGTGACCATGCAATATAGTAGAATGGTATGTTTTAAATACAAACTATTAGTCAGAAAAAAATGCTTAGTTAAAAAGAAATATATGATTGTATTTGGTTTACTTAAAAAAAAAGAAAAAAGTTATTTACTTACCACTTATCCGTTATCCGCTTACTTTGAGGGATGAATAACGGCTTAATGTTTTCGAAAATAAGGTACTGCGTAGAATATTTTGTCCGGAGAGAAGGTTGCACAACGCGGAATTGCGTAGCTTGTACCCTGTGAATATAATTGAGTTGATAGCATCGCGGAGACTCAAATGGGCGAATAAAGTTGTGCTCGGTGAGGAACGGATTCCGAGTAAGTTGTTATTCGCTGATCCGACTGGTATAGTGTACGAAAGGTCTAGTATTATTATTATTTTTTTTTTTTATGAGAATACAAATCTCAACACTATCTTATTTTTTCAACAATCTGAAGAATGCAGTCATTCCACTTAATAATTTCAAGGTAAATCATGGATATACCATTATATGTGACAAACGAATTATTTTACAAGGACTTGAACACTTAAATTTTTGGATACTGCTACAGAATATGATAAAACTTTCCAGGACAGACTGACCAGATGAACCCACCGAATCTAAACACTTGAATATAAATAATAGATCTTATGAATTAACAATTCGGATGATAAAATATTTGATTATTGTAAATAGTTGTTTTTTTTTGTTTTTACGGATGGCAAATATGAATTTGGTCAAAAAAAAATTAACTGTAAATTTTTTTCTTAATTAAGTCGAATAAAAGAAATAATTAATTTTATACATTTTCTTTCTTTACTCAGAAACGGCTCTTAACTGTTTTGACCCAACTCGCCATATCAATTCAATTGTTAATTAATGATAATGTTCTAACAAATTTCCTCGGTAATATTATTCAGACAGAGCCAATGCAATTTCCAAACGTCCCCATATTTACTTTTAATTTAATTTATTTAAAATAACTAGACCTGTTGTCAATAGTAATAAAGCGAGTATGATTTTAAATAATCTGGTTCGGGCAACCCACGACTTTCACTTATTTTGATTGGTAAAGTCAATTTAATTAAAATAACGATATTTATTTTTGTTGGAAAAATTGGTTTAAGATTGAATAATTTAACAATACAAAATTGTTATACACAAAAATGATTTAGTTGTATCCGTTTTTCATCAATTTGCGATTCCGCGTTGTGCAACCTTCTAAACTCCCCCCAGTGGACCAAATATTTTACAAAGGATAATCGGAAGAATGATAGTTTTATAAATTCTAACCTTTAATTTTTTAGATAGAAGCCGCGAGCTAAGTAACTTAGCAACTGAATAATAACAGGCATTTCCCGCCTTTAACCGGGACTTTATTTCTTCCTGGATTTCATATTTTCTTGTTATCGTTGAACCTAAATACTTGAATTTCTCTACTTGTTCAAAAGTATGACCTGATACATCAATATCACCAAATCTCGCCACAGATTCTGCTACTAATCATATATTTCGTCTTACCGGTATTTATTTCGAGCTCTGTTTCTTTACCGCATTTTATTAACGCACTTGTATTGTCTTCCGTGTCTTGCAGTAAAAAATCATCGGCTTATCCCAGAACCGGAATTCTATCACCTTGATTTAACCTATCTCGGTACACATCACCTTTACTATGACACATTGTAATACTATATTAAATAAAAGGTGAAAGGGAGTCACCCTGTTTCAAACCAGATCGCACCTCAAATTTCTCGGAGTAATTATGACCGATTCTAACTTTATGAAATGTTTCCGATAAACACATCTCTACTAGGTTTACCAACTTTCTAGGTATTCCCCGTTCAATCATAATGTTATGCAGCTTATGACATTAAAATAATAAACCAAAATTACTACTTTGTTATGTGGAGATGGATATGGGGACTGCTTCGAGGAACAGATTGGCTACAGCAGAAGCAATATAGCTCCCTTGTATATACAACTGGCCGTCAACAAATTTCCGGCGTCGGGATACTAATCCCACAAGCTTAATCTAGTGGGAGGCCAAAGAACAAGCTCTGCTAAACTCCGATACACTTCCTTCATTCTCAGAAAATATTTAGCTTTTACTGTATCTATGAAAACGTTTTTTCACCAATTTAAGAATTAGAAAAGAGGAGACTTGATGTTGAGGCTGGATGTGTCATGGAAAGGTTGCCCCAAGGAATTATTGTCTCTTAAAAATATTGATTACAATTCATCAAGCACAGTTAAAAAGAGATTATATTATATTGGGAGTTTCGCGCGCACAATTGTACAACATCAAAAAACTACTTCGGCGTACCTACTTAAGGAGCATTAAAAACCAATTTATGCATTAGTGGGAAATACTGGAAGAATTCGTGAGTGGAGAGGTCTTCAGCAAGTCGTGCAAGAAGGCACGTTAATGCCTGACAGCTGTTGTGGTTGATTGAACTGAAGACACCATATGTCTCCACCACCCAGAGGACTTGACGTATTGTTGAGAACAGAGTGCAGCAAATAAAGGAAAAGAAAGCGAAACCGAGAGAGTTAACAGAAGGTGTTCCCCAAGGACGGCTAAATTACCCGTCTCTTTTTTATATTTGCGGCAGCGAAGATGATTGACAGGAGCAATAAAAAAGAAATCTGTTACAGCTGTGGCTGGGGATCCATCTCACCAAGGTTGTAGCTTATCGTATTGCAATAATGGAATATTAAGGGTAAATTATATATTAAGATTTATAAACTTATGTATCATTCATTATCAACTCTCTAAATTACCATCGACTCGGCGCACAGTGGACCAAATTACTAATTTAGGTGGACAAAAGTCAAGTCAAAAGTTTGCAATTTTCCAGTGCTTCACCTTTTTATTAATAGTTGGCAAGACCCTTAATACTAATATTTCCCGCCATACCGCATTTACAAATAAATAGTAAATGAATGAATCATTCCTGTTCACACAAGTGCCTAGTAACCGGCAGTGGGATTATCTTTATTCGATGGTCATTTATTCTGTTCAGGGTGTATATAGAGAAAAGTCTTTTTGCTTTTATTTAACATTGGACATTGCTGAGACAGGTAAGACATTATATCTCAGCTATATAGTTAATTTAGCAATTTGTAAATGTATGCCCCTATGCAATAACGAAAAATATAATTATATATAACCCCTCAGTTACCCCAAGGATTTGTTTGTGGGATTCATTTTACCAATCCTTTTAGTCTTTAGATATTACAAAAAAAAATTGCGATTTTTTGCGTTTTGGGTGAGACTTTTAGCAACTCCGAGCTATAATTAGATTTTTTGTATTATTTTTCCCGTATTCTGGGACTCCAAACGTAAAATATGGAGAAGTTTTAGATTTTAGCTTTAAATTTGATGTTTGACCACTGTGCGCTAGAGTATTGTGTCAAAAAATTAACTTTGACACAATTTTATCAAAGTTTTTATTTTATTTTCTTATAATTTTTTTAATATTTTTTTTTCTAAATCTGGGACCCTAAAGATTAAATATAGACTAATTTCAGAATTTTGTCCACCTAAATCGGTCATATTGCCCACTGTGCGGCGGATAATCGACTGACGGAGTTTATTTAGCTTGGTCCGAACGAATATTGCTACAACGGTTCTGCTCCTAATGCTATGTTAGTGTTAAGAATTGCAATAGTCATATTTTTATCTTCAACAATAATAATTTTATTTTGTTTGAGGAACAAAAAAATCTGGTGCGGGCAACACACGACTTTCCCTTACCGCCGTTGTTAAAATCGATTAAAGAATTTTCAAATACAGTTAGAGATAAAAATGAGTGAAACCATAAAACAATTAATTAAATTGAATTTCTATTGAAACATGTGTCAGTTATTTTTATCGGCTTTTCATCACTCTTTATTAACTTTTAAAAGCTCGTGTATAAGAAAATATTTTTTTCTAAAATGTTTAACTTTCCATACATCTATATTACTGTTATTATGTCCAAAAACGAAAAATTTCATTAAAATAATATTTTTTTCAGTTTTCTCCTTTTGTTGGATATCGAATTCGTTCAACTTGCACCTGAGCGCAGCCAGCCCACCAATCATAGAGTGGGGAATGGTACCTTATTGTCTTTCTGAATGCATATAAATCATTCGATCATTCGATTATTTATATCATCGAAGTCCGATCATTCGATTATGCCCACCTCTAGTTACCACACACACACACACACAGAGACCTTTTTGTGAGGCTTGGTTATTTGGACTCAGGGGACCCTAAAACCTGTATTTCCGTTGTGGACTGAAAACTGGAATTCGAAAATTTTCACGATCGCAATACTTTCCCTTGCTATAAATTTCATATATAGGCAAGTAAAAGTAATAATAATAATAAATAAAAATTAACCCTTTTAGTTCTTAAACTTATTATATTTTCTTTATAGACCAGAGATAGCCAGAGATATAATACCAAGAGAGACGGCCGATGGATCCAGTACTGATGACATTCTGATGGTAAAATATTTTTCCCCCTTTACGTCCGACACAGATGTCACAAGAAGACGCGATAACCTCCCGACCCAGTGTTAACAACTTCAATTCGCCATAATAATCCATTGGGACATGGAGATGTAGCTAGGGACCCCGGAGATGAATCAGACAAAGCAATTAAATAAGCGTTCTATTGGGTAGTGTCACATGAAATGTCCCTTTTCAAGTTAAAGGATTTTTATTAAAAATACGATATGAAAACAAGATAATTTTATTCCAAGTATTTACCTTCTTTTTCTACACATTTTTCCCAACGTGACACTAATTTTTTTATCCCTGAACTGAAACACTGTGAGCTTTGAAGTGAAACAAACTCTGAAAACGCATTTATCACTTGATCATCATTTTCAAAAAGTTATCCTTTGACGAAGTTGTCTAAATTCCTGAACAGGTGGGTAATCTTTTGGAGACAAGTCTGGAGAATTCGTAGCCCAGTTCTTGCAATTTTTGCACGGTATGTTTTAAAACATGGAGTCTTGCTGCCGCTCAGTGAGATCATGAGGTACCCATGTATCGAGCTTTTTTACTTTCCCAATACACTTTAAATGTCTGGAAACGGTAGATGCACTTGCATTTAGTTGTGGTGAGAGTCCTTTAACTGTTTGGTAGGGGTTTCCTTCTACTGTGTGTTTGAGGACATCGTTGTCTATTACGGACGGAGGTCTTCCTCGGGGCAAGTTTTCCAAGTCGGTATCCCCAGCTGAAAAATTAGCAAACCAACGGTGGATGGTCCGTTCATTAACACTCCCTTCCCCAAACGCTTTGCAAATATTTCTAGCGCCCTCGGCTGCTGAATGGCCGAGATTAAACTCGTACAAAAATATTACTCGAAAATCGCGTGTATCCATGTTCATATTTGGAGTTATACTAAAAAGTGGGTAATTGATTGGGAAGCTAATGTTTATAATACAAAGGTAGATGATTAGTAACTGTTTACTTATTTTTTACTGTTTACTTATTATTATAAAATAACAGAGACCTGCAAAATCCTTTGTGTATTTCAGAAACTATAAAAAAGGACATTTCATGTGAAACAAGCCAATATTATAATCTCGAGATCCCCAGAAACACCATCGTATACCGTACAACAATAGACGAAGTGGGGAAATATTAGAGAGGTAATTAACGAGGAGTTTTCGGGTTTCATGCAGGAATTAAGTGACAGGTAATTGAATTAAAGTATAAAATAAAACCTAAAGCTTGATTTAATTCACTAAAATTAATTAAAGTTTTAATGGACAGAATGCATTTAGAAGGTCCAAGGAACAGTATTATACTTGAAGGAAACAATATTAAAAATAATAATTTTCAAGAAAATAGAAAAACAGAACAAAGAAAATAAAGAAGGCTGCTGGATTAATCTTGCCTTTTCCAAGCTTGGTATCTGAGTTGGAGATGTCCTACAAAGATTAAAACAGAAATAGGGGGAATATAAGTTGAAATTAATGAAATGGAACAAACTCAATTTAGTTAGTTAATTAATTGAGATAAAAGATTAAACCGATATGGAATGGACTCCGAGGAAAATTGTGTCACTCCAATTTAACAGAAATATTGGAATCAAATGAAACGAGAAAAAAAAATCCTTCATCACTCAAATTTCGGTTTCGTGCTACACTTGATACACACATTTACCTTTTCACCCGACTTGGTAATTTGGACTCAAGCGACATTAAAACTCGCGTTTCCATTGAAAACTTGAATTAGAAAATTTTTATGATTAAATTAATATTTCATGAACGAATAAACAAAAGATACACAATCAAAGTCGATCGTAGTGTTGACACTGCTCCGGCTGTGGTATAGTGGCTAGCATTACAGCGTTTTTACCCAAGATCGGGGGTTCAAACTTGTCTCTAGTAAAGCTTTTTAGCATTTTTTAAAGAGAGTAATATTTTTCTAATATCTTTAGTTAGCAGCGATATATTATAAACCTTCCAACTAAATACAAGTGTGTTAATAAAAACCGGTAAGGAAATGTGACTTGAATTAAATACCAATAAGACGAAATATATGATTAGTAGCAGAAACGGTGGCGATCTTGGTGAAATTGATATATCAGGGCATACTTTTGAACAAGTAGAGAAATTCAAGTATTTAGGTTCAATGATAACAAGAAAAAATGAAATTCGGCTGCTAAGTTCTGCTAAGCTCGCGACTTCTGTCTAAATACTTAAAGGTTAAAATTTATAAAACTATTATTCTTCCGACGGTTCTTTACGGATGTGAAACGTGGAAACTTACTTTGAATGATGAACAACGGCCTAAGGTTTTCGAAAATAAAGTACTGCGTAAAATATTTGGTCCGAAGAGAGATGAGGCCACTGGGGAGTTTAGAAGGTTGCACAACGCGGAGACTCAAATGGGCGAGTAAAGTTGTTGGGCTCAGTGAGAAACGGATTCCGAGAGGGTTGGTATTGGCTGAACCGACTGGTAGGCGTCCGAAAGGTAGGCCGAGGCGTCGATGGGAGGATTGCGTTATGGCCGATCTCAAGGGCTTGGGCTTGAACGGTGAACATGGACGAGTCTGTGCAGGCGGAGTTTGGTGGTATCGGCATCGAACCTTCGGGATGGGTAAGCCTATTATAATATTTTTCATCTATATTACTGTTTTTGTGTTAAAAAATACGAAAATTGCATTAAAACATATTTTTTCTCTTTTCTCCTTTCGTTAGATATCAAAATCTTTCAATTTATATATGTATTTGTTTTTTATCAATGTTAACAAGATGATATGGTTAATTTATTCAAATCTACAAAGTTAATAGTACTTCATATAAAGAAAATTTAAGTTATCGGCATTAATGAACTGTCAGACTATTTCAATCACAATGAAACTTACATCGTATTAAAGCCCATTAAGGGAGCGGCGTGGTCCAGTGGGTAGAGCACTAGTCTACTGTACACCGGGTCTTTGGTTCGAATCCCGGCTGTGGCGGAATACTATTTATTCTGTTATTTCGGCCGGGGGACGATCCAGAGGCATGGAGACCCTCCTGGGGCAGACCCAGCCTCTATAAAGTGTGTACCAAAAAAGAGGGGAAAAAACCTGGCGGCTGAGCGTGATCTTGGCCGAATCACGCCATTGCACAACCCGTTGGCCTAGAAACAGTACGAATCTCTATATGTACTGAGCCCAAGACCCTTCATGGGTTGTAGTGGTACAGTTTTTTTTTTTTTTTTTTTTTTTTTTTTTTTTTTTTTTTTTTTTAAAGCCCATTAAATCTAACATCGATATAGCGAATTTAATCAAAATCGTTAGAGTCGTTTTTGAGATAGTAGATGTTCCGGTCAGCCGATTTTAATGAAAAAGTTGCTGTAACATCCTCGGCGTATAGTTATCTCAAATATGAAATTTCAGTTTCGTACGGCCAAACACACTGACACGCAGACCATTTTGCGGGACTTGGTTATTTGGACACGGGTATTTCCGTTGAAAACTGGACGTCGAGAATTTTTACGATCCCAATACTTTCTCTTACTTTATATTTCATATATAGGTAAGTGAAGTGAAAATCAGAAAGTACTAAACCGAATATAATTAATTATGTACGCCAAAGACCCTTACGGGCAGAGGTGGATAAACAAATTAAAAAATAAAATAAAATAAACTACTTTTATAAATTCTGTGGCGGTCGTGAATAAGTGGTTAAGTCAATATCATTCATTTCACAGATGAGCGACTTTAATACAGTTATTAATTACAGCTTTCTTTAAACCTAAAATTTCTTCCACCAAGAAATTTCTTTAACCAATTTAACACGACGTAGGAGAAGATCTTAGGGAGCGATACTTGAAGTTAACTCATTTTTGATACAACTCGAGTTATCTATTTTTTCACGACCGCCACAGAATTCATAGTATTTCATGAATAATGGAGCACAGTTTTGTCAAAAGAATAGGTTCTTTTCGTTGGAAAAAAAATCTGCAGAACTTATTTACCTAACCCATAAAGATGTTTTGAGTTTAATGCCATGGATAAAGTAAATCTGATTTAACATTTAGTTTAATAATCACCACTATCATGATATGTCTAAAATCTCTCAAAGGAATACATGTTTTTGATATATGCAACATTGATCCTCACTGAATATGAAAAGCCTACTTGTATGACACAGGTAAGCCCTTACGGACGGTACGAAAACCTTGAAAGGGGTCGTTTGTGGGATTTGAACCCGGACTTGAGCGTACTTAGAGCTTACGCGAAGAATACAAAGTGTCCTTCCGCTTCTTAGCCTGGGAATGCACATGAGGTGTCACGTGTTCCGGCAAACAGTAAGATAAGAGATAACCCACTACAAGGTATGTATAATAAAATGTATAAACATTATTGCAAACACATTATTGCAAACACATTATTGCAAACACATTAGTTCTATTCATTTCGATTGAAATTTTAAATAATTTTACTTACCTAGTCCTGCCATAAATATTGCTAAAAGGAAATATTTACAGACTTAAACAGAAAAATTAACTTATACAAAAACGTTGTTTCTTTTTTCGAATATTTTATTGATATTCACGACTGTACTTATAATAAATACAATAAGTGAATTGGATAATTACAATTATGGGCTTGAAATTGTCTTGTGAAGAACTACCCAGTGGTAGCACTTCAATTTAATTTAGTAGGTCTCGTGGCCATCGTCTTTTCAATCGCCTCAAAGGGTTGTCAGGAATAGATGGGAATGATAAGTTGCTTACAAGAGGATTCGTGTGGGTCGGGAGTTTGGAATTAAAAGAGGCATATCTGTTTCGGGCTAGTTCAGCGACAAATGGAATATTTAGGTCATTATGGATAATTTTATTCGTAACGAAATAAGGAACATTTAGGATTTTGCGAAGGATTTCGGATTGTAAGGATTGAATGCGAGAGGAATTAGATGGTTAAGTAGAGCCCTAATTATAATAATAATAATAGAGCCCTCGATTCGATACGTCCAGATGGGTCTGATGATGGTAACGTAAATGAGATTTTTGTAATAAATTGGAAGTTTTGAATGTTTGTCGAGTAAGTGTTGTATTAATGTATATCTATGGACAGTTTCTTGTCGTTTAAGTCTCTTATGAGGATTCCACGTAAGAAGTTTGTCAAGATGGAGTCCTAGGTATCGGATTTGTTCAACAGGTATGCGTGGGGTATTATTAAAGGATACAGTGGGTAGGGCAGGAAGTCGTCGGTTTGCGACGAGGGGTAAAAACATCATTAAAAAATAAAATGTATATCTATTAAGACTCAAACAAAAATAAATGACTCAAAATGTACCCCTTTAGCGTTGAAACAGGTATTTAATCTCATGGTTAGTCATCAAAAGGAGCACGTCATGAGGAATGCCCTCAACTGCTCGGACCAAGATTGTTTGAGGATTTCCAAGTTATCGTGTGTTGTGTGCATGCCATCCTCTCTCTCCAGTTCTAGTGGGTTAACTGAGGGCCAATCCGAGGCAGAGGTGAACGCTGGGATGTTATTTTGCAGCTTCTGGTTAGTTGACCTGGTCTTGCGAGAGGAATCCTGCTGGTAAACCCAATGACTTTCCGCAAACAGAGTATCATTTTACAGGATTGACAAATAAAAAATATCGTCCAGTTAGTTTTGACCATTTTTCACAAAAATCGTGCTTTGTGGTGTCTTCAAACAAACTCTTCACCAAAGTATCACTGAGAAAGGATGGTGACATCTTTCCGCTCTTCCTGGGTTTCTTTAAAGCTTGTGCGTACACGCGATCATTTTAGCGGTTAACCTTTTCTTGGGTGGTAAAAATTTTCTAATCGCTAAACAGAACCTTTTGATGTGGACCATTGGTGTAACGGCTAAGGAGTAGGGGTGGGCATAATCGGATGATCGTCATAATCGAATGATCGTAGGCATCCTAAAAGATCGATTGCTGAGCTGGGGCTATGTGATCGTATGTGAAAAGAAAAAAAAGGTCATTTGGTTATCCCGACCCCTCGATTACCGTTATAGAATCAGTCCAAATGATCATTCGTTTCTACAAACCGATTAATCCGATAATCGATTGATTCGAATGATCTGATAATCGTCATCAGTCTGATAATCCACCCTACTAAGGAGCACTTCGAATCTATCCAGTGGTTAGCCTTTGTCCTGCCATTCTTCAAAATGCACCAATTCTAACGTCACAATCATTATGCGAGTCCTTGACAGTGATGTGATAAAGATTCCAATTTCCATTTTTCTTTTTTTTCGAATGGGATTTGTTCTGATTCTAGCAGCCTTTCCTCTTACAGGATTTGCCGATCTCAATCTGTCACATACATATAAGGTCTCATTATATCCATTTATAGTGCGGTACACAACATACGGCTGATACTCAGAGCTTTCGAAATATTTAAATCTCTAACCTACATTTTCCAACTTTATGTAAAGTTACCACAGCTATTCGGTTTTCTTTATCACAACACCTCATATTATCTCAGCAAAAATGAAATACAAACTAATTGGAATTATTACTATGAGATTTAAAGAAAATAATCTGATAGAGGTAAGAACTATCTTAACAATACCCAAGGATGCAAAAAAAGTTCAACTTTTGTAACAGTATTTACGGCAGATCAAGGTATTTGTCATTTCCCATACTCCATTCCGTAAGTCTAAAGAGGTTTTACAAATACATTGTAAATATATAATTTTTTTTTCAATTATAATTTTAAACGTTTGTCAAGTAACCTCGAATGAATGAATAAATGAAAAGTAATTTTATTCTGGGACGAGTAGTCCCCTAAGAATAACAAGAAAAGTACAATATAAATAATAATTGTCTGGTCGTTTAAGACTTCAGTTTAACAATAAAAGACAGGTTTTGTGACAATGAATAGTTATCATCTATATATTTTAAATATTACATATGTTGGGAAGACTGATACTTTAGGAGATGGAGAAATAGTTGGTGTTTGAAAGTGGACAATGATAAAGATTTACGAATGGATGTAGGCAAGGAATTCCAAAATAAGGTAGGCACGAATAATAAAGGATTTTTTGAAGGAAGCAGATCTGTGAGAAGGTATATACAAGTTTATAGGTTGGGATCTAGTGTTTACTGAATGGTCAAAGGAACAAGTGCTGAGCATATCAAGAATATAAGGAGGTTTTTTTGTGTTGAAAAATCGGAAGAGGCAGGCACCAAGGAGGTACTGCCGAAGGAATGAGGGATACAGCCAATTCAACTCGGTATACCTTCTAGAAACATGGGAGCGTCTGGGGATTCCACATGTGAATCTAATAAAACAATTCATAAGTCTTTGAGTCTCATATCGAATTTCTCAGACAGCCCGCCATGTACGAGGCAACCGTTGTCAAACTGGGGGAAAATGAGCGAAGAGACGTGTAGCATACGGGTTTTAGGTGGGATGGAGTCACGAAATTGTTTTAGGATAGCCATGGATTTTCGGGTGATGTGAGAAATATGACTACTACAAGATAGGTTCTAATGGATGAAAGAAGTCCATATCGTTGATACAGTTCCTTTATTTTTCGCTTGAGTTGGCAAGTCTAAGTTTATGTTGTTAGTCAAGGTAAAAGCTTAAATAACGGACTGTGTAAGAAACCGCTTAAGAAATATTATTAAAAAAAAAAAAAAAACTTTTAAAGAATATTAAATTTCGAAATCAACCCCTTAGAGATGACTATCTCAAAAGGATTTCCTTTTTAAAGGCCGTGTATAGGAATTCCTTGAAAACAAATTTGTCAGGAACACGCCCTCAAGTTGAATTTTTATCAAACTCATTGTCAAACCATAATTTTTCACATTTACTAGTTGTTTTTCTTTTCTTTATACAGTTGTAAGTACCAATAAAATAAATTTGAAAATATGAAATATACAAATATCTCTTTCAATATAAAATGATATAGCCATCTTGGTTTCTGTGAACTCACCTAAACCACGATACGGATTTCCATACCGTTTTCACTATAATTTAGGACATCCCCTAAAAACCTATCCTGAAGGTTGAAAGTAAAATACATTGCAATTAAATTTTCCTTTGGAAGGATAAATTAAATTAATTATGTTTCAGTGTTCATCTTAACAACAAATTATTCCTGAATTATGAAGAGTAAGTATGATATAGACCTTTATATAGCTTTGGAAACCGGAATAATTTTAAAAAGTCAATATGCAATAAAATAAGTCTTAAAACTTAACAGAAAGTAGTTATAAGCGTATAAACTTATAAATATATGTTGTTTTTATTGTAATTACCGTATAGTATAGTACAGCTTATTATTATTTCATCCACCACTAAAAATTTTAGAAACAAATATTACATACAAAACGAAATCTTAAGTAATTTAAATAAATGGAAAGTTGTTACAAATCCATAAACTAACATTTTTATTAATTATTTCTACTTTTAGATCATTACATGAAAACAAATGTTCCACCGTTACACTAGACACACCAGACTTCCATGGAAACTAAATCAAATTTCAATCCATAAAATAGATAGTGAGACTTATGCTATTTCGGACAGATTCTTGCATCCGGATGAGAGTTTTAATAATAAAAAGTGTCTTTTTTAACTGATTCGTATCCTTTTAAAGGAGAATCTAGTAAAAAATGGTGGTTCTCTTCCATTTTAAATCGTATCCTAGTTACAAGATATGGCAATTGTTAAGAATAATTTCAACAAAATGGTTACTATAATGTATAATAACAAAAATAATTAATACAGTCCTTAAAATATTAAAATCGGACATATCCTTCGAAATATTAAAATTTGTATTTTTTCTTGCGTATTATTAGTACATATATCGAACCTTCCACCGGCACCAAATAATCTTCCGAACAAACCTGGTTGAAATTGCTTTTACCAGAAAATACTGCATTTCCCAAACTCTTTTTTGAATATTGCCAGACAAGAGGAACGAATCCCAAAGCAGGAATAAGGACGATGGTGGTAAAACCTTTGCAAAGTAGGACAGAGGGATTCCTATTTCATTCTGTCTCCAAACCATTTATATTTCCTTAAATTGAAATATCGCTATTTCTCTTTTTGTGACAATGTTATTGAGTATAAGGTAGTTTCTCACCATGACCTACTTAATATTTCAAAAAGGAAATAATAAGTTATTTTATGCATTTTGTATAGAGGAAGATTTGTTTCGTTTGTTCATTTAATATCAGTATATGCTACTTTAGCTAATGAAGTCAGCATTAAAATATGTCATAGAAAAGATGACGCTAACCGAGAAATGTTTAAATCTGGCTGGTGAAATGTCGGTACTAGAGCAGGCCGATAATTTAGTACTGCTGGCTGAAGATGTGGAAACTATACAATTAAATACGAGGGCGTTAATGAAAACTGGTAACGAGAAAATCTAATGCGGGCAACACACGACTTTCACTTACCTCCATTAAAAAATCGATTACAAAATTTTCAAATACACTCAGATATAAAAATTAGTGAAACCATTAAAGAATTAATTAAATGGAATTTCTATAGAAACATGTGTTTTACTAAAAACTCTATATATTATCTAAAATAATCAGTTAGTTTTATCGGTTTTTCATCACTATTTATTATCTTTTACAAGCTTGTGTATAAGATAATATTTTTCCTAAAATCTGTCTCTTTCCAACGGTATATTATTCGTCTATATATATTACTGTTCTTATGTTCAAAAACAAAAAATTGCATTAAAAATATTTTTTTCAGTTTTCTTCTTTAGTAGTTTTTAAATTAGCACAACTTACATATTTAGCAGTTATTAATCAATGCTAACAAGATAATATGGTTATTTTTAAAAAAACCTAGAAAATTAAAGGTACTTTAGAAGAAGAAAATTTAAACTATAGGCATTTAAGCCCTATCATACCATTTTAATCAGAATGAAACCTACATGACTTTAAAGCCTATTAAGTTTTACATCGATATAGCTACTTTAATCAAAATCGTCTGAACAGTTTTCGAGAAAATCGAAAAAAGGTGCGAAATGCATAGTATAAAGTGGCTCTTCTGGTTATCTCATTTTGATGAAAAAGTTTTTGTAACATATCGGGCGAATATTTGTCTTAAATATTAAATTTCAGTTTCCTAGGACTTACCGTTTCCGTCCGAGAGTTGCTATACACAGACCTTTATGCGGGACTTGGATATTTGGACTCAGGAATTTATAAATAATACTTAAAATGATAATTGTAGATTGGTATAGGTGAAGACCATTATTGAGGCGTTGATTTCCAAAAGATAATATATCCATTCCTGGAACTTTTACATAAAGTGGAAAAATCTCTCATTAATATATTGTTAAACTAACTTATTTGATTTTTTTCGCATTATAATCTTTAATTTTTCATTTAATATTAATAAAAAACATTAAATGAGAGAAGTTGGTCGAGGGTGCAGTCAATTTAACACACAATTAAGCGTAAACTTTAATTATTAAGTTATTAAGTTTAATAAATTAAGTTTCCGCTTAATTGTGTGTTAAATTGACTGCACCCTCAACCAACTTCTCTCATATATACACACAGTCAACCATTGTCACTTCATAAAAAAAAAAAAATTAAAGTTATGAAATGAAATTTTTTAGTATGATTTGGAAGGAACTAAGTGTATAATTAGCATCTTTAGAAAATAATTGCATTTATAAATCGCACTTTTCAAGGACTGAGTTCTTTAGATAAAATTCAATGAAATATTTAGATAAAACTAATTGATGAGAATAAAATACGTCAAAAAATTTATTTTGTAAATAATACCCTTTAGTACATTTTGGTAATCAACGTCTCAATTGATGCTATACAGTGAATTAAAGTAGATAGAACATTGCATTTAGAGGTAGTACCAAAATGAAGCTTTTCCGTTGAAAACTGAAATTCAAAAATTTTCACGATCGCAATACTTTCCCTCATTATATATTGTAAGTGAAAGTAATAGTTCACGTTTTTAGTTTTTTTTTTCGTATTTTAACCATTTTGCGGTCGGTAGAAGCAATCAAGTGTGATCTTTGGGGCTAGGGCTTAGACTAAGCGGTGATATATGGACGAATCGTGTCGGCAGTATTTAGTGGTATCCGAATCCAACCTTTGGGATCGTTAGGTCTATTATCATTTATCGTGAATGGTAGTAATGTAATATATATGATCTATGGTTCATTAAGCACGAAGGATTTGAAAGCATGTTACTTTGAATAATAAACAATAAGGCAAAGGATAGAGTTAAGTTGATGAAGGAAAACGATTAAACGTGAAGTGTTGATGCCTTGAAGAAGGATGTGAGGGAATTTCGCGGCAGCCTTCGAGTGACATTTGAGCCGCGCGCAATTTTTTTATTTTGTTTTTCGTTTCTCCTTTCGGGCACCTGGTTCACTATCTTATTTTTGTTCTCAGTTTTTTTCTCTCCTGACCCAGTTTTAGAGCCAGCTTGACTTCCGCAATAGTAAAAACTTCTAAGGACCATCTGTTGATTCCATTGACACACTCGGAGTTGGTTACTACGCCGTGAAAGGTTTGTTATGGACAACAGCCTCATAATTATTTGGCATGGAACACATAGCTCTTTGGCGGCTTTTAGTACTCCAAGCCTAGGATAATTAATGGAGAGATTTGTTTGTTTGTTTATTTATTTAACATCACTTTATGCTGCTGTGGCTAATCGGACGATGCTACAGTGGGAGTCCTAAATTTTGCCTATCCAGGTTTAACTACGATAGCGATCTTTAACGAGTACCTGACATCATACAGACTCGGGACCACCTTTTAACGTCCCCTCCGAAGGACGGCATAACTAAAGATTTTTACTCCATTAAAAAATCCTAGGTCGAACTGCGAGTTTGAACCCGAGATCTTGGGCATAGGAGGCTGTTATGCTAACCACCATGCAACAGTTGACCCCAAAATGGAGAGATTTAACCAACACATGTTTTCAAAAGCGAAGTTTCTGCCTAAAAAACGTATTACCCAGAAATTTTTGTATCCACGGTTTCTAATTCAAGAGAATAATTGGTCAAGATATCATGAAAAAAAAAAAAAATTAAATGGCGAACTTAATAAATTCGTTTTCATGAAAACGGATGTTTCACTGTAAACTAAATGGGATTTATTTGGAAAGGAATGAACATGGGAGATGGAAGGAAGTCTTTACAAAGAGCTTTCTCTTTGTAAGGCACAAAAGGACTAATTTTACTATTTCAAAGAATATGGCCGATTTTCATATTTTAAGGAATGTTTTAACTTTTTTTTTTTATTCTAAGTTGAAGTCGCCATTCTCGTTGAAAGGATTCTTAACAATCGACATTTATTATAACCAGGATACGTTTAAAAATGGAAAATAACCTCCATTTTTGATCCGATTCTCCGTTTAAAATGATACGAATCGAAATAAATCACTGGTAACTAGGATTACAACACTAAAAGAACACTTTTTAATATAGAAACTCCCTTCCCGATGCAAGAATCGGTCCGAAATAACTTAAGTCTGTCTACATTAGGGTGGGTGAGGTGGGTTTACGCCCGAAAAGGACTAATTTACTATTTCAAAGGTTATGCCCGACTTTCATAACAAGGAATCAGCGCTTGTACCTAATTAAACCCTATGATTTGTCATATTTTAATTAATAAAAGTATAATTTATGTTTTGTTCATTATTATTTATTTTTATTTACCGCAATAAAATCACAGAGAGAGAATTCAGCGACTCACATTAACGACCGGGTTGAGGCTTCGAGCAAATGCCCTATTCTCCCCTCTTCCCAGCAATCTCTAAATAACTTTATTTATATCATTTCTGGCAACATTATCCTTTGAGAAAATTACGGAATACGGCTATAACATAAATTTAAAATAAAATTACGATTGCTGAAGACATAGTCATAAAATTATCTGACACAAAAATTTAAAGATTGTTTCAGGAGAAATAGACCGAGATTTTATGAGTGTTTTCAAGAAAATTATCAGAGGTTTTATTGCCACTTGGGTACACGTTCATTCGACTGAAAGTTAAAAGAAAAAAAAGAAGCAGTGAAACAGCTTTGGCCTGGAAGTTAGTTTTTACATCGGCCAGGCTCAGAGCCGCATCAACACCTTTAAAGGTCGCCCTTTTAATGACACTCAAATATTCCTTTCCTTTTCGGTCTTTTATCCAGTTCTTCCACACTTAGACTTAATAATTAAAATAAATAAAAAGGAAGTTGGTAGTTTTGATGATGCGAGCGCACCGTACATAACATTGACATAGTAAGTACATAGGTAGTACATAGGTAGTATATAAAGGTGAATTTAGGCGGTGTTCGGCCCCAAATGTGTATATAGTTCATTATTAATTTACATACATATGTGTCATATGTTTTATTTTGTATAAAGTTTTTCTTTGGGTATTTTATTAACGTTTAATGCTACTATGGCTGATCGGACGATGCTGCAGTGGGAGTCCTAAATTTTGCTTATCAAGGTTTTATTAGGATAGGGATCTTTAACGAGTACCTGATATCGCACAGGCTCGGAACCACATTTTAACGTCCCCTCCGAAGGACGGCATAACTAAGGATTTTTTATTTACTCCGGTTAAAAAATCCTAGGACCACTTTCTGGTTTGAACCCGTGACCTTCGGCATAAGAGGCTGTTATGCTAGCCACCCAGCTACAAGTGTTCACGCGAAAGTTGTTCTTTGTTACTACATATTATTAAATACGTGTTGTAATAACTGTGTTATTTACAATTAAGTATGTTTTTATTTTGTATACACTTTCGTTTAGATTTGGTCCTTTTTATTAATTATCAATTACATCGTTAAAATGTTTCCTATTTTAACTTAAATATTTTATTTGGAAAGAAGGAAGCCGGCGGTATGTTTATATCCAAATTGTTATGTCATTAATATTTAAGAATCAAAGAACGTACTATTTGTTTTGAACATTTTAATAACAATGAATAACCTCAATACACATTCTAATAATATTTATAGCATATGTTTCGACAATCGATACTGTCACATGTGCTTAAATATATAACACAAATAGTATTAGTTTGTTTACGCATTCAGTAATACGCCGGCTTATCTTTCTCGCCAGTTGTTTTTGTACGCTCACACACTGAGAAGTGCCTGACGGTCTCCATTCTAATATTCTTTAAGAAATATTTTCTTTCTCTTTCGCTCAGTACGAGAACATGCCTCACTATCAGAGGACGGTCTGAACGCGTGTACATCAACCATCACGCTTCTTACAGGATTACAATGAACTCTTAAGTACACTTTTCTTTTGTATAATTGTGTCAGTTTTAAGTTTTTCGTTAATTTGTTTTTACAGCTTTATTAAATTTTAATTTTCTGTATACAGTTCGGGATATTTCACTTAAAACTAGTTTAACATTAATTACTACGTTAGGAATGGGTTGAACCACCTGGGAAAAGTTGCTGATGGCGAGATCTCCCGGGAACGAACCGATGAAACCCCAAGTCAGCAAATACATTCTGCCCAGTCAGCCCTAGACCATATCTCATGTCTCCACTCCACCACAAGATATGTCCGTCCTCAACATACATATTCAGTTATCACAAACAGTGAAGCTCTTCTTCGTCATTAAAACTAATATTACCTTGTGTTTATAAGAAATGTCTGTTCTGATAAATGTATACGTTTAAACTCAGTTATGTGGACTTCTGTTATTTACTACGTTGGTATTTTCAGATTATTTTTTTACTTTCACTCACTATATATAGTAAGGGAAAATATTGCGATCGTGAAAATTTTCGATTTCCAGTTTTCAACGGAAATACACATTTTAGGGTCCCCTGAGTCCAAATAACCAAGTCCCGCAAAAAGGTCTTTGTGGGTGTGTGTCCGTGTGTGGTAACTCACAAAAAGTCATATGAAACTGAAATTTCATATTTAAGACAAATATACGCCCGAGACGCTACAAAACCTTTATCATCAAAATGAGCTTACCAGAAGAGCCACTTTATACCTTGCTAAATATGTAAGTTATGCGAATTTGAAAAAAAATTATGGAAAAAAAATGAAAACATATTTTTGAAATGCAATTTTTCGTTTTTGAACATAAGAATAGTAATATACATGTATGATATACCGTTGGAAAGCTTAAGATTTTAGAAAAAAATATTATCTCATACACAAGCTTTTAAAAGTTAATAGAGAGTGATAAAAGGCCGATAAAAGTAACTGATTATTTTAGATAATAACATAATAGATTATTTAATAAAACACATGTTTCTATATAAATTCAATTTAATTAATTATTTAATAGTTTCACGTCTTTTTTTATCTAACTGTATTTGAAAATTCTTTTATTGATTTTAAAAATCGAGGTAATTGAAAGTCGTGTGTTGCCCGCACCAGATTTTTTTGATACAATATACTGTAGGAGTTATAAGTAATGGAACTTCTTATTAGTAAAAACGCTCCAAACACAATGGAATTACATTGCTATACATTAAGTATTTAAATTAAATTTTGGACATAAGAGCAGTAATGCACTTGTATGATATACCGTTGGAAAGCTAAAGATTTTAGAAAAAATATGATCTCATACACAAGCTTTTAAAAGTTAATAGAGAGTGATAAAAGGCCGATAAAACTAACTGATTATTTTAGATAATAATATAATTTTTTTTTTAAAACACATGTTACTATAGAAATTCAATTTAATCAATTCTTTAATGGTTTCACTCATTTTTATCTCTTACTGTGCTTGAAAATTCTTTAATTGATTCTAAAAACGGAGGTTAGTGAAAGTCGAGTGTTGCCCGCACCAGATATTTTTTTTTACTAACCAATATATAAAATGTATAGTATGGGAAATTTTTCACCTGAAATACACGTTTTAGGACACCCTGAGTCCAAATGACCATCTCCCGCAAAATGGTATATGTGCATGGTAAGTCCAGCTCAAAAATTATTGTACAAAACTGAAATTTTAAATTCAAGATGCGTAAACTTTGTACGATTTTCTCAAAAACTGGTCAAACGACTTTGACTTAACTCCCTATATCAAGATTTTAAATTTTCTTTCTTCAAAGTATCATTAATTTCGTAGATACGAACAGTTTTACTATTTCACGATGTACCATTGATGAAATACCCGTTTTTTTTAAAGAATATACAAATTGAACAGGTTTGCCAATTTTTATGAAACAGTTGCTGTAAAATCTCGCAGATAAACTTGACATAAATGTGAAATTTCATTTTGAAAGACTTTTTCTTTTCTTGTATATGAAATATATAGTAAGGGAATGTATTGCGATCGTGAAAATTTTAGAATTCCAGTTTTCAAAGAAAATACTCGTTTTAGGGTCTGTGTGGCAACTCCCGCGCGTAAACGAAAAGTCCTATGAAACTGAAATTTCATACTTAAGACAACTATACGCCCGAGATGTTACATAACCTTTTTTTTATCAGAAGAGCCACTTTATACTATGCATTTTTCACCTTTTTACGATTTTCTTAAAAACGGCTCCAACGATTTTGAATAAAATCCCTATATTGATGTAACCTTTAATGGGCTTTAATATAATATAAGTTTTATTCTGATTGAAATAGTATGACATGGCTTAAATGCCGATATTTTAAACTTTCTTCTTCTAAACTACCTTTAATTTTGTACATTCCAAAAGATTAACTATATCATGTTAATGGAATTATTGAAAAACAGCTACTATAGGATAAAAGAGAAAAACTATTTCTTTATGTATTTTTTTTTTATATTAAGAACAGTAATATAGTCGTATAATATACCGTTGGAAAGAGAAAGATTTTCGAAAAATATTATCTGACACAAACTGTCGCAAAATGTAATATAAAGTAACGAACAGGGAATAAACTTATTACTGATTTTTTTTTTTTTTTTTTGCAACAACAACAATTTTTTTTATTGAGTAAAATTACAATCTGTCCCAATTTGGACATCAATAGTAGTGGTGAAAGATATCATACATACTACATTCATACAATATTTACACAGCATAAAATTACAATAAAATATATACACAATAATGAATCAATACAATAAAGTCAAGAATTTTCTTGTACCTATGCACACATACACACACTCATACATACATCACATTGAGTGGAGAATCTAGCTAGTGCTAGAACTCCAATATATTTACAAAAGGTCGCGGGGCCACTGCCGTTTCAACCTTCTAGGTGGGTTGTATGGATGAGTGGAGCTGGATAGGGATTGAGCTAGAGGATTAGGATGATGAATGAGATTCTGGTGGAATTTGGAAAATTTGGATGGAATTAGGTCTGAAATAAAAGGAACATTAAGGTCGTGGTGCAAGGTATAGTTGGAAACATAATAAGGAGCATTTACTATTGTACGGAGGACTTTGGATTGAAAGGATTGAATGCTATTACTGATTAACAATTGAATATAGTTCTATTATTTAATTTAAATTATATGTTTTCTACGGGGGAGCCCGTGGCTGAGTGGCTGGCGCGCTAGTCTCTCATGCTACAGGTTCTGAGTTCGAATCCCAGTCACGGTGGGGGTTTTATAAGGATGTAAAAAAAATGGGGATTCACTCACAACATCTCCCCCGGGTATATGAGACCCGTCAGCCAAAGGGTGGCCACTCACAAAATTAGTAGTAGAGTGTGATGACCCTACACTAAAAATAGCATCGTGAAACGTGAGTGTAAACCCGTAGGAGTTTACACCGCGAGGCCCAAGGCCTACACGGCCTGTCGCGCCACTGGAAGAAATGAAAGTTTCCTACGAAAATGAATACACGTTTTATTGAAATGAACTTAAAATATTTTTCAAATTAGTTTATTTAATTGTTTTTAACAGTCGAGGTAAGTGAAAGTCGTGTGTTGACCGCACCAGATTTTTTCTAAGTATGTACATGTTGAACAGGTTGGCCAAATTTGACGAAACAGTTGCAGTCAAATCTCAAAGATATAGTTGTCATCAATTCAGTTTTATACGACTTTTTCTTTTTGTGCTAGAGTTACCACCCACACCCACACACACGCGCGCGCAAAGGCATTTTCGCGCGACTTCGTTATTTGAAATCAGGGGATCATAAAACGGGTATTTCCGTTGAAAACTGTAATTCGAAAATGTTCTTGATCGCAATAGCTTCCCTTACTATATATTTCATATGTAGGTAAGTGAAAGTAAAAAAGTTGGATATATATTTCGCAAACAAATTTTTGCGTTATCTATTTTTAAAAAAATCTAAAGCCTCACTAAATTGATTAGCAGCGTTGATTTTTCCAACAATCGGAAACTCGACATATAAAGAAGATCATAGTTACATAACATTATATGTTATATTTATAAAGGAAAATCTTGAGTGGTAATAGACATCTGTTTGTAAGATAGAGATATAGATAAAAGGATACTAACTTGGATTCTTGAAGATGGCCACAGAGCCCCTTATGATGAGCCTCAGCTCTGAGAGGTCTATCTCCTTGAGGTGCGGCATCTGGGTGATGATCAAGGCGTAGTCCACCGACAGGAGGTCCCCGCCGATGATGGCCAGGTTGGGGAACAGCTTCCCGATGGAGGTGAGGCCGTGCACCCGGTAGAAGATCACGTAGGAGGTCACCTCGTTCAGCTGCGGGAACGAGAGGTTGGCGAAGCTGGATTCGGTCTCGTTCTCCATCAGCACGACCTGCAACAGGAGAGAGGGATCAAGGAACTGAGGAAGTAGCAAGTCATCATCCGGGCTACAGCGGGTTCTAAAGTAATGCTACGGAATCCTTATCTACTTTAAAAGTTAGAAGCTATTGTACAGTTTATAAATAATAATAATCATAATAAGATTTTCGATTTTCACCTAGAGATTTTCGACTTATTAGCAGCTTAAATGGAGTTTATAAACGAAAGCAAAGAAAAAACGAAACGCATCTATAGCCTGGATAGGTTATCAAAAGGCGTATGACTCTGTCCCACATAATAGAAGTATTAAACATCTACAAAGTAGATCGTGATATTATAGATTTATTAGAGCGTCTAATGAAAATGTGGAAGGTGAAGTTGCACCTACCTAAGCTTAGAAGTTGTGCATACCAAGAAAGAGAGGAATATCTCAAGGTGACTCGTTAAGTCCACTGTTGTTCTGTCTGGCTTTAAATCCAATTAGAGAATTATTGAATGATTCTAGAATGGTTTACAGACTTAATAATAATGGAACTTTAATCTCTCATGCTCTTTACATGGATGATTTAAAATTGTATCCAAGAGGTGACAAAGAGCTGAAAAACATGATTCATATGGTTGAGTCATTTAGTAATGAAATTGGTATGACTTTCGGAATAGAGAAGTGTGCTGCAATTCATGTTAAAAGAGGAGTGGTGACAAACAAGGCAGACGTGGAGCTTATCAACAACGAAACAATAAAACAACTAAGCAATTCGGACTGTTATAAATACTTAGGATTTGGACAAATTTTGAAATTAACGAAGAATAATAAAGATCATCTTAAAGATGAGTTCAAAATGCGAATAAAAAAAATTCTCAGAACGTATTTGTCAGCTGGAAATCTAGTAAAAGCAATAAATACATGGGCTATTCCAGTACTGACTTACACTTTTGGAGTTTTAAAATGGTCCTAATACGGAACTTGAATAAATGTATCGTTTAGTTAAAGTCCTGTTTACGTCAGAAAAGAAAACGACATCCCAAATCATCAATAGAATGAATGTACTTACCACGTAAGCAAGGTAGAAGGGGACTCGTTTGTCTGTTGAGAAGCTGCAGAGAGCAAGAAAATAATTTAAGACGCAGTTTCCTAGATAATGATTCTCCAATTTAGTCTGCAATAAAAACGTTAGACATTGGATACACATCTCTAAACCTCAATTCAGAAGAGCATAAAGAGGGACCTACCGAAGAAACTCTGATTGAAAATTGGAAAAGTAAGTCACTACATGGTCGATTTCACAACTCTATGTCCCAATCGGGAGTAAATTGGGAAGCTTCTACCTTCTGGCTTAAAAAAGGTCACTTGTTTTCCCGAAACGGAAGGATTTATTTTGGCCATACAAGATCAAGTGATTTACGCCAATGCGTATAGGAAATACATTTGTGGAGAGAATATAAGTGAACGATGTCGTCTTTGTAAAACGGCTATAGAGTCTATCCAACATGTATCGTCTGGGAGTCAGGCATTGGCAGGGAGAGGATACCTTATGAGGCATAATAACTTGGCAAAAATTATTAACCAATCGCTGGCATTATCGTACCAAGTGATAGCAGGCGAGGTTCCTTATTACCGATATGAACCAAAACAGGTAATCTCAGGTGAAAAAAGGACAATATACTGGGATCGTTCCATTATTACCGATCACATGATATTAAACAACAAGCCAGATGTAGTGGTTATGGATCAAAATATAAAATGCGGCTATGTCATCGATATTTTTGTTCCGAATGATGACAATGTCGACAAAACTATTGCTGAGAAAATACGAAAATATCAACATTTGTGTCAGAACTACGTCAAGTTTATAAGCTGGAACAAATCAAGCTATATCCGATAATTATCTCATGCAACGGTCTCATTCAGATGACACCATTTTAGCAACTAAAAACTTAAAGCTGCCCGAAAAGGTTCTGGGAGGACAGAAAGCAGTTTCATCGGTATAGCCAGTATCATTAGGAAATTCCTTAATATAGTTCAGTATTTTTTGCCTAGCCCTTGACTTTGGTCCGGGTAGGTAAATATTCGGGCAAAGCCAAGAAAATTTGCAATAAAAAATAATAATAATAATAAGTGACCTATGCCGTTTATGCAAAAAGCCTGCTGAGAGCATACAACATGTGTATTCCGGTTGTCCAATTCTGGCTGGTAAGGAGTATCTCCAAACACACAAGAATAAAACGAAAATTATTCATCAAGCCATTACATCAAGAAAGAATTTCCTAAGCACCCACTCTCCCTATTACAGATATAGTCCATCACCAATTAATACCGGACACAAAATTATAATTTAATGGGATCACCCTATCATTACGGGCCAGTTTTAAATAATCGGCCTGACATTTTAGTTATTGACAAAAATAGAAAACTGGCAAAGATTATTGAGATAGGTGTCCTATCGGATGATAATCTTAAAAAAACCATTGACTCATTGAGTCCGGGTAGGTGAAAATTTCCAGCAAAAGATGAGGAAGTGCGAAATTCTAAAATAATAATTATACTAAACCTTACCGAACCCGAAGGTTCCATGCGGATTACAGCAAATACCGCTTACAAAAACTCGCCCAATGATCACCGTTCAAGCCTAAGCCTCCGAGATCAGACCTACACACTATCCTCCCTTCGACGCCTCGGCCTACCTCTTGGGGAGCTTCTTTCTCAGCATTATCTCTTCCCTCGGCCCGAGAAACCTTTAAAATAAATAAAAAAACAATAGTCAAGGATAGTTTAGTGGATTTGGAATTCAATAAATGACAGTAATGGACTTCACCAAATATATCGCGTTTGTATCTAAAAAGATTTTTTTTTATAGTAATTTACAACTGTATTAAAGAACACAATAAGTAAACATGAGGAATAAAAAAAAAAAAAGTCACGAAAATGTCTTGAGAAAGAACTACCCAGTGGTAGGTAGCACTTCACTAACTATTTTAAGACAGTAGGTCCCGAGGCCACCTTCTTTTCAGTCACCTTGGAGGTTTATCAGGGATATCTAAGGAAGATAAATTACGGACAAGGTGGTTTGTATGGGAAGGGAGTTTAGAATGAAAAGAGGAGTATCTGTCACGGGCTATGTCTGCAACAAATAGGATGTTAAGGTCATTATGGAGGAGTTGATTTGTAACAAAATAAGGATCATTCAGGATTTCGCGAAGGATTTTGGATTGTAAGGACTGGATACGGGAGGAATTAGATGATTTCTTAGAGCCCCAAAGCTCGATTTCATATGTCCAAATAGGTCTGATAATAATGATATAAATGAGTCTTTTGTAATATACTGGAAGTTTGTCAAGTAAGTGTTGTCGTAATCGATATCTTCGAGCAGTTTCTTGTCGTTTCAGTCTTGTGAAAGGAAATATAAAATGATTAAAATCCAGCTCTGGGAGCATATTGTCTAGCTATCGTTGGACCACGAATATGTGAGTTTTTTAATCATTTTAATAATTATTGGTTTTCTCTTTGGAGATGAAGTATATAGTTCGGCGTATTCTTAGGCCAGCCAAAGCTACTCCGAAAAAATCAGCTATACCAAATGAGAGTGGCATGAAAAAAATTCATGATTCATACATTCATAGATTTTCTATAACCAAGTCACCAAAAAATTATTAGAAAAATACATGTAATACATAGACGTAATAATATACCGTTGGAAAGCGCAAGATTAAAAAAAAAAAAAAAAAAAAAAAAAAAAAGAATATTTTAATTTTGCCAACGTTTCGGCTCAACCTTGTCAGCCATCATTAGGGCATCAAACATAAACTGCATCAAACATAGCCATGTCAAACATAAACTGTTTATGGATCACAAATTTCAGTCGAAACGTCGGCGAAATAAAAATATTAAAAAAAACGACTAACTCTCGATCATTTTGATACAATATACTGTAGGAGTTGTAAGTAATGGAACTTCTTATTAGTAAAAACACTCCAAACACAATGGAGTTACGGTGCTAAAAATTAATTAAAGTATTAATATGATAATTCTGTATTATGTTTCCTTTCACTTACCAAATGAAATATATACGAAGGGAAAGTATTGCGATCGTGAAAAATCATGGGTCCCCTGAGTCCAAAAGACCAAGTCTCGCAAATAACTCTGTGTGTGTGTGGTTAACTCCCGCGCGTAATCGAAAAGTCCTATGAAACTGAAATTTCATATTTAAGACAACTATACGCCCGAGATGTTACAGAACCTTTTATCATCAAAATTAGCTAGAAGAGCCTCTTTATCCCATGCATTTAGCACCTTTTTACGTTTTTCTCAAAACCGGCGCTAACGATTTTGATTAAACTCGCTGGGTTTTAATATCGTGTAGGTCATTCTGATTTCAATTGTATAAATTTAGTTTGACTTAAATGCCGATATTTTAATTGTTTTTCCTTTAAAATGTCTTTATTATGTAGCTTCCATAAAAATAACCATATCATCTTGTCACCATTGATAAAAACCAGGTAAATATAAAAGTTGAACGAATTCGATACCCAGCTAAAGGAAAAAAATGAAAAAATATTTTTTTAATGCATTTTTTTGTTTTTGAACATGAGAAAAGTAATATACTTGTATAATATACCGTTGGAAAGCTAAAGATTTTATAAAAAATATTATCTTATACACAAGCTTGTAAAAGTTAATAAAGAGTAATGAAAAGCCCATAAAACTAACTGTTTATTTTAGATAATAATGTAATCGATTTTTAACTATACACATGTTTCTATAGAAATTCAATTTAATTAGTTCATTAATAGTTTCACTCATTTTTATCTCTAACTGTATTTGAAAACTCATTAATCGATTTTAAAAACGGAGGTATGTGAACGTCGTGTGTCCCCGCACCAGATATATTTTATTGAGAATGGAACTATACCAAAGTTGATTTTCATGTTAGTTATGCTTTCTCTTATATATGCTTCATATACCGCTAAGGGAAAGTAGAAATAATTAACATTTATGACACATAAGAATGTTGTAATATTACACTTTAACATTTACGACAGCTGTTAGCTAACGTTTCCTGGTTTTAAGTTGGATTCTTGACCCCATAAAACGTTTTATGAGTTGCGTGGACCACGCTTTATGACTCAGGTACAACTTCCGCTAGAATTAATGAGAAAAGACAACAGAGGCCGGCTAAGGTAGAAAATTTTTTTTTTTTTTTATAACTTTTATTTATTTAGAAATAATACAATCTGCCACAATCTTGGGCAATAAGTATTAGTGATATTAGAGTTCATTCATTCCTTATGTACACAAAATAAAGAAATAAAAATAAATGAATACAAAATAAATAAAATATAAAGAAGAATAAATAACCGTAAATAAAGATAAAAAGAAAATAAAAGAAATAAATAATAATAATCTTGGTCACATTCATACTTATATATACAATATTTACATACTGCCCCTGGGAACTCCGAATTAAACCCCGACGCCCACAAGTGGGTGTTGGGGCCCAAGGCTAGGAGATCCCAGCGCCTCTCAGTCAGTCGCGTCACCGGTCTAATAAGCCAGTGGAGACTGAGAGAGGGCGCTAGAGCCACAGACTCTCAGGCGTGAGTGGAGAAGCTGGCCATTGCCAACACTCAGCATTGCTTAGTTATAAGAGATCTCTAGGCCACTGCCGTTTCAACCTACGAGGAGGGTTATAGGGATGGCTGGAGCTAGATAGGGATTGGGATAAAGGATTAGGAAGGTGAGTTAGCCTCTGGTGGAAGTTTAGGAATTTAGATGGGATTAAATCGAGGACAAATGGGATATTCAGATCATTGTGTAAGGTCTTGTTTGTAACATAATAGGGAGCATTGACTATTGTTCTAAGGACTTTGGACTGAAAGGATTGGATACGCCTGATGTTCGAAAATTTAGTTGTCCCCCACAGTTCGAGTCCGTAGGTCCATATCGGTTTTAGAATCGTCTTGTAAATTAATAGTTTATTAGCAACAGAAAGTTTTGATGTTCTATTTAGTAGTCTATATAGTTGGCCGTATCGTCTGTTGAGTTCTTGTCGTTTAAGTCGAGTGTGTGGGTTCCACGTTAGTCTTTTGTCTAGTAAGAATCCCAGATACCGGACTGTGTCAGAGCAGGGAAGGGGTATGGAGTTAAAATTGACTTGTGGACAGGATCTGCGGCGAAGGGTAAAGGTGATGTGCTTACATTTGGATTCATTAATTTTGATACGCCAATTAGCGCACCAAAATTCAATCAAGGATAGATGTCTTTGTAGATAGGAAAATGCAATTTCGGGATCTGATTGGGTTGATAAAATGGCAGTATCGTCGGCAAAGGTTGCTAAGAAGGTATCAGGATCCGTAGGTATGTCAGCTGTAAATAGGAGATAGAGGACAGGACCTAGGACACTGCCTTGAGGTACACCAGCCTCGATCAGGTAACTATTGGAAAATTCTGAACCAGAGCGGACTCTGAAGGAACGGTTTGAAAGGTAGGATTGTAGGATTAGATATAAGGATTGGGGTAAATGGGTTTTTAGTTTGAAAAGCAAGCCATCGTGCCAGACCCGGTCGAATGCCTGAGCAACGTCCAGAAAGGCACCAGTGCAATATTGCTTGTTTTCAAGTGCAAAGGATATATGGTCAACCACTCGTAGGCCTTGTTGTACAGTGGAGTGCTGTGAGCGGAATCCGAACTGGTGGAAAGGAATTTCAATTAACTGTAGGATACGCTTGAGAAGGATTTTTTCAAAGATTTTTGAAAGGATCGGAAGGAGACTAATAGGCCTATAGGATGAGGTGTTGTTGGGAGGTTTACCAGGTTTGGGAAAAAGGAGAATGATGGAGTGTTTCCACACCAAAGGAAAGTGGGTTGTACGGAGGATACTATTATAGAGGTAGGTAAGGAATATAATTGCTTTTTGGGGCAGTTGACGAAGGATCTTAGAATTGAGGAGGTCATAGCCAGGAGCTTTTCGAGGTTTTAGTTTCTTTATAAGGAATTTGACCTCAGAGGGGTTAATAGCTTTAGGGGGTGGAGAGAGAGGAATTGGAGAGGAGAGGAATTCCTTTACGTTAGCTGTATGGGCAGGATTGAGCTCGGGGTGTGGGATAAAAACTTTAGAAAGGTATTTGGCAAATTCTTCCGCTCTAGTCTCATCCGACGAAGCCCAGGATCCATCTTCACGTCGGATGGGATGGGAGATGAATTGGTATTTAAGAACTTTTTTGGTTACTTTCCAGAGGGAATTGTCGCAGATAGATAGTGAAGAAAGATAGGAATTGTAGGATTGGGATCGGAAGGTATCTAATTTCTTTTTAGCTAATTTGGTGTAATAATTGTAGGATTTACGATCGTCTGGGTGCCTGGTTCTTTGCCAGAGGGTTCTAGAGCGTCGTTTGGTATGGATTAGATCTAGGAGGTTTTGGGGTATAGGATTCTTCTGGTAGTATTTTGGGGAAGGAGAAGGTGAAGATGCATTCCAGGCTGCTTGTTGGATAAGGGTAGTAAAGGAATCAAC
The DNA here is from genome assembly GCA_023052935.1 of Piezodorus guildinii. Classification (NCBI taxonomy): domain Eukaryota; kingdom Metazoa; phylum Arthropoda; class Insecta; order Hemiptera; family Pentatomidae; genus Piezodorus; species Piezodorus guildinii. The sequence goes on along the minus strand of CM041292.1, from coordinate 2,281,930 downwards.
TGCATCGTCAAGATCTTGTGGAGATTTGAGGGATACTCTGAGGTCTATTCCATCCGTTATTATTTCGCGGAAGAGGTTCCAATTAACTGGGCCTCTTAGGAATGATGGTGGAGGGAGTTTCGGAATAGGAGATAATGAGAGAGTCAGGGTAAGAGGGCTATGATCGGAGGAAAGGTCATCGAGCCGGGAAACGGAATGATTTAAAGGTCCTAGCCCTTTGTGGATAAAATAATCAAGGAGGTCGGGGTTACGGTGAGGATCAGTAGGCCAATAGGTAGGGGAATCGGGGGAGAGGATATTACAGTGAGTGGAATAGAGTGCAGACAGCAATGTTCGCCCGCGAGAATTTGTAGTTCTGGCTCCCCATTGCTGGTGTTTGGCATTTAAGTCCGCACCTATGAGGAAATGATGCCCTAAGGAATTAAGGAATAAATTAAATTGTATTTCGGAAATAGGTATTTTTGGAGGAGAGTATGCTGCAACTACTGTTATAGGAAAATGACGGGTTTGTATAATTACAGCAGTGGTTTGGAGGAAGTTATGGACTGGTAAGGGTAATAAATTATGGGAGAGGGAGCGATGGATGATGACAGCAGTGCCGGCATGAGCTGTTCCATCGGGATGGTCAGTTCGGTATATTTGGTAGTCTGGGATGTTGAATGATCGTTTGTTAGTTAGTCGTGTTTCAGTGATAAGAGCTACGTCAATACGTTTGTCGTGTAGTAATAAAGTTAGTTCATTAATATGATTTCGAACACCATTCGCATTCCAGAGGAGAATGGAAATGGAGTTGGATGGAATCATTTAGGGCTTTTTCAAGGCAGGAATTAAATTTGATACTAGGTTTGTTAGGACTGATATCAGAGGCATAACTATTGATTTTATTTCTGAGATGAATGATGTCATTAAACTGGTGAGGTCTGTGACATTTGATGGAGGAGGGATAGGAGAAATTTGATGCTGGGGAAGTTTTTGAGAATTAAAATTTTGAGGTGTTTGAGATTCAGGTTCGGGATGCTTGAGTGTATGTTGAACCGGCGTGGCCTCACACTGAGTAGACTGGTCACCACCACCAAGTTGTTGGGCGAACGAAACTGTCGGTTCGACGAATTTTGATGGGTTTCTCCTCGGTCTAGTCTCCTCTTGGCGCTGGGGCTTCAAAAATCTTGACTTGAGATTTTTGTAAATCTCGCAGCCTTTGTAATTCGCCGGATGTCCCTTGTGGCACAGAGCGCAAACTGCTGGGATTATCCGAGATTTATTGCACTGCTCAGACTTGTGCTGTTCACCACATTTAACACAGCGCGGTATGTGGTGGCAATACGTTTTCGTGTGGCCGTATGCTTGACAATTGTGGCATTGTATAATGTCTCTTTTTACATAGGGCTTTTCAATCTTTACTCTCGTGTAATAGAGTTTTTCCACTTCATAAATTTTTTCTACTCCTGGAGACGGTTCTAAGTCCACAAAAAATAGAGGTAAAGGAATTTTACTCCTGTCACCTGATTCTTCTATAATATCTTTCATGACATTAGTTATCTGACGCACTTTGAACCCAAGAGACGTCAGTTCTTGCTTTATTTCCTCAGCTGGTGTAGAGGGGTGTAAATTTCTTATTACCACCCTTAATGCCCTCTCCTCTCTTAGCTGATACGTGTGAAAATCAGCTTTTGTTTCACTAAGATATTTTACTATTTTGCGGTACACATCAGCTGAATCGGGTGATATTTTTGTGTCATTGATACGCGTTAGACATGTGTAGCTTTTGTTATCAATGATTTTATTTAATTGGGTGCATAGTAGTTGAAAATTTCTTATATTTTTAACAAATATGGGAGGAGGGCGGGGATCTCTCGGTGTAGATTCTGATTCCATGACCTCTTTCTCGATATGGAGTACTTGGTAGGGGTTAGGAGTAAAAAAGGGAGATTCCTCAGTCATCCCTTGCGATGAAGTCCCGGGTTGTGGTTCCTGTTCGTTAGAAGCAGCTGATGAGGGGGGCGTAGGGCGTTTGTTATTACGTCTTTGCCTTTGCTTGACCGGGGAAGCAGAAGAGCCAGCTGACCTGGAGCGTTTAATGCTTGCCTTTCCCGCCATGACTTGGTGGTAGTATCTCATTGATACATAAAAATAAAAAAAATAAATAAAAAATAAAACAAAAAAAATACGTCCGCGCGACCTTGACCTTGTTGTCCGGAGCGCGACGTGGCCCCTCCAGGGGTCAGTGGAAGACTGGCAAGCTGAGGAAGCTGAGTGGGGATCGCAATATGGCGAAAAAGATAAGGCTTCTCAGCTCTACTTCATACGACAACTAAGTAATCGTAAATATTACTACTTACAGTCAGTAGGATTAGTCCATTGTTGACAACGAATGTTGTTGCACAATCACTAATTGTTTATATGTAATAAAAACAATTATTACACACTAAAAACTGTTCATAAAGAAGAGACGATATAACGACGTATGTTAATGAACTAGCGCAAGCGCAGAACTGAAGGTAGAAAAATGGGATAAAATATGATTTTAATCTATTATGGAGGATTATTAGGAGCGGCTTAGTCTAATGACGGCACTAGTATAAGGTTCTTCAGGTACTGGGTTCGAATCTCGGCTATGGTAGACTAATTATATATTTATTAGAATCGAATTCAAGACCGCGAATTTAAGGGTCACCAGTAGTGATACGCGGCTAGCATTGCAGCCAACCATGCCCAAGGTAGGGGGTTCAAAAGCGGAAAATGGCCCTATAACATATTTGCAACCAAATTCAAATTTGTTTTACATCTATTTCGAAAAAAGAAATAACCAAGGGTTATTTACTTCCTTAAAAAATCTTAATGCCATCTACCGAGTATGAACGTATGAACCAAGGTATATTAAATCCTTAACCCCTTATTAATTGTTTTAATGCCGATATTTTAAATTTTCTTTCTCTAAAGTACCTTTAATTTTGTTGATTCTATAAAAATAACTATATTATCTAGTTACCGCTGATGAAAAACAGGTAAATATATAAATTGAATAAATTTGATACCCAACTAAAGGAGAAAACAGAACAAATATTTTTTTAATGCAATTTTTCGTTTTTGAACATAAGAGCACATCATGTATGATATACCGTTGGAAAGCTAAAGATTTTAGAAAAAATATTATCTCATACACAAGCTTTTAAAAGTAATAGAGAGTGATAAAAAGCCGATAAAACTAACTGATTATTTTAGATATTAATATAATAGATTTTTTAATAAAACACACGTTTCTATAAAAATTCCATTTAATTAATTCTTTAATGGTTTCACTCATTGTTATCTCTTACTAAACTTGAAAATTCTTAAATCGCTTTTAAAACGGAGGTAAGTGAAAGTCGTGTGTTGCCCGCACCAGATTTTTTTAGAATATGTAAACATTATTGACCAACTAGACAGAATTTCATAAAAACAGAAATGAAATGTTAAATTGAAATTTTGAAAAAAACTATGAACTTTTACAATCGAATACATCATTAACAGTATCAATTAGTGCCATTTTAAGCTAATCGCTTCCAATGAAATGCATTAAGCCTCTGAAATGTCGTCCAGCAGCTTCCACATTTATTTTCCTCAATAAAATCTATTTCTGATTCTTTTTCAGATGCCCAGCTAACAATGGGTAAATTGATGTTTTTATTCTAGGAACAAGAGATTAAAAAGTAGGATTAGGATTTAGGTTCATTTATACTTCCTGGCGGAGCACTGGAGAGCAAGCGATATGGGGTACCTATAGCAGAAATGGTGGCGATCTTCATAATATTAATATATCGGGGCATACTTTTGAAGACGTAGAGAAATTCACGTATTTAGGTTCAATGGTAACAAGAAAAAATGAAATCCAGGTAGAAATAAAGACCCGGTTAAAGATGGTAAATGCGTGTTATTCAGTTGCTAAGTTACTTAGCTCACAGCTTCTATCTAAAAATTTAATGGGTAGAATTTATAAAACTATTATTCTTCCGACGGTTCTTTACGGATGTGAAATGTGGCCGCTTACTTTGAAGGATGAACAACGGCTTAAGGTTTTCGAAAATAAGATACTGCGTAAAATATTTGGTCCGAAGAGAGATGAGACCACTAGGGAGCTCAGAAGGTTGCACAACGCGGAATTGCGGAACTTGTATCCTGTGAAAATAATTTAGTTGATAGCTTCGCGGAGACTCAAATGGACGAGTAAAGTTGTAGGGCTCGGTGAGGAGCGTATTCCGAGAAAGTTAGTATTCGCTGATCCGACTGGCAGGCGTCCGAAAGGTCGATGGGAGGATTGCGTTAATTAAGGCTGATCTCGGGGGCTTGGGCTTGAACGGTGAACATTGGACGAGTCTGTGTAGGCGGAATTTGGTGGTATCGGCTTGAATTTGGTGGTAAATAATTGAATGAAAATCTAAGTGTTTATTAATTGTGATTGATGATGTCTACGATTTTTTTTTTCTTTTCCATGAATGGATGGCATTGGCATGTTGACGATAAAAACCTATAAAACCCTACGCGGAAAACTCGGAGATTTTTTACTACTTAATAAGGTAAGGGAACCTAACAATTTCTGACAGGTTACACATTTTTTTTTTTTTCAATGTTTTACCTAATTTTACTGCACTAGAAGTCTCGTACCGTTACATGTTTCGTACCGTTCCTAAGCCAGCGGATATGATACAAAACACATTCGACACAATAGAAATTCCCCTATGGAAAGTAATCAAATTTAAAATATCTTATGACTAGATTTATAGGAATTCAAAACCAACGGGTAAAACCATACCATACACTAACTAAAATTAGTGTGGTGCAATGAAAGCACCAGGTTTTTTAAAGTTTTAAATTTAAATGGATGACGGCATAATATTAATAGGTTGATTCCTAAAAGGTACTGGAGCCAATAAGACAAAGGCCCAATTACAGGTGATTAATGAGTAAATAACCTCATTACATAATTCTCATCGAAATAATAATGATTAAAGTTTTAGCTAATATCAGAATGGGTCAAGTTCTAAAGGCCATCGGAAACCCTGGGTCACGCGAAATACCTTCCTAAAATTCTAAACACGATTTTCCAAGATATTTCATAGAATAGGATCATTACTCCCAACGCTTATTTTTGTGAGTGAGCCCCCATTCTATCAGATGGTTATAAAAGTCCTCCCAGGACCGGGATTCGAATTCACAACCTTTGGTCTGGTTGTCTAGCGTGTTTAACCACACAGCCATGGTATTCCTCATTTAAACAATTAATGACTAAAAAAATGTTTCTAAAAACGTATCCTATAGCTTTAGTATAGAACCAAACCATTCCAAAAGTTTAGTAACATACCGAGTTGTAAATCTAAGAAGATATTATTTTAACAAGCCATGAAGTTATTGGAATTTCGGGAACTACTCTGTTTCCAGGCCTTCGGTTACATAACCGTTACAATGTGACGAAACCTCTACTACGAGTAACTTTTATAAACAGATCAAAATAAATTATATTCTAAAAATCTGGTGCATGCAACACACGACTTTCACTTACCTCGGTCGATAAAATTAATTTTAGAAGTATGAAATAGAGTTGACAATTATTTAAAGAATTTATATTCATTTTCGTTAGAAAGATTAAATAATACAACAATATCAAATTTTTAAGTGATTTTATTTAATTATCAATATATAATATTATTTTTTTTGTGCAATCAGCATATTTTAAAAACATGCGGTTATGTTTAATTTAGGAAAAATTTCTTTTATTGAGTGATGTAATGTCTAAGATCAGGACTGTAAATTATATATTTGAATATAGAGAGCCACCTACGACGGGCCTAGCTGTGTTCGTTAGCTCTCCTTTGTATTTCCTTCTTCTCCAGCAGAATGATGTAGGTTTGCGGTTTGAAATGAAGACATATTTATATTCATAACTGTTTCTATAAATCACAATTATCTCTATTGCTTTCAACACATTTCTGATAATGTATTGACAGATTTTACACAGCATCTCAACAGAATTTGCAATGCAAGAAATTCATAAAGACTGTTATTATTATTTGGGTTGTGTCACATGAAATGTCCGTTTTCAAGGTAAAAGATTTTTAGTAAAAATACGATATGAAAACAAGATAATTTTATTCCAAGTATTTACCCTCTTTTTCTACACATTTTTCCCAACGTGACACCAACTTTTTTATTCCCGAACTGAAAAACTCTGAGCTTTGAAGTGAAACAAAATCTGAAAACACATTTTTCACTTGATCATCATTTTCAAAATGTTTTCCTTTGACGAAGTTGTCTAAATTCCAGAACAGGTGGTAATCTGTTGGAGACAAGTTGGGAGGATATGGTGGGCGCGGAAGAACTTCGCAGCCCAGTTCTTTCAATTTTTGCACGGTATGTTTGTAAACACGGGGTCTTGCTGCCGCTCAGTGAGATCATGAGGTACCCATGTATCGAGCTTTTATACTTTCCCAATACACTTTAAATGTCTGGAAACGGTAGATGCACTTGCATTTAGATGTGATGAGAGTCCTTTAACTGTTTGGTAGGGGTTTCCGTCGACTGTAAGTTTGAGGACATCGTTGTCTATTACGGACGGAGGTCATCCTCGGGGCAAGTTTTCCAAATCGGTATCCCCAGCTGAAAACTTAGGCGAATGGTCCGTTGATTAACACTCCCTTCCCCAAACGCCTTGCAAATATTTCTAGCGGCCTCAGCTGCTGAATGGCTAAGTTTAAACTCATACAAAAATATTACTCGAACATCGCGTGTTTCCATGTTCATATTTGGATGTATACTAAAAAGTGGGTAATTGATGGGGAAGCTAATGTTTATAATACTAAGGTAGAGGATTAGTAACTGTTTACTTCAAATATGCAAACATTCGGAAGAAAACAACAGAGACCTGCAAAATCCTTTATGTATTTCAGAAACTATAAAAACGAGCATTTCATGTGAAACAACCATATATTATTTGTTTCCATTTTTTTTAAGAGCCTATTTTTAAAAATCGTAATAAGGTGCAACGACCTTTTTTTATTTTTTAAAAGGCGCAAGAAAACCCGTGGCTGAGTGGCTAGCTCGCTAGTCTCTCAAACCAAATGTTGTGAGTTCGAATCTTAACTCCAGAGGGACTTTTCCAAGCATTTTAAATAGGGATTCACTCACAATCTTTCCTTCAGGTATTTGATACCCGTCAGCCAACTGGTGGCTACACGCAAAAATAGGCGTAGGGAGTTTTGAACCTAACCTATAAAATTCATGGAGTAACACGAGTGTATTCTCTCAACAGATTACACTGCGCGGTCAAGGATCTACATGGACCGTTGCGCCGGAAAAAAAGGTGCAAAATGCATTTTATAAAGTGGATCTTCAGGGCAGCGCATTTTAGTGAAATAGTTTCGTACTTCTTGTTTTTGTACAAGATTTCCACACACTCAAACCTTTTTGCGGGGCTTGTTCAATTAGACTCAGAGGATCTTAAAGTTAAGGGTGAGGTTAGAGAAAGTTCTTATTAGTTATTATTCTTGTTCTATCACTTTATTAACAATACTCGCAGCTCCGAGGAACACTTCTGCCTTCTGCCTCTATTCTAAAATGTTGAGAGGAAGATTATATTCTTTCATTTAGTCCACAGTTATCTCTGGGACCAAGACAATTGTTGAGATGATCAACTTCAGCACTCTCACTATTTCAGGGCTTGTATTATTAAATTGTTATCGTAGAAGATCCACTTTTTGATCAAACAGTAAAACTGTTTCGAGAAAAAGTGTATGAAAAAAAAAAAATTTGACGTTTATTTATTGAGTAAGAAACCCAACTTTTTTCTCTACTTTCCAATCGCGTTCAGTCAATTTGCTTGCATCTAGTTTCTGTGCAATATCTGGGATTTACTTCAACCCAAGAGAACAAAGTCCATGAAGAACCTTATAGATAATGCAGCAATAGCGTTGACAGTTTTTTATTTATTGATTTTTTATTGGTGTTTTATTTTTAATAATCAACCTTTAATAATCGACCAGAAAAAAATAAAATAAAATACCCCTGCTCAAAATTATCCTAATAAATAAATACCAAATATTTTTTGCTTTTAGTGCCATTTGATAGAAAATTAAAAAAAAGAATCATTGAAATTGGTTAACAACTAGCTGAGATATTGCGTTTTGAATTCAGCAGTAGTGATATGATATTATACTTTGAATTGTGAATTTTTCAACAACTTTTATTGAGTAAAATTACAATCGGTCCCAATTTGGACATCAATAGTAGTGCTGAAAGATATCATACATACTACATTCATACAATATTTACACACCATAAAATTACAATAAAATATATACACAATAATGTATCAATACAATAAAGTCGAGAATTCACTTATACCTATATCCTTTGAATTAATGCTTTTCATATTAGTTAATTGCCTATCAACATCTTTATGAAGTCATACCCTAATATTGTTATTTGGAAATAATAAACCAATGTGAAATAATTTGCAGCGTTTTTTATTTCGATATAGGCTAACTCAAGACCAAGAATATATCAGTTACGCCTTACTTAAGGCGGCGATACACGGTGAGAATTAGGGTATGTGTAGGTGAGGTGAAATTGGTGATTCGTATGTGAAAGTGAATATCACATACTTTCAACATATTACAATAAATATTCAATTACCGAATTTTCTATATTACTTCATCATTTTTTTTTTTTACCTTTTATTATAAATAATGTTTAATTTCTTAAAATCAAATTTCTACATTTAAAAACATGTTTTCATGATGGGTATATTACACTTGTTTCTTTTGATATAACTTTATCATTCAGTTTTAGTATCTTTTTAGAAAAATAATATTTAATGATATTGTAGGATTTTTCTATTAGTAATAATTTATGTCATTATCCAAATTTATTTTTTAAAAATAAGCCTTCCCCCTCAACTGCTACTTTCGTGAACACATACAATACTTGCTTTCACATTACCTACACATACCCTAATTCTCACCGTGTATCGCCGGCTCAAGTAAGGCTTAACTGATATATTCTTGGTCTTGAGTTAGCCTATATTGGAATAAAAAACGCTGCACATCGGTTTATTATTTCCAAATAACAATATTAGGGTATGACTTTATATAGCTGTTGATAGGCAATTAAGGAATATGAAAATCAATAATTCAAATAATAATATCATATCACTACCGCTCAATTCAAAACGCAATAGTGGGGAGAAAACCGTTGGTTTGGAACTACGAAACGAAATACCCTTACACCATCGTTCTTTCTCTTCCATCCAGGATTTTTATATTCATTGATTTTACTTTTAATTGTAATTATTAATTGTAAATAAATAAATACTATTAGTAAGTAATATTTGGTAAATGATTCTAGAGACAAAGGAAATACTATCCCTTCACATCTTACATTGATGGTATAACTATATTTTTTATAATTTACTTTTATGAAGAGGTGAGTAGTGGTTTACAAAATTTCTTACATAACAATCTTCATTAAAAAGAGTTGGTTTTCATGAAATGTTAGGTTGATGTGGGTAAATATTTTTTTGGTATATTATTCTTTAAATTTAAATAATTAATTTACATTTCAGTTATAATAATTGTATATTAATAAATGTTCGGAAATAACATAACTGAATACACTGACATTTTTTTTTAATCAGTCAATAAAATTAAACAGTAAAACGATGAAAAATAAAATAAATGTTTAATTAATTTAAATTCTTTTAATAAAAAAATAAAATAAAAAGAAATGAAATTTATTAATTAAATTAGTATTGGTATGATTACCGTTAATAATTAAACATCATTGAATAATTAATTATTAACTTGACGATTCTTGTATGTTTATGGTGTTTAATAATTAAAATGCTTGGATGTAATTAGTTTTTTCCGTTTATATTATAATTAACTAAAATTGATTGAAAAGTCTGTTAAAGTAAAAAAAGGAATAATTATCGAAGATTGAAATTATTGAAGGTGGAGTTTAAGAATGAGGGACGGATGGAAGATGAGCCTTCACACGGACAACTATAATTGAAAAACATCGGGGATTTTTCTGTTCCGGCCAGGTCGCAGAACCGTCCTTCCAACACGACGGTTTTAGCCCTCACACTATCGTTCTTGTAATCAGTTTTGAACTACGTGCACAGTGGGCAAAATCACCAATTTAGGTAGACAAAAGTCAAGTCAAAAGTTTGGATTTTTCCAGTGCTTTATCTTTTTATTATTAGTTGGCAAGACCCTTAATACTGATATTTTACGCCATACTATGTTTACAAATTAATAGTAAATGAATGAATCATTTCTGTTCACACAAGGGCCTAATAATCGGCAGTGGGATAATGGTTATTTGATAGTCATTTATTATGTTCAAGGTGTGTGTAGCGCTAAGTATTTTTGCTTTTATTTAACAAAGGTCATTGCTGAGACAGGTAAGACATTATATTTCCAAACTCGTTATTGAATATACATTGCAATCTCACCTGTAGTGTTAATTTAGAAATATTTAAATGTATGGCCCTATTCAATAACGAAAAAATAAATAACCATCTAGTTACACCAAGGATTTGTTTTATCAAGTGTTCTAGTCTTTTAAGAGTTGGAAAGAATTTTAGCGATTTTTTGCGTTTTAGGTAATACATATTTTTTTCTTATTCACACGACACTCCGAATCAACATTTTTTTCAAACTATTATTTGAAGAGTTTTCTAAATCATTTAAAATATATCTCATAGCTTACTCTATTTCTCAATATATCTTATAGCTTACTTTATTTCTTCTTGGATTTCATTTTTTCTTGTTATAATTGAACCTAAATACCTGAATTTCTCTACGTGTTCAAAAGTATGCCCTGATATATCAATATCACCAAGATCGCCACCATTTCTGCTACTAATCCTATATTTCTTCTTATCGGTATTTAATTCGAGTACTATAATAAAAACCGGTAAAGAAATAGGACCCGAATAAAGGTGGGAAATGCGTGCTATTATCAGTTGCTAAGTTACTTAGTACGCGGCTTCTATCTAAAAACTTAAAGGTTAGAATTTATAAAACTATTCTTCTTCCAACGGTTCTCTACGGATGTGAAACGTGGCCGCTTACTTTGAAGGATGAACAACGGCTTAAGGTTTTCGAAAATAAGGTATTGCGTAAAATATTTGGACCGAAGAGAAATGAGGCCACTGGGGAGTTTAGAAGGTTGCACAACGCGGAATTGCGGAACTTGTATCCTGTGAATATAATTGAGCTGATTGCATCGCGTAGACTCAAATGAGCGAGTAAAGTTGTTGGGCTCGATAAGGAGCGGATTCCGAGAAAGTTGGTATTCGCTGATCCGACTGGTAGGCGTCCGAAAGGTAGGCCGAAGCGTCGATGGGAGGATTGCGTTAAGGCTGATATCGGGGGCTTGGGCTTGAACGGAGAACATTGGACGAGTCTGTGTAAGCGGAATTTGGTGGTATCGGCATCGAACCTTCGGGTTCGGTAAGGTCTGTATTATTATTATTATATCTCATAGCAGGTTTACGCCACTCAGAGCCGATAGTTAGATTTCTTGTATTATATTTCCCGTATTCTGGGAATTCAAATGTTCAATGTAGGAAAGTTTTAGATTTTAGCAAATAAATTTTTGACCACTGTGCACTCGTGAATCGTGTCAAAAAGTGTAATTACAATTTTTTAGTAATCTGGAACCCCAAAGGTTAAATATTTACATGTTTCAGAATTTCGTCCACCTAAATGGGTCATACTTTGCAGTGTGCGACGGGTCGACGTGTGAGTGAGCCTTAGGTCTTTTATCTTTTCCTCCTCCCCTTCCACACTTCCTTCTTCCCACCGAAGTGCTGAGCCTCTGACCACTTCCTTCCTCGATTCGAGGAATTCGACCCTATCCAAGCAAACCTTGCTTGTTGTTTTCAGTTTGGCTGTTTCGATTTTTATCTGGTCCGGATAGCCTTTTATATACTCGAGTCCTAGAACCCATCAAAGATTTTGTTACTTAACCTATTTCCGTCCATCCTGACTAGATGAACGATAGCAATTTATTGTATAGAGAAGCATTTAAAGAACATTCTACTAAAATCATGCATTAACTAACTCTTGCCAGAGAATATTCAAATCAGATTTTGGAAAAATGCCATATCCTCTGACAAAAGAGAGTTTAATTAACTCTGATGTTAAAAAGATTATTTGGTAGAAATACCGCCGTACAGTGGTTCCAAACGCACTTTTCGGGACAAAACTCAGCACTGGTTGTTTTATTTGAGATACATAAGCCATTTTAATATTAGATTGTTCATAAGTAAATACGATTTCAATAATAAAATGGGGAAAAATCTGGTTAAAATAAATTTAAAAAAAATCTAAAGAAATTTATATAAAAATGTTCTGCAGATCAAATAATCAAACGATACTACTGAAGTATTAAACGAATAGTTTAGTGTAAAATAGATTTATTTATTTATTGATTTGTCACTTTTACTACTGTGGCTAATCGGACGATGCTACAGTGGGAGTCCTAAATTTTGCCTATCCAGGTTTTATTAGGATAGGGATCTTTAACGAGTACGTCACATCGCATAGGCTCGGGACCAACTTTTAACGTCCCCTCCGAAGGACGGCATAGCTAAGGATTTTTAACTCCCATTAAAAAATTCTAGGACCACCTGCGGGTTTGAACCCGTGACCTTTAGCATAGCAGGCTGTTATGCTAGCCACCCAGCTTCAAGTGATCCCAGTGTAAAATAGATTGATCTATACTATCAAGTAACCAAATGCTTGAATTTGTTACAGTTAGGATAAATATTCGAAAAAGTTTAATTATAAATCGTCTAAAATCTTGTATGTACGAACATTATTATGGTGGACTTGATTAGTTTACCGTTGAGAATTACTGGAAAAAATTATTACAGGTGGCGGTCAGAAATGAAACAACTAAGTAGTTTCAACCATTTATTTTTTGCCAACGTTGCGAACCCCATTGTGGGTCATCATCAGGCCTAATAAGATACAAAAGAGAAACATTTACAATCAGATGAAATACACAATTTTATAAGTCATAATAATGTGAGGGCTATAATGAGCTAATGACTAAAGATAGGGTACAAAGGTATAAAAAATTACATGAAATAAAAAACATTGAAATACGGAGCACAGTGGAGATACGTACTGTATTGTAGGCGAATGGAAACTAGGGACAATTTTGTGGAATAGGATGTTGGTAGATAGGAAAGTACGTACGAATAGAAGGTAGAATGGAAAATTGTAATACTGACATAAAAAATATCTGGTGCGCACAACATACGACTTTCACTTACCTCCATTGTTAAAATCAATTTAAGAATTTTTTAATACCATACGAGATGAAATAAGTTTAAAGAATTAAGTAAATTTATTTTCTATAGAAACATGTGTTTTATTAAATAATTTATTATATTATTATCTAAAACAATCAGCTCTTTTTGTCTGCTCTTTCTCTCTGCACTTTTCAACACTGTCCATTACAGTTTACAACTTTAGATTGAAAATATTATTTTTAGCATTCCAACGGTATATTATACTTATATATTATGGTTCTTAAAAAATATATAAAAATTACATTAAAAAATACTTTTGCACTTTTCTCTTTAATTTTATTATCAAATACGTTCAACTTGAGTATAAAGCCGTTTTTTATCAGTGCAAACAACATGAAATGATTAATTTTATCAAATCTACAAAATATAAGATACTTAAGAGGAAGACAATATAAACTATCGCCATTTAATCCCTGTCATACTATTTCAATCAAAATGAAACCTACATCACATTATAGCCCAGTAAATTATACATCGATATAGCATGTGTAATCAAAATTGTCAAAGCCCTTTTTGAGTGAAACGTAAAAAGGTGCTAAATGCGTGGTATAAAGTGGCTCTTCCGGTCAGCTGATTTTGATGAAAAAGTTTCTGTAACATCTCAGGTGTGTAGTTGTCTTAGATATGAAATTTCAGTTTCACAGGACTTTTCGTTTCCGTCCGGGAGTTACCACACACACACACACACACCTGCACAGACCTTTTTTCGGGACTCAGTTTTTGGTTATTTGGACTCAGTTTTTGGTTATTTGGTTATTTGGACCATTCGTCGAAAACTGGAATTCGAAAATTTTCACGATCGCAATACTTTTACTTACTATATTCATTTATAGGTAAGTGAAAGTAATAAGTAATCAGATTAAATATATAATAGTAATAATATAATAATGATAATAGAATTTTTTTAAATGAAATTCGCAATGTAAAACCCTAGATAATAGTAAGAACAGTAATGGATGAAGTATCTGGAGTAAAACTAAAGTTGTTATGAGTTAAAGATTATTATGAATCGTGTTTGGTTGAGTTTTGATTAAAAAGCATTGTTATCGGATCATTGAGCGATTTATTTCAACAGATACAAATCTTTATCTACAATAATCACTTAAATTTATGACTTTTTTTTCTTAAATCATCTCGTTTAAAGCTTTTTGTTTAAGATAATATTTTTTACATTCACATACCTGCAAATGACATATATGATAAGGGAAAGTATTGCGATGGCGATTGTATAAAGGGGCCCGCGAAATATTTCGTTGGGGACCAGAGGGTTAGCCAATTACGTTAGAGGCTGAAGTCAAGACAGGCCGATAGCCCTATCTTCAATTTCCACCCCAACACCCGAGACAGAGGAGGCGCTAACAACAGAGGACACCTGCCTTATCTCCACTGGCACACAACTTTCACTAGCTTACTAATTGCCTCTGTAACGTAATGGCTCTCTTCAACGGCGATAAACATCAATACCTTACGTAAACTAGATATTATAAAAGATTTAATTGCACCATGAGAGAATAATTGCAAATAGAGAGCTCATTAAATAAAATTTCATTATTCGAGCAGCGGATTATTAAGAAAATTCAATTAAAACCTTATTTTGCACCTATCACAAAAGAATAGTGAGAAAAAGTTATATAATGAATTTGTATAATTATTTCTAAAACAAAAAAAAAAAAAGTATGTTGGAGTATAGTAAGAGAAAGTATTGCGATCGTAAAATATTTATAATTCCAGTTTTCACAAACATAATAAACGAAAAAGTAGAGCGAAACTAAAATTTCATATTTAGGACCTTCTTCATATATTTAAGACCTGAAATAGTAAACAACCTTTTCACAAAAATCAACTAAATAGAATGCTATTTTATGCTATGCATTTTGCATCGTTACCTACTTTCTCAAATTCGGTTCAAACAATTAAGATTTACTCACAATATTGATGCTGAATTAAATGGGTTTTAATTTCATGGAGGTTGAAACACTGCCTAAGGAATCAAATGCTAAATTAAAAAGATTCTCTAAAATATCTTTAGTTTCGTAAATCGAAAATAATCAACCATTTAAGCTCTTCAGAATTGAGAAAAAAATGTTCGAATATAAGCTAACATACAAATTTGTAGAAAGGAATATAGAGTAAAGAAAACGTACAAAATTATCACTTAATTAAAGTATATAAAGTTGTAAATAATCATTTCTATTTTTACTTTCACTGACCTATATATGAAATATATAGTAAGGGAAAGTATTGTGATCTTGAAAATTTTCTAATTCACGTTTTTTGGTTTCCTGAGTCCTAATGACCAAGCCCCGCAAAAAGGCGTGTTTGTGTGGTAAGTCCAGCGTAAAAACAAAAAGTCTTATGAAACTTAAATTTTGTATTTAAGACAAATATAGACTCGAGATGTTACAGCTACTTTTTCATCAAAAACAGCTAACTAGAGCCACTTTATACTACGCATTTTGATTCTTATTACGATTTTCTCAAAAACGGGTTTAACGATTTTGATAGAACTCGCTATGAATATAAAATTTAATGGGTTTTAATTTTGAGAAGTTATCATTCTGATTTAAAAGTGTATTTTAAGTGTATTTGAAATTTCTTAAATTAATTTTAGCAACAGAGATAGGTGAAAGTCGCGTGTTGCTTGCACAAGATTTTTAATCGAAATTAAAATGTTCCCATCGAAACGATATTATTCTTTTATTAAGTTTATGTTAACTTAAATATTGCTTTGTTTTGAGGTCGCACTAAACTATCAAACTCCTCTCGCACCCAAAATCCTTTATGCCATCAATAAACTCATCCATAGAGATCTCAATATCCCACTGGTGCAGACTTAGCCCGCGATAGATACCCTTCCTTCAATTCCTAACTCTGTCCATTCAAAACCGCTTGTCCTTAACCTATCATATACATTGCTTCCTGATAATCCTTCAAGGCGCCTTAAAATACGATGGCCTTGAGACCTGCATATAAAGTGGGTAGCTTCTTAACTTGACTATTCATGCATATAAGTTGTAATTTAGCCATTTTTTATGTGTAAATATAGTTGTATTAAATCTAATAAAATAAAATAAAAAATTATTTAAAGAAGACAGATAAGAGTGTTGATAGATTTATTGAGATAAATGTGTGCTGCACCGCACCAGATGTTTCTTCATTAAGTTAGGGATCGGGATGCATATTAACAGCCTGGTGATTCAGTTCCCTTAACCCAGAGAAGCCTTCATCTAGCATTCTAATTAGCATCTCAGCCGTGTCGTTTATAATTCTACCGTCATGTTAGTTAAGCCTGATATGAAAACTTGAAAAAGGGTACGCGTGTTCGTCAGTATGTAGGACTTTGTTGGTTACGAACTACGGAATGAAAGTTAATTTTCTATGTTGAACTGATTGTGGGTCAATCCATTCCAAATCGCCTGGATCTTGCTCCTCAACATTTTGGTTTTCATGATATTATTTGTGGATTAAGGTTTTTTCTAGCAAATAATTTTAGTGTTGCGGCCGTTTAAAGTCAGATTCGAGACTGAAAACGGGTTGGAAAAATCTCTTTAATTTTGTAACATAAACTAACGATATAATAAGGATCTGCTTCATACTTTTTGTCATCACGAGACATTACCTATAATAATAATAATAAAGAATGTGGTTACAATAATTCTCGAATAGTAATAAAAAAAACTAGACTTTAAGCGAGTTAAAAGTTTATAAAGGGAATCATAAATACATTTGATTATTTCTTCATAAATAGGCTAGTGAAATTTCTACTTGTTGTACAAATTTCAATATTGATAATTTTGTCAATCTTTTGTGTATTATTTTCCAAAAATGGTAAAATCTCGTTTTTAAAACAAGGAATTTCACAAAAGAAACCAAGTGAAAAAATTATATGCTGATACAGATTACACATCGATACGATATGTATGAGTGACTGAGACTAAGCTAGTTCCTGAGTAATTAAATTCTCTTCGCTGAAGAAGAAAGAAAATAAACTTTATTTACATTTTTACATATTGACAAAAAATTTATAAATGATTTCGGATGAGACATCCTTACAATCATCAAATGTTTGGTTCATTTGGTAGTTATAATCTAATTATCTAATCTACAATTAGTGGTAAAATTAAATTGATATTATAACTATGGTAGTAGGAAAAACTAAGTAAAAAACCTAATATAAAAAAAAACAGATAACACAATTGATAATATAAAATTAGAAATTAAGATAAACTAGTTTAAGTTAGCAACACATGTTTAGTTCTTTTATGAGTGTAGCGTTTTAGAGATGCTTTATTATAGTTACCGATTTCCTTTATTAAAGGATTTTTGGAGACTGGTGTTTTACTGAAGTAAGAAGCTGTTTGAGTATGGACAAAATGTTTAATTGTTGGAAGCTGTAAGTCCTGGAGCATAGATGAATTTTAGTGTAGCGGGGGTAGTATCTCTTCGCTGTTATAATAAAGTTTTCTCCAGTAACTTTTGCATATTTTAAAACAAGACAAAAACTTGAGAGGTTATGGGAGAACTGGACGATTTCAAATGTACTGACCCTTGCATTTTTTTTTAAATTTTTTTTTCCCACAAAGCTATACGGCAAGCAAGCTATAAATAATAGTCAAAATGTGGCTTTGATTTTTCACTGAACCATGACTTTCACTTTCATACTCCGGTATTTTTAGTCATTTTTCGCAACTAAAAGAAGCAAATTATCAGGAACCGCTGAGACAGCCTTAGACGCAGAACAGCTGCTAAATGATTGCAATTACCAACACGGGACGCCTGACTGGGGGCCCCTAAGCAATGCAAATCACCGGGAATTACATTCTTTTTGCAAGTTAAATCGCAATGAGAAAATTGGAAGCATAAAAATGCAATGTGTAATTTACAAAATCACCAGCAGGTGGCAATATTAAAGACCTATTACGGTCTATATTTAAGTCGAAATAATTCCGGTAGCGGATCAGCTAGAAAAAAAGAAAAACCTGTTGCGGGCAACACACGACATTCACTTACCTCCGTTGTTAAAATCGAACAAAGAATTTCCTTATACAATCTATACCAATATTATAAAGCTAAAGAGTTTGTTTGTTTGAACGCGCTAATCTCAGAAACTAGGGGTTCGAATTGAAAAATTCTTTTTGTGTTGGATAGTACATTTATCGAAGAATTTTATAGGCATAACATCACCCTGTGACCAATAGGAGCAAAGAATCAGCGGAAAATGTGGGGAAAAACGAGGAAAATCTCGCATCCCAATGATTCCAAATGATTTACCTTTTAATTTTAAAATAATTCAATTTCCCGTTAAGTAATCCTTTGCCGTGACAGTTAATAGATCACAAGGGCAAGCATTTAAACAAGTAGGAATTTATTTACGTCAAGACTACTTTTCACATGGCTAACTACATATACGTCGCATTGTCAAGATCGGGTCGCGTAAAGAAAATCAGTATGTTCTTCTGCCAAAAGAAAATAAAACTAAAAATATCATTTACACAGAAGTACTTGGTTGTCCGAAAAGTTCGTAGAGATTTTCAAAATAAAATTTCTCTTATATTTTTTCTACTCAAAATGAATCACAAAGCTAATGTTTATTTATATGCCTTTAATCCTCATGGAATTAACTATGTTTACTTTATTAAGGCTCAGTATTGTAGTTTATTGCAAATTAAAATGAGTTACGATTCAGTTCGGCAAAAGTTATGAACCTTCCAATGGGAGGTTTTACCTCACCCGCCGTTCTCTCCTGACATTCCTCCTTCGGATTTCCACCTTTTCCGTCCCCTCGAAAATTTTCTACAAGGGAAATCCTACTCTTCCGAAGATTGTGTCAAATGGACCTTTTATTGTTCTTCAGAAGTAAGGACAGGATTTCGGGGAAAAAAGGGTAAAGGACCTTTTAAGCCGGTGGTAATTATTTTGTAGATTAAATAAAAAAATTTTAAGCTGTTCATTAATTTTAATTTTTGCCCAAATTTCTCCACGAAATTTCCGGACAACCCAATATATTCTTTTAAAACCTTCTTAATCTCGATCATAATAACGGAAATTGACGCAGACGAAGTCGCGGGGAACAGCTGAGTGAAACTAATACAAAATTAATTTAATTAAACTTCTATAGAAACACGTGTTTTATTATAAAATATATTATATTATTATATAAAAAAATCAGTTGGTTTCTTCGGCTTTTCATCACTCTCCATTAATCTTTACACTTCCGTGTATAAGGTAATATGTTTATGTTTTTTTTTAAATCTTTCCAAGGGTATACTATACATCTATATTACTATTCTTGTGTTCAAAAACAAAAAAATGTATAAAAAAATACTTTAGCAATTTTTCTCTTTAGTTGCTCATCAAATTTGCTCAATTTGCATTTTTAACCATTATTTATCAATGCTAATAAGATGCTATGCCAAATTAGGTACTTCAGAAGAAGAAAAATATCTGTATTTATGCTCTGCCAGCCAATTTCAATCAGAATGAAACTTGCATCATATTAGAGCCTATTAAATATTACATTCAAACAGCGTGTTTAATCAAAATCCTAGGATTTTTTAATAGGAGTAAAAAATCTTTAGTTATGCCGTCCTTCGGAGGGAACGTTAAAAGGTGGCCCCGAGCCTGTGCGATGTCAGGTACTCGTTAAAGATCCCTATCCTAATGAAACCTGGAGGCAAAATTTAGGACTCCCACTGTAGCATCCTCCCGATTAGCCATAGTAGCATAAAGTGATGTTAAATAAATAAACTAACAATCAAAATCGTATTTTTGAGAAAGTCGTAAAAAGGTGACTAATGCATTGAATAAAGTGATTCTTCCGGTTAGCTGATTTTGACGAAAAAGTTGCTGTAACATCTCGGTCGTATAGTTGTCTTAAATATGAAATTTCAGTTTCATAGGACTTTTCGTATTTGAGCTGGACTAATCACACATGGACACACACAAAAAGACGGACCCAATCACATGCCTTTTTGCGGAGATTGGTTATTTCGACACAGAAGACCCTAAAACGTGTATTTCCCTTTAAAACTGGAGTTCGAAAATTACTTCAAATTAATCACAATACTTTTCCTTACTATATGTTTCATATATAAGTAAGTGAAAGTAAAAAACTCTTAACTAATAAACTCATACTATTTATATATATATATATAAGGAGTTCGAAAATTACTTCAAATTAATCACAATACTTTTCCTTACTATATGTTTCATATATAAGTAAGTGAAAGTAAAAAACTCTTAACTAATAAACTCATACTATTTATATATATATATATATATATATATATATATATATATTATATATATATATACATACAGGTATGGTAAATACTTAAGAATATACAGTAATAACAGCAATAACCAGTACATAGACCCCCTATCTATATATGTATGTATGTATATACAGTACTTAGGCAACGGCAGTAGGATCATGAATTATTGAATAGCATGCTAAAACCACCTGTATGCTGTGCTAAAACCACTATAACCATTTATTATTTATATGTAATATTTTTTTTTTTTTTAACTCAATATAAAACAAAATTTGTTTTTACGAATAATATTTTTAATACATTCTATTTTTTCCCTTTGTGTCATCCAAAGTTGTATAATTTTAAACAAACGTTAATGATTTGTTGAAGATAATAATAATAATAGGCTTACCGAACCCGAAGGTTCGATGCCGATATCACCAAATACTGTCTACACAAACTCGTCCAATGATCACCTTTCAAGCCCAAGCCCCCGACATTAGCCTTAACGCAATCCTCCCACCGCCGAATCAGCGAATACAAACTTTCTCGGAATTCGTTCCTCACGGAGCCCAACAACTTTACTCGCCCATTTGAGTCCCCGCGATGCTATCAACTCAATTATATTCTAAAGTAAACAGTGGCCTCATCTCTCTTCGGACCAAATATTTTATGCAGCATCTTATTTTTGAAAATCTCAAGCCGTTGTTCATCCTTCAAAGTAAGCGGCCAAGTTTCACGTCTGTAAAAAACCGTTGGAAGAAAAATAGTTTTCTACATTCTAACCTTTAAGTCTCCACCTTTATCCGGGACTTTATTTCTTCCTGGATTTCATTTTTTCTTGTTATCATTGAACCTAAATACTCGAATTTCTCTACGTGTTCAAAAGTATGCCCTGATATATCAATATCACCAAGATCGCCACCTTTTATGCTACTAATCATATATTTTGTCTTATCGGTATTTAATTCGGTTTTTATTAACACACTTGTATTTAGTTGTATAGTTTCCGTGTCTTCACCTAGCAGTACCAAATCATCGGCATACCCCTAAACGGGAATCTTGTCACCCATATTTAAACCTTTCTCGGTACACGAAACTTTTTCTATGACATATTCTAAAAAAAAAAAAAAAAAAAAAAAAAAAAAAAAAACCTGTACCACTACAACCCATGAAGGGTCTTGGGCTCAGTACATATAGAGATTCGTACTGTTTCTAGGCCAACGGCAGTGCAATGAGGTGATTAGGCCTTAATCGCGCTCAGCCGCCAGGTTTTTCCCCAATTAATTTGGGTACCCACTTTATAGAGGCTGGGTCTGCCCCAGGAGGGTCTCCATATCCTAGGGTCGCCACCCGACTGAATTAACAGAATAAATAATATTCTGCCAGAGCCGGGATTCGAACCCAGGACCCGGAGCACAGCAGACTAGCGCTCTATCCACTAGACCACGCCGCTCCTTATTTTAATATATATATATATATATATATATATATATATATATATATATATATATATATATATATATATATATATATATATATATCATACTAAAATAATGATGTAGATAAGATACAGAAATTGTGAGCATATGTTACTGAAAACAATAAAACTCTATGAATATATTACAAAAAAAAGATGATCGCAACTCCTAGATAATATTTTTTTCTAAAGCACTATAATAAGAATCTTTCAAATCCCATTGAAGGATATATGATAAACGAATGACAGCTGTTTTCATATTACTAGTATAAAATCATATATTATATTGTAGTATAATGCAGGACTATGAATTTAAAAATTTTAAATATTATGATGACATTATTATCCTTTATGATTTTCCGGATTGCAATGATAAATAACATACCAGAAGGCTCATTATTTTTCCTTAACGACACAGGTATCTTTTTAAATTATTAAGAAGCAAAACGATATATATGAGCTATAATCATGATCTATATTATATATAGTAATTCGAAAATGAGATATGATGAAGATATCATATCATATAATATATATAATTATAGACATATTCTAAAGACATATTAATGACATATTCTAAAGCTATATTAAATAAAACAGGTGAAAGGTGATTAAACCCAATCGCACCTCAAATTTTTCGGAGTAATTATGACCGATTCTAACTTTCTAGGCATTCCCTGTTCAATTATGATAATAGTTGAAGATAATTGATTATATTTTCATATTATTAAATTTTAAATAAACGTTTCGATCAGAAATAACTGCATTTAATTTTTTTTTTTTAATTCTATCTTATAGTAAAAGTTTTAACATATATTTTATAATGTGAGGTATACAAAAGTGTGTTGAGCACAAGAGGTAAATATTTATTTTTATTATTGTTTCACCAGATTTCGCCATACGTATTCAATGTTATTCTTTTTACGTCGACTTTAGAACCTAATGATCTGTTGCCATGACTGCAGCCTACGCTAATGGAGAAACAATTAGGACCATCACCACCGAAAGCTCTCTGGTCCAAGTTCAACACACCCTAATCCAGGATTAAAAAGAAAGGAGGCAGGGATATTTCCATTAGCTGGGATTACCACCTTAAAATAAACTGCTCCCTAATGGTATGCTACATAACTCCTGTAATATCTGACCTTAATCGTCTCCGGACTCAGGATGCAGTTCTACCTAATGTGCAATAAGCCATCAAAGCAGGGATTAAACTCAAGCTTAGATATCAGGGCTTTATCTTGAACCTCCGATCGCTGAGGAATCGAGTTAAGCCAAGTTAAAACGGAGATTGTGGAGTAAATTAAACCAACAGTCCTAGACCAAGCTTATACAATAACAGCTATTGAAAATTAAAGTTTATATTCCTCCATAATAATGGAATATTCAATTCAGTAAATCATTCCTTTAAGATGTTAGTCTACATCATGTGGAAGCACGTTTGAGTGATTGAAGAAGTAAAAAGCGTGGCTCTTGATCAATAGAGCAATCCGTCATCACTGCACTCCGCTAGATGACAAGAGCTCTGGCTACTCAAGTCTCAGATTGATCGGAAGCAAGTAATGAGAAGTGGATGAAGGGAGTAGATTTTTATATCTAAGTGTTAAAAAATTTAGTGCGCGCATTACACGAATTTCACTTACCTCCGTCGTTACAATAAAATGATTAATTACGTTAAATTTCGATAGAAACATGCGTTTTCACTTACCAATATATGAAATGTTGTATATAGTAAAAGGAAAAGTACTGCGATCGGGAAAATTTTAGAATTCCAGTTTTTAACGGAAATACACGTTTTAGGGTCCCCAGAGTCCAAATAACCAAGTCCCACAAAATGTTCTGCCTGATGTTCTTTCTAAAGACATATTAATGACATATTCTAAAGCTATATTAAATAAAACAGGTGAAAGGTGATTAAACCCAATCGCACCTCAAATTTTTCGGAGTAATTATGACCGATTCTAACTTTCTAGGCATTCCCTGTTCAATTATGATAATAGTTGAAGATAATTGATTATATTTTCATATTATTAAATTTTAAATAAACGTTTCGATCAGAAATAACTGCATTTAATTTTTTTTTTTTAATTCTATCTTATAGTAAAAGTTTTAACATATATTTTATAATGTGAGGTATACAAAAGTGTGTTGAGCACAAGAGGTAAATATTTATTTTTATTATTGTTTCACCAGATTTCGCCATACGTATTCAATGTTATTCTTTTTACGTCGACTTTAGAACCTAATGATCTGTTGCCATGACTGCAGCCTACGCTAATGGAGAAACAATTAGGACCATCACCACCGAAAGCTCTCTGGTCCAAGTTCAACACACCCTAATCCAGGATTAAAAAGAAAGGAGGCAGGGATATTTCCATTAGCTGGGATTACCACCTTAAAATAAACTGCTCCCTAATGGTATGCTACATAACTCCTGTAATATCTGACCTTAATCGTCTCCGGACTCAGGATGCAGTTCTACCTAATGTGCAATAAGCCATCAAAGCAGGGATTAAACTCAAGCTTAGATATCAGGGCTTTATCTTGAACCTCCGATCGCTGAGGAATCGAGTTAAGCCAAGTTAAAACGGAGATTGTGGAGTAAATTAAACCAACAGTCCTAGACCAAGCTTATACAATAACAGCTATTGAAAATTAAAGTTTATATTCCTCCATAATAATGGAATATTCAATTCAGTAAATCATTCCTTTAAGATGTTAGTCTACATCATGTGGAAGCACGTTTGAGTGATTGAAGAAGTAAAAAGCGTGGCTCTTGATCAATAGAGCAATCCGTCATCACTGCACTCCGCTAGATGACAAGAGCTCTGGCTACTCAAGTCTCAGATTGATCGGAAGCAAGTAATGAGAAGTGGATGAAGGGAGTAGATTTTTATATCTAAGTGTTAAAAAATTTAGTGCGCGCATTACACGAATTTCACTTACCTCCGTCGTTACAATAAAATGATTAATTACGTTAAATTTCGATAGAAACATGCGTTTTCACTTACCAATATATGAAATGTTGTATATAGTAAAAGGAAAAGTACTGCGATCGGGAAAATTTTAGAATTCCAGTTTTTAACGGAAATACACGTTTTAGGGTCCCCAGAGTCCAAATAACCAAGTCCCACAAAATGTTCTGCCTGATGTATGTGGTCAAAGACATATTAATGAACAAGTCGTATTTAGAAAACATCATAATATAACCCCGAATCGCACCAACTTTTAGTAAATATCCGTCTAACTACATTCGGTCCATTTTATTAGTATTGCATTATACATTTTTAACGATAGTTTCATCAAAATACTGTTTATTAATCTATTTTAGAAATTAACATATATTTATATGTGAGTTAAAATTTACATAGGCTTAATATTATTTTTATGTTTCCAATTCGATCTACAATGTTATACTACGCGCTTAAATGCCATATATTCTTCCATCTAAATACCTTAATTTGTACAGTCCAAACAATTAACCGATATCTGTAATGGAGGTTGAAAACCGTACGGCTAAAAATAAATGGACGAATTTCCATAGGGAAACCAATAAAGATAAAAGCTCCTAATGTTTGTATAATTGTAATTCGACTTAATCTTATATTTTATAATTGAATAACTAAACAGTACTAAGCTTGATACAGTTTATTATAATGTCGCTGAGAACAGGAGAAAGGATTTTAGGAATAAATTAAACCAAAGTTGAAAGCTTATACGAATAACAATAAAATTATTTTGATTTAACAAATATTGAATATTCAATTCAGTAATCATTTTAAGATGTTAGTGTAATCATGTGTTGAAGCACGTTTTTTGAAAGTTAAGGTCTCTTTTCAGGCAATTATATTCGCTATGACAATTCTGGATCATTCATGATCGGAATCAAGAATAGACAAGTTATTGAATTAAAACTATGTTTCTTACGAACAACACAATTTTCACTTAACCTTCGTTACAATTTAAATATTAAATTAGTTTTTGTAAAATTTTTTTAACCAATATAAAATTGTATAGTTTACAAGGAAGTTAATGCAATTCAATTTAGGTTTTTTTAAGCTCAATACACTTTATTTAATATTCAAAATTTGCTATTAAAAAACCAAAGCAAGAAAACTCATAGTTACGTCCATACACCAATTTTTCAATGCTCAAACATAAAATTTTGTAGACTTACAAGAGTTAAATTTTTAACTATTTATTAAATTATATTAAAATTAATAGGAAACATTTGGTTCAATTGATTAATTTATGAATTAAATATTGATTTTCTTAAATGCCTTTTATTGCTTCAAGGGATTTTAAACCGCATGTTCTGGTTGATAAAGTACCCTGTCTGTTCGATTCGTGGACCATAAGGATAAAACAAAAATTAGAATTCTTTTATTGTATAATAAAAAGACTAAGACGCATAATATAATGGGTAAGGCGAAACGATTTTAGAAAAACAAACATTACCGAAAAAATAACTTTTTATTCAACAAAAATTGTTTAGTTATAACGGGCAATCAGTGTATGCACGCACAGGATTTTTAAATTGTTAAGTCACTTTTCAGGAAAAATTCGTGCCTTTAGTTTAAATAACTATAAAAAAAAAGTTATTGATCTAAAACACTATATTTCTCTTACAACCACAATTTTTAATAATTTAGTTGAAATTATTATTGTATTAAAATTATTTACAATTCAGTTTTTCAATGAGCTAATAATTTTTTTTTTAAGCTCTAATCTTATTTAATATATCTTAAATTGATTAAACAATCAACAGCACACTTACCAACAAGATTTAGCTCAAAAATTAATAATTTTTATGAAAAGTCATTCTTCATTATTAAATTAATATTAAATATTATAGAAACACTGAAAGATTTTAATAGGATTATTAAGGTATTTTGAGGATTTAATGTTCTGTTCGTAAACCGTCGTTCTTTTACAACCAAAAAGTCGTTAGAAAAATAAACGCCATATTTATGAAGAGTTAATTCCCAATAGGATAGTCACACAAACAAATTTTCACCACAAAAAAGAGTATCAACCTGAAAGCCACATTTTATAGCAGATCAAAATGACTCTCCTTACAGTTTATACTTAAAAAATTGGTCTGACGAATTTGTTGAATAAATGAAGATTAATTACATCGATTCGATAAAATATTTTTTTTAAATATTATTATATTTCTTAATATTGTATTGCAATTGGCTTACAAATTAATTTTATTAAATTTTCGTTTTTTAAATTTAAGCCAATCTTTGTTATTTTTGATTGTATTTTAAGAAAATTCAACAACATGATTCCATACTTAGATGTATTCTGTTGAATTTCACACCAAAAGTGCCTGGGCACTTTCATATTTCCCTCTACGATTTTTAAAAGTCTGACAATGAAAACGCTATCAAAAATTATGGCCTGATATTATTTGTTCATTAGATTTGGGACCGAATTTTATGATTTTCTTTATTTTTGATTATTAAAAAGCTTAAGACATTTAATTGAGACGTTGTTTCCAAAACTCATTTGGTTTTTTTTTTGACCAATTTACTGATTTTTTTAATATTAACAAATGATTAGTGGATATTAATCTTTTTGAAAGAAAATTAAATAGGATATAGTACTTTTTGGAAAAAAATTAAAGCGGTCTGAGATAAGAAGTTGGTAACAGTCACTATAACCTTCCTGATACATTACCGATAACTAACGTCTTTATTTCGTTAATTACTAAGTTATGTATTTTTCCTTATTCTCCCTCTGAGAAATATCTTTCTTTGGTGGTTAATTACATTGATTTTCTATTATTCATAAAGAAAGTAAATATTCAAAGGACAATTATGGCACTATAATAAGAAAGTATGTAATTATGAAGTTTGTTTTGAACTTGTATTTACTATTTGTGTGAATTTAGCAAAAATAACTATATTATTAACGACGTGTAAACAAAATGTAACCAAAGATACTGATAAATAACAACTTTTGAGCTTTATTTTACTACTAAGTTAGATCAGGCACGGATTTTCTTCATGTATTTAGCAAGTTCGTGGAATGCTAAGTCCAACTATTTGAAGAAATATTACGAAAAAAACTTAATTTAATTGACAGCTTAAATGAACCAAAGCGACGCAACTAAGTTGTTTCAAATAGCCTAAAAACTGATTATTAGGTTAAAACCAAGTTCGAAATAATATCAGTGATTCAAGACATACTAAATAAACCAATAACAATGCATAAAATGATGAAAACAATAAATTAATGGTGTTATGAATATATTATTCGGAACATTCTCTTCTAATTTGTTTATATATTTTTTTATCATAATATATCAAACATGACTATTACATTACGTTTCGAGGTACCTTATGCCTAATCTTCAGATTTTCAAATATTATATTTATTTCCATATCCATATCTCAATATAGGTCAATTACTATTATAGTATTATTCATATTAAGCTCATAGATATGAATAATTCTGTTAAAATTTATCTTTTTACTATCACATATTCATTGTCTCAACCTTTTGTTGCTGTGCACTTGCAACTATCATGTAAACTAAAATCAAATTTAGTATAAGTTCCGAATAATATATTCATAAATTAATAGTGATATATTACGGGATTAAGTGCTTCTGCCGTATAGTAGGAAATATAGTACCTTTTGGAAGGAAATGAAAGGAAAGGTTATATCTGTTTACAGAGGATATAGTACCTTTTGGAACGAAACATGGATATAGTACCTTTTGGAATGAAATAAAATGTGGTATTTAGTACCTTTTGGAATGAAATGCAATTTTAAAATACTTTTTTAAAGAATTTTTATGTTTTTTAGATAAAATTTGATGACGGATTTAGATAAAACTAAGCCATTAGAATACAAATATATGAAAATGTCAACTTTAAAAAAAATTTCTTTTAATACCTTTTGGAAATCAACGTCTCAATTGTTAACCTTGATAAATAACGGATAAATGCATAATTTAAACGAATTCGATATACGAGTGAAAGAGAAAACATATTTTTAATAAGAATTTTAGTGTTTTTGAACATACGAACATAATATGGATGTATTATATGTCATTGGAAAGCTAAAGACTTTAGAAATAAATATTATCTTATAATCAAAATTGTAAAACTCAATGGTGAGTGATATAAAGACAAAAAAACTAACTGATTCTTGTAGATAATAGTATAATATACTATTTCTGTGCTAAGATGGCAAAATTGAGATATTTTCTCATACTGGAGTATTCACACGTTTATGTTTTGAAGATGGTTCGTTTATTTGTACAAGGTAGTTTAATTATAATTTACTAGCTGACGCGACAAACGTTGTTTTGCTATATTAATTATTTCTAGGAAATTTTTAGTGTAAAAAAAAAATTAACTTATTGTAAGTGTGTAAGGATATGGTATATGAGTGAAAGAGGCACGGCAACGATGGCATGTGAACGATGAGGGAATATAAATTTTTTTTTTTTTAATATATTTTTATTGAAATTTACAACTGTACAAAAAATACATCAAGTAAATATGCTGAAATGTTGTAATACATGAAATAAACATGTAGAGAACCTGTCCATTGTCAGCACTCTTTGGTAGTGAGTCTAAACAAGAAGGTCTCGAGGCCATCTTCTTTTCATACGGCTTGGAGGATTATCAGGAATGGAAGAGGAAGCAAGGATTGAAACTAATGGATTAGAGTGGGTGTGTAGTTTTTCATGGAAGGTGTGATATCTCGTACGGACCAAATCAGCAACACATGGAACATTAAGATCATTGTGGATGATTTTATTCGTGACAAAGTAAGGAGCGTTAAGGATTTTGGATTGTAAGGATTGGATACGGGAAGTGTTTGATGGTTTAGTAGAGCCCCAAAGCTCAACTCCGTTGGTGCAGAAAGGCCATATGATGGTCATGTAAATGAAATATAAAAATAAAACACCAAACAATAATTTTTTTAATTATTCCTTAAAATTATATATATATACATATCTTTAATTAATTACGACAAATACACTAACTATAGCGGGAACGATATGTTGTCAGCCCATCTTCAGCTAACACAAAGAAACTGGATGGTTTATCATAGCAACGTATAATTGTCCGTGTGAAGAACATGAGTTACACTGAGATAGTAAAATGATAATTGTAAAGGTTACCACTACGGTTGATGCATAAACAATAATAATGGCCGAAAACTGTGGAGGGAGTGAGAGAAGGCTTATTGTCTGAGAGAAAGAGGAGACCGGCTTCGGTCCCATCCCTACTGTGTGCTGTGTGCTGGCTGAGCTGTGGCAGTGGTAGGTCTGTGGCGGGGATAACTTACCGAGCCATAATTGATCAGTAAAAAAATAATAAAATACTATAATGACTATTAAAAAATAGGGGTTGGTGACAGAAGGGTGAAAATTTAGGGTAGCATGTATTTTTTAATACCAAATTATAAATTTAAAAAAATTGTCCAAAAAAAAAAAAGAAAAATGTAAGGGGACAACCCTTATCACTAAGGGGTATGAAAAATAGATAGTAACCGATTCTCAGACCTATTGAATATGCATATAAAATTTCATGAAAATCGGTCTAGCCGTTTCGGAGGAGGTGTGGTAAGTAACATTGTGAAACGAGAATTTTAAATATTAGATTTAAAAATATAGATGAAGTAGCCTTTATGTGTTTTAATCGTTTACGATATTCATTAATAGTTGTCGTTTTCAATAAGATATTAAGTGATGTATCTCAAGCGTGAATACTGGTCGTATATCCAACTAATTAAAATTAATCTTAAAGAACCTGAAGCTTTGGTAGAGCCACACACATCATGAGTACAACGACCGTAAATTCCTCCACTGACAGGCAGTATGAGCGTCCATCAGAGGTGGCTTTGAAGGCAGAGATCTGACGGGCTATGAAGGTGTACGGTATATATCACGGGGCCATAACATCAATCAGAACCTCAAAGGCAGGGAGAGGATGGATGTCGTAAGCTGGCTATCACCGCAGCTGTCTGTGTACAGAGGAGGTTCAATCGGAGGAAGGTCTTTGGTCTTCTTTGGGGTGGAAGTGATTGGAGGCTAGGGTGTAGTGGCAACAGCAATACCTGTAGCGGAGGTTAATAGTTCTAGGGGGGAGGTTTGTCGATAAAGAGTATGGAAAACCTCCTTGCACAGTCGTTGGGGAAACCCTCCTTGGGTCAACTAGAAAAGGTTCCAATCACTAATGACATTAGTAATAAAGATCATTTGTAATCAACAAAAAAAAAAAAATACCCCTCCGCTCACCCCGACACCTCGAAATTTGAGGGCTTACGTTTCAAGATCCAGGGATCACTTGTAGCTGGGTGGCTAGCGTAACAGCCTCCCATGATAAAGGTCACGGGTTCAAACCCGCAGGTGGTCCTAGGATTTTTTAATGGGAGTAAAAAATCCATAGTTACGCAGTCCTTCGGAGGGGACGTTAAAAGGTGGTCCCGAGCCTGTGCGATGTCAGGTACTCGTTAAAGACCCCTATCCTAATAAAACCTGGATAGGCAAAATTTAGGACTCCCACTGTAGCATCGTCCGATTAGCCATAGTAGCATAAAGTGACGTTAAATGAATAAACAAACAAACGTTTCAAGATCCGTGGAATCCGAATAACGAAAACTAAGACGTTGATATCATCTGGTTATTATTTTGAAATGACAGCAGATTATGGCGCATGCGCAGCGGTCTGTGTATACTTGCCCACTAGAGATAGGATATCAATATCAATTTGTGTGAACGTTATCGATACCGGTCTAATATCGGTACAAAAATATTGATATTTATTGGGTTGTGTCACATGAAATGTCCGTTTTCAAGTATAAATTTTTATTAAAAATATGATATGAAAACAAGATAATTTATCCCAAGTATTTACCTTCTTTTTCTACACATTTTTCCCAACGTGATACCAACTTTTTTATCCCCGAACTGAAAAACTCTGAGCATGAAAGTGAAACAAAATCTGAAAACGCACTTTTCACTTGATCATCATTTTCAAAAAGTTTTCCTTTGACGAAGTTGTCTTAGTTCCTGAACAGGTGGTAATCCGTTGGAGACAAGTCGGGAGAATATGGTGGGTGCGGAAGAACTTCGTAGCCCAGTTCTTTCAATTTTTGCGCGGTATGTTTTGAAACATGGGGTCTTGCTGCCGCTCAGTGAGATCATGAGGTACCCATGTATCGAGCTTTTTTACTTTCCCAATACACTTGAAATGTCTGCAAACGGTAGATGCACTTGCATTTAGTTGTGCTGAGAGTCCTTTAACTGTGGGGTAGGGGTTTCCTTCTACTGTATGTTTGAGAACATCGTTGTCTATTACGGACGGAGGTTTCCTCGGGGCAAGTTTTCCAAGTCGGTATCCCCAGCTGAAAACTTAGCAAACCAACGGCGAATGGTCCGTTCATTAACACTCCCTTCCCCAAACGCCTTGCAAATATTTCTAGCGGCCTCAGATGCTGAATGGCCGAGTTTAAACTCGTACAAAAATATTACTCGCGTGTTTCCATGTTCATATTTGGAGGTATACTAAAAAGTAGGTAATTGATTGGGAAGCTAATGTTTATAATACAACGGTAGTAACTGTTTACTTAAAATATGTAAACATTCGGAAGAAAACAACAGAGACCTGCAAAATCCTTTATATATTTCAGAAACTATAAAAACGGACATTGCATGTGAAACAAACCGACTGAACTGAACTAAACCGATTGTCATTTTAATATAATCATCAAAAGGATTTTTAATGATTTAAAAAGTTTATATGCATATTTAAAATAAATTCTTCACTTTCACAATTTATCTTAATACTTAAACATATATATATTTTTTATAATAGGAATATAGTTAAAATAATTTTATTTATTTATTGCAATTTACAACTGTATAATTTATATTGTATACAACAAGTAAATTTGAGTGGAATATAAAAAGGCATGAAACACATGTAGAGAAGCTTCCCAATGGAAGTACTCTAAAAATATCCTAAACTAGAAGGTCTCGGGGCCATCTCCTTTTCAGACGCCTCGGAGGATTGTCGGGAATCGAAGAGGAAGAAAGGATTGAAACTAGAGCATTAGGGTGGGAATGGAGTTTGTCATGAAAGGAATGGTATCTTGATCGGGCCAAATCAGCAACATACGGAATATTAAGGTCTTTATGGATAAGCTTGTTCGTGACAAAGTAAGGGAGCATTGAGGATTTTACAAAGGATTTTGGATTGTAGGGATTGGATACGGGAAGAATTCGATGGTTTAGTAGAGCCCCAAAGCTCTACTCCTTAAGTCCAGATAGGTCTTATGATAGTCATGTAGATGAGCCTTTTGTAGTTAAGTAGAAGATTAGAACGTTTGTCTACTAAGTGTTGAAGTAAAACGTATCGCAGTTTCTTGTCGTTTCATTTTTGTATGAGGGTTCCAAGTAAGGCGTTTGTCAAGGTGTAGTCCTAGATATCGGATCTGTTCAACCGGGACAAGAGGAGTATTATTGAAGGAGACAGTAGGGCAGGATGTCATTGGTTTCTTAAAATAATATTTTATATTTGTTTGAAAGCCCGTAATATCCTAGATTTTTAATTTTCTTAATATATTAGTTGGAAATATTTAATATTTGTTCTATTCAGCTATTAAAAAATAATTTCTTTCCTAAAAGGTTCTTGCATACAAGTATTAAATTAAATTAAATATTAGATAGCTTATGAATTAAATTATTAAAAGAAAGGTATTTTCAGGTATTTAAGAAAGGTAAGACTTTACTTTGGGAGAGAAGGTATGACCAACATTATTACGAAGAGACTGTACACGAAACTACCCGATGTTATCCGAAATCCTACTTAGAGCTACATAAAATGGTTTAAATCTGTTACCTTAATAACAAATTATTGTTTTAAATTATCTGGTACGATAAATCAACAATAGACATATTTTCAACAATTTCTTAAGTGTGTAAACTTGTTTAAAGCTCTAAATTTACCACTTTAATAAGTGATAATGTTAATAATTTTTTATCGTGGAAATATTTAAGATTGCAAAAATTCAATAATGATGCACATACACTTCGGTAATAAGAATTAAAATATAAAGATTTGTTATTTAAATTTTATAAGTCTAAACTATATTTTATAATATGTAACTCGACTCCATAGACTGTAACACAATTAACATAAACACGAGTATTGTCTGAATGATGTTAAATAAATAAATTATAAAAAACAAAATAAAAACAATGTTTTCAAATATAAAGTCTCTAAAGAGAGACCGGAAGAGCAGAGATAAAAATATTTGATTAAATTAGCTATCGAAGGGAGAAGGGATAACGGCCATATTGGAAGAGACGTAAACACTTGGATAATTCGATTTCCGGCAATGAGGACATTCAATTATATAAAAGGTGTCCTTTCTGTTTTGGAATCATTTCCTCAACATATCTCAAAACGGATACTCTCAATTAGAGAATAACAAGCAACTCATATATTTGTTGTTGTCCAACTAGGCAAACTTTTTTTTTAATGAGATTTTCTTTGAATCATATAGGTTTGTATATATAATACTAATTTGTCTGGAAACTACATATGCTCATAATTAATAAAACGGTTCTTAATAATTAAAAAAAAAAGGCCCAAAATGGATGGTATAAATTGGCTCTTCTGCACAGCTCATCTTGATGAAAAAGGTTTTGTAAGGTCACCGGCGTATATTTGTCTTAAATATGAAATTTCAGTTTCATAGGACTTTTAATTTCCGCCCGGGAGTTACCACACACACACACACACACACACAGACCTTTTTGCGGGACTTGGTTCGGGTGTTTCCATGCTCATAATTGGAGGTATACTAAAAACTGGGTAATTGATTGGGAAGCTAATGTTTATAATACAAAGGTAGAGGATTAGTAACTGTTTACTTTAAAGATGTAAACATTCGGAAGAAAACAACAGAGACCTGCAAAATCCTTTATGTATTTCAGATGAGGAAGATGGTTGGGGGTGCGGTCATAAATTAAAAACACACAATTAAAAATAAGCTTTATTTTAATTATGTGCCGACGTTTCGGCCTACAATGTGGGCCTTCATCAGGGCTAAAAGAAACAAGATAACAACCAATGTAATTATAGACTTAATAATGCGTTAGGTATATAATAATAATATGACAGTAATAAATTATGGGAACATAAATAATATTAAATGTGAAATGATAATAAGATGACAATTATAAAGTATGGAAATAAGGTGACAGTTATAAAGTATGGAAATAAACAAAATTAAGATGATAGTTATAAAGTATGGAAGTAAACATAATTGAGATGATAATATTGTAATGAGAATATATAAATAGAGACTAAGTAAATGAAAAAAATGATAAAGGAAAAATATGTGAACAATTAAAATTTTAAATATTAACAATTTTGAGTTGATATATGACGGTAATATATTAAAAACATAGTTAAGAGTATAGGTAATATATAAAAAATATAGTCATTACAAAAGAGAAACAGTATGAATAAAAAATAATTTAAATTTTAAAATAATGTAATATTAAACTAATAATTATATGTCAGGATATGTAACGGAGAAAGATATGAGTATGGAAAGGGGGAGAAAGAAATGGGCGATGAAAAAAGACCCTTATCAATAAGAAAGAAACACTTACGTGACAACGTGAAAGCTTTGCCTACAGAAGTGATGTTTCTCAGTTTAAAAAACGCTCATTGCGTGGAACGGAAAATATGAGAACTAAAATGTCCGTTAGGAAAATTCCAAGAAGCTAAGTTATGTTTACTGATTCGATTGTTAAAAAATAGCCAAAAGTTATTACTTGAGAGTACTAGAGTTATTACTTATGAGTATTTGATAAAATTGTAAGAAATCAAATACTCATAAGTAATAACTCTAGTACTCTCAAGTAATAACTTTTGGCTATTTTTTAACAATCGAATCAGTAAACATAACTTAGCTTCTTGGAATTTTCCTAACGGACATTTTAGTTCTCATATTTTCCGTTCCACGCAATGAGCGTTTTTTAAACTGAGAAACATCACTTCTGTAGGCAAAGCTTTCACGTTGTCACGTAAGTGTTTCTTTCTTATTGATAAGGGTCTTTTTTCATCGCCCATTTCTTTCTCCCCCTTTCCATACTCATATCTTTCTCCGTTACATATCCTGACATATAATTATTAGTTTAATATTACATTATTTTAAAATTTAAATTAATTATTTTTATTCATACTGTTTCTCTTTTGTAATGACTATATTTTTTATATATTACCTATACTCTTAACTATGTTTTTAATATATTACCGTCATATATCAACTCAAAATTGTTAATATTTAAAATTTTAATTGTTCACATATTTTTCCTTTATCATTTTTTTCATTTACTTAGTCTCTATTTATATATTCTCATTACAATATTATCATCTCAATTATGTTTACTTCCATACTTTATAACTATCATCTTAATTTTGTTTATTTCCATACTTTATAACTGTCACCTTATTTCCATACTTTATAATTGTCATCTTATTATCATTTCACATTTAATATTATTTATGTTCCCATAATTTATTACTGTCATATTATTATTATATACCTAACGCATTATTAAGTCTATAATTACATTGGTTGTTATCTTGTTTCTTTTAGCCCTGATGAAGGCCCACATTGTAGGCCGAAACGTCGGCACATAATTAAAATAACGCTTATTTTTAATTGTGTGTTTTTAATTTATGACCGCACCCCCAACCATCTTCCTCATCTAATTTCTCTACGGTCAACAAAACTCCATCTTTATGTATTTCATGTGAAACAACCCAATACTTTAGAGAAAGTCGTTCGGATATTTCGGGTGTTATCAGACAGTAATAAAAAATATTGAGGGACGTCAGATCTTTTAGTTTATTTATTTAACGTCACTTTATGCTACTATGGCTAATCGGACGATGCTACAGTGGGAGTCCTAAATTTTGCCTATCCAGGTTTTATTAGGATAGGGATCTTTAACGAGTACCTGACATCGCACAGGCTCGGGACCACCTTTTAACGTCCCCTCCGAAGGACGGCGTAACTAAGGATTTTTTACTCCCATTAAAAAATCCTAGGACCACCTGCGGGGTTGAACCCGTGACCTTTAGCATGGGAGGCTGTTACGCTAGCCAACGTCAGATCTTTAATAATAAAAGAAAAATGTTAGCCAGAAATAAATTTTGCTGAAAACGGGAGATTGGACACCTTTTAGTGACAGTTTTAAAATTAGATATTGAAAAGCTCAATTATAACTTTAAATTTTGTTTGTTAATTCTAAACAAAACAAATTATTTATTTTCGTTTTCGGATTCTACAAAGTATACAATGGGTTTGTGATAAATGAAATAATAAATAAATACTTTTGATTGAATTTTACTTATATATTAAGAAAAAATGGCATCAATTGTAGTTCCGTATTTTGTTGTACTTTCATTTCTATTATTTGACATATTTAAATCTAATGTGGTCTTTAAAAATCAATTACAGTCTATAATATTTCTTGTGACAAGTTGACGTTGAAATCTCCGCTCAAGATCACCCCGCTTCTGTTGTATATATATTCGTAAATTTTCATAGAAACCTTATAATGACAATTTTAAAATTGGATATTGAAAAGTTCAATAACTTGGCTAAGGATATTTTATTTTAGCTCAGTACTGGACAAATCTGGGAGGAAAAAAGTATTGGGTTGTGTCACATGAAATGTCCGTTTTCAAGGTTAAGGATTTTTATTAAAAATACCATATGAAAACAAGACAATCTTATTCGAAGTATTTACCTTCTTTTTCTACACATTTTTCCCAACGTGACACCAACTTTTTTATCCCCGAACTGAAAAACTCTGAGCTTTGAAGTGAAACAAAATCTGAAAACGCACTTTTCACTTGATCATCATTTTCAAAAAGTTTTCCTTTTACGAAGTTGTCTAAATTCCTGAACAGGTGGTAATCTGTTGGAGACAAGTTGGGAGAATATGGTGGGTGCGGAAGAACTTCGTAGCCCAGTTCTTTCAATTTTTTCACGGTATGTTTTGAAACATGGGGTCTTGCTGCCGCTCAGTGAGATCATGAGATAAGCATGTGTCGAGCTTTTTTACTTTCCCAATACACTTTAATGTTTGGAAATGGTAGATGCACTAGCATTTAGTTGTGCTGAGAGTCCTTTAATTGTTTGGAAGGGGTTTCCTTCTACTGTATGTTTGAGGACATCGTTGTCTATTACGGACGTAGGTCTTCCCCGGATCAAGTTTTCCAAGTCAGTATCCTGAGCTGAAAACTTAGCAAACCAACGACGAATGGTCCGTTCATTAACACTCCCTTCCCCAAACGCCTTGCAAATATTTCTAGCGGCCTCAGCTGCTGAATGGCCGAGTTTAAATTGTACAAAAACATTACTCGAAAACCGCGTGTTTCCATGTTCATATTTGGAGGTATACTAAAAAATGGGTAATTGATTGGGAAGCTAATGTTTATAATACATAGGTAGAGGATTAGTAACTGTTTACTTTAAATATGTAAGCATTTGGAAGAAAACAACAGAGACCTGCAAAATCCTTTATGTATTTCAGAAACTATAAAAACGGACCTTTCATGTGAAACAACGCGATAGTTTCGAAGTGATCGTAGTCTATGAACTAGGGTGATATATTTCACTTAATAATACGAAATAACATTTTGAGATTATTTTTTTTTTATAATAGACCTTTGTAATCGACCAAAGAAATGAAAAAAAACTACTCCCCCCACTCCTCAGATACCGAGATACATAGAACCCGAATAACGAATAAAAAATCCGGCATTTCTCCGAAACTACTGGACTAATTTTTTTTATTAATTCGCCACAAAAATACTAAGGCATCCAACGATGAATCTAACATCTGACAAAGACAACGCGATGAACAAAGACAAAAATCATCTTTATACGGTCAAGCCACAACTGATAAGAAAGAGATTTGATTCTCTGATAGCCCGGTTATTATTGATGTTAGAGAAACAATGTAAGGTGTTCTGGAATCAGGAAATTTTATTTGAATTAAAATCGAAGAAATGGAAAAAGTAACGTAGTATGGTATAATACTTTTGGATTATTATTTTTAATAATGAACCTTAATAATCGACCAAGAAAAAAAAATAAAAAGGTTTCCCTCCCTCTCAAAATTTAAGAGCTTACGTTTCAAGATGCACATAATCCAAATAAAATGAAAAAAAAAAAACACATCAACAAGTAATACTTATTTTAATTGTGTGCCGACGTTTCGGCCTACATTGTGGGCCTTTAACAGGGCTAGGAGAAACGAGATAACAGACAATGCAATTAGAAACTTAATAATAAATTAAGTACATAATAATAATATGATGACAGTAATGCAATATGGAAATAAACATTAAATTAATTCCATACTTTATTACTGTCATCATATCATGTACATAATTTATTATTAATTTTCTAATTACATTGGTTGTTATCTTCTCTTAGCCCTGATAAAGGTCTACAATGTTGGGCAAAACGTCGGCATACAATTACAATAAGTATTGGGTTGATGCAAAATTAATGCAGGTTTCCTCTATTGCAATATCTTAATTCCAATTGTGTAAACAAAGCTAATCCTAACATTAATCATTATTATACCAAAACAAACCTTATCTAATACCCTCTCTTTCACCATGAATTTGTTTAGTAAAATCGTTTTGTTCAGTGTGTTCAAAGGTCTTGAATCGAAAATGTCAAAGTGCGATTTTCGTCAAATTTATTTTTACGAATTTAAATTAGGGCGCAGCGCTGCGCAAACGGCTCGTAATATTAATGAAGTGTGGGTCAGGGGGCTATTAATGAGTGCACGGTGCAGCGTTGGTTCCAGAAGTTTCGCAGAGGAGATTTCGACCTCGAAGACAAGGAAGGTCGGGACCGTCATCTTTCTCTGGACAACGACCAGCTGAGGTCAAAAGTGGAAGAAGACCCAACCAAAACCACACGAGAAATGGCGGCGGAACTCGGAACTCAAAAATTGCAACGTCTTTGCCCAGCATTGATGAATCGGAAGGGGCCGATCCAGCTCCACGATAACGCCAGACCACACGTTGCACAACCAACGCTTCGACGACTGCACGAGTTGGGCTACGAAGTTCTCCAACATCCGCCTTATTCATCTGACCTCTCTCCTACAGACTTCCACTTTTTCAGGCATCTGGACAACTTTTTGAGGGAGAAAATTTTTCAAAACCAGGACGACATTGAAAATTCTTTTCGTGATTTCATTGAGTCCAGGGATTTGGATTTTTTTTCTGGTGGAATAAGAAAGCTTGTTGAACGTTGGCAAAAGTGCATTTATTCAGATGGAAATCATTTTGATTAAATATATATGGTTAAAGTAAAGATATGGCGTATTTACAATATCTACTAAAAACCTGCATTAATTTTGCATCAACCCAATACTACTTTTTAATGTATTTTTTTCTAATGGCCGCACCCCCATCTACCGTAATATTCTCAACGGTCAACTAAACTCCACCATAACAAAAAAAATATAAATAAATAAAATAAAATCCGTTTCTTCTAATTAATAAATAAAATAAATACCAAAAATATATTCATATATCTTCTTCTTCTTCCAGTGGCGCGACAGGACGTGTAGGCCCTGGGCCCCGCGGTGAAAACTCTTACAAGTTTACATTCACGTTTCACGATACAATTTTTAGCGTAGGGTCATCACTCCCTAAGACTAATTTTGTGAGTGGCCACCCTTTGGCTAACGGGTCTCACATACCCGGGGGAGAGGTGAGTGAATCCCCATTTTTTTTCCTTCCTTATAAAAGCCCCTGGGATTTGAACTCAGAATCTGTAGCATGAGAGACTAGCCACTCAGCCACGGGCTCCCCAAAAAATTCATATATCGGCAGGCGAAAATAATAATAGTCTTGTTACAGTCTGTATAATTATTTAAATATTTGTATTGTTTTTTTACTATTAGAACATTAATATGAGAACAATAAATTGTCGAAACGTAGCCTAAACACAACAGTTTACTTATTCAGTGAGCCGCGAGACCCCTAGGAAACTCAAATATTAACAGTCGACAACCAACAACAACAATGTGTGTGTATGTATACCATTTCCAAGTCAAATTAAATCTTTTCCAAGTTAAATTCAATCTTTTCAAATACGATCAACCTAACTCCAGTAAAATTCAATATTTTCCATATCGAATTCAACATTTTTTCAATCAAATTCAACCTTTTTCGATTTCAATTAATTAATCATGTTAACAAGCGCGCTCAAGTATCGATTATTTCTTAACTTTTCAGAAGAAATCTGAATTCTTTGTAAAAATTAAAACTCAGGCATTTACAAATTGCTTTAAATGAGGACTGGGTTATACAATCGAAATAATTTTAATTTTTTTTTTATAGAAATGATAATAATATGATTGATAATGATTAAGTAAATTAATGTGTGAAAATTTATATATTATAATAATAAATTATTATTTATGAAGGAATAGGAGAAGAAGATAAATCAATTGCAGAGAAGAAAAAAATAATTGAATATTCATCAAACAGGAATATCATTTCAAAATTTTAAAAATAAATAAATAATAATGACTTACTTAACATAAATTATCTCCCACGAATGGCTACAGTTCAATTAATCATTTCATTAAAAATCAATTTGTATAAAGAAATTGTTAACCTAATAAATACTAAATAGTTTTTTTTTTTTAATTTATGGTTTTGTTTTCACAGATGTGAAGTCCTTTCTTGAACAAGGTGATGAATCGCAGGTTTCAATCATTTTTAATGAGTATATATATATATATATATATATATATATATATATATATATATATATATATATATATATAAATAAAAAAAACACTGCATATTTATTTAAGTTATATTTGGGTATATCTGTTTATAAAGCTGTAGATAGGCAATTTAGCAATAAATAATTCAAAAGAAAATGGCCTATCACTACATATAGTAAGGGAAAGTATTAATTTTCCAATTCCAGTTTTCAACGGAAATACACGTTTTAGGGTCCCCTGAATCCAAGTCTAGCACAAAGGTCTGTGTGTGTGGTAACTCCCGGGCGAAAACGAAAAGTCCTATGAAACTGAAATATCATATTTAGGACAAATATACGCCCGAGACGTTACAAAACCTTTTTCATCAAAATGAGCTTACCAGAAGAGGCACTTTACACCATGCATTTTGCACCTTTTGACGACTTTCTTGAAAATGGCTCTAATCATTTTAATTAAACTCGCTATATCGATGTAAAATATAATAGGATTTAATATCATGTAGGTTCAATTCTGATTGAAATAATCTGATAGGGCATAAATTCCGATATTTTAAATTTTCTTCCTCTGAAGTACATTTAGCTTTGAAGATTCTATAAAAATAACCATATTATCTTGTTAAGATTGAAAAGTAACGGATAAATGTGCATGTTGATCGAATTCGTAAAACAACTAAAGGAGAAAACTGGAAAAAAATTGTTTAATGCAATTTTGTGTTTTTGAACATAACAATAGTAATATACATGTATGATATACCGTTGGAAAGCTAAAGATTTAAGAAAAATTATTATCTCATACACAAGCTTTTAAAAGTTAATAGAGAGTGATGAAAAGTCGATAAACAAACTGATTATTTTAGATAATAATATAATAGATTTTTTAATAAAACACATGTTTCTATAGAACTTCCTTTTAATGAGATTTATCTTTAATGGTTTCACCCATTTTGA
Source organism: Piezodorus guildinii (assembly GCA_023052935.1). Taxonomy (NCBI): domain Eukaryota; kingdom Metazoa; phylum Arthropoda; class Insecta; order Hemiptera; family Pentatomidae; genus Piezodorus; species Piezodorus guildinii. Next base: position 2,239,060 of record CM041292.1, on the reverse strand, counting down.
GATCTTACTGTATTTGAAAATTCTTTAATTGATTTTAAAAACGAAGGTAAGTGAAAGTCGTGTGTTGCCCGCACCAGATTTTTCCATCTTGAGGGAAATTGAATTACCCATGAAACAGCGCAAAGATGAATTTGGTATTTATTAATTAATAGAAACGTATTTTTTTTTGTAATCGTTATTCGGGTTCAACGCATCTTGAAACGTAAGCCTTCAAATTTTGAAGGGAGTAATTTTTTTTTTGGTCGATTATAAAGGTTCATTTTTGAAAATAATAAACTAAAATCAAGCCGTGAATGGAGGCCCTATATTATAGCCGATGAAACGCAGCTGAGTGAAAACAGACGACCCTGCTGATAAAGCGGTCGGACAATATATCTGGAATAAATATGCAAGGTAGGCACTTGATGGTTCTAGAGGGGCAACGCGTTATCAATTATTAAATAAAATTAAAATATTTTGGGCCATAATTATTTATATCTTACAAATATAACTAATTAATACGTTACCATTAGCCGGGAGTGTTGAACATATAGGTTAATTTTTTGGTTTATTATTTTGAATAACGAATCTTTGTAATATAACGAGAAAAAAAAATACCCCCTTTCAAAACTTGAGGGATTACGTTACAAGAAAAGTAGAGTCCGAAATATTAATTTAAAAAAATCCGTTTGTACTCCGTTCCCCGCGGCTTTACTCTGAAACTACTAGACTTGTTTTTAAAGAAATTTGGCACAAAAATACCGGGGCATCCAACGATGATCCTAACACCTAGACGTTGATTTAATTCAAAAACTCAGTCATTTATAAAGGAAGAGAAAAAAGTTTAAAAAAAAAAAAAAGGTTGATCTATATATTCAAGTCATAAATTATAATATAAGCAATTCTCCCAAAACTCTGTTATTATTATTAAAGATAAAAAAATCGAAAAGATAGTACAGATGAACAAAGACAAAAAAAAAAATTAATGACTGTACGGCCAAGCTACAACTTTTAGGATATGTAATTACCTGATTTTCAGTTATTATTGCTGCTTGAGAAACACTGTCTCCAAATTTTTGTTTTTTGCCTAACTAATAAATAAATACTAAATAAATAGAAATCGGTTTAGAAATAGCAGAGATATAGCGTTAAGGAGTTAGCAGTGGTGATAAACCATTAAAGGGCGTTTTTCTTTTGAATTATTGATTGCTTTTCATATTGCTTAACTTTCTATAAATAGCTTTATAAACAATTATGCTCTAATATAGTTATTTGGAAATAATAAACCATTGAGTCATAATTTGCAGCGTTATTAGCTTATAAAATTGAAAATTATATAACGACAGCTGTTTGGTACGTAAACAATCTTAGCCAGAAATGAAAGCTGAAATGTTCTGCAAAATTGACATGGCCTTGCGACCTGGAGCGGAATCCTGCTGGAAGACCATTCCAAAATACCATTCTGCTAATTTTGAGCGTTTTTCACAAAAAAAGAAGTTTTGTGGTGCGATCATAACTCCACTCGCAACCAAACCATCACTGAGAAAGTGTGATGGTATGTTTCTAATCTTCTAATGACTTCCTGGGCTTCTTAAGAGCTGTGTGCGTACACACCATTATTTTGCCGATTAAATGTTTCTTCGATTGTAAAACACTTATCATCGCTAAACGAAATCTTGAGAAGAGGACCAATGGTGTAACGGTCAGGGAGCACTTGGAATTTATCCACTCTGATTTGTATTAGGAAATCTGTCAGCTTTGTCGTATCATTCTTCGAAATAGACCAATCTTAACAAAGATCCCCATTCCCGGAGACAAGATCTGCCGTTCTCACAGTGGTCGAAGTCTGTCACATACATATAAGGGGGACAACTAAAAAAGGTCTCATTATATTTATTTATAGTGCAGTACACCAACATACGGCTGATACCCAAAGGTTTCGAAATGTTGAAAACCACTAACCTACATTTTCCAACATTATGTTAAGTTACCCCAGCTATTCGGTTTTCTTCATCAACCCAATCCATGTAAACTAACTGGGATTATTATTCTGACATATAAAGGAAATAATGTGATAGAGGCGAAGATTATCAAAATAATACCAAAGGGTAGATAAAGTTCAACTTTCGTAAAAATATTTCTGACGCAACTAGCTACTTATATATAGATATACATACTGACCTGTAGATAGCCCTGGATGCGGGCGCAGGAGTGTAGGGCGAGTAGGGCGGCGGCAGAGTTCCTGATGTCCATGGAGGGGCAAACCCGCGCGCTGGCCAGCGATTGGAGCCCCAACCAGAGCAACACTCCCACCGCATAGGTCTGCATCGCCTCACATCCTACCTCTGCAATCATATATATATATATATATATATATATATATATATATATATATATATATATATATATATATATATATATATATATATATAGGTTTTTATGTATAAGCATATCAAAGCAGCATAATTAATAACATAAATAAATATTAAAAATTCGACGAAATATTAAATAAGAAAACTTAATTTAATACTTGACATAATGCCTCAGAGAAACCAGCAACTGGTAGCAACTCGATTTGAAATTAAAGACAGAACAGATATACAAATTATATAAATATTGTTTTATTAGTTCTTGACTTTTGATAATTTAACAATTTTGTTTATGCAACATTTCGAGAATTTATCGTTCTTATAATAATGCCTTAATAGTAGAAAAACAAAACACAGGATATTAATATTTTTATGGAACAATTAATATATAATGTTATTGTTAGAGATTCAGAAAATATTGAACAATGAATAGACATACGGTAGATAAATATATATTTCAATTATAATTTACATTAAAGATATTATTAGAAATTTAGTTACAATTTTAGATAAGATAGTGTCTTACATTGACATATGTGTATACTATAAACTTTGAAATAACACTGAAGCAATGATGCAAAGGAATAGTTCAGGTATGGAGGATTTTCCATATTTATGACGTCAGGAGTCTGGGGTTTTCTCCTTTTTTTTTATTTGTTTTTATTTTATTTTGTATTTATTATTATTATTATTATTATTCAGATGTTTTGTCAATATGTGTTTATTAAATTTGAGCAACATGCTTTGTTTTTCCACTGTTAAGGCATGATTATGAGAAAAATAAATTCTCGAAAGGTTGTATAAATAAAATTGTTTATTTATTGACTGAAACCTAAGAACAGTAGAAAACTTTATATATATATATATATATATATATATATATATATATATATATATATAATAGTCTGGCCTTAGACGGCAACGTATCAACATCGCTCCTGTGTTACTTTTCTATTATTCTCTTATCTCTTTGTTTAATTTCCGTCATTTTTTCTTCTTTTTTTCTCACGCAAAATATTCTCAAGTATATAATTTAAACATACCTTATTCCGATTAATAAATTTAATTATACAGCCGAAACAAAGCCATAATTTGTGATTAAGTTGGGGTTTATTCTGTAGCAGCTGGGAGTCAGAGAGGTAATCCCTAGGCAGTAAGAGTATTAAAGGACGTCAACATCAGGCCTTTGTTTACAAATACTTCTACGAGTAAGTTATATTTACTTATTAAACTTAAAATGGTTCAATGCTCAATTTGCGATGGTGCCATCACCAGGGAAGAGAAAAAAAGTGTTAGCTGTAATGAGTGCCGCGTTATTTTTCACGGCAAGTGCTGCAATCTATCTGAAAAAGATATTGATGCGCTCAAGGCACATAAAAAATCTTGGCTTTGCCCTAAGTGCGTCTATGGAAAGAAGTCAGGTACATCCACCGAAAATCCTACTTCACCCAGTAGCATTCAAAAGCAAGAACCATCTCCATCTGATATACTCTCGGCAATTAATAAGCAAGGCGACCAGGTAAACCAAGAAATTAAAGATATTAAATCATCGCTCGAAAAATATGGAGAACTGAGCTTTGAGCTTAACGAGCGGCTTAGCAAAATTGAAAAAAATCTGGAGGGTCAATCGAAATATCTTGAAGACCTAACAAATGAAAATAAAGCATTAAAGTGCCGAGTGGGCGAACTGGAGGTCCGGCTGAACAGGGCTGAGCAAGGACTATTATCAAGATCTTTGGAAATTAGGGGCATACCGGTCCGCCCGGGGGAAACCCCTGCGGCTCTGGTGAACAATATAGCGGCAGGCCTAGGTATTAAAATCAAAATGGAGGATCTAGACGTAGTGGAGCGTCGTAGACAGAAAAAAGATGACCCGCGACCACCCCCTGTCATCGCTCGCTTTGTTAGGCAGACCACTCGTGATGAGCTAATTAGAAATAGAAAGATTAAAAGGGACTTCACCACGAGGGATATCGGCTGGCAGGAAAATGACTGCCACCGGATATATCTGAGCGAGGAGATGACCCCCGCTAACAGGCACCTCTATTGGCCCGCCCGTCAAAGAAAGACAGCGGGGAAATTAAAATACGTGTGGTTCGCTGGCGGAAGAGTCCGTTGCAGGAAAGAAGACGGCCACCCTGTCATCTACATTGACCAGGCGCAAGATCTAGAAGTTTTCGGCTGACATCCAGATTCCCGTTATCTTGCCGGCTTCAATCAGAATATAACAACGACTTACCGTTTCACGGATATACTCTACATTGCACTATCATTGTATTTCTTATATTTTTTTATGATTTTTATTTACTCAAGTGTTTTTAAATTTAGTTCTTTGCCTAGGAGATGGGTTATGATTTTGTTTCTATGTTTAAGTGTGTATTTATTTATATATATATCTATTTCTTACTTTCTCTCTTCCAATTGTCTTCACAACAATGCTATATAGTGTATGGATGTTTAGTATTATACGTACAGCGTCTTCCCTTTAATCTCGGTGTAATTTCCCTCCAACCTTCATCATGTCTAGTATCCTAACTACCTGTCACGTAAACGCCCAGTCCTTACCCGCTCACTTCGACGAATTCCTTCAATATTTCACCCATAACTTCTACCATCTTATTGCCGTTTCCGAGACTTGGTTAAAACCCTACATCCCTTCCTCTTCTGTTTCCCTTCCGGATTATTCCTTTATCCGTCACGACCGCATCTGTCGTACTGGTGGAGGCGTCGGGCTCTATATCCACAATAGTCTTAGGTTTCGAACTCTTGAACTTTCATCCCCATCTGAACACCCTCATATCGAATTCCTATTCATCGAAGTTAATTTCAAAGAAAATCCTCTCCTATATGTTATAGCCTACCGCCCTCCTTTGGTACCTTTTGACGAATCCCTTGAATCAACCCTTTACAAACACGTTCCTCTTTACAATAATATAATAATTTCCGGTGACCTTAATACCAACTTCCTTTCACATTCCAATGACAGACTTTACCTAGAAAATCTCTTCTTCTCCCTCCACTTATTCATAGTTCCCTTTGCTCCTACCCATCATACTCGCTGGACTGATACCTGGTTGGACGTTTACGTTATTGATACAGCAGAGAGCCTTCTCTCCTCCTCCCAATTACCAGTTCCATTCTTGTCATCCCACGATTTAATCCAAATATCCTACAATATCCGAACTCCAGCAATCCTTCCTAAAACCATAACATTCCGTAACCTAGACGCCCTCTCCCGTGAAACCATTCTACCAGATGTTGAGTCTCTGAATTGGGAAGAAATTTACTCCTCCTCGTCCATTGAATGAATGGTAGATATCCTCACCTCAAATCTACTCAGGATCCTAGATACCCATGCTCCTCTCAAAACCTGCACCTTTTGTCGCCGTCCTGCTCCATGGTTGTGTCAAGAAATAAAAGATCTTCAAAAGAAACGTGAGGCTGCCCGAAGACGCTATAGACGCACAAGATTAGAGGATGACTACCAAGCGTTCAGGGTACTGCGTAACTTGACACAATCAAGAGTCAGACGAGCGAAATCTAATTATTTCCACGAAGCCCTTTCCTCTATCCCCGATCCTAAGTCTAAATGGCAACTCCTCCGAAAACTCTCCCTCTGTAAATCCATTACCTCTTCAGACATTCCAGTCTCACCTGAAGAATTGAACTCCCACTTTCTATCTTCGTCCTCTCACAATTCATCATCACCATCTTCCCTGCATCTCTCAGTTCCATCCTTTAACTCTGAAAACTTTTTTTTCTCTGACATCTCACCAACTGACTTAATCACCTCAATTATGAAATCTCGCACTAACTCCATTGGCTTTGACGGAATCCCTGTTAAATTACTAAAACTTTGTCTCCCAGAAATTTTACCAGCGCTCCTTTTCATCTACAATTTTTCCCTGCAAAATTCAGTATTTCCTACCTCTTGGAAAAAAGCCATAATCCATCCCATTAACAAAATTCCAAATCCAGCAACTCCTAAAGACTTCCGCCCGATCTCCATCTTATCTAATCTCTCCAAACCTTTACAAAGACTAGTCCAATCCCAAATGTCAAAATTCCTCGAAGAATCCAAATCAATCAACCCTTCCCAATCCGGTTTCCGATCTGGTTTCTCCACTCAATCTGCTCTTACCAAAATCACTCAAGACATATACACTGCAATAGACAACAAACAGCTGACAGTACTAATACTCCTTGACTTTTCTAAAGCGTTTGATTCTTTGAACCATTCTATCCTTTATTCCAAACTAAAATCTCTCTCCTTTTCCTACAGCTCTATTCTCTGGTTCCAGTCTTTCCTTTCTGACCGTACCCAAGCAGTTCAAATTCCCAACAAACCTTTATCTTCTTTTCTTACCGTTTCTTCAGGGGTTGCCCAGGGTTCAAGTGTTTCTCCTATCCTTTTTAATACCTTTATAAATGATCTTCCTAATTCAATCCTCCACTGCTCCTACCACCTATATACCGATGACGTTCAGATTTACCTATCCTTTCCTCCCTCTGAGTTATTAGCCGCGTTTAAGGGTATTCAAGAAGACCTGGACAGGATCTGCTATTGGGCGAATCAGAACGAACTAAGGTTAAACGCCGGGAAAACTCAGGCGATCATTATTGGATCCAATTCCCTCCTTACATCTATTCCCTCTCTTCCTACCTTATTTCTGAACGCCCATCCCATCACATTCAGTTCCTCGATAAAAAATTTAGGCATCCATATTGACCAAACCTTATCCTGGAAACCACATTTGGCCCAAATCTCCCGAAGGTCAATCAGTACTCTTAAACTATTCCATCGTTCCCGCCATGTTCTCCCTTATTCCACTCGCAAGCTCCTTGTATCCTCTCTAATTTTCCCTCAGTTTGATTATGGATGTATGGTATATGATGGCCTCTCGATGATGCTAGAGAAACGATTAAAGTTAATTATGAACTGTTTTTTAAGATTTGTCTTTGGCACATCGAGGCGGTCTCATGTATCCCATCTTTATACCGAATCAAAATGGCTCTTTCCTCCCGTAGGCAATATTTCCTTGGATCTTTCCTATACCAAACCATTAATTCACAACACCCTCCATATATCTACAATCTCCTACAGTTCAAACCCTCAATTCACCCACTAGAGACTAGATCCCGTTTTTCCAACCTTTATATCACTTCCCACAGAACAAAAAAATACGAATGCTCCTTTCTGGCCCGTTCTACTAGTTTCTGGAATTCCCTTCCATCAAACATCCGCCATGCTCCTTCCCTTTCTACATTTAAACTCCTTCTTTTCCAGCACCTTCTAACATCCCAAAATGACGCTGCCTGACATATATTTTAAATATGAAATATATTTTTATATAATTTTTTTCCTTTGGTTCAATCTTTACAGTATTTGTTTAGTTTTTTATATCGTTATTTTTTTTTCTAGAAGATTTCATTTCTTATATTTGTATTTTTTATTTTCATTTATGTTTTAATGGTATTATCTTTCATTAATTCTTGGTCTAGATCCTTTATTATCTCAGGGTTAATGTTATTTTAAGAATACTAAGTATTAGTACAATGTTACTAATAATTTTTGTTTTATTTAATTTTTTTTTTGTTTCTTTTTTAATTTGGATTCTGTTATCAACTCATATATTTCTCATTTTTTTCTAACATAAATTAGCTTCTGAAGATTGTTTTTATTTTATTTATTTTGTGGTATACAAATTAATCAATTATTGTAAATAGTAGTTTATCATGTTTATCTTGTCTGTTGGCCAGACATATTGTATATTTAAACTGTACAAAGCTGTTATTCTAAAGGGACACAGTCCCAGAATAAAAATTATTTTCTATCTATCTATCTATTATATATATATATATATATATATATATATATATATATATATATATATATATATATATATATATACACACACACACAGTGAGTGTCAAAAGTATTCGGAATTCTGTTGCTTTTAACTTATTGTTTATGTTTTTAAAGAGTTGTTAACCACTTTATAATGTTAGAACGAAGGTATACAATAGCTAAAACAAAAAATTACGACACCAGTCATTTTATTATTAACGTATTGAACGTTTATTTACGAAAAAATAGTGTATGTTAATGGTGTCAAAACTATTCGGAATTCACTACTATTCTGTTGCTTTTAACTTATTGTTTATGTTTTAAAAGAGTTGTTAACCACTTTATAATGGTAGAACGAAGGTATACAATAGCTAAAACCAAAAATTACGACAACAGTCATTTTATTATTAACGTATTGAACGTTTATTTACGAAAAAATAGTGTATGTTAATGATGTCAAAAGTATTCGGAATTTCGTGGTTTCCTAATAATATTAATGCAGTTGTCATAAATAAACATCCAGTTGGTAAAAACTTTTGTATAATTATACATTTTAGCTAACTAGGAATTGATCTTACTAATTAATTAATTGTTTAGTATGAAATATTACCTCACTTCAACACTTGTTGTATCTTGAGGCCATTTTCATTTTGAACATGATATTTCCTGATTTTCCTTTTTAGTACGGACCAAAAATAGTTGAATAAGTTTGAAAGGAATAATGGAAGAGGGATGTTGAGAACTTTTTGAAAATTTTCAGCAACTAAATATAAATAGATAACGTATATATGTCCAAAGTTTGTTATCTCCTTTCTTAACCGAAAAAATAAATTTTCTGTAAACAAGTCATTTAAAATTTATACTTGAAATATAAGTAGTAACTTAAACGTATAATATAGCATTGGAAAGGCCAAGATCTTATAAAAGTTAATATACAACAAAAGAAATCGTACGACTCAATATGAAGTTGCTGTATGCCCATACACTTACGGACATCTGTTATTAGGAAAGAGGGAGGTTATAGTAGTCGAATGTGGCTACCGCCGTACAGGATCCTGCATGTTATATTCTTCCAATCAGTAAGCAAGATTTTAAAAACAATATTACGTACCGAATCCTAACTAAGTTTTTAACATACATGGTAAGTAGTTATAAATCTATAAACTTAATTCTTATGATTTTTTTACTATTTGATGAAAAGAGACGTTTCACTGTAAACCAAATCGGATTCCTATGGAAACTTGATTTAACTTTTCAATGTAATTTAAATTGTTCATTTAAAATATAATAAACACTTAAAAGAGCACACATTGACTTCCATTTGTCACTTAATTTGTTTCTGAGAGAAACAGTGAGCCAACGAACATCCATAAGGACAAAATAGCAGTGTGCTATGAAATAAAATGATGGGTTATATATGAAAAAGCATTTATATGATGAAAAAAAATAAGTCTTGAAAATGGGGAAACAGCCCCGAAACGTTGACAGATATGAAAGCTTATGAAATAAAGTAATTAACTGACAAATGGAAGTCAATGTGTGCTCTTTTAAGTGTTTATATTAAGAAAAACATCTAAAAAATTAAAAAAAGAAAATAAATTAAAATATAATAAAGCAATAAACCTTTTGCAAGTTTTCTTCATATGGGAAAATTAAATTTTCTGTAATCTATACTACACTTTAAAATAACAAATAAATAAGCTTTACTAATTTTGATTAATGTTTCTCATTCCTGCCGATGATTAAATATAATAATGAATAGACGTAATAAAATAAATATATCTTCTTGCTAATTGCATTTTTTCGTTACGATGAACTCATAATCTCAAAGCGATAAACTCTAAATCAGGTCAGGCAGAGACTTTTTAAACATAAATTGCACCTTGGCGAAGCAGGGGCTGGTCCACTAGCTATGTATATATAAGGGAAGGCATCGTTAAAGCAATAAAAAAAAAGTAGCAATAAAATTGATAGCGAAACTAAAATTATCATCGATAAATAAGACCAATAGCCGAAGCGACCTAGAAGAATGACAGCCAATTCCACTAACCAATTGAGTTATAGTCTTGGCTTAGGGTTGGCAAAGCAAAAAATATATTGCCATGTCGAGACATAAGCAAGCAATTGCAGCGAAAGAAGGCACACAATAATTTAGCAATGAATTATCTACTAAAAAGATCTAGAACATTCAGGCGATTTGAAAAATTATGTATTGACTATTTTCAGTTTCATTTAACTATAAGTGTTTCGTAATTGCACAGTACTATTTTAGGTATGTGTTCACTAATACATAATAAACAGGGATCACTTGTAGCTGGGTGGCTAGCGTAACAGCCTCCCATGCTAGAGGTCGTCACGGGTTCAAACCCGCAGGTGGTCCTAGGATTTTTTAATGGGAGTAAAAAATCCTTAGTTACGCCGTCCTTCGGAGGGGACGTTAAAAGTTGGTCCCGAGCCTGTACGATGTCAGGTACTCGTTAAAGATCCCTATCCTAATAAAACCTGGATAGGCAAAATTTAGGACTCCCCAGTAGCATTGTCCGATTAGCCATAGTAGCATAAAGTGACGTTAAATAAATAAACAAACAAATATAATAAACAAAAAATTACATCTTAACATATATCTCAAACTAATTTATTAAACAGACATCAAAGGTTAAAGATTTATTATTTATTTACTACATTAATACTGACTGTACAAAGTCTATCACCTGATAAACAAATGGACGATAAGCAATGACAGTAGTTGCTCATCTCTTGGTCTACATCTGTGTTTTAGTGTATCATCGCTGTATTTATCACGATTTGCCTTGTTCTGTGTGTTTTAGTGTGAGTGAATACTTTGACACAGTTTTATTTATGATTATCATGATGGGCTGGATGAAGTCTACGGTTCGCTCTAAAGCAGTTGGCACACAAGAAGAGCTAAGAAATGGAATGATGTAAGCGGCAGTAACTATCAAGGGCCATCCTGATGCCAGTCCAGGAGTCGTCGTGTTAATGTTGTATTCAACAAAACGGAGGACCCATTGAACAGTTACTCGAAATAATGTAATAATAATAAATAAATAGTAATAATATAATATAATATTTAACCTTTGATATATCCTCACACAAGACTGAAACGACAAGAAACTGCTCGACGATACCGATTACTACAATACTTACTAGACAAACGTTCAAAACTTCCAGTATATTACAAAAGACTCATTTACATCACTATTATCAGACCTATTTGGACATATGGAATCGAGCTTTGTGGCTTAACTAAACCATCTAATACCTTCCGCATCCAGTCCTTAGAATCCAAAATCCTTCGCAAAATCCTGAATGCTCCTATTATATTTATATCATTTTTATCCTAATATTTTGTTACAAATCAGCTCATTCATAATGGCCTTAACATCCCATTTGTTGCAGACATAGCACGTGATAGATACGCCTTTTTCCATTCTAAACTCTCTGCCCATACAAACCCACTTGTCCGTAATTTATCTTCCTTAGATATCCCTGATAACCCTCCAAGGCGACTGAAAAGAAGGTGGCCTCGGGACCTACTGAATTAAAATAGTTAGTGAACTGAAGTAGCATTGGGTAGTTCTTTCTCAAGACATTTTCATGACTTTTTTTTTTCATTCCTCTTATTTACTATCATTCTGTTGTAAATTACTATAAATAAATAAATTAATAAAAAAAAAAAGAAACTTTGATATCTGTTAAATAAATGAGCTTAAGATATATGTTAATATGAACTTTTGGTTTATCTTCAATAAGGAATCTTTGTAATCGACCGGAAAAACAAATTATCTCCCCCATAGCATTTGAGAGCTTAGGTTTCAAGATTCATTAACACTTAATAACGAATATAAAATTGGGTTACCTAAAGCATGGTGGTAAACCTAAAAGCCTCCTCCGTCCCGGGTACAAACCCGCAGGTGGCCCTAGGATTTTTTAGTGAGAGTAAAAATACCTTAGTTATGTCATCCTTCGGAGGGGACGTTAAAAGGTGGTCCCGGGAATGTGTGATGTCAGGTACTCGTTAAAGATCTCTATCCAGATAAAACCTGGATAGACTAAAATTTAGGACTACCACTGTAGCATTGTCCTATCAGCCATAGTAGCATAAAGTGACGTTAAATAAATAAAACAAAAAAAACAAAGAATGCAAAATACCAGTTTTTCCTAATTAATAAATAAATACCAATTTGCTACTAGTACTATTTCAAAAAGCATTACATTTTCAACAAAATAAAAAACTGTTGAAATTGGTTCAGAATTTTACATTTTCCTTTTAATAATTTATTGCTTTTCATAATAGTTAATTGCCTATAAACAACTATATAAACAGTAATATATTTATTTGGAAACAATAAAACATTGTGTAATAATTTGCAGCGTTTTTTGTTTATTTAGTGTTAGTGAACACATACTTAAAATAGTGCTGACCAACTACGAAACACCCTGTATAGTAAGAGAGTAATAATAATAATAATAGGCTTACCGAACCTGAAGGTTCGATGCCGATACCACCAAACTCCGCCTACATAGACTCGTCCAATGTTCACCGCACAAACCCAAGCCCCCGAGATCAGCCTTAACGCAATCCTTCCATCGACGCTTCGGTTTACCTTTCGACCCCTACCAGTCCGATCTGCGAATACCAGCTTTCTCGGAATCCGCTCCTCACCGAGCCTAACAACTTTACTCAACCATTTGAGTCTCGTGATGCTATCCCTCAATGGAATTCACAGGGTACAAGCTCCGCAATTCCGCGTTGTACAACCTTCTAAACTCCTTAGTGGCCTCTCTGTTCGGACCAAATATTTTACGTAGTACCTTATTTTCGAAAACTTCAAGACGTTGTTCATCCTTAAAATAAGCGAATAATAACAGTCATTTCCCTCTTTAACCGGGACTTTATTCCTTCCTGGATTTCATTCTTTCTTGTTATCATTGAACCTAAATACTTGAATTTCTCAACGTGTTCAAAAGTATGCTCTGATATATCAATACCGGGAGGAGCTTCCGAGGATATCCACCGAGCATCACCACATCCGCCTTGTGTAGGACTCTCCCATACGCGGTAATGAGATCGTGCGAGGAAGACACTATTAAAAATTGCTATTTTTTAAACAGTCGACATTAAAACCTTAGAAATATTAAATAAGTTGAGTGAAAAATATACTATTTTTATTAATGGCATATTTATAATTACATATAATATAATTGTTTAGACTTCCGTAAGATAGCGCTATAGTCGCTAGCAGTCCAGTTTTGGAACTTGGTCTGTTACTTCATTGTATTGTAGATAACACAATTCGCAAGTAGTGCAATCTAGACTATGCAAAGTTGTTATCTTATAGTAATATTATATTCCATATTCTAATGATATAAGTTGTTATATCTATATCTTATAATAATATAATACAACAGAGAACAAGAAGTGAGGAATTTATAACGGCATGTTGTTATCTCGAAGATTAATTAAGATACTCCGTTCCAGTGCCATTTTCTTTAATTGAATACAATAAAAACAAAACGGGTCTTAGTAATCATGGGCGTAGTTAAAACAATTTTACTAGAAGTGTAAATGGAAAATGGGACTAATAAAAAATAATAACTCTCTAAAAGTGATTTGATGATAATATTTTAAAATCTAATTACTTTGACCTATACATTTTATAGCTGGAATTGAGTACATATAGGGAGTTGTGCTCTATCTGGGACAACACAACGGTGGTGATTTGGCAAAATTTGCAAGAAACTTATTTGGGAGAGAGTACTCTCTAGTGCTATGTATCAAGCCAATTATTTTTCAAAATGAATGTGATATAAAATAGAGCTCCACTAGCTCTTTTTGGAAATACAGTTGCCAAAAACGAAGGGCTCTGGTTTGCAAGTATTCCACATCATCTCCCTAAGCTAGGTCCATTAGTTTCCTCATCATCATACTAAAACAGGTCTTTTCATAACTTTAATATGGTGTAGTGATTGTTTGTATGATGTTTATTTATTTGCCAACTTTTTATTTATCCCAATTATAGGTAGTTGTTTAGATTTGTTTTGTTTTTTTATTTATTATTATTTTACTGTATGTATATGAATTTATTTTTTTTCTATTTTATGTAATTTGACTATTATTATTATTTTCTGTATATATTGTATGAATGTGGTCTCATATCACTATTACTACTGTCCATTTTGTAACAAATTGTAATATATCTCAAAAAATAAAAAAAATATGGTGTTAATAATATAGTAAAAAAAAAAAAGAAATTCTAGATTTTAAAGCGAAAAGAATCAAATTAGGTATTTTAATAATAAAATAATGAGAATTTATCGCACTTCCTGTAAATTTTCTATAATGGATATAGTACCTTTTGGAAATCAACATCACAATCGTGGATATATCCGTTATCCTTCACGCGTGAGTACCTACTACTAATGTGTATGTTAGATAACATTATATATAAAATCTTTAACGTTTCAACGGCATGATATACGTATATATTACTATCATTTTGTTATTGTTCACCCCTACCTCGCCTTTGAAGGCTATACGGGGGTTTCTCGGGCCAGGGAATGAGGGCGGGGGAATAATTCCGATATAAAAGCCTCCTCAGTACCGAGACTCGAACTCGCAATTAATTTTTTCACAGGTTTTTTGGGTCATCTGTAGAGGCTAGACAACGCGCGCTAACCAACTCAGCCTCCACGCCACCATATTACTATTATTGTTTCCGGAATAAATAATTTAATCCGAAAAAATATTTCTGCTATTTTCTCTTTAATTTTATAATTTTCCCGACGCGTCAGTTAATTAATTAAAATGTTAATAAAAACTAAAGTTTCAGGAACAACAAAGAAACATTTCCTTTATCTCTACATTTACTTAAAATGAAAATTAAATGTCAACTGAAAACGATCCGGAAAATGAAGCCATAAAGGAAATTGCAAAACTTTCGAAGGAAACTGATAAAAGAAACTTTTATAATGAAAGAAATTTTCTCTAAGCTAAAAATGAGATGAAGATAGAACTGATAAATTATAAACTTTTCATCAATAATAAAAAACAAAGCTACCTCGTATTCAATGTAATTCCCCGTTTTAATATTTTATCCAGTTATTCGTAAATTTTTTATTTGATGGATGGAATCTGTTCTTGAGATGGAGTGAGAATCTTTTAATCTTAAAAGAAATAACGTCACCTGTCAAAGAGAGGTATTACACACATATATTTATGATTTTTACTTTCACATGCCTATATATGAAATATATATTAAGGAAAAGTATTGTGATCGTAAAATTTTCAAATTCCAGTTTCCAAGTTCCACAAAAAGGTGTGTGTGTGTGTGTGTGGTAAGTCTACCCAAAAAGGAAAACTGAAATAACGTATTTAAGAAAATCATACGCCCGAGATGTTTCAGCAACTTTTTCATCAAAATCAACTAACTAAGAGAGCCAAAAACCAGAAACAAATTGTAATGTACCTTGATAAATAAATAAATATAAAATTAAATAAATAGTTAGTGTCATAATAAAAAAAAAATCTGGTGTAGGCAACACACGACTTTTAATCAATTTAATCACCGTTCCTATGTTCAAAAAATCAAAAATCACACAAAAAAATTATTTTCGCTTTTTTTCTATATTAGTTGGTTAACTAATTCGTTTAACTTTTATATTTAGCCATTTTTTAACAATCATAATAAGAAGATATGGGTCATTATTTTTATTATGTAAAATTAAAGTTATTTTAGAGAAAGACAATTTAAAAACACGGAATTTATACCTGCTCAGACCATTTCAATCAGTATGAATCATACAAGAAATTAAAGCATATGAAACTTTACATTGGTATAGTGAGTTTAATCAAAATCGTTAGAGCCGTTTTTGAGACAATTGTAAAAAAGTGCGAAATACATGGTATTAACAACGGCTCTTTCGGTACGCCAATTTTTATGACAATGCTACTGTAACATCTCAGGCTTATAATTGCAATAAATATGTAATTTCAGTTTTTTACGACTTGGTTTTTCGTACTTATATCACCTAAATTTTCGTTAAAAACTGGAATTAAAAAATTTGTACTATCACAATACTTTCCCTTACTGTATATTTCATATTTAGGTAAGTAAAAGGAAAAAAAAAGCAGGAAATTATTACACGATGGTTAATTATTTCCAAATATCTAAATTAGGGTATAACTGTTTATATAGCTGTTAATAGGCAATTAAATAATATGAAAAGCAATAAATAATTTAAAGGAAAATGGTTTATCACGACTGCTCATAATTTCATAAAAACATTTTCTAAATAAATTTTATTGTATTGATGTTAATTAAGTTTTTATGGGAGTCCTATTTAGTTTATAGTAAAACTACTATTTTTTGTGAAACGATCTAAAAGTAAAAATAATTATTAACAATATTAGTTTATAAAAACTTTTCCTTTATTTTAGCAGCTTACGTACCCTTTAGAACGTAATATTTTTTTCTAAAATCTTGAGTAGTGTATGGAAGAATATAACCTGTACGATCACCATGAATCGCCATATCCTCCCTGATCCACAACAATACAAATAACATCTGTTCATAAGGTCATGCGCTTATAACATCTTTCTATTAACTTTTCCGATTTCATTTATTGCTTATTAACTTTTCTGAAATTTTGCGCTTTTCGACGGTATATTATACGTCTATGTTACTGCTTATACTTCAGAAATTATTTTTCGATGGCTTGATTAAAGAAACTTTTTTTTTCGTTAAAAGAAATGCTAAATTACAATGTATTTAACTAAAAAACCTTAAAGAAAGAATGCCCAAAATGATGTTGAAAACCGTATCAAAATCCTTCCTTGGTTTAGGAGTTAGCGGAAACCATAATCCCGCTATCATTTTATATACATATATAGAGATTCAAAAACACGTTGAAGTAAAGATTAGTCTTTGTGTTTGGTATTGTGCTTTGGATTTGATAGATGTTTCAGGACACGAAGCATTAGGTTTTACTTTCACTCACCTATATGTGAAATATATAGTATAGGGGTCACCCATAGCGTAGTTGCTAGCATAACAGCTTTCTATGCCAAAGGTCGCGGGTTCAAACCCGCAGGTGGTCCTAGGATTTTTTAATGGGAGTAAAAAATCCTTAGTTATGCCATCCTTCGGAGGGGAAGTTAAAAGGTGGTCCCGAGCCTGTGCGATGTCAGGTACTCGTTAAAGATCCCTATCCTAATAAAACCTGGATAGGTAAAATTTAGAACTCCCATTGTAGCATCGTCCGATTAGCCACATGTAATTTATTGAGGATACTGAGGGGAATTAGGATTGTATAATTATGGTATTAATTAAATAAATATTGATTAGCCTATGTCGGCAAAAGTACAAAGGGCGTGTACTTGCCCCCTTGGATTCTCTAATAGGCCCCCGGTTTCCCCATGGGTCTGGGATACCAGAGACCCCTGGTAGTTTCCTACAGCGGCAGCCTACAAGAATATTAAGGTTGGTCAGAAGATAAAAATAAGATCACAAGGGCTGTACCGCCAACCAGGGTACTTACCATGTCAGCCCACCCGAGGTGACGAGGATGGAAGAGAAGATTCGTAGGGCAGTCTTATTCGAACCAGGAGTTAGTCAAGTTTTATCCTCAAGAAGAGTGAGTCGGGTTCCACCTACAAGAAGAGGAGGTGGCCGTCGGTGTTCTGAGAGCAGCTGGAGGATGATGCCAAGAAAGGGGACCTAAGACTGTTTTCACCTTCGCCAGCCGGTTAAGGGTTTCAAAGGTATATCGTTATTTGTAATATTGTATGGCAAAGGTAGTAAAATGTCCCTCAGTATTCTCAATCAGAGATTGAATCTTGTTTACTTTAATCTTACCCTGCATGCCACCTCTTGGATTGGTAAACACGATACCTTTGGAAAGGAGATCCATGGTATCATTAAATATAGTTTATATGTTGACTAAATATAGTAAGTAAGCTAGTTTTTGAAGCTACCGCTACCTTAGAAAAGCAGCCGGTCAAAAACATAGCACACAGTAACATAAAGTGACGTTAAACGAATCAACAATATATAGTATGGGAAAGTATTGCGATCGTGAAAATTCCTAATTTCAGTTTCCAATGGAAATACACGTTTTAGGGTCCCCAGAGTCTAAATGACCAAGTTTCGCTAAGAAGTACCTGTGTGAGGTATGTCTGTGTGTGTGTGTGTGTGTGTGTGTGTGTGTGTGTGTGTGTGTGTGTGTGTGTGTGTGTGTGTGTGTGTGTGTGTGTGTGTGCGGGGTATGTCTAGCGAAAAACCGAAAAGTTGAACAATACTGAAATTTCATACATGAGACAACTGTACAACCGATTTAGTTTATTGCAAATTAACTTTTCTAAAATCCTGCTCTTTCCAACGGTATATTGTACGTCTATGTTACTACTTATATTTCAGGAATAATTTTTTTATAACTTGGTTACAGAAAATTTATTTTTTTCGTTTAACGAACACCTAAATCGCAATGTATTTTACTCATTAACCATCAGGAGAGAATGCCCTGATTATGTTGAAAACTGTATCAAAATCAGTCTTGCACTTTAGAATGAGTTAGCGAAAACCAAAATCGCGTGATCGTTTTATATATAGATATATATTCTTTCTTATATGAATCAAAAACAATACACTGCGTAGGACAACTGGCCTTTGCTTCGCACGGCTGCAATTACAATGAGCTGTCATAATACATTAAATTGACGAAGTTTCTTTAGACAATTTTCAGTTTGAATGTCGTATTTCATGATTTTACTTTTTAATGAGGCTCAAAAATAATTAATAATAATAATAGGGTTAGCGAACCCAAAGTTTTGATGCCGATACCACCAAATTCCGCCTACACAGATTCGTCCTATGTTCACCATTCAAGCCCAAGCTCCCGAGATCAGCCTTAACGCAATCCTCCCATCTCCGCTTCGGCCTACCTTTCGGACGCCTACCAGTCGGATCAGCAAATACCAACTTTCTCGGAATCCGCTCGTCATCGAGCCCAACAACTTTACTCGCCCATTTGAGTCTCCGCGATGCAATCAGCTCAATTATATTCACAGGATGCAAGTTCCGCAATTCCGCGTTGTGCAACCTTCTAAACTTCACAGTGGCCTCATCTCTCTTCGGACCAAATATTTTACGCAATACCTTATTTTCGATAACCTTAAGCCGTTGTTCATCCTTCAAAGTAAGCGGCCACATTTCACATCCGTAAAGAATCGTTGGAAGAATAATAGTTTTATAAATTCTAATCTTTAAGTTTTTAGATAGAAGCCGCGAGCTAAGGAATTTAGCAACTGAATAATAACACGCATTTCCCACCTTTAACCGGGACTTTATTTCTTCCTGGATTTCATTTTTTCTAGTTATAATTGAACCTAAATACTTGAATTTCTCTATGTGTTCAAAATTATGACCTGATACATCAATATCACTAAGATCGCCACCGTTTCTGCTACTAATCATATACTTCGTCTTATCGGTATTTAATTTGAGTCCTATTTCTTTACCGGTTTTTATTAACACACTTGTATTTAGTTGTATGGTTTCCGTGTCTTCACCTAGCAGTACCAGATCATCGGCATACCCCAAAACCGGAATCTTGTCACCCATATTTAAGCCTTTCTCGTTTACAAATCACCTTTTCTATGACATATTCTAAAGCTAAATTAAATAACACACGTGAAAGGGAGTCACCCTGTTTCAAACCCGATCGCACCTCAAATCTTTTGGAGTAATTATGACCGATTCTAACTTTAAGGAATGTTTCCGACAAACACATCTCTACTAGGTTTACTAACTTTCTAGGTATTCCCTGTTCAATCATGATATTATATAGCTTCTGACGGTCTATTGAATCATAAGCCTTTTTAAAATCGATATAAAGTTGATGGACAACACCGTTGTATTCCAATTTTTTCTCTAATATTTGGCGTAAGGAAAATATTTGGTCAATAGTCGAGCGATTCCGCCTAAAACCACATTGGTAATCTCCGATAATTTCCTCAGCGTATTCCGTGATTAGACTAGTTAGAATTGACGAGAATATTTTATATATATATATATATATATATAGAATGATGGCTAATAGAATGATGCTACAGTGGGAGTCATAAATCTTTAACGAGTACCTGACATCGCACAGGCTCGAGACCACCTTTTTACGTCCCCTCCGAAGGACGGCATAACTAAAGATTTTTTTAACGAACAAAATCCCCCTCTCCAAATTTCGTTTTAGTCTTACTTTTCAAGACACGTAAATTAATTTATCGTTTTTCATATTAGTACATTATCTATAGACTGATATATGGTTTATAGACTGCAAGTTCTGGCTGCACCCAGCAACTACTTTATGGACAATGTACTACTCTTATTACCGAGAACACTGACGTTTACACTGACGGAAGTAAGTACAGCGATAATGTTGGTTGTGCGTGGTGGTTCCAAACTACAGCTGGTATAAATGTCCAACATCAATACAAGTTAGAATCGTACTGTTCTAACAACCAAGCTGAAAAATTCGCTGTACTGAAAGTGACAGAGTACATGACAAATGAACCTAGGCAAACCAACGAACGTATCACTATACATACATACAACAAAACTTTAATTGACTCCATCAACAATGTACACATACATGACCATTTGACAGACCAAATTAGGCAAAACGTATTACATCTTAAACAGATGGGGAAAAGAGTAACTCTAAAGTGGGTAAAGGCGCATGCAGGGATCGAGGGCAACGAACGGGCAGATCTACTAGCCAAAGAAGCTGCTTCCAGTAATATGTTACCTTCCTACGATAAAGCACCTCTGTCCTGTGTCAGGAGGAACATGACATCTGATTTTGTTGCAAGATGGGACCAGATGTGGGTTACACAGATTTATACCAAACATAACATTACACGACTATGCATCTGTACACAGTAATGATTATAAACTAACACAACTAATCACAGAACACGGAAACACAAAACATTATCTCAAACGATTTAACATAATACAAACAGACTTATGTGACGAAGACGGACAAATTCAAAATTTTAAACATATACTTTATGACTGCAAAATTTTTGACAGACAAAGATTTCATTTAATTAAAAATATAATACTTAACAATGGAAACTGGCCAGAGACGGAACAAAATTTATTCTCTAAATTCAAGACAGACTTACTTAAATTCATTAAAGGCATTGACTTTGAATCACTGACTAAAGACGGGCAGCGTAGGTAATTCTTTTCTGTTGACAAACATTTTATTTTAAATTTGTTATGATAGTTACTTTATTTATTTTGTTCTATTGCATTTGAAACATTATTCTGTAATAATTGTTAATGTAATACTACTTTCATATGTAAATTAATATAATCATATTATCATTCATGTAGTATACCATTAAGGTATGGAACATGATGTTATAATAAACGGTCCTTATGTGGGGTTACCATGTAAGGAAAAAAGGAAAAAAAAAAAAAAAATATATATATATATATTTTATATATATAACAAAAACAATCTATTGCTAAACGCGCAATATCAAACCCTTGGCCTAGGTCTTGGCTGGGATCAGAAATAGTTTCCCTAATTAACTTGGTTTGGATTGCGCCCAATGCAGTTAGTTATTGCACTGCTCCTAAATAGATTTACTGTGACACAGCCGACTAGGTCTACTTGGCTAAGATCTTGTTGTCCACAACCCTACTCAATATATATATCGTCTCTCGCTCAACACATGTTCTAATCAACTTACATCCTATCTAAATCCTCTTTGTTTAGCTCCAGGGATCCTTTGCCAGGCCACCGTAAGATCTGTTTATAATGGGTGCAAATATTTGTTTGTTTACAATAAAGGATTTTAGTTTAAAAGGGAGATCAGAATGAATCACAATCGTTTATCGCAATAGTCTTCACTACTATAAATACATTTATATTAATGTGTTGGAAACATTTCAAATCCGTCTAAATAGATATAATAAATTCCAAAAACTATGAAATATATAGTAAGACAATCATGAAAATTTTCGAATTCCAGTTTTCACAGGAAATACACTTTTTATGGTCTCCTGAGTCCAAATGACCAAATCCCGCAAAAGTATGAAACTGAAATTTCATATTAAAGAAAACTATACGCTCGACATGTTACAACAACATTTTTATAAAAATCAGATAACTTTAAGAGCTACTTTATATAATGCATTATTCATTTTTTTTAAAATGATTTTCTCAAAAACTGCTTTAACGATTTTGATTAAACTCGCTATATCGATTTAAAATTGTATGGACTTTAATATCATTTAGGTTTCATTCTGATTGTAATAGTCTGACAGGGTGTGAATGTCGATATGTTAAATTTTCTTCATCTAAAGTATATTTTATAGCTTTAGAATATGTCATAGAAAAGGTGACGTGTACTGAGAAAGGTTTAAATATGGGTGATAAGATTCCGGTTTTGGTAGGCCGATGATTTGGTACTGCTAGGTGAAGACACGGAAACCATACAGCTAAATACAAGTGTGTCAATGAAATCCGGTAAAGAAATAGAACTCGAATTAAATACCGATAAGACGAAATACATGATTAGTAGCAGAAACGGTGTCGATCTTGGTGATATTGATATATCAGGGCATACTTAAAACTAAACTAAAACGTAAAGAAATTCAAGTATTTAGGTTCAATGATAACAAGAAAAATGAAATTCAGTAAGAAATAAAGTCCCGGTTAAAGGCGGGAAATGCGTGTTATTATCCAGTTGCTAAGTTACTTAGTTCGCGGCTTCAATCTAAAAACTTAAAGGTTAGAATTTATAAAACTATTATTCTTCCAACGATTCTTTACGGATGTGAAACGTGGCCGCTTACTTTGAAGGATGAACAACGGCTTAAGGTTTTTGAAAATAAGGTACTGCGTAAAATATTTGGTCCGAAGAGAGATGAGGCCACTGGGGAGTTTAGAAGATTGCACAACGCAAAATTGCGGAGCTTGTACCCTGTGAAAATAATTGAGTTGATAGCATCGCGGAGACTCAAATGGGCGAGTAAAGTTGTTGGCGCGCTGAGGGATAGATTCTGAGAAAGTTGTTATTCGCTGATCCAACCGGTAGGTGTCCGAAAGGTAAGCTGAAGCTCCGATGGGAGGATTGCATTAAGGCTGATCTCGGGGGCTTGGGCTTGACCGGCGGAGTTTGGTGGTATCGGCATCGAATCTTCGTGTTCGGTAAGCCTTTTATTATTATTAAGGTATATTTAATTTTGTAGATTTGAATGAATGAACCAGATGATAATCTTCTAAACATTGATAAAGAACGGATAAATATATAAGTTTAACGAATTCGATAAACCACTTATGGAGAAAAAAGAAAACATATTTTTTCAATATAATGTTTGTGTTTTTGAACATAAAAACAGCAATTAGCAATAATATACTGTTGGAAACCTAAAAATTGTTAAAAAAAATATTATCTTGTACACAAAATAGTAAAAGTTAATGGAGGGTGATGAATAGTGGATAAAATTAACTGATTGTTTTAGATAATTATAAAATAGATCATTCGATAAAACACACGTTTATATTGAAACTAAATGTAATTAATTCAATTTATTTTTTTAGTAGGAGTTAGCGGTAACCAAAATCGGAATCGGATGATCTTTTTTTATATACATACACACACACATATATATATATATATATATATATATATATATATATATATATATAGAGAGAGAGAGAGAGAGAGAGAGAGAGAGAGAGAGAGAGAGAGTAGAAGAAATAGAGAGATCATAAATTTACGGGCTTACAACTTCATATCAACTCGTACAATTTATTTAATTACATATTAACTTTCTAAATTCCTGCGCGTTCCAACGGTATATTATACGCCTATATTAATACTTATGTTTCGGAAATAACGTTTTGAAGACTTAGTCAAAGAAAATGTATTTTTCACATTTAAAAAAAAAATAAGTTGCTATAGAAACTAGATGTAATTGATTCAATTTATTTTTATCTCTAAATATTTTTAAAACTTTTTAAATTGACAAGAACATCGGAGGTAAGTTAAAGTCGTGTTTTGCCGGCACCAGATTTCGTCTGACATCAGTTACTTCGAAATGAAATGAAAAAAAAACCTATACTCCTATAATCCATGAATGATCTTGGCTCTGTCTATTTAGAGATTCACAATGTTTATAGGAGAAACAGTGCTCTGTAAGGTGATTAGGCCGAGATCAAGCACAATTGCCAGGTTTTCCCTAAATTTGTTGCGTACCTACTTCATAAAGGCTAGGCGTGCCCCAGGAGGGTCGAAATAGCAGAATAAATATTTCTGCCTCAGCCGGGATTCGAACCAGATATGAGTAGACTGACTAGCGCCTACCCACTAGACCGCGCCACTCCCTCAATCCATAAATAACAAGGCGATAACATGGGGTACTTGAAAGAGATTACGGGGGAAGTAAAAGAGATTACGTTTAATAAAAAAACTGCTATAATTGGCTAAAACTCTGAGCAAAGCATGGGGCAGTTAAAAGACTAGATTTTTTCTTAGCGAATTGACTTCTAAATGAGCTAGGTTCTCTACGACCGACAGAAGCAGTTAAATGGAATGCCTGATCTAACGGACTATTAAATCTAAGGAGGTTTTCTTTGAAAAGTATAATTGATTCATAAACTGTAAGTTAGGTTGGATAAATCTTAATAAAAAACTAAGATAGAAATTTTCTATTAATATTAGATTAAGGTAGAGAGTTAATAAGTGAAATTAGTTTTGTTTGTTTATTTATTTAATTTATTCACTTTATGGTACTATGGCTAATCGGACGATGCTACACGTTTTAGGGTCCAATGAGTCCAAATAACCAAATCTCAAAAAAGTTTGTGTGTGTGGTAACTTCCGGGCGAAAACGACAAGTCTTAGAAAACTGAAAGTTCGTATTTAAGAGAAATATACGTCCGAGATGTTACAGAAGCCTTTTCATCAAAATCGGCTGACCGGAACATCTACTTTATACCAAGCATTTCGCACCTTTTTACAATTTTCTTGAAAACGGATTTAACGATTTTGATTAAACTCTAAACACGTGTTTTTATTTAAATTAAAAATAATTAATTCGTTAACAATTTATTTGTTTCTTTAAATGTATTTATAAATTCTTAAATTGATTTTAACAACAGAGGTAAGTGAAAGTCGTGTGTTGCGCGCGCCAGATTTTTATAATTTTGTCAAAAATAGCTTTAACGATTTTAATTAAACTCGCTATATGGATGTAAAATTTAATGGGCTTTAATATCATGTAGGTTTTATTCTGATGGGAATAGTATGATAGGGCTAAAATGCCGATATTTTAAATTGTCTTCATCTAAAGTACCTTTATTTTTTTAGATTCTATAAAAATAACCATATTATCTTGTTAGCATTAAAAATTAACCGCTAAATATGCGCGTTGAGCGAATTTGATAAACAACTAAAGGAGAAAACTGAACAAATATTTTTTATGCATTTTTTTGTGTTTTTGAATCCAACAATAGTAATATAGATGTATAATATACCGTTGGATAGCCAAAGATATTAGAAAAAATATTATTCGATACAGTAAAGGGTAATGGAGAGTGATAAAAAGTCGATAAAACTAACTGTTGTTTGGCTTTCCGAAAAGGTAAATTTATGTTGACCGTGCTGCAACCTGGCGGCTAGTCAATGAAGCACAACGCGCCGAATTTTGTTTTTGAACATAAAAACAGTAATATAGACGTATAATATACCGTTTGAAAGAGAAAGACTTTAGAAAATATATTATCCTATACACAAGCTTGTAAAATTGAATAAAGAGTAATAAAAACCGATAAAACTGATTATTTCAGATAATAATATAATAGAGTTTTTAAAAAAAACACATGTTTCTATATTAATTCAAATTAATAAATTCTTTAGTGGTTTCACTCGTTTTTATCTCTAACTGTATTTGAAAAGTCTTTAATCGATTCTAAAAACGAGGTAAGTGAATGTAGTGTGTTGCCCGCACCAGATTTTTATATAATTAGCTTTGTGAGAAGAGATAGGAAAAAAAAATCTCGGAAGAGAACTATTGAGAAAATTTAAGAGAGGATCTAAGGAGCAGTTCTTCTGAAAAGTATAATAGACTCATAAACTGTCAGTTTGGGCGAAAGAAATGGAAAAATAAAATACAAGTATACGAGGAAAAATAAAGGTAATTTTCCAGTTTCGATTTAAGATCTATTCTCTCCGGTGGAGGTGAATAGGTCGTAGGCTACTAAAGGTCAGGAGGCATCGGGGAAACTGCATTATGATAAAATATCGTGCTCCTGTCACACAACTTTGCGCCTACCTTTCGTAGTCTATTTTATTGATATTACAAATGGAGTCAGCGCTGGAGCGAAATAATAATAACTTCTCCCTCCCGTTCAATGTTTCATGTCTTGTCTTTTTCTCATCCGAATCAGCACGTATCTTGTTCTAAGAACATTACGGATTATTTTTATAACTGAAGCAAAGTACCTAAAATGTTAAGTTTTTCGTTTAAAATTTTTAATAATAAATCATCAATCTCAAAAAATAAATAATATAAAATACCCGTCGGTTCAAGGTTCTATGATATACACAGATCTGATTGGTCAGGTTGTGATGTAACGATATATTTCGATTCTCATTGGTTGTCGGTCGCGTTTCGGTTTTGTTCCTCCAGTCTCTGTTAAACTATAGGGTTGTTTCACATGAAATGTCCGTTTTTATAGTTTCTGAAATATATAAAGGATTTTGCAGATCTCTGTTGTTTTCTTCCAAATGTTTACATATTTAAAGTAAACAGTTACTAATACTCTACCTTTGTATTATAAACATTAGCTTCCCAATCAATTACCCACTTTTTAGTATACCTCCAAATATGAACATGGAAACACGCGATTTTCAAGTGATATTTTTGTACGAGCCTAAACTCGGCCATTCAGCAGTTGAGGCCGCTAGAAATATTTGCAAGGCGTTTGGGGAAGGGAATGTTAATGAACGGACCATTCGCCGTTGGTTTGCTAAGTTTTCAGCTGGGGATACCGACCGACTTGGAAAACTTGCCTCGAGGAAGACCTCCGTCCGTAATAGACAACGATGTCCTGAAACATACAGTATAAGGAAACCCCTACAAACAGTTAAAGGACTCTCAGCACAACTAAATGCAAGTGCATCTACCGTTTCCAGATATTTAAAGTGTATTGGGAAAGTAAAAAAGCTCGATACATGGGTACCTCATGATCTCACTGAGCGGCAGCGAGACACCATGTTTCAAAACATACCGTGCAAAAATTGAAAGAACTGGGCTACGAAGTTCTTCCGCACCCACCATATTCATCCGACTTGTCGCCAACAGATTTCCCACCTGTTCAGGAATTTAGACAACTTCGTCAAAGGAAAACGTTTTGAAAATGATGATCAAGTGAAAAGTGCGTTTTCAGATTTTGTTTCACTTCAAAGCTCAGAGTTTTTCAGTTCGGGGATAAAAAAGTTGGTGTCACGTTGGGAAAAATGTGTAGAAAAAGAAGGTAAATACTTCGAATAAAATTATCTTGTTTTTATATCGTACCTACAGTTCTATATTCATATCGCTCTGTATTTGTTCCCTTGCCATTTCTGTTTTACTGAGTAAACAGCCCTCAAACTTTGTGAATAGTGAGTTAGTGAACAGTTAAACACTTTATAAATCACAACTGGAGAGACAGGTGAGTGCAGTTAAAATTCTTAAGCACGTAATAGATTGGTGATCGCCAGGGCCTGGAGACGAGGCTACTTCGGCACCTGCCGAGAGGCTACTAATTCCTTCTGCCCAGCTATTGTTTACAAGGTCTCGGCCAGAACTGTTGTCATTTCTCACTTCGTAACCGAGTCGTTATTCATAGAAACATTATTTTTACTTTTATTTCTTTGAAGTTAATTTTTGTTCTATTTTATTTCTTAATATTTTTGTGAGTTTTCTTTCATTATCTTATTTCTTTTTTTTTATTACTCAGATATGTTTCTTTCAATTATGTTTTCATGTGTATATAATGTAAATAGTTTAGTTTTAAGGTTTTAATATTTTTCTCGATAAATATTCTGTTTATTAGCCATTGTAGGTTCATATATATATATATATATATATATATATATATATATATATATATATATATTATATATATATATATATATATATATATATATATATATATATAATCGATTTTTCGTTTCTTTATTTGTGATCATGGACTCAGATATGGTTACATCGTGTGATGACTCGGACGGAGAGACTCCTTTTTCCGAAATTAGTGAATCTGATTCACAATATTTAAAGCGCCGTTCACTACAGAAAAGAAATCGCCATTCAAACCCTGGATCCCAAGAAAATTCGCCAACCAAAAAGAAAAAATAAACCGGCCAAGATAAAACAACCACCAATACAAATTACATCACCGCCTAAAACCCGCAGTACTACTGCAGCCAACAAGAACGAATCAATTATGCCATCTACGTCTGCGACTCAGTCAAACTCTATCGCCCAGATTAACTCTAAAGCTCAGTCAGCATCTATCGCTCCGTCTGCTTCTGCAATCAACAACTCAGTTACAGCTAAAAGCTTAAATGAGATTCCGGCCCAAGGGTTTACAAATCCAGAACCACCTCCTGTATTCGTCTCAAAAATTAACGATTTTATGTCCTTCGGTCGTGAAATAGCCAACCTGATTGGGCAGTCTAATTTTCGTTGTTTTTCGAGACATGATGACATCAAAATCAACACCACCTGTAAAGATAGCTACAAAAAACTAATACATTACTTAACTACAAACAATTATGACTTCCACTGCTTTCAATTAAAGGAAGAAAAATCCTACCGAGTGGTCTTGAGAGGACTTCACTCAACCACACCTAAAGAAGCCATCAAAAGAGACCTGGAAGAAATTGGACACAACGTTAGAAATATTTCACCCGTTACACACCCGAAAGAAAAATATAGTTTACCTTTATTTTTCATTGATCTTGAACCGGCTAAAAACAACTCCGAAATATTTAATATTAATAGATTGGTGTACTCTACAGTTTCGTTTCGAGGAACCGAGAAAAAAAACAATCATCGTTCAATGCACCAAGTGTCAAAACTTGGGGCACACAAAAGCTTATTGTTTTCACCAGGCTAGTGTGTTAAATGCGCTGGCCCCCATGCATCTGAAACATGTCTGAAGCCTCGAACTGAGACAGCAACGTGTGCTCTTTGTGGCGATGCCCATCCGGCGAGCTACAGAGGATGCACGGTTTATAAAACTCTTCTCCGACAGAAAATTCAAAACA
Organism: Piezodorus guildinii; assembly: GCA_023052935.1. NCBI lineage: Eukaryota > Metazoa > Arthropoda > Insecta > Hemiptera > Pentatomidae > Piezodorus > Piezodorus guildinii. Next base: position 2,209,512 of record CM041292.1, on the reverse strand, counting down.
CACCGGGACGAAGAATCGAAGAGAAGACATGCACCCCGGCACCTGCACTAGAAAATTGGTTGATTTCCCAAGAATTCAGCAATCACCACAAACCATCGCGCAACCGCAGCCTTCTACCTCCACCATCACCAATGCTAAAGATGATTCCAGGAAATCATTCTCCGAGCCCGCCATTTTTAAGAAACAGCCACCTAGCCGTCAGACGCCTTCGACCTCACAAACCAAGCCTCCGGCTTCCCATCAACATCCGCAAGCTATATATCGATCAATCCCTTCCAACCATCCACCTCTGCGTGTAAAACCATCTCCGGAACATCCTCAGAAAATCACTCCCCGTCCCATTGTTCAGCCGAAACCCTTACCTCAAGTATCACAGAGGACTGAACATCCTCGTACCCAACGCCAAATCCATTCTCCTGTCAACACTCCTGACCACATAACATATCCTTCTCACGCTCCTTATCCACACCCTTTTCCCAACCAAGATCTTTCTAGCATACACTCCATCCTGAACTCCTTTCTCTCAGATCTTGCAGAAACCATTAAACCTCTTGTCACCCTTCTCACGAGACTCCTTTCAGAAATCCCATTTAATCTCCCACGATGAATATGAAGCCCCTGACTATAGTATTGTGGAATGCTAATGGCCTACATAATCACCGTGACGAACTGGACATATTTCTACATGACAAACAGATAGACGTTGCACTACTGACTGAAACCCACTTCACTCAACGATCAAAATTTTACATACGAGACTACATCACTTATAGATCAGACCACCCCGACAACACTGCCCATGCCGGATCATGCATCCTTGTCCATAATTCCATATCGCATTCCCTTATTCCTTCTACTCCAACTGACACCATACAGTCAACCTCTATAATCATTTCAAGTCGTCCTTTCCATGTTACCCTTTCAGCTGTATACTGTCCTCCTAATAAATCCCTTCCGTATATCCAACTTGATACCCTATTTCGATCATTAGGACCGCGCTTCATTGCTGGAGGAGACTTTAACGCCAAACACCAGCGATGGGGTTGTCGAACATCCAACCCCCGTGGCAGTATCCTCTCAAGTATCTCAATCTCAAATTGTTATTCTATTCTCTCCCCCATGAACCCAACTTATTGGCCTACATCTCTCCGAAAACGTCCTGATATCCTGGATATATTTGTTTCCTCTCAGATATCCTCCTCCCAAACTATGATCGAAACCCTGAATGACCTTTCATCAGATCACAGTCCAGTTCTGCTATCCTTGCATTCGAGCTTTGTTTCTAAACCCCGATCACCTCATTAATTACAGGACGAGTGGACTGGGACGGATTCCGATACTTTGAAAATTAATTGACCCTAAAAAATTTAATTTTTAAATATTAGTTTTGATTGATAAAGCTATAGGCAAAATGCCGATATTAAACTTAAAAGTATTTATTTTAATTCTATAAAAATAACATATTACTTGTTACATAACATTAACGCTAATGCCTATCGAATCTTATAAAACAAAGAAAACGAACAAGATAATTTGTAGTGCAATTTTTTAGTTTTTGAAAACAAACTATAAAAGATGACAATATACCTTAAATAGCCAAAAATTAAAAAAATATTATTCATACAGTAAATGGTACGAAAACCTGATACCAAATCGATAACTAACTGTGGGCTAAAAACGTAAAGTTCATGTTTAATCCAACCTGGCCTAAATGAATCACAAGCGCCTTTTTTGAACATAAGACTAATAGACGAAAAATCACAGGAAAGTAGAAACCTTTAAAATATATAATTATCTTATAAACTAAATGCTAAACTTCGAATGGTATTAAAAACCCAAAACTGATATTTGCAATATGAGTTTTTAAAAACTACATGTCATCGAATATTCAAAATTCTTCAGTGGTTTCACCTTTCTCTAAGTATTTGGACAAGTCTTTAATCGCTTCTAAAACAGTATCGGAAATGTATTTTTCCACTTTAAATTTACTTTGGAGCAGAATAGGAAAAAAAAAATCTGGAAAAACTATCGATAAATTAAGAAGATCAAAGCAGCTTCCTGAAATATACATCGCTCAAAAACGTCCATTTTGGGCGAAGAATGGAAATATCAGTTGGGTAAAAATCTAAAAATTTCAGTTATTAACGATCTATTCCTCCGGTGAATAATATCTAACTTAATCACCGAGATCATGCATTAGTATAACAATATCGCCTCCTTCCACAATTGCCACCTGTGCGTAGTCTATTTTTTGTATTCATGGAGCGGCTGGAGCGAAGTAATAATAACTTCTTCCGATTATGTTTCATGTCTTGTCTTTGTCACCGATTGCCTTTACAAACCCGAAAATTTCTTTCCCTAAACATTCATTATTTTATAATCAGTCCTAAAGGAAGTTTTTCTGTAAATTTTAATAATTCCAATCTCAAAAAAATAAATTATATAAAATATACCGCTGGTTCAAGGCTAGATTTTAGGACACATCTGTTGGCACAGTTTGATTAACGCTATATTCCTATCCATGCTAGCCCTTTCGGTTTCTTCCTAAGTCTTGTTGAAACTTTGTGTGTTATCACAAAAGTCCGATTTATAGTTCTGAAATCTTAAATCCATTTCTGTTGTTTCTTGAAGTTAATTTTAAAGTGAACATACAAAATAATCCCCCTAATAAAATACCCCAAATCAATTACCCACTTCTCAGTATACCATATGAAACATGGCAAAACGATCTTTCAATGAACATCTTTGTCAGTTGAAACATCGTCCTAGACTGAGCCGGAAAATATTCAACTTGGGAAACGCAGTTCAAATGAAACGACAATTCGACCGTTTTCGCAAAGTTTTACTGGAAACGACTTGGAAACCTTGCCCCGTAAGAAGAACTCCTGCTCTAAGGACAACGATGCCCTATAACGATAGTAGAGATGGACGCCTACAACCATAAATACTCTCGAATCAACCTAAATGCAAATCCTTCGTTCTCATGACATTTAATTGTTTAAAAATAAAAAAGCTCATAAAGGTACCTTATATCTCACTTTGTTGCTGACGGCCCCCATGTTTACATCCATACATGACAAAAATTCCACTCTAACCGAAGTTCATCCTGCTTCCTCACATCCATATTCACTCCGAACGTCGCCAAACAGATTACCCGACCTTCTTCGGTTTAACAATCTTTATGAAATGGTATGATCAATATGAAAGTGCGTTAACATTCTTGTTTCACTTAAACTAGATGTTTTTATTATAACAGTTTGCAGTTGAAAAAAATTTAAAAAAAAAAAAAAAAGTTATGTTTCATATCGTATTTTTAATAAAATCCTTTACCTTGAAAACGGACATTTTATGTGACACAATCTAATAGAAAATTCTTAATCGGCCGTCATTTTAAAACTTTTCAGGTGATAATAACTTCGAGGTGTTAGGATTACCGCCGAATGCCCAGTTATTTTCATTACAAATTTTTAAAAACCTGCAGTTGTTTTGAAGAATAGCAATGGAGGGATGTTTTTTGTATTCGTTATTGGTGTTTGGTATTTTTATTTATTAATTTAACGCCCCTTTATACTGCTAAAGTAATCGAACGATGCTACAGCGGGAGTCCTAAATTTCAGTCTATCCAGTTTTAATTAGGAAGGGATTTAACGAATACCGACATCGCACTGCTCGGAACCCTTTTTAAGTTCCTCCAAAGGACGGCATAACTAAGGGCTTTTATACTCCAATTTAAAAAAAAAATAAAAAATTCAGGGTCACATAACGAACATTGTATCCGGACTTTAGGCATAGAAGGCTGTTATGCTAGCCATCTATACCACTTGTGCCCTCCTGGTCATTCGAGTTGTAGTATTTTAAAACGTAAGAACTAAACCTTTAGGGGAGAAAAGCTATTTTTTTTTAATTCAATTTACTTTTTGAGGGAAATTCGAAGGATTTATCATTAAAAATACTAACGAAAAACTTTTCATTTTAGTACTTTGGTTCAGTTATAAAAAGAATCCGTAATGTATCTACGAGATTAACGTGCTAAGGGATTCGGATGAGAAAAAAGCAAGACATCAAACACTGAGTTGGAGAGAAAAGTTAGTTTTATATGGCTCCAGCGCTGACTAGTTGTACCATCAATAAAACAGAGAAAGGAAGGGAAGTCAGCAAAGTGTGTGACAGGAGCGCGGGATTTTATCTTAATGCACTTTTCCCCTGAGGCTTCTGTAGCCTACGACCTAGTCACCTCTACCAGAGAGAATGGGTTTTAAATAGAAACAGAAAAATTACATCTGCTTTTTCCTTGAATACTTATTTAGTAACCTTATTATTGGGTAAATAAAATCTTTTCTACCATGAAGTTAGCTTTGATTTTTTCATTTTGACTTTTATTACAATATAAGTTTTCCTAGCATAGTATGTAAAAAAAAAACAAAAAAAAAAACATTTGTTGAATTACTGAAATCGTTAGTTCATTAATTAACACCCCTTAAATGTTAAATTGTTAATAACTATATAAACGTATAACTTAAATCCTATTTAACACATTCACTCTAATCTGTCTCATAGGGCGGTGCGTACCTTCTGTATTTAATTTAATCATTGTGTGCAGAAATATATCTATGTAAATAATTAAAGTTGTATTGAACCCCTCATGAATAAATATTTGATTATGCCAATAATTAGAGCGAAGTTATACACGGGTCGGCCATTATACCCGAAAATACACGACAATACCCGATGCACGCAGAGGTAATAAAGTACACGAAATCGTGAAATAATAAACATTGCTCGTAAAGTAGTTCGTTATGCTTTTTTAGTACATTAAATTTCATAAAAACATCTCCATATTTTCTTTTACTATAAAAAGAATAAGGGAAAATAAAAAATAATATTAATGTAAGAAAGGTGACAGCTAACTTTTATAACCGCCGCTCTTATGAAAATGTTATTATTCCTTTTATAAAAACAATAAAAATATGATGCTTTGTAAGTTACAGTTGTACATTTATAAAACATATTCTATTATCTTGTGTGTCTCGAAAAACAAAACAAAAACACTGCAAATCATCACACAATAATTTATTATTTCCAAATAACAATATTAGGGTATAACTGCATATTTAGTTGTTTATAGGCAATCAAGTAACATGAAAAGCAACAATTCAAAGCATAATGGCATATCACTACTGTTAAATTTAAATCGCTATTTTTTATTTTTATTTTTATTTATCGCGCTTTACTGATTCTAAAACTGTTTACATATTTCCTCCATCTTCAAAAATAACTGAGTTATGGCCGTATTTATGGGTCAAATTTCAATTTTTTTTCTTTTCATTTTTTCTCTTTTTTATGGTATTTTGGTTAAAAGACAATGATAAATGATTTCTCTCTCTTTGAAAATAACGTAGTTACAAGTGTTTTATATAGGCGAGATTTCCATTTTTTTTAAATTTATTTATTTTATTTGTTCATACCGCTTTATTGATTCTAAAACTCTATATACGAGTATCTTTCTTCTTCCAGTGGCGCGACAGGCCGTGTAGGTCCTGGGCCTCGCGGTGTAAACTCCTGCGAGTTTACACTCACGTTTCACGATGCAATTTTTAGCGTAGGGCCATCACTCCCTACGACTAATTTTATGAGTGGCCACCCTTTGACTGACGGGTCTCACATACCCGGGGGAGAGGTTGTGAGTGAATCCACATTTTTTTACATCCTTCTAAAAGCCCCGCCGGGACTGGGATTCGAACTCACAACCTGTAGCATGAGAGACTCGCGCGCTAGCCACTCAGCCACGGGCTCCCCGAGTATACTTTTCTCTATCGTCAAAAATAACTGAGTTATGAGCGTATTTATCTGTAAAATTTCAATTTTTTTTCTTTTCTTTTTTGCTCTTTTATATAATTATTCGAGACTCAAATGGGGGCGTAAAGTTGTTGGGCTCGCTGAGGAACGGATTCCAAGAAAGTTGGTATTCGTTGAACCGACTGATAGGCGTCCGAAAGGTAGGCCGAAGCGTCGATGGGAGGATTGCGTTAAAGCTGATCTCGGGAGCTTGGGCTTGACCAGTGAACATTGGACGAGTCTGTGCAGGCGAAGTTTGATGGTATCGGCATCGAACCTTCGGGTTCGGTAAGCCTATTATTATTATATAATTATTCGCGGTTTTTGGTTTAAAAAACATTAATAATGATTTCTCTTTCTTTGAAAATAACGTAGTTACAAGCGTTTTATATAGGCAAGATTTCCATTTTTCATTTCTTTTTTTTTTTTGTATTTTATTTATAGCCCTTTATTTATTCAAAAACTCTATACATACTTTCTCTATAGTCAAAAATAACTGTGTTATGAGCGATTTATGCGTAAAATTTTTTTTTCTTCTCTTTTATATAATTATTCGCGGTTTTTGGTTAAAAAAAACACTGATACATGTTATAAAAAATAACTGACTTATTGAATTAAATCGTTTTTAATCGGTTACTATTCTAAACTAAACAGCTTATATCAACGTCTTGGTGTTAGGATCCTCGTTGCATGCCCTAGTATTTTTGTGGCGAATTTAAAAACAAATTGGTCCAGTAGTTTCGGAGAAATTCCGCGGACAGCGACAAAAGGATTTTTTTTTTTATTCGTTATTCAGATTCTACGCATCTTGAAACGTAAGCTCTCACATTTTGAGGGGTGGTTATTTTATTTTATTGTTCGATTACAAAGGTTCATTATTGAAAATAAAAACCAAACACGGCTGACGGTAATCATTAGTGGGTTCCTGTCAAAAGTTGTTAAAATAACTAGAAAATAATTAGGAATAAAGAAAATAGTTAACAAACAGAAAGTTACATCGACACAAAGGTCATTCTTTCTTAATTAAAATAAGGGACCACTTACCTAATGAAAAGCTAACGATGTTGATTAATTTTATCTAAACTTTAGTTTTGTGTAAACGGCAGTTTTTTTTTTTTTTTTAATAAATAGGTGGTTAGATAATCAACTAATTAATTAATAAAAAGTAAATATGTAGAAGGGCGTGGCCTAGTAAATAGAGAACATGGTTACATGTACTGGGTTGCGGGTTCGAAACCCGCCTATGACAGAGAAATTATTTATTCTGTTATTTCTGTTGTCACCTGAACTCACCCTTTATAAAATAAGTATCTTAAAATAAGAGAGAAAAAAATTTCCGCAACACACGACTTTCACTTACCTCTATTGCCATAATCAATTTTTTGTGAGAATTTTTAAATATATTCAAGGATGAAAATAAATTGTTAAAGAATTAATTAAATTGCGTTTCAATATAAAAAATCTGGTGCTCGCAACACACAACTTTCACTTACATCCGTTGTTAAAATCAATTTAAAAATTGTTAAAAATTTTTGAAGGCACAAATAAATTTAAAAAATTTAATTATTTTGAATTTTAATAGAAACATGTGTTTTATTAAATAATCTATTATATTTTTATCTACAACAATTAGTTAGATTTATCGGTTTTTCATCACTCTCCATTAACCTTCAAAATTCTGTGTATTAGATAATATTCTTTCTAAAATCTTTAGCTATCCAACGGCATATTATAAATCTATATTACTATCCTTGTGCTAAAAAACACAAAAATTGCATAGAAAAATATGTTTGCACTTTTCTCCATCAGCTGTCTATCAAATTCGCTCAACTTGCATATTAACCCGTTACTTATCAATGCTAATGAGATAATGTACCATTTTTTTTTTTTAAATCTACAACATTAAAGGTACTTTAGAGGAAGAAGATTTAAAATATCGCCATTTCAGCCCTGTCAGACTGTCAGAAACCTAACATGATCCCATCCAATTTTACTTTGATATAGCGAGTTTAATCGAAATCGTTAGAGCCGTTTTTGAGAAAAACGTAAATAGGTGCTAAAAGCATGGTATAAAGTGGCTCTTCTGGTAAGGTGATTTTGATGAAAAAGTTTTTGCAACATATATTACAACGGTGTATAGTTGTCTTAAATATGAAATTTCAGTTTCATAGGACTTTTTGTTTCGCCCGGGAGTTACCACACACAGACCTTTTTAGAGGACTTGGTTATTTGGACTCAGGAGACCCTAAAACGTGTATTTCCGTTGAAAGCTGAAATCCGATGATTTTTACGATCGCAATACTTTCCCTTACTATATATTTCATTTATATGTAAGTGAAAGTAAAATATGTTTTATTAAATATCTATTTTATAACTGTCTGTATCAAGGCAAAAAACTTCTTCAATAGATTTTTTCCTTTCTAAATGTTCTGCTATCTTCATCTTTATGCGGTTGTGCCGGCGGGTAAGGAGAAGCATGTTACGTGGACATTTTCTAAACACATGTGAAGAGATTTCTGACTCTCGACCGCATCTGCGGCAGTGGAGTCCAACTGCTTCATTAACCTGGCATCTTGATTCCGGGGCACAAAGTGGTGCGTAGTTCAGGTTCAGTTTATGTGCGTGTGCGTGTGCGTTTATGTGCCACCACCACACACACACACACACACACACATATATATATATATATATATATATATATATATATATATATATATTATATATAATATAATTAGAATTAAATTCCAGAGCGTGGATTATCGACTGAGACGCCCGGCATTCAAGAGGAATCCCGATCGGAATCTTAGACATCCTCCCGCAAATATCTTCCCAAGTTGCCAAGTTAACATTTAGTGAGCCTTCAAATAGATATCCTAACATGCGCCGAAGAATTCACATGTTCCAGCCATAAATATCGCTTTCTGTATCATAAAAATGTTCGCATTAAACATAAATATGCAAGCGGCTTTCCCAGGAGATATTTCACTTACTGTAACTTTATGGTAAGTCTCACTATAGGATATATAGTTTAGTTATCTTAAGCAATCAGTTGTTTTATTTAATATATATATATATTGTTTGATCAGTTCTCGACTGTTGATATTTTAAGTTTCTATGGTCCTCAGGTTTTAGTCAATGAATAAACAATTTTATTTATGTAACGTTTCGAGAAAAAAAAAACAGGACATTAATATTATTATACAATATTATCATATATTAATTATTGTACAATAATACTTAATGTTCTGGTTTTTATATAAATTCTAGAAACGTTGCATAATTTAAATTGTTTATTCATTGACTGAAACCTGAGAAAAATTGAAACTTTATATATATATATATATATATATATATATATATATATATATATATATATATATATATATATATATATATATATATATGTGTAGGGAAACTTATAATGACTCACAACTTTTTAGCTGTCAAACATCACCGCCGACTCGTTTGCAAAAAAAAATCGGTATTAATCCTATGCTTAGATGGAGCTTTCCACATATAGTCACTTAACTATGTATGATGTACAAAGTATTGTGATCATGAAAATTTTCAAATTATATTTTTTACATGTGAATAGTAATACACGTTTTAAGTCGTAAAGTTATGAAATTAGATTGACTCATCTGTATAGTATTGTAATTGTCAATAATTAATATTGATATTTCCTCTATACATAGGATGCCACTCCCTCCGATACACCTCAGGGACTTTTGCCCAAGATATCTGAGCACTTACCTGACCCTACGACCAAACAGCTTACCTACAAGATGTACATGTACATTTTGGATACCAAGTGATACTATATGTCTCTCAATACCTATCCCTTCATTTGATCTCTGCCATATATTCTCAATCCCCTCTACTATCCCTTCATATAAGTACGAATGGAACCTACATGATATTGAAGACTATTATTACTCTCACTTACTATATATAGTAAGGGGAAGTATTGCGAACGTGAAAATTTTCGAATTCCAGTTTTCAACGGAAATATACGTTTTAGGGTCCCCTGAGTCCAAATAACCAAGTCCCGCAAAAGGGCCGTGTGTGTGTGTGTGTGTGTGTGTGTGTGTGTGGTGGTAACTCCTGGGCGGAAACGGTAAGTCCTATGAAACTGAAATTTCATATTTAAGACAACTATACGTCCGAGACGAGACAAAACATTTTTCATCAAAATGAGCTTACCAGAAGAGGCACTTTATACCATGCATTTTGCATCTTTTTTCGATTTTCTCGAAAACGGTTCCGACGATTTTGATTAAACTCGCTATATCGATGTAAAATTTAATGGGATTTAATATCATGTAGGTTTTATTTGGATAAAAATGGTCTGACAGGGCTTAAATGCCGATATTTTAAATTTTCTTCTCCTAAAGTACCTTTAATTTTGTAGATTCAATAATAATAACTAGATTATCTTGTTAACGCTGATGAAAAACAAGTAAATATATAAATTGAATAAATTCGATACCCAAAAAAAGGAGAAATCAGAAAAAATATTTTTTTAATGCAATTTTTCGTTTTTGAACATAAGAGCAGTAATATATATGTATGATATACCGTTGGAAAGCTAAAAATTTTAGAAAAAATATCATCTCATACACAAGCTTTTAGGAGTTAATGGAGAGTGATGAAAAGAAGATAAAACTAACTGATTATTTATGATAATAATATAATAGATTTTTTAATAAAACACATGTTTCTATATAAATTTAATTTGATTAATTCCTTAATAGTTTCACGTATTTTTATCTCTAACTGTATTTGAAAATTCTTTCATTGATTTTAAAAATGGAGGTAAGTGAAAGTCGTGTGTTGCCCGCACCAGATTTTTTTACTTCGATATAGAGATTTCAATCAAAATCGTTGAAGCTGTTTTTGAGAACATTGAAAAAAGGTGCAAAATGCATTGTATAAAGGAAAAATAGCACTCCCAGCAGCCGATTTTGGTGAAAATGGTGCTGTAACATCTCGGGGGTATTGTTGTCTTTAAAATGAAATTTTAGTTTCGTACGAATTTTCGTTTTCATTCCAAACTTACCACACACACACACACACACACACACACACACACACACAATTTTATGCTGGACATGGTTATTTGGACTCAGGGGACCCTAAAGCGTGTATTTCCGGTGAAAACTGGAATACTGAAATTTTCAAGATATAGGTAAGTGAAAGTGATAAAAAAAGATTGTTTTAGCTTAAATGAGTCTTAAAAAAAAGTGTAAATATAAAATTATTAAATGCTAATAAGCAATAAGTTGAGGAACTGTTGCAATGACCCACCTAGCTCTGCTATCCGACATAGTTAGCTGAGGGCACGTAGTTAACTGCTGCGTGCTGGGAATTAAGCTAACATACGAATATTGCTTCCTTCCTGCACCTGAGGATTACCATGTTGCACCATAACCATAGTACAAAGATTATTCATTCAATATCAATACAATATATAGTGCACGCAGCACAAGGCTTTTACCTACTTAATTAGTTAAACATAGGTTTAGAACTTTTCAGAAAAAATAATAACGTTACTCAACACGGAAAATTTGAAATAATAAACTAAAAACCGTATGGAATACATAACGATGTATATTTTGTCGTGAAATAATATCGTGGCGTTTTATACTGGTGATTCAATAAAAACTTTAGATTCTTGGCCCACTAGACTAACGTCTAACATTGAATCCGCAAATTAGAACGAAACAAGAAACTGCTTAACTACAAGAGAATCATTTACATGACAATCATAAGGCCTATCTGGACATACGGGGTGGGGCTCTACTAAACCATCAAATTCTTCCCTTCTCTAATCCTTTCAATCCAAAATCCTTAACGCTCCTTACTTTGTATGATCCATAAAGACCTTGATGTTCCACATGTTGCTGACTTAGCCCGGACCAGTGAAAACTCTTTACATGACAATCATAAGCTCTATCTGGACATACCGGGTAGAGCTGCGGGGATCTACTAAACCATCAAGTTCTTCCCTTCTCTAATCCTTTCAATCCAAAATCCTTAACGCTCCTTACTTTGTATGATCCATAAAGACCTTGATGTTCCACATGTTGCTGACTTAGCCCGGACCAGTGAAAACTCTTTACATGACAATCATAAGACCTATCTGGACATACCGGGTGGGGATCTACTAAACCATCAAATTCTTCCCTTCTCTAATCCTTTCAATCCAAAATCCTTAACGCTCCTTACTTTGTATGATCCATAAAGACCTTGATGTTCCACATGTTGCTGACTTAGCCCGGACCAGTGAAAACTCTTTACATGACAATCATAAGCTCTATCTGGACATACCGGGTAGAGCTGCGGGGATCTACTAAACCATCAAGTTCTTCCCTTCTCTAATCCTTTCAATCCAAAATCCTTAACGCTCCTTACTTTGTATGATCCATAAAGACCTTGATGTTCCACATGTTGCTGACTTAGCCCGGACCAAGGACCACTCTTTTCATGACAATCATAAGCTCTATCTGGACATACCGGGTAGAGCTGCGGGGATCTACTAAACCATCAAGTTCTTCCCTTCTCTAATCCTTTCAATCCAAAATCCTTAACGCTCCTTACTTTGTATGATCCATAAAGACCTTGATGTTCCACATGTTGCTGACTTAGCCCGGACCAGTGACCACTCTTTTCATGACAAATTTCATTCCCACTCTAACCCACTAGTTTCAATCCTTGCTACCTCTTCAATTCCTGATAATCCATTGAGACGTTTGAAAAGAAGATGGTCTCAACCTTCTTGTTTAGATTCACTACTAGAATGTTGCCAATGGGCACTTTCTCTTCATGTTTTTTTTTGTATATTTTATCAATTATCAACATATTTATTTGTTATATTATAATATACAGTTGTAAATTTCAATAAAAAACATATTTAAAATTTTATAAATATTCTTAATCAATTATATATCCAGATATTCCTCATCGTAGAGTTAGGGTGGTCCGTGACCAATGGTTGAATTTGTCCATCAACAGTTGAAGGACGAACCGAGCGCTCGGGTCCTTCCAAGTCGCACTTTCCTGTTCTCAACCAAGCCAATCACTTCCAAGTCGAACTTTCCTGTTCTGAACCAAGCCAATCACTAACGGACGGTGCTTTATCCTAAGGCATCAGCCTCACACACACTGTAAATGTTTTTTTAATCCGTTTGTATAGCGGATTTTTTCGAAAATAAAAATTCATTAAATGACGAAAACAGTTGTCTCTTAGATTTTGAGCAAGCAAGATACTATTTAAAGATAAGGAATGAACTCGCAGATCGTGCAGCCAAAGAAGCAATAACAGATGGCATTTCCTTTACTGGGGTTCCTGTTTGCGACTATGTTTCTATCATCAAGCAGCGGATTCGGTCGAAGTGGGGAAAGATTTGGCATGACACTGCTGACAACAAATTAAGGGAAATAAGAAGGGACATCTCTCATTGGCATTCGTCCCTACGACAAAAGCGAAGGGAAGAGGTTATCCTGGCGCGCCTGCGTATTGGACACACCCGACTAACTCACGGACATCTCATGGCACGGGAACCTCCTACGGACTGCCCAACATGTGGTTGCCCAATATCTGTTAAACACATTTTGAGAGTGTAGGGCTTATGATACTCACAGAGCACATATTGCAATTGACACTGACTTACCAACCGTTTTACAAGACAACATACAGACAACTGCAAAACTTTTTGACTTCCTACGACAGACTGACTTGTACAATAGACTATAATATTTAATCCGTTTATAAAAAGTGATTTAAGTCGAAAATAACCCAAGTGGTTTACGCCTAAAAAAAAAAAAATAAATAAAAAATAAAATAAAAAAAAATAAATAAAAAAATAAAAAATAAAGATAAGGAATCTTGGTTGAAACTGATGCATTAAAGCACCTTCCAACTAAATTAATGGTTTTGTGGTGTGTGCATTGGTAGAAATAAAAAAATAAAAATTAGATTAAAAATCCTTCAGTTTATTTGTTTGTTATTTTAAAGCTTGGCACCACTAAGCTATGGGAAGTTTTTACTCTTTTGAAAAAAACGGTGGCAAATTCTTCCAACTAGCTTATTCGGTCTAAAATATAATTATTTTCATGATTGAGATAATGTATAATTTTTTTTACAGGAAGTACATTAAAGTCCGAGAATATGTTTCTTAATGGAGAATATTAGAATATGGAACTTTATACCAAAAATTTATGATTTTTGTGATAATGCAGGCCCAGACAGCAGCTAAAGGAAATTGGTCATCCCTCACCGACTATTTTAAGAAGTTAAGGAGAGGAGATGACAGGAAGAGACAAAAGAGAACAAAGGTGGCTCGTAAATCAATCTGCAGCAAGTGATCTAGTTAGCTCCACTCCACTCTAACCTCTAGTCAGCCCCACCACGTGGGATCGTAGGTAGGCTAGATAGGCATAGTCCAGGATATAGTATACAGTATATGGTTGACTACCTCATCCAACATTCATCTAAAAATATTTATTTAAAATTAAAATTCAGGCAGTCATAGTAACTGCCGATAGAAGTGAAAATTTGTTTTTAAATTCTCGATTAGGGCTGGAATTTCGTTCGTCATAATCGGATGATCGGACTTCGATGATTTATAAAATCGAATGATCGAATGATTAATATGCATTGAGAGAGACGATTTATGTGACGAAAAAAAAAAAAAAAAAATGTTGGATTATCCGAGCTTTATAATCCCTCGATTATCGTAACAGTTCAGTTCGAATGATCATTCGCTCATCCAAACCGATTAATCCTAATGATTGTGATAATCGAATGATTCGATAATAGACATTCGATTATGCCCACCCCTATGATTCGGTCATAAAAAAGTTCGGGGATAAAAAAGTTGGTGTCACGTTGGGAAAAATGTTGAATGAAAAATAAAATGATCTTGTTTACATATCGTATTTTTAATAAAAATCCTTTACCTTGAAAACGAACATTTCATGTTACACAACCCAATAGATATAATTAGCCGTGTGAAAAGCAGTTTTGACGTAAATCGATTCCTACGTTATATGTTTGCTCCTGTTATTTATTTATTGTTACGGCAAAAGTTGCTATAACGGGAAATTGAATTATTTTTAAAATTTAAAGGTAAATCATTTGAAATCATTATAATGCGAGGTTAATTTCCCCCGTTTTCCACTGATTCTTCACTTCTATTAGTCGCAGCGTGATTTTCTATAGCTTAAAGCCTTCCTCGATAAATGGACTATCGATCACAAATACAATTTTTCAATTTAGTAGTTTCGGAGATTATAGTGTTCAAACAAATCTATTAGTATAGATTATTTAATAACAAGCATGTTTCTATTAAAACTGAACAATTAATAATTAAAAATTTATAAAAAAATATTATCAGTTATAATTACGATATTAATAGCAAACCATAAAGCGGTTATTGTGCGATCCGATGTGGTATTTTTAGAAGTAACGAATGCATCGAGGCCCCAGGCGCAGGCGCCGTTTCCAAACGACTGCATTTTAATTGCAAAATAATTCTCATTGCAATATCTTGAAGACAATGGTTAATGGCTCTGACCTAATGGGGCCCTCAACCATTATTGTCTTGACTATGTCAGGAGTATTTTTTTCTTAACTTTCTCTTATATATGAAAAGGGAAATTATTACGATCGTGAAAATTTTATAATTACAGGTTATACGGATATAAACGTTTTAGGTTCCCCTCATTCCAAAAGACCGAATCCTGCAAAAATATATATGTGCCTGTGTGTGATAAGTTTAGTTCGAAAATGATAAGTTATAGAAAAGTGATATTTCATATTTTAGAAGCGTTTATATCAGAGATGTCAAAGCAAATTTTAATAAAAATTGGAAAACCAGAAGAGCCACTTTATACCTTACATTTTAAATCAAGTGTTTTCCATGTTTTTTCTATGGAAAGTGAAAAGTTTGCCAAATCGTTTATTTTCCTCCATTTTCGCCTTCTCGTAGATAGAATATGCTTAGTCTTGCAAAACAATGTTTGTACTGAAACTAAAGGAAATTTTGCTGTGTACATTTTCATAAACAAACCTAAAAATGGAATGGAAAAATGCCTTGGGAATAAGCTAGAGGACAAAAACTGAAGACAATTCCAATGTTTGGTTGTTTTTTCAAGATGGTGGACGAAACAAAAGTTTATTCCTTGTGGCTCATCCATCCAAGACCTGCAACAACTCAGTTTTCCTTCCGGCCACTAGGGGTGCTATGGTTCTCTAACGGGCAGTCAGTTGGCAGCACGGCGAGCATAAGTTCACTTTTCGGAACGCGAAAAAAAAAAAAAAAAAAAAAAAAAAAAAAAAAAAAAAACCTGTAGCTCTACAACCCATGAAGAGTCTTCAGAAGGGCTCAGTACATATAGAGATTGGTACTGGTTCTAAGCCAAAGGCCGTGCAATGAGGTGATTAGGCCTTGATCACGCTCAGCCGCCAGGTTTTTCCCCACTATTGGAAATATATTGATTTTATAACGTCTATTCATTATTATATTTAAACATCGGCAGAAATGAAAAACATAAATCAATATTAGTTAAGTTCACGGAGTAGAGATTTGGGGCTCTACTAAACCATCAAATTCATCTCGTCTCCAATCCTTACAATCCAAAATCCTTCGAAAAATCCTCAATGCTCCTTATTTTGTCACAAATAAACTCATCCATAAAGACCTTAGTATTCCCTTTGTTGCTGACTTGGCCCGAACCAGGTACCACTCCTTTCATGACAAACTCCATTCCCACTCTAACCCACTAGTTTCAATCCTTGCTTCCTCTACAATCCCTGATAATCCTCCGAGACGTCTGAAAAGAAGATGGCCCCGAGACCTTCTTGTTTAACATAGTCTTTGGGGAGCTGCCAATGGGTAGTATCCCTACATATGAATCATGTCAACTTATCTTTTATCACATTTACTAAATGTATTTTATTATACAGTTGTAAATACCAATAAATATATTTAAAAAAAAAAGTTTAGTTCATTTGGTTGTTATTTTAAAGTAAAGTACAGATAATAGAGAATTTAATTTCCTTAATACTTCATTGCTATGTATGTATTTAAAAAAAAACTACAGTAATAAGAACGGTTTATTACTATTTTATATTTCAAATGAACTATTTAAATTATATTTTAAAGTTAAATTAAGTTTTAACAGAAATCTCATTCAGTTTACAGTGAAAAATCCGTTTTTAAGAAATAATATTAAATTTGAAATAATAAATAACGATGTTAGCTTATGGATTTATAACAACTTAGTTACAATCGGTCTGAATATTGTTTTTACAATCTTGCGTACTTAATGGAAGAATATAATTTTCAAGATCCCGTACATTTACCTAATATAATCTCTCTTATACCAATAACATGTGTTAATAAGTTTATTGGCTTTCAACAACTTAATATAACCTTGTACGATTCCATTTACCGTCTTTTAACTATTCTAAAATCTTTCGCTTTCCATCTCTATGTTACTACATATATTTCAGGATTTATTTTTTAATGACTTGGTTAGAGAAAATTATTTTTCCCGTTTACAGAAAAGCTAAATTGTTATGTATTTTACTTATAAAATTTCGGGAAAAGATGCCCTTAATGATGGTGAAACCATATCAAATACCACAAGACTGTTTAGAAGGAGTTAGCGGAAACCAAAATGGCGTTATCATTTTATATAGAGACATAGAGAGTTCATAAGTTTACGGGCTTCCAAGAACTTTATATTAACTTGTACGAGTTCTTACTGTTTATAAAAAGCGAAATTGCAATATGTTTTACATATAAACATTCAGGAATGAATGTCCAAAATGTTAGTGTAAAATACATCAAAATCTGTCTTGCTGTTCAGAAGGATTTCGCTGAAACAAAAATCGCGTAATCATTACTTAAATATATATATATAATTGAAAATAAAAAGCTCCCTAAATTTATGATATTTATCATAAGATCATTTTATTGTATAAATCTTTATTTTTTATTTGGTTTAAAAATAGTCTTTGTAAATATAATTAAAAGTTTTTGCCAAGAAAGTGAAGAATAATAGAAGAGAAAAAAACGTACTTCAATTGTTTTATGACTGCCTCGTGGCGAGACGAGTCTTAATGTAGCGTTTGAGCGGTGAAGCTGTGCCGGCCGTATATAGATCCAAGTCTCCCCTCACGTAACGTATTTCTTCATCTTCTCATCGTTTGTATATATATATATATATATATATATATATATATATATATATATATATATATATATATATATATATATATATATATACATATAAATTCTGTTTTATAATTATTTGTGGTGTATTAATTCTAAAACTGAATAATGTTTTCTTGAGGTACAAAGAAAAATTAATGTTTCTTGTAAATAATGGGGAAAATTATTATTTCTTTAATTGTAATTTACCCCCTCCTCCCCCCCAAAAAAAATACATAATTCATTCAGTTTCGAAGATGGATTGAAAAAAATATGTATAGAGTTAGTGAATCAGTAAAGCGCGATAAAACAGTGTTAAAATAATCAATTAATTGCCTATTTACAGTTATACCCTAATATAGTTATTTGGAAATAATAAAACGTTGTGTCATAATTTGCAGCATTTTTTAATTAATCTCAGTTCAACTAACAGAAAACTGTATACAAATTTTATGTCATGAACATTAAATGTTTATCAAGTTAAATACTTATTATTCGGCCGCCGTTTTAATACTAATCGGCTGACATTTGATTTTTCATTTAAACAGTTTATTATTAAAAATAAATGAAGACTTCAACTTCAAACTTGTGAGGGCTGAGGAGGGTCACAATATCTCAGGATCACTCCACGCCCGAAACATCAAAACGAATATTTATACTTCCACAAAGTGTTGGAATACTCAAGCCGTCTGTCATTTGCTAAGCGCCCTACCCTCTGAGACTCCCTTTGAAGCAGAACATAATATAGTAAAATATGGTACAATGGGTTATTTTAACGAAGGGAGTAGATGCCTAAAATTCTGTATCGTTGCCAAGGGTAATGAACAGTCCCAAAATAATATGTTTTAAGTACTTCTATTAGTCATGCGTGGTGGATTTCTATGCCCCAGTTCTGAGGATGTGTATACAATTACATTCTGATGATCAGCTGTTAAGTGTAAATTGTAATACATATGTGTATGTATATATATATATATATATATATATATATATATATATATATATATATATATATATATATATATATATATATATATATATATATATTGTATACGCTGACCTATCCGTGAAGGAACAGTACTTTCAAGTGATAACTCAAAATTGAGGGTGGTTCGAATAAAAAAAATTAGTGGACTGTATAGGTTTAGAAAATAAAAATAATGAAAGCAAACGACGAATCACAATACATTAAATAGACTAAAATACATATAAACAAGATAAGAAACAAATTAACCTAATAAATTGATATGAGAAAAGATAAGAAACAATTTTTTTTTTTTTTTATTGAGATATATTACAATTTGTTACAAAATGAACAATAAAAATATTGATAAGAGACCACATTCATTCTATATATACAGAAAATAATAATAATGGTCAAATTACATAAAATAGAACATAAATAAATTCATATATATACAATAAAATAAATAAAAAAACAAAACAAATCGAAACAAAAACCTATTATTGAGATAAATAAAAAGTTGGCAAATAAATAAACATCTAACACACAATCTTAACTATATATATACAATTGCTAAAGGGACCCCAGCAAGCGCTTTTCCCTCCACTTGTGGAGGAAAAAGCGGAATCCAAGAGATCCCAGCGCCTCTATCTCAGCCGCATCACTGGTCTGAGCCAGTGGAGGCTGAGTTAGGGCGCTGTAGACACAAACATAACGTACATGAGTGGAGGATCTGACCAGTGTCAGAACTCCAGTTTAAATGTTTACAATACGTCTCGTGGGCACTGCCGTTTCAATCTTCGAGGAGGATTGTAGGGATGGGTGGTGCTGGATAGGGTTTGCGCTAGAGGGTTAGGATGATGACTAAGGTTCTGATGAAATTTAGAAAATTTGGATGGTACCAGGTCTAAAACAAACGGAATATTAAGGTCATGGTGTAGGGTACAGTTGGTAACGTAATAAGGAGCATTAAATATTGTTTGGAGGACTTTGGATGCGTTTGATGTAAGAATGTTTAGTTGTCCCCACAGTTTAAGTCCGTAGGTCCATATAGGTTTCAGTACTGTCTTGTATATTAGTAATTTGTTGTCAACTGAAAGATGAGATTTTCTGTTTAGTAGTCTGTATAACGGGCCGAATCTGCGGTTGAGTTCTTTTCTTTTTAGTCTTGTATGTGGGTTCCACGTCAGTCTTTTGTCTAGTAAAAAGCCGAGATACCGGACTGTGTCTGAGGAAAGAAGCGGTATGGAATTGAAATTAACCATTGGACAGGATTTGCGTCGAAGGGTGAATGTGACGTGAGTGCATTTGCTTTCGTTCACCTTAATTCGCCAAGCATTGCACCAGACTTCGACAAGGGAAAGGTGCTTTTGGAGATTTAGCGATGCTGCTTCAGGATCGGAGTTGGATGACAAAATGCCGGTATCATCAGCAGATGTTGCCAGAAAGGTATCGGGATCGGTAGGGATATCGGCGGTGTAGAGGATGTAGAGGACGGGTCCTAAGACGCTGCCTTGAGGAACACCGGCCTCAACAGTATAATGTTTGGAAAATTCGGAACCACTACGAACTCGGAAGGAGCGGTTTGATAAATAGGATCGGAGGATTAGGTATAAGGATTGAGGTAAATGGGTTTTGAGCTTATAGAGCAGTCCCGGGTGCCACACCCGGTCAAAAGCTTGAGCTATGTCCATAAAGGCACCCGAACAATACTCCTTGCACTCAAGGGCGGAGGAAATGTGGTCTACAACTCGGAGTCCTTGGTGAACCGTGGAATGTTGAGGACGAAATCCAAACTGATGTGAAGGAAAATTGTGAAATGTGGCTAGGATTCGTTTTAATAGGAGTTTTTCGAAGATTTTGGAGAGGATCGGGAGCAGGCTAATACGTCTGTAAGATGAAGTGCTGTTAGAAGGTTTGCCTGGTTTTAAGAAAAGGATGATAGTTGAATGTTTCCATATGAGAGGGAAATAGGTAGTGCGTAGGATACAGTTGTAGATATGCAAGAAATGTAATGGCTTGGGGAGGAAGTTGTCTTAAGATCTGAGGAGTAAGGAGGTCGTATCCTGGGGATTTACGGAGAGGAAGCTTTTTAAGAAGATATTTAACCTCAGATGGATTAACTGCTTTAGGTGGTAAGGATAGTGGTATTGGTGACATAAGGAACTCTTCAACTGTTGCAGTATGGGTTGGATTGAGCTCAGAATCAGGAGTGAAAACTTCGGAAAGGTGCTGTGCGAATTCCTCGGCTTTATCCTTGTCGGAAGCAGCCCAGGAATTATCACAGCGCCGGAGAGGGTGGGAAATGGTGTGGGATTTTAGAATTCTCATCGTGACATTCCATAGGGAATTGTCACGAGTCGAGAGAGAGGAGAGGTAGGAATTGTAGGATTGGGAACGGAATATCGCCAACTCCCGTTTTAATTTTCTACAAAGAAAGTTGTAACAGCGGCGATCTTCTGGGTGGCGGGTGCGTTGCCATAATGATCTGGCTCGGCGTTTGGTGTTGATGAGGTCCTTCAGGTGTTGTGGTAAATGGCTTTTGTTAGGAATTCTTTGGGATTGTTTGGAAGAGGAGGCAGTCCAGGCTGTTTGTTGAATCGTGGTTGTAAAGGAATATACGGCATCATCAAGGTCAGTTTGGGTTTTGAGAGGTACTCTGAGGTCAATATCATTGATGAGGATTTCGCAGAAGAGGTTCCAGTTGAGAGGGTCTCTAATGAATGACGGTGGGAAAGGTTTCGGAATAGGAGTTATGGATACATTTAGGATTAATGGACTATGATCAGAGGATAGTTCATCAAGGCGAGTTACGGAATAGTTCAGGGAGCCTAATCCGCTGTGGATGAAGAAGTCGAGGATGTCAGGATTACGGTTAGGATCTGTCGGCCAGTAGGTAGGAGAATCGGGAGGTAGGAGATGAAAGCCTCGGGAGTTGAGTGCAGACTGCAACGTCCGTCCACGAGAATTGGTGGTTCTAGAACCCCACTGTTGATTCTTTGCGTTTAAGTCGGCACCCAAAATGAAGTGATTTCCCAAGGAGTTGAGGAAGGATCCAAATTGGGCAGAGGAAATGGGATGTTTAGGAGGGCAGTATGCTGATGCGATATTAAGCGGAAAGGAAAAGGTTTTGATTACAATGGAAGTTGCTTGTAGGTAATCGTGGGCGGGAAGTGGGTGTAAGTGACGGGATCGGCGGACAATGACAGCAGTACCGTAATGGGCTTTGCTGTCTGGATGGTCTGTCCGGTATGTTGTATATTCTGGTATTTTGAAGTACTGTGTAGTGGTTAGTCAAGTTTCAGTAATGAGTGCAACATCAACGTTTTTGTCTTGCAGTACGGTTGTAAATTCGTCAGTGTGAGTTCAAACACCATTTGCGTTCCAAAGGAGAATGGATAAGGAATTAGGTGAGGTCATTTATGGTTTTTGTAAAGCAGGAATGAGATTTGATACAAGGTTCGTAAGGAGTGATATTAGAGGCATAACAAGGGATTTGATTTCGGAGATAAAGGATGTCATCAAACTGGTAAGGTCTGTGGCGTTTGAAGGAGGAGGAATATGAGAGATTTGTGGTGGATTAGGATTTTTAGGTTTGGTTACATTTTGAGAAAGAGGTATATGTGGAATGGATTGAGGTACATTCTGTAGTTCCGGCAGGGCCACGGCTTCGGTACTTTGATTCCCACCTCCAAGTAGGTGGGCAAATGATACATTGGCATCAATAAGTTTAGAGGGTTCTCTTCTGGTGCTTGCATGTCTTGTTGTTTCATCCAGTACTTGAGGGTTTTGAAACCTGGTCCTGAGTTCCTTATAGATTTGGCATCCTTTATAGTTGGCCGGGTGGTCCTTGAGGCAGTGAGCACATACAGCGGGTGTTGATTTTGGTTTCGTACATTCCACAGATCTGTTCTGTTCACCGCATTTCAAGCAGCGTGGTATGTGATGACAATAACTTTTAGTATGACCATATTCTTGACAGTTATGGCACTGAACTATCTCCTTCTTTATGTAAGGTTTTTCAACTCTTACGCTGGTACAGTACAATCTATTGAGGTCATAGATTTGTTCAACTCCTTCCGATGGCTCCAAGTCCACGAAAAAGAGAGGTAGTGGAATTTTATCCTTTAGGACGTTAGTGACTTGCCGCACTTTATAGCCCATCTCCGTTAGTTCTTCTTTAATAGCTTCAACTGGTGTCGAGGGGTGTAAGTTTCTGATTACAACCCTTAAAGCTCTCTCTTGGCGTAGCTGATAGGTATGGAAATCTGCTTTGGTTTCAGTTAGATATTTCACTATTTTTCTATATGTCTCGGCAGTAGTAGGAGATATTTTGGTATCATTGATTCTACTCATACAGTAGTAGCTAGTAGATTCGGTAATTTTGTTCAATTGCGCACACAGCAACTGGAATTGTCTAATATTTTTGACAAATATTGGAGGAGGCCGTGGTTCACTGGGTATAGGAGTAGATTCCATGTTTTCTTTTTCATTATGTAAAATCTGAAAAGGATTTGGGGTGAAAAACGGTGATTCGTCAGTCATCCCTTGTGACGATGTGCCAGGTTGTGGTTCAGATTCTGAATTAGTACCCGAAGGGGTTGCTTGTAGATTTAATCTTTTATTAGTATCACGGCGGGGTCTTGGTTTTGTAGGTGACGGGATTGAACCACTAGATCTAGATCTTTTAGTTGAAGCTTTGGAGGACATTACTTGATGATAATATCGCATTTCATGTATAGAAAGTAATTAAATAATAACCAGATGTGGGAAAAAACAATAACTTAAAAAAGTTAAGCAAGACCAGCCTTGCCGAGCTATTGGCAATCAGCTGATAAGAAGAGGTGACTCAGCATTCACTTTACACTGTAAATTATAACACAACTTACCGTTGTTTGCTCCAATTATAACTGTTGTTGTTATCCTGAAGTCTGATGATGTTTTCAAGACTGTGCTGAAGTGAAATCCAACTGTAAAAGCAAGAAATCCGAGAGTCGACTTGAAATATGACTGCTATACTCACGCGCATGCGCAGAACTCAAGAAACAAATTAACCTAATTATATATTTAAACAGCTGAAAAATAAACCTAATTTAAATGTTGAAGAAAATATGAGAAACAAACTTAACTTAGTCAAATAAATACTCAAAAGATGTAAAAAATATATGAATCAAAATTAAACAGTTTTAAGAATGAAAATAAGGAAATTAAATGTTCCAATGGATATAGATAAGTTATATTCACGTGAAGATGTTCAGTTGAGTGTTGAAGAAAACGACCGCAGGGCGGCTTGGGCGAAGTCCTCTTGAGTGTTGAAAATGACCGCAGGGCGGCTCTTCCAAGTTCCAAGGGGAACGATGAGAAGATGAAGAAATACGTTTGCAAACGTTCAAAATTTCTTGAGAGGAGACTTGGACCTATATATACGGCACAGCTTCACCGTTCAGACGCTACATTAAGACTCGACTCGCCACGAGGCAGTAATATATATCCAACGGTTCTTTACGGATGTGAAAATTGTCCATTATATTAAATTTCTGGTTTGAAACAGGGGACTCCCTTTCACCTGTTTTATTTAATATAGCTTTTGAATATGTGATAGAAAAAGTGACGTGTACCGAGGTTTAAATAAAGGTGATAAGAATCCGGTTTTGGGCTCGGCGAGGATCGGATTCCGAGAAAGTTGGTATTCGCAGAACCCACGGGTAGGCGTCCGAAAGGTAGGCCGAAACGTCGATGGGAGGATTGCGTTAAGGCTGATCTCGGGGCTTGTGCTTGAACGGAGAACATTGGACGAGTATGTGCAGGCGGAGTTTGGTGGTATCGGCATCGAACCTTCGGGTTTGGTAAGCCTATCATTATTATAAATTTCTAGTATTGCTACTTCAATTCATTTAGAGCAATACATATTATCCAATAAACTTAAGAAACGATCGATTTTTTAACGTCGCCAAAAAAGAATAATATATTTATTGACAAACTCAAAATTGTTAAAAACTTCAATATTTCTGCACTTGCTTTGCCAAGCATGAGCGAAGAATACGAAGCAGAGTAGACGGGGCACAGTCGCAATGGCTGAGGTCAAAGTCCTCCAAAGTCACAGCCAAAAAAAAAGACCCGGCTTCACTCCCGCCTCTAAGTACACGTCTTGTCTTAAGGAAAAAAAGAAATGTATATACATATATAATTTCCCTCTTTTACTTTTTTGTTTGCATTATCTTCCCGGAGCGTAAAAAATAAACAGCTGTAGACATTTAGCGAGGAGGTTCTTTACGAGTGAGAAAAGATTTTTTTCAAATCGTCCACGCGTCTCGCCGAGCTGCGGTATGCACTCACTAATGTCATCCGCGCCAAGTTAATTTATGACTTCTTAACAAGAAATAATTCCTTGACATCCTCAATAAAACGTCTGAGCCATTGCTCATTCCAAGCAGGCGCAGGTACCTTCATTAATTGAGACGTTCATTTCCAAGGTGCGTTACCTATTCCAGGGAATTTTACAGGAAGCACAAAACATTTCTTAATTATTTATTATTAAACTAATTAATTTGATTCTTCAATATCAGAGATCTAAAAAATCTGGTGCGGGCAACACACGACTTTCACTTACCTCCATTTTTAAAATCAATGAAAGAATTTTCAAATACAGTTAAAGATAAAAATACTTGAAACTATTAAAGAAGGTGGTCCCGATGTCAGGTACTGGTTAAAGATCCCTATCCTAATAAAACCTGGATAGGCAAAATTTAGGACTCCCACTGTAGCATCGTCCGATTAGCCATAGTAGCATAAAGTGACGTTAAATAAATAAACAAACTATTAAAGAATTAATTAAATTGAATTTACATAGAAACATGTGTATTATTAAAAAATCTATTATATTATTATCTAAAATAATCAGTTAGTTTTATCTTATTTTCATCACTCTATATTAACTTTTAAAAGCTTGAGTATAAGATAATATTTTTCTAAAATCTTTAGCTTTCCAACGGTATATCATACATGTATATTACTGCTATTGTGTTCAAAAACAAAAAATTGCATTACAAAAATATTTGTTCTGTTTTCTCCTTTAGTTGGGTATCGAATTTATTAAATTTATATATTTACCTGTTTTTTATCAGCGTTAACAAGATAATCTAGTTATAATTATTGAATCAACAAAATTAAAGGTACTTTAGGGGAAGAAAATTTAAAATATCGGCATTTAAGCCCTGTCAGACCATTTTTATCCAAATAAAACCTACATGATATTAAAGCCCATTAAATTTTACATCGATATAGCGAGTTTAATCAAAATCGTCGGAACCGTTTTTGGGAAAATCGAAAAAAGGTGCAAAATGCATGGTATAAAGTGCCTCTTCTGGTAAGCTCATTTTGATGAAAAAAGTTTTGTCACGTCTCGGGCGTATAGTCGTCTTAAATATGAAATTTCAGTTTCATAGGAGTTACCGTTTCCGCCCGGGAGTTACCACACACACACACACAGACACACATACACACACACACACACACACACACCAGACCTTTTTGCGGGACTTGGTTATTTGCACTCAGGGGACCCTAAAACGTGTATTTCCGTTAAAACTGGAATTCGAAAATTTTCACGATCGCAATACTTCCCCTTACTATATATAGTAAGTGAAAGTAAAAATTTTCTCTCTACCCATTGGCAATCAGACTATGGTGTCCTGTGAATTTTGTGTTTCACTTAAGGTTAATAAATCCCACGATGTGATGAGACAGTTATCAAGCGCAAATTCTATTTATGGTACTTTTTTTTTTAATTCTTGCCTTTTCGCATTCTTGATTAGCCAACGAAGATAGGTTTGTTTCGACCTTTTTGAAGCTAGTTAAATGACTAAGTTAGGTACGGAGTAAGATTGGAGGCACCTTCAGGCTGTGCAACAATAGTATTGGGTTGTGTCACATGAAATGTCCGGTTTCAAGGTAAGGGATTTTTATCAAAAATACAATATGAAAACAAGATAATTTTATTCCAAGTATTTACTTTCTTTTTCTACACATTTTTCCCAACGTGACACCAATTTTTTTATCCCCGAACTGAAAAACTCTGAGCTTTGAAGTGAAACAACTGGACACAAGTTCCGCAATTCCGCGTTGTGCAACCTCCTAAACTCCCCAGTGGCCTCACCTCTCTTCGGACCAAATATTGTACGCAGTACCTTATTTTCGAAAACCTTAAGGCTTTGTTCATCCTTCAAAGTAAGCGGCCACGTTTCACATCCGTAAAGAACCGTCGGAAGAATAATAGTTTTATAATATTATCTCTAGTAATTTTGCATATTTAAGAACCAAACAAAAACTAAAATGATGATGAGAGTATTGTATATATGATTTTGGTCCTTACAACACATTAGTTAAGTAGCCACGGAAATGGTTTAAAGAAATCACGAAAAATTACATCAACTGAAACCTCTTGCGGTTGGTTGGCCTAGGTCGGAGAAATAGTCAAACACCAACAAACAAAAATCTGGAACCTCGACATTTTGTGCTAAATCTCTTCTTTTGTTTGCTTCGTACGGACAATACGTTGAGAGTTCTCTCCCAAAACACTTTGCACTCGGCACAAGGCCTATGACAGGATCATACGCCGGAATTCCAAACCGGTTTTGTACCGAATATATATAAGGCCCTACTAGCTTCTAAAGCCTTGCATTCATAACTGTACGAAGGGTCAACGAATCCCATTCTATATTTCTAATTACCTCTGCAGTATAAAAAATCTGGTGCGGGAAACACACGACTTTCACTTACCACGACTGTTAAAATTAATTAAAAAACTATTAACTATAATTCGAAAATCAGCTGATGCGCTCGATGATAACAGTCATACGTTACATCGTCTCTCAGATTTTTGCTTTTTTCAGTAGGAATTCGCTTGAATTCAGTCTGGAGAACATCACTAGACCTCAGGAATACTACGGCAGTGAATATTGGAGAAATGTCGGTAAGCAAAGTTATAATTTACTTTGTACAATCACGAAAAAGTGAAAGGAGGGTCACTGATGAGCTGATTGCCGCTAGCTCGGCAAGCTCGGGCTTGCTTTTCTTTTACTTATCTTTCTTTTATCTTTAATTCTTATCTCATTATTTATTTATTATTATTATTTTCTTAATCAATGAGATATTTTCATCAAGTCATGTCCTCAAAGTCCGCAAGTAAAAGATCTAGATCTGCAGGTTCGAACTCGTCTCCCACAAAACAGAGACCCCGCCGTGAACAAAATAAAAAAATGATTCCACCAGCGACCACGTCAGCTACCTCATTAGGATCTGAACCACAGCCCAGCACATCATCACAAAGAATAACTGATGAATCCCCGTTTTTTACACCGAATCGATTTCAAATCCTCCAAAATGAAAAAGAAACCATGGAATCTTCTCCTATACCCAGGGAACCACTACCTCCACCAATATTTGTTAAAATATTAAAAATTTTAAACTTATGTGTGCGCATTTAAACAAAGTAACTGATCCTAATAGTTATTATTGTATAAGTAGAACCAATGATACTAAAATATCTCCGACTACTGCTGAAACCTACAGAAAGATTGTGAAATATCTGACTGAGACCAAAGCTAACTTTCATACTTATCAGCTGCGCCAGGAGAGAGCATTAAGGGTCGTAATCAGAAACCTACATTCCTCAACACCCGTTGAAGCTATCAAAGAAGAACTGACAGAACTAGGATTCCAAGTGAGGCAAGTCACCAACGTTCTAAAAGATAAAAGTCCACTGCCTCTATTCTTCGTGGACTTGGAACCATCAGCAGGAGTCGAAAATATCTATGACCTCAGTAGACTCTACTATACCCGTGTAAAGGTATAAAACCTTACACAAAGAAAGACATTGTTCAGTGCCATAACTGTCAGGCATATGGTCATACCAAAAGTTATTGCCATCACATACCACGCTGTGTGAAATGCGGTGAACAGCATAAAACAGAAGAATGTACAAGATCAAGATCTATACCCGCTGTATGTGCTCTGTGCCTCAAGGACCACCCGGCTAACTACAAGGGATGTGAAATCTACAAGAAACTCCGAACCAGATACCAAAAACCTCAGGATACGAATGAAACAGCTGCACCAACCAGAAGCAGAAGAGAACCATCTAAACTTGTAAATTCTAACGTGTCATTTGCCCACTTGCTTGGAGGTGGAAACCAGAATCATGAAGTCGAGGCACTGCCGGAACAACGTTTTCCTCAACAATCTCAATCTATTGTACAACAATCTACTTCTCAAAGTTTACCTAATCTTCAAAAAACTCCTCAACATCAAATTTCTCATATCCCTTCACCATCAAACGTCACAGATCTTACCAGTCTAATGACATCGTTCATCTCCGAAATCAAATCTCTTGTTATGCCGCTTATATCACTCCTTACAAATCTAGTATCAAATTTAATCCCTGCCTTGAAAAATCCTTAAATGAATTCACCTAACTCCTTATCCATTCTCCTTTAGAATGCGAATGGTGTTAGAAATCATACTGACGAACTGACAGCGCTGTTGCAAGACAAAACAATCGATGTTGCACTTATAACTGAAACAAGACTACCGACTAAACAGTACTTCAAAATACCGCAATACATGACATACCGTACTGACCACCCAGACGGCAAAGCCCATGCCGGTCTGCTATCATTGTCCACCAATCCCTCTCTCATCATTTCCTCCCACTTCCCACCTATGATTTCCTACAAGCCACAGCCATAGTAATCAAGACTTTTTCCTTTCCGGTAAACCTCACATCTGCATATTGCCCTCCTAAACATTCCATTTTCAATTCCGAATTTGTATCCTTCCTGGATTCCTTAGGAAATTGCTTCATTCTGGGTGCAGACTTAAACTCCAAGCATCAGCAGTGGGGTTCCAGAACCACGAATTCTCGGAGACGAAATTTGCTGTCTGCACTCAACTCCCGAAATTTTAATATCCTGCCTTCTGACTCCCCTACCTACTGGCCAACCGATCCTAACCGATCCTGACATCCTCGACTTCTTTATCCACAGCGGATTAGGCTCCCTCAACTTGTCTGTAACTCGCCTTGATGAACTATCCTCAGACCATAGTCCACTAATCCTAAAAGTATCGCACACTCCAATTCCAAAACCCATTCCACCATCATTCATCCGAGGCCCTGTCAACTGGAACCTTTTCCGCCAAATCCTGACCGATAATATTGACCTCAGAGTAACCCTCAAAACCCCAGATGACCTAGATAATTCCGTCTATTCCTTTACCACCGCCATCCAACAAGCTGTCTGGACTGCCTCCTACCCTAAACACTCCAATATAAATCCTCACCAAAATCATTTTCCACAACACATTATAGACCTCATCCATATCAAACGCCGAGCAAAATCATTATGGCAGCGCACCCGACACCCAACAGATCGCCGCTCCTATAACTTCTATTGTAGACAATTGAAGAGGGAGTTGGCGACCTTCCGTTCCCAGTCCTTTAATTCCTACCTCTCTTCTCTATCAGCTCGTGATAATTCCCTGTGGAATATCACGAAAAAGATCCTAAAATACCATCAAGTTTCCCATCCTCTCCGACGTTGTGATGACTCCTGGGCTGCGTCTGATGAAGATAAAGCCGAGGAATTCGCCACACACCTCTCCAAAGTTTTCACTCCTCACCCGGAATCCCACGCCAATCACACCGCAACAGTGTAAGACTTTCTTATGTCACCAATTCCACTTTCCCTACGTCCTAAAGCTATTAATCCCTCTGAGGTCAAATATCTTCTCCAAAAACTGACCCTCCGTAAATCTCCTGGACACGATCTCCTTACTCATCAGATCCTCCGACAACTTCCGCAGAAAGCTATTATATTCCTTACTTATATTTACAACTGCATCCTACGCACCACCTATTTTCCTCTGTTATGGAAACATTCCACTATCATTCTTTTTCTAAAACCAGGCAAACCTTCCAACAACACTTCATCCTACAGGCCTATTAGTCTACTCCCCATCCTCTCAAAAATCTTCGAAAGGCTTCTTCTTAAACGTATCCTACCCATATTAGAATCTCAAAATCTTCCTTCCCATCAGTTTGGATTCCGTCCTCAGCATTCCACAGTTCAACAGGGGCTCCGAGTTGTATACTATATTTCCTCAGCTCTTGAATGCAAAGAGTATTGTTCTGGTGCGTTTCTGGACATTGCGCAAGCTTTTGACCGGGTATGGCACACTGGATTACTCTTCAAGCTGAAAACCCATTTACCCCAGTCTCTATACCTCATTCTCCGATCCTATCTCTCAAACCGTTCCTTCCGCGTTCGCTGTGGTGTAGAAATTTCTAACCTTTATCCCGTTGAGGCCGGTGTTCCTCAAGGCAGCGTCTTGGGACCCGTCCTCTACATCCTTTACACTGCTGATATTCCTACACATCCTGATACCTTTCTGGCAACTTTTGCAGACGACACCGCCATCTTATCATCCAGTTCCAATCCTGAAACAGCATCCTTAAACCTGCAAAGACACCTTTCTCTAATCGAAGACTGGTGTAATGCTTGGCGCATTAAGGTGAACGAAGCCAAATGCAAACACGTGACCTTCACTCTTCGACGAAACTCCTGTCCGCCAGTTTATTTCAACTCATTACCAATTCCTCTATCAGATACAGTCTGGTATCTTGGCTTACTGTTAGACAAAAGATTGACTTGGAACCCACATACAAGACTTAAAAGACAAGAACTCAACCGACGATTCGGACAGTTATACCGACTACTCAACAGAAAATCTGAACTTACAGTTGACAACAAATTATTAATCTACAAGACAATACTGAAGCCCATTTGGACCTACGGACTTGAACTGTTGGGGGGAATTTTCCAAATTCCACCAGAATCTCATTCATCATCCTAATCCTCTAGCTCAATCCCTATCCAGCTCCATTCATCCATACAACCCACCTAGAAGGTTGAAACGGCAGTGGCCCCGCGACCTTTTGTAAATATATTGGAGTTCTAGCACTGGCTAGATTCTCCACTCAATGTGATGTACGTATGAGTGTGTGTATGTGTATATAGGTATAAGTGAATTCTTGACTATTGTATTGATTCATTACTGTGTATATATTTTATTGTAATTTTATGCCGTGTAAATATTGTATGAATGTAGTATGTATGATATCTTTCAGCACTACTATTAATGTCCAAATTGGGACAGATTGTAATTTTACTCAATAAAAATTGTTGTTGAAAAAAAAAAAACTATAATTCAATTTAGAAAATATTTTAAGATGATTTTAATAAAACGAGATTTCATTTTGGTTGGAAACATATGATTTAGATTAAATAATATAACTATATTAAATTGTTAATCAGTAATAAATGTATTCCCTATTCGTCACTTTATATTACCTTTTATAACTTTTTTTATCAGATAATGTTTTTTTAAAAATCTTTAGCTTTCCAACGGTATATCACACATGTATATTACTGTTCTTATGTTCAAAAACAAAAAATTGCAATAAAAATATATTTTTTCTGTTTTCTTCTTTAATTATTTTTCATAATGATGGAGTTTTGTTGACCGTAGAGAAATTAGATGAGGAAGATGGTTGGGGGTGCGGTCATAAATTAAAACCACACAATTAAAAATAACTCTTATTTTTATTATGTGCCGACGTTTCGGTTTTTATTATGTATGAATGGAAGTAGACATAATTGAGATGATAATATTGTAATGAGAATATATAAATAGAGACTCAGTAAATGAAAAAAAATGATAAAGGAAAAATATGTGAACAATTAAAATTTTAAATATTAACAATTATGAGTTGATATATGACGGTAATATATTAAAAACATAGTTAAGAGTATAGGTAATATATAAAAAAATATAGTCATTACAAAAGAGAAACAGTATGAATAAAAAATAATAATTTAAATTTTAAAATAATGTAATATTAAACTAATAATTATATGTCAGGATATGTAACGGAGAAATATATGAGTATGGAAAGGGGGAGAAAGAAATGGGCGATGAAAAAAGACCCTTATAAATAAGAAAAAATACTTACACGACGTGCAAGCGTTGCCTACGAAGTGATGTTTCTCAGTTTAAAAAACGCTCATTGCGTGGAACGGAAAATATGAGGTCAAAAGACTGACAAACATAACTTGTCACTAGCTTATTCCCAAATATTAAATTTAATAAAGCATCCCTAGCTCATTTTTTAAACAACCATCTGATCATCTCTTCATAATTTTATTTTTATTTATTTATTATCAATTTTTTATTTATATATTTATTTAATTTTCGTACTCCCCTTTTTTATTTATTTATTTGTTTACCTACTAGATTACTGTTTATTTATCATTTCCTTCGACAGCTCCTTATCGTCATTCGTTATTACCTTATCATCATTCATCATTTATTATCGTCATCCGTTATTACTTAAAATCTTTTAATCTTTACCTCGTCACTATTTCTTACAATTTTATCAAATACTCATAAGTAATAACTCAAGTACTCTCAAGTAATGACTTTTGGCTATTTTTTAACAATCGAATAAGTAAACATAACTTAGCTTCTTGGAATTTTCCTAACGGACATTCTAGTTTTCATATTTTCCGTTCCACGCAATGAGCGTTTTTTAAACTGAGAAACATCACTTCGTAGGCAACGCTTGCACGTCGTGTAAGTATTTTTTCTTATTTATAAGGGTCTTTTTTCATCGCCCATTTCTTTCTCCCCCTTTCCATACTCATATATTTCTCCGTTACATATCCTGACATATAATTATTAGTTTAATATTACATTATTTTAAAATTTAAATTATTATTTTTTATTCATACTGTTTCTCTTTTGTAATGACTATATTTTTTTATATATTACCTATACTCTTAACTATGTTTTTAATATATTACCGTCATATATCAACTCGTAATTGTTAATATTTAAAATTTTAATTGTTCACATATTTTTCCTTTATCATTTTTTTTCATTTACTGAGTCTCTCTTTGTATAATCTCATTACAATATTATCATCTCAATTATGTCTACTTCCATACTTTATAACTATCATCTTAATTTTGTTTATTTCCATACTTCATAACTGTCACCTTATTTCCATACTTTATAATTGTCATCTTATTATCATTTCACATTTAATATTATTTATGTTCCCATAATTTATTACTGTCATATTATTATTATATACCTAACGCATTATTAAGTCTAATTACATTGGTTGTTATCTTGTTTCTTTTAGCCCTGATGAAGGCCCACATTGTAGGCCGAAACGTCGGCACATAATAAAAAAACTCTAATTTTTAATTGTGTGGTTTTAATTTATGACCGCACCCCCAACCATCTTCCTCATTTAATTGTTTTTTCAAATTTGCTTGCATATTTTTTACAAACTTGCATATTTCGCTGTAAAATTAAAGGTACTTTAGGGGTAGAAAATTTAAAATAATTGTATTTAAGCCCTGTCAGACTATTTCAATCAGAATGAAACCTCCACAATGTTAAAGCCCATGAAATTTTACATCGATATAGCCAGTTTAATCAAAATCGTTAAAGCCGTTAAGGAGAAAATCGTAAAACTGTGAAAAATGCATGGTATAAAGTGGCTCTTCTGTTGAGCTGATTTTGATGAAAAAGGTTTTGTAACGTCTCGGGCGTATAGTTGTCTTAAATATGAAATTTCAGTTTCATAGGACTTTCCGTTTAAGTACGGGAGTTACCACACAAACAAACACAGACCTTTTTGCGGGACTTGCTTATTTCCCACTCAGGGGATCCTAAATCGTGTATTTGCGTTGAAAACTGGAATAAAAAAATTTTCACGATCGCAATACATTTTCTTATCTAAGTATTCCATGTATAGTTAAGTGAAAGTAATAATTTAAATAAAATACTTTGAAATATATTATCTTCGGTGATAAGATCCTTTACTGAAGTGCTGGAGGCAACCTAGCAAAAACGTTTTGACCAAGGCTATCAGTTCAGGAGTCAAGAGACATCTATTGAAGGGACTGAGATACAGCGACAGATATCCTTAAGCTCGTCTCTTGTTGTGTGTCCTCATAGCATGTACTTACTAAAAGCTAAAACTTTTTTTTATTTATTTATTTATAGTAATTTACAACTGTATTAAAGAGCACAATAAGTAAATATGAGGAATGAAAAAAAAAAAAAATAATAATAATAATAGGCTTAGCGAACCCGAAGGTTCGATGCCGATACCACCAAATTCCTCCTACACAGACTCGTCCAATGCTCACCATTCAAGCCCAAGCCCCCGAGATCAGCCTTAACGCAATCCTCCCATCTCCGCTTCGGCCTACCTTTCGGACGCCTACCAGTCGGATCAGCAAATACCAACTTTCTTGTCATCGAGCCCAACAACTTTACTCGCCCATTTGAGTCTCCGCAATGCAATCAGCTCAATTATATTCACAGGATGCAAGTTCCGCAATTCCGCGTTATGCAACCTTCTAAACTCCCCAGTGGCCTCATCTTTCTTTGGACCAAATATTTTACGCAATACCTTATTTTCGAAAACCTTAAGCCGTTGTTCATCTTTCAAAGTAAGTGGCCACGTTTCACAACCGTAAAGAACCGTTGGAAGAATAATAGTTTTATAAAGAAAAAAAAAAAAAAAAAAAAAAAAAAAAAAAAAAAAAAAAAAAAAAAAAAAAAAAAAAGTCATGAAAATGTCTTGAGAAAGAACTAACCAGTGGTAGCACTTCACTAACTATTTTAACTCAGTAGGTCCCGAGGCCGCCTTCTTTTCAGTCGCCTTGGAGGGTTATCAGGGATATCTGAGGAAGATAAATTACGGACAAGTGGGTTTGTTTGGGCAGGGAGTTTGGAATGGAAAGAGGAGTATATATCACGGGCTATGTCTGCAACAAATGGGATGTTAAGGTCATTATTAATCAGTTGATTTGTAACAAATTAAGGAGCATTCAGGATTTTGGATTGTAAGGACTGAATGCGGGAGGAATTAGAAGGTTTCGTAGAGCTCCAAAGCTCGATTCCATATTTCCAAATAGGTCTGATAATAGTGATGTAAATGAAAAGCTAAAACTAATTTATGAAAGGCATTTATTTAGATAGCCATGAACAAGTAAAATACTAATCATTATCTCATACGATACTTTTGACCTTAAACCTCATCATTTTCGAAATGTTAGAAAATGACCATTTTAGATTTCTGATAGTGCAGTAGTCACCTGTCGGCGATCGCTAGCAATTATATCTGTTGAATTTGTCTGTCTAGACCATGTCTGATTCTTAATAAAAGTCATTATTCCAGAAATATTTAACGTGAAAGAAATTTTTATTTTTATATTTATTAATTTATTGAAATTTACAACTGTATTAGTAAATACATCAAGTAAATTGGCTCATAATATAGATAATATACATGAAGAGAAACTGCCCATTGGCAACACTTCACTAGGTAATCTACACTAGAAGGTCTCGAGGCCATCTTCTTTTCAGACGCTTCGGAGGATTGTCAGGAATGGAAGAGGAAGCAAGGTTTGATACCTCATACGGGCCAAATGAGCAACATATGGGATATTAAGGTCTTTATGGATGAGTATGTTGGTGACAAAGTAATGAGCATTGAGGATTTTTCGCAAGATTTTAGTTTAGTAGAGCCCCAAAGCTCAACTCCGTACGTCTAGATAGGCCTTATGATGGTGATATAGATGTGCCTTTTGTAGTTAAGTGGAAGGTTAGAGCGTCTGTCCAGTAACTGTTGAAGTAAGCGAAAGCGGCGGGCAGTTTCTTGTTGTTCATTTTTGTGTGCGGATTCTAAGTTAGTCGTTTGTCAAGTAGGAGTCCTAAATAGCGGATCTGTCCAACCGGGTCTAGCGCAATATTATTAAAGAAATTTTAGGGCAGGGTGTCATAGGTTTACGACGAAGAAAGAAATTTAAAATTATTGCTCTATAATCTATACCCGTGAACATCATCCGCGCAACACCTGTTAGGAACTACTGGTTGTAGGAAGTTTCATTTAAAATGAAAGTAATGTATTTGTACTTCCACACAGTCGAATAAAAATGCACTTAAATAAACTTATACAAAAATATATTGATGGCATAAAGGCTTTAAGAATTCTTAATTTCAGAGTAGACAGGGTCACAAGTAGGCTGAGAAAACTTTTACTAATGGAAAGATAATCCAGGATATTGAAGGCTAATTATAATATTATTATAAAAAATATTATCATTATTATTATTAAAAGATTAAATGAACAGCTGGGCATATTTAAAATAAAAAAAACCAACCCTTGGCAAAAGGTCCGATAGATAAATACACACAAAAAAAAAAAAAAAAGACAAAAGGAATGATTCGGACGAAGTCTTCAATCATCGGGAGTGGGATTTCTGCTGCCGAATAATAAAAGGGAGAAAATATTTTCAGAATCAGCGGCATCAAAAGCTTTAGCGATGATAAATATCAAAGAGGTAGTAAAGAAAATCCCACTCATAGAGCTTCCAATAATGAAATGAACCAATTCATTTAGAAGTTTATGTAAGAAAATAAACAATAAAAAAAAAATTGTCCTTCCACATCCATAATAATGCATCAACAAATGAAATAAACCAATTCATTTAGGAGTTTATGACATAAAATAACAACGAAAAAGAAAACCTGGTGCGCGCAACGCTAACCTCTGTTGTTAAAATCAATTTAAGAATATTTAAAGTGTATATCTATTATATTATTATGCACAAAAATCAGTTAGTTTAACAGCTTTTCATCACTATCCATTACATTTTACAATTTCGTGTTTTAGATCATACTGTTTCGTTCAAAATATATATTATACATTTATATTACAATTCTTATGTTCAAAACCACAAAAATTGCATCAAAAAAAATTTTTACTTGTTCTTTTTTAGTTCATTATCAAATTCGCTAAACTTGTATATTTAGTCCTTATTTATAATGCTAACAAGATGATATGGTTAAATTTTTAAAATTACAAAATAAAGGTACTTTAGAGGAAGATAATATAAAATATTGGCATTTAAGCCCGATCAGACTATTTCAATCAAAATGAAACATACATCAAATTGAAGCTTATTAAATTCTACATTCATATAGTGAGTTAGATCAAAATCGTTAGAGCCGTTTTCATAAAATCGTAAATAGGTGCAAAATGCATGGTCTATAGTGATTCTTCTGATTAGCTTATTTTAATGAAGAAGTTGCTGTAACATCTCAGGCGTATAGTTTCGTACACAGACCTTTTAGCGGGACTTGGTCATTAGGACTTAAAGAGACCCTAAAGCGTGTGTTTCGGTGAAAACTGGAATTCGAAAATTTTGAAGATGTTAATACTTTAACTTACTATATATTTAATATTGAGATAAGTGAACGTAAAAAGGATTGTATCTCTATCCGTATATAAAGAATTTTTGGTTGAGCCGCTTTTAACATGATTCGTAGTATAGTATAAATTTAACACTCGTGCAAGATAATGAATGCTCATTGAAATCAAGCTCTGAAGCCCCATAAAAAAATGCTGGGTTTATTAGAGCTAAAGAAATAACTTAGCTTTGTAAATCAATATTGCTAACTTTCAAAAAAATGTTTATTGAAGCTTTGGTAGAATTATAGTTTAGGATGTTGTTTGTTAACAACGCGTAGAGATATATTACTTTTTTTTCAGAGGCGCGACAGGCCGTGCAGACCCTGGGCCTCGCGGTGTAATCTCCTGGAAGGGAGATTACACTTTGCATTTTCTCGATGCAATTTCAAGGGTAGGGTCATCACTCCCTACGTCTAATTTTGTGAGTGGCCACCATTTAGCTGACGGGTCTCACATACCCGGGGGAGAGGCTGTGAGTGAATCCCCATTTAATTGCATCTTCATAAAAGCCCGCCGGGACTGGGATTCAAACTCACAACTTTAGCATGCTAGCCACTCAGCCACGGGCTATCCTAAATTATATATTACTTTCACTTACCTATATATGAAATATATATACTAAGGGAAAGTATTGCGATCGTGAAAATTTTCGAATTCCAGATTTCACCTGATATACCCGTTTTAGGTTCCCCTTGAGTCCAAATGGCCAAGTCCCGTAAAAAGGTCTGTGTGTCTCTATGTGTGTGTGTGTGTGTGGTAAGGATAGGGCTAAAACTAAAAGTCCTATGAAACTGAAATTTCATATCTAAGCCAAATATACGTCCGAGATGTTACGGCTTTTTCACCAAAATTGACTAACTAGAAGGGCCACTTTAAACGATGCATTTTGCACCTAGTTATATGATTTTCTCAAAAATCGGAGCTAACGATTTTTATTAAACCCGCTATATCGATGTAAAATTTGGTGGGCTAAATTATCAGAATGAAACCTATTCTTATTGAAATAGTCTGACAGAGCTTAAATGCCGATATTTTAAATTTTCTTCTTCAAAACTACCTTTAATTTGTACATTCCAAAAGATTAAACATATATCTAATGGCATTGATGAAGGAAGGCTAAATACGCAGGTTGGACGAATTTGATGACCAACAAAGGATAAAACAGCATATGAATTTTTAATGTTTTTTTTTTTTTTTAATAATAAGAACAGTAATATAGACGTATAATATACCGTTGAAAGAGAAAGATTTTAGAAAAAACATTATGTTATACACAAAGTTGTAAAAGGGGAATAAAGTGACGAATAGGAATAAACTGATTACTGATTAACAATTTAATAGTTCTATTATTTAAACTAAATTATACGTTTCCTAAGAAAATGAATAACGTTTTATTAAAATCAACTCAATATATTTTTCAAATTGAAGTATCGTTAATTGTTTTTAAATTAATTTTAACAAGTCGAGGTTAGTGAAAATTGTGTGTTGCCCGCACCAGATCTTTTCCATCTTTTAACCACGCTCCCTCTATGTTCCATACATAGACAAATAAAATAAATTTTGCTAGTAGGTATTTCTTCACCTTCTAGGGTTAGGGTATTGGAGTAGGTGCTCAACCTCTTGGTTATTAGCACCGAATAAATTTGTAGTAACAGATTTGTTTTACTATTTTTTCTTCTTTTTATTTATTTATTTTTCCTTTTTATTTTTTTATTTATTTTTATTTTTATTTTTTTTTTATTATTCTTTTGTTGACAAATTCTGAATTAGTGAATTTATTTCAATTTTTTCTTTATTTATTTATTTTATATTTATTCTTCACCTTCTATAATTCATCGATACGCACGCCTGCCCCATAATTAAACTTCTTCCTAACTGGCAAAAGCAGTAGGTTAGAGATATTCATGTTCACCATCAATTGTTTTTCCAGTAAAGGAAAAAAGGTAAAATTACATTTCTCCTGAAGAATTTTATTTTTATTCCATACTCTCAACTAAAAAAAACAATTGTATTTTAATTAAAACAGTTTCAAGTATATTGCAACAATATGATTCTAAGCGGTATAGGAATGAAAAAGATTAAAGTAATTTAGAGGAATCCCCATACAGGTAATAATTGTTCCTTCAATAAGAGAGCTTGAACAAACAGCCACCTTTATTAACTTCAACAACAATCAACAATTTAGATTACTTCTCTCTTTACAGTACTTGCCGTTATTAATTTTAACCAATTAGCTTTACTGGAATTTAAAGTTAATTACAGCACTAGAAACTTCTCGGTAAGATATTTAATATCTGTTATTAAATAAAAACAAGGATATGAGAAAATAAAATAATAAAATAGACCTTAGCTAAGGTTCAATGCCGATCCCAGATGAGACTCCCAGACGGACAGGACTGCCAAGGGCCTGAATGATTAAGCAAGCTAAAAATAGCCAATAAATATGAAATGAAATCAAAAAAACTTCTTTATTATCCTGGGACTAAAGTCCCTTATGAATAAACTAAACATACATAATTGATGACCGGAACAGTGTGGTAATGGCATAGAATGACAAATTACTAAACTAAAAAAATAATTAAGGTAGAATATATGTACATCTTTAGTAGTCAGACTTACAGAATGAAAAAAAAAAACAGAAATAGCTAATTCATCAGTGATAATTTGAGTAATATAAACACACACACAAAAAAAATAAAAATAAATATAATAGTAATTGGTATTTATAGCATCTGCAGTTTGAAGTTATGGTCTGTTTGACTGGGTAAGGAAAAGTTGGTTGAAAAGGAGCGATTTGAAGCAGGAAGCAGTTCTTACATGACGGATCTCAGGAGGAATATAATTCCAAAGAGAAGTTGCTTTGGCTAGAAAGGACTTGTCAAAGG
This sequence comes from Piezodorus guildinii, assembly GCA_023052935.1. NCBI lineage: Eukaryota > Metazoa > Arthropoda > Insecta > Hemiptera > Pentatomidae > Piezodorus > Piezodorus guildinii. The sequence goes on along the minus strand of CM041292.1, from coordinate 2,168,214 downwards.
CAGCAGTACGGTGAGGAGGAGGGTAGAGGTCAGAAAGGATCTAGAGGATCTGGTAGAACGGGACTGAATTGATGATTTAAATTGAAGGATTGGAAGATGTAGCTGGGACGATGAGTTCTGATAACCTGGTAGAGGTAGGAGGCTAGGAAATACTGGCATCTGTAACGAGGATAAAGCCCCCTTAACTCGGCGTAATACTGGGTTATATTGCGTGTCTCTGGTGATCTCGAATACAAACCGTATTGCACAGTTCATAATACGCTATTTGATGAAGTATAACCAAATAGCCATTAAAATAATACCTTTTTATATGATTAGAAAATGGAATGGTCTCAGACCCAATTAAATTATGTAATGTTAATCAATCAATTATTTATGCGGATAATTTTTTGACCAATTTTGGTATAGTACAAAATGTATTTTAATAATAATTTGGAGGTGGTTTTAACCATTTCTTTCTGACTGAACTCAAGCTGTCACTATTCCTAACCATCCTACACCTTTTTTCCTTGCCCTTTCGGCAAGTGTGGTCAAGCACATCTCTCCTTTTTAATTGCTATATCAACGACCTCCAACTCTATCCATCACTTCTCACACCATACCACGATTCCACATCATTACCTCTCCTCGTATCACTATACATTTGCCAATATTCAAGAAACCTTGATAGAATCATGCCTGGAAAACCCTAATAAAGATTCTTAAACCAGGCATTTTAATTTAATTTAAAGTCTTTGTCATGTGAAAGCTCTACGATTCCGCGTGTAATCTTCTGCAACAATAAAAATATTATAGGAATTACCAGACCATGCACAGCCATAACAAAACAATGACAAAGGAACAAGAACCAGTGACGTCATCAAATAGCTCCCCGAATTGCCCCTTCTGAATAAGCCTACCTCTTTACGTACAAACAACTTGTTTACTTGTAACGGAATGATAGGCCAAGCTGTGTTTACCAACTCTCTTTTATCGGCTGACTTCCATTAAATGACTCCTCTGCGAACAAACTTTCCATTCAAACGTGGATTCAACTTGGACCAGATAATACGGAGCGTTTCCTGTTTACGGCCATTTACTTGATTCGGTAATCAGAAGCGGGCAAACGTCTGTTATCGCTATTTCGAAAGATCCGTGTAGTTTATGATGGGCCATTGGGATAGGGACCCTCTTATAGTGTCAATATCAATATTTACAGTTCTGTTATTGAAGCTTCCTGTAGTCATCAAAATATTTAGGATTGAAAAGATTGTAGAGTTTGTTACATTTTTCAAAAAGTGTCTTATAACGAAGAGACTGTAAAAAGAAAGAGATAAACCTGGGGTCATCTGTGGAGTAGTGACAAGCATAACTTCTCTGACCAACGTCACGCGTTCACACCCCTATGTTGGCTCTAGGATATTTTTAAAACTGAAAATATTTATTTATCCGGGTATATTACAATCTGTCACTATGGACAATAATAATATTGCTATAAGATTACATTCATACAATATATATATATATATATATTACATAAAATGAAACTAAAATAAATAAAGGTATATAAAAACAAAATTTATAAATTAAATAAATATTACGGTTAACAAAGAAATAAACAAAACATGAACACACTCATACTTATATACAAAATTTAAAATTTGCTGAGGAAACCCGGAAGGAGTCCGCCTTCCCCCCCCCACTTGTGGAAGGACAAGCAGAATCCAAGGGATCCCAGCGCCTCCCTCTCAGCCGCATCACTGGTCATAGCCAGCGGAAGCTAAGTGAGGGCGCCATAGCCACAATTAGGATATTTAATGAGGTAAAAAGAACCTTTGTACAATGTCGTCCTTCGGATGGGACTTAAAATGATGGAACCGAGCATGTTCGATGATAGATACTCAAAGATCCCAACGCTAATTGAACCTGGATTAGTAAAATTTAGTGGCCCCACTATTAGGCAGAGTAGTGTTGCTCATTCAGCTAAAAAAAATTGTGAGGGAAAAATCTAGGAACTGAAAGTTGTTTGCTGCGCGCACCAGATTTTTTTTACAATAAACAAAAGCCCCTAATGAGATAATATATTGATTCATGAAAAAGAAATACTTTGACAGGATTTAAAAATGATTTTTTAAACATCGTAAAATCGTCTTGAAAAATACAAAACTTTGTCCAAAACCCTTTTGCCGAAAGATGAGGGATGTACAAGAGTTAGGTATGAAATATATTGAAGAGGCAGACTGTCGTAGCCTAGCAGGCAGGCGTACGGAAAGGAGGTGAAGGCGAACACAAGGTCACCTGTCTCACAGCTTAATTGCATTTCCAAGTCCCTGTCTAAGCTTAGAAGTTCGCTATGTGAGGGAGTCAGTGCACGGGATTTTATCCAAGTCTCTAAGTCGGATATTGGAATTTACAACTCTATATTATAATACAACTAGTAAATATGCTGCTTCATGATAAACTACATGAAAAAAACATGAAAAGAAATTTCCCATTGTCATCACTCGAGTAGGCAATCTAAACAAGAAGCTATCGAAGCCAACTGCTTTTCAGACGCCTCGGTGGATTATTAGGATCCGAAGAGGAAGCAAGGGTTGAAAGTACTGTGTGAGCAGAGAAATATGATTTTAAAACAGTATATATGTTAAGGACAAAATCTACAAGATATAGAATTTTTAACTCCTAAGAGATGACTGTATTTATGAGACCAAATAATAAATATAATCCTCTTAAAATTAAATTAAAATGATAAAATAAATAGAATTTATTTAAGTGAATTGAAAATGGTTGACTGTGTGAGTAAATGAGAGAAGTTAATTCAGGGTGCAGTAAAAAGAACACACAATCAAGGTATAAACCTACGCCCTGAAGAAAGCCTATAATTTAGGCCGAAACGTCGGCACCTTTTTATTAAGTTTATATCATAATTGTGTGTTCTTTTAACTGCACCCTGAACTAACTTCTCTCACTCAGAATTTATTTAAATAATGTCAAAGAGAAAAAATTGTATTATTTATTGTGTACTCCAAATATTTTAGAATAAGTATTCGGTTTGTAAATAAATCATTTCAGGTTTGAAAGGCTATAAATTATAAATTAATAAATAAGTTAATACTTTATTAATTAATTTATATTGGAAGTATTTAGTCCACTTACATGTCCTATTATTAAGTAGTGTATACTTATGTAAAGTATTGATTTATAAATTGATATAATAGGAATAACGAATCACGATAATAATATAATTCTAGCGCAGACGCATAAGCAATTAACCCTATACATTGATTTTATTTATTTATTTATTGAGATATATTACAATTTGTTACAAAATGAACAATAGTAATATTGATATGAGACCACATTCATACAATATATACAGAAAATAATAATAATAGTCAAATTACATAAAATAGAAAATAAATAAATCCATATATATATATATATAATAAAATAAGAATAAATAAAAAAACAAATCAAAACAACAACCTATAATAAGATAAATAAAAAGTTGGCAAATAAATAAACATCATACAAACAATCATAACTATATACAATATATACAACAGCTAGAGGGACCCTAGACTCCTCTACTTGTGGAGGAAAAAGCGGAATCCAAGAGATCCCAACGCATCACTGGTGTGAGCCAGTGGAGGCTGAGTTAGGGCGGTGTAGCCACAAACATACCGTCATAAATTGATTAGAGAGGGAAAAAAGTTTTTCGTGTAAAGAGTGATACCTGTTACGGGCCAGATCAGCAACATATGGAACATAAAGGGCTTTATGGATGATTTTATTCTTGAGAAACTAAGTAGCGCTGAGGATTTTTCGAAGTATTTAATCATCATCAGCCCGGCGCTACAACCCGGTGACGAGCACTGGCCTCCTCTACCACCTTTCTCTAGTCATTTCTATATTGTGCAGCTGTCATCCAGTTTATCACTCCAGGATATCCCTTGCATCCGCTGTCACGCCATCCGACCATCTAAGTGTCGTTCTCCTTCTTCTTCTGATGCCGTGGAGAGGTTCAGTCAGAATGGCTTTAGTGATCGCCTCATCCTCCATTCTAGCCACATGACCAGCCCACTGCAGTCTGCCAAGCTATAAGGTCATAACGAAATCATTGTCCTTGAAACATGTATACAGTTCATTATTTGTCCGCCTTCTCCAATGTCCATTGAAATGAACTCCTCCAAAAATTCGTCGAAGTATATTCCTTTAAAAGACTTGTAGGTCCTGTTCAGTTTTTTTACTAATCGTCCATGTTTCTGATCCATAGAACAGGACTGGGCGAACCAACGTCTTAGATGGAGCTTAGCAAGTCTGTCCAGAAGCCGGGAAGTGAACTCTCTTCTTCACGTAGTATTTGGTTGTATGCGGGAAAAATTTTATGGTTTAGTAGAGTACGAAACTCCGTTGGTCCAGATGAGCCTTATAATTGTCATGTAAATGGGTCTTTGAAGTGTTGAATTAACCAAGATGGGCCAAAGTTGTTTTAGTCATGTGTCGGATTCCATGTGAGACGTTTGTTAAGTAGAAGTCAGAGGTAGCGGATCGGTTCAACCGGGACAAAGGATACTGTCATGCAGAATCGTTTATAGTTAATTTTACCTATTTATTCATCCCTTCTTGAACTATACGACTAAGTAGGAACTGCTTTACATAACTGATGCCGAAGGCTGACCTCTTCTATCACATCTATTAATCTTCTTTGTAGAGACATATTACAAGGAGGTTCCAGAATTCCCATAAAAAAAACAAAAAAACAAACAAAGAAGGTGGAAATTAGGTATTTTGCGAAAAACACGTTTTATTGAGCACCCTGGTGTTAGCGGAGGTAGAAAAATAACTTTGATAGGTAGAAATAATCAGGAGTCAGTCTAAAAATCTTTTAATTATGGCGATATTTCGGCTTAAACTTCTGAGCCATCATCAGGGCTGCAAACATCAGAACAACAATAATGGATACATATCATTACAATAATTATTGTACTAATATATTGTACTTGTATCTCTCTTTTTTGTTGTTCTGATGTTGGCAGCCCTGATGATGTCTCACAAGTTTAAGCCAATACGTCAGCAAAATTAAAAGATTTTTAGACTGACTCCCGTCTGCATCTTCAAAAATAAGTTTGGTGTAAGCACATGTAAAATTTCAATTTAGTTTCCATTGGAGTCCTATTTAATTTACAGAGGAACATGTGTTTTCATGAAATGACTGCTTCCGGTATGGTACGTGATATTTTTATCTATATTTTGGCGCACTGTACGGAAGAATATACGTTGTACGATACTGTACGGTGGCAACACTGACTCCATTACCTCCTTCATTATATACTTGCGTTCATAAGTATTTTGTGTTTTAACCGCATTCTGTTAACTTTTACAGCTTATTTTATAACATATTAACTTTTATAAAAGATTGCGCCTTTCAGCGGTATATTGTACGTCTAAACAACTAATTATATTTCAGAAAAGATTTTTTTATGCATTGTTCACAAAAAAATTAATTATCCGATCTAAATTTCTACTTAAAAAGCATTAGGAAAGAACGCCCTAAACAATGGTCAAAACCGTATCAATATCCGTCACGTGGTTAAGGAGTTTGAGGAAACCACGACTCACGTTATCATTTTAGAAATAGCGAGCTTATTCGGAAATAATAAACCATAATTAAATAATTTACCAAGATATAAGTCTGTATAAATTGCTACGTATCGAGAATACTGAAAGGTGAAGAAATAATTTAGAATCGTATTAAATGGAACAGTTTCCGGGCTACAAGCAAAAACGTTTCCTAGCAGGGCTATACAAAAAATAGACCCCTCTACGGCTAGTGCCGAGATAGAGGAATACAGGGGAGTCTGAGCCCGGACGGTAAGAGAAGCCAAGTCGCGGGCGGAAGAGGTCAGGGGAGTCAAGTGAGAGAATTATTATGCAGATATGTCCTAAGGTATAGACATTAATGTTATATTATGTGGTAAATAGAACCTCAGTATTCTCGAAAATAACAATGCCTCACTGTATTATGTTTTATTTATAATAATAATGTATTTTTATGTGTACTATTTGATATATAAATAAATGTATATTTTAAGATAATCATTTATTACCCTTTGTGCCACCGAACATAGTAAAATGTACCAGAGAAGCACTCTGCTCCGCCCAAAGTCACGAGTTCAAAGCGATGTGTTTTTTTAAGGCATGGTTTCAGCGTCCTTCAGAGAAGACGTAAAATGGTGATACTGAGCCTGTGCGGATGTCAAGTACTCGATAAAAATCTTTATTCTAATTAAACCTGAATAGACAAAATTCTGGGCTCCCACTGTAATATGGTGTATTAAGCCTAGTTAAAACCTAATTTGTTATACATATCACGTTTCAATGAAAGCAGTATTGACTTAGACCGTATAAATAATTAAGGGGGAGACATACAATGGGAAATGGCTTTCACGTCTAGACTCCCTTTCCCCGCCATTGACTTCAAGCTAACTGATCAATGTACAATAGCTCAGCTACCTCTAACATCTTCAGGCACATGTTAACAATGTTAGGGTGTCAAAAAGTGTTTATGTTATTAATTATTTTTTCCTTTCGTTTTAGTCTAGGTGAAGGTGTGAAATGGGATTCCACTATAGTTTATATCAGTGGTTTTCAAAGTGCAGGGACGTCTCGAAATATTTAATTAAGGAATTCAGCGAATTTCTAGGAATAACAGTTGAAATTTGACATTTTTTATTATTTGAAGAGGAGGCGGTGTGGTCTAGTGTATACAGCACTAGTCTACTGTGCTACAGGTTCTGGGTTTGAATCCCGGATGTGGCAGAATATTATTATTCTGTTTATTCAGTCGGGGGACGACCCTAGGTTATGGAGACCCTTCTGGGGCAGACCCAGCCTCTATAAAGTGGGTACCCAAATTGAGGATAAAACTTGGCGGCTCATTGCACGGCCGTTGAACTATAAACAGTACGAATCTCTATATGTACTGAGCCCAAGGCCCTTCATGGGTTGTAGTGGTACAGGTTTTTTTTTTTTTTTTTTATATTATTTGAAGGAAAAAAGTAAGTATCTGTTTTTATTATTTAGCTGCTAATAGCTAAAAAAGAAAATTCTCTAATTTTTCGAAGTCAAAAACATAAAAAAAAAAAAAAAATTGATCTATTAAGCTAGCTGTAGAAAACATGCGAGTACTTAGCCAGCCACAAAACGAGTAAGATTGGCAATTTTTTTTTTAATTTATACTGTTTTGTTTTTTAAATATTTTATTGAACCCCACTCCTTTTATCCTATTATAATATACCTACAAAAAGTATGATCAAATATCTAATACTAAAATCAGGTCCTTGTTAGAAGGTTTGTCGGAAGAACCCGTTCAAATATTAGTCCCATAGGAATTTTTTCATAAAATTTTTTAAACTAGGAATTTTTACAATCTTTACTAGACTACTATGTGGCCCGTGAGCTAACTGAATACCGCTCACAGAAATAGCCATAAGGAGTGTTTCAACTACTCTAAAACTACATCGAGAAACGCGGTGTTGTCTCAGAGGAGGATATATCGCGAGGCCATGTGCCTACACGGTCTTCCACGTCAAACCATACAATTTTTTTTTTTAATTTTTAAGCTTTACTAAGAAGAAGAATACATTGGGCAAATGACTGCAAGAACTAAGTACCCAAGATGTACGCTTATACTGAGGAAAACCAAACAATTATAAGATCCTTTGCAGGAGACGTAAAATGGTAGTCTTGAGCCTGTGTAATGTTAGGTACTCGTTAGAGATCCCTATCTTAATTGAACCAAATAGGCATAATTTAGGACCCCTAATATAACATCGTCCGATTAGCCACAGTAGCATAAGTGACGCTAAATACACAAGGTTTTTCGTAATTGCACAGAACTATTTTAGGGATGTGTTCAAGGACACAAAATAAACAAAGAAGTTCATATTAACATATTTCTCATTAATAAAAATATTGAGGATGTATAGTCGACTGTAGAAACTATTATAGGTGGAATAATCAGGAATCAGTCATTTTTTAATTTTGCCAACGTTTCGGCTCAAGCTTGTGAGCCATAATCAGTTTATGCTTGGACATGGTCAGTAATGTCCTGATGATGGCTCACAAGCTTGAGCCGAAATGTTGGCAGAATTAAAATTTGTTTCAAAAAATGACTGATTCCTGATTATTCCACCTATAATTATTTAATAAAAAGATATCAAAGGGTAAAGATTTACTATTTATTTACCACATTAAGACTGACTGTACGAATTTTAACTTGTTTAATACTAAATAACCGGTTTTAATAACCTAATAATTTATGATAATCATGGGAGACAGCATAAACAGCCATGCTTTTAACATATAGCGAGGTACATACAATAGAAACGGTTCTGCTGCTGTTCGAAGATATCGTGACAAATTTCCCAACCGAAGAACTGCGAAAGTGAATAAATTTCTGTTGTAATGTATTGAGGATACTGAGGGGAGTTCATTATTAAATAATTTTAATATTAAACAATAAAAGATTAAGAAACCTTTGTCGGCCTAACATCAAAAGACGTTTACCTCCATGGGGCCCCCCAGCAATATGTACCTCGGGAAACTACCTAGACACTAGGACAAAGGACCCCCCGGCTTGGGACACTTCCCAGATCAGCCCCGCCCGAGGTGACGACGATGTGGAGAAGATTCGAAAAGGGCAGTCAAGTTCTATCCTCAAGATGAGGTGAGTCTTATTCCAGCAAGAGGAGGGTCGAGTTCCATCCTCAAGACGAAGCGAGGTCCGACTGGGGATCAGAAAGAGCAGCTGGAGGATGAAGCAGAGAATGGGCGCCTAAGATGATTCCACCTTCGCCAGCCGACAAAGTGTTTTAAAGGTATTTGCGTTAATTTTAATATTTTATGGCAAGAGTAACTATAATGTCCCTCAGTATTCTCAGGCATTTTTTAGGGGTTACCTGTAGCATGGTGGTTAGCATAACAGCCTCCTATGCCAAAGGTCCCGGGTTCAAACCCGCAGGTAGCCCTAGGATTTTTTAATGGGAGTAAAAAATCCTCAGTTATGCCGTTCTTCGGAGGGGACGTTAAAAGGTGGTTCCGAGCCTGTGCGATGTCAGGTACTCGTTAAAGATCCCTATCCTAATAAAACCTAGATAGGCAAAATTTAGGACTCCCACTGTAGCATCGTCCGATTAGCCATAGCAGCATAAAGGGACGTTAAATAAATAAATAATAAAAATAATCAGACATAGTTTAATTATATTGTATATGTGTTAAGTTGTTTTAAATAATAATGTCAGTTTGTAAAACATTCAATTTAATCTTACCCTGCATGCCCCCTATTTTATTGGTAAACACGATACCTTTGGAAAGGAGATGGCATCATTAAATATAGTTTATGTATGGATTAAATATATCAAATAAGCTAGTTTTGAAGGCACCGCTGCCTTAGAAAAGCAGCCAGTCAAAAACATAGCAATGTGGATAATCATAAATTGAACTGTGTCAAAGTATTCACTCAAACTAAAACCCACAGAAATAGACAAACAGATGAACAACTACTGTATTTGCTTATTGTTCATTTGTTTATCAGGCAATTTATCGCTATTATTTAATATTAAACACGTTAAACTTTGTATAGTTAGTCTTATGTAGTGAATAAATAATAATTCTTTAACATTTCATATATGTTTACTAAATGAGTTAGAGATATATGTTAATATAGACTTTATTATTTATTTGTGATAGTGAACACATAACTAAAATAGTTCCGTGAAATTAAAAAACATGCTGTATAGAAAAAAAGAATCTATAACTCAAAATGCCATCAGACACAACAAAACAGTAGAGCAAAAATCAGATAACAATACAACATATCAATAATTGAAACGTTCCTAAGAAAGGCTTGGCTCACAACCGAGTTCAGCCTCATTTCATCAACTTTAAAACTTCCATTTTCCAGCTAAATCGGACAAAAGAGAGCGATATTCCTAACTGGAGGACGATAGCTGAAAGAAAGGACATTGAAGAAGAAAGGATATTTCAAGGACCTAGTGTTATTATCCTGGGCCACAACAACAATAGCGCGCCAGACCCAAAAGCGAACAAAGTCGTTTATTTCTATATCAATAAAAAAATAATTAGGGAATGTGGATAGGTGACACCGAGGGGAGGCAAATAACCTTAATTTAAAAAATTAAAGTTATTATTTAGGCGGTATGAAAAAGTAATGAAGGCTTTTGGTAATAAAAAAAGAAAGGGGATCACTTGTAGCTGGGTGGTTAGCATAACAGCCTCCTATGCCAAACCCGCAAGTGGTCCTAGGATTTTTTAATGGGAGTAAAAAATCCTTAGTTATGCCTTCCTTCGGAGGGGACGTTAAAAAGTGGTCCCGAACCTTTGCGATGTCAGATACTCGTTAAAGATCCCTATCCTAATAAAACCTGGATAGGCAAAATTTAGGACTCCCACTGTAGCATCGTCCGATTAGCCACAGTAGCATAAAGTGACGTTAAATAAATAAACAAACAAATAACCTATTTTTGTAATCATTCATTGACTACCACCCGAACCGTCGCATGCTCTATTACATACATACTCTCAACTATTCAATATCCACTCATATATTACATACATACTCTCAACTATTCAATATTCACTCATATATTACATACATACTCTCAACTATTCAATATCCACTCATATATTACATACATACTCTCAACTATTCAATATCCACTCATATATTACATACATACTCTCAACTATTCAATATCCACTCATATATTACATACATACTCTCAACTATTCAATATCCACTCATTATTACATACATACTCTCAACTATTCAATATCCACTCATATATTACATACATACTCTCAACTATTCAATATCCACTCATATATTACATACATACTCTCAACTATTCAATATCCACTCATATATTACATACATACTCTCAACTATTCAATATCCACTCATATATTACATACATACTCTCAACTATTCAATATCCACTCATATATTACATACATACTCTCAACTATTCAATATCCACTCATATATTACATACATACTCTCAACTATTCAATATCCACTCATATATTACATACATACTCTCAACTATTCAATATCCACTCATATATTACATACATACTCTCAACTATTCAATATCCACTCATATATTACATACATACTCTCAACTATTCAATATCCACTCATATATTACATACATACTCTCCACTATTCAATATCCACTCATATATTACATACATACTCTCAACTATTCAATATCCACTCATATATTACATACATACTCTCAACTATTCAATATCCACTCATATATTACATACATATTCTCAACTATTCAATATCCACTCATATATTACATACACAAAAGAACAGCTGATGCACTCGATGATAACAGTCATACGTTACTTCGTCTCTCAGATTTTTGCTCTTTTCAGTAGGAATTCGCTTGAGTTCAGTCTGGAAAACATCACTAGACTTCAAGAAAACCACAGCAGTGAATATTGGAGAAATATCGATATTTTCATCAAGTTATGTCCTCAAAAGCTGCAAGTAAAAGATCTAGATCTGCAGGTTCAAACTCGTCTCCTACAAAACAGAGACCTCGCCGTGAAAATAATAAAAAAATGATTCCACCAGCGACCACTTCAGCTACCTCTTTAGGATCTGAACCACAGCCCAGCACATCATCACAAGGAATGACTGATGAATCGCCGTTTTTTACACCGAACCCATTTCAGATTCTCCAAAATCAAAATGAAAAAGAAACCATGGAATCTTCTCCTATACCCAGGGAACCACAACCTCCACCGATTTTTGTTAAAAATATTAAAAATTTTCAACTACTTTGTGCGCATTTAAACAAATTAACCGATCCTAATAGTTATTCTTGTATAAGTAGAACCAGTGATACTAAAATATCCCCGACTACCGCCGAAAGCTACAGAAAAATAGTAAAATATCTGAGTGAGACCAAAGCTGATTTTCATACCTATCAGTTGCGCCAGGAGAGAGCTTTAAGGGTTGTGATTAGAAACCTACACCCTTCGACACCAGTTACAGCTATCAAAGAAGAACTGACGGAGATAGGCTATAAAGTGCGGCAAGTCACCAATGTCCTAAAAGATAAAATTCCACTGCCTCTATTCTTCGTGGACTTAGAAAAATCAGCAGGAGTTGAAAAAGTTTACGACCTCAATAGATTGTACTATACTAGTGTAAGAGTTGAGAAACCTTACACTAAGAAAGAAATAGTTCAGTGCCATAATTGTCAGGCATATGATCATACGAGAACTTACTGCCACCACACACCACGCTGTGTGAAATGCGGTGAGCAACATAAATCAGAAGAATACACAAGATCAAGATCAACACCCGCTGTATGTGCTCTGTGCCTCGAGGACCATCCGGCTAACTACAAGAGATGTCAAATCTACAAGAACCTCAAAAGCAGATACCAAAAACCTCAGAATCTGGATGAAACAGCTGAACCTTTCAGAAGCAGAAGACAACCTTCAAAACCAATTGATTCCAATGTAACATTTGCCCATCTATTTGGAGGTGGGAACCAGAACAAAGAGGCTCTGCCGGAACAACGGATACTTCAAAATCCTGAACCCCTTCCACAACCACATATTCTCTCATTGTGCACCAGTCCCTCTCCCACCACATACTCCCAGTCCCCTCCTATGATTTCCTACAATGCACGGCCATAGTAATCAAGACTTTTTCTTTTCCGATCACCCTCGCATCAGCGTACTGCCCTCCTAAACATTTCATCTCCAACATTCTATTCGAATCCTTCCTCAATTCCTTAGGAAACCACTTCATTCTGGGTGCAGACATGAATGCTATGAACCAACAATGGGGTTCCAGATCCACGAATTGTCGTGGGCGGAATTTACAGTCTGCACTCAACTCTAGACGTTTCAACCTCCTGCCTCCTGACTCCCCTACCTACTGGCCAACTGATCCTAACCGTAATCCTGACATCCTTGATTTCTTCATCCACAGCGGATTAGGCTCCCTAAACATGTCGGTGACTCGCCTTGATGAACTGTCCTCTGACCATAGTCCATTGCTCCTTAAAGTATCCCTAATTCCTATTCCTAAACCCACCCCACCGTCATTTATCAGAGGACCAGTAAACTGGGACCTTTTTCGCCAAATCCTGACCAGTGATATTGACCTCAGAGTGAAACTCAAAACTCCAGATGACCTTGACGATGCCGTAAACTCCTTCACCATCGCTATTCAACAAGCTGTTTGGACTGCCTCCTCTCCCAAGCACTCCCAGATAAGTCATAACCAAAATTATTTACCACAACACCTCATAGACCTCATCCGCACCAAACGACGATCCAGATCCTTATGGCAACGCACCCGTCACCCCACAGATCGCCGCTCCTATAACTTTTATTGTAGACAATTAAGAGGGAGCTGGCGACCTTCCGTTCCCAATCCTTTAGTTCCTTCCTTTCTTCTCTTTCGGCTTGTGACAATTCCCTGTGGAATGTCATCAAGAAAATTCTAAAATCCCACCATATTTCCCATCCCCTCCGTCGTAGTGATGGCTCCTGGGCTGCGTCTGATGAAGACAAAGCCGAGGAACTTGCCAAATACGTTTCCGAAGTCTTCACACCTCATCCAGAATCCCATCCAAACCACACTGCAGTGGTGGAAGAGTTTCTTCAGTCTCCAATCCCGCTTTCATTACCTCCTAAAGCAGTTAATCCCTCTGAGGTCAAATATCTTCTTCGAAAACTTGCACTCCGTAAATCTCCTGGATACGATCTCCTCACTCCTCAGATTCTCAGACAGCTTCCATCTAAAGCCGTTATATTTCTTACATATATTTACAACTCCATTCTACGCACTACTCATTTTCCTCTCTTATGGAAACATTCCACAATAATTCTCTTCCTAAAACCAGGTAAACCTCCTAACACTACGACGTCATACAGACCTATCAGCCTACTCCCAATCCTTTCAAAAATCTTTGAAAAAATCCTCCTCAAACGAATATTACCTTTATTAGAATCCCACACTATTCCTTCCCATCAGTTTGGATTCCGTTCCCAACATTCAACCGTTCAGCAAGGGCTCCGAGTCGTTGACCATATTTCCTCTGCCCTTGAGAAAAAGGAGTACTGCTCGGGTTCATTTCTGGACATAACGCAAGCATTTGACCGGGTGTGGCACCCGGGATTACTCTTTAAGCTCAAAAACCATTTACCCCAATCCTTATACCTAGTCCTCCGATCCTATCTATCAAACCGCTCCTTCCGAGTTCGCTGTGGTGCAGAATATTCCAATTATTATCCAGTCGAATCCGGTGTTCCTCAGGGCAGTGTCCTTGGTCCTTTCCTCTACAATATATACACGGCTGATATTCCTGTTTGCCCTAATACCTTCCTAGCAACGTACGCTGATGACACAGCTATCCTATCCTCTCACTTAGATCCCGAAATTGCATCTATAGGCCTCCAAACGCATCTTTCTCAAATTGAAGACTGGTGTAACAACTGGAGAATCAAAGTTAATCAATCCAAATGCAAACATGTCAACTTTACCCTTCGAAGACAATCCTGCCCTCCAGTTCTCTTTAACTCCGTTCCGCTTCCTTTCTCCGACACAGTCCGGTATCTTGGCTTCCTTCTGGACAAAAGACTAACTTGGAACCCGCATACTAGGCTTAAACGACAAGAACTTAATCGACGATTTGGACAATTATACAGACTACTGAACAGAAATTCTAAATTATCTATCGAGAACAAACTGCAAATATATAAGACAGTACTGAAACCTATCTGGACCTATGGACTTGAACTGTGGGGGACAGCCAAATTTTCTAACATCAAGCGCATTCAATCCTTCCAATCGAAAGTCCTCCGAACAATAGTTAATGCTCCTTATTATGTCACCAACCTTACTTTACACCGTGACCTAAATATTCCATTTATTTCAGATCTTATACCATTAAAATTCTCTAAATTCCATCAGAACCTTATCCATCACCCTAACCCCCTAGCTCAATCCTTATCCAGCTCCACACATCCTTACCATTCTCCTAGAAGGTTGAAACGGCAGTGGCCTCGAGACCTCTTGTAAAATGTATATTGGAGTTCTAGCATTGGCTAGATTCTCCACTCACGTGCTGTATGCTTGTGAATTGTATATAGGTATGAGTGACTTTTGTATATATTTTATTGATTTTGTTTTGTATATATGTATATTGTATTATTGTTATATAAATTTGTTGTTTTGTATATATCGTGTGAATGTAGTATGAATGCTGTACTTCATCACTATTAAAAATGTCCTAAATTGGACAGATTGTAATATTGCTCAATAAAGAATTGTTTCTAATCTGAATATTACATACATACTCTCAACTATTCAATATCCACTCATATATTCCCATACACTGTACCTTGTTACTCTTTAGCACTGATGAACACTAACAATATAAAATTACATTGGTTCACAATAAATAGTTTTCACAATTTTTGCGATCATTCATTGACTACAACCGCATGTTAACCAACATCTACGTTTTACTTTATTTTTATAAGTTCTTAAGACCCATTTCATGAAACGGAGAAATGTGGGTCGGCATTTTTTTCGGTGACACTACGTCAAGAACATCGAACCAAAGTAAAAAATCTGGTGCGGGCAACACACGACTTTCACTTACCTTGATTTTTAAAATCAATGAAAGAATTTTCAAATACAGATAGAGATAAAAATACGTGAAACTATTAAGGAATTAATCAAATTGAATTTATACAGAAACATGTGTTTTATTAAAAAATCTATTATATTATTATCTAAAATAATCAGTTAGTTTTATCTTCTTCTCATCACTCTCTATTAACTTCTAAAAGCTTGTGTATTAGATGATATTTTTTCTAAAATCTTTAGCTTTCCAACGGTATATCATACATGTATATTACTGCTCTTATGTTCAAAAACGAAAAATTGCATTAAAAAAAATATTTTTTCTGTTTTTCTGTAGTTGGGTATCGAATTTATTCAATTTATATATTTCGGCATTTAAGCCCTGTCAGACCATTTTTATCCAAATAAAACCTACATGATATTAAAGCCCATTAAATTTTACATCGATATAGCGAGTTAAATCAAAATCGTCGGAACCGTTTTTAGAAAATCGAAAAAAGGTTCAAAATGCATGGTATAAAGTGCCTCTTCTGGTAAGCTCATTTTGAAGAAAAAAGTTTTGTCACGTCTCGGGCGTATAGTTGTCTTAAATATGAAAATTCAGTTTCATAGGACTTACCGTTTCCGCCCGAGAGTTACCACACACACACAGACCTTTTTGCGGGACTTGGTTATTTGGACTCAGGGGACCCTAAAACGTCTATTTCCGTTGAAAACTGGAATTCGAAAATTTTAACGATCGCAATATTTCCCCTTACTATATAGAGTAAGTGAAAGTAAAAAGTTCAAAAGTAGAAAAATTGTTAGTTTACAAACTGACCACAATCGCATAATTTATAAACAAGCTCACATTAGGAATACTCAGCCGAACTTCCGTTTACGAATTCGGTATGTGGCGAATAACGTGCTCGCTGTTCCGGCCTCACCGCCTGTAAACAGGAAGATCAGCTACGGGATGTTTTGCCACCCACAGTCAGGTCTTCAACTTGAACAGTTATCATTCGAATCATTTCATTATGTTTCTGATTATATAACTCGGGATAAAGAAGAAAGAAAATAAACTTTATTTACATTTTTTCATATTGACAAAACATTTATAAATGATTTCGGATGAGACATCTTTACAACCATCAAATGTTTGGTTCATTTGGTAGTTATAATCTAATTATCTAATCTATAATTAGTGGCAAAATTAAATTGATATTAACTATGGTAGTAGGAAAAACTAAATAAAAATATACATATAAAAAAAAACAAAAAAAAAAACAGATAACATAATTGATAATATAAAATTAGAAATTAAAATAAACTAGCTTAAGTTAGCAACACATGTTTAGTTCTTTTATGAGTGTAGCGTTTTAGAGATGCTTTATTATAGTTACCGATTTCCTTTATTAAAGGATTTTTGGAGACTGGTGTTTTACTGAAGTAAGAAGCTGTTTGAGTATGGACAAAATGTTTAATTGTTGGAAGCTGTAAGTCCTGGAGCATAGATGATATTTTAGTGTAGCGGGGGTAATTGTTAATTATCCGCATTGATAGATTTGAATTCTTTCATGTTTTTGGTAGTTAGTCAAGCAGGTTGAGCTCCAGACTGGCGAGGCGTATGTAATTAACGGGCGAATAACTGATTTGTATATTATTAATTTGTTATGAGAGCTCAAATGGGATTTTCTGTTGAAGTATGGGAACATTTTAAATATTACTTTTTTGGCTTTATCGATTTTTCTATAGATATGGTCTGTGAATGTAAGAGATTTGTCTAATGTTATGCCTAGGTACAGTACGGATTTTGACCAAGGAATGAGAGCTGAATTTATCTTGATTTGGTGGGATTAATTTTCAATTTCCATTTTATGCAATATTTGTGAAATTTTTTGAAATATTGTTGAAGGCGATTCACTATTGTATCGATGCGATATGATGAGGTATACAATGCTGTATCATCAGCGTATAATGACCTCGTCACAAATGGATGTGCTGGTAAATCAGAAATGAACAAATTAAATAGGATTGGAGATAGGCAAGAGCCTTGAGGAAGACCCGCTGAGATGGGGAGGGTGTCGGAAGTAGATGTGCCAACTTGAATATAACACTGTCTATTTGTTAAATAGGAGTGAATGATGTGAATCAGGTATGGTGGGAAGTTGAATGAGATTAATTTGTATATGAGCCCGGAGTGCCAAATGGTATCAAATGCTTTTTCGAGGTCTAGAAGGAGCATGCCGATATGTTTGCGTTCGTTAAAGGCTTTTGTGATGAAGTCAGTAAGTCGTGCTAATTGGTGAATAGTGCAGTGGTGATTTCTAAAACCAAATTGTTCATCTATTAGGAGGTTTTTTAGTCTAATGTGCTTGTTAATTCTTTTGAGAATTAGTTTCTCCAGAATTTTAGAAAGTATATTTAGTAGACTTATAGGTCTGTAGTTCGAAACATTACTATGGTCTTTATTCGGGTTTTTTTTATTACTATAGTTTTGGATGTTTTCCAGATGATAGGAAAGTAGCTAGATCTCAATGTGCAATTAAATACTTTAGTTAAAAAATAAATCGATTTTCGGCTTAGATTTTTAATAATTAAGGAGGGGATGCTGTCACGGGATAGAGATTAATCTTGTTTAACAAATATATAAGCAAAGTACCAAGGTGGTCAGTTGCAAAAATAGCAGATGGTTAATCTGACCTATGTAGGAGTATAGTGTCATGGTGAATCACCTGGTGTCCTTAAAAAGGACCTAAAGGAGAAAAAAAACAATTTTTTTTTTAAGTTGTTTTGCTCGAACAAATGAAATATGCTGTCTTGAAGTATGATAATTAATTTGATCAAATCAAATATTTTTGTTTTTGTCTACTTATTTATATCACACGGTTAATGA
Organism: Piezodorus guildinii; assembly: GCA_023052935.1. Taxonomy (NCBI): domain Eukaryota; kingdom Metazoa; phylum Arthropoda; class Insecta; order Hemiptera; family Pentatomidae; genus Piezodorus; species Piezodorus guildinii. The sequence goes on along the minus strand of CM041292.1, from coordinate 2,149,645 downwards.
AATAAAAAATAATTAACATTTCTTAGTTCTTGGTTAGTAGTTTTAACTTCTACCAGAATAAAAATTTTATATTGATTCTTTTTATCTGAATCAGCATTTCTCTCATTCAGAAACAGTTAACATTGTGAGATTATATGAAGTGAAACAATTATATTATTATCTCCCAGCACCGGAAGAAATTGCGCAATATAAGAAGTAGAAAACTTGGACTAATACATTATTTCTTCCAAAGTCCTTTATTATTATTTTTCATCACATTAACGGTTGAGGATCTCACTCCCATCCTCAGGACAAGTAAAAAACAACAACAATTTTAAATCTCATGAAAAAACTCTTGTGTAATGAATCATTAAAATTATTTTTAATTAAACAAATTAAAGAATTAATAAGAGATATCTATATTTAGGAATACACCAAGGAAATTAATTATAGGAGACTACCAATGAGGTTTTGTGTACATACTTTTGAACACGTATAGAAAATTTAAGCACTTAAGTTCAATGATAAGAAGCAAAAATGAAATCCAAGAAGAAATAAAGTCCCGGTTAAAGGTGGGAAATTCGTGTAATTATTCAGTGGCTAAATTACTTAGCTCGCGGCTTCTATCTAAAAACTTAAAGGTTAGAATTTACAAAACTATTATTCTTCCGACGGTTCTTTACGGATGTGAAACGTGGGCGCATACTTTGAAGGATGAAAAAGGGCGTAAGGTTTTCGAAAATAAGGTACTGCTTCAAATATTTGGTCCAAATAGGAATGAGGCACTGTGGAAATTAGGAGTTTGCACAACGCGGAATTGCGGAATTCACGGACCTATGTGAATATAATTGAGTTGATACCATTGCGGAGACAAAAATGGACGAGTGAAGTCCTTGGACTGGATGAGGAACGGATTCCACGAAAGTTGGTATTCACTGAACCGACTGGTAGGCGTCCGAAAGGTAGGCCGAAGCGTCGATGGGAGGTTATGTTAAGGCTGATCCGGGGGCTTGGGCTTGAACGGTGAACTTTGGACAAGTCTATGTAGACAGTATTTGCTGGTTTCAGTTGGCATAGTTTTATTATTATTATCTATATTAAGGTATCTACATATGAGGCAGATATATTTTTAACAAAGAATCACGAAAAACAGTAGTGACCCAAATCAACAGTGGCCATAGTTTTGAAAATTAATATTATAAATCAGAAAATGGCCAAGTACCATAAATTAGACATTGGAGTGCTACGAATGGGTAATTTCTTCACAGGACTACCTTGTGTTCTAACCATATATCAATCATATTTACTTGCATTGCTTTTATACAGCTGTAAATTTCTTTAAATAATTAAATATAAAAACAAAATATAATTCATTTCAGGAGAGAACTTAAACTTTTGAGTGTTTTCATCGATTTTGATCTGCTTTTTCTTTAATTTTCAATACATAATATTATTCGTTGTAAAAATTAGCATTAAAAAAAAACACAAAAACAGTTATCATTAATTATAGAAACATTGTTTTAATTGTGCGATGCAATTTCTACGACCACGAATTTATAAAATATGATGAACCGTAGGAAAGCTAAAGAAAAACAATCTTTAATAAAAGGCCGAAAAGGGCAGAAGCATGAGTGATTATTGTAGATAATAACGTCTATTGCTATATTATTTAATGAAGGAATTAGTCTGGGTGGCGGTCATTAAATGAAACAACTGAATAGTTTCAACTATTTTATTGTTTGCCAACGTTTCAACCCCCATTGTGGGTCATCATCAGGGCGTCTGGTAGGCGAGTGGAAACAGAGCAATGGGGGTCGAAACGTTGGCAAACAATAAAATAGTTGAAACTATTCAGTTGTTTCATTTAATGACCGCCACCCGGAATAATTCTTTCAGTAATTCTCAACGGTCAACTAATTATATCCACTATATTATTTAATCTGAAACAGCTCATGTTTCCATTAAAATTCAATTTACTTCTTTGAATATAATTTATTTTCTTGATTTTATTTTAAGAGCAAGTGAAAGTCGTGTTTTACACGCACCGGATTTGCTTATTACTTGTGCTGTTAAAATAGTTTTTGTGATAAATTTAATACATTTTGAAACGAAGTAGCGAGTAGAAATCATAAAATGTTAAGTAAACAAACATTTCATACTAAAAATTAACATGTATTGACGTAAAAGAGATCTTTGACGAAGAGACAGCTGAACCCCCTTAAATTCCTGCCTCCTACACATTTCCTCATTATTCAGTCCTATCTCTCACTGGCAGGTCCTTCAAAGTTCTAATTTTAGAGTACCACCGAGTTCTTTCTTCTACACCTTTGTTCCATGCTATTTTTTTTTCATATTAAACTAAAGCTTTCAGATACAGATGTAATGTGACGAATAGAAATGGAACTTATAACTGATTATTATACATAACAATCTTATATTTTTATATTATTTAAACTGAATCAAACCCTTCTGAAACGTAAAAAGGCCCAGTTCCCTACTCAGTGGACTACTCCGCTCCTTTATCTCCTCATAAATATTGTTTATATTATATGACATTTTTTTAGTGTTGTTTTTTTAGTAAGACTGCGAACCGAGACGTCTATTGAAGAGAGGTAGGAAATATCTCGTTACTCATTGGCTATTTTAAGACTTGAAGAGGACGAATCAAAACAGAAGAGGAAGGATCATTGGCCAATGGGCGGTCGTAAATCAATTTGCTCCAAGTGATTCTGTCCACACTTCTTTAACCTCAATTCAACTTCAGCCCACGCGCTCTCTACTTCACTACTCATCATAACAAATTCTAATTGGACCACCTGTCTAGGCAGATAGCCTTGTAAACATTATGCTAATATTAAAGGAAATTATAGAAGTAGTAGACTAAAAAAAAAAAAAAAATCGTGGTAACAAACAAAATACAAGAAGTAAATGCGATCTTTGATATATGGGCATAATATAGGCGTAAAAGAAACTACTCAGTGGTAGTACTTCAGAGTTTATTAAATGTAGTAGATCGCATGGCCATCGTCTTTTCTGCCACCTCGGAGGATGATCAGGAATAGACAGAGATGAGAGGTTGCGGACGAGTGGTTTTGCGTGGACTGATAGTTCGGAGTGAAAGGAAGTACATCTACTTCGGGCTAAGTCTGCAACTAATGGGATATTCAGGTCTTTGTGGATTATTTTATTGGTGACAAAGTAAGTGGCATTTGATGGCTTGCTGGATCACCATAGTTTAATTCCATATGTCCAAATAGGCCTAAGTATGGCAATATAAATTAGTTTTCTGTATTAGGTGGGAATTTTTGAAGCTTAGTCAAGTAAATGTTGTAATAAACGGTATCTGTGAGCTGTTTATGTCGTTCAGTCTAGTGTGAGGATTCCAAATAAGAAGTTTGTCAAGATGGAGTCCTACGTATAACGTCAATTTATACTAATGTGACAAATCGGACGATGCTACAGCGGGAATCCTGAATATTTTCTATCCAGGTTTAATTAGGATAGTGATCTTTAACGAGTACCTGACATCGCACAGGATCGGGAACACCTTTGTATGTTCCCTCGGAAGGACGGCATAAACAAGGATTTTTCACTCCCATTAAAAAATCTTAGGGCCACCTGCGGTTCGAACCCGGGACCTTGGGCATAGGAGGCTGTTATGCTAACCAAAATGCTACGGGTGACCCCTGTCTAATTTTATATGTTCTAATCTTAAAAAAAAAAAATCTGGAGCGAGCCAGTGCTCTGGGACAGTAGTTCGTAGACCTCCTCGAGTAGACAAACAAGACAAAGAGACGTTGATAAATGAGCAGCTGTTAAATATATTAGCATCGACCGAGCATCCCGCTCAATATTGCTTAGGCTAAACTGTGTCTGGGGTCCTGAGATATCGCTGGTAGAGGGTCGCTCAGAGGGGAGCTGGGAGGGTCGAGTGAGAGTATAAGGCTACTTCTAGATGACAACTTGATGAAAACAATTACTGATCTTTATCTTAGCTCCGGTTTAATACGCAGTTAACTTTAACGTTGTTGTTTTTTTGTTTTTTTTTAAATAACCTATTATATTATTAAATGTGGTTTTAGGCGGAATCGCTCGACTATTCCTAACGTCAAATATTAGAGAAAAAATTGGAATACAACGGTGTAGTCCATCAACTTTATATCGATTTTAAAAAGGCTTATGATTCAATAGACCGTCAAAAGCTATGTAACATCATGATTGAACAGGCAATACCTAGAAAGTTAGTAAACCTAGTAGAGATGTGTTTGTCGGAAACATTCCATAAAGTTAGAATCGGTCATAATTACTCCAAGAGATTTAAGGTGCGATCGGGTTTGAAACAGGGTGACTCCCTTGTGTTATTTAATATAGCTTTAGAATATGTCATAGAAAAGGTGATGTGTACCGAGAAAGGCCTAAATATGGGTGACAAGATTCCGGTTTTGGGGTATGCCGATGATCTGGTACTGCTAGGTGAAGACACGGAAACCATACAACTAAACACAAGTGTGTTAATAAAAACCGGTAAAGAAATAGGACTCGAATTAAATACCGATAAGACGAAATATATGATTAGTAGCAGAAACGGTGGCGATCTTGGTGATATTGATGTATCAGGTCATACTTTTGAACACGTAGAGAAATTCAAGTATTTAGGTTCAATGATAACAAGAAAAAATGAAATCCAGGAAGAAATAAAGTCCCGGTTAAAAAGATGAGGCCACTGGGGAGTTTAGAAGGTTGCACAACGCGGAACTGCGGAACTTGTATCCTGTGAATATAATTGAGCTGATTGCATCGCAGAGACTCAAATGGGCGAGTAAATTTGATGGGTTCGATGACGAGCGGATTCCGAGAAAGTTGGTATTTGCTGATCCGACTGGTAGGCGTCCGAAAGGTAGGCCGAAGCGTAGATGGGAGGATTGCGTTAGGTCTGATCTCGGGAGCTTGGGCTTGAATGGTGAACATTGGACGAGTCTGTATAGGCGGAATTCGGTGGTATCGGCATCGAACCTTCGGGTTCGCTAAGCCTATTATTATTACTATTATATTATTATCTACGACAATCAGTTGTGTTGTTGTTTGGGGTTTTGAGGCGTGAAACCCAGGGTTTATAAACGCCTATAGTTATCTTTAAGTATAAATAAATCAAAACTAATAAAAGAGGCGTATACTAATTAGATGAAATAGTAAAAAAATAAAAAATAAAATAAAATAAAAATAAATTAAATTAAAAGACTATATTTTATTAAATAGTAGTTGACTCTTAAGAAATCTGAACGGCGCCGAGATATTGTTTTCATTATCAGATAGTATGAAGGATATATTAGTTCTAAGCCCAAATTTGTTTAAACCTGTCCTATAAGAAGGGCATTCTTCTAGAATGTGGCTGATAGACAGTATAGTGTTACAATGTTGGCACTTAGGAGGTGGCTGCTTGGTAATGAGATGAAGATGGGTCAAGTTAGTGTGGACAATCAGTTGTTTTGTCGGCTTTTTATCATACATACATACATCCTTGGCGCTACAGCCCGATGTGGGCCTTGGTCTCCTCATTAAGTTTTCGCCATGTGTTACGGTCTTGTGCCAACGCTGATTTTCAGTCGGGCTTAGACATCCTGGGTCATACAGGCCTCCCACCTGAGTCTAGACCGTCCTCTCGGTAAATATTTCCCTCCAGGAGACGTTTTCATTGATTTTAAGTTCGCCTATGACAGTATAAAGAGACCCCTGCTGTATGCTGCTATGCAAAAACTAGGGATCCTACTCAAGCTAGTAAGGCTGATTAAGATGGCAATGAATGGAATTTGATGTTCCGTCAAAATTGAAACAGAGCTTTCTAATGAATTCCTCTCTAACAAAGGGTTAGGAAAAGGAGACGGATTGCCTTGCCTTTTATTTAAGTTAGCCTTAAAAGGTTTTTAGAGCTTCTGGCATCCAAACCAGTTCAGCGAAATCCACCAAACTAGTGCAGTTGTTAGCATATAGTGGGCGGCATAGACATTGTTGCTAGGTCTCTCAGTGCATTAGGGAAAGCTTTCCTCGACCTTACGCAAGAGATGGGTATCACGACTAATGAAGATAAAACAAAATATATGCGTACACATGGAACCGAAGAAGCACTTCCAGCTGAAGGGTTCGTTAAGTTTGGTCCCTTCAAATTTCAGAAGGTAGACCACCTTGCGTATCTAGGATCAATCATTAGCTCTGATAATAATATCGCTCCATAGGTCAATAAAAGCTTAATATTCTATCAGTTAGGATGATAATGGAGAGAGCGGTTGAATACAACATCCAGCCTCACCATCTCTTCGTGGATTTAGGAGCTGCCTCTGACAGCGTGATCCGGGAAGAACTGTATGAAGGAATGATCGCTCTCGGTATCCCTCCAAAATTAGTCCGCCTTGTCAAGATGACAATAAAGGCTACTGGCTGGAGCCACATCTGAGTTTTTTCACAATTATAAGGGCCTCAGACAAGGTGATTGCTTAGCATGCCTGCTATTCAATATTGCTTTAGAATGCGCAATCAGAAAGTCGGGAATCCAGGTAGGAGGGAAGATTTTCAACAAATCATGCCAAATCTTAGCCTACGCTGATGATCTGGATATTATTGGACACGATTTCTCCAGCATGAAGAGTACCTTTATGAATCTTCAAAGAGAAGCTACTAAACTTGGAATACTGGTGAATGTGAAGAAAACAAAGTATATGGTCTGCAATCCTAATACAGGACAGCATATAGGAGGAGTTGTGAGAATAGGGAATTCAGCTTTGACTGTGTAGAGGAATTCATTTATCTCGTAAAACAGCTAAACTTAGGAAATAATAAGCAACCAGAGATACAGCGTCGGATTTTAACTTCCAATAGGTGCTACTACGGACTTCTCAGACATCTAAGGAGCCATTCTCTCTCCAGAACAACGAAGATGAGAATATATAAAACATTGATTAGACCGGTTCTCACATATTCGTCGGAGTGCTGGGCGATGACAAGAGCCCAAGAATCGTCCCTATTAAGATTGGAAAGGAAAATCTTAAGAAGGATTCTGGGGCCAGTGTATGAGAACGGTACCTGGAGAACGAGGAAAAATGTAGAGCTCATGAGGCTCTTTGACGACCGAGACGTAGTTCATTTTATAAGATCTGGGCACCTGAGATGGGCCGGACATGTTGCTAGGATGAACAGTAATGAAATACCCAAAAAAACTCCCCGGGGAAAAGATTTATGGGACCAGAAAAGTTGGCAGACCTCGTTTGCGGTGGGAGGATTGTGTGGCGGCAGATGCGTGGAACAAGCTGGGAATCAGAAATTAGAGAGCAGGAGCACAAAACAGACAAGACTGGCGGCTCAGGCTAAGGGAGGCCTTGACTCTTTACGAGTTGTAGCGCCATCAAGAGCTATTTTGGACTCAGGAAACCCCTTGAAAACCGATTCGTCAATAGGAGAACAAAGACTCTACTTTACAAATTAATCCGCCCAGTCCTTATGTACGCTTCTCGAACGTAGACACTTACAAAAGCCAGAAAGAAAGAAATCCTCATCTTCGAAAGAAAGATCCTCCGAAGAATATTCGTCAGGGATGGTGACAACTGGTATAGAAGGAAAAATGTGGAACAATACCAGCTGTATGGAAAAACAAACATTGTTAATCTTATGAAGCTTATACGACTAATCTTGGCCGGCCATGTTGTCCGAATGAGTGGAGCGGAAGTTCCAAAACGTCTCCTTGAGGGAAAAAAGAAAAATTGGCTTTTCATGACTCTGCGTTAACTTTTACAATTTTGTGAATAAGATAATAATTGATCTAAATTCTGAAGTTTTTATTGAAATTAAACGTTAAAAACGCTACGAAGTTATGTTGCAAATAATTTATAACAAAATAAGAGAGAACAATGAAATGGCAAAGAGGGATGGAGATTTTAAGCAAGACTATGGTAATGGCAGTGGGGTTGTTTGAGATCTTGTATGTTAATATATCCCTCCTCGCTCGCCATTAAAAGGATCTGAGTATTAGTATAGTCATACTATAATGTATATTGTATATAATATAGTTATACTGGTCCTGGTTATTGTGAGATTACCTTTGAGTAACTGTCATATCCCCTAATCTCCAAGGAAATGACTGTCGGTATAACGGCACAGACGACACTATAAATACGTTACGACTTCCCTGAAGATAAGGGAACTAACTAATGACATCTAAATAGCTCACAAACAAATCTTTTGAACTCGTGGATAATTTTATATTGCAACAGAAAATGAATAGGAGTAATGAGGCTGAATCCAGGGCAGTGTCCTTCTTTATAATATGGATCATCGTTGAAAGAAATTAGGTTTTTTATTTTTTATTCTTATTTTATGAGATCAAAATTATATTATCGAGATAAAGGCTTCAATTTTATTCAATTAGAGAACAATAAGTGATCCCATAAAAACTATACATTATAAATTATTATCCAGTGGTTTATTACTTTCGAGTAATTACATTAGTGTATAGAAATTGTTCGCGCGTACGCGAATTAAAAATAATAATATTCATTTTGATTTATTTTAATTAAAGAGAGAAGTTGGTTGAGGGTGCAGTCAATTTAACACACAATTAAGCGTAAACTTAATTTATTGGTGCCAACGTTTCGGCCCAAATTATAGACCTTCTTCAGGGCTATAAGAAAAACAAAAAACAAAGATAACAACCAGCGGTGGAATACAATATATAAAGATGATAAGAAAAATAATTCTTATTTAAATAATTCTCTAATTTTAATAACGACTAGCAGTGATATAGCGTTTTGAAATTAGCAGATGTGAAATGACATTTTCCTTTGAATTATTTACTTGTTATCATATTACTTACTACATATTACTACCTAATCAACAACTATATGAACAGTTATACCCTAATCGCGTTCTTTGGAAATAATAAACCAATTTGTAATAATTTGCAGAGTTTTTCATTCGGTCGAATGCAAAGGATGACATAAAAAAAAAAATAATAAAATAAAAAAACCTGTGCGTTAACTAAAAAAACATGATGGGTCTTGGACATATGGAGATCCGTACTGTTTATAGGAGTAACATTGCTCTGCAAGGATGTGATTAGGTCGAGATGACGCTAAGCCGCCAGGGTTTTCTCCTAATTTCATGTACTCACTTTATAGAGGCTGGGTGTGCCCCAGGAGACCACTCCATACACCAAGGTCGCTCCACGGCTAAGATAACAGATTAAATAATTCTACCTAGCCGGGATTCGAACCCAGAACAGTTTTGACTAGTGCTCTATCAACTAGACCACGCCATTTCCCTTCTTTAACTTAAAATAAACCCTTCAGTCTCACATTTCTTCCATTGAAGAATGGTTTCAAAAGTGGAGAATTAAAATCAACCCTACTAAATCCCATCAAATTACCTTCATCCTTCGTCGAAAACCTATGTCCGCCTGTCCCACTATTTCCTTTAACAATATTCCACTCAACTCAGTTGAACAGATCCGGTACTGGACAAACAATCAAAACTTTCCACATACTACAAAAAATTAATTTATATTACCATCATTAGGCCTATTTGGACAAATGGGATTGAGTTATGGGGATCCATCGAACCATCCAATTCTTCCCGCATTCAATCGATCCCAAATGTCCCTTACTCTGTCACCAATAAAATAATTCATAAAGACCTAAATATCTTATTTGTCGTAGAACTAGATATTCCTACTTTTATTCCAAATTACCCGTCCACTCCAACCCACTCGTCCGCAAACTCCCATTACTATATATTCCTGATAACCCCCGAGGCGGCTGAAAAACTGATGGCCTCGCGACCTACTACATTAAATTAACACTGAAGTGCTACCACTGGGTAGTTTCTTCACATGCCTGTATCACGCCCACTTGATCTATTAGCACATTTACTTAATGTATTTTATTGTATAATACAGTTTTAAATTTCTTTAGAATAAAAAAAAAAACTTAAAATAATAAACTAAAATTCAAATATGCAAATTATAAACATTTCTAAGTAGTAAGTCCTGTGAATGGATAAAATAAGTTGATTTATCAATGTGATCACACTGAGTGACTTAGCTAAAGTTTAGTGGAGTTTACTTTACACTTACAAATCCTGAATTTAAAACAGCCGAGATACTGAAAGCTAAAACCCTAGAGGCTGGAGTGGAATACTGAATCGAAACATTTTTCTCGGGGGAGAAGCGAAAATATCTCTATTTGTGGAGGCAAGAAGCTCATCTTTATTCCCGAAACACGTCAAAGAGAATATCAGTATAAAATACTAAATCGACTGCTCAGGTTTACGTTTTGAACACTTTTATTTATTTACATATTTTATGTTATCGCATCCAAAGAAAATATTTCCCTACAATCTATCCAATGATAAACGACTAAAAATATTAATTAACTATTTAAATCGATACATAATTGGCACAATAGGACTGAATCAAACCATATAACGTTTTCATTTCAATGAGTTACATTCCCACCAATACACATAAATCTAGTACAATACGATACCTCAAATCAAAATAAAAATTATAAGTTGGCATGCTTTTCGCACACTAAAATTATTATATCTGCTCAATGTTAATAAATAATTACACACTTATTATCACTCTTTATTGTTCCCACAATTTGAACAGCTGTTTTTATTTAACATCTGATGTATTTAATATAATAAAAAACAACAAAACAAACATTTAAATATTTCTCCCTACTATTGTTGTTTTCCTTTATTTAATAATCATCCAGGAACCAAGATGACCGACTGGCCTCACAAACACCTATCATACGAATATATTTTAAGGTTAAAAATAAAAAAATCTTACACAATGGTTAACTACTTCCAAATAACAGTATTAAGTATTAAGATATAACTGTTTATACAGCTGTAAACAGGAAATTAGCTGAAATGAAAAGCAATAAATAATCCAAAGGAAAATGGTAAATCACTACTGATAATTTCAGTATTTATTTATAGATTAAGACTAACGGATTTTGTTTTATTCATTATTCGGATTCTACTTATTTTGAGACGTAAAACCTCAAATTTTGAGGAGGGGAGGAGTAATTTTTTTTGTTTGTTTAATCGATAACAAAGGTTCATTATTGAAAATAATAAAATAAATTTATTTATACTAGACTGCGTTACTATTTCCTATTATTTTATTTTATTTCGATTTTAATTCAAACAAAATTTAATGATTCCAGACCACCTTACATTTTTTCTCTATAATCGATAATAACCGGGTTATCAGAGAATCCCATCTCTTATAAGTCGTTGCTTGGCCATAAAAGATTTTTTTTTCTCTTTGTTCAACGCGGTGTCTTGATCTCGAAACTCTTTTCGATTTTTCTATATCTTCTTATTATAACCGAGTTTTAGTGGAATTACATCCCAATTTGGGACTTTAATATATAGATCAACATTTTTACCTTTTTTTTTTGTTATTTTGTCGTGCTTTTTTGATTCGAAAAATCTACACATGTTTTTCTCTAACTTCAAAAAATAAATAAGTTATTGAATTGAACACATTTAACCGGCCCCCATTCGAAAACTAACCAGCTGATATCATCGTCTAAGTGTTCACATGCACAGACTTTTTTTCGGGACTTGGTAATTTGGACTCAGGAGAACGTAAAGCGTGTATTTCCGTCGAAAACTGAGATTCGAAAATTTTCACGATCGCAATACTTTCCCTTACTATATATTTCATTTACCGGTAAGTGAAAATAATAAAAAAACATGCGAGCAACAGTAATACAGAACGTTTCAACACAGCCCAACACAACAAAGTTAAGGAAAACCTGACTTTTTTCAATCGAACCTATTTAACTCCTAAACAATAGGTCTTAGAGAGAAATGTTATATAACAAAAAATATATTAAATCAAATTTCTAATAAGGGAATTTTCGTTATATTTTCGGTCGAACAACACCAAAAGTATACGTGATACATTTTTGAGGATGAAAAAAAGTTACACAATAAAAAAAATGTTGATTTTTTTCATTGAAACAAATATAATTCCTTGACGGTAGGTCCTAGAGACAAATCTTGTATAACAAAAAATATTCTCAACTAAAAATCTGACGAAGATACTGCCGTAAAAATTTTTATTCGATCAACACCAAGAGATAGATAGAGAGAGAGAGAAAGAGAGCGTTTCGAAAAGAAAAAAAAATAGGCAAAACGTAACTTTTTCCATTCGAACAAATATAGTTTCTTTATTTTAGTTCTTTGCGACAAGTTTTATATCACAAAAAAATAACTTTCTTTAAATTTCTGACAGAAAACTTTTAGTCAAATTTTCCATTTAAGGAACACTAAAAGAGTTGGAGCTTGTCAAATGAGTTACATTTTTAGGGTAAAAACCCATACAATAGATAGACATATCCATGTCAAAATTAAACATTCTTTAAAATGATATTTGTTGTTAATTTTCTTCTTAAACATTATAATGTCTGCTCTTACTCACCTGTGTATAGAATATATATGAAGGGCAACTAATTCATCGTGAAGATCTTCGAATTCTTGTTTTCAACGTAAATTCTCGTTTTAGAAAATCCGGAAGTCTAACTTAAAAACGATTACTTGAGTCCCAATCCAAATCCAAGTCCAGTGTGTGTAGAGAGTCTAGCTCGGAAAAGTCGTAAGCAACTGAAATTTAAAATTTATAATAATCATGTGGAGATTCTGAGATTTTACAGAAAATTTGACCGAAATCGACTTATCAGAGTGCTACTTCACATCTATTTTTTCTTTTGCATTCGAGTTTTCAAAGTAAATCCACGTGTTCTAAGATCATCGTTGCATGGACTTGTATTTTTGTAGTGAATTTCAAAAGAATTAGTAACAGTGTAATAATTTAGCGTTGATGTTGCTTTTTTTTTTTTTTTTTTTTATTCGAGTTCTAATGCATCTTGAAACGCTTACGTATGTATAATTTTGAAGGGGGTATTTTTTTTTTTTTTGTTCGATTATAAAGGTTCATTATTGAAAATAAGAAATAATAAAACAAAATAATCATTTTAAAAAGTACAAAATACATGATTAGATTATTTATTTCTTCCAACAACGCTATCAATTTTTAAATTGACATATGAAGAGAAAGCTTTATCATATATTTTAAACCCATTGGTCCCTCCTCTAACGAAAATCCTGAATACAACTTTGTTCTAGTCAATTAAGAAGGTCAAAATCAGCAATGTGTGAAAAGTCACTGAGGTTAGGATAACTATCCGCGTGTGCACCAGAACTATCAATTGTCAAACTATCGTGATAGAAAACTTACACCAATAAAACCTTCAAAGCAATATTAATGCCCCTTTCACTACTACATCATAAAAAGCTGGCCATAACACTCAAAAAGGAGAGGCGATATTACCAAAGAGGGGGTCAAAATGAATAGTGGCATTCCTTCTAGAAGCGAACGTAATAAAGTAACGAGACCTTGTCAAATCGAGTAACGGCTCCGAATGAGGAAGTAATTACAGCAGATGGCAACTTAAGGTGAAAGCTCCACGTCAAGTCCCGAGTCGAGAAGCTCCAACTTCAACATCAAGTACTACATTACCATAGCCTATAATGGAGAGAAGGGGAGGCGTACAGGGCATTTCTAACAACTTGTTTTCGTGATAGCAAGGCACTATCTTAGGAACGATGGAAAGATCGTTTGAAGGAATGCTTTGCGGTCAATGGAGAGTACTTTGAAGGTCATGAAAATTGGGTGTAAAAATATCAAGAAATAAAGAAGTTATGACTAATTTTCCGGGTTTTTTTTTCCCCCGTCGTATGTATTCAACACAAAATAAGCAAAAAAGTTCATATTAACATATACATCAAACTCATTTATTAAACAGATATCAAAGTTTAAAGGTTTATTATTTATTTACTACATTAAGACTGACTGTACAAAGTTCAACGTGTTTAATACTAAATAACAGGTTATAATCACCGGATAAATAAATGAATGATAAGTAATGACAGTAGTTGCTCATGTGTTTGTCTAGTTCTGTCTGTTTTAGTGAGAGTGAATACTGCGTCACAGTTCAATTTATAATTATCATGGGAGACACCTTAAATACTATAACCGCATAAAAAAATAATAAATATTAAAAGACGCTGCATATCCGTGTTACTATTCAGTTGCTAAGTTGCTTAGTTCGCGGCTTCGATCTAAAAACTTTTTTTTTTTCTTTTTTTTTTTTTTAACATCATTTATTGAAATTTACAACTGTACTTCAAGGTACAACAAGTAAATGTGACAAAAGTTTAATGGCGTGATACAAACTTGAAGAAGAACTACCCAATGGCAGCACTCCTGTAACTTTTCTACACTAGAAGGTCTCGAGGCCATCTTCTTTTCAGACGCCTCGGAGGATTGTCAGGAATTGAGGAGGAAGAAAGTATTGAAACAAGAGGATTAGGGTGGGAATGGAGTTTGTCATGAAAGGAATGGTATCTAGATCGGGCCAAATCAGCAACATACGGAACGTTGAGGTCTTTATGGATAAGTTTGTTCGTGACAGAATAAGGAGCATTTAGGATTTTACGAAGGATTTTGCATTGTAGGGATTGGATACGGGAAGAATTCGATGGTTTAGTAGAGCCCCAAAGCTCCACTCCGTAAGTCCATATCGGCCTTATGATAGTCATGTAGATGAGTCTTTTGTAGTTAAGTGGAAGATTAGAACGTTTGTCTAGTAAGTGTTGAAGAAGTCGAAAACGTCGTGCAGTTTCTTGTCGTTTCAGTCTTAGGTGAGGGTCTAAAAACTTAAAGGTAAGAATTTATAAAACTATTATTCTTCCAACGGTTCTTTACGGATGTGAAACGTGGCCGCTTACTTGGAAGGATGAACAACGGCTTAAGGTTTTCGAAAATAAGGTACTGCGTAAAATATTTGGTCTGTAGAGAGATGAGGCCACTGGGGAGTTTAGAAGGTTGCACAACGCGGAATTGCGGAACTTGTATCCTATGAATATAATTGAGTTGATAGCATCGCGGAGACTCAAATAAGCGAGTAAAGTTGTTGGGCTCGACGAGGAGCGGATTCCGAGAAAGTTGGTATTCGATGATCCGACTGGTAGGCGTCCGAAAGGTAGACCAAAGCGTCGGAGGATTGCGTTAAGGCTGATCTCGGGGGCTTGGGCTTGAACGGTGAACATTGGACGAGTCTGTGTAGGCAGAATTTGGTGGTATCGGCATCGAACCTTCGGGTTCGTTGAGCCTATTATTATTATAAAAGACGCTGAAAATTATTACACAATGGTTTATTATTTCCAAATGACAATATTAGGAAATAACTGTTATAAAGCTTTTTACAGGCAATAAGTAATATGAACAGTATTAATTTATTTATTAATTAGGTTAAACGGATTTTTTAATTCGTTATTCGGGTTCTAGGCACCTTGAAGCGTAAGCCCTCAAATTTTGAGGGGGAGTAATTTATTTTTTGGTCGAATAAATGTTTCGAATTGAAAATAATAACACAAAAATATTGTTATGCCTTTCAAAGTATAGCAAAATACACAAAGGTTTGAAAGTAAAAAACATGGTTGTTGATATCCAATATATAGTCGTATGCAGCTAACACCTTGTTAGAACGAAATGAGGCTCACACGTTTCGGAAAGCACGCCTGTTTGCAAAGGCTTGTTATGCCATAACAGGGAATACATTCGCCAGCCACATACAGAGCCAATATGCCAAAGGATGTTAAAATGGAACTCCAGTAATGAGATAGTTGCTCTGTGCATGGGATTGTAACCAGAGAGCAAAGTGAGTCAGTTCTCTCAAAATACAAAATCAATAAAGGTCTTTTATACTCGCTTCAATAAACAGAGTAACATTCATTCTTTGAATGTAACTTTCTATATCAATTCCTCTCATATATCTTATTTCTAAAAACCACTTTTGAACATATGAAAACATACTAAAAGAGCTCAACGTTAACTATTTATAAAAATTTATAAGTTGGATACGCTAAAAATAAAACATGGATTGCAAGAAACAAATGGTTGTTAGACTTTACCTGGGACGGACTATTTTATGAGACATAATAATGTAGCTAAAATACACCACTAATAAAGTTTGTACAGAGCTCTGGGATTGTTGTCAGTGATGAAGAGATACCCTACTATTGGTATACCTCTAAGAAACTTATAGAAAATAAAGACGTAAAGGTTTAAAGGGATGAACAAATTATAATCGTCCGGTTATTTTGGTGTTAGATAAAACCAACAAAATGGCCAGAATCATCGATATTCCTACTAGGCGTGGGCATAATCGAATGACGCTTATCGGATCATTCGATTATCGAATCAATCGGTTCGGACAAGCGAATTTTTAACTGTTTAACGATAATCGAGGGATAATAAGGAGCTCGGAAAATCGAACGACTTTTTTTTTTTTTTTTTCTAGGCTCAGCCACTATAGAAACAGGAATTGTGACATATCGTCTCTCACAATGCATACCGATCATTCGATTATTTAAATCATCAAAGTCCTATCATCCGATTATACCCATCCCTAATTCCTATCCCAAGTAACTCCAACCAGTTGAGCAGTAGAGCCGAAAAAAACAGAAAATACTAAGAACTCTCTCTAGAGCTAAAATCGCTTTACCGCCTGGAAAAAGTTACAAATCCAATAGTTCTGTCATGGAATAGTCTTATCCTAAAAATCAGGAGGGCAGAGCCATCAGAAGAGCTTGGGCTAGACCTAAGGGGTATAAAATTAGCGCAGAAAGCAGTTCTCCTGGACACCTCCAGAATTCTAAGAACATTTTTAAATAAGTAAAAACTTTCCCTTTACCTTTATCCGGTAGGTAGATGAATGTCTAGTTATCTGCGAGAAAGAAAATATCAAAATAATAATAGTTATTATTGGGTTGTTTTACACGAAATGTCCGTTTTTATAGTTTCTGAAATACATAAATACGCGATTTTCGAGTAATATTTTTGTACGAGTTTAAACCCGGCCATTCAGCTTCTGAGGCCGCTAGAAATATTTGTAAGGCGTTTGGGGAACGGAGTGTTAATGAACGGACCATTCGCCGTTGGTTTGCTAAGTTTTCAGCTGGGGATACCGACTTGGAAAACTTGCCCCGAGGAAGACCTCCTTCCGTAATAGACAACGATGTCTTCAAACATACAGTAGAAGGAAACCCCTACCAAACAGTTAAAGGACTCTCAGCACAACTAAATGCAAGTGCATCTACCGTTTGCAGACATTTAAAGTGTATTGGGAAAGTAAAAAAGCTCGATACATGGGTACCTCATCATCTCACTGAGCGGCTTGTTTCAACACATATAGTGCAAAAATGGAAAGAGCTGGGCTACGAAGTTCTTCCGCACCCACCATATTCTCCCGACTTGTCTCCAACAGATTACCACCTGTTCAGGAATTTAGACAACTACGTCAAAGGAAATTTTTTGAAAATGATGATCAAGTGAAAAGTGCGTTTTCAGATTTGTTTTCACTTCAAAGCTCTGAGTTTTTCAGTTCGGGGATAAAAAAATTGGTGTCACGTTGGGAAAAATGTGTAGAAAAAGAAGGTAAATACTTCGAATAAAATTATCTTGTTTTCATGTCGTATTTTTAATAAAAATCCTTTACCTTGAAAACGGACATTTCATGTGACACAACCCAATATTATTATTATAAAAAATCACACTCTTAAAAAATTGATTAATTAAATTTGCAATCTGTAGTATCCCGTGTGTCTATATAGGTTTTAGAAAAACTTTATAAAAAGTTATATCTTTGTTCAATGATAATTTAGAACGTCTGTCAAGCGACCTAGATAAAATACCGTATCGTATGCTATATTCTTAACGTTTTAGCCGAATTTGTGTTTTCTAGGTCAGTCTTCTGTCCAAGTGAATACCTAAATGTCGAATTTAGTAGGATGTAGGAATTTAAATTTAATTAAAATAAATGGATAATGGTTCAGACTGAATACCACAGGAACACTCCAGGACTCGTCCATTTTAATTTTCCAGCTTGTAGCCCAGGCAGCGGTTTCATCTAAGCAGTTTCATGTAAGTGGTTTTGAAATTGCAGCTGGAAAACGATTTCTATCTTAACACATAGTCCAGAGCCAAATGCACAGTTGACTACCTCATCTAACATACATCTAGAAATATTATGAAAAATTTCTTTCTACTATAATTATTCCAAAAATGCATTTCTTGCACTACTAAAACTATTACTAAGCAGCTAATTAATTTGATGAAGTGATCAATTATGTCACGATTACTTGCCCATCGAACATACGAACAGTTTTTGTTTTGACTTGTCCGCCCTAGATATTTTAAATTAAAACTGATATAAACCAAGGTAATCTCACAATTGCATAATATAGTCACACCACGGGCTATCATAACGTATGTGCCGCCAGCCTCCTGAGAGTTTGCTCTTCAGGTGGTCATTAATATGAGTTTCTAAACAGCAAGAAATATTTTTTCCTCATTTTTACTTTCACTTACTAGATATAGTAAGGGGAAGTATAGCGATCATGAAAATTTTCTAATTCCAGTTTTCAACGGAAATACACGTTTTAGGGTCCTCTGAGTCCAAATAATCAAGTCCCGCAAAGGTCTGTGTGTGTGTGTGTGTAGTAACTCCCGGGAGGAAAAGGTAAGTCCTATGAAACTGAAATTTAACATTTAAGTCAAATATACGCCCGAGACGTTACAAAACCTTATTCATTAAAATAAGCTTACCAGAAGAACCACTTCATACCATGCATTTGCACCACGGCTGAAAATTCATATTTAAGACTTCTATACGCCCGCGATGTTACAAAAACTTTTTCACTAAAATCGGCTGACCGGAAGTCCTACTTTATCCTATACATTTAGCACCTTTTTACGTTTTTCTCGAAAACGGTTCCGACGATTTTGATTAAACTCGCTACATCGATGTAAAATTTAATAGGCTTTAATATCATGTAGGTTTTATTCTGATTAAAATGGTTTGACAGGGCTTAAATGCCGGTGTTTTAAATTTTCTTCCTCTAAAATATCTTTAATTTTGTAGACTCTATAAAAATAACCAAATTATCTTGTTAGCATTGATAAATAACAGCTAGGTATGTAAGTTGTGCTAATTTAAAAACAATTAAAGGAGAAAACTAAAAAAAAAATGAACATAAGAGCTGTAATATACATCTTTAATATACCGTTGGAAAGCTAAAGATTTTAGAAAAAATATTATCTAATACAAAAGTGCTTCTAATAGATAATAGAGAGTGATGAAAAGCCTATAAAACTAACTGATTATTTTAGATAAAAATTAAATAGATTTTTGAATAAAACACATGTTTCTCTAGAAATTCCATTCAATTAATTCCTTAATAGTTTTAATAATTTTTATCACTAACTGTGTCGAAAATTTTTTAATTGATTTATAAAACGGAGGTAAGTGAAAGTCGTGTGTTGCCCGCACCAGATTTTTTTGAGACATAACAGACTAGTTAAAACAAAAACTAATCCTCCGTTCGATGGGATAGTAATCGTGACATAATTGATCACTTCATCAAATTAATTAGCTGCAAGTGCTTTAGGACAGCAAGAAATGCATTTTTAGAATAAGTATAGAGGAAAGAATTTTTTAAAATTATTTCTAGATGTATGTTGGATGAAGTAGTCAGCCATGCATCTACTAAAAGGATATAAGTGCATCAGCAAAAGTAGCCAGAAGAGTCCTATAATAATATAGAATAAGATATGGACATTGAGAGCAAAGAAAGGATGAATTAACGTATTTCTGTTCTAATTATTTCTTTTCCATTATATGGTTTTAAAGAAATTGTTATATTTATACTTGGATTTATTTGTTTTAACATGTTTAGTTAAAACTATATACCCACATATAAATGTAAATGCGGGGTATATAAACACAGGGTATAATCCATAACCATACATTTCCTGGAGTCACCTGTGGTTTAGAGGCAAGCAAAACACCCTTATGTGCCCAAGGTCACGTGTTGAAATATGGTGGCGCTCCAAAAATTTTTTAGTTGGAGTAAAAAATCCTTAGTTATGCCGTCCTTCGGTAAGGACGTAAAATGATGTTTAGGAGCATGTTAAAGATCCCTATCCTATTTAAACTTGGATCGTCCGATCAGCCACATCAGCATAAAGTGGCGTTAAATAAATATGCTATACATCTCCATACCAAAGGCCTATGTTTTGGTCTCGCGGAGCGATCTCTGCCACCACAACTAGCTTTTTAGAAGATGTTAGGTGTCAATATCAAAGATATTGCTGTGTTTGCAGAAAATATAAATAATGATTCCTTGGATATCCTCATACAAGACTTAAACGACAAAAAACTGCTCGCAAATACACTTACTTGACAAACGATCAAAACTCCCTATTTACTACAACAAAGTGATTTATATAACCATTCTTAGACCTATTTGGACATATGGCATTGAGCTATGGGGCTCTAATAAACCATCAAATTCCTCCTGCATCTAATCCTTGAAATCCAAAATCCTACCAAAAATCCTCAATGCTCCTTATTTTGTAACTAATAAAATCATCCATAGAGACCTCAATATCCCACTGATTGCAGACTTAGCCCGCGATAGATACACCTCATTTAATTCCAAACTACCAGCCCACTCAAATCCGCTTGTCCGTAAGCTCTCATCTTCATCTCTTCCCGATAATCCTCCGAGGCGCCTGACGGTGGCCTCGAGACCTATTAATTAAATAATCATTACAGTGTTACCTAAAATAATGATTGAAGTGCTAGTACTGGGTGGCCTCTTCACGAGACTATTTTATCCCATATTTGTAATTTCAGCCCTTTTACTTGTATATATTGTATATACAATTGTTTGTTTATTTATTTAACGTCACTTTATGCTACTATGGCTAATCGGACGATGCTACAGTGGGAGTCCTAAATTTTGCCTATCCAGATTTTATTAGGATAGGGATCTTTAACGAGTACCTGACATCGCACAGGCTCGGAACCACCTTTTAACGTCCCCTCCGAAGGGCGGCGTAACTAAGGATTTTTACTCCCATTAAAAATCCTAGGACCACCTGCGGGTTTGAACCCGTGACCTTTAGCATGGGAGGCTGTTACGCTAGCCACCCAGCTACAAGTGATATAAGCTATATACAATTGTGAAAATCGATAGAAATATATTTTTTTTTTTAAATAAAAAGGATTCCTTGAGGATTATCCACTATCACCTTTATTGCAATTAAAGACAAAATTTATTCATATTAAGCCTATAATTTTAATATTGTTATGTGCCATTAGTGCGCAGTCATAATTTTAAGGTAAGCTAGTTAAAGAAAGGGGGGAAAATGTGAGATTATTAAATAATTTTGAAGTAAATAACTAAAGGGAATAATACAAAGTGTTTGGAATAAAAAAAGGAAAATGTATGTGCAACATGTCTAGTATGGGATAAATAGTAAGGCCGTGCAACAAGTAACCAGCTGTATCCACTCTCTACTGCCATTAACTAAAACCTTTCTTTATCTTCTCTTCTTTTATTTTACATTTTTCTTCTTTTTCGCTACTTTTTACATATGGCGATAAAGTGATCTTAGAGCTACGGTACTTATCATATTGTACAATATTTTAAAATAAAAACGTTAATAATGACCTATAAATGGAGGTAACTTAATGAATATTCGTCCGTGGAAGGCAATATCGTTCCTGGATTTATTGGAATTCCTGTCCACAAACACTCCTCCCTAAAACCAATATTTTTATTCTGAATCGGTAAATTGACACGGCCGCGGTGTTTGAGCAAACTTTATTTCACCCCAGCCCTCATTTATCTCTACGTCCCACCACGGACGATCCCAAGTTTATTTAATGGATAATATTTTTAATAGCGCTAAAAATATGTTACTGATATTTAATAATAATAATAATAGGCTTACCGAACCCAAAGGTTCTATGACGGTACCACTAAATACTGCCTATACAGATTCGTCCAATAATCGCAGTTCGAGATCAAGCCTCCGAGATCAGACTTAACACAATCCTCCCATCGACGTCTCGACCTACCAGTCGGTTCAACAAATATCTACAATTTCGGAATCCGTCCGTCACTAAGCCCACCAACTTTACACGCCCATTTGAGTCTCCGTGATGCTAACAATTCAATCATATTCGCGCAACCTTCTAAGCTCCCTTGTGACCTCATCTCTCTTGGGACTAAATATTTTACTTACCTTACACATTAACTTATTTTCTAAAACCTTAAGACGTTGTTCATCCTTCAAAGTAAGCGGCCACGTTTCACATCCGTAAAGAACCGTCGGAAGAATAATAGTTATATAAATTCTAACCTTTAAGTTTTTAGACAGAAGCCACGAGCTAATTAATTCATAACTGAAAACTAATATTTAAATAAAATAAAAATATTTGATCGCTCATTAGCCCAATCGATATAGATAAAATCAGGTAACTTGTTTCGATAATCTGATTGTAACGAGTATTATAATGAGTTCTATTTCCCGCTGTGGTTTCGTCCGTCTGGCGTCGCGAATTTAAAATTGGTTAAATAGGACCAAATTTAATTTAATCCTATTTAAGTGAATGTACTATTTATCTAATTATCTATCTTATGTATCTTATTGGCGTTGACATCATAGGACGGTCGTTGCAGTCTGTCAAAGAAGGATTTTTTTCCCTAATGGAGGCTGCCAGAATGCTTGGACTGGAGGTAAACGCTGGCAACAGGAGAAGAACCCCGAATCGGTGAGACCATCAATGTCGGCCCCTTTAACTTTGAAAAAGTGGCCCAGTTCACTTTTGTGACGCAAGATAATGCACTAGAGGTGAAGGTGAAAAGAAGAATTTTGATGGCAAACAGGTGATTATATGTTTCAAGGACAATGATGTCGTTATGACCTTAAAACTTGGCAGACTGCGGTGGGCTGGTCATGTGGCCAGAATGGAGAATGAGACGATCACTAAGGCCATTTTGACTGAAACTCTCAACGACATCAGAAGAAGAGGAAGACCGAAACTTAGATGGTCAAATGGTGTTACAGCAGATGCAAGGGATTTCCTGGGAGTGAGAAACTGGATGACGGCTGCACAAAATAGAAATGACTGGAGAGGGCTGGTAGAGGAGGTCAGGGCCCGTCACCGAGCTGTAGCGCCGGGCTGATGATGAGCTATGTAAGGTGTCGCTATCTACGGTGATAATCGATAAGATATCGGAACCCACCATTTGAAATGCCATTATAGGCTCTATATAGGCTAGTCATATTAGCTCTAAAATTGGGATTCATAGGAAACTTTTGATTTTTTCACTGTTTATGTTGTTTGTTTTTTTGTCGCTGAACACGAATCTGGAATTTGCCGGTAAATATTTTTCCCGGAACCTGTTTTTCTTCACATTTTTTTCCAAAATATTCGCACATTTTATGTTGTTTTTTTTTTTGTTATGCCTCGAAAACTAAGGTATTTGAATCAACGTTAACAATTAAAGTAAAAGAAATTGGCTACATTTTATATCCTAAAAGTGTTTTTCTGTGATCAACCGTTTCACCACTAGAGCGCGCCTAAAATGGGCAAATTCCGGACAGTAGAAAAAAACATGATTTTCTTAATAAACCTTTGTACCTCTAGATTTTTTTTTGTTATTTTAAACAATTAAGGACATCTGGGCCTAAACTAATAAACCAATAAACCATGTTATAGTATGCTGAAATGTCAGTATGGTAGATAATGTTCTACAGTGCCGTGTGATGCGCGCACTGGATTTTCATATCCCCGTAAGAGATTTGCTACGTTAAGAAGATCCTTAGGTGCTCCCTGTCAATCTATCTCACTGTCAATATATCCAGGCAAACCACTCGAGAAAATTCTCTCCTCTCTTTTATTTTCACCTCGTATTCCAAGCCTTCCCCCTCCTATAAATTCACGTCCCAATATCGATTTGGCTATTTGACCTAAATTCTTTCGCTTAAAGTAGACAAACCGCCCGAATACTTTTTCTTTTTCACTTGAAAGATGTTCTTTCTTCTTCTTTTCACTTTCAATCTTTCTCAGATCTCATACTTACAGAAAAGTACTATTCTTGAAATTCGGGAAGATCTTTAACGGAAATCCGTTACCTACAGGCCATAAAAAATTGGGAACGATAAAAGATTCGCCAACAGCCATTCAAAGCAAAGGTCAAGCTCAGGTTCCTTTCCTTTAATTTCGGGTACCCAGTTTTAGGCCCTTCTTATACGCAAAGAGGGTCTGACTAACCTTCAATCGACGCTCTTACGGGGAATAGATAATTAACTTGCTATTGTCTGGTTTTGAACCCGAGACCCGAAGTAAAGTAGTCCAGATCACTTTTATCATTTAAACTAATATACCATTGGATACATTTAAGATCACCTTGAAAAAAATATAGATTGTGCAGGAACATCCAATAAAATAAAGCAGCGAAAAATTGTAAGTTTACCAATCCAACACAACCAATCTAAAAAAATTAAAAAAACTAACGTTTTCAAAAACAAAAAAGTGAAAGAATATACCTAGAAATTGTTTAAAAACCAAACACATATATTTTTGACCATAGAATACACTTACGGAGAACCCTCAAATGAAATAAAGTAGCAAAATGGGTGTGTCGATCCAACAACAATTTGAAAAATTCTAAAAAAATATCTGACTCACACTGTCAAGGAAAAAAAATTAAATATTTTTGGAAAATCCCTATTATATCTACATATTTATAAGAAAATCGGTTGAGCTGGCCAGGAGAAAACATTTGTTTTTGTTTTCTCTTTCCCCTTTCATAACTTCCATTCCACAAAGATTAAGGGGCTAAAAATTTGCAAAACATGGTTTCCTTTAAGTGTGAATCAATGGCATGGCTCTGATATAGGTCTCTACTGTATTTTAATTACTTCATTAAAAAAATAAATAAAAATGAACTATTTATTTTAAATTATTTAGGACGCGAATCACGTCTACAAAAATGAGAATAAAAAATCCTTAGTTATGCCGTCCTTCTGAGAGGACGTAAAAAGCTAATCCCGAGACTGTGCGATGTCAACTACTCTTTAAAGATCCCTACTTCAATTAAATCAGGATAGGCTATATTTAGGACTCCCACTGTAACATCGTTCGATTAGCCACAGCACCATAAAGGAGCCTTACATCGTTCGATTAGCCACAGCACCATAAAGGAGCCTTACATCGTTCGATTAGCCACAGCACCATAAAGGAGCCTTACATCGTTCGATTAGCCACAGCACCATAAAGGAGCCTTACATCGTTCGATAAGCCACAGCACCATAAAGGAGCCTTACATCGTTCGATTAGCCACAGCACCATAAAGGAGCCTTACATCGTTCGATTAGCCACAGCACCAAAAAGGAGCCTTACATCGTTCGATTAGCCACAGCACCATAAAGGAGCCTTACATCGTTCGATTAGCCACAGCACCATAAAGGAGCCTTACATCGTTCGATTAGCCACAGCACCATAAAGGAGCCTTACATCGTTCGATTAGCCACAGCACCATAAAGGAGCCTTACATCGTTCGATTAGCCACAGCACCATAAAGGAGCCTTACATCGTTCGGTTAGCCACAGCACCATAAAGGAGCCTTACATCGTTCGGTTAGCCACAGCACCATAAAGGAGCCTTACATCGTTCGATTAGCCACAGCACCATAAAGGAGCCTTACATCGTTCGGTTAGCCACAGCACCATAAAGGAGCCTTACATCGTTCGTTTAGCCACAGCACCATAAAGGAGCCTTACATCGTTCGGTTAGCCACAGCACCATAAAGGAGCCTTACATCGTTCGTTTAGCCACAGCACCATAAAGGAGCCTTACATCGTTCGGTTAGCCACAGCACCATAAAGGAGCCTTACATCGTTCGATTAGCCACAGCACCATAAAGGAGCCTTACATCGTTCGATTAGCCACAGCACCATAAAGGAGCCTTACATCGTTCGATTAGCCACAGCACCATAAAGGAGCCTTACATCGTTCGATTAGCCACAGCACCATAAAGGAGCCTTACATCGTTCGATTAGCCACAGCACCATAAAGGAGCCTTACATCGTTCGATTAGCCACAGCACCATAAAGGAGCCTTACATCGTTCGATTAGCCACAGCACCATAAAGGAGCCTTACATCGTTCGATTAGCCACAGCACCATAAAGGAGCCTTACATCGTTCGGTTAGCCACAGCACCATAAAGGAGCCTTACAAAATTTATACAAACATACCCGCCTAAAAGCTTACAATACAATATTAACAAATACTTTTACCAAAATTACAAAACCCTTTATGCCAGCCAGGGACAATATAATTTCAAGTCTTGGTTAACAAAAACACAATTCATTTTGAATGATTAAACTTGACGGCTAAAATTAAATTTTGCAAAAGCCTATAGAGGAAGTCGGACCCCATTCGCCCAATATGGAGAGTAAAATAAAATGTTATTGCCCAGGCTTATCTTTTATCTTTTGATTAACTCATATAAAATGATGGGTCATTTGAACGAAATGACTCAATTTGGAGAATTTCATCAAATATTTATTTATCCATTGTATTAAATAATTTCCGCTTTGCTATATTAGATAAACCGCCATCAAAACATAATTACAATAACTAAATAGGTAATAAATACTTACAATAAACTATAAATAAATGAAGGTTTATAGCCAACCGGATGGTTCGTTGCTGATATCGTCCAAGCCCGAGCCTGCAAGATCCGACTTATTAACACAAGGTCACGGTTCAAACATGTTTTATTGAAATTTGTTGCTAATCTAGACCGAACCAGATATCATTCCTTCCATAACAAACCCCTCTTTCACTCTAACCCACTGGTTTCAATCCTTGCTTCCTCGTCCATTCCTGACGATCTTCCGAGGCGTCTGAAAAGAAAATAGCCTCGAAACCTTCTGGTTTCGAATAGTTACAGGAGTGCTACAATTGGCTAGTTCTTCTACAAGTCTGTTTTTATCTGTTCTGTTTTTTTTTCTTTTATCATATTTTTATAACATATTTCATATCATTTTATATATTTTTATCATAATAAACTCAGCGCCTGGCTAAGGCTTGCCTCTTAATGCGACACTACCCTTTTCTGCGTCTGGAAGTGAACTTGAGATAAAAAAAAAAGAAAAGGAAAAAAATGTAATTTTACCCATAATTACGTCCATGCCTCAGTTAGATTTGTCATTTTGGTTCATAAATAGTCGAGATATAATTTTTTGAAATTAGCAGTGGTGATATGCCATTTTCCTTTGAATTAATTATTGTTTTTCATATTCGTTAACTCCCTATATACAGCTATACATACAGTTGTACTGTTATACAGGGGTCACCTATAGCATAGTGGTTAGCATAATACTTTCTATACCCAAGGTTAAAGTTTCAAACCTGCAGGTAGCCCTCAGATTTTTTTTATGAGGGTACAAAATCCTTAGTTATACCGTAATAAGGTGGTCCCGATCCTGTGCGATGTCAGGCATTCGTTAAAGATCCCTATCCTAATAAAACCTGAACAATTAGGGAATGTAGATAGGTGACACCGAGGGGACGCAAAAAACATTAAATTATAAAGTTAAAGTTATTATTTAGGCGGTATGGAAAAGTAATAAAGGATTTTGATAATAAAAAAAGAAAGAGGATCACTTGTAGCTGGGTGGTTAGCATAACAGCCTCCTATGCCAAACCCGCAAGTGGTCCTAGGATTTTTTAATTGGAGTAAATATCTTTAGTTATGCAGTCCTTCGGAGGGAACGTTAAAAGGTGGACCCGAGCCAGTGCGATGTCAGGTACTCGTTAAAGATCCCTATCCTAATTAAACCTCTGGATAGGCAAAATTTAGGACTCCCACTGTAGCATCGTTCGATTAGCCATAGTAGCATAAAGTGACGTTAAATAAATAAAAAAGATCAGACGGAATAATATCCACGTATATATCGAAGGCAAGTTAGTCAGTTTAACGATTTGTTTTTTGGAATTCCTTCTATTCCGCCCTTCACTAAACCTAACATGACGCCCACTCGGGTACAAATTTCTCGATTCCGCGTTGGGTAACCTTCTAAATTCTTCGTTGGATTCAACTCTAGTTGGATTAAATATTCTACACATTACCTTGAGATTGTCGATTGTTTATTCTGAAGTTTGTAGTACTCTCAGTAGCAGAACTGTACCAAAAATGCTAGATTCGTATATTATAACTTCTAATAATCGCGGGTCAAGTATTCAATCAACCGAAACGTAATCCACGCCTCTATTAATAAACATGTATTTTATTTTAATAAAATATCGGATTGAAATCTGATAGGATTTACCGCTTGGACGGAAGTGGGTGTTTATTCAATAGCTGATGAAGTATTTCAACTGAAAGCGCAATATTAATTTTATAGGTTTGTTGAAGCGTGGTGGAGCTTCTGATTAATGGTTTAAAGGGATTCAGTACGGTTTAATCCTCAATAACATAACATAATCTGTTATATAAATGTACATAAAATTAAATTATATTTTTAAACAATACAGCTACTTTTATAAATAAACCTTTAAAGTTTAAAATGAAAAAAAAAAAATAATAGTGTAACTGACCTGCCGAATCACATGTAGGAAGACCTGCCGAACTCACAGGCTAGAACGTTCACAACACCACACTGAGCTCACAATCACTACTAAAGTGTTTACACACAAACACTGACACATATCCTAAGAACCTGCAACATATACATATAATTATAATATCGAAAATAAAGTATTCCATAGCTCAAATATTCTAGGAAGAATTGAAATATAAAATTGCGTGTTATTATTCAGTTGCTAAATTACTTAGCTCGCGGCTTCTGTCTAAAAACTTAAAGGTTAGAATTTATAAAACTATTATTCTTCCGACGGTTCTTTACGGATGTGAAACGTGGCCTCTTACTTTGAAGGATGAACAACGGCTTAAGGTTTTCGAAAATAAGGTATTGCGTAAAATATTTGGTCCGAAGAGAGATGAGGACACTGGGGAGTTTAGAAGGTTGCACAACGCGGAATTGCGGTGTTTGTACCCTGTGAATATAATTGAGTTGATAGCATCGCGGAGACTCAAATGGGCGCGTAAAGTTGTTGGGCTCGGTGAGAAACGGATTCCGAGAAAGTTGGTATTCACTGAACCGACTGGTAGCCGTCTGAAAGGTAGGCCGAAGCGTCGATGGGAAGATTGCATTAAGGCTGATCTCGGAGGCTTGGGCTTGAACGGTGAATATTGGACGAGTCGGTGCAGGCGTAGTTTGGTGGTATTAGCATCGAACCTTCGGGTTCGGTAAGCCTATTATTATTATTATTGAAATATAACATTGCGGTACATTAGTTTTGTATTGATTTAACAAATAACTGAATAGACTGCCAAAAAGTAAATTTCGTAAAATACCTCATTCAGCGTCACAATTACTTCTTTTAAAAACTACAAGCGCCTTCTGCCGGGTTTGTACATGCAACCTTGGGCATAGACGACAGGCTAGCCACTACAACACAGGTGACTAGACAACGGGTTAGGTGTGCCACTAAAGATAGCGATCTACAGAAAAACTTTGCAAAAGAAATGACTTATCGACAAAAGAAAATGAGAACATTTTGGCTGTCTAAACTCAAGCTCACCACCGCCATATAGCATATAGGAACAATTAAACTCAGTTCCACCTCTGTCGAAATTGATTCCCACCAGTTTCACTGAGCTTACTATATTTGTTTTATTATTATTTTTTTTATTTAGGTAATAATAATAATAACTTTATTTATTTGTCTTTAGGGCAAATCCCATACAAATAGAGCTGGCTGGCACAGCACAATTGATAAATTTATCACCAGCAAATATACATTATTAATTACAGATTCTCCCACCATGCGCCCTGATGATGACCCACAAAGGGGGTCGAAACGTTGGCAAACAATAAAATAGTTGAAACTATTTAGTTGTTTCATTTAATGACCGCCACTCGGACTAATTCCTTCTAATTATTAATTATAATTCGAATAAATATTTAAAACAATAAAAAAACTCATATACAGCAGTAAGCATAAAGGTGCTGCCATCTTTATGATTAATTTCCTCCAACATATACAATAACAAATTAAATATAAGAATATCAATAAATAATTTTAAAAAAAAATAATAGTACTAAAGCAAATACTAAATCCCTACAAATTATTAACAAATTCCGAAACCTTTAAGAGTGATTAACATTCTGAGAAGAAAGATGTTGAAATCTTATTTTAGGATTTTCGGTGACAAAATAAATAATGATTTCAGGTCTATTACGTGGGATTCTGCAAGAATTTCCTAAAAGCCACCAATACTCACATCATTTAATACGGGCATATAACGAGTTCTATTGTCATGGTATGCGGGACATCGAGCAAAAAAATGTAAACAATCTTCCAATGCGTCTCCATCACAAACTGGGCACGGCTTCTGTGGGTCCAGGCTATACTTCTGCGGGCCGACACTAAAGGAGATGGCGTACTTTCCCGACAGTCTGATCTGGGCTAAAGTCCTAACATACTATAATTATTACAAATTTACTTTGAAGGATATCAAGGTTAATTAATTAATTAAAAATGCCTAAAATAGTACGTCCTAAAGATTCTAATAAAGAAGACAAACTAATTTTAACCCTCCTCAGAGGAAGGGGTAGTTGAATCTTCAGATCTACAAAGACCTTTTCAGCAGGGCAAGAAGCGAAGGAGACTTTCTTTATCCGCTTAATTTGAAGGGTGCTTAATCAAGCAGGCGGTGAAATACTCATCTTCCTAACTCCCGAATGGAAGCTCTGAGATCTTAACGTTTTCATTATACCTGATTTAAATAATAAACCTCTAAGAAAAAAAAAAAAAAAAAAACGCTGCAAATTATTACACAATGGTTAATTATATCCAAATAACAATATTAGGGTATAATTCCTTATGGAGCTCCTAACAGCAAATTAACAAGCAATAAATAATCCAAAGGAAATGGCATATCACCAGTGCTAATTTCAAAACGCAATATCTCTACTAGTTCTGAACCAATTTCAATGATTCTTTTTACAAAAATCTGGGTCGCGCAACACACGAATTTCATTACCTCCATTTTTAAAATCAATGAAAGGAATTTCTAATACAGTTAGAGATTAAAATACGTAAAACCATTAAAGAATTAATTAAATTGAATTTCTATAGAAACATGTGTTTTATTAAAAAAACTATTATATTATTATCTAAAATAATCAGTTTTATCGGCTCTTCATCACTCTCAATCGATTAGAGAATTTTCAAATATGAGTGAACTATTAAATAATTAGTTAAATGGAATTTCTATTGAAACATGTGGTTTTTTTAAAATGTATTCTATTATAATCTAAAATAATCACTTAGTTTCATCGGTTTTTCATCACTCTCTATTAACTTTTACAAGTTTGTTCATTAGATAATATTTATTCTAAAACCCTTAGCTTTCCAACGGTACATTATACGTGTATATGACTGTTGCTAAAAATAAAAAATAACTAAAAAATGACTTTGGCGGTTTTGAACCAGAGATCATGGGATTTTATCATGTTTCACTACACTTATTTATTGCGATCGTGAAAATTTTCGAATTCCAGTTTTCAACGGAAATACACATTTTAGGGTCCCCTGAGTCCAAATAATCAAGCCCCGCAATAAGGTCTGTGCGTGTGTTTGTGGTAACTCCCGGACAGAAACGGTAAGTCCTATGAAACTGAAATTTCATCTTTAAGACAAATATACGCCCGAGACATTTCAAAACCTTTTTCATCAAAATGAGCTTACCAGACAAGAAGAGCCACTTTATACCATGCATTTTGCAACTTTTTTCGATTTTCTCGAAAACGATTCCGACGATTTTGATTAAACTCACTATGTCGATGTAAAATTCAATAGGCTTTAATATAAAGTAGTTTTCATTCTGATTTAAATGGTCTGACAGGAATTAAATGCCGATATTTTCATTTTTTTTCTGTACAGTACCTTTAGTTTTGTAGATTCTATGAAAATAACCATATTATCGTGTTAGCATTGATAACTAACAGCTAAATATGTAAGTTGTGCGAATTTAAAAAACAGCTAAAGGAGAAAACTGAAAAAAATATATTTTTAATGAATTTTATTGTTTTTGTACATAAGAACAGTAATATACATGTCCCGTTTGAAAGCTAATGATTTTAGAAAAAATATTATCTTATACACAAGCTTTTAAAAGTTAATAGAGAGTGATGAAAAGCCGATGAAACTAAGTGGTTATTTTAGATAATAATATAATACATTTAAAAAAAAAACACATGTTTCAATAGAAATTCCATTTAACTAATTATTTAATAGTTCACTCATATTTGAAAATTCTCTAATCGATTTTAAAAACGGAGGTAAGTGAAAATCGTGTGTTACCCGCACCAGAATTTTTTTTTACTGTTCATTTTAATCATTCATTGAACAAACACCACACAAACCATCGTTATCCTTTGCTGTTGCTGTAACATATAGTACCATTCCTTCGCTGCATGGTACAATACTAAACCGTCCAAAGACATGACACCTAGTAAAAAGGAAACGGAAATAGGAAATTGGATCCGGAAATAGAAGTGGAGAAGTTACAATATCCCCAAGCACGAAAGGTATCTCCTATCTTTGCCTGAAACACTCAATAAAAAGAGTCCCGCGAAATTGGGCGTTCTAAAGAATTCCTGAGAACGAAAATAGATCCTAGCCACTTTTTCTTCTATTGGGTTGTGTCACATGAAATGTCCGTTTTAAAGGTAAAGGAATTTTATTAAAAAGACGATATGAAAACAAGATAATTTTATTCGAAGTATTTACCTTCTTTCTCTACGCATATTTCCCAGCGTGACACCAACTTTTTTATCTCCGAACTGAAAAACTCAGAGCTTTGAAATGAAACAAAATCTGAAAACGCACTTTTCACTTGATCATCATTTTCAAAAAGTTTTCCTTTGACGAAGTTGTCTAAAGTCCTGAACAAGTGGTAATCTGTTGGAGAAAAGTCGGAAGAATATGGTGGGTGCGGAAGAACTTCGTAGCCCAGTTCTTTCAATTTTTGCACGGTATGTTTTGAAACAGTGAGATCATGAGGTACCCATGTATCGAGCTTTTTTACTTTCCCAATACACTTTAATGTCTGGATACGGTAGATGCACTAGCATTTAGTTGTGCTGAGAGTCCTTTAACTGTTTGGTAGGGGTTTCCTTCCACTGTATGTTTGAGGACATCGTTGTCTATTACGGACGGAGGTCTTCCTCGGGGCAAGTTTTCCAAGTCGGTATTCCCAGCTGAAATCTTAGCAAACAAACGGCGAATGGTCCGTTCATTAACACTTCCTTCCCCAAACGCCTTGCAAATATTTCTAGCGGCCTCAGCTGCTGAATGGCCGAGTTTAAACTCGTACAAAAATATTACTCGAAAATCGCGTGTTTCAGTGTATATGAAAAATGTTCATATTTGGAGGTATACTAAAAATAAGGTAATTGATTGGGAAGCTAATGTTTATAATACAAATGTAGAGGATTAGTAACTGTTTACTTTAAATATGTTAACATTCGGAAGAAAACAACAGAGACCTGCAAAATCCTTTTTGTATTTCAGAAACTATAAAAACGGACATTTCATGTGGAACAACCCGATATTATCACATAGGCCTTACCATTCGTCAAATTCTTCCCAATTTATATGTATCGTAAAATTAATATATAAATTAATAAGTACTCATTTTTTATTTTAACTTTCTCTTATATTTTATATATAGAAGGAAAAATGTCGCGATCGTGATAATTTTCAGATTTTTAATGGAAATACACGTTTTACAGACCCTTGAGTCAAAATGATTAAGTCCCACAAAAAGGTCTGTGTTCGTGTGTGTGTGTGGACAGCCTAGCTGGAAAATAATAAGTCGTAAAGAACTGAAATTCGATATTTTTAGGAGCGTGTATATGTCAGAGATGTTACAGAAACGTTTTCATCAAGATCAGCCAACCCCCGGAGTGGTTTATACTAAGCATTTTTCACTTTTGTACGATTTTCTCATAAATGGCTATAACGATTTTAATTAAACTTGATATTTAATTTAATGGAATTTATATGACGTAGGTTTCATTCAACAGGGCTTAACTGCCGATATTTTATAGATTATAGATTTTGCAGGTCTCTGTTGTTTTCTTCCGAATGTTTACATATTTAAAGTAAACAGTTACTAATCTTCTACCTTTGTATTATAAACATTAGATTCCCAATTAATTACCCAATTTTTAGTATACCTCCAAATATGAACAAGGAAACACGCGATTTTCGAGTAATATTTTTGAAAAAGGGAGTGTTAATGAACGTACCATTCGCCGTTGGTTTGCTAAGTTTTCAGCTGGGGATACCGACTTGGAAAACTTGCCCCGAGGAAGACCTCCTTCCGTAATAGACAACGATGTCAATGATATATGAGAGAAAGGCAATGATATTCGCGTGGTCTTAAAGGCCGTTTCGTGAAAGAAAAAAAAAGTCCTTTAGGGGGAGATAATAAAAAAACAGCACTCAATCCTTATCAGACTATTTCAAACAGAATAAAACCTACATGATATTAAAGCCCATTAAAGTTTACATCGATATTGCCAGTTTAATGTAAATATTTAGAGCAGTTATTGAGAAAGGTGAAAAATGGTTCGATAATGAATAAAATGTAATAGTTCCCTGATTTTTATTTAAAAAAAAAAAAAGTTTCTGTAACATCTTGGACGTATAGTTATTCATTCTAACTTGGTTATTTCGACTCAGGGGACCCTAAAACGTGTATTTTTCTTGAAAACAGGAATTTTAAAATTTTCACGATCGCAATACTTTCCCTTACTACGTATTTCATATATAGGTAAGTGAAAGCAAAAACCGATGAATTTATTTAATTTTATTTATTGGGAAATACTTAGTATTGATTTCGTCCAATAAATAATGTTAAATCGAATTTTCGCCAAGCTGCTTTTAAGAGTGACAGAGATAATCTAGGCGCCTGTGGTTTGAGTCCTCCTAGGCATTTGAGAGAGACATGACGGTTCGGAAAGTGCATTAAGTGACCTGTGATTCTATAACAATATAACTAAGAGGAAACGCCATGTACCAATGCTTGTATAGAGCAGAGAGCAGCCCAGCCTGGGGCAACGAGAAGAGCATTACAATTACAATGCCTGTTCTCGACTACGATCTATCTGTCCCTGTCCTGGTTTAATATAAATTGCTTAAACAATAATCAACATCCATAGCTCTGCAACTCTCCACAAGCAACAACATTCCCAGCAATTGCGAGGGCAGCGCAGGCGGAGGGATGGAATATCTAAAGCGAAATATCGCTTATGGATATAATAACGCCATTAGAATAATAATATTTGTACACATAGATATCCGTATTTTAGTATTTAAATGCTATAAAATCACTATCAAATGAAATGAGAAATGAAATGGTAGATAAACTGTTGCTGAGAACTTACCCCATGCAGTAACATAAATTTGGCGTAATGAATAAATTTATTCCTTTGACGCTAAAATAACGATATTTCAAAATATTATTACAATATTTCTTTTCTAAAAATATTTTTAAAAAATCTGGTGCGGGCAACACACGATTTTTACTTGCCTCTATTTTTAAAAGCAATGAAAGAATTTTCAAATACAGTTGGAGCTAAAAATGCGTAAAACTATTAAAGAATTAATTAAATTAAATTTCTATAGAAACATGTGTTTTATTAAAAAATCTATTATATTATTATCTAAAATAATCAGTTAGTTTTATATTCTTCTCATCACTCTCTATTAAATTCTAAAAGCTTGTGTATGAGATGATATTTTTTCTAAAATCTTTAGCTTTCCAACGGTATATCATACATGTATATTACTGCTCTTATGTTAAAAAACGAAAAATTTCATTAAAAATATATTTTTTCTGTTTTCTCCTTTAGTTGGGTATTGAATTTATTTAATTTATATATTTACCTGTTTTTCATCAGCGTTAACAAGATAATCTAGTTATTATTATTAAATCTAAAAAAATAAAGGTACTTTAGGGGAAGAAAATTTAAAATATCGGCATTTAAGTCCTGTCAGACCATTTTTATCTAAATAAAACTTACATGATATTAAAGCCCATTAAATTTTACATCGATATAGCGAGTTTAATCAAAATCGTCGGAACCGTTTTTGAGAAAATCGAAAAAAGGTGCAAAATGCATGGTATAAAGTGCCTCTTCTGGTAAGCTCATTTTGATGAAAAAAGTTTTGTCACGTCTCGGGCGTATAGTTGTCTTAAATATGAAATTTCAGTTTCATAGGACTTACCGTTTCCGCCCGGGAGTTACCACACACACACACACACACACACACACACACACACACACAGAACTTTTTGCGGGACTTGGTTCTTTGGACTCAGGGGACCCTAAAACGTGTATTTCCGTTGAAAACTGGAATTCGAAAATTTTCACGATCGCAATACTTCCCCTTACTATATATAGTAAGTGAAAGTAAAAATATATTAAGAGAGAAAGTATTGCGATCGTGAAATGTTTCGAGCTCCAGTTTTCAACGGAAATGCACGTTTTTTACCATTCTAAAATGAGCTATCGAAAACTTATATTTTATAATATTTGCGTAGCATAATTGTGCAATATTCATCATACTTGAAATGGGAAAGAACATTTCGAAACGCTGATGGACAGGGAGCAAAGTGTTACGGTTTTCCTCATTACAGTAACCCTGCAATGGGTGTATCTATTTCTAAGCCTACCCATCTTGCGACATAGCTCGTATTTTTATTACATAATATAAATTACATTAAAGGACATATTTTATACAAACAGTATGTAAAGTAAAGTAAGTTAATAAATTGAGAGAGAAGAAATGAATAAAATAATAACAAGTATCGTGTCAAAAAATAGCAATAGTGAAAATAAATAAATAATGAATTATTTAAAACGTAAATCATAAAACTCAGCTCGCTATGTACAGTAAATGCCTGTTGCTATTTGTATAATTCTGCATAATCTACCCAGTCCACAAATTCATCAACTTTTGAAAAGTATTGGGTTGTTTCACATGAAATGTCCGTTTTTATAGTTTCTGAAATACATAAAGGATTTTGCAGGTCTCTGTTGTTTTCTTCCGAATGTTTACATATTTAAAGTAAACAGTTACTAATCCTCTACCTTTGTATTATAAACATTAGCTTCCCAATTAATCACCCACTTTTTAGTATACCTCCAAATATGAACATAGAAACACGCGATTTTCGAGTAATATTGTACAGAAGAAGGAAACCCCTACCAAACAGTTATAGGACTCTCAGTACAACTAAATGCAAGTGCATCTACCCTTTCCAGACATTTAAAGTGTATTGGGAAACTAAAAAAGCTCGATACATGGGTACCTCATGATCTCACTGAGCGGCAGCTAAGACCCTAAGACCCTATGTTTTAAAACATACCGTGCAAAAATTGAAAGAACTGGGCTACAAAGTTCTTCCGCATCCACCATATTCTCCCGACTTGTCTCCAACAGATTACCAGCTGTTCAGGAATTTAAACAACTTCGTCAAAGGAAAACTTTTTGAAAAGTGCGTTTTCAGATTTTGTTTCACTTCAAAGCTAAAGAGTTTTTCAGTTTGGGGATAAAAAAGTAGGTGTCACGTAGGAAAAAATGTGTAGAAAAAGAAGGTAAATACTTCGAATAAAATTATCTTGTTTTCATGTCGTATTTTCAATAAAAATCCTTTACCTTGAAAACGGACGTTTTATGTGGCACAACCCAAATATTTTGTAAGGTCACACTTGGAAGGCGGCCATTGGTCTCCGTTAAGTAGGACTGTTGAGATCAGTTGGTGTCTATGTTTGTCCAGTTTACTGCAATCGAATAAAAGACGCTTTGACCTTCACACTTACAGATTTTGTCTTCTGTTAGTTTGAATCGAAATAAATATCTTTTGGCCCCTTAATGTCCCATCAGAAATTGTGTCAGTTTGTAGGATATTTTTTTAAGTTTAGTTCGATCGTCAATAGTCAGCAAAGTATTATATTTCATTTAACGTCACTTTATGCTGCTGTGGCAAAACACAAAATGTTACAGTGGGAGTCCTAAATTTTGCCAATCCAGGTTTAATCAGGATATAGATCCTTAACGATTACCTGATATCGCACTGGCTTGAAACCAGAATTTTACACCCCCTCAGAAGGATGGCGGCATAACCAACGAGTTTTTATTCCAATCGAAAGATCATAAGACCATCTGCCGGGTGGTACCCCTGACCACGGGCTACTGACAATCAATATCTGTTCAACGATTGGCTTATATTTAGCCTTATGCTCCCGTTGAATAATACCCAAGTTAACTGCCACTCGAAGAAGCAGGTGAAAGAGTGCATAACTGAATATGTATCGGCTGTCGGAGGAGGTAAGAGGGTTGACTGATGTAGCGGCTTCCAGCGGCTGAAGGGGACAAATTTAGATCACCAATGACCTACTACCTCGCTGGGTTTTTTTTTTATCTCTTCTGCAGTCATATTATATATGTATATATATATATATATATATATATATATATATATATATATATAATTAATTTTAATCCACAGAATTTTTATTATATGTGTAAAACATGTTTATTATTTTTTTAAATTTATTACAGAGATATTTACAAACGTATTAACAAAAAAAAACCATCATGGTGGAGCTTTTGGTCACCGTTGAGAAATTAGATGCGGAAGATGGTTGGGGGTGCGGCAATTAAATAGAAACACACATTAAAACAAGTGCTATTTTGATTATGTGCCGAAGAAGTTTTTAGACACTTCTTTAGATCACGTCTCAGGGTCAACCCTGATGAAGGCCCACAATGTAGGCCGAAACGTCGGAACATAATCAAAACAGCACTTGTTTTAATGTGTGTTTCTATTTAATGACCGTACCCCCAACCATCTTACTCATCTATAAAAATACATCAAGTAAATGTGAACATTGAGACATGGACATATAGGCGTGAGGAGAATCTACCCAGTGGTAGCACTTCAAAGATTATTCAGAGAAGTAGGTCTTGAGGCCATCGTCTTTTCAGCCGCACCAGAGGATGATCAGGAATAGAAGGAGGTAAGAGATTGCGGACAAGTGGGTTTCGGGTGGAGTGGTAATTAGGAGTGAAAGGAAGTATATCTAATTCGGGCTAAGCCTGCAACTAATGGGATATTCAGGTCTTTATGGATTATTTTATTGGCGACAAAGTTAGGGGTATTTAGGATCGTACGGAGGATTTAGGATTGCAAGGATTGGTCGCGAGAGGAATTTTAAGGCTTGGTACACGTTAATTTAACGTCACTTTGTGCTACTGTGACTGATCGGACGGTGCCACAGTGGGAGTCCTAAATTTTGCCTATCCAGGTTTAATTAGGACAGGGATCTTTTTGGGCTGAGAAAAAACAGGAAATAAAATACTAGGTTCCAGTGTTCAATAGTAAAGGTACTTTAGAGACCATTCATCTAGGAACTTAAAAGCAGGAATTTAACGAAATTTGGCATTTCCTAATGACATAGTAGACAAGGGCCTGAGAACGCTTATTTTTTTAAAATTACTTTTTGAAGTGAACACTTCTTTAGGCGAGTTATGCGATTTTTGGCTTGGGTAAAAGCTTTGATTTTGTAACCATGGTAACTTCACCAACATGCTCTAAACTGGCGCAAGGGCTTTGTGCATACCTGTATATTAGGAATAGAATAACGATATCAATTTCCGTGAACGTTATCGAAAACGGTGTTTTTCGGCACAAAAATATCGATATTTATAATGCTTTATTTCAGTATTTAATTTAATTAAAATTAGTTGCAAATAAATGACTAAAGACATGGTAGATAAACTCTGCCTTAGAACTTAGCTCTTACTGTATATAAAGTTAATATAATCAATATCTTAATTCTCTTTACTCTAGAATATCGATATTTGTAAATATTATTAAAAAATTACTTTGTATGAAAACATTTAAACATACGAAGTAAAATCATGATGATCTTACAGTCAATATTTAAATCTTATGAAAGTGAAATTTAAAAGAATATTTTGATCATATAAACATACAAAAATTAAATTAATTTTAATAATATAGATTTTAATTAAGCAGAATGTATATTTCATTATTAATTAAAACATATATTTTTTGTTTACTTGGGAGAAAAACTAAGGTTATCTCTGTGAAAAAACTATAAAGCTTATTCCTAAACGTCTGAATTCCTTGATACAAATCGCAGGTCCATAAAAAAAAAAAATAAATACAAAATAAAAAAGGTGTTATGTGTACTAGGGGCGGGCATAATCGAATGACGATTATCGGATCATTCGAATTAATCGATTATCGGATCAATCGGTTCGGAGAAACGAATGATCATTCGAACTGAATTGTTTAACGATAATCGAGGAATTATAAGGAGCTGGGATAATCAGTCATTCGATCATTTAAATCATCATCCGATTATGACGATCATTCAATTATACCCACCCCTAATGTGTAGCACCAACTCATACAGTCTAGTCACTTTTAGATTACGATGACATATCTCTAAAGGTTGATATGTTTTACAATTAAATGAAACTATAATACGTGTAAAAAAAACAACACGCACTCTCAACACAATCTACTTTAACGAACGTAATTTTCTTTACAACAAAATTTCAACGCAATCGAAAATTAAAAAAAAGGTTTTCACTTCTATCGGCAGTCCCTACGACTGCATGAACTGTAATTTTTATTGTAATTATTTTTAAAAATTATGTTTGTTTATTTATTTAACGTCACTTTATGTTGATGTGGCTAATCCGACGATGCTACAGCGGGAATCCTAAATTTTGCCTATCCAGGTCCAATTAGGATAGGGATCTTTAACGAGTACCTGACATCGCACAGGCTCGGGACCACCCTCGGAGAGAAGACATGACTAAGGATATTTTAATCCCATTAAATAAATCCTCGAGCCACCTGCGGGATTGAACCCTTGACATTGGACATAAAAAGCTTTTATGCTAGCCACAATGCTCCAGGTGACTCCTGAAATTATGTTTAACATATGATTACATACTTTTTACTGTTTACAGGTATGGCTATCTGACTGACATGAAGAGAGGTTAACTAGAGGTTAAAGTGTACATGACAAGATCAATTGCAGCAGATTAATTTACGAGCGATCTTTGGCCTCTTTCGTCTCGTGTTTTCATTTCGTCTTGTTAAGTTCTTTAAATAGTCGATGTGATATGAAAAATATCCTATCACACCGCATGGCGATCCTGAGAGGCAGGGAGGATGATTATTTCTTAGCAGCGAAACGCCAGAGAGAACAACATACATTATCCTTTGGAAGAGGTTGAATAAGTTAATATATATATATATATATATATATATATATATATATAAAACTATATGTGTGTGTATATATGTAGTGTATGTATAAAACTATATGTGTGTAGGGGGAGGGAGGGTAACCCTAGTCAAGGAACGTTTATCAATATAAAATATATATATATTCTTAGGTCTCAGGTCATAGGTTTCAGTCAATAAATAAACAATTTTATTTATACAACGTTTCAAGAATTGATAGTTGTCATATTCATGCCTTAACAGTGAAAAAACAAAAAGACAGAACATTAAAATACAATAAATTAATAGATGATGTTATTGTCAGAAAGACAGAACAGAACGCATCGAACAATAAATAGATGTACAGTAGTTAAATAGATATTTCAAAAATAATTTAAATTAAAGATATTATTAGAAATTCACTTAAATTTTAGATAAAATAGTGTCTTACATAGACATATGTGTATAATATAAACTTTGAAAGAACACTGAAGCAAAGATGCCAGAAATAGTCCGAGGTTTTCTATTTTTGCTTTTTTTTTTTTTTTTTATTATCATTATTATTCAGAGGTATAGTTCGTGTTTACGAGTTATAAAATTAAGAGTTTTTTTTAATTTTTTTTATTTATTTATAGTAATTTACAACTGTACTAAAAGAATACAATAAGTAAATATGTAGAATGCATATAAACAGTCATGAAAATGTCTTGAGAAAGAACTACCCAGTGTAGCACTTCACTAACTATTTTAATACAGTAGGTCCCGAGGCCACCTTCTTTTCAGTCGCCTTGGAGGTTATCAGGGATATCTGAGGGAGATAAATTACGGACAAGTGGGTTTGTATGGGCAGGGAGTTTAGAATGGAAAGAGGAGTATCTATCACGGGCTATGTCTGCAACAAATGGAATGTTTAGGTCATTATGGAGGAGTTGATTTGTGACAAAATAAGGAGCATTCAGGATTTTGCGAAGGATTTTGGATTGTATTGTTTCGTAGAGCCCCAAAGCTCGATTCCATATGTCCAAATAGGTCTGATAATTGTGATGTAGATGAGTCTTTTGTAATATACTGAAAGTTTTGAACGTTTGTCTAGTAAGTGTTGTAGTAATCGATATCTTCGAGCAGTTTCTTGTCGTTTCAGTCTTGTGTGAGGATTCCAAGTAAGGCGCTTGTCAAGATGGAGACCTAGGTATCGGATTTGTTCTACAGCAGTAAGGGTAATGTTATTAAAGGATACTGGGGGAAGGAAGTAATCGGTTTGCGACGAAGGGTAAAGGTGATTTGGTGGATTTATTTTAATCCTCCAATTTTGACACCATTCTTCAATGACTTTGATGTGGGACTGAAGGGTTTGGGATGCAGTAGTTGGATCATTATGGACGGATAAGACACACGTGTCATCAGCATAAGTATTGAGGACAGTATGAGGATGGAGTGGAATGTCAGCTGTATAAAGGGAGTAGAGGATAGGACCTAAGATACTACCTTGAGGCACTCCAGCAGATAGGGAAAATGTAGATGAGTAGGAAAAGTTGTGGTTTACCTTAGAGGTTCTGCCAGTAAGGTAGGAACGAAATTAAGAGTTTAAATAATTTTTCGAAACGTTCCATAATAAAATTGTTTATTTATTGACTGAAAGCTAAGACCAGTAGAAAACTAAAATTATCAACAGTCGAGA
This sequence comes from Piezodorus guildinii, assembly GCA_023052935.1. Classification (NCBI taxonomy): domain Eukaryota; kingdom Metazoa; phylum Arthropoda; class Insecta; order Hemiptera; family Pentatomidae; genus Piezodorus; species Piezodorus guildinii. Next base: position 2,106,578 of record CM041292.1, on the reverse strand, counting down.
ACAAATCAAACAATAAATATATTTATTGCTTGATTTATTTATTGTTGATGCCGGGAGCCTTTTTCAGAGTGGCTATCGCTTTAGTCTCTCATGCTAAAGTTGTCTTTACATTTTATTTAAATTATATTAAAGATAATCCAATAGTTAAATTTCTTCACGTGTTCAAGCGTATCCTTATAATCTCTATTCTGCCCATAATCATATAGTTCATCTTATTTCTATTTATCTTATTTCTCAGCAGGATTTTATCAAATTCGTTATATTTAGTCGTAAAAAAAAAACGGCCAGGCAATTTATAATATAATCCCATAATCTTGGCGAAAATATACCACTGTAAACAACTAAAATTTTTTCGACGCAATAAATCAATTTTTAGTAATTGCTAATCTCCAGCAGGGTCCTTATCATCTCTATAACGACATTCCTAACTTTTTCTTCACATATTTACGATGAAATATATAGAGCGAAAGTAATAATGCGATATCATTCAGAGAACTATCAAAAGGGAGTTAGAAAAACAGAACAATAAATCAACTTTATAACTATTGATAAGGACCCACATCTCGGCAATATTTACAATTTCTTCGCCGTTATAAATATATTATATACTGCCACGCGCGAGCAAATCTTAGAAAGAAAAAAAAAAAATATATATATATATATATATATATATATATATATATATACATACACATATAATTAGTTTTATATAGGGCATAGAGGGGTTATAGATACCGGATTCGAAACCCCGCTTTGTTAGGATAATTATTTATTATATTTTTACAATCGTGAGGCGACCCAAGGGGTAGGGAAACACATCTAGGGCACACCCGGCCTCTATAAAGAGATTATTACAAAATTCAGGAAAAATCCACCAAACTAATCACCTCCTTGCACCGACGTTATTAAAAAAACAAACTTATTTATACTAAACACAAGGCTTTGATAGGTTGTTGCTAGCATTTCAGGACTTATACAATTTTTTTTTTTTTGTTTTAACAATCTCCAAAAATCTAGGATGCATAGTTGACAAAATTAATTCGCACTCAAAGAAAAAAAAATAACTAAAGCGGAAAACACACCTGACTTTTATTTACCTCGGCTATTAAAATCAATTAAACAACTGGTAAATAAACTTTTTATTTTCATTTACAACAGTATTATACAAACACAATACGTAAACAAGCAGGGTGAAGAAAAGGCGTGAAAATGTCTTGAGACAGAACTGAGCAGTGGTAGCACTTTACTAACTATTTTAAGACAGTAGGTCCCGAGGCCACCTTCTTTTCAATCGCCTTGGAGGGTTATCAGAGATATCTGAGGAAGATAAATTACGGACAGATGGGTTTGTATGGGCAGGGAGTTTAGAATGGAAAGAGGAGTATCTATCACGGGCTATGTCAGCAACAAATGCGATGTTGAGGTTCATTATATAATAGTTGATTTGTAACAAAATAAGGGGCATTCAGAGTTTTGGATTTCAAGGATTTAGGAGGGCTTAGTAGAACCTCCAAGCCCGATTCCATACGTCCAAATAGGTCTGATAATAGTAATGTAATTGAGTCTTTTGTAATATACTGGAAGTTTTGAACGTTTGTCTAGTAAGTGTTGTAGTAATCGATGTCTTGGAGCAGTTTTTTTTCCCTTCAGTCATCTGTGAGGTTTCCAACTAAGGCATTATTAAATAAACATAAAGTTAAAAAAAGTTTTAAATTAATTAAGAGATTTCTTCAATTTTGATGGAAATATGGATATAGGTTAAATAATACGAAAATATTAAATTGACACGTATAATAATCAGTAAAAAAGTGTTTTTTTTATTAATTCTTTATTTATTTATATTTTTTTAAAGTTATTTTAAACAGATGTATTATTATTTCAAAAGCGTATATATGTATATATGTGTGTATATGTATATATATACATATACACAACTTAAAAGTTGTAAATAGTTTTAACTCGTAGAAAAATATTACTCGAAAATCGTGTGTTTCCATGTTCATATTTGGAGGTAAACTAAAAAGTGGGTAATTGATTGGGAAGCTAATGTTTATAATACAAAGGTAGAGGATTAGTAACTGTTTACTTTAAATATGTAAACATTCGGAAGAAAACAACAGAGACCTGCAAAATCCTTTATGTATTTCAGAAACTATAAAACAGACATTTAATGTGAAACAACCCAATACATACCTCACTCCGATAAAGAATATTAAGAAGTGATAATTATCAGTTTATTTTATATTTCTTTAAAAAAAGAAATGAAATTGAACGCAGTAGGAAAGTCTTAATTGATTAAATCAGTAGTAAGCCTTTGTTGTCTTTGTAAGGGAAATATATTTTCATTTATAACAATATTTAAATATAAATAAAAAAGTAAAATAGCGTCTATAAAATGCGGAAAATGGAAATTAAATATATTGGATTAAATTTTAAAGTTGAATGAACAACCTGAAGCAATTCTATTGATCCTTCAGTCTTTTATCGGGATTTTATGTTTCTAAGCTATGAATTCGCCTTTATCGTTAGGTAATAAATTTACGTAATTCAGTCTGGCAAGAGACATTGATAACTGGGTTTATTTTACCAAAGGAATTCAAATAACGAATCGATAATACTTTAACTATCAGATTTGAAATTCACATCTAACAGAAATATAAATAGGGGTCACCCGTGGTGCAGTGGCTAGCACAACAGCTTTTAAATCTTAGTTATAGAATTGTACTTATAGTAACTCCATAAGTCAAACCTGCAGGTGGCCCAAGTCATGCTGTCCTTCGTAGGGGACGTAACAAGGTAATCCCGAACATTAGCGATGTCAGGTAATAGTTAAAGTACTCTATTCTAATCAAAATTTATGATACCATCTGTAGCATCTTCCGATCAACCATAGAAAATCAAAAACTTCTGGTTATGCACTTTTCGCTTATTTTTCGTTAATTCGTTGAAAGTGTCTTTTTTAAAGCCCAAAATTTCGCCTATCGAGTTTTAATTAGGAGTGAAATTTATAACGAGTATCTAATCGCACAGGACTACTATTTTACGTCCCTTCCGAAAGAGAAAATAATCGAGGATTTTTCAGTCCTTTTAAAGAATGTTAGGAACATCTGTTCGGGTTTAAACCCGCAACAACAAGGCTGTCATAGTAACCCCTACACCACAGTTAATTGTTACCACAAGGGATTTCGAATTCGTTTAATTTATATCTTAATCCGTATTTTATCAGTGCTAGAAAGATGATATGGTTATTTTTATCAAAATATCGGCATTTATAAGCCCTAACGGACTATTTCAGTAAAACCTACATGATATTAAAGCCCATTAAATTTCACATCGATATAGCGAGTTTAATCAAAATCGTTAAAGCCGTTTTTGAGAAACTCTTAAAAAAGGTGCAAAATGCATGGTATAATTCATAAACCTTCTAGTGAGCCAATTTTAATGTAAAAGTTGCTGTAATGTCAAGAGCTTACATGCTGCCAAAATAAGAAATTTCAGTTGTATGCGCCTTTTCGTTTTCGCGCAAGACATTATCACACACGGACGCAAACACAGAACTTTTTGCAAGACTTTTTTAGGAGAAAACTCGAATTCAAAAATTTTCACGATCGCAATACTTTCCCTTACTATATATTTCATATATAGGTAAGTGAAAGTAAAAATTAAATAATAAAAGTACAACAATTGATTTTATCATATTGGTAGAACAGTGTTCCATAGATAAACCGTCCAACACAGAACCATCCATCAACATACCAGAACGATACATCAAAATACCATTTCTCTACCAGTGGAAACAGACAGCTTTGTTTATCACGTTTTACGACATTCAGATTTATGCTCTGATGTTGTCCTAATATTACACACGAGAAGCAAGTTAAATAAAATAAATTTCAAACCCTGGTTAATTAACAGACAATCCATTATTAAATTGAATTGGATTGATCTGTACCACAATTAATTTCTCTTATTATAACTGTATGTGTAATATGTCATCCAGGCAGTGTGTATTTTAGTATTACACTAATATTACTAATTGAATAATAAATTGGATCACCTTTTGTGTATAATGAAGGGTCAAATGGTTTAGATGGCGGTCAAAATTATTACAAAATTCAGGAAAAAAAATATATTGAGCAACCAAACCTTCGTCGTTGACTACAGGACTAAAAAGTAAAAAAAAAAAAAAAAATGATACTGTGTATGTGTTGGATTGTAAATTAAAAAAAAAAAAACTGGTGCGCACAAAACATTACTAACATTTTATAATAATAATAATAATACTACTAGACCTACCGAAGCCGAAGGTTTGACGCCGATACCAGCAAATACCGCCTCCAACGATCACCGTTCAAGCCCAACCCCCGTGATCAGCCTTAACACAACCCTCCCATCGACGCCTTGGCCCACCTTTCGGACGCCTGCCTACATTTCGCTGAATCCGTTCCTCGCTGAGCCTAAGAACTTTACACGCCCCTCCGGTATATATACTCCCTAGAGGCCTCTCTCACTCTCTCTCTCTCTTTGGACCAAATATTTTACGCAGTACCTTATTTTCGAAAACCCTAAGATGTTGTTCATCCTTTAATGTAAGCGGCCACATTTGACATTCGTAAAGAGCCGTCGGAAGAATAATATTTTTTATAAATTCTAACCTTTAAGTTTTTAGACAGGAGCCGCGAGCTAAGTAACTTAGCAACTGAAGAATAACACGCATTTCTCGTCATTATCCTCGACTTTATTTCCTCCTTGATTTCATTTGTTCTAGTCAACGTTAGGCGTGAATACTTACAATTTATCCAAATGTATGCCCTGATATATCAATATCACTAAAATCACCACCGTTTCTGCTACTAATCATGTATTTCGTCTAACCGATTGTTAATTCATATTTAAATAACGGTTATAATATATATTTTTTTAAAGTTAAAGTCGCCATTCTAGTTGTAACGGTTTTTATTTAGTTGTATAGCGACTTAATACTTACCTCATCTTAAATATACCTAAACCAGATATAAGACTTTGTTATGTATTGAGAATACAGAGGGCGGTAAACTCATTATTAGATCATTTCATTATTAATCAAATAATATCTATTAGATCTGGCGGCAAAAGTACAAAAGGCGTATTTTGCATACACCTATTGAAGTTGGCAAAAACGACAACTTTGGAAAAGAAATCCAATGGTTCCTGTAAATATAGTCTATACATACATTGAATATATTAATTAATACTGTTTTTGAAGCTACCGCTGCCTTAGAACAGCAGCCGGTTAAAAAACATAACGAATTACAACCGGAATTAGTAGTAAAGAGAAAGATCTGAAAGGTTTGACCGTTTATATAGTTAGTGTTTAATTTGTCGAAAACGGCGAACAATATTACCTTTGGAAAATCAAAGGCTGAATCAATATTTTAGAAGATACAAGAGACCCCGCCCCTGTTTTGCATGGGTGCAATTTAATGAGGTGTCGTTAATGTTTAAAAAATCTCTGTCTGACATTTTTAAATTTTGGAAGTTTTACTTTATCGTAACGAAAAGTGCACTTAGTAAGAAAAAATCTGGTGCGGGCATTACACGACTTTCACTTACCTCGATTTTTAAGATTAGTGAAAGAATTTTCAAAAACAGTTAGAGATAAAAATACAAGAAACTATTAAGGAATTAATTAAATTAAATTTATATAGAAACATGTGTTTCACTAAAAAATCTATTATATTATTAGGTATTAGAATGCGGAATTCCACAAGGGAGTGTCATTAGTTGTGTTCTTTTTGCCATAGCCATGAATACTATAACAGAAATAATACCCCGACCTGTGAAAACCTTCTTATTTGTTGATGATATCGCGATATTTTTAAGATTCTCGAATGCGGAGTGGGTGAAAACAATATTTCAAAACACGCTCAATAAACTACAAGTTTGGGCTACAAAGAATAATTTTAAATTTTCTCCAGAGAAAACCAAGTGCGTCCTTTTTTCAAGGAAACGGAAACCTACATGCACCCCAGTGCTGACTCTAGGAACAAATGCGCTTAGGTTCACTAACGAAGTTAGGTTTCTTGGCTTAATAATAGACGAAAAGCTGAATTGGACCGGCCACATAAAGAACCTCAGGGAAGTATGCAGGAAAAGGCTTGATATTCTAAAGGTTCTTGCAGGAACATCCTGGGGAGCCGATAGGAAAAGTATGCTCATCGTATATAAGGCTCTAATTCAACCAAAGCTCGATTATGGCTGTCTATCTTACTCATCGGCCAAAAGAACACACCTATCCCTTCTAGACTCCGTCCATCACACCGGAATCCGCCTGGCAACTGGTGCCTTCCGAACATCGCCAATAATGAGTTTATGCTCTGAGGCCAGTATTCCCACTTTGATATTTAGAAGACAACAAATCATCTCATCATACCTTGCGAAACTCATCCCGCAACACGATAACCCAGCATATCGTCATATTTTCCATCCAAAACATTGTCGAAATTATGATGCTAAACCTCGTTCTCCTGCTCCCCTAGGAGTTAGAGAAAGAGCAACGATTATGATGATCAAAAACGAAGTCGACAACACCAACATCAGATTGGAAAATCCACCATGGACCTATACTCCACCAACCATAAACCTAAAACTCCAAGGTCTTAAAGGAAAATTACCACAAAATATGTTGATAAAAGAATTCTACGCCATAGTCAATGAAACATATCGAGACAGTCATATCATATATACTGATGGCTCCAAGACTGGAGACAAAGTAGGCTGCTCAGTCATCTCTGCCCAGGAGACCATAAAGTACAAGCTCCCATCCTTTGCCTCTGTACACACCGCAGAGCTACAAGCTATTAGCTCAGGTTTGTTTACAGCTATCAATTCGGACAGGCGAGATATCATAATCTGTACAGATTCCTTAACATCCCTTAAGTCCCTGGGAAAACAATACTCAAAAAACAATGTTTTGAATACCATTAAAAATTATCTAGCCACATTAAAAGAGATTGGAAAATCTATCACCTTCATATGGACACCAGCCCATGTTGGAATACCAGGAAACGAAGCAGCTGACAAAGCAGCAAAAGAAGCTGCGCAACTGTCTACTTCACCGATAAAAATGTTCGAGCTCCAAGACTTGAAAAAATGGTTAAGAGATAAGGTCTTCAATGACTGGGAAACATCCTGGCAATCTGTATGCCCTCGTAATAAGCTGCGAGGAATCAAGAACACGACAAAACTCTGGAGAAGCTGCGTGAGGGGCACTAGAAGAGAAGAAGTAGTAATCACCAGGTTGCGAATCGGCCACTCGCGACTCACCCATGGCTGTCTTATGGATAGATCAGAGGAAACAAAATGCGTAAGATGCTCTACTCCGCTCACAATGCAACACATCTTAGAAGACTGTCCGCTGTACGCAGCTGCGTTTTCTTCTCGAGCCCTGCCTAGGAAACTGCCACCATTATTAGGTGATAATAAGCAGGTGCTCGATTTAGTCATAGAAGTCCTAAAAGAAATTCAGATTTACGATAAGGTATAAAGATATATGTTCAAAAAAAAATAAAATAAATAAATAAATAAAAAATAAAAAAATAATAATAATAAAAAAAAAATAAACAGTGTAAAAGGAAAAGATATGTACATATAATAAAATACATATACATACATTTAAAAATAAATAAAAGACAAAAACGATAAACAAAAGAAAAAAAAAAATTGTAATTATTATTAATTTAAGTCTATCATTATCAACTATGCATTGTAAAGAAATTATACAGGTTAATTATTCTAAATTAAGGAATTATATATTGAGTAAACGATTTACGGGCGTAATAATCTAGAAATTTATCGCCCTAAAACACCTTACCTACCTACCTACTATCTAAAATAATCAGTTAGTTTTATGTTCATTTCATCACTCTCTATTAACTTTTAAAAGCTTGTGTATGAGATAATATTTTTCCTAAAATATTCAGCTTTCAAATGGTATATTACACATGTATATTACTGTTCTTATGTCCAAAAACAAAAAATTGCATTAAAAAAATATTTTTTTTTAGTTTTCTCCTTTAGTTACTTTTCAAATTTGCTCAACTTGCATATTTACCTGTTATTTATCAATGTTAACTAGATAATATGGTTGTTTTTATAAAATATACAAAATTAAAGGTACTTTAGATAAAGAAAATTTAAAATGTCGGCATTTAAACCCTGTCATACCATTTTAATTAGAATTAAACCTTAATGATATTAAAGCCCATTAAATTTTACATCGATATAGCGAGTTTAATCAAAATCGTCGGAACCGTTTTCGAGAAAATCGAAAAAAGGTGTAAAATGCAAGGTATAAAGTGCCTCTTCTGGTAAGCTCATTTTGATGACAAAAGTTTTGTCACGTCTATAGTTGTCTTAAATATGAAATTTCAGTTTCACAGGACTTACCGTTTCCGCCCGGGAGTTACCACACACACACACACACCTTTTTGCGGGACTTGGTTATTTAGACTCAAGATACCCTAAAATGTGTATTTCCGTTGAAAACTGCAATTCGAAAATTTTCACCATCGCAATACTTTCCCTTAATGTATATAGTAAGCGAAAGTAAAAATGAACATTTTATAACGTCTTTTCATTACTAGATTTATTCAGAATGAATAAAACATAAATGGATATTAGTAAAGTGTACATTTTTGTTATTTTAAAGTGAAGCACAGATAATGGAAAATGTAATTGATGTATATGAAGAAATTTGATTACTATTATGTATAATATTATTTATTATGTATTGACAAACTGCTGAAATGATAATGGTTCCTATTTTATTCGGTTTAATATGTTTTTTATATTTAAATGAACTATTTGAATTACATTTTGAAAGTCAGATTATGTGTTCATAGGAATCCCTTTTCGTGAAACAGTATTAAATTTAAAATAATTAATAACTATGTTAGTTTATAGATGTATAAAAACTTACTATCTATGTTAACCAACATAGTTACAATTGGGTACGTAATATTGGCTCTCAAATCTTGCGTACTGTTAAGAAGAATACAACTTACACGATCCTGTACATTTAACTATTATAACCTCACTCTTTACTAATAACATATGTTCATAAGTTTATGGGCTTACAACAATATATATTCACTTGTACGATTTCGTATATTGCATTTTTACTTTCACTTCCTATATATACTCAGTAAGGGAAAGTATTGCGATCGTGAAATTTTTCGAAGTCCAGTTTTCAACGGAAATACACGTTTTAGGGTCCCCTGAGTCCAAATAACCAAGTCCCGCAAAAAGGTCTGTGTGTGTCTGTGTGTGTGTGTGTGTGTGTGTGTGTGTGTGTGTGTGTGGTAACTCCCGGGCGGAAACGGTAAGTCCTATAAAACTGAAATTTCACATTTAAGACAACTATACGCCCGAGACGTGACAAAACTTTTTTCATCAAAATGAGCTTACCAGAAGAGGCACTTTATACCATGCATTTTGCACCTTTTTTCGATTTTCTCGTAAACGGTTCCGACGATTTTGATCAAACTCGCTATATCGATGTATATCGATTAATGGGCTTTAATATCATGAAGGTTTCATTCTGATTGAAATAGTCTGACAGGGCTTAAATGCCGATATTTATAATTTTCTTCTTCTAAAGTACCTTTAATTTTGTATATTATATGGAAATAACCATATTATCTAGTTAGTATTGATAATTAATAGCTAAATATGCAAGTTGAGCAAATTTAAAAAGCAACTAAAGGAGGAAACTGAAAAAATATTTTTTTAATGCAATTTTTCGTTTTTGAAAATAAGAACAGTAATAAACATGTGTAATATACCGTTGGAAAGCTAAAGATTTTAGAAAAAAATATTATCTAATCCAAAGGAACTTGTAAAAGTTAATAGGGAATGATAAAAGCCGATAAAATAAAGTGATTGTTTTAGATAATAATATAATAGATTTTTTAATAAATACATGATTCTATATAAATTCAATTTAATTAATTCTTTAATAGTTTCACGTATTTTTATATCTCACTGTTTTTGAAAATTCTTTAATCAATTCTAAAAACGGAGGTAAGTGAAAGTCGTGTGTTGCCCGCACTAGACTTTTTTTTCCAGTGGCGCGATAGAAAGTGTCGGCCCTAGTCCTCGCGGTGTAATCTTGTAGGAGTTTGTTCTGTATGGTTATCACACCGTACGCCTAATTTTATGAGAGGCCTCCATTTGGCTGACGGGTCTCACATACCCGGGGGATAGGTTCTTAGTGAATCCCCAGTAATGTAATGCTTGAAAAAGCCCCGCCGGGACTGTGATTCGAACTCATAACCTTTGGCATGAGAGACAAGCGCGCTAGCCAATCAGCCACGGCCTCCCCGTTTATTGCATATTAACTTTTCTAAAATCTTGGGCTTTCCAACGGTACATCGTACGTCTATGTTACTACTTGTATAACATGAATAATGTTTTGGGGATTAGGTTACAAAAGATTATCTGAAACTGACACAGCAAGGGAAATCTTTGCAAAACAATTTGTCAATGCTCTTTTGTTTTATAAGTAAGGTTTCCTTCAATACAGGTGGAAAGTTCCGTTAGCCTTAAATATACTTTGCATAATTCCAGAAAAACAAATAATAGCTCATAAAATGGAACTGCTTATTGTGTGCTAATGGACTTCCGTTATCTGACGGTAACAGAATTAAGAAAAATAAAAAATTTACATTGTTTTAGCAATACTCCGATATCACACGGGTAAATAATAGTCAAATTAACACAAGTCACAATTATGTGTATATATGTATATGATAAACCATCCTTACGATCCATGCTGATGAGAAATATTGTTATTTCCATCTCGAATATTTGTTTTGTTTATTTTCACTAAACCTTCTAATTAACTCACGTATATATTTCATAACTTCTTCGTACCGTGCAAAGAATGGTAAATTATGAATTATTACAAAAGAAAAATAAATGATTAAACTAGATGGTAGTTTCGTTTTTTACTGGTGAATTAAACAAAACTTCAGATTCTTGTAATGTTTATAAAATATATATACTGTCACTTTACGGATGTGAAACGTGGCCGCTTTTCGAGTTTTCGAAAATAAGGTACTACGAAAAATATTTGGTCCGAAGAGAGTTGAGACCACTGGGGAGTTTAGTGGCGAATTGCGGAGCTTATACCCTGTGAATATAATTAAATTGATAGCATTGCGGAGGCTCAAATGGGCAAGCAAAGTTGTTGTGCTCAGTGATGAACGGATTCCGAAAAAGTTGGTATTCGCCGAACCGACTGGTAGGCGTCCGAAAGGTAGGGCGAGGCGTCCATGGGAGGATTGCGCTAAAGCTGATCTCAGGGGCTTGGGCTTGAACGGTGATCATTGGACGAGTCTGTGTAGGCGGAATTTGGTGGTATCGGCATCGAACCTTCGGGTTCGGTAAGCCTATTAATATTATTATTTATTTATATATACTGTCAACCATATGTTGTCTGTGACCATTGCATGCATTTGGCTATCATAAACAGTCGAAGGACGACTCGATCGCTTTGCGTCTTCCAAGTCAAAATTTCCGGTTCTGAAAGGAGCAAAACACTTACGGGCGGTGCTTTCTCTTAAAGCACCATCGCCATACACACTGCATTTTTTAATAACTGAGATAAAATTATTAAATTATAACATCATTTTTTTCCCTTCGATTTTGAGTAAGCAAACTACCACTTAAAGGTAAGAAATCTCGGATGAATCTGGTGCATAAAAGAAACGCATAGCCACTCTGAAGTCAGTTTGTTTATTTAACGCCACTTTATGCTACTGTCGCTAATTGGACGATGCTACAGTAGGAGTCCTAGATTGGCCAATTTAGGTTTTTTTTAGGATAGGGACCTTTAACAAGTACCTGACATCGAACAGGCTCGGGATCAACCTTTTTCGTCCACTCCGTAGGACGACATAACTAAGAGTTTTTTACTCCCATTAAAAAATCCTACTTCCACCTCCAAGTTTGACTTATGGAATTACTCTGGAGTTTGGAAGACCAACAATAAGACGCACTAACTATCCGATAGTAGGACCCCCGCAGTGACACGGCTGATTGACCTCAATATATCCTGCTATCTTACCAGCAATTGGAAGTGTCATCGGCGCTATTTTCTTCTGAGGCAGGACCAATTGGAAGGTGGAATGGATGAGGTACTCCTTCTGGAACGTCGGGTACATCGCTCCATCAAAGGGTACCGAGTCAATTGATTTAACCCACGTCCAATCAGCAGCGAGTTAGTCATATCCCGAGGGTAAAGGGGAAGGGCGTGATAAGTATCTTTTGGTTTATTATTTTCAATAATAAGCAATTGTAATAAAAATAAATAAATAAATAAAAATACCCTTTTCAAAATTTGAGGGCTTACGTTTCAAGATACAAAGAACGCGAATAACGAATAAATAAATCCATTTGTCCGCCGTCCGCGAATTTCTCCGAAACTATTGGACAATTATTTTGAACCTAAAAAAAAAACCTGTACCAATACCACCCATGAAGGGTCTTGGGCTCAGTACATATAAAGATTCGTACTGTTTCTAGACCAACGGCAGTGCAATGAGGTGATTAGGCCTTAATCACGCTCAGCGCCAGTTTTTCCCAATGAATTTGGGTACCCACTTTATAGAGGCTGGGTCTGCCCAGGAGGGTCGTCTCCATACCCTAGGGTTGGCCCCCCGATGAATTAACAGAATAAATAATATTTCTGCCAGAGCGGGATTCGAACTCAGGAGCACAGCAGACTAGTGCTCTATCCACTAGACCACGCCGCTCCCTTAATTATTTTGAAATTCTTCCCTGAAATACTATGGGATGCAAAGATGATCCTAACACCTAGTTCATACCAGCTAGTTAGTTTTAAAATGGTGCCCGATGAAAATTGATTTAATTCAATAACTCAGTTATTTTATAAGATAGAGAAAAAACTTATAAGTGTTTTTGAACAAAAGTTTTAGAATCAGTAAAACGGCGAGTGGTAGTGGCCCACGCCAGAGACTACACGGCCTGTCGCGCCAGAGAAACAAAAAAAAATAGAATCAGTAAAACGCGATTTAAAAAGAAAAACATAAAACAAGAAAGGAAAAATAATTGAAATCTTGCCTATATTTACGCCAATGAATCAGTTATTTCTATTGATATAAAAAATATTTATTAGTTTTTTTTAACAAAAAAAATGCGAATTATTATAAAAAAGAGAAATAAGAAAAGAAAAAAAATTGTAATTTTATCCATGAATACGCCACAACTCAGTTATTTTTTAAGAAAGAGAAAAATATGTATAGAGTTTTAGAATCAATAAACCGCGATAGTAAAAAAAAAAGTTGATCTGAATATTTAAGTTACAAATTATAATAAATTTAATTCCACAAAAATCTGTTATTATTTGAAGAGGAGAAAAATCGAAAAGACTTTCGAAATCAAGACAATGCGATGAACAAAGAGAAGAGAAAAATTTATATCGCTAAGTCAGACAACTTATGAGAGATGTGACTCCCTGATAACTCGCTTATTAATGATGATGGAGAAAAAATGTAGGTGTCCTAGAATCAAAAAAATTTATTTGAATGAAAACCGAAGGAAAATAAAATAATAGGAAATAGTAACGCAGTCTACTATAAATGCTTTTGGTTTATTATTTTCAATAAAAAACCTTTGTAATCGACCAAAACAAAAAATTACTCTCCTTCGATTCGGACAGTTATACAGGCTATTAAACAGAAAATCTGAACTTACAGTTGACAACAAATTATTATTTACAAGACAATACTGAAGCCCATCTGGACCTACGGACTTGAACTGTGGTGGACAGCTAAGCGTTCTAACATCAAACGCATTCAATTCTTTCAATCCAAAGTCCTCCGAATAATATTATTATAGGTGGAATAATCAGGAATCAGTCATTTTTCTAAATTTTGCCAACGTTTCGGCTCAAGCTTGTGCTTCAGCATAAACAGTTTTTATGCTTGGACATGGCTCAGTAATGCCCTGATGATGGCTCGCAAGCTTGAGCCGAAACGTCAAAATTAAAAAAATTCAAAAAATGACTGATTCCTGATTATTCCATCTATAAAAGTGTCTACAGTCGACTATACATCCTCAATAAAATTCCTCCGAATAATAGTAAATGCACCTTATTATGTCTCCAACTATACCTTGCACCACGACCTTAATGTTCCATTTATTTCAGACCTAATTCCATCCAAATTTTTCCAAATTTACAACCCTCCTAATAGGTTGAAACGGCAGTGGCCCCGAGATATATTGTAAATAGTATGCTGGAGTTCTGACACTTCAGATTCTCCTCTCATGTGCGGTGTGATTGTGGCTGTGGCGCCCTCACTTAGCTCCCTCTGACCACTCACCAGTGATGCGGCTGAGAGGAGGCGCTGGGATCTTTTGGGCTCTGCTAGTCCTTCCACAAGTGGGGGGACAGGCCCATTATAATACATTAATATTGTACATACGTATGAATTTGACATGTTTTGTTTTTTGTTTATTTATTTGTTAACTTCATTTATTTTATCTACATATTTTGTTATTGTATAAGTTTATTTAGCTTGGTTTCATTTATGTAGTTTGGCATTTCTTTTGTTTATATTGTAAATATTGTATGAATGGGATACTTTAGCAATATTATTATTGTCCATTGTGACCAACTGTAATACATACGAAAAAAAAAAAAAAAAAAAAAAAAAAAAAAAAAAAAAAAAAAAAAAAAAAACCTCCTTCAAAATTTAAGGCCTTACGTTTAAGACGCGTAGTGTCTAATTAATACCAAAGTTCTATAGAATTAATCCTTTATAATGAAATACGAATCTTTGTAATTGGTTAAGCTCTAGCATTTAATCTATTCAACCTAAAACCTATCTTTCCAACGAAAGTAAATATCATTATTTAAACCTTTTAGAGCTCTTAGTTGCTATGGTTGTTCTTATTTATTAGTTGTTAAATTGATTTAAACAACCTAAGTAAGTCGTGTGTTGCTCGCACCAAATATTTTATCAAGAAATGTTTTTTAGTCAATTGTAAGGAATGGTGGATTGTATGCTTAATAATTAATATAAAAAATAGAATAAAGAAGAAAACATTTTGGTTTCAGCTCCTTATCCTCAATTGGGGTTTATACACCGAAATTTTATAAAACTGGTTTTCGAATAGTGATTTTTCCAGAAAACCGGTTTAAACAAAATATAAAAAAAAAAAATGTTGGCATTTGTTCTGCAATTGATAGATAGTCCATCCGATGCAGCAAGCTTTGATACAATTTCTTCTAAACTAGTCCTTTTCACAAAGTTAAGAATACAGGGCTGTGTACATGTTTGTGAACTCGGGCCGGCATCAGGTGATTTTTTCTTGGTTATTTTATAGAGCACTGTTTTCAAATGATTAAGTAGACTGCTTGTGCACGATCCTTTGCAAGTAAGCATTCTATTGCAATAAATACAACGGAATTTTTCTTTGTCTACTTTTTTAAAATAATTCCTCACGTCTAACATTTAGGACTACAAAGAAATAAAAAAAAATCTGGTGCGGGCAACACACGACTTTCACTTACCTCGATTTTTAAAATCAATGAAAGAATTTTCAAATACAGTTAGAGATAAAAATACGTGAAACTATTAAGGAATTAATCAAATTGAATTTATATAGTTTTAGTTAGAATTTATATAAAACACATATATTTATATGTGTTTTATTAAAAAATCTATTATATAAGGAGTTACCACACACACACATACACACACACACACAGACCTTTTTGCGGGACTTGGTTATTTGGACTCAGGGGACCCTAAAACGTGTATTTCCGTTGAAAACTGGAATTCGAAAATTTTCACGATCGCAATACTTCCCCTTACTATATATAGTAAGTGAAAATAATAATTTATATTTTCATAATATTAAAATATGTTACCTACTTACAGCTGTAACCAAGTCTGGTCAAAGAACGAAAATGTGAACAATCGGGAGTGAGGGGAGACTTGCATCAGTAGAGTGAGTGTGTGTGTTGAGTCTTGACTAGTTGCGCATAAACTTTCTTACCTTTATCTTATTTTTCTTTTTACCTTTATTGTACATATTATCTTTATCTCTTTTCTTTTATTATATTTTTCTTTTATTATGTTATATTCCTATATTATTGTAATTGATATGTATATATATAAACAGATGTTCCGGATGAAAATTGTTACTGTTTATTGTAAAAATGAAACCCAGCCCTCTCACGTGAGCTAGAAAGGACAGGTTATGGTGTATATGTATGACCAAAAAGAATTTAAAGGTTATGTACATTTTTCTTATTTTCTATCTCTATGGAGTTGACAGAGAACTCTTTAAGAAATATGGCTTAGACCAGGCAGTCAACAAGAAGAAATAATTTCTGTTTAACATTTAGGTTTAGTGTAATATATTAATATCTTAACTCCTTTAACTTTTGAGTTATACAGTTTGTATAATATCATCTATATCAAATATCGATCAATGGAACTTAACACTGAATTTATAAACTGTACATAAAGAAGCCAGAAGACAAACAGATATAAAATCTAAATTAATTCGTCCAATAGAAAAAACACACAGTTTCATGAAAAACCAAACCGCTTGCAACAGTGTTTTCATCAATCTGGTACATTTGTCATTTTCATACATGGAAGTGTTATTCATACATTGAAAACCGACATTTTCTACTAAAAAACCGGTTTTCGTATTTCATAATTTTCTCAAAAAAAAAAAAGAAGGGTTTATAAGAACCGACAAACCCTATCCTCAATAGAGTTATCGGGTTCGTTGCACTTTCTCAATCTGCATTACTTAGTCATTAATTTATGCTAACTGAAATTATTTCTAAAACAATTGTTACCGTGCCAGATGTAGAAGGATATAGAATAACATATCAACCATCAGTTTGGGTTAGTTGTCATAACCCAACTCTTAGTTGTTATTTATTAGTTGTTAAATTGACTTTAACAACCGAAGTAAGTGAAAGTCCTGTGTTGCCCGCACCAGATTTTTTTTTAAAGAAATAGTTTATTAAATATAAGGAATGGTGGATTGTATAATTAATAATTAATATAGAAATAGAATAAATAAGAAAACATTATGGTTCCAGTTCCTTATCCTTAATAGAACTATCAGATTTGTTGCATCTTCTCCATCTGCATAACTTAGTCTTCAATTTATGCTAACTCGTTATCACTAACTTAAATTATTTCCTAACTAAAATTATTGTTTCTGTGGAAGGATGGAGAATATATCAATCATCAGGAAATTCTAGATAAAAGATCAGATAAAATTTTATTAAGTTGAGACTGGGGCGTTATGTGTTTGCTCGGCTACAGTTTGAGATAAGGAAATTCGACGGCAATATTTGCCTTAGCTGCTATCTCTACTAGGAAGGGAGCTGATCTTTGGTTTTGGTGGAGCCGATAACTGGAATCGTATGAATTAATCATTCGGCTACTCAGTTATCCTTATCTTTGTCGATCTTCCTCCTCCTGTGGAGCGTGTGTTGGTTGCTTCAATATTGACAGAGTATACTCTTGTTTGTACGTAAACATCTTGTCTCGACGTTGCCAACCAGTTCTATATATCTGGGGTAAGGAGCTTTTTGGGGTGATTATAAATAGAAACCGGATTCTGTTGCGGTAAAAAGCCGATAAACGTGCAGTAAAAACGTTTAAACGTAAAAAATAGTGCAACAAAGTCCCAAAATATAATATTGAGGGATATGTATCTTAAACTTCCAGGGGTTACCTGTACCATGGCGGTTAACATAACAGCCTTCTATGCTCAAGGTCCTCAGTTCCGACCCGTAGGTCGCCCTAGGAATTTTTAATATGAGTATAAAATCCTTAGTTATGCCGTCCTTCGGAGAGGACGTTAAATGGTGGTCCCGAGCCTGTGCTTTGTGTTCTCCTTCAAGGATTCCCACTGAAGCATCGTCCGATTAGTCACAGTAGCATTAAGGGACGTTAAATAAATAAAAAACAAAGTCAAACGTACAAAGAATAAATTAACTATTATTACCGTATAAATCCAAATCTATATGGAAGATGAGCTAACATAAAAAAGTTGTTTTCTATGAGGAAAAAAAATTATTTATTATTTTTTTTTAATAGAGATAGGATAAATAAATAAAAAGGTTTGTCTGGTAGGCGTCCGAAAGGTAGGTCGAAGCGGAGATGGGAGGATTGCGTTAAGGCTGATCTCGGGAGCTTGGGCTTGAATGGTGAGCATTGGACGAGTCTGTGTAGGCGGAATTTGGTGGTATCGGCATCGAACCTTCGGGTTCGCTAAGCCTATTATTATTATTATTATTGTCTTATTTTAAACGTGAAAGAAAGAAAACAATAAATAAAAAAGGAATTAAAAGCAGAAGAAACATAAAAAGGTGTTAATAAAATATATTTAGTGATAATAACCAAGTACCTATTCCAATACCCTAACCCTAACCCTAACCCTAACCCTTAACCATACCCTTAAAGTTATTTTCTTGAGAAATTACTTCTCTATAGTAAAAAAAATTAATAAGCAAGAATTTCGTAAATAAAACATCTATACATTTTTTTTAACTCAACAAATTTACCTAATTTATTGAATAGTTTAATCATATAACTGATCACCTAACCAAATATTTATCTGATTTATCTTTCAATAGATAATTAGATTGTGAATTTACAAAACATGTCATAAGTCAATCTAGAAGAACTCACTGTAAACAGTTTGAAGAATTTATCAGAAATGCTTGTGAATAATAAATAGAGGCATGTTATGCAGACCAGGCTAATTTTTTAAATATAAGTATAATTTAATTTTTAAATAATACTCAATATTAATTGACAAATGTTTTTATATAAGCCTATTTTTTTTGCTTTAATATATGATTGTGTCCAGCTAAAAATAAAATAAATGTTTATAAATTACACTCTATATTATAACAAGGAAGAATTTGTTGTTAACTGTTTTAAATTTAAATTTTAAATAAGCGTCTGTTTGGGATTTTCTTTTGAAACCGATTGATTCTTACTGATCTAAGATCTAAGCACCGGGTAATTAGATGTTTAGATTTTAATTTTAGATGAGACACTTGTTCTCCTATCGGCATTATTTAAACATTGACATGAGAGAATACTGAAGATTAAGTATGACAACAATGACAAAGAAACTGACGTTAAACGAATAAAAACAAGGAAACGAGAAGTATTTACTTACTCAAGTCAGTAGTCCCTTCATTTTTTCCTCTTCTTGAGTAATAATTTAATTCAAGATTTAACATGAGAAAGATGATAAAATACATTTTTTAATATTTATTAGTATATCTACGTATATTTATCACCGAAAATTTTGGTTCTATCAATTTTGATATTAAAATTTTATAATTAAATTTAGCTCCAAAATGCGATGCAAAATAAAAACATGCAATTTAGCCTGTAATTGGCAAATCTTGCGATAGAAACTTTTAATATATTATTTGCTAATACATGAAGGGGATTGCTGTCCGGGGTTGAAAATGATAAATGCAAGGTAATTGAACATGCAAAATCATGGAAATCCCGTCTCTATAAGTAATCGATATCAAAGCTGTTCACGTAATCAGCAGAAGATTCTATCAACGGCGTAATACAGAAGTAACATTTGAAAATACGTGTTTCGAGTGATAGTGAAAGTGATAGTTGAATGAGCAGAGAATCTGGGTTATCGATTAGTGCCGGCACTCCGGCGGGCCTCTTGTGCAATCTTCAGCTCCTCACCAGCCTGCCTGCGCCTACACGCTGTGTTAGGGTTAGGATGAGGTACGGTGCTGCAATCCATGTATACACTCTATTGTGGTGTACTTATTGGTTTAGGATAAGGCGCCTTAACTGTGGATTTACGGAACAACCTTCCAAATTGGAGCCCTTTTTCAGTCCAGATATAATAGTCATTTTGATTTATTATTTTCCATAATGAACCTTTGTGATCGAACAAAAAAAAAAAAATTAGCCCTTTCCCTTCAATAGACTTTCCCATTTCTCTGAAATTACTAGACCATTTTTTTTTTTTAAATTCGCCAAAAAAATACTTGGGTATGCAACGATGATGCTAACACCTAACGCAGTACGGCTCCCACGCATTTTTCCTAGTTGTGCAATATGTTCTTTACAATGTCTTATAGTAATTCTAGTGTTTAATGAATATCAGTTAAAACTTATGAGAGTGTTTATTTGAGTAAAACATGGTGTCAGAAGTGCGATAAGTGATCCAATATGGAAACCAGGAGTGGTTTTGACGCGTTCAGATTCAAGCTCTTGCTTGCTGGAAGTAGATGCGAGAAGATATATCCGAAATAGAATCCAGCTAAAACAAAGAAAGACTGAGATAGCCAGTGCTGAGAAAAAGGTGTAATAAAATCTGTAAATGGTTATAAAATTAGGAGTTTTCGTTTGATAGTTTTTTGTTTCGTTTTTAATATAGTTAATTTTATTTTCCAAAAGATAAAAGGCCTTTCTTAACTCTAAATCACTCATTTCTGATACTTGAGTTGCTGAAATTTCATTTTCACCTCCTAAAAACTCGAGGCCTTCTATTTTCATTTAAGATCCTTCTTCCACAACCTGGAGATTCTCAATTCGTTCATTAGCTACGAGAGTTGGCTCCTCAATCGGGATATCCAGTAAGTCTAGACGTTGATATCAGCTGGTTATTTTTTTAAATGGCGGCCGATTAAAGTGATTTCATTCAATGAAGATAGAGAAAAATTTATTACTGTTTGTTAACCAAAAATCACGAATAATTATATCAAAGAAAAAATGAAATATTGAAATTTCAATCATAAATCATAAAAGAAAAGAAAAAAAACGTTGATCATTATATTTATGCCACAATATTTATATAATTACATAACATTTATGTAATTCCACCAAACTTCGGTTATTATTAAAGATAAAGAAAAATCGAAAAGATCAGTAGCTATAAACATTTATACCCTAATATAGTTATTTGAAAATAATAAACCATAGTGTAATAATTTGCATCCTTTTTTTTTTTTTTTTCTTATTTCTTTATTCGCACCTGTCGAGTCAGAAAATTTCAGCAGCTGACGTGATAGGCATGGGGAAGTGCTCTATCCTTATGTAGAATTTAACAAATGTCTCTAATCAAGCTTCTTTTCGGCTTTCTAATAGGATTTCAGCTTTTTCATCCCTATCATTTCTAAGCGTATTGCCTTATCAATAGTTATAGAATGAAACTTGACTAGTAAATAATATACAGAGGTTATTAATGACTTACTTTGTCTATAACTGGGACTACCACCGATGACCCTAAAACGGGTACCTAAGAAGGACTGACCAAGTACCGAAAAAGGACACATACCTGTACTTAGGACACAGAACCCAACATCTGGAAGCACTTCCTTTGTGGAGCCCATCATGCCGCTTCCTCATCCCCTCTACAAAACCTTGCTATATATACCTTTTGATCCTCAAAACTCATCACTCTAGTTGTAACATTTACTTGTGTCACACTCATAGGAGACCTCGGAACGTACACTTGTAGTCACCCAAACTCCTCAGCGCAGTATATTGTATTCGGAATATCTATTGTGTTCTCATAATAAAAGCAGTATTTTAATATCTTCACTGTGTGTGATTCATTAACTAATGATAAAACAACGAAGCGCGAATAGATAGTTCGTACGTGTAAGTTGTCATCATGATTGTCACCATGAGGAGGGTATTGAGGTGACATCCGAAGGGACTGTAGTAACAATATAAAAAATAAAATACAAAAGACAAGTAGTTCATATACTATTGTCGTGTGCTAACAGTTTGCTATGACAACGCGAATAGAGTTCGTATATGTTGGTCAACTGTTGGCTGTTGTAAGTACGTATGATGGGTTCCGTTGTATACGTACCAAGGAGCTGTATGAGTCTTAAAATTTTTTATGGAAATACTGGAAGGAATTAGTCCGGGTGGCGGTCATGGCCATTTAATGACCGCCACCCGGACTAATTCCTTCTAGTAATTCTCAACGGTCAACTAATTACATCCACAATTTTTATGGAAATGATTGCAGTTTTTGTATGTGAATCTTTTTTCTGTCAGACTTTTAGTATTTTTGACATTTTGAATAGAAAAAAGTCTATTTTATATAGTCGTCAGTCGAGTACCTTCTGTTTCATCAGAACATCAACATGTGGACCCCAAGTCATCCTTCGATCCTGTATTAGTGCTAGGTAATGAACAGTGTTGATATAAGGACTTTGGTTGTTGCCGATAAAAACTAGGTGGGCAAAAATTGTGTTGAAGTTATAAGTTTTGATTTATCATGATTTTGTACCCTCAGTGTGCTTTTAAATTTCAGTATCAGTAAATGTTAAAGTAGCAGCCAATGTAGCGGAATTGATAGATTCGCCATGTGTGTATGTACAATGCGTAGAAGAGAAGCAAACACCGATCCTTGAGGAGCCCTAGCCAATACTTGTCGAAATGAAGAAAATACTGAGCTCTGCAGAAAATCCTCAAGATAGATAACATTGAAGATGAAGAATACGTGATGGTAGTGGTTATCGAGTTTCAAGTAAAGAGCCTCGTGCGAAACTCAATCAAACGCCAAGCCAACTTCTTTAAATAACCCAGTAGCATATTGTTTTACTTTCACTTACCTATACTCGTATATGAAATATATAGTAAGGGGAAGTATTGCGATCGTGAAAATTTTCGAATTCCAGTTTTCAACGGAAATACACGTATTAGGATCCCCTGAGTCCAAAAAGGACTGTTTGCCCGTGTGTCTGTCAGTGTGTGTGTGGCAACTCGCACAAAAACGTTAAGTCGAACGGAAATGAAATTTCATATTTAAGACTAATATACACCCGAGATGTTACAGCAACTTTTTTACTAAAATCGGCTGACTGGAAGTCCTACTTTATCCCATGCATTTAGCTTATTTTTACGATTTTCTCAAGAACGCCTCTAAAAGTTTTGATTAAACTCGCTATATTGATATAAAATTTAATGGGCTTTAATATCATGTAGGTTTCATACTGATTGAAATAGTCTGACAGAGCTTAAATGCCGATATTTTAAATTGTCTTCCTCTAAAGTATCTTTAATTTTGTAGATTCTATTAAAATAACCATATCATCCTGTCACCATTGATAAAAAACAGGTAAATATATAAGTTGAACTAATTCGATATTCAACTCAAGGAGAAAACTGAAAAAATATTTGTTTAATGCAATTTTTATTTTTTTAACTTAAGAACAGTATAATATATAGTTATAAAGCTAAAGATTTTAGAAAAAATATTATCTTATACACAAGCTAGTAAAAGTTAATAAGGAGTAAAGAAAAACCGATAAAACTGACTTATTATTTTAGATAATAATGCAATAGATTTTTAATAAAACACATGTTTATATAGAAATTCAATTAAATTAATTCTTTAATAGTTTCACTCATTTTACTTTCACTTACTATATATAGTAAGAGGAAGTATTGCGATCGTGAAAATTTTCGAATTCCAGTTTTCAACGGAAATACACGTTTTAGGGTCCCCTGACTCCGAATAACCAAGTCTCGCAAAAAGGTCTGTCTGTGTGTGTGTGTGTGGTAACTCCCGGGCGGAAACGGTAAGTCCTATGAAACTGAAATTTATTTAAGACAACTATACGCCCGAGACGTGGCACTTAAAACCATGCATTTTGCACCTTTTTTCGATTTTCTCAAAAACGGTTCCGACGATTTTGATTAAACTCGCTATATCAATGTAAAATTTAATGGGCTTTAATATCATGTAGGTTTTATTTGGATAAAAATAGTCTGACAGGGCTTAAATGCCGATATTTTAAATTTTCTTCCCCTAAAGTACCTTTAATTTTATAGATTCAATAAAAATAACTATATTAACTTGTCAACGCTGATGAAAAACAAGTAAATATATAAATTGAATAAATTCGATACCCAACTAAAGGAGAAAACAGAAGAAATATTTTTTTAATGCAATTTTTCGTTTTTGAACATAAGAGCAGTAATATACATGTATGATATACCGTTGGAAAGCTAAAGATTTTAGAAAAAATATTATCTTATACACAAGCTAGTAAAAGTTAATAAAGAGTGATGAAAAACCGATAAAACTAACTGATTATTTTAGATAATAATATAATAGATTTTTAATAAAACACATGTTTATATAGAAATTCAATTTAATTAATTCTTTAATAGTTTCACTCATTTTTATCTCTAGCTGTATTTAAAAATGTTTCAATCGATTTTGTAAACGGAGGTAAGTGAATGTCGTGTGTTGCCCGCATCAGATTTTTTGTATTCTTTACTCGGCTTCAGCGTATCTTTAAACGTAAGCCATCAAAATTTTTTTTTTTTTGGTTGATTACAAAGGTTGATTATTGAAAATGATAAACCAAAAACATCTAAACTAGACTGTGTTACTATTTCCTTTTCTGATCAAATAACTCACTTAACTGTGGACATTCAAGGAAAAAAAAAAACAACACTGTAATTATTAAACAATGATTCATTATTTCCAAATAACAATATTAGTATTACCGTTTCTTATACAGACTACTTAACAAAAAATCTGAACTTACAGTTGACAGCAAATTATTAATCCATAACACAATACTGAAGGGACTTGAACTATGGGGGACAGCCAAACTTTATAACATCAAACGCATTCAATCCAAAGTCCTCCATACAATAGTAAATGCTGCTTATTATGTCTCCAACTATACCTTGCACCACGACCTTAATGTTCCATTTATTTTAGACCTGATTCCATCCAAATTTTCCAAATTCCACCAGAACCTTATTCATCATCCAAATCCTTTAGCACAATCCCTCTCCAGCTCCACTTATCCATACACCCCTCCTAGAAGGTTGAAACTGCAGTGTCCCCGAGACGTTTTGTAAATACTTATACTGGAGTTCTGACACTGGTCAGATTCTCCTCTCATCTGCGGTGTGTTAGTGCTATGGCGTCCTCACTTAGCTCCCACTGACCACTCACCAGTGATGCGGCTGAGAGGGAGGCGCTGGGATCCTTT
The DNA here is from genome assembly GCA_023052935.1 of Piezodorus guildinii. Classification (NCBI taxonomy): domain Eukaryota; kingdom Metazoa; phylum Arthropoda; class Insecta; order Hemiptera; family Pentatomidae; genus Piezodorus; species Piezodorus guildinii. Next base: position 2,081,503 of record CM041292.1, on the reverse strand, counting down.
GGACTCCAGCTTGTCCTTCCACAAGTGGGGGGACAAACCTCGTCCGAGATTTCTCAGCTGATTGTGAATATCGTACATAGGTATGAGTGTGTTGAATTATTTGTTAACTTTTATTTATTTGATTTATTAATTTGTTATCATATACCTTTATTTTTTGTATAAATTTTTTAATGTAATTTGACTTTTATATAGTTAATGTCCATTGAGACAAATTGTAATACTTCTGAATAAATAAATTGAAATTTTGGTAGTATTACTGTTTATGTAGCTGTTAATAGAAAATTAACTAATATGAAAAGTAATATATAATTCAAAGGAAAATAACTCATCAGCTCTGCTAATTTCAAAACGCAATATATCTGCTCTGCTATTTTTGAACCGATTTCAATGATTTTTGTTTTGTTTTGTATTAAATTTAATGCTTTATTAATATTTTTCCAAAACATACAAAAAGATAAATTAAAAGAATAGATTTATAATGAGTGCTTGTCAGGAGATCCCTTGGCAAGCTTATTTTCAGCTATTATTGGACATTTTTCCGAGTTTTCTTTGTTAATTAAATCCTATTATAATAACATACGCATATAAAGGAGTGACATATCTAATTTTTTTTTTAATTACGCCATCCATTTCGGCTTCCGTCATAAGGGATGATAAATAATTAATTACTTGTTTAATTTTGACTAATTATAACTCAATTATTTTTTTTCTCGTACGAAATGAGTCGACGACCCCAACTCCCAGGATAATATACTCGGTAACTTCCTACCAGGAAAAGGGCAAATTAGTCCATTCAAATTATAGTAGGATATAAAATATAATAATAATAATATATATATATATATATATATTGTTTGATCAGTTCTCGACTGTTGATAATTTAAGTTTCTGTTGTTCTCAGGTTTCAGTCAATGAATAAACAATTTTATCTATGCGACGTTTCGAGAATTTATTGTTCCCATAATCATGCCTTAACAATGGAAAAACAAAAAAAACAGAACATTAATATTATTATACAATAATTAATATATGAAGTTATTGTTAGAGATATAGAAAAGAATACATTGAACAATGAATAATCATACAGTAGGTACATAGATATTTTAAATTAGGGTTTAAATTAAAGTTATTATTATAAAATTACTTACAATTTTGGACAAGGCTGATCTTGGGGGCTTGGGCTTGACCGGTGAACATTGGACGAGTCTGTGCAGGCAAAGTTTGGTGGTATCGGCATCGAACCTTCGGGTTCCCTAAGCCTATTATTATTATTATTATAACAAATAAATAAACAAAACATTGCACATTAATACGTATGTACAATATTTACAATTAGCTAGGGAACCCAGGACAGCCCCAACTTATGAAAGGACAAGCAGAGCCCAAAGGATCCCAGCGCCTCCCTCTCAGACGCATCACTGGTGAGAGCCAGTGGAAGCTAAGTGAGGGCGCCACAGCCACAATCACACCGCACATGAGAGAAGAATCTGACCAGTGTCAGAACTCCAGCATACGTATTTACAAAATATCTTGGGGCCTCTGCCGTTTCAACTTTCTAGGTGGGTTGTATGGATGAGTGGAGCTGGATAGGAAACGGGTTAGAGGATTAGGATGATGAATCAGGTTCTGATGGAATTTGAAAAATTTGGATGGAATTAGGTCTGAAATAAATGGAACATTCAGGACGTGGTGCAAGGTATAGTTGGAGACATAATAAGGAGCATTTACTATTGTTCGAAGAACTTTGGATTGAAAGGATTGAATGCGTTTGATGTTAGAACGTTTGGCTGTCCCCCATAGTTCAAGTCCGTAGGTCCAGATAGGCTTCAGTATTGTCTTGTAGATTAATAATTTGTTGTCAACTGTAAGTTCAAATTTTCTACTTAGTAGTCTGTATAACTGTCCGAATCGTCTTGAGTCATTTTCGTTTAAGTCTTGTATGTTGGTTCCACGTCAGTCTTTTGTCAATTTCATCTTAAGCTCAGAATTCTGCCAGTAAGTGTAACTCGAAAGGCAGTTAAAATGTTTTATTTTTTTATTATTTTGCCCTCATAAATAATAGATAACAGGGATATGGAAATACCTGCAGTACCAGATCAGAAAAAAATTGACATATAAAATTATTTTGATGTCTAAATAATTTTTCCGAATGATAAACTATAATTGTATTGTTTTTCCCATCATAATTTCTCTTTCTTTATTTTTGATATAGATCCTATCTAATCTAAAATTCTTGTTTATCTTTCAAATTGTATACATTACAATAGGCAAATTCTATAAATTAAATTTAAGGAAAATAAAAACCAAAAATATTCTACTTACACATATTTATAATTATACATCGCTTAGGGGCAGTACTTCGTTATAGTTTATCATTTGGAAAAATTAATTTAGATATCAGAATCATTTTATTTATATGTCATTTTTTTTTCTAGTCTTACCATTGAAGAAATTTCTATAGCAGACTATGCGTTCTACTTTACTAAAAACGTAGAAAAGATTTTCGGTTTTGAAATTTTGTCCGTAAAAACTAGAAACAATAGTAAAATTTTAAAAGCAAGTTGCACTTCATTGTGTATGTATGTATTGACATATTCAAATTAATTTTAATGTTTTTGACATTTTTTTGAAAATTCCAAAAAAAATCACCAAGTTGTTATATGAAACCTAAAGTTTACTTTAAGTTATCTAATAACGATTCTAAACAAAGTTAAATCCAGGAAATACAGATATATAAAGATGTATATAAGAATAATTAGTTATAGAGTCATTTCATTGAAATTATCGACAAAAACTATGTATTTTCATGGTATAAAAATGAGCTCCAAATATGCCAATCATACCATTGAATTTGAATTTACTAAGGAACTAACTAACGTTTAAATGGCTAAAATATCTTAAATAGAACGAAGAGTGCAAACTTGTGTTCTGAAAAACGTGAAATCAAATTTTAATAATTCAATATTTTGTGGAGTGAAGTAAACTCGGGATGCCCGACGTTTTTTTTTCCATTTCCGTTTCCTCTACTTTACTATGTATGGCATAGAGAATGATATTTTGAATAAAATACTTATTTTCTAAAATTCACAACTGTACTCTACTAATTTTACCTTGCTTAGTCCTAAAGTTGAGCGTCTAGCTTTGACTCACCTGTGCCAATTGCAACGTTTAAATCGCGTGTGTTTATATACACGGTCGCACACGATTTTCAGGATTTAAAGGATTAAAGTGAAGGAATTTTCTTGGGACTATTTCGGCATATTGGTACACCCGACTTTTTTGCCCACTGGATACATAAATCCCCGTGGCCGAACATATACTCTCATATCTAAATCAAACCTATACTTATATTTTATATATTCGAATTTTAAGTTCCCATATATTTTTTATCTCATATATCAGAAAATACTTACTATTTCCCCTACAATTTGTAAAGTGGTTGAAGATGGAAGACCGCACACCTGCTTCAAATAGACTTCAGTAGAAGAATATTTCAACTTGTTACTTTAGTTTACGTCCTTAGGAAATGTATCTCTAAATATATCTGTCATAAATATACGTCTCTGTAAATATGTGAGTGCGGTCATTTACCGTCAACAAAACCATCTCTCATTTAAATATAACAAGAATCGGACTATTGGCTCTTGGTGAATTTATTGTGAACGCGAAATTTATATAATTGTAAAAAAAAAAATTAAATATTTTCAATATTTTGACTTTTCAACGGGAAACAAGTTTTAGAGTCTCCTGAGTCCAAATGGCCCGCAAAAATATACAGACCTTTTATTGCAGAAGTGTGTGCTCGCTTCTTTATGTGTAATCTATAATTCGAAAACACGTACGAGAATGAAATTTAATATTGAAAATAATTATATGCATGGGACGTTATTGCAACTTTTCCAACAAAAAAAAAAAAAAAAAAAAGAAAAACTAAGTGCCATCCTCATGTAGAAACATTAAAAAAGATAAAAAAAAAATGTCTGGGAAAAATGTAGGATTTTGAATGTGGAATTTGGAAAAAAGATAGATTAAATTGTTTTATTTAGTTAAATATACTTCTCCACAACTATTAATACATTTCTATCAACGTGGTTGCAACTTTTCCATTTCATCGAAATAGAATTAACTATCTAAAAAAATTAAAAACTTTAAAAACCCTTTTTCTGATTCCCTTCGTCCATTAAATATACGATCACGTAAGAAGTGGCCCAGGTGTGAAAAAATAACAATACGAAGGCAAGAAGTCCGGAGAGTAGGGCGAATGTAAGAGAGTATCAGACCAAGTCCCAACAGTTTTTGTGATATCACACGTGAGACACGACAATGTGTTACATCAAACGAAACAGGCACCTTTTAACTGACTAAAAATTACTTTATAATTGAATTTTTTTTATAAATTGCATTGATTTGGTAGCAATAAGTTTTTGCATTGATGGTCCCTCCAAACAATCAATGGTCCCAGCACAAGTAACAATTTTGGTCAGAAAAAGGTCGATTTTTGGTCGAAACTCGTTTTTCGGTCGTTTTGGTCCGAAGAGAGATGAGTCCATTGAGGAGTTTAGAAGGTTGCACAACGCGGAATTGCGGAACTTGCATCCTGTGAATATAATTGAGCTCATTGCATCGCGAAGACTCAAATGGGCGAGTAAAGTTGTTGGGCTCGATGACGAGCGGATTCCGAGAAGGTTGGTATTTGCTGATCCGACTGGTAGGCGTCCGAAAGGTAGACCGAAGCGTAGATGGGAGGATTGCGTTAAGCCTGATCTCGGGAGCTTGGGCATGAATGGTGAACATTGTACGAGTCTGTGTAGGCGGAATTTGGTGGTATCGGCATCGAACCTTCGGGTTCGCTGAGCCTATTATTATTATTATTATTATAAAAGGTCGTTTTTGTTTTGCCAAACGAGCGTAGTACAAAATTCATAACGCTAATTTGTTTTTTCGGCGGTCGTTTAATGTGTTTAGAACCCAATTTTCAAGTTATTTCACACTTCCAATCGCCTTGATGTGGTGATTGACGTTCGATTCGCTAAGGTCAAGTTTCCCTACACGTATTAAAACAGTTGTAATGTTAGTTGCTTTGTCATAAAAAGAGGAAGTTGTTCCGCTATCTTCTTAGTCTTCAAGGCTAAAGTCTGTCTTCCAACAGTTTTCCAACCACCGTTGAACAGAGCACTTATTAATGATACCCTCGCCAAAGGCTTGATTGATGATCCTGGCCTTCTGGACCGTGATCATGCGTTGGCACCTCAGTAAAGAAACAATATTGATTCGAAGAGGATTAAGAAGTGTTGACATTCAATTCGAATGAATGATACGGTAAACGTAAATAATTTGTTATAGAGAATAGTGGTTCGTTGTAGAGAGGAGTGGTACGTAAATAGAGGAGTGGTCATGTAGAAAGGCATTTTAAAGAAACTCAAAATCCTGTATTTTTACCCGAAAATCGAATAATCATACCTCAACTTAGTATTTCAGTTGAAAAACATTTTTCTTATTTTTCTTGGACATTTTCACATCAATTTCTACAACTAAAAGGAATTCAAACTAAACGCGAAACTTTAGAAAAAGTTTGTATTTTGGTAGCATAAAGTTTGTTATTTATTTGCATTAGGTTTCCTTTAAAACAAAGTTTTATAACAAACAAAAAGTACTTGCTTGAAAAAAAAACTTCAATAGTTACTTTCAGAACTTTTACTTTTCAGAAAAAAAAAAAAAAAAAAATGAAAAATGTATTCAATATGGACTGAAATAGAGCAGGAAAGAAAACACCCAAAGAAAAGTTTCTTGAAGGGAAATACGATATAACAGCTAAAATATCTTTCCAAATACAAATATATTGCTACGGTCAAGACAATGACGGGTGGACCACGCCTGGAGGGGCCTAGATGAGGCTAGAGACTTCTGGACCTGGACAGTCCTCGAAGTGCCTGGAACGGCCCACCCTTCTTACCTGCGCCCAACGTGGGGCTAGAAGATTCGGCGGTGGTACAAATACCGGTCCCCCAAACATGGGTGAGTCAGTCTTAATCCGGCTCAACAAGCATCTGGGATGTATCAGTGAACAGTGACAGTGAACCGTTCGTGACAGTGTGACAGTGTAGTGAAACTGTGTGTCAGTATTGTGATAACCGGTCGGTGGGAAATTAGAAGACTGTAGTTTATATATATGTTTTATAGTTGTAAGTTCTAGGATAAGTCTGGCATATTGTATAAGTTTACGTAAGTAGTTTATTTGTTAGGAATACCTCATTTTATATGTATACTGTTTAGTAGTTAAGCTGGTAATTCCATTATTATTGTTAATATAGTGGTTAGTAATCCCTTTGTATTTGTGTTTTCTGTATTCAATAAACATCTGTAATTTGTAAACTGGAGTAGTTCATTTCGCACACCCCGTAGCCCGTAACAATTTGGTGTCAGGTGTGGGGTCATTGTAAATGGTTATAATTTTGGTTTTCTTGTTTTTGTAATTATTGGGCTACTGTGTGGAAAATGACTTCTCAGAGTGTTAGACTGAATGATTTAAAAGTTGCAGACTTAAGACGGGAGTTAGAAGAACGAGATCTGGATACTTCCGGAACGAAATTAGTACTGCAACAACGCTTGCGCCAATTTTTTGTTGATTCAGGGGAAAATCCAGACGAGATTACGTTTGAAAATGATTTCAGTAAGTTGTCTGCAACTTTTAAAACTGAATTAGGCACTGTTAAAAATGAGTTAGGTAATGAGTTAAGTACTGTTAAAAATGAGTTAGGTAATGAATTAAGTACTGTTAAAAATACATTGGAGGCTAAGTTAGGCAATTTAGAAACTAAGTTAATGGAAAGTGTAGATAATAAGTTAGCTGATGTAGAATCTAGATTAGGAGAAAAAGTCGATTCAGTAGAAAATGAACTTAGGGTAAGAATAGAAGCTCTAGAAGAACGTATGAACAACCCAACGACAATCGACACCGACCAACCCTCTGAGAGAAGCCCTCACAACACCATTCCCTCCGCCAATGCTGGGATGCCACCAACGCACAACACCATCCCATTGTTCGACGGGAAGACACCGTGGGAGGACTACATGACTCTCTTCGAGACAGCGGCTTCGATCCACGGGTGGTCAAAGGAGACGCAAGCATCAGCGTTGTGCCTAGCCTTGCGTGGAGACGCCTTAGGAGTGCTACAGGGGATGCCCATGTCGGAGCGGTGCAACTACGGTGAGCTGATAAGAAGACTGGAGATGCGTTTCGGCCATCGCCACATGGACCAACTATACCGTTCCCAGTTAAAGAACAGGGTCCAGAAGACCAACGAGACGCTGCAGGAATTTGAAGCAGATATCGCCCGGCTAGTGAGGAATGCCTACCCAACAGTCACCGACGACGTCTACGAGAGCTTGGCTATCGACAAATTCCTGGATGGACTTCGAGACCCGGAAACCCAACAGGCCGTGAAACTCGCATGCCCTAAGACTTTGGGCGATGCATTGTCGCAGGCCATGGAATTCGAGGCTGTCAGGCAGTCAGTCCGTGGACATGCACGAGTTCGAGCGGCAGAAGCGGAGCATAACGCGGCCTCCACCATCGAGGGCATAGTAACAAAGGTTTTGGAAGCCCTCAGGACACGCAAAAATGAGATACGCTGTTGGAGCTGCGGTCAACTTGGACACCCCAGAAGCAAGTGTCCTACCAGGAAGCCGGAAAAAGCCACAGGAAAACTAAGGGGGGTTGATGGGAAGGGGCAACTGTCAACCCGTAGCATCGAAGGCCCAGGGTCGCCGTGAGAATCGCGACAATAGGGAGCAAGACAAATAGTTTTTATGTGGATGGAATGGTGAACGGGCAGCTGCGGAGTTTTCTGCTGGATACCGGCGCAACCATGACAATACTGAACCCGAAGGCAGTTAACGCTAAGAAGATATCACCTACCACTTGGGCGTTACGGACAGCCACAGGACAGCCAGCCGAGGTCTACGGGGAGACAGTTGCCACTTTCTTCATCGGGGGCCAACATCTAGAGCACCGCGTTCTCGTGGCGAAAATAGACGAGGAAGTCATCTTCGGCATGGACTTGATGATCAAATACGGGATCAAGCTGGACATGTCGAGAGGTGTGATGACGCTGGGAGACGAAGAGGTCATCCTTCGGCAGGGAAAGGACCTCTATGCACGAGTACTCCTACTAGAAGACACCACTTTACCTGCACGGAGTCAAATTCTGACGCATGGGACGATCAATGGACGACTACCGGAGGGTCAATGTCTTCTACTTGAACCTGGGAAGCACGAGGAGCAGGAAGTCGGACGCGGTGTTCTGGTTGCAAGGTCTCTCATCAAGGTCGGACATACCACCCCAATCCGACTGATGAATCTGAACAGCTTCCCGGTGACACTAAAGAGAGGAACACCAGTCGGAGAATGTACGGCCGCTACCTCAGTAGTCCGACAGCTACAACGCAACCCCACCGAGCAACGAGGACTACCCGAAGAATTAAAAGGATTCGTGGAGGAATCATGCAGAGAACTTTCGCCTGAACAGAGCGAAATCGTGAAGAGATTGATTACCCGATGGCAGGACATTTTCGAGATCAGCTCAGGACCACGGGGTAGAACGAACATCGTCCAGCACAAAATTGACACCGGGGATACAAAGCCCATTCGACAGATCCCGAGGAGGCTGCCGCTAGCTAAACGAAAGGATGCCGAGGAGATTATTAAGGATATGGCGAATGATGGTGTCATCGAGCCCTCGAGTAGCCCATGGATGTCTCCTGTCGTACTGGTGAAAAAGAAAGATGGGACGACAAGATTCTGCGTAGATTACCGTCTTTTGAACAACGCCACGAAGAAGGACAGTTACCCACTCCCAAGGATTGACGACACGCTGGACACACTAGAGGGTTGCAAACTATTTTCTACCTTGGATCTCCGCAGTGGATATTGGCAGGTTGGATTGGCACCGGAAGATAAGGAGAAGACGGCATTTTCAATCGGCACTGGCCTCTGGCAATTTACGGTAATGCCATTCGGGCTTTGCAATGCACCTGCAACGTTCGAGAGGCTGATGGAAAGCGTCTTAAGAGGCCTTTCTTGGGAGATATGCCTGGTTTACTTGGACGACATCATTGTACTGGGAAAATCCTTCACTCACCATCTGGAGAATCTGGAGCGGGTCTTCGAACGGCTGCGTGCAGCTAATCTAAAACTGAACCCGAAGAAGTGCAATCTCTTCCGAAGGCAAGTCAACTACCTGGGGCATGTTGTATCAGACAACGGAGTTGCTGTTGACCCAGAGAAGATTACAGCGATCACCAATTGGCCAGCACCTCGAGATAAACACCAAGTGAGAAGTTTCCTCGGGCTCTGCACCTACTACAGGAGGTACGTGAAAGGATTCGCCAACATCGCAAAACCTCTTACCAGGCTCACTGAGGAAAAACGGACTTTCCTTTGGGATCGCGAGTGTCAGGCTTCATTTGAGGAGTTGAAGAAGAAATTGAGTAGTGCGCCTATTCTAAGCTATCCACGTCCCGAGGGCAAGTTCATTCTTGACACAGATGCCAGCAACACTGCCATTGGAAGCGTCCTTTCCCAACTCCAAGACGGGGAAGAAAAGGTTATTGGGTACTTCAGCAAAGCACTGTCAGCTCCAGAACGTAACTACTGTGTCACAAGGAAAGAGCTTCTGGCAGTGGTTAAGTCCATAGAGCACTTTCATAAATACCTGTATGGAAGAAGATTTCTACTGAGAACGGACCACGCAGCTCTAATGTGGCTGCTGCGATTCAAGTCACCGGAGGGACAAGTTGCACGGTGGATCGAGCGCCTTCAGGAATATGACTTCGAATCTGCTCATCGTTCTGGAACGAGTCACCGGAATGCGGATGCGCTCTCAAGGAGACCCTGTGACGGAGAATGCAAGCATTGTTCTCGACAAGAAGAAAAGCAAGCAACAGTGTTGCGGACTACGGTCGTTACCGACGGTTGGCAGGACACACAACTGGCAAAGGAACAGGACGAGGACCCGGACTTGAAACAAATAAGGGAATGGAAGCTATCAGGCCAAAGGAGACCAAGCTGGCAGGATGTTGCTCCAATGTCGAAAAATATAAAAACCTATTGGGCTCAATGGGACTCCATTCTACTGGACAAAGGTCTGCTGAAACGAGCATTGGAGAACACAGAGGGAGATCAGCGGAGACTACAGCTCATCGTACCAAAGATTAAAGTGCCCGAAGTACTGAGGGAATTACATGATGGAGCATCTGGTGGCCACCTTGGAGTTCACCGGACATTAGAAAAGGTTCGTGAACGCTTTTACTGGGCAAACCTCAAGGACGATGTGTTAGATTGGTGCCGGCGGTGTGCAACTTGTGCCGCCTCTAATGGACCGATAAGGAAAAAGAAGGCACCTATGAAGAAATACAACGTAGGAGCACCATTCGAGAGAATAGCGGTGGACATCGCTGGCCCTTTTCCTGTGACAGATAATGGCAACCGATATATTCTCGTGGCCATGGATTATTTTTCAAAGTGGGTGGAAGCTTACGCCCTTCCGAATCAGGAGGCCGCCACGGTTTGCAGATGTTCTCGTGAAGCAGCTCGTCAGTCGGTTTGGGGTGCCCATGGAACTTCACGCTGACCAAGGAAGAAACTTTGAGTCGGCAGTCTTCACCAGGATGTGCGAGGCTCTAGGAATACGAAAGACCAGGACGACGCCTCTTCACCCTCAGTCCGATGGCATGGTAGAGCGCATGAACAGGACAATGGGTCGATATTTGGCCAAGGTAGTTTCTGACCATCAGCGAGACTGGGACCAATATCTTCATCTGTTCCTGCTAGCCTATCGTAGTTCAGTTAATGAAACGACAGGGCAGACCCCCGCCAATGTCGTGTTCGGCAGAGAACTACGCTTGCCTTGCGATCTGAAATTCGGTTTCAAGCCTGATGAGGAGGTCGCCGGAGAAGACTACGTCACGAACCTACGGAAGCGAATGAACACTATTCACGAGAAGGTTCGCACAAACATCCAGGGAGCAAGTGACAGAATGAAGGAGCGTTACGACATCAAGGCAGAGAAAGGTGGCTTCCAACCTGGAGACTTGGTCTGGCTACAAGATCCTCGAAGAAGGCAAGGCTACTCACCGAAACTTCAAAACTCCTGGGACGGACCGTATGAGGTCATCAAGAGGATCAATGATGTCATCTATAGGATCAGGAAGCAGCCCAAAGGAAAACCCAAGGTAGTCCATTTCAACCGATTGGCCCCATACAAGGGAAACCATGGCCCTACAGAGGAACAGCAAGTCAGGAACCTCACCGACAAGGACCTAATTCCCCATCCTAAGGCGCCAGACTCCCGTAGGGTAACGCAGACAGTTTACAGAGACATATTCTCGTTACCGGTAGACTATGCTCTAGCACATTGCGTCGCCGAACATCTGAGGAATTCCCGGGGGATTGCGACGGTCTTCAGGAAGAAGTTCGCTGGAATTGAAGAGCTGGAACGCCAGGGACCAAGAGTTGGGAAGGCTCTCCATCAAGAGCATGAAGGCCGGCACCTGTTTTACTTGGTTACCAAGAGTTCATCAGAGCAGAGGCCGACATACGACACACTGCGCCGGAGTCTTGACGACCTGCGGAGAAAGCTTCTGGAACTGCGTGTCACCAAGCTCGCCATCCCGAAGTTGGGTTGTGGATACGATGGCCTGGAGTGGAGGATTGTCAGGAACATTGTAGAAGAGACGTTCGCCAACTCTGGAGTCATCATAATGGTATGCACGTTCAACCCCTGGAAAGACAAAACACCTACATTGGAGGAAGATCAGCATCGCTCAGCTTCTGCAATCTGTGCTCTGGGGCAGAGCACGTCTAAGGAGGGGGTAGTGCTACGGTCAAGACAATGACGGGTGGACCACGCCTGGAGGGGCCTAGATGAGGCTAGAGACTTCTGGACCTGGACAGTCCTCGAAGTGCCTGGAACGGCCCACCCTTCTTACCTGCGCCCAACGTGGGGCTAGAAGATTCGGCGGTGGTACAAATACCGGTCCCCCAAACATGGGTGAGTCAGTCTTAATCCGGCTCAACAAGCATCTGGGATGTATCAGTGAACAGTGACAGTGAACCGTTCGTGACAGTGTGACAGTGTAGTGAAACTGTGTGTCAGTATTGTGATAACCGGTCGGTGGGAAATTAGAAGACTGTAGTTTATATATATGTTTTATAGTTGTAAGTTCTAGGATAAGTCTGGCATATTGTATAAGTTTACGTAAGTAGTTTATTTGTTAGGAATACCTCATTTTATATGTATACTGTTTAGTAGTTAAGCTGGTAATTCCATTATTATTGTTAATATAGTGGTTAGTAATCCCTTTGTATTTGTGTTTTCTGTATTCAATAAACATCTGTAATTTGTAAACTGGAGTAGTTCATTTCGCACACCCCGTAGCCCGTAACAATATATTCCTTTGTAGTAGCCGTTTGTATTTTATAAATAACAAAGTAAATATATAAAAACAAAAAAATTAATAAATAAGGTTTAATAAAATTTAAAATTAACTGTAGGTATTGACTTTCGGTTAGGAATTGGGGGTTTTGAAACCAGCTGGTTAAATCGGGTTCAATAGCACGTTAAGTGTAAGTCGTTAAGCGAACGTTCTGATCGAGTCACGTACTTCTGGACTGGCCTTCTTGTATACAAACAAACACGCCTAAAAAAGTACGTTTTGTACTCAAACTAACCATCATTCAATACCAAGAGGTAAGCACAAAACTAATTTCGTTACGAAATATCTGTTTTATTTTGTTTCATTCCAAATATTTGAATCGAAATTCGCAAACACTTTTAACTCATATAAGTGATGTTTATTTCTTATAATTAATTTAATGAAAAAATGAAGATATTTAAAAATATAGTTTTAAAAATTAAGATATTTTAAAATATAGTATATTATTAGTATAAGTGGCCCAGTTCACTTATCTGGGTTCTCTTGTAACGCAAGATAATGCACAACATTTTGAGGTGAAAAGAAGAATTTTTATGGCAAAGATGTACTACTACGGCCTCTGAAGAGAGTTCACCTCCCGGCTCCTAGACAGGCCGACTAAGCTCCATCTATATAAGACGTTGGTTCGCCCAGTCCTGTTGTATGGATCAGAAACATGGGCTGTTAGTAAAAAAACTGAACAGGACCTACAAGTCTGAGAGAAAAATACTTGGACGAATTTTTGGAGGAGTTCATCTGAATGGACATTGGAGAAGGCGGACCAATAATGAACTTTATACTGGTTTTAAGGACAATGCTGTCGTTATGACCTTATAGCTTGGCAGACTGCGGTGGGCTGGTCACGTGGCTAGAATGGAGGATGGGGCGATCCCTAAGACCATTATGACTGAACCTCTACACGGCATCAGAAGAAGAGGAAGACCGAAACTTAGATGGTCGGATGGTGTGACAGCGGATGCAAGGGATATCCTGGGAGTGAGGAACTGGATGGCAGCTGCACAGGATAGAAATACCTGGAGAGGGCTGGTGGAGGAGGCCAGGGCCCGTCACCGAGCTGTAGCGCCGGGCTGATGGTGATGATGGTATTATTATCTAAAATAATCAGTTAGTTTTATCGGCTTTTTATCATTCTTGATTCTATTTTACAAGCTTGTGTATAGGATAATATATTTTCTAAAGTCTTTCTCTTTCAAACGTCTTCTATATTACTGTTCTTATGTTGAAAAACAAAATAACCGCGCTGTGCATCATTGACAAGTCGCCAGGTTGCAGCACGGTCAACATGGATTTATTTATTCGGGAACCCAAAAAAAAGTTAGTTTTGTCGGTTCTTCATCATTCTCCAATAACCTTTACAATTCCGTGACCCAGATACTACTTTTTTTGAAATCCCTAGCTATCCAACGGTATATTATACTACTATATTATAATTGTTGTGTAAAATAACACAAAAAATGCATAACAAAATATTTGTTAAGTTTTCTCCATTAGTTGTTTATCAAATTCGGTCAACGTGCATATTTAGCTGTTAATTATCAATGGTAACATGATAATATAATTTTTTTTTTTTTTTTTTATAGAATCAACAAAATTAAAGGTACTTTAGAGGAAGAAAATTTAAAATATCTGCATTTATACCCTCAGACTATTTCAATCAGAATGAAACCTACGTCATATTAAAGCCTATTAATTTTACAACAATAAAGCGAGTTTAATCTAAATCGTTAGAACCGTTTTTGAGAACATCGTAAAAAGGTGCTAATTGCATGGTATAATGTGGCTCTTCTGATCAGCCGATTTTAGTGAAAAAGTTGCAGTAACATCTGGGCGTTTATTAGTCATAAATATGAAATTTCAGCTCCGTACGACTTTTAGTTTTTGCGCTAGAGTTACCACACACACACACACACACACACATACCTTTATGTGGGACTTTGTTATTTGATTTTAGGGGACCCTTAAACGTGTATTTCCGTTGAAACCTGGAATTCGAAAATTTTCACGATCGCAATACTTTCCGCAAGTGTAAGTAAAAGTAGCAGTTCCAGTCAGGTCGTTTTTGGTGCAAACGTTATACGTTTAGTAACAGCTTGGGTGTAGAATAGAATAGAATTTATTTGTTTATGATTTACATTCTTGTACAAATCAATTCAAATTATAAATCTCTTCAATTGCCAACATGAGTCTAGTTAATAATAAATGTCCATTTATTCGGCTCTTGAGAAAAACAATAATAGTAAACTATTTAAATAATACATATTATCATTTAATTGATACATAATAGAAAAACGATACTGAAATAAAACATAAAAAACAAACAAAAAACAAATAACAACTTGAAAAACAAACATTGCCGTACAATGAAAAATGATACACAGTTAACCTTAGATAACTAAACACTTAATTGGTGTGTGGGCCTTCACAGTTCAAGGTATCCAGGGTATTACATGCTGACTTAGTGAACCAGAAAATGTTGTTCAGTCTTTCAATATTGTCTATTTGAAGAATTTTTTGGTCATCACTGGACCCTGATAAAAATGGTTGTAAATATATCTCTCTGGCTTTTATGAGCTTTTCACAGCAGAGAAGGGGTGAAACAGGATTCAAGATAAACTGACCACAGAAAGTGCAGGTTTCTTGTGCTTTGAAGATGAACAGTTTGGTTTTTCCATAAAGTGTGGTACGTTCTCGGCTCGAATTTCTTAACTGGCTCAATGATATTATTTTTTTTATGTTGGCTGTATATGTCAGATAGGTCTCTGGGCTGGAGATATTGAAACTGGAGATAGTTCTATATATGGGGTTATGGTTAGAATTGGGAGATCGGTGGATGTCTATTGAAAGGTTATGATTTTTTTTTTTTTTTTTATGATTGACCACCGCAGGGCGGCTTGAACGAAGTCCTCTTGAGTGTTAAAAATGACCGCGGGGCGGCTCTTCCAAGTTCCAAGGGGAACGGTGAGAAGATGAAGAAATACGTTTGCAAACGTACAGAGTATGAGGGGAGACTTGGGTCTATATATACGGCACATCTTCACCGTTCAGACGCAGCATTAAGACTCGACTCGCCACGAGGCAGTCATAAAATAATTGAAGTACGATCGTCTTTTTTTTTTCTTTCTCTTCTATTATTATCCAATTTCTAGGCAAACTCTTTCAATTATATTTACAAAAACTATTTTTAAAACAGATAAAAAATAAAGATTAATACAAAAAATTATCTATTGATAAATATCATAAAAATTATACAGTTTTTATTTTCAATGAAACAGTCATGAAAAACCTTATTAGGCCATAACATATGGCGTGAACATTCTCATTATCGAAGTTTTTGCAAATTGGCATGACACGGACTGCAACTCGTTAGGGACAGACCTGGAGAGATAATAACAAGAGAATGGAGTAGAGGCTCGTAGACCAACAAGTTAGTTTATCAAGTTGGGTTCAGAGAACGGCAGACACAAGCGGTAACAAAACTCCCATCATGTAATTAGCCTCCAAGTCCAGGGCACATCAACAGTGCAAACAGTGCCAGGGGCCTGAAACTCGAACCCGTTCTGTTGTGCCTACACTACACATCACATCAATGTGATGATATTCATAGCGGGTGTAGCTCTTATAATTACAATCAAGTTGTATTCATGAGAGTCGGGAGGGTAGTCGCCACACCATCATATCGAAACTGTTGAGTATTAAAAATATTAAAAAGAAAAGCATTTAAATGAAGGTGTTTTTTAGATGATATCTCATTTTAGATTTTAATAAATTAATTAAACTAATTAAGATTACTTTAAGCTTTTGTTTGTTTGTTTACTTAACGTCACTTAATGCTGCTGTGAGAGTCCTTAATTTTGCCTATCCCGGTTTAATTATGATAGGGATCTTTAACGAGTACCTGACATCGCACAGGCCCGGGACCACCTTTTTATATCCCCTCCGAAGGAAGGCATAATTAAGGATGTTTTACTTAAAAAATTAAAAAATCCTAGGGCCACCTAGGTTTGAACTCGTTACCTTTGGCATATAAGGCTGCTATGCTAGCCTTCCCTCACTCAGCTACTTAATTTAAGTGCTTAGACAGTGTTTAAAGAAAATAACATATATTATTATTCTAAAAAATGCTTAGGTGGGTAAATAAAAATAAAAAAAACTAGGCTCTACGAGTTTACTTTAATCCTAGATTTTTTAAGAAAAATCCTTCGTTATGATGCCCTTCAGAGGGAACGTAAAATGTTTTATTTCTTTTAACATCATTTATTGAAATTTACAACTGTACTTCATGGTACAACAAGTAAATGTGACAAAAGATAAATGGCGTGAAACAAACTTGAAGAAGAACTACCCAATGGCAGCACTCCTGACATGTAAAATGTAAACCTACAACCTGTGCTATTGTACTAAGCAAGGTACTCGTTAAAGATCCCCAAATTAAAAAACCTGGATACGCAAAATTTAGCACTTCCGCTTTAATACCGTAGCATAAAATGACGTTAAGTGAATAAAAAAAAAAAAAAAAAACAACTAAAATTTAAGAAATTCTTTATTCGAACCTTCATTAGGAAATCAATATAGTTGTTCATAATTTTCTACAATACATCATACATTTTCGGCTCACTAAGGTTATTAATTTCGAAATTTTAGAAAATGGCCAACCTTACGATTCTGATTGTTGTATTAAATAAATGTGTATTCTATAGGTAAGCACAAGTAAGCTTTAAGCAAAAGCTGTGATGAGTAATTTTTAATCAATTAAATTGTTTTTACTTTCACTTACCTATATATGAAATATATAGTAAGAGAAAGTATTTCGATTCGTGAAAATTTTCGAATTCCAGTTTTCAACGGAAATACACGTTTTAGGGTCTCCTGAGTCCAAATGACCAAGTTTCGCAAAAAGGTCTGAGTGTGTGTGTGTGTGAAAACGAAAAGTCCTGCGAAACTGAAATTCCATATTTAAGACAACTATACGTCCGAGATGTTACAGAACCTTTTTCATCAAAATCAGCTGACCGGAAGATCAAAAAAACGGCTCTAACGATTTTGATTAAACTCGCTATATCTATGTAAAATCGGACAGGCAATATATCACGTAGGTTTCATTCAGATTGAAATAGTCTGACAGGGCTTAAATGCCGATATTTCAAAATGTCTACCTCTAAAGTACCTTTAATTTTGTAATTTTTATGAAATCGGCCAATTAATCTTGTTAGCATTCCTAAAAAATAGGTAAATATATAAATTGAACGAATTCGATATCCAACTTAAGGAGAAATTAGCAAAATTTTTTTTTTTTTTTTTTTTTAATTTAAAAACAGTAAAATAGATGTATAATACACCGTTGGAAAGCTAAAAATTTTAGAAAAAATATTATCTGATACACAAGCTTGTAAAAGTTAATGGATATTGATGAAAAGCCGTTAAACTAAGCAATTATTTTAGAAAATAATAAAATTGAATATTTAATAAAACACCTGTTTCTATTAGAATCCAATGTAAATAATTCTTTTACAATATATTTTTCATTCCTAAATTTGTTTAAAAATTCTTAAATAGATTTAAATAACGGAGGTAAGTGAAAATCGTGTGTTGCGCGGACCAGATTTTTTACCAAGGATACACAAACATTTTACGTTAAGGCTAATTAGAAATGATTTCCGAATGACATCTCGCGGACCCCTTTGAACCTCTGGTTGGGAATTACTGTTAGTGAGATTGGTTTTTTATTTTTATTTTATCCATTTAAAATGTATTTTGAATAGTTCATTCGAAACATAATGCTGTAACTAACCGAATAAAATAGGAACAGCTTAACATGGCAAATTAAAAAAAAATAAAACTAATTTTGATTTTTTAACCAATTTATGTTTATAATTTCTATGATAAAATCTCTCTCTCTCTCTCTATATATATATATATATAGAGAGAGAGAGAGAGAGTTTAAAATCTGTGTGTTAGTTATCTTTAATAATCAATACCCCTGTATGCCACCTATTAATATCGGTAAACACGTTACTTTTGGAAAAGAACTCCAATGGTTTCAAAAATTACCAGTCCTTAAATATATTAATTAATCTAGTTTTTGAAGCAGCGCTTCCTTAGATAAATAGCGGTCAAAAACATAGCGATTTTATCATAGAAATTATAAACATAAATTGGTTAAAAAATCAAAATTAGTTTTATTTTTTTTTAATTTGCCATGTTAAGCTGTTCCTATTTTATTCGGTTAATTACAGCATTATGTTTCGAATGAACTATTCAAAATACATTTTAAAAGTAAATGTAGTTTCTGTGAGAATCTTATTAATCTACACTGGCACATCTGCTTTTATAAAGCAATATCAAATTTATAACAATGTCAGTTTATAGATTTATCACAACTTTACATTCTTTCAACTCGTTACTACCGTACGATTTTTTACGTAATATTTTTTTCTAAAATCTTGATAACTGTATGAAAGAATGCAACTTGTACGATAGTGCACGGTGGCAATATTGAACTATAATAACCTCATTTTTACCAATAACATATGTCCATTAGTTATAGGACTTATAACAACTTTATATTACCTTGTACCATTTGTTTTATTGCAAATTAACTTTTCTAAAATCTCGAGCTTTCCATAGTATAATTTTACTACTTTTTTGTGGAATCACTTGTAGCTGGGTGTCTAGCATAACTGCCTCCTATGCCAAAGGTTACGGGTCTTATTCCGCAGGTAGTCCTAGGATTTTTTAATGGAACTAAAAAATCCTTGGTTATGCCCTCCTTCGGAGCTGACGTTAAAAGGTGCTCCCGATCCTGTGCGATCTCAGGTACTCGTTAAATATCCCTATCCTAATTAAACCTGGATAGGCAAAATTTAGGGCTCCCACTGTAGCATCGCCCGATTAGCCATAGTAGCATAATAGTGACGTTAAACGAATAAACAAACAAACAGTTAAATAAAATAAAATAAACAATAAACAACTACTTTTTTTTCACAGAAATATTTTTTTGATGACTTGATTAAAGAAAATTTAATATTCTTATCTAATGGAGAACTTAATTGCTTTGTATCTAATTCATAAACCTTCAGAAAAGAATGTCATAAATCATAGTGAAAACCGTAAAAAATTCCGTCCTGTGGTTTAGAACCAATAATCTTGACATCATTTAATTACCCCTAAGGTGGAATACAGCTGTAGTATATGGCTTGGAGGGGTACTGTAAGTGATCTGTGTAGATTGGTCTGGCTGATAGGTGAGACTGGTTGAGAGTGAGTTTGCGGCGTAATTGACTAGCTAATGCGTGGAGTCTCTTGTCTTCGTGTGCGGGATAATGGATTTTAATTGAGTTTCACAACAGTAATCTAGTCGATAAAGCAATAGTTTACTCTTCTCCGGGTTCTGGGTTCGAACTCAGGCTGTGGCCAAATCATTTATTTTATTATTTTAGTTGTAAAGAGACCCTGGGGTGTTGGGAGGTCCTTCTGAGCGCACCCAGCCTCTGTAAGGTGAGTATCCATAATTGGTGATGAAACTTGTCGGCTGAGCGTCATCTCGGTCTAACCTCTGTAACACTATTTTCATAGAATGCTAAGACTTGGGTTCAAATATATATATTTTTCTATTATAATGGACGCCACGTATTTTTTTTTTTTTATGTAAATAAAGGATACACTAAACCTTAATAATATTAGACCTTTTTAATTTACAGAAAATATATATATATATATATATATATATATATATATATATATATATATATATATATATATATATATATATTTAATGTCTAGAAGTATGAATGAGAATACTAAAGGACTCGTTATTACTAGCTTCGCCATACATTATTACAAGAAGTTACCTCAGAACACTTTGGTCAGCTAGCGAAGATGGAATTCTCTCAGGCGTCCCCCCAGCATCCACGACTCCGCTCTCAGACTTCCGACAGACCTCTCTCGGATCTCTTTTTGAATACGACTCTCCTTCTCTTGTGGATGGTACATGACTGCCCTTCTGCTAGTCGATTCTCACTCTCGTCACTTTCATCCACTCTTCTTTATAAAAAATACAATATTTCGAAAATTGTTGATAAGTGGTCATGACAAGGAGGCGGTTGCCGATATTAGAAGTGCCCGAAGTCGGTGGTCCAGCCTTTCTTTACCCTTAATACTATTGTCGGCAAGTTGCTGGGGTCTAGGAAGTTTCCTGAGATATTGAGGGGGTCCAAAGGAGGTAGATAAACACCTTTCGAACTTTTGTCGACAAAGGCTTGTTAATATTTACTTGATTTGTATAATAAAAATAATAACAGCCTTACAGAACCTTCGGCTGTTCAAGCCCACGAGATCAGCCTTAACGCAATCCTCCCATCGACGCTTCGGCCTACCTTTCGCACGCCTACCAGTCGGTTTAGTGAGTACCAACTTTCTCGGAATTCGTTCCTCACCGAGCCCAACAACTTTAGTCGCCCATTTGAGCCTCCGCGCCGATATCTACTCAATTATATTCACAGGGTATAAGCTCCGCAATTCCGAATTGTTCAACCTTCTAAACTCCCCAAAGGCCTCATCTCTCTTCGGACCAAATATTTTACGCAGTACCTTTCACATCCTTAAAGAACCGTCGGAGGAATAATAGTTTTATAAATTCTAACCTTTAAGTTTTTAGACAGAAGCAACTGAATAATGACACGCATTTACCGCCTTTAACCGGGACTTTATTTCTTCTCATTTTTTCTTGTTATCATTTAACCTAAATACTTGAATTTCTCTACATGCTCAAAAGTAATGTTCCATTCATTTCAGACCTAATTCCATCCAAATTTTCCAAAATCCACCAGAACCTCATTCATCATCCTAATCCTCTAGCTCAATCCCTATCCATCTCCACTCATTCATACAACCCACTTAGAATGTTAAAACGGCAGTGGCCCCTCGACCTTTTGTAAATATATTAGAGTTCTAGCACTGGCTAGATTCTCCACTCAATGTGATGTATGTATGAGTGTGTGTATGTGTATATAAGTATGGGTGATTTCTTGACTTTGTTGTATTGATTCATTATTGTGTATATATTTTATTGCAATTTTATGCCGTGTAAATATTGTATGAATGTAGTATGTATGATATCTTTCACCACTACTATTGATGTCCAAATCCGGACAGATTGTAATTTTACTCAATAAAAATTGTTGTAAAAAAATAATTTAGTTTTAACGAAAATATTATAGGTCAATATAAATGATACCAAACTTAAATTACACCCGTTCGAAGCAAGGGCGGGATACTAGGTTCGAATTTGGAATACTGAAAATAATTTTTTAGCGACGTTGGGAATAATATATTAACAGTCATCAAGTTCTCTATTATTAATATTCAATACATATTTAATTAGAGACATAATATAGGCCAGACGTGACGGCCTTGGAACAGGTATATTACAGATATAACAGAGGACTATATAGTGTAAAGTTCTTCATCGTCATTCCTTCCCACACCTGTTCCCATGTTGGTCCCTTTGACGAAGTGTATTGTGGTCGCTATACAGGGCGCTCTTATTTGTCTAGGGCTTAGGGCATTAGAAGGGTTCTAATGTACACAGACACACACAGAGGAATATATTTAAGTTTCTGGAAGTTCTGAGCTTCAGGAAATAAATATATAACTATGTTAGAGCGCCGTTTTGAAAATTTATTTTTGTCTTATTCATCCACAGGAACAGAGAACATTGTAAAATACATACAATAATTTATATTTTACATTAAAATTACTCCTATAAATAAAAAGTAAATACTTGGACATTAAAATATAAATTAAAATGGAATTAAAAGAAGTTTCAGATCTTTTAAATACGTTTAAATGAAAGTACTTCTTACAATTTTGAGCAATAAGTGACCTACATCATACTCAATTTTTTTAAAATAATTTCCAAAAATAAATACGAAATATATGATTAGTAGCAGAAACAGTGACGATCTTGGTGATATTGATATATCAGGGCATACTTTTGAACACGTAGAAAAATTCAAGTACTTAGATTCAATGATAACATCGTCCGATTAGCCATAGTAGCATAAAGTGACGTTAAATAAATAAATAAAAAAAAATCAATGATAACAAAAAAAAAAAAAAAATGAAAACCAGGAAGAAATAAAGTCCCAGTTAAAGATGGGAAATGCGTGTTACTATTCAGTTGCTAAATTACTTAGCTCGCGACTTCTATCTAAAAACTTAAAGGTTAGAATTTATAAAACTATTATTCTTCCGAAGATTCTTTACGGATGTGAAAGGTGGCCGCTAACATTGAAGGATGAACAACGGCTTAATGTTTTCGAAAATATTTGGTCCGAAGAGAGATGAGGCCACTGAGGAGTTCAGAAGGTTGCCCTACGCGGAATTGCGGAACTTGTATCCTGTGAATATAATTGAGTTGATAGCATCGCGGAGTCTCAAATGGACGCGTAAAGTGGTTGGGCTCGGTGAGGAACGCATTCCAAGAATGTTGGTACTCGCTGAACCGACTGGTAGGCGTCCGAAAGGCAGGCCGAAGCGTCGAAAGGAGGATTTCTGTTAAGTCTGATCTCGGGGGCTTGGGCTTGAACGCTGAACTTTGGACGATTCTGTGTAGGCAGACATTGGTGGTATCAGCATCGAACCTTCGGGTACGTTAAGCCTATTATTATTATTATAATTTCCAAAAAAAAAATCAGCATTCATTTTTCAATCGTATGATGAGTAGTGAACGAAACTGCGGCCTGGTATTGTATCGTTAACAATGTTATATTAGAAAATGAATATAACTAAACTCGTACAAAAACGAAATGTCGGAACTATCGCTCGTAAGATTGGCGAGGTTGGTTGTGCTACGATATCTGTTTTTTGTTGCATATTCAATGTTTATATATATATATATATTCAATTTTTACATATTCGCTTTTAATGTAAAATAAAGGAGATTAAAAAAAAAATCACTAATAAATGTTATAGGTTCTTGTTTTTATTTTATTTTTTGTTTAAATCTATAATTATTTTATTGTATATAATGTTTGAACGTGGTCTCATATTACTATTGTTCATTTTGAAACAAATTGTAATATATCTCAATAAATAAATATTTAAAATTAATAAGAGCTAACAAAAGGGGTTACGAAAAAAACAGCAACAACTAATAAGTGAAACATCATTTCTCTGCCGACGTTTCGGCATGATTTTTAGGAATTCATCATGGTTGATTCTCTGATGGTTTGAATTTGGAACAGCTGAAAAGATCTATTATCGCTATTACTGATGAACACATAGGTTATGGCTTGGAATCTAATAGTAGCTAAAGCAACAAACATACAGCATTTTAAATGGTTAGAAAAAACAAGTTGAATAAAATTTCACAACTTGTTGGACCTGAAAGGCAGATATTGCGACATGGAACCCCTCGCCAAACAGGCCTACATACACAATACATGCTACACCAGAAAGGTCTGAGGCACAATAATGTACCTTTGGCAACCTCCATTCACAGGATAATAGGTCCTTATGTACTACATGCATCAGTTTCAACCGAGATTATTTATCGTAAGTGGTATTTTATTTGTTCAAAATTGATGAGAAAAAAAATCTGGGGCGAGCAGCAATAAACGAATTTCACTTACCTCGACTTTTATAAATAATTTAAAAACTATTAAGTATACTTTAATTTTAAAATATTTGGAGTTGATTTTAATTAAACGTGTATTCATTTTCGTTGGAAACATATGATTTAGGTTAAATGATAAAATTATACTAAATTGCTAATCAGTAATAAGTTTATTCCCTATTCGTCACTCCATATTACCTTTTACAAGTTTTTGTTATCAGATAACATTTTTTCTAAAACCTTTCTCTTTCCAACGTCTATGATCCTGTTCTAATAATAGCCAAAACTTGCATTAAAAAATATTTTTGCTGTTTTATTCTTTAGTTGGTCATCAAATTGGTCCAACTTGTATATTTAGCCAACCTCCATCAATGTCATTAAGATGATATGGTAAATATTTTGAAACGTAACGCCGAAAACAGGAACACGAAAATTTGCACGATCGCAATTTTCCCTCACTATATATATTTTACGATAATATATACTGAAGAATGGTCCCTGGAGGTGATTGAATGGCTAATTAAAATCAGGGGTGATGTTTTAAACCTAAATTATAAAATTTATATGAAAACAAATAATAAATGTAGTTTGTGCAATACAAACAGAAGATCTTTTTCACTTTTTGGCTGCCTGTCCGATACTTACTGAGTTTATATTGAGTATGTATAGTCGACTGTAGAAACTATTATAGGTGGAATAATCAGGAATCAATAATTTTTTTGAATTTTTTTTAATTTTGGCCAACGTTTCGGCTCAAGCTTGTGAGCCATCATAAGGCATTACTAAGCCATGTCCAAGCATAAACTGGTTTGAGCCGAAACGTTGGCTAAAATTAAAAAACTTTTAAAAAATTATTCCAACTATAATATTACTAAATTTAGAAAAAAATATTTTAATTCTAAAAATTTAACTTGGGATCAAATTTTAGAGTTAATAAATGGAAAAAATTGGCTGGCGTTAGTTAATTTCTCCAGATCGGCTTTCGAAATGTTTGTTTCTTATTTTTTTAATAATTATTTATATTGATATATCAAAGGTTAATTTTTTCAATAATCACAGACTCCACGGACGGTCAATAGACCATGTAGTGTGTCCGATTTTTATTATTGTATTTTGTAATTTGTAAATTGTTTATTTTTTATTTGTTGATTTCTATTTGCTGTAATTTTGAAAAATAAAAACAGACTTTTCTATCTATCTATCTGTATTTCTTACATAGGTAAGAGAAAGTAAAAATTCATTTTCATCATTTAATTATTTCTTAATTCTGAAATGGAACATCCGCTGCTGAGAAGGTCTTTACAACTGTTGAAGATGACCTAATTCAAACATTGATCACGGACCACCCTCATTCTGTTCCATTTTCGTGGACCCCTTCATCTAATCAGTACACTAACGAAGACCTTTAAAATACGAAAAAAATGCGAGTTAGAAAATTACAATCCTTTTCGATAAATACCTAGTTAATATATATATTTTTTATATTTATTTATTGGAATTTACAACTGTATAACAAGTAATACTTAATGGGAGTAAAAAATCCTTAGTTACGCCGTCCTTCGGAGGAGACGTTAAAAGGTGGTCCCGAGCCTGTGCGATGTCAGGTACTCGTTAAAGATCCGTATCCTAATAAAACCTGGATAGGCATAATTTAGGACTCCCACTGTAGCATCGTCCGATTAGCCATAGTAGCGTTAAGTGACGTTAAATAAATAAACAAACAAACAAGTAATACATAAAGTAAATTGGAATGAAATATAAAAATACATGAAACACATGTAAAGAAACTTCCCAATGGAAGCGCTCTAAAAATATTCTAAACCAGAAATTCCCGGGGCCATCTCCTTTTCATACGCCTCGGAGGGTTGTCAGGAATTGAAGAGGAAGAAAGGATTGAAACGAAAGGATTAGGGTGGGAATGGAGATTGTCATGGAAGGATTGATACCTCATACGGGCCAAATCAGCAACATATGGGACATTAAGATCTTTATCGATGAGTTTGTTGGTGACCAAGTGTTTGTTTGTTTGTTTGTCACCAATTTGTTGGTGACCCAATTCGTGGAGCACGGCCTGGGGATCGGTTCGCACTGATGCCAGAGGAAGAATGGTAGAGGAGAGTGTGGCAAGGTGTCAGCTCGTGATCATGAACGAGCCGTCTGGCCCAACGTTTGTTGGCGCGAGGGGCCAGAGCTGGATCGACGTGACCCTTGCCACAGCTACCATGGCTCGACGTATTGCGGACTGGTCCCTACGGTCAGACACGAGCTCCGACCACAGGGTCATAGCCTTCAGTATAGTTGAGGAGGAAGGCGAAGCCCTAGAGTTTGATAAGGGCTACGTGACCCGGACGGCAGACTGGAGAGCCTTCTCCAGTGAACTGGAGGGTAGAATAGTGGACGCCGAATGGCAAGATATGGTGCCCAGTGAAGGTGAGACCGCCATCGACCACCGTGTAAGAATATTGACGGGCACCATAAGAGATGCGGCCGACGCTACCCTCCAGAGCCGTAGGGCGAGAGCACGTCCGGTCCCATGGTGGACGCCGGCCCTAACCCAGATCAAGCGAGACTTCTACAGGGCCAGGCGTAAGTACCAGGAGTGCAGAGACGAGGAGAGGCGAGCTGCACTTCGAGAAGAATCGAAGCATAGGTATAGGGTATACCGAAACGGTGTGCGCCAACAGAAAAAGAAGTCCTGGGACGAGTTCATAGTCCAGGAGTCGGAGAGGAATCCTTGGGGTATCCCGTACAGGGTGGCGCTGGGAAAGGCAAAACAGCGAGAAGTCATGTCAGCTCTTAACATCGGAGGAGCTCGAGCGTCCACCCTGGAAGAAAATGCTACGATGTACATTGACTACACATACCCCAGGGACAACCCTTCCCAGGACAGTGAAGAAGATGAGTTGATTAGGCGCACCACGGTGTACCCTCCTGGTACTGACCTATGTCCACCATAGGACAAATAGGACCTACGGATGGCTGTCAAGAGGCAGAGGATCGGAAGGGCTCCAGGACTTGACGGAATAGACGCCGCGATCCTGAAGAAGAGTTTCCCCTACGTTGAGGATGATATCCTTGGCATCCTCAACGAGTGTCTCGATAGGGGTTACTTCCCAAGAGAATGGAGGATCGCGGACCTGAGACTGCTCTACAAGGGAGGAGGTAAGGACAAGGAATCGCCGAAGGCCTACCGGCCTATATGCCTCCTCCCTGTCATCAGTAAAGTCCTGGAGCACATGATAGCTTCCAGTCTTAGACCGGTCCTTGATGCGGCCAGCCATCCGCGGCTGTTCGGCTCGACCCGTGGCAAGGGAACCACCGACGCGCTGCTGAGAGTGCGAGGGGATGTAGAGGGGAGTGCGGAGAGGTATGTCATGTTGGTCCTGTTTGACATATCCTCCGCCTTCGACAGCGTGTGGTGGCCCAGCGTACTCCAGCGGCTACAGGAATTGGATACCCCCAGCAACTTGTACTGCCTCGTGAGCAGCTACCTCAGCAGCAGGAGAGTAAAGATCAGAGGTGGTTGCTACGAGGTAGAGAGGGTTATAGAGAGAGGGTGCCCTCAGGGTTCAGTTCTAGGCCCGGCCCTTTGGAAGTTGGTGTTCGACCAGTTGCTGGGGGAACTAGAAGAAGCTGGTTTCCTTGCCACGGCCTACGTAGACGACTTAGCAGTTATCGTGGCCCAGAACAGCAGAGCCAGGGTGAAGACGGAAGCGGAGAGGTGCGCCAGCCTCGTCGCAACTTGGTGTGAGAAGAGGAAGATGAGCATGGCCGCTGCCAAGACCCAGGCTGTGCTCATCAGAGGCTCCACGGACAGGGCTCACCCTATAATCCTGAACATCGGAGGAAGCAGAGTGAGGCTGGGTGAGGAGGTGACGTACTTAGGAGTGAAGATAAGAAGAGGCTTCGACATCACCCCTCACCTAGCATACCTACAGAATAGGGTGACCCTGTCGATCAATGGATTAAGCAGAATAGGGGGTGCTTTCTGGGGCCTCAGGTACCCAGCCACGATGACCATCTACAGAGGAGTGGTGCTGGGTATCCTGAGGTACGCATCCCCCGCGTGGAGTCGGAACCTCACCCAAGGACAGAAGAGAAGACTGGCCACCATTCAGAGACTGGCTCTGCTGAGGGTCACGAAGGCATACCGAACGGTGTCGCACGAGGCAGTGCAGGTACTGGCCGGAGCGATGCCCCTGGATCTCATTTTCAGAGAAGACGTACTTAGGTACGACTGCAAGAGGCAGGGGCTAGAAGCGCTTCCGGAGGGACTCCGAGGAAGAATCGGCGAGACCCCAAATAAATGGAAGGAAATACTTCGGGAGGAACTAATAGAAGAGTGGAACGGACGGTGGGTGGCAAGCCACAAGGGCTCCACGACGAGAAAGTTCTTCCCCACCGTCCGATCAAGACTAGAGGCCAAGTGGATCCTCCCGGATTACTGGGTCTCGCAGATACTAACAGGACATGGAGGGTTCCGGGGAAAGCTGCATGACCACGGTAAGGATATCGATCCCCGGTGCCCTACATGCGGAGTCCCTGAGACCGCAGAGCACGTGGTGTTGTCCTGCACTGCCATGGAGCGACACCGCGCCACCTTAATGAGGAAGACCGGACTCTACACGCTCTCCGAGCCGGACCTTCCACGCCTGCTTGAGGAGGAGAACTACCCCTCTTTCAGGGAGTTTGTCTACGCGTGGAAGGAATTGGTGGGTCCTTCACACTTCACCCTTGGAAGAGCCCAACCGGCCGGAGAGCCCAACGAAGAAGGCGAAGAAGAAGATGACATCTGAAGCCAGGAAGTCTGGCCTGACGAATCCGGACGGATGCGGCGACGGACCGGTGTGACGTGAGAGCTACTGGATGGAAAGAGCCAGATGGATGGAGAGGTCTGGACGGATGCAGCTCACCAGGAGAAGTGGACGGTATCCGGACGGATGAAAAGGCTCAGGATGGCCGGCCTTTAAAATAAGGTGCAACCCCATCAGAAAGGTTGCACCGCAGTAGCGGCTAAGCTGCAGCTCTAAGGTGCACATCCGTCCACCGGGCTGCACCACAGTTTAATATAAATATATAAATAAAGAAATAAAAGAGAACAAAACAGAGTATAATGGGGCAGTAGCATGCGCATTCCCAGCGCACTACCCTACTGCTTCCAAACCCCGTATGCCAGAAATGGCGAGGAAGGGGAAAAAAAAAAAAAAAAAAAAAAAAAAAAAAAAAAAAAAAAAAAAAATGTTGGTGACCAAGTAAGGAGCATTGAGGATTTTGGACTATAGGGATTGGACACGAGAAGAATTCGATGGTTTAATAGAGCCCCAGAGCTCAACTCCGTAAGTCCAAATAGGTCTTATGATGAGCCTTTTGTAGTTAGGTGGAAGATTAGAACGTTTGTCTAGTAAGTGTTGAAGTAGTCGAAAACGTCGTGCAGCTTCTTGTCCTTTCAGTCTTGTATGAGGGTTATAACTAATTAAGGCGTCTGAGTTAATATTTAATTTAAAAACAAAGCATACTAAAACATCTCCTTCATTACGTTAAAAACAATTTAAATTTAAATTAAAAAATAAACAATTAAATTAGTTAAAATTTTATTGTCACCTTGTTATGTTTACTGTCTTAATATATTTATTATAATTAGGTAAAAGTTGGTTAGGAGTTATTCAGTTTTATTCCATATACTTAATTCATTATTGTTCTCAATATTATATAGGTATTAATGTTAAAACATTTTCTAGTACCATTATGATATTATGACTATTATATGTTTAATCTGGTTACCTCTTCTTATGTTAGTATTACAATTTTACTCATTGTTGTCAGGTAAGTATTTTCCATTCCACCTACCTTCCGTACGTACTTTCCTATCTACCTACATTCCAATCTACCACATTGTACCTAGTTTCCACTCGCCTACAATATTGTACGTATCTCCACTCTACTCCATTTTTCTATGTTTTTTATGTCATGTAATTTTTCTTATATATTTGTACATTATCTTTAGTCATTATCTGCTCTGTATAGCCCTCTCATTATTATACCTTAGTCATTGTAATTTAATTAATTGATCTCTTTACACATCTGGTTTCTTTTTATGTTTTAATATTGACATCCTTTAGCTCAATATTTTTAAAATATTATATTTAATCTTATTGTATCTTTTTAGCCCTGATGATGAC
Source organism: Piezodorus guildinii (assembly GCA_023052935.1). NCBI lineage: Eukaryota > Metazoa > Arthropoda > Insecta > Hemiptera > Pentatomidae > Piezodorus > Piezodorus guildinii. The sequence continues at coordinate 2,051,216 of CM041292.1, read as the reverse complement.
CCAAAATGGGGGTCGAAACGTTGGCAGAAAATAAATGGTTGAAACTACCTAACTGACCGCCACCCGGACTATTTCCTTCTGGTAATTCTTAACAGTTAATTAATTATAACCCATATGATTTTCTATAATTATAAATTATAGTACCTAGTCCAAGTCATTGCATCAATTTTAAGATGTATCTGACTAACAGAAACCTTTTGTTGTTGAATTAATGGATTAACAAATAAGTGACATTTGAAATAAATTCTCAAGATAACTTAACGAGGTATATGCTTGATTGAGGCTCTAAGAACTGACCACAGTCCGCAAAACATTATTCTCAGTGAATTACTAAAATTTAGAAAAACAATATAGGTACCTACGTGTATTTACTATCATTTACCCTGCGCAATTTAACAAGTCAATGCAATGGGTTAGTTATTTCAATTCCACCCCCAAGGCTCTTGAGTATTTTTACTAAGGTAATTTTATACTATTTACGGATGTGAAACGTGGCCACTTACTTTGAAGGATGAATAGCGGCTTAAAGTTTTAGAAAATAAGGTACTGAGGTAAGAGATGAGACCACTGGGGAGTTTAGAAGGTAGCACTACGCGGAATTGCGGAGCTTGTAGCACTTAATAGCATCGCGGAGACTCAAATAGGCGATTAAGGTTGTTGGACTCGGTGAGGAAAGGATTCCGAGAAAGTTGGTATTCGCTGATCCGGCTGGTAGACGTCCAAAAGGTAGGCCGAAGCGTCGGTGGGAGGATTGTGTTAAGGTGTTTGGTGGTATCAGCATCCAATCATCGAGTTCGGTAAGGTCTAGTATTATTATTATTTCCTTTTATTGCAAATTTTCTTGGCTTTGCCAGACTATTTACCTACCCGGATCAAACTCAAGGGCTAGGCAAAAAATACTAAACTATATTTAAGAATTCCCTAATGATACTGGCTGTACCGAGGAGAAATGCTTTCTGTCCTTCTTCCATTATTATTATTTTATTATTAATTTTATACAATTTTCCCATGACACCTCTGGGTATCGCTAGTTGGAAACCACTGCTCAGCGGAATATCTTGCAGAAATGATTAACATACAATATTTACAAGAATCTAAAGTTTTTTTTTATTGAAATAACTTGTAAAAAAAACAGTAATAATTATTATATATATATATATATATATATATATATATATATATATATTTTTTTCGTATTTGTTTAAAATTCCAACCAAATAATTAAATAACATCAGCATTAAAATAATGCACAATGATGGAGTTTTGTTGACCGTTGAGAAATTAGATGAGGAAGATGGTTGGGGGTGCGGTCATAAATTAAAAACACACATTTAAAATAAATGTTATTTTAATTATGTGCCGACGTTTCGGCCTACAATGTGGGTCTTCATCAGGGCTAAAAGAAACAAGATAACAACCAAAGTAATTATAGACTTAATAATGCGTTAGGTATATAATAATAATATGACAGTAATAAATTATGGGAACATAAATAATATTAAATGTAAAATGATAATAAGATGACAATTATAAAGTATGGAAATAAGGTGACAGTTATAAAGTATGGAAATAAACAAAATTAAGATGATAGTTATAAAATATGGAAGTAAACATATTTGAGATGATAATATTGTAATGAGAATATATAAAGAGAGACTAAGTAAATGAAAAAAAAAATGATAAAGGAAAAATATGTGAACAATTAAAATTTTAAATATTAACAATTTTGAGTTGATATATGACGGTAATATATTAAAAACGTAGTTAAGAGTATAGGTAATATATAAAAAATATAGTCATTACAAAAGAGAAACAGTATGAATAAAAAATAATTTAAATTTTAAAATAATGTAATATTAAACTAATCATTATATGTGAGGATATGTAACAGAGAAAGATATGAGTACGGAAAGGGGGAGAAAGAGATGGACGATGAAAAAAGACCCTTATCAATAAGAAAAAAATACATACGTGACTACGTGAAGGCTTTGCCTACAGGAGTGATGTTTCCCAGTTTAAAAAACGCTCATTGCGTGGAACGGAAAATATGTGAACTAGAATGTCCGTTAGGAAAATTCCAAGAAGCTAAGTTATGTTTACTGATTCGATTGTTAAAAAATAGCCAAAAGTTATTACTTGAGAGTACTTGAGTTATTACTTATGTTTTATCAAATACTCAAATGTGATAAACGTCGGCACATAATTAAAATAACATTTATTTTAAATGTGTGTTTTTAATTTATGACCGCACCCCCAACCATCTTCCTCATCTAAAATAATGCACAATCATGTGAAATTACAATGCAGTGAAGTGCTATCAGGACTATGGGAGATGTGTACAATACTGTGTACTAGGGAGGTAGTGTAGTGTACAAGGGTACAGAGGTACACAGTATGGTACACTAAGTACTGTAGTACACAGGTGCACCGAGCACTGTAAAGGGTTCTAATAGGAGAGACCTGTCTACACTCACTGTCATTGTTCTAATGGGGTTCAACTCAATATAACCTACATATTCTAGTCTGTAAATGTATATAGATTACATGTATATAGATATATATAAATTAGAAAGTTTTAATATACTTTCCATGAGATCATTAATTTTTCATACAATTACATAACAATCTAATAATAATAATAATAGGCTTAGCTAACCCGAAGGTTCGATGCCGATAACACCAAACTCCGGCTACACAGACTCGTCCAAGGCCAAGTCCCCGAGATCAGCCCCAATGCAATCCTCTCATCGACGCTTCGGCCTGCCTTTCGGAGGTCTACCAGTCAGTTCAGCGAATACCAATTTTCTCGGAATCCACTCTTCATCGAGCCCAACAACTTTACTCGCCCATTTGAGTCTCCGAGATCCTATCAAATCAATTATATTCACAGGATACAAGTCCCGCAATTCCGCGTTGTACAACCTTCTAAACTCCCTAGTGGCCTCATCTCTCTTCGGACCAAATATTTTACGCAGTACCTTATTTTCGAAAACCTTAAGCCTTTGTTCATCCTTAAAAGTAAGCGGCCACGTTTCACATCCGTAAAGAACCGTCGGAAGAATAATAGTTTTATAAATGCTAACCTTTACGTTTTTAGATAGAAGCCACGAACTAAGTAACTTAGCAACTGAATAATAAAACGCATTTCCCACCTTTAACCGGGACTTTATTTCTTCCTGGATTTCATTTTTTCTTGTTATCATTGAACCTAAATACTTGAATTTCTCAACGTGTTCAAAAGTATGCCCGGATACATCAATATCACCAAGATCGCCACCGTTTCTGCTACTAATCATATATTTCGTCTTATCGGTATTTAATTCGAGTCCTATTTCTTTACCGGTTTTTATTAACACACTTGTATTTAGCTGTATGGTTTCCGTGTCTTCACCTAGCAGTACCACATCATCGGCATACCTCAAAACCGAAATCTTGTAACCCATATTTAAACCTTTCTCGGTACACATCACCTTTTTTATGACATATTCTAAAGCTATATTAAACCTGTTTCAAACCCGATCGCACCTCAAATCTCTCGGAGTAATAACTTATATAGAGCTTATATAACAATCTACATTCATAAAATAAAATCATTTATTTGTTACCTTCCCCTGCAATGAGGCACTTTTCAATCATCTGGTGATGCTGAAATTTTTAACAAACATTCGTCTTCCCGTCTATATCATAGCATATATTCCTCCTTTAAGTGATCACAATAAAATTAAAAACACAAACTAAATGCTGCAAATCATTACACAATAGTTTATTATTTTCAAATCAATACATTAGGATATAACTGTTTATAAAGCTGTTGATTGGCAATTAAGTAATATGAAAATAAATAAATAATTCAAAGGTAAACGGTCTTATCACCGCTGCTAATTTCAAAACGCTACACTCTGCTAGTTCTGGACCAATTTCAATGTGTTTTTTCAGATTTGATATTTTTTATTAGAAGAAAATTTAATTCTCTATAAAACAGCACTAAGAGCAAAAATTAGGTATTTATTTATTTATTAATTAGGGGAAACGAATTTGTTTTTATTCGTTATACGGATTCTACGCACGTGAGCCCTCAAATTTTAAAGGAGGGGGGACGGTTAATTTATTATTATTATTTTTTTTTTTTGGTGGAATTATTCATTATTGAAAATAATAAACTAAAAGCATTATAAGAATTGATTAAAAAACACAAATAAATTTTTTGCTGTATCTTCAAAAATAACTGAGTTATTGAATTAAATCACTTTTAATGGGCATTTGAAAACTAACCAGCTGGTATCAAAGTCTAGGTGTCAGGAATATCGTTGCATACTAGTATTTTTGTGGCGAAATTCGCAAAAATTGGTCCAGTAGTTTCGGGGAAATGCCGCGGACGGCGGAAAACCGGATTTGTTTTTATTCCTTATTCAGATTCTACGCATCTTGAAACGCAAGCCCTCAAATTTTTAGGGGGGTTAGGGTAATTGTTTTTTTTTGTGTGTTTTTTTTGGACCATTACGAAGGTTCATTATTGAAAATAATTAACCAAGAACTATACATCTGCTGAAAAATAATAATTACTCATTTGAAAGATAATCAAATTTGTAACCTCATGAAAGCAAGATGGTTTCAATATGACCAGTAATAGAAACAATAAGTTTATAAGAAATATATTAACACTTATACAACCGAATCAGTTTTTAGTGCATATATAAAACGAATTTATAAAACCTAATACACCGAGTGTCAAAGCAAGTAATCATATAAGTTTATAAGATTACGTCAGACTCAACCTCTAAAATGTGGGTACCTGAAAACTGACGAAAACATAAGCGGCAAAGATAATTCAACTCATTACCTAGTCGTTGACCCAGAAACAGTACGTATCTCTGTATCTACTGAACCCAAGAACTAAAAGTCTATTTTCGTTCTGTAACATGATTTGTTGATCAATAGTCAATAGTAAATCTTTAATTTGCTATATCTGTTTCACTTGCTAAATTTTAAAGGCAATAATAGAACGAGTGATTTCCCAACAGCATAATAAATTTGATTTAGAATAGCAAATAAATTATTCTGGAACTGAGTCTCTTAAGCTGAATAGTTATGTACAATTGAATTATATAATATGCCTGGCTGACAGGCAAAATAAACATAATCAATTATAATTTACAATGGTTTTGTTTGCTTCATTCAATCACATTTCTGCTACAGAGCCTAATCGGACGATGCTACAGTGGGAGTCCTAAATTTTGCCTATTCAGGTTTTATTAGGATAGGGATCTCTAACGAGTACCTGACATCGCACAGGCATAAGACCACCGTTCCGAAGGACGACATGACCAAGAGTTTTTTCCCATTAAAAAAAATTTAGAACGCACGCTAAGTTTGAACCGCGAACATGAGCATAGAAGGCTGTTCTGCTAACCACTACACCACAAGTGACCCGAATTCATAATGGTGAAAATAGAAAACAATGCAGTATCTTCAAAAACCTACGACGTACAATACCTCGAACTATATTTAAATAAAAGACCAACATGAAAAACACATGCGAAATTAAAGTGACAAGAACTAACAAGATGTGACATACAAGTTTTACATCTTTTGGATTGCAGATCACCACTATTTTAATTTACAAAACATACACTAATATACACTAGTCTACTGAGACCGATCTGGACATACGGAGCAGAACTACGAAACACGTACACACAAAGAAAATAGAAACAACTTTCTCTTAAATATTACGAACAATTATTTCGGCAGCATGGCATGTTCCGAATCATTCGATAACCAATGACACAATTAGTTAATTCTTACACGAACTACAAATATAACACGTTTCATTTATGGACACCTCAACCTGGCCGAGAGATATACTTAATTAATAACAACAATTGATAACAATTCAGGACGAGGGTCAGAAAGAAAATAGTTCTTCACATTTGCTGGATGAGCAGCAACGCAGTTGCAAATAAAAACAATAACAATACATAAAAAAAAATCTACTGTATTAAGCCCAATGATTGTTTCTTTGTCTCTCAATGTTCAGGTGATTATGCGAAATCAAGGCTACTGGAATTAATGAGATTAAATACTTAATTCGTCATTAATTATGGTATTTTTATTAATAGCTCACTTTGAAGGATGTACAACGCCTCAAGGTTGTCCAGAATAAGATTCTATTAACAATTTTTGATATGGATTGGAATAAGGCCCTTGGATAATTTACAAGGCAGAATTAAAAAACTTGTAATCTTGTAACATCTCAGCGGCTCAAACGCTCATGAAAAGTTGTAAGGCTTCGTGAGGAACATCTTTTTTAAAAGTTTATCCGCGATAAGTTAATATGCGCCCGAGAGGTATGGCGAAGAGTCGATGGGAGGATTGTGCTAAGCCTGATTTCGGGGGCTTTAGCGATAATCATTAATGCAGGATGACTACCTCGTCGAATATACTTCTAGAAATATTTTTAAAAATTTATTTTTTTTAAGGAGCTAATAATTCATTATTTAGACATATATTAAATTTATTTTATCCTAAAAAGTGAAACTGAAAATGCATTAAAATTTGGAAATTTCCTTAATTTCAACACTTTGGAATCCGATGTAGGTTTCATTTTGATTGAAATTGTCTGACAGGGCTTAAATGCAGATAGTTTAAAAGTTCTTCCTCTGAAGTTCCTTTAATTCTGTAGATTTGAATCAATTAAACATGAGTATTAAAATAATTATCCTATGAGTATTAAAAAATTGAATAATATATATATATATATATATATATAAGCATATAAGCTGAGCGAATTTTATGAACAACAAAAGGAGAAAATAACAAATATATTTTTTTTTTAAATATGTTTTTTTTGATAATAAGAACAGTAATATAGATGTATAATATACCGTTTGAAAGGTTAAGTATTTATTGAGTTGTTTCACATGAAAAGTCCGTTATTATAGTTTCTGAAATACTTAAAGGATTTTGCAGGTCTCTGTTGTTTTCTTCCGAATGTTTACATATTTAAAGTAAACTGTTACTAATCCTCTATCTTTGTATTATAAACATTAGCTTCCCAATCAATTACCCAATTTTTAGTATACCTCCAAATATGAACATGGAAACACGCGATTTTCGAGTTTAAACTCGGCCATTCAGCAGCTGAAGCCGCTAGAAATATTTGCAAGGCGTTCGGGGAAGGGAGTGTTAATGAACGGACCGCTCGCCGTTGGTTTAATAAGTTTTCAGCTGGGGATACCGACTTGGAAAACTTGCCCCGAGGAAGACCTCCATCCGTAATAGACAACGATGTCCTCAAACATACAGTAGAAGAAAACCCCGACCAAACAGTTAAAGGACTCTCAGCACAACTAAATGCAAGTGCCTCTACCGTTTCCAGACATTTAAAGTGTATTTGGAAAGTAAAAAAGCTCGATACATGGGTACCTCATGATCTCACTGAGCGGTAGCAAGACCCCATGTTTCAAAACATACCGTGCAAAAATTGAAAGAACTGGGCTATGAAGTTCTTCTGCACCCACCATATTATCCCGACTTGTCTCCGACAGATTACCACCTGTTCAGAAATTTAGACAACTTCGTCAAAGGAAAACTTTTTGAAAATGATGATCAAGTGAAAAGTGCGTTTTCAGATTTTGTTTCACTTCAAAGGTCATGAGTTTTTCAGTTCGGGGATGAAAAATTTGGTGTCACTTTGGGAAAAATGTGTAGAAAAACAAGTTACATACTTCGAATAAAATTATCTTGTTTTCATATCGCATTTTTAATAAAAATCCTTTACCTTGAAAACGGACATTTCATGTGACAGAACCCAATAGAAAAACATTATCTTATAGACTAAGTTGTTAATGGTTATGGACAGTGATGAAAAGCGAACAAAACTAACTGATTGTTGTAGATAATAATATAATAGACTATTTAATAAAACACATGTTTCCATCGAAGCTTCCCACCTTCGGGAGCCAGTTCAAAGCTCTCTAACTAAACATTAGCTTGTTGAGATGTGAAGCGAAGCTCCCTAACCCCTTTATGAAAGTTCTCGTATACACCTTACTTCACATCTTCCTTCTAGATTCATTTCGAAAGGGCAAATTATCAAACTTGGCACTCATCAAGTTCAGTAATATTTAAATTAGCAAAAACTATGAATTCTGCAGAAATTTTAATATTTTTACTTCAGTTCATTCGATAAATTTTAACGCAGAATGGATATTTATAGATGGGAAATTCATCGAAAGGAAGTTTGAATTTGCAATATAGGGGTTCGGAATTATAAACAACCTGAAGGGATACGAGGTATTTTAAAAGTCAAATAGCCCGTTTTTATTAACTATAACAAAGGAATCGTTTTTAAACAAGACTAATATTGGATTTTTTTAATCCGAACTCAATTCGACCTCAGAGATCCCATTTATTGAGAATATAACAGCTTTTATTTTACTTTCTTCAACAGGCCACTTCAGTTTTATATCTTGTTTAGATCACATTAAAATTCATCAATTTCTTTTGTTCTTTTTTTTGCGGAGCAGAGACTAAATACAAAAAGCATAATATACATATGTTTATTTTTATTCTGAAAGTATTGGATTTGTCCTTTTTTTAAAAACGCACTATTTTTCACTTTCACTTACATCTTTATGAAACATCATGTAGGTTTCATTCTGATTGAACGAGTCTGATGGGGCTTAAATGCCGATATTTTAAATTTACTTCCTCTTAAGTACATATAATTTTGTGGACTCAAAAAAATTAACCATATCATCTTTTTACTTTCACTTACCTATGTATGAAATATATAGTAAGGGGAAGTATTGCGATCGTGAAAATTTTAGAATTCCAGTTTTCAACGGAAATACATGTTTTAGGGTCCCCTGAGTCCAAATAACCAAGCCCCGCAAAAAGGTCTGTGTGTGTGGGAACTCCAGGGAGAAAACTAAAAGTGCTATAAAACTGAAATTCCATATTTAGGACAACTATACGCCCGAGATGTTACAGAACTATTTTCATCAATATCAACTAACCAGAAGAGCCACTTTATCCCATGCATTTTGCACCTTTTTACGATTTACTCAAAAACGGCTCTAAAGATTTTGATTAAACTCTATATATCGACGTAAAATTTGATGGGCTTTAATATGATGTAGGTTTCATTGGGATTGAAATAGTATGACAGGGCTTAAACGCCCATATTTTAATTTTCTTCCTCTAAAGTACCTATAATTTTGTAGGTTTAAAAAAAATTTTTAACAAAATCTTATTAGCATTGATAAATAACGGGTAAATATGTAAGTCGAGCGAATTTGATAAACAACTAAAGGAGAAAAGTACTAAAATATTTTTTTAATGCAATTTTTGCGTTTTTTATCACAAGAATAGTAATATAGATGTATAATATAGCGTTGGAAAGCTAAAGATTTTAGAAAAAATATTATCAAATATACGGAATTTTAAAGGTTAATGAAGAATGATGAAAAGCCGATAAAACTAACTGATTGTTGTTGATAAAACTATAATAGAATATTTAATAAAACACATGTTTCTATTGAAATTTAAATAAATTAATTCGCTAACAATTTACTTTTATCTTTCAGTGTATTTAAAAATTCTTAAATTGATTTTAACAACGGAGGTAATTGAAAGTCGTGTGTTGCGCGCACCAGGTTTTTAACATTGATAAGGCTAGGCTAAATATAAAAGGTAAATTAATTAGATAAAATATTAAATGAGAAAAGAGAAAACATAATTTAAGTAACGTATTTTTTTTAATAACATAAGAACAGTAAGATAGGTTTATAATATACCATTTGGAAGTTAAAAAATTTAGAAAAAAATATTATCTTATACAGTAAGTTGTAAAATTCATTATAAAGTGACGATTAGGGGATAAACTTATAACCGATTGTTAAACGTAACAATTTAATATTGCTTATTTTTAATATATATTATTTATTTACAACGAAACTGGATAATTTTTTTATTTAAATTAACTTTAAGTTTAATTTATAGTCACCATTGATTTTAACAGCCGAGGTAAGTGAAAGTCATGTGTTGCCCGCACCAGATTTTTTTTTCTAAGAACAGAGACTAAATACAAGAAGCATAAAACAGATATATTTCTTTACGTGGATTTATTCCTTTCTTACCAATTTAAAAAAATACTCTTTTTTTTTTTAATATTTCCTTTTGTCTCTGCTCCGAGGGTCAATAAAATTACCTCGTGGTCTAGTCGATAGAATACTGGTCAAATTTTCGAACCAGGCTCTGGAAGAACAATTATTATCTTTTATTTCTGCCGTGTATATTCAGAACAATATACACTGCACTGTGATCAAAACATTTAAGGTAAACTTATAAACCCAATTTTAAAACAAGACACAGGGATGACCTGTAGCAGAGTGGCTAGCATAACAGCCAAGGGTCACGGGTTCAAACCCGCAGATGGTCCTAGAATTTTTAATAGGAGTAAAAAATCCTAAGTTATGTCGTCTTTCGGAGGGGACGTTAGAGGTGGTCCCGAGCCTGTGCGATTTCATGTACTCGTTAAAGTTCCCTATCCTAAAAAAACCTAGATAGGCAAAATTTAGTACTCCCACTGTAGCATCGTCGGATTAGCAACAGTAGCCTAAAGTGACGCTAAATAAAATAAACAAACAAAACAAGGCACAAATTACGTTAGCTGTAGAGTGTCCTTAAACTCTTTAACCTAACCTTCCTAGGAGCAAACTCAGCACATACAAATCAGTTACCAAAGTTCTGCTGGACACAGACCGAATACCTTACTGATGGATAAAAAAGGTGTATGTTTGTTGCTATTTTGTGATAAATTATTCAATTATTTGTAAAATAATTAATGTTATTCGCTTTAAATTTAAGTCTATAGTTTTTCTTAACTACATTACAAAATAACCCTGGAAGGATCTTGGACTCAGTACACATAAAGATACTGTTTCTAGGCCAACGGCCGTGCAATGAGGTGATTAGGCCGAGATCACACTCAGCCACCTGGTTTTTCCCCCCATTTTCGGGTATCCACTTTATAGAGGCTGGGTCTGCCCCACGAAGATGTTCCTATCCTAGCGCCACCTCACGACTAAAATAACAGAATAGATAATTCTGCCCTAGCCGGGATTCGAACCCGGGACCTGGAGTACGGTAGACTAGTAATCTATCCACTAGACAAGGCCGCTCCCATTGATACTACAATACTATTGGGGTCACTTGTGGTGTAGTGGTTAGCATAACAGCTTTCTATGCCAAAAGTCGGGGGTTCAAACTTTCAAATGGCCACAGAATGTTTTAATAGGAAGAAAAAGTCCTTAGTGATGCCGTCCTTCGGAGGGGACGTAAATAGGTGGTCCCTAGTCTGTGCGATGTCAGACAAAATTTATGACTCCCACTGTAGCATAGTCCAACATGTATCTAGGAAACAAATTGAAACAATGAATAATTATTTTTTTAAAATATTGAGTTGATTAAAAATAATGATTAATATTCACGATCATGAAACAAATTCATTTATTTTCAAAGCTTTGTAAATTCAGGTAAATTGTATGCATGAAACATTATTATTATTTTTACTTTCGCTTAACTATATGTCAGATATATAAGGAAGTAAAGGCAGGCAAGGAATTAGGTTTCGAATTTCAGTCGGAAATACCTACAATATGTATTTCCGTTTACATGAAATAAGTTCCCTTAGTCATAATAAATTGAGTAAGTTTAGCTTATGGGGTCACCTGTGGCATAGTGGTTAGCATAACAACTCTCTATACCAGTCATCGCGGTTTCAAACCTAAAGGTGGTCCTATGATTTTTTAATGGTAGTAAAAAATCCTTATTCCTTCGGAGGTGACGTTAAAAGGTGGTCCCGAGCCCGTGCGATGTAAGGTACTCATTAACGATCTCGATCTTAATTAAACCTGGATAGGCAAAATTTAAGACTCCCACTTCAGTATCGTCCGATTAGCCAAACCGGGAAAAAAAAAGGACGTTAAACTAATAAATTTGCCCTTGAAATCATGGGTCCGCTTTAAAAGTTTTTTTTTTGGATCGATAGGGAGTTAGTAGATTCTGGCTTATATGTTTTTTGACAGAAGCTGCAAACTACTAACTAAGTAACCTACCTTTATCCGTGAATTTAAAAGCTTAGGGAGCTAAATCACGTTTCTTTTATTTCTCAAATATCGCAACAACCTAATTAATTTATTAATTATTATTATTTATTAATTAATAAGGAAAAAGGAGGGCGTGTTTAGTTTTTAATTATTCAACTAATTGAAGGTTTAGTCTCAATGTTTCAATCGTCTCGAGAGTTTATAAATGCTTGATAATTAAAAACAAAGAAAAACATAATTGGGCGTAATACTGCGAATCAATTAATTTGCTGTAGGGAAATCACTCGTCGATAATTGAGACGTTGATTTCCAAAAGGTACTAAAGGACATTTTTTTCAAATTTGATATTTTCACATATTTATATTCTAATGGTTTAGTTTTATCTAAATCCATCATCAAATTTTATCAAAAAATCGTAAAAATCCTTTAGAAAAGTATTTAAAAATTGCATTTCATTCCAAAAGGTACTAAATCCGCATTTTATTTCATTCCAAAAGGTACTATATCCATGTTTCGTTCCAAAAGGTACTATATCCTATGTAAGCAGATATAACCTTTCCTTTCATTTCCTTCCAAAAGGTACTATATTTCCTACTATACGGCATAAGCACCTAATCCCGTAATATATCACCATTAATTTATTGTTTTCATCATTTTATTCACTTTTATTGGTTCATTTAGCACGTCTTGAATCACCACTATTATTTTGATCACTGGTTTTAACCTAATAATTAGTTTTTAGGCTGTTTTAAACAACTTAATTGTGTCGCTTCGGTTCTCGTAGGTTGTCATTTAAATTAAGTTTTTTCAATAGTATTTCTTCTTGCAGCAATATAAATTTGGTTTAAAATGTTTCAGAAACTCACATTTTAATAGAATAATGGTATTTGATGCAGCAAATAGTTGGAATTAGCATTCCACGAACTTCCTAAATATGTGAAGAATATCCGTGTCTGATCTAACTTAGTAGTAGATTTTTTTATATAAAATAAAAGCTCAAAAGTTATTATTTATCAGTATCTATGGTTAAATATTATTTACACGTCGTTAATAATATAGTTAAATTTGCTAAATTCACACAAATAGTAAATACATGTTCAAAACAAACTTCATAATTACATACTTTCTTATTACAGTGCCATAAATAGATAAATTGTCCTTTGAATATTCAGTTTCTTTATGAATGATAGATAATAAATGTAATTAGCCAACAAAGAAAGATATTTCTCAGAGGGAGAATAAGGAAATATGCATAACTTAGTAATTAACAATATAAAGACGTTAGTTATCGGTAATGTTGTATCAGGAAGGTTATAGTGACTGTTACCAACTCATCTCGCGTTATATTCTTCCAAAAAGTACTATATCCCTTTTAATTCTTTCCAAAAAGTACTATATCCATGTTTCGTTCCAATAAGTACTATATCCATATTATACTCTTTAAAATCATCAGAAAAGTGCAATAATTTGGAAAAATGAGTTGGCAACACACTTAAATATCAACTTTTGATTTTAATAAAAAAAGAATCACGTAAATTGGTCCAATAATAAATAAATGGCAGAGTTTTGCGTTTCCTGTAAAATTTTCTAAAGTGGATATAGTACCTTTTGGAAATCAACGTCTCAATTGCTATTGAAGGTAAAATCTCGATAAGGCCAATTAATTTACAAACCAATTAAAGGTTTATCATTGCTAAAGGAATCATTTCCAAAGTCTATTCAATAACGAATCCTCTCGAATAATTTAAATAAAAACCTGCAGCTTTACAAAACGTGAAGCTTTTTACTTTTTGTAGGTCAACGTTTGTGCAAGGAAGTGATATAATGAGATCGAAGACAGTCGTTAGATTTCTTCATTCCGACTTGCCAGAAGCTATCATGTAATAAGCAAATGTGTTGTACAAATTGAGATGAGACATGGGGAAGGAACTTGTCCACCAGCACCTCCAGCCTTGGCTTTGATTTAGGTTGAGGTCTCTCATCCAGCTTCTCTTCAGCCTTCTTCTGACTGGCATTTCAGCTATTGACATGTCGTTTTATAAGTCTATAGTCGTGTTCGTGCAGTTTACTGTTAAAACGAAAGTAGAGAGTTCGTATTCATTGATCAACTGTTGGTAGTTATAAAATCCTTATGTAGAGTTTTGTTGTTTACATACCAAGGAGCTGTCGTCGTTGTTGTTGTTTTAATTTTAAGGGCAAAAAACTGCTGATGGTTATTATCGCCCTCGCATCTTTACAAAAAAAAAATAAAAAGAAAAACGATTTACCAAAATGATATCAGAAAAAAAAAAAATTTAAGAAAAGAAAACAACGAACAAAATACTAAAACAATACAGTAAAATTAAAAAATAATAAAAATAAAGGTAAACAAAAATAAAATAAACGAAATTAACAATTATGATAAAAACAAACACAAATAACTAATGATAACAAATAAAACACAAATATGATAAAATAATCAATAATACAAAAAAAAAAAATTGAAAAAAAGAAAAGAAAAAAAATGTGTATATATATATATATATATATATATATATATATATATATAAGTAAAATAAAGAATAATAATAATTTAAGTACAAAGAGATAAAATAAAATTTTTGTTTAAACTGTATGATGAAGAAGAAAAAATAAAATTATATATATATATATAAGTTCTTAGACGGATCTTCGGACCAGTCCAAGAGTCAGGAAGATGGAGGATTAGGACAAACAAGGAAGTATATCGGCTATATCAGGAATTAGCAGTGTCTATGTTCGTAAAGATCCAGCGTCTTAAATGGCTAGGCCATGTTCTCAGGATGGATGATTCAAGAGCAGCCAAAAGATTATATATGCATGACCCTGATGGAGTGCGCCCGAGAGGAAGACCCAAGACCAGATGGCGGGACAATGTAAGCGATGACCTCCGAAAGCTAGGAAGAACGATAACAATGGCAGAAGATAGAGCACAGTGGTTGAGCAGGCCAAGGACAGCTACATGCGTCTGTTGTGCCAATAGAAGAAGAAGATATATATATATATATATATATATATATATATATATATATATATATATAAAAAGAATAAAAAAATAAAAAAAATATGTTATATTTGCTGAAATAGACGAATATTCTTTATAAACTTGATGGCACTGCTGATAGTTGCTTCATTATCGCTCAAAGCCTCAGAGACATGGCGTGGCACCCCAAATTTTTCAATTTCTCTCCTGTACCGTGGACAGTGCTAAAAAATATGACTCACCGTGAGAGTCACTTTACAGTGATTACATTGAGGTGGATCCTTCCTTGTAATAAGATACTCATGTGTGAGGCGGCAGTGCTCTATCCTCAGGCGGGTGATGACTACCTGTCGTAGGAGCTGTCGTTATTAAATGTTCAATTTTATAAGCGAAAAACGCTGCAAATTATAACAAAATGGTTTATTATTTCCAAATAACTATATTAGGGTATAAATGTTTATAAAGCTATTTATAGACAGTTAGCTAATATGAAAAACAATAAATAATTGAAAGGAAAACAGCCTAAAATGGTCTATCACCACTGCTGACTTCAAAAGGCTATTTCTAAACCGATTTCAATGATTATGTTTTCGTAATGGGTACAAGAAATTATGAAATCGGCTGAAAAAAATATAAATTTGATTGAAAAAATTAGTGAATTAGTGAATAATGGTTTAATGAGGTCTTGGTAGATTTTTAAGAGCCCATTTAATTCTGAACTAATTGTCTTTTTATTATTCGGATATTTCACAAAACATATTAATATATAAAAGAAACATCAAATAGTTATTAGGAGGTAAATGGAACATTTCATTCATTTATCTTGCAATAAAGTTGTTCACATTAAGTATTGATTAGAACTAAGTTGTTATTTTATTCTATAATCATTATTTTTTTTATTTATATACTTTCCTGTTTGTTATTTCTGTTTTATGGTGATTAGATGTTATTTATTCAACATTCTCTACTTTATTGTCAATGCGATTAATTAACATGTCTTGGAGAAATGTGTTCAGTCTATACGAAATTCATTCTAACATATTTTCAATCTAAAAAATCTATAGTTTAAAATCTATTTGTGCATGGAGTTGCTATTACTTACCAGTTTTCTATAAAAGATAATATTTTCAGTCCAGATAATATTTTACGATAGTAAACTGGCGGCTGAGTGTGATCTGGAACTAATCACCTCATTGTAGACCACTGTTACTTCTATAAACAGTTCCAATGACTACATCTACTGAGCCAAAGGCCCTTTATGGTTCGCATTTGTCCACAGATCTGAAGACCCATTCCAAAGTTGAATATTGAAAGATCGAGGAGCAAGAGGCAGAATATATACCAAATGTTTGCTCAAGGAAGTTTCGATCTCAATAAAAACCAATCAAAAATATGGTTTATTTCCACTGAGATTGAGAGTTATCGAATTGCAAATAATGGATAAATTATTTATGAAGGACAAAAACAAGCAGAGGTGAGCCACGTGAAATATTTCTTCCGCGCTTCGAGCTAAAAAAAGAAACGATAAACTAGGAGAGTAATTGAAACAATCAATGATTCATTGTCAATGAGTAAAAATAGATGATTAAGTTTTCTCTATTATTAAACATTTTAAAAGTTCAAGCAAATTTTATTAATATAAACGTTATTATTTTTATCATATTGGCTATATTAGTTGACCGTTCAGAATTACTGGAAGGAATTTGTCCGGGTGGCAGTCAATCAATAAAACAAATAAATAGTTTTAACAATCTATTGCTTGCCAACGTTTCGACACCCATTGTTGGTAAATAAGATACAAAAGAAATACAATTTGAATAACATTAAATAGTATTATATAAAATATTGAGCCATAGAACGTCGGTATTAAAATAATAATCAAAAAAATATATTTGTAAAGAAATCAATTAATTAAATTACAATGGCTATAGTATAATAATAAAGAGAAAATATGAATAAGGAAATAGAAAGAAGAGTTAAGCTTGGGTGGTGCAAATATTGGTCTCTCCAAAAGATCTTCAAAAGCAATCTATCACTAGATCTTAAAACCAAAGTTCATACCACATGTGTATATCCCACGGTTCTCTACGGGGCTCAAACCTGGGCACTTACAAGAAAACTCGACCGGAGGCTGAATACCATGCAAATGCAGCTTTTAAGAAGTTTAATGTTTATTCAGAAAAGGGAGAGAATAAAAAACGAAAATATTCTTCAGAAAGTGAACATTAAAAGTCTAAGGGTTGAGAAACATCGATTAAAATGGAGCTGGGCTGGGCACTTGGCCAGGCTGAAAGACGAGAGATGGACCAGAGCTTGCACGGAGTGGATCCCGAGAGAGGACAGCAGGCAGAGGGGGCGACCACATCGCAGGTCGAGGGACGAATTGACGCAGACTGTTGGCGAAAACTGGTGGCTGGTTGCGAGGGACAAATCCTGGTGGATAAACGTTTTAAAAATATTTAATTTGTGTTTGATTTTTGTGTATTTTTCAAGGACTCTGTTTTGTTTTTTAGAGTTTTGTATTTTATAATTATTTGTATTTTTCTTTCTTTGGATTATTTGTTTTTTTTCTCAATATTTTATTATTTCTAACTATAGCCAACTTCTATAAATTCCTCCCTATGGGAGAGGCTTTTGTCAATATGATGCCAATAAAGCTATTATTATTATTATTATTTTTATCATATTGGCTATATTAGTTGACCGTTCAGAATTACTGGAAGGAATTTGTCCGGGTGGCAGTCAATCAATAAAACAACTAAATAGTTTTAACTATCTATTTCTTGCCAACGTTTCGACACCCTTTGTTGGTAAATAAGATACAAAAGAAATACAATTTCAATAACATTAAATAGAGTATTATATAAAATATTGAGCCAGAGAACGTCGGTATTAAAATAATAATCAAAAAATATATTTGTAAAGAAATCAATTAATTAAATTACAATGGCTATAGTATAATAATAAATATATAATAATTGTCCTTGGCACACAGCAGAGGTCTCATGTGACCCATTTATACAGTGAGTTAAAGTGGCTCCTTCCCTCTAACCGCAGACATTATTTCCTAGGATCATTCCTTTACCAAACTATCAACTCCCAGCTACCTCCCTATATCCACAAACTTCTGCAATTTAAATCGTCCGTCAGCTCGCTCCAAAAAAAGATCGCGCCATTCTGACCTTTGTATTCCTGCCCACAGAACAACAAGTTTTGAACATTCCTTTCTTGTCCGCTCTACTACTCTCTGGAATTCCCTACCTACTCAAATCCGCCATGCTTCTTCCCTACCATCATTCAAGTCCCAGCTGTTCGAGTACCTATTGTCATCTCAAACAGACGCTCCACAAGCCTGAGTTTTCAAATCAAATATCAATTATTATGAATCAGTTTCAATGTTAAGTTTTGTTCAACAAATCAGAAGTTAGTCATTTATTTTACTCTTTTAGTTATTTTACTCTTTTGTTTTATTGTATCCTACTTTTCTTCTTAAAGCTTTGTAAATAAAAATTAATTATAATCCTTTGGTCTTGTGGCCAGACACATTGTATATATTAATTTGTACATATCATATTGTTCTTAAGGGACCCAGTCCCAGAATAAAAATTATTTTTCTATTCTATTCTATTCTATAAAGGGTTATACAGAATAAATTATGTCTAAAGAAAATGTACAAAGGTATCTATTTTTAAATGAAATAGGAAACATTAAAATATGGAGTAGAATAGAGATACGTATCGTGGTGGAATGGAAACTAGGTACAGTTTGGTAGAATTGGGGTAGGTAGAATGGAAAGTAAGTACCGTATTTACAGACAGGGTCTGTGTGCCACAACAGTGGCTTAAATTATAATACTACTATACAAAGAATTAATGAAATTTAACATTTAATAATAATAAAAGATGATCTTACAACAGTACTGCGAGAAGAATTCCCTAACCGTAAACGTAAAAAAATCCAAGGTTGTTGTATTCCATAAGTCCCGTAGGTTGAAGCAGCTTAAACCCCTTTACTTAAATAAAGGAAAATTAGAATACTCTAAGGACTATACCTTTTTGGGAGTACCATTCACATCTTCAGGAAAATTTAGCAAAGCATCTGAGAATTTTATTCAGAGGTCCTCTGTTGCAGCTGCAAGAGTATTGGATGTTTTGCGAAGGGGTGGAAGTGATTCATGGGAAACAAAAATAGCTCTTTTCGATTCCATGGTAGCCTCAACCCTACTGTATGCTTCTGAAATATGGAGCTTAAGATATCTAGAAGCTGTTGAAGTGGTACAACTAAAGTTCCTGAAGCAACTACTCAGATGGGCAAGGAGTACTGCCAAATACATAGTACGTCTTGAAACCGGCCGAAACCCATTGAGTGTCAGGGTTTTGAAGAAATTTGTGAGCTACTGGTCCAGATTGTCAATCATGCCGGAGGAGAGGCTGCCAAGAATTTGTTTCAACAGACTGATTTCGCTGCATGCAAGGAACCCTGATATAAAGTTTAACTGGGTCTCACAAGTTAGATCGATGGCTGCTCAATATGGCTGTGAAGAAGAATTCAGTGTATTGTGCCCGAATGGATTATTACGTGCAGAGATGCAAAAATGGAAAAGATAAAAAATCATAACCTTTCAATAGACATCCAGACATCCACCGATCTCTCAATTCTAACCATAACCCCATATATAGAACTATCTCCAGCCCAGAGACCTATCTGACATAAACAGCCAACATAAAAAAATAAGATCATTGAGCCCAGAACGTACCACACTTTATCGAAAAACCAAACTGTTCATCTTCAAAGCAAAAGAAACCTGCACTTTCTGTGGTCAAAGACAATATTGAAAGACTAAACATTTTCTGGTTCACTAAGTCAGCATGTAATACCCTGGATACCTTGAACTGTGAAGGCCCGCACACCAATTAAGTGTCTAGTTATCTAAGGTTAACTGTTTATCATTTTTCATTGTACGGCGAATGTTTTCAGTTTGTTTTTATGTTCTATTTCAGTGTCGTTTTTCTATTATGTATCAATTAAATGATAAAATGTATTATTTAAATAGTTTACTATCATTATTTTTCAAGTTTTTCTCAAGAGCCGAATAAATGGACGTTTATTATTAACTAGACTCGTGTTGGCAATTGAAGAGATTTATAATTTGAATTGATTTGTACAAGAATGTAATACTTAAACAAATAAAATTCTATTCTATTCTATAATAATACAAGAAAAAAATATTTTAAATAATTATATTGGTAAAACAGTGGGAACAGTCATCACATCAAAGATGTACCCGTATATAGAGTAAAACCGACTGTACCTTCAAACTATATTCTCCCTAATTATGTTAAAGGTATCAAAGATAACAGGCTGGAAATAATAATAATAGAACATTTAAAATACACTAACTGACAAATCATACAGGTTAATAACAAAAATAAATAAAAGTTGATTAATAAATAAATTGAATTGTATTTAGAATTTTTAAATACATAAACGAACATATATAAAATTAAATACATACTTAAAAAAGATTTTTAAAAAATAGTTGAAGGGCAAGCAAATAAATAGTTGAAACCATTTAGTTGTTTCATTTACTGACCGCCACCAAGACTAATTCCTTCCATTAATTATTATTTTTACTTTTAATTAACTACATTTGAAATATATAGAGATGGAAAGTATTTCTATAGGAATCATTTTCGAATTTGAGTTTTCAACGGAATTCTTCACCTCTGAGTCAAAATAAGTTAACTGGTTAAGTAAGTCATTTTCATCTTTAATAAGATTATATACCTGGCATTTTTATTTATTTATTGTAATTTACAACTATATTATTGTTTATATAATATAGGTAAATATGCAGCCTGACGAAAAGTCGTTAAAATATATCGTGAAAGAACTACCCAGCAGTAGCACTCCACTTACTATTTCCAGGCAGTAGATCCCGAGGCCTATTATCCGATTAGTCACAGTAGTACAAATGTGAGGTTAAACAAACAAGAAAGAGAACAATTTTAATTGATTGATGTCATAGAAAAGGTGATGTGTACCGAGAAAGGCTTAAACATGGGTGACAGGATTCCGGTTTTGGAGTATGCCGATGATTTGGTACTGCTAGGTGAAGACACGGAAACCATACAACTAAATACAAGTGTGTTAATGAAAACCGGTAAAGAAATAGGACTCGAATTAAATACCGATAAGACGAAATATATTACTAATGGTAGAAAACAGTGGCGATCTTAGTGATATTGATATATCAGGGCATACTTTTGAACACGCAGAGAAATTCAAGTATTTAGGTTCATTTCACATGGATGTGAAACGTAGCCGCTTACTTTGAAGGATGAACAACGGCTTAAGGTTTTCGAAAATAAGATACTGTGTAAAATATTTGGTCTGAAAAGAGATGAGAGAGAGAGAGAGAGAGAGAGATGAGGCCACTGAGAGTTAAGAAGGTTGCACAACGCGGAGTTGCGGAATTTATATCATGTGAATATAATTGAGTTGATAGCATCGCGGAGACTCAAATCGGCTAGTAAAGTTGTTGGGCTCGGTGAGGAGCGGATCCCGAGAAAGTTGGAATTCGCTGATCCGATTGGTAGGCGTCCGAAAAGTAGGCCAAAGCGTCGAAGGGAGGATTATGTTAAGGTTGATCTCGGGGGATTGGGCTTGAAGGGTGATCAGTACTTACTCAGAGTTGCGATATACAGTCACATAGTTAGTCTGAATATTATGTATTGAATTGATATAATATAGTGAAGTAGTATTTAGATTAGCTAGAGCAGATTGCATAAGATGACATGGGGAAGGTATTTTAGTCATCCATGCGTCGTGTTATTTATGACTGAGTGAACCGTTACCCTACCCCCTGAGCTACCCGTCACCGATCCTATATCCTCTCTAAGCGGCTCACGTCTTCTTCTTTGAAGAATTTCCTTCCTGTGTACTCCGAGAATAATGAGTTGGCCTCTATCATCTGTTCATTTATTATAAAAATGTGATGCGTCTGGGATCCCAAAATTTTCATTAGCCTCCCAATATTCCCCTATTTCGACTATTGCTGTACGGTGTATGGAGGCGTCTATAGGGATCTTGAAGAACCACTAAAACGTTTATATAATTGCTTCATTCGATTCATCTTTGTGATATCTGGGGAAACTTCTGAAAACTTACTTCCGTCGAAAATACTTCCTGGCTTCCTTCCTCTATCAAGTTATCCGATCCCGCCGTCCATCATACATCTCTGATCTCTTATTATTCAAATCCTCAATCCATTCGCGCGACATTCGTATGCGGCCTTCTGATTTGTATATTATGCCCCATCGAACCGCAACGTTTGACAGATCTTTCATAATCCGATCCTATCTCTTCTCATATCCGTAATTCTAATACTCTTCCGACATTCAAATCCCGTTTTTTCAATTAATTTCTGAACGTTTGATTTCCAAAAAACCTGACTGATTCAGTTTCCTGAAAATACGTAAATAGGAAAAAGCTATACAAGTGCTAAGCCATTCGGAGAGAGAACTATTGGGGTTGAAACTTTTTCTAGGCGGTAAAGCGAATTTAGTTCTAGAGAGAGTTCTTGTATATTTTCAGCTCTAGAGCTCAACAGACTGCAGTGACTTGGAACAGCAATATCGATTATTCTGGCCATTTTGTTGGTTTGAACTAACACCAAAATATTCGGGCGATTATGCAGCACTCTGTGGTCTTTATTTTCCATAAGTTTTTCAGGGGTATACCGGTAATAGGGTATCTCTTCACCCCCTAACAATACCAGAGCTCTCCACAAACCTTGGTGGTAAATTTTAGTAACCTTATTATGTCTCATTAAATAGTCCGTACCTGCCAAAGCCTCACAACCATTTGTTACATGCTGAATAGACTCCTGGGTCTTGAAGCAAAGGCGACATTTATCTGTTATCATATTTTCCTTCATTATATGCCTCCTGTATGCTCTCGTTGCAATAATATGGTCTTGTATAGCAAGAACAAAACCGAAAACAAGAAAAAAACAAATTATTATTATTAAAGAGAAGGTCTCGCAGCCATCGCCTTTTCAGAAGCCTCGGATCATTATCAGGAATCTAATAAAACCTCACCCTCTCCCTATCTCACCCCCTCACACACAGGGAACTATAAGACGCATACAGATGGTAGGCGCCAAGATATCGAATGCACTACGCAATGCCCGGCAGCCAAACCATTCTCCTCAAGTGAAGGCACGCAAGGCACTATTATCAAATATTTGCGAAATGTCTTTCTTATTAAATATCTTAATGTACACAAATACCTTATTGGTCCTTCTTTCAGATAAGATCACCTTTACCCTTCATCGCAAACCCTCGACATCATATCGACCAGCATTCAATTATACTGAATATATAGATATACATATATATATATATATATATATATATATATATATATATACACAGTATGATTGAGGTTTATACATAGGTTAAGTATCGAAAATATAATATTTTGTTAAGTTTAATTGTTTTCCTTTGTATTCTTATCAATTCTGTATACGATCAATATTATCTCTACGATCTATAATCTAGCAACATTAAGGTTCAAATATAAAATAACATTAATACTCAAAATATTATTAATGTTAGACATTCCAAAACTTCCCCCTCTTATCCTCATCTAGCCACAGTAAATTCCATTACTGACAAATGTTCTCTAGAGGTGGTTAGATAGGTAATTAAAATCAGGTGTGATGTATCAAACCTAAATTATAAAAATTTCATGAAAACAATTAATAAATGTAGTTTGTGCAATACAAATGAAATAGAGGATCTCTTTCACTTTTTGGCTTGCCTGTCGGATACTTTCAAAGTTTAGAAAGAAATACTTAATTTCTAAAAATCTAACCTGGTATCAAATATTAGAGTTAATAAATGGAAACGATTGGCTGGCGTTAGTTAATTTCACCAGATCGGCTTTCTCTTATAGAATGTTGTTAACGGAAGAATTTAACTACTAGTGAATTTCATTTTAGTACATAAATAATATCCAAAGTGTTGATATATTGTCTCTTATTTTGTTATTAATTATTTATATTGATACATTAAAGCATAATTTTTTTTTAGTAATAACAATTTTTATTGAGGAAATTTTACAATCTGTCCCAATTTGGACATTAATAGTATTGCTGAATGATATCAAACATACTACATTCATACAATATTTACACAACATAAAATTACAATAAAATATATACACAATAATGAATCAATACAAAAGTCAATAATTCCCTTATACCTATATACACATACACACACTCATACATACATCACATTGAGTGGAGAATCTAGCCAGTGCTAGAACTCCAATATATTTACAAAAGGTCGCGGGGCCACTGCCGTTTCAACCTTCTAGGTGGGTTGTATGGATGAGTGGAGCTGGATAGGGATTGAGCTAAAGGATTAGGATGATGAATGAGGTTCTGGTGGAATTTGGAAAATTTGGATGGAATTAGGTCTGAAATAAATGGAACATTAAGGTCGTGGTGCAAGGTATAATTGGAGACATAATAAGGAGCATTTACTATTGTACGGAGGACTTTGGATTGAAAGGATTGAATGCGTTTGATGTTAGAACGTTTAGCTGTCCCCCACAGTTCAAGTCCGTAGGTCCAGATAGGCTTCAGTATTGTCTTGTAGATTAATAATTTGTTTTCAACTGTAAGTTCAGATTTTCTGTTGAGTAGTCGGTATAACTGTCCGAATCGTCGGTTGAGTTCTTGTCTTTTAAGTCTTGTATGTGGGTTCCAAGTCAATCTTTTGTCTAACAGTAAGCCAAGATACCGGACTGTATCTGAGAGAGGAATCGGTAATGAGTTGAAATAAACTGGCGGACAGGATTTTTGTCTAAGAGTAAAGGTTATGTGTTTACATTTGGCTTCGTTCACCTTTACACGCCAGTTATTACACCAGTGTTCGATAAGGAAAAGGTGTCTCTGAAGGTTTAAGGATGCTGTTTCAGGATTGGAACTGGATGATAGGATGGCGGTGTCGTCTGCAAAAGTTGCCAGAAAGGTATCAGGATGTGTAGGAATATCAGCAGTGTAAAGGATGTAGAGGATGGGTCCCAAGACGCTGCCTTGAGGAACATCGGCCTCAACGGGATAAACGTTAGAAAATTCTTCACCACAGCGAACTCGGAAGGAACGGTTCGAGAGATAGGATCGGAGAATGAGGTATAGGGACTGGGGTAAATGGGTTTTCAGCTTGAAGAGTAATCCAGTGTGCCATACCCGGTCAAAAGCTTGCGCAATGTCCAGAAACGCACCAGAACAATACTCTTTGCATTCAAGAGCTGAGGAAATATGGTCTACAACTCGGAGCCCCTGTTGAACTGTGGAATGCTGAGGACGGAATCCAAACTGATGGGAAGGAAGATTTTGAGATTCTAATATGGGTAGGATACGTTTAAGAAGAAGCCTTTCGAAGATTTTTGAGAGGATGGGGAGTAGACTAATAGGCCTGTAGGATGAAGTGTTGTTGGAAGGTTTACCTGGTTTTAAAAAAAGGATGATGGTGGAATGTTTCCATAACAGAGGAAAATAGGTGGTGCGGAGGATGCAGTTATAAATATAAGTAAGGAATATAATAGCTTTCTGCGGAAGTTGTCGGAGGATCTGGGGAGTAAGGAGATCGTGTCCAGGAGATTTACGGAGAGTCAGTTTTTGGAGAAGATATTTGACCTCAGAGGGATATATAGCTTTAGGAGGTAGGGAAAGTGGAATCGGTGACATAAGAAAGTCTTGCACTTTCGCGGTATGATTGATGTGGGATTCCGGGTGAGGAGTGAATACTTTGGAGAGGTGTGTGGCGAATTCCTCGGCTTTATCTTCATCAGACGCAGCCCAGGAGTCATCACCACGTCGGAGAGGATGGGAAACATGATGGTATTTTAGGATCTTTTTCGTGACATTCCACAGGGAATTATCACGAGCTGATAGAGAGGAGAGGTAGGAATTAAAGGACTGGGAACGGAAGTTCGCCAACTCCCTCTTCAATTGTCTACAATAGAAGTTATAGGAGCGGCGATCTGTTGGGTGTCGGGTGCGCTGCCATAATGATCTTGCTCGGCGTTTGGTGTGGATAAGGTCTATAATAGGTTGTGGAAAAGGATTTTGGTCTCGATTAATATTGGAGTGTTTAGGAGAGGAAGCAGTCCAGACAGCTTGTTGGATGGCGGTGGTAAAGGAATAGACGGAATTATCGAGGTCATCTTGGGTTTTGAGGGTTACTCTGAGGTCAATATTATCGGTCAGGATTTGGCGGAAAAGGTTCCAGTTGACAGGGCCTCGGATGAATGATGGTGGAATGGGTTTTGGAATTGGAGTGAGAGATACTTTTAGGATCAGTGGACTATGGTCTGAGGATAGTTCATCAAGGCGAGTTAAAGACAAGTTGAGAGAGCCTAATCCGCTGTGGATAAAGAAGTCGAGGATGTCAGGATTGCGGTTAGGATCGGTTGGCCAGTAGGTAGGAGAGTCAGGAGGCAGGATATTAAAATTTCGGGAGTTGAGTGCAGACAGCAAATTTCGTCCCCGAGAATTCGTGGTTCTGGAACCCCACTGCTGATGCTTGGCGTTTAAGTCTGCACCCAGAATGAAATGATTTCCTAAGGAATCCAGGAAGGATACAAATTCAGAATTGGAAATGGAATGTTTAGGAGGGCAATATGCAGATGTGAGGGTTACCGGAAAGGAAAAAGTCTTGATTACTATGGATGTGGCTTGTAGGAAATCATAGGTGGGAAGTGGGAGTAAATGATGAGAGAGGGATTGGTGGACAATGATAGCAGAACCGGCATGGGCTTTACCGTCTGGGTGGTCAGTACGGTATGTCATGTATTGCGGTATTTTGAAGTACTGTTTAGTCGTTAGTCTTGTTTCAGTTATAAGTGCAACATCGATTGTTTTGTCTTGCAACAACGCTGTCAGTTCGTCAGTATGATTTCTAACACCATTCGCATTCCAAAGGAGAATGGATAAGGAGTTAGGTGAAGTCATTTAAGGATTTTTCAAGGCAGGGATTAGATTCGATACTAGATTTGTAAGGAGTGATATAAGCGGCATAACAAGAGATTTGATTTCGGAGATGAACGATGTCATTAGACTGGTAAGATCTGTGACGTTTGATGGTGGAGGGATATGAGAAATTTGATGTTGAGGAGGTTTTTGAAGATTAGGTAAACTTTGAGGGATAGATTCTTGTACAATAGATTGAGAATGTTGAGGAAAATGTTGTTCCGGCAGTGCCTCGACTTCATGATTCTGGTTACCACCTCCAAGCAAGTGGGCAAATGACACGTTAGAATTTACAAGTTTTGATGGTTCTCTTCTGCTTCTGGTTGGTACAGCTGTTTCATTCGGATCCTGAGGTTTTTGGTATCTGGTTCTGAGTTTCTTGTAGATTTCACATCCCTTGTAGTTAGCCGGGTGGTCCTTGAGGCACAGAGCACATACAGCGGGTGCTGATCTTGATCTTGTACATTCTTCTGTTTTATGCTGTTCACCGCATTTCACACAGCGTGGTATGTGATGGCAATAACTTTTGGTATGACCATATGCCTGACAGTTATGGCACTGGACTATTTCTTTCTTTGTGTAAGGTTTTTCAACTTTTACACGGGTATAGTACAGTCTGCTGAGGTCATAGATTTTTTCGACTCCTGCTGATGGTTCCAAGTCCACGAAGAATAGAGGCAGTGGACTTTTATCTTTTAGAACGTTGGTGACTTGCCTCACTTGGAATCCTAATTCTGTCAGTTCTTCTTTGATTGCTTCAACGGGTGTTGAGGAATGTAGGTTTCTGATTACGACCCTTAATGCTCTCTCTTGGCGCAGCTGATAAGTATGAAAGTCAGCTTTGGTCTCAGTCAGATATTTTACAATCTTTCTGTAGGTTTCAGCAGTAGTCGGAGATATTTTAGTATCATTGGTTCTACTTATACAATAATAACTATTAGGATCTGTTACTTTGTTTAAATGCGCACACATCAGTTTAAAATTTTTAATATTTTTAACAAATATTGGTGGAAGTAGTGGTTCTCTGGGTATAGGAGAAGATTCCATGGTTTCTTTTTCATTTTGGAGGATCTGAAATGGATTCGGTGTAAAAAACGGAGATTCATCAGTTATTCCTTGTGATGATGTGCTGGGCTGTGGTTCAGAACCTAATGAGGTAGCTGACGCGGTCGCTGGTGGAATCATTTTTTTATTTTGTTCACGGCGGGGTCTCTGTTTTGTGGGAGACGAGTTAGAACCTGCAGATCTAGATCTTTTACTTGCAGACTTTGAGGACATGACTTGATGAAAATATCTCATTGATTAAGAAAATAATAATAATAAATAAATAATCAGATAAGAATTAAAGATAAAAGAAAGATAATTAGAAGAAAAGCAAGCCCGAGCTTGCCGAGCTAGCGGCAATCAGCTGATCAGTGACCCTTCTTTCACTTTTTCGTGATTGTACAAAGTAAATTATAACTTTGCTTACCGAAACTTCTCCAATATTCACTGCCGTAATATTCCTGAGGTCTAGTGATGTTCTCCAGACTGAATTCTAGCGAATTTCTACTGAAAAAAGCAAAAATCTGAGAGACGATGTAACGTATGACTGTTATCATCGAGCGCATCAGCTGATCTTATAAAGCATAATTTAATCGGTAAACACAGACTCCACGGACGGTCAAAAGACCATGTAGTGTGTCTGATTTTTGTAATTTGTAAATTATTTGTTTGTTTTCTATTTGCTGTAATTAGTGAATCAAAATACATGAAGTTTTTTAGAAAATTCGGTAATTGAATATTTATACATTGAAACGTGTATGATAATTTACTCTCACCAAATCTCACGATATTTTACCCAAGTGGTCTCACGTGTAACGCGGCCAATACTGCGATTCCAAACTGTTAGGGGCGAATTTCGAAGTGTTTTTTCTGTTATCCATGTTTTTTTTTATCAGAATAAGTTTTATAGAAAATACGGTTATTGTATAATTAAAATAATACGTTGAAAGTATGTGAGAGTGTATGAAAGTTTACTATCACTGAAATCACATCAAACCTTCACAAATTTATGTTTTACTTTCCCAACTCTCGCCGTGTTACATTTACTCATTGCATTATCTTAAATACAGCTTTAAATTTTAATAAATAAATAAAAACTTTTTTACGGTGTGAAAATACTGTAGGCAATATTATCCGAATACGCCAATCAATCAATGAATGAAGACAGGACTCGAAAACGAAGGTGAAGTTTGATATTGTTCGGTTAGAGGGCGTGTCATTGCTCTCAGTAAACACGAGGAAACGAAACAACACAACTCACCGTGCCTGTAAATATTTCCTTTAGCCATTAGCAGATGAGATAAGACAATCCCACTTACCGTCTGCCTAATGATGTGTACTTGCTGAATAATATTTGCATTTGAGATAGTATCGCTTGCTCATTATCGAATATTGGTCAAGATTGAGGAGTTCCTCCATAATAATAATAATAACAATACTAGACCTTAGAAAACCAGAAGGTTCGATGCCGATACCAGCAAATACCGCCTCCACAGACTCTCTCAATGTGATCCGTTCAAGCTCCCTTAAAATATCAGCCTTAACAAAATCCTCCCATTGACGCTTCGGCCTACCTTTCGGACGCCTACTAGTCAGTTCAGAGAATACCAATTTTTTCAGATTCGTTCTTGCCTTAACCCAACAACTTTACACGCCTATTTGAGTCTCCGCGATGCTATCAACTCAGTTATATTCACAGGGTATAAGCTCTGCGATTCCACGTTGTGCAACCTTCTAAACTGCTAAGTGACTTCATTTCTTTTTGGACCAAATATTTTACGCAGTAAGTTATTGTCGAAAACCTTAAGACGTTGTTTTTCCTTCAAAGTTAGCTGCTACGTTTAACCCCCCGTAAAGAACCGTCGGATGAATAACAGTTTCACGAATTCTAACCTTCAAGTTTTTAAACAGAAGACGCGAGCAAAGTATTTTCGCAACTGAATAATGACTCGCATTTACCGCCTTTAGCCGAGACTTTATTTCCTCCTTGATTTCATTTTTTCTTGTTATCATTGAGGCGATGGGAGGATTGCGTTAAAGCTGATCTCGGGGGCTTGGGCTTGACCGGCGAACATTGGACGAGTCTGTGCGGCGAAGTTTGGTCGTATCGGCATCGAACCTTCGGGTTCGGTAAGCCTATTATTATTATTATTATTGTTATCATTGAACCTATATACATAAATTTCTGTACGTGTTCGAAAGCATGATATATCAATATCACCAAGATCGCCACCGTTTCTGCTACTAATCATATATTTCGTCCTATCGGTATTTATTTCGTCCTATTTCTATGCCGGTTTTCATTAAAGCACTTGTATTAAGTTGCATAGTTCCCGTGTCTTCGTCTAACAGTACCAAATTATCGGCGTATCCTAGAACCGGAATTTTATTAGGCGCAAACATCAAAGGTCATCAGCGCCTATACGAATGCTAACATAATTTTTAAACTTCTCGAAGAAGGAAGACTAAAGAATTAAGAATAATTATAAACAAAAGGTATAAAGAGGGGAATAAATTGAGTACCAATAAACAAGATTAATTTAAAAAAATAAAATAAATAGATTTAAAAAAAAAAAAAAATGTAAGGTTGCGACGAACTACGTAATAATAATGAAATAAAGTTGTAACAAGAAATTTGTTTTAAGAATAAAGCTTGAATGATGAAGATAAATTTTATAATTTGGGCAGCAAGGAGTTTTTCCGAGGAAATACAAAGATCAACTTAATTAAATCCTCATTATCCCCTTGAACCCTTGAAATATCTGGAATGAGTCCCATTTTGCGAAGCTGTAACGTATAATACGGGTATTCATGAATGATATGATTAATCGAGAGGGTTCCATTGCAATTTTGGCACAGGGGTGCTGGCTCGCGAGCAAAAAGGTAGAAGTGTGTCCTATTCGCAGTCGGGTAAATGCAACTTCCAGCGGCTGCCACGGCTTGATGTAGACCAGGACTTTACGGTTGTTTTTTTTTTTATAAGCTTTAATTTACTCGCCGGACTCTCGTCCCAAATTGCCTGCTAGATGTCTGCTATTTGTTCCTTGAGTGGTCGACTAAGCTTAGACGGGGTTAAGATGGCTGTTCTTCGCCCCGAGAGAGTGAGTGCTTGTCTCACTGCTTGGTCCGCAAGTTCATTACCGAGAACCGGAATTTTGGTGATAAAATGTAAAACTTTCTAACCGACCTATGGCTAAGAATAAATAATGAGTCAAATCATTAAATATTATAAAAAAAAAAGAAGATAATAATACTAAATCATAATAATATATATCAAAACAAACAAGTGTGATATACCCATCATGAAAACATATTTGTTTGTTTTTAATGTAGAAATTCCATTTTATGAAAAAAACAAAAATCATCTCTTTTGGAACACAAAAAATTGTTCATGAAATAAAGAAACTAAATACAGGAAGTATTGATCCCAGGGGAATTGAATATCCTTCAATGTTGAGAGCTAAAAGGACACAAAATATTAAAATTAGCCGAAAGGATAAAACCCTTAATGGCTATTGCTTTAAAGGGGAAATTGATTTTGAAAGAGCGCCTAAATGAGTTATGCATCAGCTCACCTCTCTTTAGAACTTGTCCATTATTATTATTCAATAACCTCTCTAACTTGTTTTTAACTTGAGTTCAATTTTCTAAAATGAGCTGTTTTAAAACATGGAATCGTATTACTAAAAACGTAGAAAAGACATAATGTGAAATTATTTTTTTTAAGACCTTGATGTTAAATTCCATTTATTATTCATTTATTGAACAATAAGTAATGTTCGAAATATAAACAAAACAACTTTATTCACATATTTACATATTGACGAAACATTAACAAATGATAACGGATTTGTCATCCTTACAATCAGTAAAATATTTTTGTTTTTTTGGTAATTATAGTCCATTAGCCTAAATGACTAATATACAGTAAAATTAAATTGAGGGTATAAAATAATATAAAATTCATAAAATAATTAAAAATGCAAAAACTAATTAAAACACATAATATAATTGAAATTATAAAATTTAGAACTTAAAAGAAACTAAATTAATTTAATAATACATGTATCGTTCTTTTATGGGTGTAGCGTTTTAAAGAAAATTTATTATAATTACCGAATTCCTTTATTAATGGATTTTCATAGACTGGAGTTTTACTGAAGTAAGAAGCTGTTTGTGAATGGAAAAGTTGTTTGAACGTAGAAAGTAGGGGTGGGCATAATCGAATGACAATTATCGGATCATTCGATTATCATAATCATTCGGATTAATCGATTATCGGATTAATCGGTTTGGATAAGCGAATGATCATTCGAACTGAACTGTTAAACGATAATCGAAGGATTATAAGGAGCTCGGAAAATCGAACGACCTTTTTTTTTTTCACATTGCATAATAATCATTCGATTATTTAAATCATCGAAGTCCGATCATCCGATTATGACGACCATTTGATTATGCCCACCCCTAGTAGGAAGCTGCAAGTCTTGGAGCATAGGTGATATTTTCGTGTATCGGGGGAAATTATTAATTTCCCATTGACAAGTTTTGAATTCTCTCGAGTTTTTGGAAATTAGTCGAGCAAGATGAGCTACAGACTGCAGAGGCGTATGTGATTAACGGGCGGATAACTGATTTGTATATTGTTAATTTGTTATGAGGGCTCAAATGGGATTTTTTGTTAAAGTATGGGACATTTATAATATTGGCAACAATGATTGAAAGAAGAATTTTAATGTTTGTTTTTGTTTTTTTATTTCTTTTTCACGGGAGGGAAAACTATTATATATTAAATACAACAGATGTTTAAATAAAAACAGCTGTTATAATTATGAGAATAATAAAAAGTGATTAAGTATGGTTCTTAAGTATATAATTATTAAACAGCATTATGAAGATAATGTCTAAATGACCTAATCAATATGTCCACAAAATCTATTTCCTCTTGAGTGGGAAAAGCAGCGGAATATAGATACATGATTAACTGTTTTTCCCGGTAAGGAAAAATATTAAAACCAATTTTTATTATTATTTTTTTTTTTTTACAGTCATCTTAATTGACAGACTGAAGACCTCTCTGATATTTCAACTTGATGACCTGCAGGACTTGAGTGAAAGAAAGCTTAAACCTAGCGGCACATTTAAATATGCATTTATAAATATTCATAGTTAACTTTGAATGACATTTCAACAGATACATATTCAATAGAGAAACTGTTAGCTTAGAATCTTTAAGTTTTAGATGACATTTGACAAGCTCGAATCCTGCAGCTAACTTTAACAGCAAAACAACTTCGAATGAATGAAATGTAACATAATAACAAAGTTGTATAAATTAAAAATCTGGTACATGCAACATACTTACCTCTGTTGTTAAAATCAACTTAAAAACTTTCAACAATAGGTTTACGGACGTCTGTTAAACACTCATCTAGAAGAACACGCGTCAACTTAACGTATTAACAAATATATAAAACAATGCTTAGAATGTAATGTAATTATATACTATTAAAAAAAAACGCTGAAAATTATTACACAATGGTTTATTATTTAGAAATAACAATATTAGGGTATAACTGTTTATATAGCTGTTAATAGGAAATTAAGTACTTTTTAATAATAATACTAATAATAATAGGCTTAGCGAACCCGAAGGTTCGATGCCGATACCACCAAATTCCGCCTACACAGACTCGTCCAATGTTCACCATTCAAGCCCAAGCTCGCGAGATCAGCCTTAACGCAATCCTCCCATTTCCGCTTCGGCCCACCTTTCGGACGTCTACCAGTCGGATCAGCGAAAACCAACTTTCTCGGAATCCGCTCGTCATCGAGTCCAACAACTTTACTCGCCCATTTGAGTCCCATTTGCAAGTTCCGCAATTCCGCGTTCCGCAACCTTCTAAACTCCCCAGTGGCCTCATCTCTCTTTGGACCAAATATTTTACGCAATACCTTATTTTCGAAAACCTTAAGCCGTTGTTCATCCTTCAAAGTAAGCGGCCACGTTTCACATCCGTATTATTGGAAGAATAATAGTTTTATTCTAAATCTTAAAATTCTAATCTTTAAGTTTTTAGATAGAAGCCGCGAACTAAGTAACTTAGCAACTGAATAATAACAGGCATTTCCCACCTTTAACCGGGACTTTATTTCTTCCTGGATTTCATTTTTTCTAGTTATAATTGAACCTAAATACTTGAATTTTTCTACGTGAGGAATTTTACTTGAATTTTTAATTTTACTACTAAGTACTTTTTAGTATTTATTTATTTACTAATTAAGAGAAACGGATTTTTTATTTATTCGTTATTCGAATTCTACGCCTCTTGAAACATAATACCTCAAATTATGGGGAACGTAACTACTTTTTTTTTTTAGCCGAATACCAAGTTCATTATTGAAAATAAACCAAAATCATTTATACAGGACTGCGTTACTATTTCATTTAAACAATTCTAATAAAATTTCCAGATTCCAGAACACATTTAATTTTATCTTCATCATCAATAATAACAGAGTTATCAGGGTCAAGTTCTGTCTTTACCAAATAAGATGATTTATTTTAATTAATTTTTTTTTTTTTTTGTTCTTAGTTCATCGCGTTGTCTTGATCTCGAGAATCTTTTCGATTTTTCTCATTTTTTTTTCTTTTTATCGCGCTTTACTGATCCTAAAACTATACATAATTTTCTCTATCGTCGAAAAAAAACTCGGTTGTGCCCTCGTCGGCCGTGGCGACTTTAACGTGACAACCTCAACGTTAATGACAAACATAAGTAATAGATGATATGTAGTAAATAAATAATGATGCATGAATGAATTAGTACAATTTATTTTTTCAGCACTTGTGTATACATAATTAATAGCTTCAAAATATAAACCTTATCTCCTAATCTGCGTGCGCACAACAGCATCCCCCATCCATGCAACATGATAATCAATGACTCATCAGCACGCGTCACAGACACTACCCCCACTCCTTGACGATCAACTCTGACTCTTGCACATGCGCACACGTACATGGTAACGGGACACAACTTTTTCGTTCATGCACCCATCAATTTATAAGACGTTGTCACGTCAAAAAACTGAGTTATGAGCGTAGTAATGTGTGAAATATCAATTTTTTTCCTTTTCTTTTCCCTCTTTTATATAATTACTAGCTGTTGCTCGCGACTTTGTCTGCGTCAATTTCTGATATTATGTTCGCCCGCCATTAAGACGATTTAAAAAAAATATATTGTGCAGTCGGAAAGATTGTAGAGAGATTTGGACAACACTTAAAATTGATGAACAGCTTAAAATGTATTTATTTAATCTACTAAATAGTTACCACCATTAGCGATTACCCTTTCCCAACGGCTTGAAAGGTCCATTACTCCCTTTTTTTCAAAAATCACTATCCTTGCTCCTGAAGGACAATAAAAGCTCCGTTTTGACGTCATCTTCTGAAGAGTAGGATTTCCCTTGTAGAAAATGTTCGAGGGAACAGAAAAGATGGACATTTATTTATAGTTTGGTTTTGTGGAAGGAGCTCAAAATGTATGGATCCCTTCCAATCACGCCAAATACTGAGCATCACCTATCTTGGATGCAACCGGCCTTTGGTGTTGCGAGCGGTGTCGTTCCAGGAAACCCCCAAGATTTGTTTCGGCTGGTGTTGATGTAGAGAATCCATTTTTCGACCAGTAACAACTCGTTTCAATAATGGATCCTTCACATTTTTTTTTTCAGCAGTAAATTACAACATGAAATCCTTTCAATAAACTCATGGGGAACCCAAACGCCGTAACGACAGACGTTCTTTAGATGATCAAAAGCGGTAGATTTGCAGGACCTTAACTCCGCAGCTATCGCACGAACAGTAATTCGTGGATTGTTTTTAATGACCGTCATAATATTCTCGATGTCAAAAGTTGAACTCTGGCCAGCCCGGGGTTGGTCTTCCAAATTGAAATCTCTGCAATCAGCAATTGAATCGCTACCATAAATGGCACGAATCTTTCTTGTAGTTTGGGATGTTTTTTTTTCTTTTTAAAAAAAGAACAGCATAATATGCACAAAATGAACCGAACAGTCACTCATGTTGGTTTGCAATTAACTACAATACTGATCCTCAATATAGACGAATTCAGTATGTAAACATCGTTAATTCCATGAGGATGGATAAAATCGATTCCTACGTGTTTAAATGTTTGCCCATGTGATTTATTAATTGTTACGGCAAAAGATAACTTAAAGGGAAATTGAATTATTTTAAAATTAAAAGGTAAATCATTTAGAATCGTTGGGATGCAAGGTTGATTTCACCCGTTTTTTCCCAGATTTTCCACTGATTCTTCGCTCCTGTTGGTTGCAGCGTGATGTTATATAGCCTATAACCTTCCTCCATAAATGGACTATCCAACTCAAAAAGAATTTTTAAATTTGAACCAGTAGTTTCTCAGATTAGCGCGTTCAAACAAACAAACAAACTCTCCAGCTTTATAATATTAGTATAGATTCAAGGTTTTTGGTTAAAAACACTAATGATTTTTTCTCCTACCTTCAAAAATAACTGAGTTATTGAATTAAATCGGCCGCCATTCTAAAAATAACCAGCTGATATCAACGTCTCGGTGTTAGGATCATCGTTGCATGCCATAGTATTTTTGTGGCGAATTTCGAAAAAATTGGTCCAGTAGTTTCGGAGATATGCGGATTTGTTTTTATTCGTTATTCGGATTCTAAGCATCTTGAAACGTAAGCTCTCAAGTTTTAAAGAGGGAGGGCTATTTTTTGTTTCATTGTTGAAAATATTAGTCTAAAATTAAACAAAATTTGAGTTGAAAAAAATATATATACTGAGTTTTGATGGAAATATGTTTGAGATAAAAAAAAATATATAAAAATTTCCTCCAATAATCACTTAGTTTTATCCGATTTTCATAACTTTTCATTACCTTGTAGAACTTTGAATATAAGACCACAATTTTCATGAAATCCTTACCTTACCAAAGTTATATTATAGGTCCATATTCTATTCTTATGTTCAAAGAATGTTAATGCTCCCCATTAATAATGATAAATTAATTTTCTTAATAATTTTTTTACTTTCACTTACTATATATAGTAAGGGGAAGTATTGCGATCTTGAAAATTTTCGAATTCCAGTTTTCAACGGAAATACACGTTTTAGGGTCCCCTTAGTCCAAATAACCAAGTCCCGCAAAAAGGTCTGTGTGTGTAAGATAAAAATGGTCTGACAGGGCTAAAATGCCGATAT
The DNA here is from genome assembly GCA_023052935.1 of Piezodorus guildinii. Lineage (NCBI taxonomy): Eukaryota > Metazoa > Arthropoda > Insecta > Hemiptera > Pentatomidae > Piezodorus > Piezodorus guildinii. The sequence goes on along the minus strand of CM041292.1, from coordinate 2,013,741 downwards.
TTTAAATTTTCTTCCCCTATAGTACCTTTAATTTTGTAGATTCAATAATAATAACTAGATTATCTTGTTAACGCTGATGAAAAACAGGTAAATATATAAATTGAATAAATTCGATACCCAACTAAAGGAGAAAACTGAAAAAATATATTTTGTATGCAATTTTTTGTTTTTGAACATAAGAACAGTAATATACATGTATGACATACCGTTGGAAAGCTTGAGATTTTAGAAAAAATATTATCTCATACACAATCAATTGATACAAGTGATTATTTTAGATAATAAGGTAATCAATTTTTTACTTTCACTTACTATATATAGTAAGGGGAAGTATTGCGATCGTGAAAATTTTCGAATTCCAGTTTTCAACGGAAATACACGTTTTAGGGTCCCCTGAGTCCAAATAACCAAGTCCCGCAAAAAGGTCTGTGTGTGTGTGTGTGTGGTAACTCCCGGGCGGAAACGGTAAGTCCTATGAAACTGAAATTTCATATTTAAGACAACTATACGCCCGAGACGTGACAAAACTTTTTCATCAAAATGAGCCTACCAGAAGAGGCACTTTATATCATGCATTTTTCACCTGTTTTCGATTTTCTCAAAAACGGTTCCAACGATTTTGATTAAACTCGCTATATCGATGTAAAATTTAATGGGCTTTAACATCATGTAGGTTTTATTAAGATACAAATGGTCTGACAGGGCTTAAATGCCGATATTTTAAATTTTCTTCTTCTAAAGTACCTTTAATTTTGTAGATTCAATAATAATTTCTAGATTATCTTGTTAACGCTGATGAAAAACAGGTAAATATATAAATTGAATGAATTCGATACCCAACTAAAGGAGAAAACAGAAAAAATATATTTTCTATGCAATTTTTTGTTTTTGAACATAAGAACAGTAATATACATGTCTGATATACCGTTGGAAAGCTTGAGATTTTAGAAAAAAAATATTATCTCATACACAATCAATTAATACAAGTGATTATTTTAGATAATAAGGTAATCAATTTTTTAATAAAACTTATGTTCTTATAGAAATTCCATTTAATTAATTGTTTAATGATTTCTCTCATTTTTATATCTAACTGTATTTGAAAATTCTTTAATTTATTCTAAAAATGGAGGTAAGTGAAAGTCGTGTGTTGCTCGCACCAGATTTTTTTATTTATTTATTGAACGTCACTTTACGCTACTGTGGCTAATCGAACGATGCTAGAGTGGGAGTCCTAAACTTTTCCTATTAATAATATTAAATACTTACAAGAGTGAATTATGTGAAGAAATAGCATGTACCATACCTGAAACAGAAAAATAAAGACATACATCAGTTTTGATGATAATAAATTATGTTCAAAATGTTGTTGTAAATTTATTGATAAGACAAGTAAATTAACCAACTTAACATTTACCATTGCGAATAATAGTATAAACAACTAAAAAAATATTTTAAAAACTAGTATTATTGAAGTTTACAACAGTATATTATCGCCCATCGTACATTTTTGACCTCCTACAATTCAAATCCTCTATCGAACCTCGCTGTACACGACGCTCCAGGCCTTCAGATTTATACACTAAGACAACACCGAACTGCACATTTCGACAGATCCTTTCTCATTCGATCCTCAATCCTATGGAATTCTATTCCTCCTTCCATCCGTCTTTCCAAATCTCTTTCTACATTAAAAAATTTAACCACTTAATGAATATCCAGGCTCAATAGAATTGTAAATACGTTTTTTTTTTTGTTTTTTTTTGTTGTTCTTTTCTTATATGAATTTAATTTACTCTAAGACTCTAAGGCACATTTTGTACATTATGTATATTTTACTTTATAGGATAGAAGTAAATGTCCTGGTTGATAAAATACGAGGCATGTTTTTGAAGTAAGTACCGTTTTACGATTCCGCCGCCGCAGCGCTACGGTCGGCGTTCCGCGCATGCACGCTGGTTACCTACATCTTTTGTCTAAGCACTGACGCCATTACAGTCAGATTCTTCATTGTATACGTTGTTTACTGATTGTTTAAGATGCCTCCGACGATCGTGAGTCCCGCTGATTGTGAAGTACGGGCTGTTATACGATTTCTTAGTGCTAGAGGCGTAAAACCGATCGATATTCATCGTGAGATCATTGAAGTTTACGGACAAAACATTATGAGTGATGGAATGGTAAGGCCCGTCCACATGTGGCTGATCAGACCAAAGATCTCATCAAATCATTTAAATGGGAAACTCTAGATCATCCTCCATACAGACCTGATCTGGCGCCCAGCGACTACCATTTGTTCCTGCACTTGAAGAAACACCTGGGCAGTCGGCGTCTTCAAGACGATAACGAAGTCAAAACATTTGTGAGGCAGTGGTTAACAAGTCAGGCGGCAGACATTTTTGAGGAGGGTATTCAAAAACTGGTGCCGCCTTGTGACAAGTGTCTCAAAATTCATGGAAATTATGTAGAAAAGTAGATTAAGGTACTAATAATTATTGCGATATCTTTGGACGTCTTTTTTTAATTCCAAAACGGTACTTACTTAAAAAAACATGCCTCATACATGAAAAAACATAAGGAAGAGAAACTGCCTGTAGGCAGATCTAGTTGTTAATCTCAACATGAAAGTCTCGAGGCCATCTTCTTTTCAGAGGCAGCGGAGGATAATCAGGAATTAAAGAGGAAGAAAATGAATGGAGGACTTTACATTTTTCCGATGGGTCACCTTTTTTAGTTTACTACTTCGGATAGGCGTGCTAGAGTTTACCGAAGGTCAGGTGAACATTATTCTGGATGTAACATTGCTGGGAAAGTACAGTTTGGAGGTGGTTGAGAGTTAGAGTGGGGAGGAATATCTCTGGAAGCAATTATTGATCACCATGTCTTCAACAGACCTTCCTAAATGAAGATTTGTACATAACAGACAAACTTGAACATATTTTATAACCATTTGCTTTATTTATTGAAGATAATTTTACATTTATGCATGACGATGCTCGACCACACACTGCAAACTGTGTACAGCAATATCTTAATGATACACGAATACAGGCTTTAGGATGGCCAGTTTGTAGCCCTGACTTGAATCCTAATGAACATCTCTGGGATAAACTTGGACGTGCGAGGAGAAGAATTGACCCTCCTGAAAAAATACAGGAGCTAAGAACTTCTTTAGTGGAAGCATGCGAGGGAACCCCGCAAGTTATTACAAACCTTATTAGAAGTATCTCTACAGGCAGTAATTCAAGCAAGAGGAAGCAATACCCGTTATTAAAAGTTGAATTCAACAGAGAAAAACTTTTTTTGGATTATTAAGTTTCGTTAATTTTCTCTTTTTACCATTTTTATCCAAAAAAAATCTTTCAAAGTGCGCCACTTTTTTTATTTTGGAGAAGTATATTTCTAAAAAACACAGTTTTTATACCAATCATTCAATAACTTCATCGAAATAGGGAAATATTGACAAGTTACAAACAATTAATACAAACAATGTACAACGAGTGTATTTCAAGAAAGTATGGATGGAGTAACTATGGTTAAGCCTATTTTTATTGGTATCTTATTGTAAAGTCAACGGAATGAAATAAAAATATAGCATTTTATAGTAACACATTATCAGCTGTACATAATAATAGTTAACCTGATTGACTGATAACAAACTATGTCTTTTATCTACTCTTACATAAAAAGTGTATATAAATCCATAATAATAATAACAATACTAATGCTAGACCTACCGAACCCGAAGGTTCGATGCCGATACCACCAAATACCGCCTTCACAGACTCCCACAAAGTTCACCGTTCAAGCCCATGCCCCCGAGATCAGCCTTAACACAATCCTCCCAATGATTCATCTCTTAGGACCAATTTTTTTTAACATTGTAACTTAATTTCGAAAAAAATAAAACGTTGTTCATCCTTCAATGTAAGCGGCCACGTTTCACATCCGTAAAGAACCGTCGGAAGAATAATAGTTTTATAAAGTCTAACCTTTAAGTTTCTAGAAAGAAGCCGCGAGCTAATTAATTTAGCAACTGAATAATAGAACGCATTTCCGGCCTTTAACCGCGACTTTATTTCCTCCTGGATTTCATTTTTTTTGTTATCATTGAACCTAGATACTTAAATTTCTCTATGTGTTTAAAAGTACGCCCGGCTATATCAATATCACCAAACCCGCCACAGTTTCTGCTACTATAAATCCATACAAAAGGATATATTGCTCTGCGTTACAGGACAATTTTAAATTTAAACATAATCGCTCTCAAGAAGAAGAAAATGTAAAGAAAAAAAAAAAAAAAAAGTCACGTCTCTGAAGAATGTAAATTTAAATTCTTTAGGAGTCAGCCTTAAGAATTCAGTGAAAAGGCGGAAGGTTTTAACATTGGGAAATATAGAACATTTTTTTTTAATAATGTTAAAATAAAATTTCTCTTTAGGCAATATAAGAAAGAAAGAAAATGAATATGCATAACATATTTACAGACAGTACCTTTGTATAAATCCTCAATCAAAATACAACAAGCAGCCTTTCTGAGCATAATTCAACATAATCATAGAGATTAAAAAAATAAAAAGAGATAACTGGATTAATAAAGATATAAATAAAACAAGGTCCTAAAGACGTCTAAATTATACATTCCTTAATAAATATTAATATACGCATAAAAAGTGTGTTATTTGTGCAACGCCATAAAAAATAAAATAAATTATTCACAGGAAAATTTAGAATTTTATGTCTTTAAGAATATATGAATGCCATTCTTGGCATTAATAGCTACCGCATTAAAGGATTACACAATTATAATTCCATAGAGTTGAATTATTGAATTTTAAAATTGAAAGTCAATGGAATTTAATTTATTTAACATTCATTCTCAATATATTGGGTTGTAAAATTATTTCGTGGCGTTTCTTCCGGGTGATTTCAATAAAAACTTCGGATTCTTGAAAATATTTTTAAATCATTATATACGACCTATTTTGATTTATGAAATGTTGCCGTATTTCTGGTAATTTTTGGCGTTTGGTTATCATCAACCGTTTAACGAAGACCCAAGCGCTACTTTTAGGTTTTCAAGCCAAAATTTCCGGTTCTGAAACCAGCAAACCACTTACGGACGGTGATTTCTCTGAAAATCTGTTTACTATCCTCTGCAGCGGATTAAACTTTTCGGAAATAAAAAATCAATATCAGGCCAATATATTTGAACCCATTCTTTACAGCAGATATGCCAACCCATCCTACCACCTTCCTTTCTACTTATGCTGATGACACCTGTGTATTTTCAGTCAATAATGATCCCACAATGGCCTCTCAAACCTTTCAATCCCACATCAGAGAACTTGAAGTATCGTGTCAGAATCGGAAGATAAAAATAAATTCCAATAAATTTCACCAGATAACCATCACTCTGCGTCGTAAACCGATGACATCCTGCCCCACAGTGTCCTTCAATAACACTCTGCTTGTACTAGTCGAACAGGTCCGATATCAAGGACTCCCTCTGGACAAACGTCTTACTAAACCGTCAAATTCTTCCCCTCTCCAATCCTTACAATCGAAAATCCTACGAAAAATCCTTAATGCTCCTTATTTTGTTACGAATCAAGTTATCCATAAAGACCTAAATGTTTCATATGTTGCTGACTTGGCCCGAACCAGGTACCACTCTTTTCATGACAAACTCCATTCGAACTCTAAATCACTAGTTTCAAACCTTGCTGCCTCAAAAATCCCTGATAATCCTTCGAGGCCTCTGAAAAGAAGATAGCCCCGAGACTTTCTGGTTTAGCATAGTATTTGGAGATCTGCCAATGGCCAGTATCTCTCTACATGTGAATTGTGACAGTATAATCGTGCATCACATTTATTGAATATATTTTGTAATACAGTCATAAATATTAATATATATATATATATATATATATATATATATATATATAAGTTTGTGTTGTTCTTAGGTTGCAGTCAATGAATAAACAATTTTATCTATGCGACGTTTCGAGAATTTATTGTTCTCATAATCATGCCTTAACAGTGGAAAAAAACAGAACATTAATATTATTATTGTACAATAACTATTTTTTCCACTGTTAAGGCATGATTATGAGAACAATAAATTCTCGAAACGTCGCATAGATAAAATTGTTTATTCATTGACTGCAACCTAAGAACAACACAAACTTAAATTATCAACAGTCGAGAACTGATCAATCAATATTATATATATATATATATATATATATATATATATATATATATATTTTTTTTTTTTAATAATTTCAATAAATGACGAAAATGAATTTATTTCTCTTCCGTTTCGAGCTAGCAAAATACTACTTAAAGATAAGGAATGTCGGTTGAAACTGATACATAAATCTTAACTAATCTTTTTTTAGTATAAGAATCTATAACGAGAGATCTTTATTTTTTTACTATTTTTTCAACTATTTCATCATTTTTTTAAACTTTATAACGTCTCACTATTATAACAATTTAATCATTTTTTCATACTTTAAAAAGTTAACTACAATTAATTAATTAAATGTATTAATAAAACACCAATTAATTAATGCAATAAATTAATAACACGCTTTTTATTAAAATTTCTTTCCTCCTTATGTTTTAAGAAATTATTACAATTATCAATTGTCATTACTAATATTTCACTTTGTTTGTAATCTTTAGTATAATTTATTTTTCTTATCATCTTTATATATTGTAATCCACTGCAGATTGTTATCTTTGTTTTTTCTTATAGCCCTGAAGAAGGCATATAATTTAGGCCGAAACGTTGGTACCAATAAATAAAGTTTACGCTTAATTGTGAGTTAAATTGACTGCACCCTCAACCAACTCCTCTCATATATACACACAGTCAACCTTTGTCACTTCACGAGAGCTCTTTAAATTTATTTATTATATATAGTCTGGCGTGGTAGGCTTGATGGGGAGAAGATGCCCAGCGGAACCTCATCCTGCCGTGCATAGAGAGATTTAAAGTAAAATATCGAAAAACGCTAAGAAGTTACCTTACGACCCAATATGTAATCAACCCAACCTCCACGGTTTTTACAGTGAAGGTTTTCGTCTTATTTTTTATAATTATAAATTACTACTACATAAATTATCATAAGACAAATAAGCAGTATTTATACTGTTTAAAATAAAATACTAGATAAACAAGGAAATTCCATAAATAGTTAGTTACCTGTGACTAATTTGAAATGATTACTTGAAAATTCTAAAAAAAAAATTGTATTTTTTTAATTTAAGAGATAATACAATCTGCCACCTTTTGGGGCAATGAGTATTAGAGATAAAAGAAATCATTTATTCCATATATACATTGTAAATAAAATAAAAATAAATAATTAATAAAGATCAAACAAAGAAGAAAGAAAGAAAAAAAATATATATAAAATTAAATGAATAGTTATAAAGAAAATAATAGTAACAACCTTGAACACATTCATACCTATTTACAATATTTACAAACTGCCCCTGGGATCACCGAATCAAACCTCGAGATCCACTAGTGGATGTCGAGGCACAATGCTAGAAGATCCCAGCGCCTCTCATTCAGCTGCGTCACTGGTCTTGAGAGTCAGTGGAGGCTGAGCGAGGGCGCTAGAGCCACATACAAATTCTAAAATTAGAACTCATTATTTCCCTCAAAGGAAATAATAATAATCAAACACGAGCCTAGCACGAAGCCTCCACCATTTAGCCATTTCATCCATAATTATCTGCGAGGAGTAGCACTACATTAATAACATTATTATATATATATATATATATATATATATATATATATATATATATATATATACATGGATTATATACCATCAAATATAATACATTTATATTACTATTCTTTAAGAAAAATTAACAGATATCACCAATACTGATATTAAGCTGCAATTCAATACTCGTAGACTCCTTGTTTCCTCCCTGGTCTTTTCCCACTTTGACCACGGTTGTGTGGTGCACAGCGGACTTTCAGGTGAGCTCAAAGCAAAACTAAAGTGTATTATTAACTGTGAAAAACTATTTGTATTCGGGATCTCAAGAGACACGCAATATAAGCCAGTATTACGCCGAGTTAAGGTGGCTTTATCCCGTTACAGATGCCAGTATTTCCTAGCTTCCTTCCTCTACCAGGTTATCAGAACTCATCGTCCCAGCTACATCTTCCAATCCCTTCAATTTAAATCATCAATTCAGTCCCGTCCTACCACATCCTATAGATCCATTCTGACCTCTACCCTCCTCCTCCCCGCACTGCTGCCTTTGACAAGTCCTTTCTAGCCAAAGCAACCTCTCTTTGGAATTATATCCCTCCGTCCTCCATTCTTAGATCCATCACGCAAGAACTGCTCCCTCCTTCAAATCGCTCCTTTATAACAACCTTTTCCTTTCCTAGTCAAACAGTATCGCAAGACGCCCCACTGAAGTACAAGAAAAAGTCCTGCATAACTGATATTTTGCAGAAACATTCAAACTGGGTTAGACTTAAGATTAGAATTAAGAGGAGATTCAAAATCTGAGAAAACATCCAAATATCAGATTTTAATAGAGATGGAAAGTGGAAATTCGGAAACCTTGTAGGAAAGGAAGGAAATCCCATATATAGTTATGGTAAATGGAAAGATTGAACGTCGACATGTGGACCAGATGCGATCAATACACGTTCCTGAGGAGAGAAGTCTAGGACCGTCAACAGTATTAACAAATACAGAGCGAAGACTAGGATGGCCCACAGCATCAAGAAGGCCCTAATTCCAATCAAGACGATGCCCGGAAGAGGGTCAGCAGGGAAGGAGCTACCGGTTCAACCATCGCAGGATCCTTCATCCCCATGTTTTGTACCGACAAGAACGACGAGTGTCGGGAGGCAACCGAAATGACTGTCCTACCATTGACATTTGACTTTAGGTGGAGGTCGTGGAAGCCGAGCTAGGGCGCAATAGTCACAAACATGAGTGGAGGATTTGGACAGAGTCAGAACCCCAATTAAAATGTTTTAAAAACGTCACGCGGCCATCAATCGTCGAGGAGGGTTGTAGGGATGGGTGGGGCTGGATATGGATTGTGCTAGAGGGTTAGGATGATGAGTAAGGTTCTGATGAAATTTGAAAAATTTGGATGGTACCAGGTCTAAAACAAATGGTACATTAAGGTTGTGGTGTAGGTACAGTAGGTAACGTAATAGGGAGCATTAACTATTGTTCGTAGGACTTTGGATTGGAAGCGTTTGATGTTAGAATGTTTAGCTGTCCCCCACAGTTCAAGTCTATAGGTCCATATAGGTTTCAGTACTACCTTGTATATTAGTAATTTGTTGTCAACTGTAAGATGAGATTTTCTGTTTAATAGTCTGTATAGCTGGCCCAATCTGCGTTTGAGTTATTTTCTTTTAAGTCTTGTAAGTAGGTTCCACGTCAGTCTTTTGTCTAGTAAAAAGCCAAGATACCGGACTGTGTCTTCGACAAGGGAGAGGTGCATTTGGAAATTTAGCGATGCTGCAAAATGGCGGTGTTATCAGGAAATGTTGCCAGAAAGGTATCGGGATTGTTAGGGATACATAAATAGTATAGGCAGGTTTTTGTTTGTTTTATTTTAAATAATTTTATTACGTTTTTTGTTGAAATTTACATTTTAAATTAGAAATTTAACAAAACCTGAAAGCAGATTGAATAAAATGGAAACAACAACCAGTGACAGGTTTAATAAATAAAAAAACAGGATCCGATTTAATTAAAAATTTAAATTCAACTTGAATATTACAACTAACTCCAACCGAATGGAATTACTTTCCTCCGATATGGTTCGTTCCTATCTAGATTGCAAAAACAAATTCAAAACACTAACTTTTAATAAAGTTATTTAATCGGAAAGAGGAGAGATTGAATGGTCAATAATTTAGCATTTGTTTCTTCGAATGAAGCAGTTAAATACATATAGAGCTATATCGGTTCTGCAGGTGAATGTTAACTAATCAACTTTACATTCAATTAAAAAAGTTAATCGCACATGTTCACGGTACAGAACCTCTACTCACGATACAGAACCTCTACCCACGATACTAATTCTATGAAGTATCAAATCAGTTCAGTAATTATATAATTAGAGACCGGAATTCCATAATTTGCTCGCTCTATCTGCTTCAAACTCGGACAGCTATCCCGTTCATGTATGAGAGAACAATATATGACAATTATACTTTACGAAATTGTACGTTTTGCTCTTCTTGGGCTAAATTGCACGTATTTGATTTTCATTGCATTTTTTTAGTCAATTTTCTTTAAAAACATATTTATTTATATTTACAACTGTATTATATACATCAAGTAAATAATAAACTGACATAAAATACATGAAGAGACCATAGGCAGCACTCTAAAAATATTCTAAACTAGAAAGTCTCGGGGCCATCTTCTTTTCAGACGCCTCGGAGGATTATCAGGAATTGAAGACGATGATGGAATAGAAAGTGAGTTAGAGTGGGAATGGAGTTTTTCATGGAATGATTAACACCTGGTTCCGGCCAAATCAGCAACATATGGAACATTATGGTCTTTATAATTGAGTTTATTCGTGAGGAAGTAAGGATTTTATGAAGGATTTTGGATTGTAAGGATTGGAAGAAGAATTCGACGGTTTAGTAGAGCCCCATAACTCTACTCTGAAACGGGGGGCGGGGTGGTCGAGATGGTTACCGCGCGTTGCTTTAAACACGCGTTACCTAGCTACCAGATGACCAATAGTTTGAAAACCAAAAATTACGAGTTCAACTCTCGGAACCGGATGGGACTTTTATCTCGGCATATACCCCCCGCCTGGTCCGAGAAACCCCCGTATAGCCTTCAAAGCGAGGTAGAGGCGGACAAAAAAAAAACAAAAAAAAAAAAACGATATGGACTACTCCGTATCGTTCTTATGATGGTCATGTAAATAAGTATTTTGTAATTGATTGGGGTGTTAAAGCGTTTGCCCGATAAGTGTAGAAGTAGTCGAAAAGGTCGATCAGTGAATTAAAATGTAATGTCACAATTGAGACGTTGATTTCCAAAAGGTACTAAAGGACATATTTTACGAAATTGATATTTTTACATATTTATATTCTCCTCATTTAGTTTTGTCTAAATCCTAAATTTGCTTGTATCTCATGAACACTCATGTCCTTTAATAACGTGATTTAGAAATATCATTAATATCTTAAGATACTAATTACACTTTTAGTTTCATTTCAAATCATATCAGAACATTTCATTTCATAACTTTTATATGGTTTTATTAACATAGTAAAGAAATAATTCTAGATTTTAATGCGAAATTAATCAAATTAGCTGGTTTAATAATATAATAATGAGAGATTTTCGCGCTTCCTGTAAAATTCCCCAGAATGGATATAGTACCTTTTGGAAATCAACGCCTCAATTGATCAAACCAAAATTTCAGCAATAAAATACATAGATATCTATATAAACATTTCCAATGTTATTTTACGATTTTTATTTTCCAAGAGTTGTTTATTACTGCTCAAATTAGAGCTAATTAAATACAATATAAAGTTTGTTTGCTTATTCATTTGACGATGCTACATTGGGAGACCTAAACTTTACCTATCTAATTTTAATTAATATAGGGATCTTTAATGAGTAACTGACATCGCACTGGCTTTGGATCACCTGAAAGAACGCTTTAACTCTTTAATCCCTTCAAAAACATTTTCACCATCTTTCAGGTTTGAACTCGCGATCTTGGTCTTATAAGGCTATTATGCTAACCACTACAGTACAGGTGACTCCTCAATGTCACTATCATTCAGTTAACTTACCCGCTACGTGAATCGAAAAGTGGGGTAATAAATAGTTTCGCTTTCCCTCCGACGATGGTGTCCTCTGATCAAGAATATTTGACTGACTATAGAACATTATTAAATTGTTATGAAAACTTACATTCGTAGGAAAATATTTAACATATTATTGACCAAAATAAAACCAAAAATTAGTGATTTATAAACATAATACTTTTTAATACATATTGAATTAAAAAGCAATACACAATCCTTAAAAATACATATGCAGCAAAAGCTATCAAAAACTAAAATGGCAATCAACTCTATATGGAAGAATTTTCTAATAATCGTATATCTTATAAATCAAAACTTGAAGTATTTTGAATGCCGTTTTTAAATCATTTGTAGGATATGGGGCTCAGTTATGGGAAAGTAAAGAATATTTAGAAACTAAAAAACATAATCTATTATTTCATTAAAAAATTATTGAGCTTGCCACAGGCCATGCTCATAAAAACATTAAAAATACAAATTAGATATAATTGGTTGACAGTTGAGAATTAATAATAATAGACTTATAGAACCCGAAGGTTCGATGACGATATCACCAAATTTCCACTACACACACTCGTCCAACGTTCACCGTTCATGCCCAAGCCCCTGAGATCAGGCTTAACGGAATCCTCCCATCGACGCTTCGGCTTACCTTTCGGACGCCTACCAGTCGGATCAGCGAATACCAACTTTCCCGGAATCCGCTCTTCACCGAGCCCAACAACTTTACTCGCCCATTTGAGTCTCCGCGATGCTGTCAACTCATTTATATTCACAGGATACAAGTTCCGCAATTCCGCGTTGTGCAACCTTCTAAACTCCCCAGTGGCCTCATCTCTCTTCGGACCTAATATTTTACGCAGCACCTTATTTTCGAAAACCTTAAGCCGTTGTTCGTCCTTTAAACTAAGCGGCCACGTTTCTTGAGTTGAGAATAGCTAGAAAGAATTAGTCCGGGTGGAGGTCGATGAATGAAACAATCAGGGAGTTTCAACCATTTATTCTCTGCCAACGTTTCGACCCCCATTGTGGGTCATCATCAGGGCGTATTACAGGCAAATGGAAACTGTTTCATCTAATGAAGATAGAGGAAGGTACCTACTCACATACATTACAAACTAGCCACATCATGACAATATACAGAACATTTTGAACCAAAAAAATGGTTAATATTTATTTGTTTTTACAATCAACATCAAAGACATATTCTACCAGTGAGAATTAGATCTTAATACAAATAAATTAAAAAGAAAAATAAAGGGACATAATAAAGTTTCGTTGATACAATTGATACCTCGCCATTAAAGACTATACCTACTTAAGATGCTATTAATTTTTTAGCAAGCTACGTGTTAAAAATTAAAACTATGTTATTTAAAGTAATTAAGTATTATTGAGAAAATTTTCCTTTTTCAATTCAAATAATTCATTTCAATTTGGCATATGTAATAGGCTCCTTAAAAAAAAATAAAAATAAAAGCAAAACAAAAAAAAGATAAAACCTTGTTCATACAATACTTTCACATAATCGAAAGCTAAAATAAATTAAACCATAAAAAAAAAAAAATAAAATAAAATTTCGATGTTTTGGTGGAAACATTTAGTTTGGATTATGATAGGCGGATAAGAAATATATTGTATTTGTATATATTTGTACAAGATTATTTAAATAAATAAATATCTATTTATCTATATGGAAATAAGGACAGCCTTTAAGCCCATTATGTTTGAAATGTAACAAAACATCTCATTTTATATTAAGGTAATTTAAAATAATTTTCCCTAAACCCATGGAGGACCCATAATGTTTTTCCCCTACCTTGCCATTTCTGGCATACGGGGTGTAAATACTAGTTGGCAACCTCTCTCCTAGACTACTGGGGTTCGTGGAGTTTTGTTGAAAGGTTTTACGTAATTGAAACTGTTTTTTTCTTCTATCCTGATTGGCCCTAATACTAAACAATGACACCACTATCTTCAGTACTATATACATCGATATACATCCCAGACAACAATGATGGGCATTAGCCACGAGGTTACATCACCAGAAGTAACATGACAAGACAGAAGCACAATGACTAGGCAAAGAGGAGAAGACTACAATGAACCAGGTCAAAGACCTCTCAACATCTTCCACTCCGAGCTTAATGGAGGGTAGGTGTCGAGGCTACGTCAGCGGGTAGGGTGACCAATACATAGGGGTGAGCTGTGTGATGTAAGAAAGGGTGAGGTTACAAAGGCACGGCACGAGGGTTTCAGTAATGAATTGTCACAGCTTCAAATATATTTATTACTTTCACTTACCTATATATAAAATATTTAGTAAGGGAAAGTACTGCGATCGTGAACATTTTTATCAACGGAGATACAGGTTTTAGGGTTCCCTGACTCCAAATAACGATAAAAAGTCATATTAAACTGTATATTTCTTATTTTATATCTAAATTCATGAAAACAAATTTCACAGAGTATATAATCTGTTTAATCCGAAATTATTAAAGTTAGAATCTGAGAAACTAGGACAAACTGGCTGAGAGTGTTTCAATACCAACTGCTCCATCCAGGTTTAAACTTTAATGAGTCGAGCACTAAGTGGGGTTAACTTCATTTACCGCTTTACACTTCTCTCACCAGCTCAAAACTTTACTAATGTTTAAAGTTGAAATTTTTTATTAATTTATTTCTTTTTATTTATTAATTTATTGAAATTTACAACTGTATTCGTAAATACATCAAGTAAATTGGCTAATAATATAGATAATATACATGAAGAGAATATACCCATTGGAAGCACTCCACTAGGTAATCTACACTAGAAAGTCTCGAGGCCATCTTATTTTCAGACGCCTCGGAGGATTGTCAGGAATGGAAGAGGAAGCAAGGATTGAAACTAGGATTAGGTTATTGCGGGAGTGGAGTTTGTCATGGAAGGAATGATACCTCCATGAGTAGTGAAGTGGAAGGTTAGAGCTTCTGTCCAGTAAGTGTTGAAGTAAGCGAAAGCGTCGGGCAGTTTCTTGTCGTTTCAGTCTTGTGTGCGGATACAGTTGAAACTAAAAATAAAAAACCTGTTTTTCTTTCTTTGTTTAAAGGTGTTGAATTCTTAATAGTTGACCGTCAGTATATAATGGAGGATGAGTTGGCTCGTCTGGCGGTCAATGAATGATTGCAAAGAAAGTGAAAACTATTTATCGATAACTTGTAGCCCCTTCTTCGCACGTGTGCGATTTAACCTAAGCTGTCATTTATGTTTAAAAAATTTCTGTCTCACCGATTCAGAGTTCTTCGCATTGGCAGTTTTAGTTTATTGTAACGGTAAGTGCGATTGGCATGAAAATATGTTTATTTTATAACGTCTATTTATTATTATATCTAATCATCCGCAGAAATGAAAAACATAAATCAAAATTAGTTAAGTGTATATCTCATTTTACAGTTACACACAGATAACGGAAATTTAAATTGCCCATATCAAGGAAGTTTTATAGCTATTTAAGTAGTCAAAGACTACAGAAATAACAACATTTTCTGTTATGTTAGGTTTATTATTATTACTTTCACTTACCTATGTATATATAAAATGTATATAGTAAGGGAAAGTATTGCGATTGTGAAAATTTTCGAATTCCAGTTTTCAACGGAAATACACGTATTAGGGACCCCTGAGTCCAAATGACAAAAATCCTTATTTCTTATTACTTATTTCTACCGAGAAAAATATATTAAAAAGGGAAACAGAGAGGCGAAATAAAACCCACGCTTACTTGATAACATATGATTTATTATCACTTATACATTAAAAAGGTTACATAAATTCAGGTGTTGTTTACATTTACATCAAAGGTGTTTAAAGTTAATATTAACACTCTTCCCATCTTAACTCCCCCCTGCCAGTTTACAAACACTGTTTGTAAACTACCTAAATGGATACATGAATAAATTACATAACTAGACAAATAAACTAAACTAACTAAACAAGAAATAACCGACATAAAGCGGACTTAAATGTAACTTACTAACTAAACACAAGATAGAACAAAAATTGCAACTCCCTAAACTTGGGGAAGAAAGAAAGCATAACAAAAAAAAAAAAGGAAAGAAAGCAGTAACTTGATGTTAAAACAAATACAAAGCATTACAAAAACGATACTACCAAATAAAACAAAAAGCCAAGTCCCCACTAGACCCCAGGTCTGAAGCAGAGGATAACTACGATTGAGGAATTCTCAATATGAACTGTCCGCCGTTTACGGGGATCCGCCAAACACTGCACTGTCACCACGTTGTGTTCCCGAATCACAACCACCCTAAACGGACCCTCATACCGAACAACTTCCTTACCTCTGTTCGAACTGATCCGCCGATACACTATCGTACCAATGCGAATGTCCTCCATCCGATCACGAACACGAAGATTTTCTTTAGCAACGCGCCGACTCTTCTCCGCGACCAGCCTCCCGCGCACCTTCCCCCATAATTTGACAAGGGCCGCCCGGTTACTGACCAGCACGTCGGATAAGTTCCCCGCCGCCGCTGTGCCCCTGTAATCCCTGCGCCGATCCCGCAGGCCAAAGAGAATTTCAAACGGCGAGAATCCCGTCGCCGCATGAATTGAGTGGTTATACGCAGCCACCGCACGCGGCATAGCCACGTCCGGTTCTAGTCCCTGATCCACCTGCAAATGATCCCCTAGCGTACTATGCAGCCTCTCGATGCCCCCTCGACTCTTGGGGTGTCCCGGCGTATTGAGATGCCAATCGATATCGAGCGCCTTCATTGCCGCACGAACAGTACTATTGTCAAACTCCCGACCCCCGTCTGAAGAGATCCGCTCGGGCACGCCGTAGAACTGAAACCAGGTACGGAGGCCAGCTAAAATCGATTCCGATGACCGGTCCGACACGAGATAGGCCATGGCTACTTTATTAAAGAGGTCCATCATGGTGACCCACTTGTACCCCCGCCACGTAAAGGTATCAACCTGTAAGTCACACAGCGGCACATCAGACGTCGGCGTCATCTCCTGCACTCCCCGAGGTGGGTGGCGATCATACTTGGTAGCCCGACAAACCTCGCACGCACTCACAACCTCCGTGATAGTCCGCCTCATACCCCAACAAAAATACCGTCGCTTCAAAGCTTGTAGCGTTTCCGGTTCCCCGCGGTGGTTCGTTTTCCCTTGGTGGTACGCTAGCGTAACTTCCCGCTGTCGTTCCTCATCCGGTATCGTCTCGACCGACAGAGTGCACCGCACAAATATCCTATCGATTCCAATGAGCTCACGTTTCCAGAGCCGCTTAATCTTCTCCCATATCGTCGCGTTTCCCACGTATAGATAATGGGTCTTCCCCGGCTCGGACGCATCCTGAAGCGTCCTACAAATCTGATCATCCCTAACACCCGGTTGCGACCATACGGTGGTAATGCGCGATTTGCCGTACCGCTTCTGCTCCAACTTTAGCGGACCCGAGGTTCTGGTCTTCCACACGATTTGCCTAAGTTTGTCATTGATAATCTCCTCCCTCTCCTCCATGTCTGACGCGCGCCCGTCGGACGAGCTACCTTCTTCTACTGACCGATCGTCTCTGTCGGACTCTGAGGACCCGCGTCCCCCTTCACTCTCCGGCGTCCACTCACGCAAGAACTGCCGCACACCGCTCGACGGTTCTCCATCCTCCTCCTCTATGGCGGTAACTACCAGCGCCCGTGACAGCCAGTCAGCCACAACATTGTCCCGACCCGGTTTGTACACTACGTCGATATTGTACTGGCTGAGGAACTCCTTCCAACGGGTAACTCGTGCTGACGATTCCTTGAGGGTACCTACCCATTGCAGTGGCCGATGATCAGTATGCACCTTGAATCTCCTCCCGAACAAATACGGTCGAAAGTGTTCCACCGCCCAAACGATCCCCAACAACTCCCGCTCCAACGCACTGTATCTGCTCTCCGCGTCCGTGAGGCGCCTGCTTGCGTATGTCACGGGGCGTTCCCCTTCTGGTCCTTCCTGTGATAGAACAGCTCCCAGCGCGTACTCACTTGCGTCTGTGGTGACTGAAAACGGTCGTTCAAAGTCCGGAAACGCCAAGATGGGCTCTTCCTGTAATCGCGCCATACACCATCGGATGTTCTCCTCCATAACGGGCGTTACCACAACCGCTCGACCCTTCTTTAGCAGGTTATTAAGGGGCACGAGATATTTCGCCATGTCCGGCACGAACCGCCTATAATAGTTTAGCGTTCCCAGTAACCGCCTAATCCCTTTAATATCCCTCGGAATAGCCATGTTCCGTATAGCTGCCACCTTCTGCACGTCGGGTTTCACGCCATCTTTGGATATTGTGTGGCCTAAAAAATTAATTTCGGTTTGCCCCAACGACGACTTCTCCCCCGAGAGCTTGAGCCCGAACTGACGGATCCGATTAAAAACGCTGCGCAGGTGGGTTATATGATGTTCCTCGGATTTACTAAAAATCAAAAGGTCGTCCATATAAACTTGACATACCGCCTCGTCAATCCCCCGCAAAAATTCGTCCATCAAGCGTTGGAACGTAATAGGGGCGTTTTTCAGTCCGAAAGGCATCCGTGTAAATTCGTAGTGGCCCCGCTCAAATGAAAATGCTGTCTTGTGTTGGTCCCTCGAATGCATTTTAATTTGGTGATAGCCTGCCTTTAGATCCAATGTACTGAATACCGTGGCCCCGTTGAGGCGGTCCAGAATGTCTTCGAAACGAGGTATGGGGTATTTCTCGTCCACCGTATTCTCATTCAACTTCCTGAAATCGACTACAACCCTGTATTTTTCCGGCTTCCCGTCTCCCGTGCTCTTTTTCTTTACCGCCCAAAGGGGACTATTATAAGGGGACGTGCTATCCACTATTATTCCTTGTCGCTTAAGGTCATCCATCTCCTCCCGAATGTGCCGACGTAACGCTTGCGGGTACCGCCGTTCTTTAACGTACGTCACTCGCTCTTGTTTTAATGGGATTTCATGAGCCGTTTTTTCCCGTAAAGCCCAATAGACCCCCTTCCTGATAGAAAATATCGTTATATTGACGGTAAAGGATTTTTCTCCAGTCTTCCGCCTGGTTTATCGCGCCTATTTGAACTAGTCCATCCCTCTGAGCCGTTCTTCCCCTATAGGACTTTTTCCCTATCCTTATAGCCCACTGTCCGGCCTTGTTTCTTATTTTGGTTCCTAATTTCTCCAGTAGATCACACCCGATTATCCCTTCATATTCTCGCGGCATTTTTTTTCCAAACACGTGAACCACCAATTTTCCTCCCTCTATTCCCCTTCGACTTAATTCGATCTCAACTCCCCCTTCCACTATACACCTAGAGTAATTAACATACATTGACACTCACTCGGAATCGTCTTTTCTTTGAATAAAAACTCTATCATTTTCTGTGACATTATTGTGTTAGAGCTACCCATGTCCACTAAACACCATAATCCTCTCGCAACCCTTATTATAGGCAACCTACCGCACATCCCCCTGATGTTATTCACTACTGCGCGGTTGCCTCCCTGCCCGCACTCACCTCATTTATCATGTCTTCTGCTCCCAGCTGATCCTCGTCGCCCTTCGCTCCTCCTCGTGCTCTTTGCTTCTTCTTCTCTGCTGCCTCCTGGTTCGCTCCTATCCTCCTCCGTCTCTGATGACTCCGACGAACGCACTGACTCAGATGTGGATCTGCCCCTTCTCCACACCCTTTGCGCGTTCACCTCCATAGGCTCTCCTCTGCTTATGTTCCTGCTCCTACTCATATAAGGACACTGCCGGGCAATGTGCCCTTCAGTCCCGCACTCGAAGCATCGCGTGCGAGGGCATCTTGCAACCAAATGGCCCACTTTCCCGCACCCGTGACACTTTCTGTCTTCCTTCCGAAAAATCCTTTTCTCTGTCCCTTGCCTCCTCTCTCTAGCAACAAATTTTTCTCGACCATCGGGCTCAGGTGCCTTTTTCTTCCAAGTTTCTGGTCTATTTCGATTCCTGCCGACCTCTGTCCTCCTGTAAGGCACTCTCGTCCATTCTATAGCCGCTTCCCCGCTCCTGGACTCCTCGTCTCTGGCGCTCGCATCCACCATCTCTTGAGCGCATTCGACGAACGTCTTGTCTCTGGGAAGACCCTCTTTCTTTCCCGTTTCCCTCGCAAGTTGCACTCTCAGGATAGTAGATAAGAAAGCCATTTTGTCTTCTACTACCTCCGCAGAAAGTGTTTCCCGCAATTTCTCTGTGATGCGGTTGTAACGGGCTAATAGTAATCCAGCGTACTGTCCATTTGACTGGTATGGACGTTTCGTTTCCCGAAACATCTGGAAGATGTCTTCTTCCGGGGCCCATCGGCCTTCTCCGAATGCTTTCTTAAGCCTATCTTTGATAATGCCCCACGCCGTGTCCTCATCAGCCTGTATTAAGTTTAAGATCTGTCTACGGACCCGGCATACTAATGCCGCTCTAAGTGATACAGCGTCTTGAGAATTCATCAAACTCTCAGATAATTTCGCCTCAATAGTTGCCATAATTCTGTCGCCTCCCTTCAAGAAATGATTGAGGTCGCCGACCTCTCCGTCAAAGCGTTCCAGCTCGGAAATGGCTTTTCTGACATCTTGCGCTGTCGCCGTCCAAACCTTGACCCACTCTAGAGTGGTTGTGTGGTTCCCGATGGGAACTTGTGCTCCCGCTAGCGACTGAGCCGGTAGTGGTTGTATCTCCTGAGTTGAAGACTGAGGTAATGTTCTATCTTCCGTAAGGACTGGTGGTATCGAAATATTTTCTGTCATTTTTAAAGAGAGAAATGGAAAAAACAAAGGGAAAGGTTATAATGAGAAAAAAAAAAAACTTACGTAGAGTAAAACAGACGATAAAACAGTTTCTTCTCACTCGAAAACGATCAAAATAACGTTCCCGGGTTTCGGCACCACTTATTTCTACCGAGAAAAATATATTAAAAAGGGAAACAGAGAGGCGAAATAAAACCCACGCTTACTTGATAACATATGATTTATTATCACTTATACATTAAAAAGGTTACATAAATTCAGGTGTTGTTTACATTTACATCAAAGGTGATTAAAGTTAATATTAACACTCTTCCCATCTTAACTTATATATATATATATATATATATATATATATATATATATATATATAAACAATAAAATAATAATAAATAAAAAAACAAAACAAATCAAAACAACAACCTATAATTGAGATAAATAAAAAGTTGGCAAATAAAAAAAAAAATCAAACAAACAATCATGACTATATAGAATATATACAACTGCTAAAGAGACCCTAGACTGCGCCTTTCTCACTACTTGTGGAGGAAAAAGCGGAATCCAAGAAATCCCAGCGCCTCTATCTCAGCCGCATCACTGGTATAAGCCGGTGGAGGCTGAGTTAGGGCGCTGTAGCCACAAACGAAATTTCATATTAGAGACAATTATACGCCAGAGATGTTTCAGCAACTACTTTCTCATATACCATGCATTTTGGACTTTAATTTGATGTAGGTTTCATTCTTATAGAAATAGTCTGACAGGGCTTAAATGCCAATATTTTAAATTTTCTTCCTCTAAAGTACCTTAAATTTTTCTTTATTTAAAAGTTGAGCAAATTTGATAAACAACTAGAGGAGAAAATTGCATTAATGTAATGTCTGTATTTTCAAACATTAGAATAGTAATATACATGTATAATACACCGTTGGAAAGCTAAAGATTTAAGACAAAATATTATCTTAAATACGGAATTAAAACTAAATGTTAACGGAGAGTGACGAAAAGCCGATAAAACTAACTGTTTGTCGTAGATAAAAATATAACTAACAGATTATTTAAAAAAACACATGTTTCTATCAAATCTTTATGCAAGTAATTGTTTAATCTTTTTCCATCTCTAAGTGTAATTAAAAATTCTTAAATTAATATTAACAACGGAGGTAAATGAAAGTCGCGTGTTGAGCACACTAGATTTTTGTTCTACCTCAGCGAATCTCCTTCATAATAAATTTTACTTAGCAAATTTTCACCGCACGGCGAAGACACGGAAACTACACAACTAAGTAAAAGTACACAAATAAAAACCGGTAAGAGAACGGGCTTGAAATAAATACGGATGGGAAGAAATATATGATTAATATCGGACAAGTGGCAATATTTTGGTGATATTGATATATCAGGACATTCGTTAGAACAGGTAGAGAAATTCAAGTATCTAGGTTCAAGATAGAATTTGTACGAGCTCCCCTCAGTGCGGGAGGGGAAGTTTAACTCTGACAGTAATCCCCGGCCCTCACACCCTGGTCCAAGAAAATACCCGTAAAACCTACAAAGGCGAAGTATGCGTAAACAAAAAGGTTTTACACCTCATAGATAACAAACAATCTAATATATTCACAGTTTGTTCAAGTCTATTTCTCGATTTTAACTTTTCCTACCCATCCATATTTTCCTTATCTACTGCATCCCAAACCCTTCAGTCCCACATCACAGCCATTGAAGAATTGTGTCAAAATTGGAGGATTAAAATAAATCCCAACAAATCCCACCAAATCATCTTCACCCTTCGTCGCAAACCGATGACTTCCTGCCCCCAGAGCAAATCCGATACCTAGGTCTCCACTTTGACAAGAGCCTTACTTGGAATCCTCACACAAGACTGAAACGACAAGAAACTGCTCGAAGATATCGATTACTACAACACTTACTAGACAAATGTTCAAAACTTCCAGTATATTACAAAAGACTCATTTACATCACTATTATCAGACCTATTTGGACATATGGAATCAAGCTTTGGGGCTCTACTAAACCATCTAATTCCTCCTTCATCCAATCCTTACAATACAAAATCCTGAATGCTCCTTATTTTGTCACAAATCAACTCCTCCATAATGACCTAAACATCCCATTTGTTGCTGACATAGCCCGTGATAGATATTCCTCTTTTCATTCTAAACTCCATGCTCACACACAAACCCACCTGTCCGTAATCTATTTTCCTTATATATCACTGATAACCCTCCGAGGCGACTGAAAAGAAGGTGGCCTCGGGACCTACTGCCTTAAAATAGTGAAGTGCAACCACTAGATAGTTCTTCCTCAACACATTTGCATGACTTTTTATTTTAATTCTGCATATTTACTTATTGTGTTCTTATATACAGCTGTAAATTACTATAAATAAAAAAAATAAAAAATTATTAGTTAAACCGTTTACTAAAATGCCATGTTTTGATGACCTCATTCTTTGTTTACGACATCTGTCAGTGAAGCCTTAGTCCTCAAAAGCAATTATAGATAAGATAAGGCGAACGTAAGCTGCAGTCTTTCAGTTAAGCCCTTGTTGTAACAATCCTGCTTAAATAGATAGATTTAAAAAAAAAATATTGCACCAGAACCGAAGAATGGTGTTGGGTTCAGTACACCATATCGATTCGTACTGTTTATAGTTCAGGTCGTGCGAGTTAATTAGGTCTAGTTCACTCTCAGGCGCCAGGTTTTTCCCCAATTCTAGAGGTGCCACACTAGAGGATGGATATGTCTAGGGAAGGTCTTTCTCTATGGCTTTGGATCTTTCTACCGCTTAATTAACAGAATAAAAAATTATCTTGTTACAACGAGGTTAGAAACAGGGACTCAAAAATCTAGTCTATTTCTAACCACTAGTCCAAATAGCTCAGTAGAAATATTTATTTTACGAAAATCAGCATTTTCTCTGCAGAAATCCTGACTACTTCAGTTATGAGTTTTTATACAATTACATGGTAAAGTGTTTCTTTTCTTTCGTTTTGGTTTAATCATTTCAATAATGAACTTTTTTAATCAACTAGGGGTGGGCATAATCGAATGACGATTATCGGATCATTCGATTATTTCAATCATTCGAATTAATCGATTATCGGATAAATCGGTTCGGAGAAACGATCATTCGAACTGTATTGTATAACGATAATTTTTTTTTTTTTGCTCATCAAATAAATCATATGCATATTTGCACCTAGGATCAACCAGGTCAGCCATCATAGACACGGTAATTGTGGCATATCGTCTTTCAGAATGCATACTACTCATTCGATTATGAAATCATTCGATTATTTAAATCATTGAAGTCCGATCATCCGATTATGACGATCATTCGATTATGCCCACCCCTATAATCAACCGAAAAAAAAAAAATTATCCGTCCTCAAAATTTATTAATATTTTTTTAAACAAAAAGCCACGAATAATTAAAGAGAAGAAGAAAACAGAAAATTTACCCTTAGTTATTTTTGAAAGTTGAGAAAACTATGTACAATGTTTTAGAATCAGTAAAGCGCGGTGAATAAAAAAAAATAAATTAATTAAAAAAAATTGAAATCTTGGCATATATACTCCATTTACTTTTGAAGATAGAGGAAAAATTTGTTTGTGTTTTTTTAACAAAAACTGGCGAAATATTAGAAAAAATCTAAGAAAATAATTGATGTTTTACCTACAAAAAAGAATATTTTTGAAGAGAAACATACGTATAGAATTTTATAATCACTTAAGCACGAAAAAAACAAAAAAAAAAAACACTTAAGCAGTTGGTCTATATCGCTACAAATGAAAAAAGAAGCATTGTAATTGGTTCATAACTAGCATAGGTATAACTTTCCGAAATTAGCAGCGGTGATATTCCGTTTTTCTTTTAATTATTTATTGCTTTTCATATTAGTTAATTGCCTATCAACAGCAATATACACACTTATATCCAAATATAATTGCTTGGAAATAATAAAAAATTGTGTAATAATTTGCTATTTTGTTTAATTTAATAGAAGTTATAGCTTATCAAATTTCGAAAGCTGTCAAAATTCAAAAATTTGGTAGTTTTACAAAAAAAATTATTACGTTTTAGAGTTGATATAATTTAACAGACCAGTAATTAATAATGTCCAATAACAATCTGAAAAGCTGACTCTTTATTAATTAGGCTAAAAATAAATAATGATAATTAATTAATTAATAAAGCAAATATTCAGGCTACATGTAAGTTATTGATTCTAAATAATTTAGGCCAGACTCTGAGTTTGATTACAGACCTTTGCTCGTCTATATTACACCGAGAAGAGACAATTTTTTTTTCAAGATTCATAAATATAATAAGTAAAAGTCATGAATTATAATAAAAGGCGTAAAAGGCTTGTGAAGAAACTACTCAGCGGTAATACTTCGATGTTTATTTAAGTAAGTAGATCCCGAGGACATCTTCTTTTCAATCGCTTCGGAGGGTTGTCAGGAATATGTGAGGTTGATAGGTTGCGGACAAGAGGGTTTATAAGGGTTGGGAGTTTGGAATTAAAAGTGGTATATCTGGTACGAGAAAGGTCTGCCACAAATGGGATATTAAGGTCGTTATGGATGATTTTATTTATGACGAAATAAGGCGAAGGATTTTGGATTGTAAGGATTGGATGCGGGATTAATTAGATGGCTTCGTAGAGCCCCAAAGCTCGATTCTAGTAAATGTTGTAGTAGTCGGTATCTACGGGCAGTTTCTTGTCGTTTTAGTCTCGTGTGAGGGTTCCATGTAAGACTTTTGTCAAGATGGTGTCCTAGGTAAAAGATAATTTGAATTTTATGTGAGCCTTCGAGATTCAAAGTAACTTTACCCTGGGAGAATTTAAAAGAAAAAAAAATTAACAAATCACTAAAAACACTGAATTTATTTAAAAATCCGAGCAAAATTTCTCTTCTTTTATAGTATTACAAACCAAAACATAACTTTAAGATATATTACATTTGTCCAAAAGTTTATAACGTATTGCTCCACGCAGAAGATATCTCCCAAGCAGCATTTCCAAAAAGAGTACTTTCGGAACAAGCACATTGAGGTACTCCAAGTGTACTAAAGTAGGCCAAGTAACAAGGAGAACTAGACATATATATTTATATAGGGCCAACACCTGGCTATGAACATCTCGCACGTTTCCACAGTGTTATAGTGCTATGTTTTTGACCGCCTGCTTTTCTAACACAGAGGTACCTTAAAAAACTAGCTTACTTGATATATTTAATCCATATATAAACTATATTAAATGATACCATTGGATCTCCTTTCCAAAGGTATCCTGTTTACCAAACCAATAGGTGGCATACAGTGTATGATTAAAGTAAACAAGATTCAATTAATACAATATTATAATTATTAACTTACACATATCCATTATATTATTACATTGCTTAGAACTTTGATTGAGAATACTGAAGCGGGACATTTTCACTACTACCTTTGCCATACAATATTACATACAAACAGAAATAACTTTTTGATGGATGTTGGAAAATAATAAAATAAATAAAGTTCGAAATAAAAAGTTATTTTAATTAAATGAAAAAAACGATTTTAAAACAATTAAAATGATGGAAAATAAGAAATAAAAAGTAAGCTTCTGCTGGGTAATCAAATAAAATTAAAAAGAATGTTTTTTTTAGTCCACACACACGAGATCGTTAGCAATTTTACCACAAAACAGCACAGTACACACGATGCACACAATGCAGGTAATTGGTTGGTTACCTCAGTGTTGCAGATAAAAAATTAATATTAATAATTAAATTACTTTCCGCCTAGCGACACTGAGGGACCTGAGAAACCATCGTGCAACTTCCGTGTTGTGATTGACAGTGCAACCGTTACAACTTTAAATCACTAAGTCGGCTGGCAAAGGTTTTTTTTTTTTTATAACTTTTATTTATTTAGAAATAATACAATCTGCCACAATCTTGGGCAATAAGTATTAGTGATATTAGAGTTCATTCATTCCTTATGTACACAAAATAAAGAAATAAAAATAAATGAATACAAAATAAATAGAAATAAATAAAATATAAAGAAGAATAAATAACCGTAAATAAAGATAAAAAGAAAATAAAAGAAATAAATAATAATAATCTTGGTCACATTCATACATATATATACAATATTTACATACTGCCCCTGGGAACTCCGAATTAAACCCCGACGCCCACAAGTGGGTGTTGGGGCCCAAGGCTAGGAGATCCCAGCGCCTCTCAGTCAGTCGCGTCACCGGTCTAATAAGCCAGTGGAGACTGAGAGAGGGCGCTAGAGCCACAGACTCTCAGGCGTGAGTGGAGAAGCTGGCCATTGCCAACACTCAGCATTGCTTAGTTATAAGAGATCTCTAGGCCACTGCCGTTTCAACCTACGAGGAGGGTTATAGGGATGGCTGGAGCTAGATAGGGATTGGGATAAAGGATTAGGAAGGTGAGTTAGCCTCTGGTGGAAGTTTAGGAATTTAGATGGGATTAAATCGAGGACAAATGGGATATTCAGATCATTGTGTAAGGTCTTGTTTGTAACATAATAGGGAGCATTGACTATTGTTCTAAGGACTTTGGACTGAAAGGATTGGATACGCCTGATGTTCGAAAATTTAGTTGTCCCCCACAGTTCGAGTCCGTAGGTCCATATCGGTTTTAGAATCGTCTTGTAAATTAATAGTTTATTAGCAACAGAAAGTTTTGATGTTCTGTTTAGTAGTCTATATAGTTGGCCGTATCGTCTGTTGAGTTCTTGTCGTTTAAGTCGAGTGTGTGGGTTCCACGTTAGTCTGGCTGGCAAAGGTGGAATCAGTTCTTGGCTCTTAGATCTCCAGCTGCTCTCTCTGACCCCAGACGGACATCTTTTCTTCTTGCGGATGGACCTCCGCTGTTCTCTTGCTGGGCTTCCACTCCCGTGGCTGGAATAAGGCTGCCTCTTCTTGAGGATAGAACTTGACTTACTCTTTCGAATCTTCCTTCCCATCGTCGTCACCTCGGGCGGGGCTGATCTGGGAAGTGTCCCAAGCCGGGGGTCCTTTGTCCTAAGGTCTAGAAACTTTCCCGAGTTATCGCTGGGGGCCCCATGGGTTTAGGTAAACGTCTTTTGATCTTTTGCCAACAAAGGCTTATTAACTTGTATTTAATTAGAATACAATAATAGTTATCTAATAAAAATTTCCATCTCTCAGTATCCTTAATACATTACAATAGAATGAGACTGACTAATATATAGTAATATTTAATAATTATTTCCTTTATCTCCTAAAATATTTATACCTAAGGCTTCTACCGATAGCCTGTACCAGCTACCTGACTTAGCCAGTGCCCGTAAATGAAACCTCAACTGTACTAAGGACACAATACCCAACACATAAAACACTATCTTTGATCGGCCTCTGCCGCCTTCCTCCATCCGCCCAGCAACTCCTTGCTATATCTATCCTCGGACCATCAGAACTAATCACTCTTGTTACATAGCTAGAATCAAACTCATAAGAGGAGAGCCGGTATGTGCACAGGTAGTCACCTAAACTCCTCAGCGCAATTACATTACATTCAGAAGATGTATTTTCTTCTAATAATCTAATAACCAAATATCTTCACTTTGTGTGATTCATTAACTCACGAAAGAAGATATTTTTCACAAACTATTGTGACTCATTTGTCTTCAGACCCATTCGATGCATATTTAACGAGTATTTTTTTACTTTCACTTACTATATATAGTAAGAAAAAGTATTTCGATCGTGAAAATTTTCAAATTCCAGTTTTCAACGGAAATACACATTTTAGGGTCCCCTGAGTTTAAATAACCAAGTCCCGCAAAAAGGTCTGTGTCTGTGTGGCAACTCCCGGGCTGAAACTGTAAGTTCTATGAAAATGAAATTTCATATTTCAGACAAATATACGCCCGAGGCGTTACAAAACCTTTTTTATCAAAATGAGCATACCAGAAGAGCCACTTTGTACCATGCATTTTGCACCATTTTTCGATTTTCTTGAAAACGGTTCCGACGATTTTGATTAAACTCGCTATATCGATGAAAAAATTAATGGGCTTTAATATTATGTAGGTTCCATTCTGATTAAAATGGTCTGACAGGGCTTAAATGCCGATATTTTAAATTTTCTTTCTCTAAAGTGCCTTTAATTTTGTTGATTCTATAAAAATAACTATATTATCTTGTTACCACTGATGAAAAACAGGTAAATATGCAACTTGAGCAAATTTAAAAAGCATTTAAAGAAGAAAACTGAAAAAAAAATTTTTTAATGCAATTTATTGTTTTTGAACATAAGAACAGTAATATACATGAATGAATTGGAAAGCTAAAGATTTTAGAAAAAATATTATCTTATACTCAAGCTTTTAAAAGTTAATAGAGAGTGATAAAAAGAAGATAAAACTAACTGATTATTTTAGATAATAATATAAAATTGTAGATTTTTTAATAAAAACACATGTTTCTATATAAATTCAATTTAATTAATTCTCTAATAGTTTCACGTATTTTTATCTCTAACTGTATTTGAAAATTCTTTCATTGATTTTAAAAATTGAGGTAAGTGAAAGTTGTGTGTTGCCCGCACCAGATTTTTTTATCCTGAGTGCGGTAGGATAAGGAAGTGAGTCAACAACTGTAGAAATATGATATTCGAATCTATTATTTCATCCTGATTCAAATATATCTAGTCGCAGATTGATACATCAATTCCTTGTTATTTGTATGTTTATTCATTTAGGATCACACGCATGTTTATTTCCTAATCCTACTAATATGGAATGGGAGTTCTGAATTTTCCTTAGGCAGGTTTTATTAGGATGGAGGTCTTTAACGAGCACCTGACATCGCATAGGCTCTGGTCTACTATTTTACGTCTGCTCTGAAGAAAGACAAAACGAAGGATTTAAGTAAAAAAAAAAAAAAAAAATCATAGGGCCAAGATTGGACCTGCAACTTAGGTGATAGAAGGCTGTTTTGCTAGCTATTACACCACAAAGGGTTACTTACGTCGAATCATTCTCTAGTTATCGATTTAACGACTATTTGACTCCACTGTACCCCGCTCCTATTAGTAATAAGCATTAAATATGATTCCTGTTATCTGAGTAATAAATTAAAAATTTAAAAAAAAAACTAGTAAAAATACTGATAACGAATTTAGCCAGACTGGCAAGATATACAATCTACATAATTTCACTTTAATACTAGACCTATTAGGAGATTAGGAATGAAACCAAAACAAGATATTGTAAATAAAAACAAGAAAGTCATCCTCTGAGATAAAGAGTAAACAGTACTCATCCATCTCATTCAAGGATAATCAGCACAGAAAAACAAAACCATAAGATAAATCCATTGATTGATAACACTAGTCACATTAAGATCCTAATAAAGATAGCACAATAAAAAAAAAAGTTTATTCAACTGTATATGAATGGAATTTTTAAAATTCTATTTGTCGATTATCTTCTTTTCAGACGGATGATTATCAGAAATTGCAGATGAAGAAAGGATTGAAATTAGTGGGTTAGGGTGGGAATGGAGTTGGTCATGGAAGGAGAGGTATCTGGTTCGGGGCAAATCAGCAACAGTGGTCCCCCCCAAATTGCAGATGAAGAAAGGATTGAAATTAGTGGGTTAGGGTGGGAATGGAGTTGGTCATGGAAGGAGAGGTATCTGGTTCGGGGCAAATCAGCAACAGTGGTCCCCCCCAAATTGCAGATGAAGAAAGGATTGAAATTAGTGGGTTAGGGTGGGAATGGAGTTGGTCATGGAAGGAGAGGTATCTGGTTCGGGGCAAATCAGCAACAGTGGTCCCCCCCAAATTGCAGATGAAGAAAGGATTGAAATTAGTGGGTTAGGGTGGGAATGGAGTTGGTCATGGAAGGAGAGGTATCTGGTTCGGGGCAAATCAGCAACAGTGGTCCCCCCCAAATTGCAGATGAAGAAAGGATTGAAATTAGTGGGTTAGGGTGGGAATGGAGTTGGTCATGGAAGGAGAGGTATCTGGTTCGGGGCAAATCAGCAACAGTGGTCCCCCCCAAATTGCAGATGAAGAAAGGATTGAAATTAGTGGGTTAGGGTGGGAATGGAGTTGGTCATGGAAGGAGAGGTATCTGGTTCGGGGCAAATCAGCAACAGTGGTCCCCCCCAAATTGCAGATGAAGAAAGGATTGAAATTAGTGGGTTAGGGTGGGAATGGAGTTGGTCATGGAAGGAGAGGTATCTGGTTCGGGGCAAATCAGCAACAGTGGTCCCCCCCAAATTGCAGATGAAGAAAGGATTGAAATTAGTGGGTTAGGGTGGGAATGGAGTTGGTCATGGAAGGAGAGGTATCTGGTTCGGGGCAAATCAGCAACAGTGGTCCCCCCCAAATTGCAGATGAAGAAAGGATTGAAATTAGTGGGTTAGGGTGGGAATGGAGTTGGTCATGGAAGGAGAGGTATCTGGTTCGGGGCAAATCAGCAACAGTGGTCCCCAAAAAAAAATTTTGCGGACCCCTTTATACAATAATTATACATTTAGATTTTGCCAGTGCTGTATTATCAGCAAAGGTATAGATGGTGGTGCCAGGGTGCTCAGGAATATCAGAAGTGTGAACAGAGTAGAGAAGAGGACTCAGTACGCTACCTTGTGGCAAGCCAGCGTATTGAGGTGAGGAAAATAGGGAGATAACTTTTTTAAATTCATTTTTTCTTTCCCATAATTTTACTGTTTTTTGACTAAAAAAAAAAAAAAATGCGTACCGAAAAATCAATATAGTAGTAGTAAAATCAATATTTCGGAACATTTAATACAAAAATATTTTTGATAACCGAAATGCCAATTTTGTATAAAATATAAAGATTAATAGACCACAAATATGTTTACCTACAGTAAACGCATACTTCATAAAACCGTTTTTTTTTTGTTTGTTTTTTTAAATGATTACTGGTAACTAAGACATTTAAAAACTACTGCTCGTCTCCCCATTACAGGAAATTATAAACATATAATTATACCATCAATGTAATGAGTGAACTAATTTATTTATTTATTTATGTCGCCTCTACCCTAGTGGGTCATTGGCGTTCACATTTACATTAGAGTGAACTAATTGTATTTCATTTTTCTCTATAATCACATACCCAACAGTAAGCACTAACTAATTATATTAATGAACAATGAAAGTAAGATTGATGAAAATGAACGATAGTGACAGGGTATATTTTCCTTCGTTCCAACCTTTGGACTGGAACGACAAAATGAACTATGGTTTAAGTAGATTAAAGATAACCTTTATTATTTTTATTCACACACTTTTAGCGTTTGTTTAATGTAAGTGTTGACTTGAAAATTGGTTTCCTTTTTTAAAAACTGACATAACAAAGGTAGGATAGTGTTGTTGTTAAAAACTTATCAGTGACGCATTAAGGAATTATTATTAGTACTGCAGCTAAGTGGGGTTTCAAGTTCATTGCTACCTCGGACAATGTACTCGCTATTTCCATCTTAGTTTGCAAAAATATCTATTAATAATAAAACTGACCTTGCACAGCCGTTATAAGTCGGGCCAAAATTACATTTGGCAAAGAGCGGTTGTTTTTATAAAGCTGAATCAAGAAGGGCCGGTATAAATTTATCATAACCTCAATACGACAATTCTATGTAAGGCGTTTCGTAATTTCACCACACTATTTTAGGTATGTGTTCACTAAGTTCATATTAACATATATTTCAAACTCCTTTGTAAAACAGATATCAAAGGTTAAAGATTTATTATTTACTTACTACATTAAGACTGACTGTACAAAGTTTAACGTGTTGAATACTAAATAACAGGTTTTAATCACCTGATAAACAAACGAACGATAAGCAATGAAAGTAGTTGCTCATCTGTCATTGCTCATTTGTATGCCTAGTTTTAGTGTGAGTGAATACTGTGACACCTTGATGACGAGTGACAATTTATGATTATCATGCGATGTCTCTCATAAATTTATTCACTTTTGCAGTACAGATATCCTTTTAACTTATGGCGAGGAACATACAATTGAATCAGTGCTGATGCTGTTGCAAGATAATAAATAATAATACTACAAGACCATACCGAGCCCGAAGGTTGGATGCGGATACCAGCAAATTCCGCCTGCACAGACTCCTCCAATGATCACCGTTCGACTTCTTCTATAAACAAAATTAAAAATCGGAATTTGCAAAAATATTATTAAACACCGTCGCAAATTTTGAAGAATGAAAAAACGCTTCGAGGTTTTTGAGAATAAGGTCCTTCGTAATATTTTTGGCCATAAGAGGGATGAGGCCATTGGAGTATTAATAAGGCTACACGGAATTACAGGGTTTAATCTCCTCTAGCATAAAAATAGTAGCGTCGCGGCGGCTCAAATGGAAGTCAGCTGAACTGAGAAGTCGGCGTCCAAGTGGTAGGTCGAAGAGTAGATGGGAGGATTGCGTTAAACCGGAATCTCGCGGATTTGGGCTTAGACGTTTATGCTACAGGCGTTTCGAGGACTGAAGCGGCACCGAAATATTCTCTGATTATATAGTACACGCTACCGCTTCAGTCCTCGAAACTCCTGCAGTATAAACACTGTTATAGTCTTTGGATTTTTTTATTGATTTTTTTTTTTCTCGGCCCCTGTAGACTCATTTAGCCTGTATGAATTAGATAAATTTAGAGAAAAAAGATTTGATATCTTTCTCTCATGATGTATCTCATACATCTGTATATCATACATGTATATCTGTGGCGGCGGAAAATGCGTGTTATTATTCAGTTGCTAAATTACTTAGCACGCGGCTTCTGTCTAAAAAGTTAAAGGTTAGAATATATAAAACTATTTTTCTTCCGACGGTTCTTTACGGATGTGAAACATGGCCACTTACATTGAAGGATGAACAACGGCTTAATGTTTTCGAAAATAAGGTACTGCGTAAAATATTTGGTCCGAAGTAAGATGAGGCCACTGGGGAGTTTAGAAGGTTGCACAACGCGGAATCACGGAACTTGTATCCTGTGAATATAATTAAGTTGATAGGATCGCGGAGACTCAAATGGGCGATTAAAGTTGTTGGGCTCGATGAGGAACGGATTCCGAGAAAGTTGGTACTCGTAGGCGTCGGAAAGGTAGGCCGAAGCGTCGATGGGAGGAAGGCTGATTTCGGGGGCTTGGGCTTGAACGGTGATCAATGCACGAGTCTGTGTAGACAGTATTTAGTGGTATCGGCATCGAACCTTCGGATTCAGTAGGCCTGTTATTATTATTATTATATTTGTGTATCATCATGTGTATATATCTGCGGGCAAGTGGAGTTAAAAAGTATCTACTCCAAGATTGAGGGAAAAAATATGGCGGGTTAGCTTGATCTCGGCCATAACAACACCGTGCAAAAGAGTTGGCTAACAAATTGTACTGATTCTTACTAAGTAGTGAATCCAGTGTCTTGGAGGTGGGTTATAATAGTGAAGTTTATTTTATTATCTATAACCAATAAGTATTTTCATGGCTTCACTCAGAATTGACTTCTCCTCAAAAATTATCTTAATTTCATCATGTATCACTCCGAAGCGGTCTCATGTGACCCATTTATACGGCGAGTTAAAGTGGCTCCTCCCTCCAATTCGTCGACAATATTTCCTAGGATCATTCCTTTACCAAACCATTAACACCAAGCTCCCTCCTTATATCCACAGTCTTCTACAATTTAAATCGTCAATCCACTCCCTCGAAACAAGGTCTCGCCTTTCTGACCTTTACATTCCTACCCATAGAACAACAACTTTTGATCATTCCTTTCTTGTCCGCTCTGCAAATCTCTGGAATTCCCTACCTGCTCATATCCGCCATGCTTCATCTCTATCACCATTCAAGTCCCACCTGTTCCAATATCTCCTGTATTCCCAAACAGACGCTCAACAGCAACGACGTTTTATATCAAACATCAGCTTTGGAATGTGAAAAGGAAATATTATTTATTAATCTTTTTTAATTTAGTTTTGTTCAGCAAAAGTATGCATCTGAAGAAGTTTATTTATTTTATTCTTTTATTTTATTGTATAGATATATTTCTTTTTTCTTTTATTACTTTTTACACCACTATCAATAAGAATTAATCATGATCATTTGGTCTTTTGGCCAGATACACTGTATACCTTAACTGTACATATTTGTTGTTCTTAAGGGACTACGTCCCAGAATAAAGATTATTATTTAAATTTCATCATAGCTAATAAAGTATCCGTGAATTCTGCAGGAAAGAGAAGAATTATAATTTACCACGCTTGCAAAACCACACACTTCAAGAAAATAATTTGTAAAATCTAATATCCACTTTTTTTTTATATAGCTTTAATCCCATTTCACCTATCTTTAGGATGGAAAAGTAAATCGATATTTAATAGGCCTGGTTCTTTGCTCATATCCACCGCCGTGCTGGCCTAACGACTTCCTTTCACCTGCACCAGCTGTGCTCACACAGTCCACTTGTGGCACTAAGTTCGCACTTACAGTTCTAAAAATTCCCAAAAGGATTAACAAATCTTAAGATCCGACACCAGCCAACTTAGCCCACACACTCTCCTGTTGACTCTTACCTCAGTTATTTTGTCTCCGCTGCTCATCATTGCTCTTAATACATTACTTTTGTAGAGGTGTTACTTGTCCTTTAGGATGAAAAAAATAAAAACTAGGAACTGCAAAAAATATACAACAAATTTATGAGCTAAATGCTTGATATACAAATAAATAATTAATTTAATTGATAAGGGAATATACTTATATAATTCACATTAAGGGTCGCGCCCTAGTGGATAAAGCATTAGTCTATTGTTCTCTGGATTTCCAGGTTCGAATCGCAGCTGAGGTAGAATTATTTATTCAGGGTCGCCCCTGGGGTAAGGAAACCCACAGAGGGCAAACCCAGCACCTTTAAAGTAGGTACCCAAAATTAGGGAAAAACCTGGCAGCTGTGTGTTATTTAGTCCCAATCACCTCCTTGCACAGATGTTGACCATAAAACAGTATGAGTCTCAATAAATAATGAATCCAACACTCTTCATGGGTTGTAGAGCTACAGGATTTTTTTTTCAATTATGAACCATTGCAACACTCAAAATTTTAGGTTATTGAGGAACCGAATGAAGAAAAAAAATCCGTCTGACCACAGTACGAATTTATAAATATTATGAGTTGTTAGGCTATTTGATAAATTATGAAATTCTCTTCTAAACAAAAAAAAAAATAATAATAATAATCATTAAAATCGGTTAAGAAATTGAATAATTATCATTGCTGATTGGTCATTTCCTTTTAATTAATTCATAGCATTTCATTTTAGCTAATTGCTTGCAAACAGCTATGTAAACTGCTATACGCCAATATAATTATTTTAAATTAATAATATTAATTTGCAGCGTTATTCGAATAGGAAGGTTCAAAATATACAAAATACGATGTTTTTTCCGCCCCTGACCTAAACGCTACTCTTTCTATGACTAGACATCAAATGGAAATTGTAAACAATCGCTCAGAATGGTAATACATGGAGGAACCAGAGAGCGATGACGTATTACGTAAACGCAGGACTAGGGGCTCATTCATAATGGAATTCATTAATTTGCAATTCATTAACAGTCACAGCCTCATCGATTCATTCATCAACTACCAGAATCATTCAGTAACTGTGCAAGTTATCTAAGAGAGAAAATCACTGATGCATGTTAGTAATTGTTGTTTTTTAATTTAAAGCGCGAAACACACAATTTAAGCTATGTTGTTTATATCAGCTTAAGAACATTTAAATAAAGTTAGAGTTAAAAGTAGCTTAAAGAAATGCATTGATTTTAGATGGAAACATGTGTTTCATATAAAATAATATCTAACATTATTATCTACTATAATTGTTCCAGGGGAGCCTGCGCCTTAGTGGCTAGCGCGCTGGTCTCACACGCTAAAGGTTGTGAGTTCGAATCCCAGTCATTTTCAAGCATTTAATAAATGGGGATTCACTCACAGCCTCTACCTCGGGTATTTGACACCAGACAGCCAAATGGCGGCCACTTCAAATAAGGCGTAGGGAGCGATGGCTCTATCCTATAAAATACATTGGGAATCTCCCAGGAGGTTACACCGCGAGGGCAAGAGCCTACACGGTCTGTCGCGCCAATGGAAGAAGAAGATAATTGTTCCAAAAATTTTCACTACAATAAACTAAAACTATTTAAGTGATTAACGGTCAGTACAGACATTTTACAGATATAAACGACACCCTCATTCAAATTTCACCAGTGTGCGGGTCTGCTAGTGTATGTATATATGTATGTATATATATATACATACACTATGTATATATATTATATATATATATATATATATATATGTATATATATATGTATATATATATATATATAATATATATATACACATACATTTTTTAGATAAAATAATGTAGGTTAAATGTTAGAATGGACACACTCGCTGATCTATCTACTCCTCAATTACAGCTCTAACAGTAACTGATGAATGAATGACCAATGATTGACCCGACTAGCTCACCCACACACGAGGCTCAGTACCTCAGTACCTCAGCAGGGCCATGTTAAAGAATTCCTTGGACCCCAGCTGGAAGGTCACAATCACTAAATAGCTTGTTAACCTCCACCTATCTCCGAAATCAGGACCAGGAACAGAGCGTTTATTTGAGCAAAGACAATATATTTCAATGGAAGGAAGTTCCATAAAAAATACAGAAAACAAATAAAAACATCTGGTGCGCGCAACGCACGACTTTCACTTACCTCCGTTGTTAAAATCAATTCAAGAATTTTTAAATACATTTAAGGATACAAATAAATTGCTAAAGAATTAATTATTTTGAATTTCAATAGAAACATGTGTTTTATTAAATAATCTGTTATATTTTTATCTACAACAATCAGTTAGATTTATCGGCCTTTTATCACTCTCCATTGACCTTTAAAATTCCGTGTATGAGATAATATTTTTTCTTAAATCTTTAGCTATCCAACGGTATACTATACATCTATATTACTATTCATGTGTACAAAATTGACCGAGCCTGGCACCCGGGACTGCTTTAAACTCCGTAAATTCCTGCCTCCTACGTACTTCCTCATTATCCAGTCCTACCTTTCTGACAGATCCTTCAGAATCAATAAAAATAGGTCCTTATTCACCTATTTTTACCCACTCTTCCGCTGTTCCTCAAGGCAATATCCTAGGACCTATTCTTTATAAAGTTTATACAGCTGATATCCCATCACATCCTAATACTTTCCTTTCTACTTATGCAGATGACACTTGTGTATTATCAGTCAACAATGATCCCACTGTTGCTTCTCAAAATCTCCAATCCACATCAGAGACCTTGAGGTATGGTGTCGGAATTGGAGAATTAAAATCAATTCCAACAAATCCCACCAAATTACCTTCACCCTACGTCGTAAACCTATGACATCCTGCCCTACAGTACCCTTTAATTCCGCTCGTTCCAGTTGAACAGATCCGCTACCTAGGACTTCTACTTGACAAACGTTTAACATGGAATCCGTACACTAGACTGAAACGACAAGAAACAGCTCGCCGCTTTCGGTTACATCAACACTTACTAGACAAACGCTCTAAACTTTCACTTAACTACAAAAGACTCATCTACATGACCATCATAAGACCTATCTGGACCTAAACAGTTGAGCTATGGGGCTCCACTAAACCATCAATTTCTTCGCGTATTCAATCCTTACAATCCAAAATCCTTCCAAAAATCCTAAACCTTCCTTATTTTGTCACGAATAACTGCTGATTTTGACTACCCTAACTTAATACCTATAGTTATAGTTATATTGTACCTATATAACTATATACCCTAACTATATATTTCATATATAGGTAAGTGAAAGTAATATATTGACCGAATGTCCCAACTAATAACAAACTTTTTCCTAAATTATCGCGTGTAAGTAGTTAGTTTTCTGATTCTGCATCTTGTTAATGTTGTTTCGATAAAATATAAAAAGAATATAAATTTTTTCCTGACTGGAAAAAACAATAGATCATGGAAATTTCTATTTAAAATATACTGCTTCTCCTTAATTTTAGACTTTTAAGGATTAAATTACTTAAATTAAAACCTGAATTCAATGAATGATTATTTAAAGATAAAAGAAAATTGCAGTTTCCAGCGTATTTATTTATATTTAAATAAATGTTGCTTACACCTTCACTTATACTATAGAAGGTACAAGTTCTATAATTCTGCTTTGTGTAGCCTCCTATATTCTTGAGTGATCTCATCCCTCTTCCGACCAAAATATTTATGCAGAACCTTATTCTCGAAATCCTTGAAACATTATTCATCTTTTAAAATAAGCGATCACGTTTCATAGCCGCATAAAACCGTCGGGAGAGTAATAGCTTTAAAAATTTCAACCTTGAAGTCTCTTGACAGAATGTGCCAAATGAGTAGTTTCGCTATTGAATAATAACAGGCGGTAGTGGTTAGTTTCGGGTTGATTATACTTTAAATTAGACTACATTTATCAACATTAAAACTGATTATATAATTTCTGGTTTATTTGTTTATTTATTTGACGTCCTTTTATGCTGCTCTGGCTAGTCGGACGATGCTACTGTGGGAGTCTTAAATTTGGCTGTAAAGGCTTTATTCATAATTATTAAATTATATTTATATTTTATTCATAATTACTCCGAGAGATTTGAGGTGCGATCGGGCTCGAAACAGGGTGACTCCCTTTCACCTGTGGTATTTAATATAGCTTTAGAATATGTCATAGAAAAGGTGATGTGTACCGAGAAAGGTTTAAATATGGGTGACAAGGTTCCGGTTTTGGGGTATGCCGATGATCTGGTACTGCTAGGTGAAGACACGGAAACCATACAACTAAATACAAGTGTGTTAATAAAAACCGGTAAAGAAATAGGACTCGAATTAAATACCGATAAGACGAAGTATATGATTAGTAGCAGAAACGGTGTCGATCTTGGTGATATTGATGTATCAGGTCATACTTTTGAACACGTAGAGAAATTCAAGTATTTAGGTTGAATTATAACTAGAAAAAATGAAATCCAGGAAGAAATAAAGTCCCGGTTAAAGGTGGGAAATGCGTGTTATTATTCAGTTGCTAATTTTTTTAGTTCGCGGCTTCTATCTAAAAACTTAAAGATTAGAATTTATAAAACTATTATTCTTCCAACGGTTCTTTACGGATGTGAAACGTGGCCGCTTACTTTGAAGGATGAACAACGGCTTAAGGTTTTCGAAAATAAGGTATTGCGTAAAATATTTGGTCCGAAGAGAGATGAGGCCACTGGGGAGTTTAGAAGGTTGCACAACGAGGAATTGCAGAACTTGTGTCCTGTGAATATAATTGAGCTGATTGCATCGCGGAGACTCAAATGGACGAGTAAAGTTGTTGGGCTCGATGAAGAGCGGATTCCGAGAAAGTTGGTATTTACTGATCCGACTGGTAGGCGTCCGAAAGGTAGGCCGAAGCGGAGATGGGAGGATTGCGTTAAGGCTGATCTCGGGAGCTTGGGCTTGAATGGTGAACATTGGACGAGTCTGTGTAGGCGGAATTTGGTAGTATCGGCATCGAACCTTCGGGTTCGCTAAGCCTATTATTGTTATTGTTGTTAAAGGTTTTATTAGGATAGGGTTCTTTAACGAGTACCTGACATCGAACAGGCTCAGGGCCATCATTTTACGTCTACTCCGAAAGACCCTAATTCTTTTATTATATAATGTCTTAATTATCAATTTAAAAATAATCCGAGCCAATAATTATTATATTCTTGATTGGATTATTTGAAGAATAACCTGTTTACACCCGTTTTCACTTCAGAAAGCAAAACATTGTTTTTCCCTCTAACAAGCTACTCTCAGATTACAAGGGCCTTTACCAACCATTAAAGCTGTCTGTGTTCTGAAACCTGAAGCCGAAATATAAGGAAGCGAAAATCGACCTTATTTCTCCAATACTTTCCCTTAAAGTTGAAAAAAAATAAGAAAAATATAAAAAAGAATATTAATACAACACAAAGCGTAAATTTACCATAAATAAGTATATTGTATTTTTTTTTTTTTAATTTCCAATTATGCCGATAGTAGTTATTCACAGTATAACCATTTTATTATAAGCAACTCTACATATTTATAACTTAATTCGCAATATCAATGTAAAATTTAATGCGTTTTAGATTATAGTAGATTTTATTGTCAAATAAAATAGTCTGACTGGGCAATTACCAAAATTTATCCATCAAAAGTACCTTTAATTTTGTGGTTCCGAAAAGATTATCATCTTGTTAGCTTTGATAAATAATGGATAAATTTAAAACATAAAACAACGTGATGATCAACAAAAGGAGAAGAGTGAAAAAAAATTGTATTGAGGATGTATAGTGGACTGTAGAAACTATTATAGGTGGAATAATAAAAAATAAGTCATTTTTTGAAATTTTTTTAATTTTGCCAACGTTTCGGCTCCAGCTTGTGAGCCATCATCAGGGCATTACTGAGCCTTGTCCAAGCATGAACTATGGAGATGTAAATATATAAATTGAATAAAATCGATACCCAACTAAAGAAGAAAACAGAAAAAATATTTTTTAATGCAATTTTTCGTTTTTGAACATAAGAGCAGTAATATACAATACATGTATGATATACCGTTGGAAAGCTAAAGATTTTAGAAAAATTATCATCTTATACACAAGCTTTTAAAAGTTAATAGAGAGTGATGAAATGAACTTAAAACTAACTGATTATTTTAGATAATAATATAATAGATTTTTGAATCAAACACATGTTTCTATAGAAATTTAATTTAATTAATTCTTTAATAGTTTCACGTATTTTTATCTCTAGCTGTATTTGAAAATTCTTTCATTGAATTTCCAAATGGAGGTAAGTAAAAGTCGTGTGTTGCCCGCGCAAGAGTTTTATAATTTAAATTAGTAAAATTAAATTATTCGATCATACATCTTTGAACATTTAAACTGTCAATACTAAACAAAAACATAACGTATAAACATATTTTTAAAAGATGTATGATTAAATAATGTAATATTGCTAATCTAAACTATAAAAATTGTTTTTAGTCTTGAGGATGGGGACGAAACCCCGAAACGTTGAAAAATAATGTAATGAAAATATTAATGGAAGTTATTGATTCCTCATTTAAAAATAAAATATTAAATGAAGTTTCATAAAAAAATGTATAAAAGAAAAGAGAAGGGAAATTCGTGTGTTGCTCGTGATGGAATTTTTTATAACGTATATTGTGTTTATGTAGCTGTTTTTACTTCTCCCTAGTTTTCTACTTGCCAGAATCCTTTGAAATTCCTCCCTGACCCAGGTTGTTTCTATTTAATAAGACATCCCTGCAGCAAGCTGCCCCCGAACAGAGGAGGTAATGAAAAGCCTAGAAGCCGCCCCCTGGCACTAGCCACACAGGAGACATTGATTAAGCAGTAAAACAGTCCCGTAGCCTTCTTATCTAGATCAGCAGCATTCTGCTTAATAACACCGATATCGTTATGAAAAACATACTAACAGGGTGCTTCGTAAATGCACGGCACCAAAACAAAAATTATTGGGTTGTTTCACATGAAATGTCCATTTCAGTATCTGAAATACATAAAGGATTTTGCAGGTCTCTGTTGTTTTCTTCCGAATGTTTACATATTCAAAGTAAACAGTTACTAATCCTCTACCTTTGTATTATAAACATTAGCTTCCCAATCAAATACCCACTTTTTAGTATACCTCCAAATATGAACTTGGAAAAACGCGATTTTCGAGTAATATTTTTGTACGAGTTTAAACTCGGCCATTCAGCAGCTGAGGCCGCTAGAAATATTAGCAAGGCGTTTGGAGAAAGGAGTGTTAATGAACGGACCATTCGCCGTTGGTTTGCCGAGTTTTTAGCTGGAGATACCGACTTGGAAAACATACCCCGAGGTGTACCTCCGTCCGTAATAGACAACGATGCCCTCAAACATACAGTTGAATGACTATCGGCACAAATGCATCTACCGTTTCAAGACATTTTAAGTGTATTGGGAAAGTAAAAAAGCTCGATACATGGGTACCTCATGATCTCACTGAGCGGCAGCAAGACCCCATGATTCAAAACATACCGTGCGAAAATTGAAAGAACTGGGCTACGAAGTTCTTCCGCACCCACCATATTCTCCTGACTTGTCTCCAACAGATTACCACCTGCTTAGGAATTTAGACAACTTCGTCAAAGGAAAACTTTTTGAAAATGATGATCAAGTGAAAAGTGCGTTTTCAGATTTTGTTTCACTTCAAAACTCAGAGGTTTTCAGTTCGGGGATAAAAAAGTTGGTGTCACGTTGGGAAAAATGTGTAGAAAAAGAAGGTAAATACTTCGAATAAAATTATCTTTTTTTCATATCGTATTTTTAATAAAAAATCCTTTACCTAGAAAACGGACATGTCATGTGACACAACACAATAAAATATATCTCAAACTCATTTATATATGAAATCATATACCAAAGGTTGAAGAATTATTATTTATTTACTGCATTAAGACTGACTGTACAAAGTTACACGTGTTTAAGACTAAATAACAGGATTCGAACACCATATAAAAAATCTGGTGCGCGCAACACACGGCTTCACTTACCTCCGTTGTTAAAATCAATTTTAGAAGTTTTAAACAATTAAGTAACGGAAATAAATTCTAAGAGAATTATTTATATTTTATAGAAAAATGTGTTTTATTAAATAATATGTTATAATATTATCTACGAAATTCAGTAAGTTTTTTTTTTCATCACCTCGTGTTAGAACTAGTTGGAGCGTCCAGCGATGACGGCAACATTCAGGGGCCAAGCAGTGAAACAATTGCATTAAAAAAATATTTTTTCCGTTTTATCCTTTAGTTGGTCATCACATTCCTTCAACTTGC
Source organism: Piezodorus guildinii (assembly GCA_023052935.1). Lineage (NCBI taxonomy): Eukaryota > Metazoa > Arthropoda > Insecta > Hemiptera > Pentatomidae > Piezodorus > Piezodorus guildinii. Next base: position 1,970,071 of record CM041292.1, on the reverse strand, counting down.
ATATTTAGAGGTGATCGATTCTAATAAGATGATATGCCTGATTTTTTTTAAATCTACAAAATTAAAGGTACTTTAGAAGAAGAAAATTTAAAATATCGGCATTTAAGCCCGGTCAGACTATTCCAATAAGAGAAAAACCTACATAATATTAAAGCCCATTAAATTTTATATCGATATAGCGAGTTATCGTTAGTCGTTTTCGAGAAAATCGTAAATAGGTGCAAAATGCCTGGTATGAAATGTCTCTTTTGGTTAGCTGATTTTGATGAAGTTTCTTTAACACCTCGGGCCTATAGTAATCTTAAATATGTAGTTCCAGTTTAATAGGACTTTACGTTTCCGCCCGGGAATTGCCGCACACACACAAACTCAGGGGATTCTAAAACGTGTATTTCAGTTGAAAACTGGAATTCGAAAATTTTCACGATCGCAATACTTTCCCTAACTATATATTTCATATATAGGTAGGTAAAAGTAAAAACGAACGATAAGCAATGACAGTAGTTGCTCATCTGTTAGTCTAGTTCTGTGTGTTTTAGTGTATCATCGCTGTATTTATCGGCATTTGTCTACTTTTTTGTGTTTTAGTATGATTGAACAGTGTGACAAAGTTCAATTTAAGATCATCATGGGAGGCCCCATTTAGTTATGAAACTTTTCACAGTATTTTCGTACAGCAGAAGCACCGTTCCTATGTGTCATAAGCTAAAAGCATGTCTGTTTTTTTCTGCAAAAGTGAATAATTTTATAGCCTCTCCCATGTCTTGATTAGAATGAAACCTACCCATCCAATTTTCCATCGAGAGATATAGCAAGCTTAATTAAAATCGTTAGAGCCGATTTTAAGAATCTTATTAAAAAAGTGGAAAATGCATGGTATGAAGTAGCACTTTCGATCAGCCGATATTTCGTGAACAAATTGTTGCAACATCTCAGGCAACTACTTTCTTATATATGAAATTTAAGTTACGTACGACTTTTCATCGACTTCACACACTGAGACATTTTTTAGGTAAGTGAAAGAAAAAATAATACTCAGGAAAACCTTTTTTTTTTTTTAAACCTTACGAAATAAGTTTCTCATAAAAACATTAATCCCCATAATCTAGAACCTGATCGCATAATTTTTAAAACAATACAGTTGTTTTCAAGTTACGATAGACAAAAATAAAAAATGATCAATTTGTTGATAATTATAGCGTTATTTTTTATATTATTTTTTCCTCGCTATTCTAGGGAAAGTTAAAATTCGTAACTCAAGTGCCCACAATAACCTATTATTGCTCACGAAAACCCAATCTGCTTCAGTAATTGAGTGTAACGCAGGATTTGAAACTGCGGCGTAATATTCAAGAGCCGATTTCTCGATAATGAAAGCGCAATAAATCGATACAGATAATGAGTTGTCAACACGAGGCTGCAACTGTCCGCTCTATATTAACTTGTATTCAAAGCACACCATGAACTGGTAACGGATTCAATTAATATCTTTTTGAGACCTTTTCTTCCAAAAACTAGCAGAGCATTGCAGAAGAGGCATTCCTGTAAGTGAATGCATTAAAACAGTGGTTCCAGCATTTCCATGGGCCCCTTCATCTGATAGTACAATGGCAAGTTAAATTTTAAAAAATAAACATCACGAGTTAAAAATTGCAATTATTTTCGAAAAGTACTAATTCTAAGTTAATATTTAATTTCAATCATTTTTTCAATTAAACATATCAATTTTATATTATATTTAATTTAAGAATTAACTATATTTAGTTGCAATAGAAACATGTGCTTTATTAAATAATCCATACTAACATTATAAAGCTGAAGAGTTTGCTTGTTTGTTTATTTGTTTGTTTGTTTGAACGCTATCTAAGGAACTACTGCTTGGAATTGAAAAATTCTTTTTTTTTTTGGATAGTCCATTTATCGAGGAAGGTTATAGGTTATATAGCATCACACTGCGACCAATAGGAGCAAAGAATCAGTGGAAAATGTGGAAAAAACGGAGGAAATTAACCTCGCATCCCAATGATTCTAAATGATTTACATTTTTATTTTAAAAGAATTTAATTTCCCGTGAAGTCATCTTTTAAAATGTACCATATACAGTAGAAGAGATAGCCAACAAACCAACAGATTCGAGAATTTCAACCCAAACTATGTACAAGGGGCTCAGAAATAAATAAAAAATTATGTTATTTTTTGCCGTAACAATTAATAAATCACAGGGGCAAACATTTAAACACGTAGGAATCGATTTACGTCAAGACTGCTTTTCACATGGCCAACTATATGCCACACACTGTCAAGATCGGTTTGCGGAAAAAATCAGTATGTTCTTCTGCCACAAGAAAAATAAATCTAAAAATATTTTTTGCGCAGAAGTACTTTAAAACATATTCATTTAAAAACTTCTTAATAGCGATCATAATAACAAAAATTGACGATGACGAAGTTGCAGGCAACAGCTAGTCTATTATATTATTATCTACGAAAATAGGTTAGCTTTATAGGCGTTCATCAACCTCCATTAACTTTTGCAATTTTGTGTATAAGATAATATTTTGTCTTAAATCTTGAGATTTCCAACAGTATATTATGCATCTGTATTACGGTTTTTATGTTCAAAAACACTAAAATTGCATTAAAAAAATATGTTTGCTGTTGTCTTCCTTAGTTAGAGATCGAATTCGTTTAACTTATATATTTCTGATTTGGACAACTAGTTTTAATGACTATGATTTTATATTCGATGGGAATATTCTGCAATATGAATAGCCTGTAGTTTGGATTTCGGAGTTTACCTTCGCATTCTCTATAATTAATCAAGTTCGACATCGATTGCAGGAATCGATATCACACGGGAAATATTTAGTATGTCAACAGGTGTCTTAGTGCAATGATACTCTGCGGATCATAATGCAAACGTATTAGTAATTTATTTAATATTTTCATTTTTCCATTAGTTTGTTTGTTTTTTTTATTTATTTAACGTCACTTTATGCTACTATGGTTAATCTGAAGATGCTGCAGTGGGAGTCCTAAATTTTGCCTATCTAGGTTTTATTAGGATAGGGATCTTTAACGAGTACCTGACATCGCACTGGCTAGGGACCATCTTATAACGTCCCCTCCGAACGACGGCATAACTACGGATTTTTTACTCCCATTAAAAAATCCTAGGGCCAACTGCGGGTCTGAACCCGAACCGAAGGCATAAGAGGCTGATATCCTAGCCACCATGCTACAGGTAACCCCGTTTTTATTCGTTATCCGGGTTCTTAACACCTAGACATTGATATCAGCTGGTTATTTTTTAAATAGAGGCGGATTTAAAGTGATTTCATTTAATAACTCAGTAATTATTTAAAATAGATAAAAATCAAAAAAGCTTTTCGAGATCAAGACAACGCGATGAACTATCTACTATAAATGCTTTCAGTTCATTATTTTTAATAATGGATCTTTGCAATCGAACCAACAAATGAGACGTTGATTTCCAAAAGGTACTAAAGGACATTTTTTACGAAATTGATTTTTTTACATATTTGTATTCTCATCATTTAGTTTTATCTAAATATTCTATTTTATGTTATCTAATGAATTCTCAAGTCCTTAAAAAACGTCATTTAGAAATGCGGTCATTTTCTAAAAGTACTAATTACGCATTTATTTTCCTTCCAAATCATTCTTAAAAAAAACATTTCATAACTTTAATATGATTTTATTATTATAGTAAAAAAATAATTCTAAATTTTAAGACAAAAAGACCCAAATTAGCTAGTTTAATAATATAGTAATAAGAGATTTTCGCGCTTCCTGTAAAATTTCCTATAATGGATATAGTACCTTTTGGAAATCAACGTCTCAAATGAAAAAAATTAACCCCCTCTCCCCTCAAAATTTAAGAGCTTACGCTTCAATATACGTAGAACCCAAATAACGACTTAAAAAATCAGTTTTTCCTGATTTATAGCCAATATGTTTGCTAATGATATGTCATATAGAATTAAAATTCCTACAATATGAAAAAAGAATCATTGAAATTGGTTAACAACTAGCTGAGATATTGCGTTTTGAAATCAGCGGTATTGATATGATATTATCCTTCGAATTATTACTTTTCGTATTACTTAATTGCCTATCAATAGCTTTATAAAGAGTTATATTCTAATATTGTTATTTGGAAATAATAAACCATTGTGTAATAATTTGTAGTCAGGTACCGTTCCTTCCATGATAAACTCCATTCCCACTCCAATCCATTAGTTTCAATCCTTGCTTCCTCTTCGATTCCTGACAATCCTGTCTGAAAAGAAGATGGCCACGAGACCTTCTAGTATAAAATATTTTCAGAGTCCTGCCACTGGGTAGTGTCTCTACATGCAATTCATGACATTTTTCTATTTTATCATCACATTTACTTGATGTATTTTTTGTAATACAATTGTAGATATCAATAAATATGTTATAAAAAAAAATAATAATTTGTAACGTTTTTTTTTTCAAAATTAGAAAAAATATATCTTTAGTGCTTTTCACGATATATCATTTTTTTCTCTCTATAGATACATATTTTTTGAAGGTGTTGTATAAATTAGGAGAAAGAGGAAAACAATTTTAATATCAGTAAATATTTTTGACTGTCAGAATTTTATAATTTGGACGACATAATTCAAATTGTTTACTATTCTCATACATTAAACAGCTGTTAACCCTTGTATTGTGAAGTTGCCAACAAATTTTGTCTTTAAGTTTTTCTGTTCTTTGACTGGTTATTTGCTGAATTTGTACAATGTGGTGTCCTGAAACTGTCAGGTGAGTTTGTTTTTTGTTTTTTTAAGTGAAAAAGGACACTTTTGTCATGAACGACCGTGCATTGCCCGGTACAAGTAACGGATCTACTGAAGCTGTAGTTTCTACCCTTTTGAAGAGAAAGTTAAGAAGTAACTCTAATGTTTCAAAACTAGATAGCCCTATTGAAAAGAAAAGTATGAATTCCAAAGATTCCCAGATAAAAACCTCATCACTGAAAACTAACCAAATAAAAACACATGTTAATTTCAATAACCAACGTGCTTCAGAAAACAATGAAAAAACTCCAATTAATATCATAAATAATAGTTCTGGTATAACTATTTCTAGTTCTACTCCTCAACAAACAACTAATTCTCATATTACTAATAGTATACTACGTCAACCACTTTAAAGAGTATCCCTGCCATACCTGTAAGTAATATGTTTGAACCTCTATCCGCTGAAATAGAAGACGAAGAGAATGTAACGCCAGTTGTTCACAAGCCACCTCCAATAAAAATTAAAGGCGTACAAAATTTCCAGCTCTTTTGCCGAGACATCATTAGTTTAATAGGAGAAAACAATTTCGAATTTATTTCGAATAAAAATATTATTACCTTAAAAACACAAAATAGTGATGCCTATAGAGCCAGTGTGCGATATCTAGAGAACAAAGGCTATAGTTTCCACATTTACCAACCAAGAGAAGATAAACCCTATCGATTCGTAATTAGGAATCTTCATCACACTACACCCCACGAGATGATTAAATATGACGTAGAGAGACAAGGATTCAACGTCCGTCGCATAACAAATGTTTTACACCCCAGAACTAAAGAACCTCTGCCACTCTTTTTTGTCGACATCGAACCTGCTGCGAACTGTGCCGAAGTATTCAAAATTACGAATATAGCCTACACAAAGGTTAAAATTGAGGAACCTCATAAAAGAAGGGAGATTGTACAATGCATGAGGTGCCAACAATACGAACATACCAGAGCCTTTTGCCGCCATATACCAAGATGTGTGAAGTGCGGTCAAGACCATCCCAGTGATAGATGCCAGAAGCCACGAGAAGAGCCCCCAGTCTGTGCGTTGTGCGGTGGCGCTCACCCAGCGAACTACAGAGGATGCTCCGTACATCTCGAATTACAGAGAAGAAGACTCAACGTGCGAAGCCAGGGCGCTTGGAGGCGAGAAGTAACAGAAGTTCTGCCTCCAGAGGTGGGAGACAGACTTACTTACCCTCCTCTTGAAACAGAAGAACATCAGACGGTATGTAATAACCCTACTTACAACTACACATCACCACAATATTCAATTTCTCAAAACACAACACCTCATTACGCAATACCTCAATTGGTAAGACATCAACATTCACCTCCTCTGCACCACACTACACCCCAAAATACAACTCCTCAATACACGACTCCTCAACACACTAAACCCCAGTATACAGTACCTCAATACACTGCTCCGCAACACATAACACCTCAATCTACGAATATGTCCCCACCTTTTTCAACACCTCATCACACACAACCACCATTCATGCCTTCATCTCAGTCAAGACCTAATAACACATCATCTCATGCACAATCTACCACTCAAGATTTCTCTTCACACTTCAATTCCTTTCTAAATGAATTTAAATCGATGATAAATCCACTCATAACTTTGCTCACCACGCTTGTTAATAAATTTATTCCAAATGTCAGCCCTTAATTATATTAATCAACATTCACTAAAACTCCTCCTCTGGAATGCTAATGGTGCCCTACACCGAAGAAACGAACCTGACATATACTTGCACGAACATGACATAGACATAGCACTGTTAACCGAAACTCACTTTACGAGGACCATACGATTTTATATACAGGGGTATATAGTGTACCGTGCTGATCATCCAAGCGGAGCTGCCCGTGGTGGCTCGGCAGTAGTTGTGAAACGAACATTGTATCACTATCCTCTACAAATGACAGCCTTACCTGAACTTCAATTATCAGCAATCTCAGTCGAAATTGACCACACAACTATTTCTATCGCCAGTGCTTATTGTCCTCCGAGAAAGAGACTTTCACAAGATATACTTACTGACGTATTTACTGTTTTGGGACCTAAATTTTTATGTGGCGGGGACTTTAACGCCAAACATCCTCGTTTCGGCAATAGGACTCAAAACCCTAGAGGAAATGTTCTTCTTAATACATGTCTGAACCTTGACTGTGACTTCATTCTACCACCAGAACCGACTTACTGGCCGACAGACATTAATCGACAGCCAGAACTATTGGACTTCTTTATCACTTCTCGCCTAAATACTCTACATCATCACATCACTATTGATAATGACCTTTCATCTGACCATTTTGCAGTTATGCTTTCTCTCTCTAGACACATCTTATCTACAACCCACATGCCTACGTTAACTCCTGGACCAATATTAATTAGTCAATTTCATAGTGCCATAAACAATAAAATTAACCTCAATACTAGCTTAAAGACTCAGGAAGACATTGACAATGCTGTAGATACACTTACTAAGACTATACAAAATGCTGCCTGGCAATCAGCACATAAACCAGTAACAGACAATAACAAACAGTATTTACCCCCTGAAATACGGTCACTAATGGTCGAAAAACGACGGGCTCTTAACCAATGGAAAAGATCTCGCTATCCTAGTGACAAACGATTACTTAACCAAATTACTAACAGACTGAGAAAACTTATACAACAATATAAACACGACACCTACAACACACATTTGAGTAACTTACAGACTAGTAACAATACTCTCTGGCAACAAACACGAAAGATACTACATTATCACCATACAAAGAACCCTCTCCGTAAACCTGACAACACATGGGCTAGAAGTGATAAAGAAAAGGCAGACCTATTTGCTGCACATCTTACGGATGTATTTCATCCTCATGATGACTTGCTAGACCAACAGCACTGCTCAGACATCCAACAAATTCTCACTTATTCTCTTCCTCTTTCTCTACCTCCACCTCCTATTACTCCTTCGGACGTAAAATTTTGTATTAAAAACTTACCTCTTAGAAAAGCTCCTGGTTTTGACCTAATCACACCTAAAATTGTACGACTTCTTCCTAAGAAAGCCATAATCTTCCTAACATCTATTTATAATTCTATCCTCCGACTTACTTACTTTCCTCTAGTATGGAAGTTTTCAATTATAAAGATGATTCCAAAGCCAAACAAACCGTTAGATCAAGTCACTTCATATAGACCAATTAGTTTATTACCGTTATTTTCCAAAATGTTTGAAAAAATATTATTAAAGCGACTATATCCTTTCTTAGATTCCAAATCCGTAATTCCTAACCACCAATTTGGCTTTAGACCTGCACATTCGACCATACAACAGTGCCATAGAGTTGTTGATTCGATTGCTGTGGCATTAGAAAAAAAAGAATTCTGTACAGCAGCATTTTTAGACGTCGCACAGGCATTTGATAAGGTGTGGCATGATGGCCTTCTCAGTAAAATCAAATCAATTTTACCGCATACTTATTATTTAATAATTAGGTCGTATCTTGAGGATAGGTTTTTTGTAGTCGACCAAGATGGTAAACATTCCGACTACTGTCGAGTTGGTGCGGGAGTTCCGCAAGGCAGCATTTTAGGTCCAGTTCTGTATACTATATACACTTCTGACATACCACAAACACCCGACACATTACTTGCAACATACGCAGACGACACCGTGATACTCTCAACAAGTACTGATCCGACCATAGCCTCACACAATGTTCAAACTTACTTAAATTTACTTCAAGATTGGCTTGATAAATGGCGTATTAAACTAAACATACAGAAATCATGTCAAGTAACATTCACGCTTAGGCATTCTGATTGTCCTCCACTGACACTTTACAATGTTCAGTTACCCAAACAAACACAAACAAAATACTTAGGACTCACAATGGATAGACGCCTGACATGGAAATCACACGTAACTATCTTAAAAAAAAGACTGAATCATCGACTATCAATACTTAGACGACTTCTTCACCATAAAAATAAATTATCACTAAGCAACAAAATCATTATATACAACATGTTACTTAAACCTATATGGACGTACGGTACTCAGGTGTGGGGCTCATGCAAAAAATCACACTTGCAGACAATTCAAATCTTTCAATCTAAATTCCTCCGCTTCATCACTCACTGTCCCTTTTACGTAACCAACAAAGCATTACACAAAGACCTCAACATACCAATCGTAACGGATATCATTAAAAAATATTACAAACATTTTCACGACTCACTCGCTGGACATCCAAACCTACTGGTACAAACATTACTGACTGATACACTACCACAAAACCCACCAAGGAGACTGAAACGCCTCTGGAGCAGAGACCTACTTCTTTAGTAGATCTTCCACGCCAAGGAGTGCCTTCACTGGGAGGTTTCTTCACTCACGAATTCATAAGAATCCTGAAGGAGGTTTTTCGTAATGGTCATCAGTGTTACAATATATGCCTAAAGGCATTTGTATATTACTTGTTGTCAAATAAATAAAAATAAAAAATTCTCATACATTAAAATGCTTTGATGTCTATTTAATAAATTAAATGGAATTACAGGCGTCTGTTGATTGTTTTCGTAAAATGGAATTTTGGTAACAGTGGAAATATATACATTCAGTATTAATACAAAACATGTTATAATATATAGGAAGCGGAGGTAAACATTTAAGTAAATAGGAAGTGTTAGTAAATATTTTCAATATTGGTAAATATATTCATTGTGACCTACTGTAAAACATAGCACAACAATATAATGAAGGTATACATATCATATACGGTGATAAGCATCGGTGATATTTCATTTTTCTTTGAATAATTTATTGCTTTTCATATTAGTTAATTGTCTATAAATAGATTTATAAACAATTAACCTCTAATATAGTTATTTGTAAATGATAAACCATTATGTAATGATTTGCAGTGTTTTTGAAATATCTGCCTGGATTCGTTAATGAATAGGGTAAGAACAAAGTGATTGGACGGCATAACAACCCAATACTTCAACATTAAGCTTAAGCTGAACGTGGCCACCACCGAGACTAAACAGACCTCCAGAGAGATAAGGTCTCGCCAAGCAGACTATTAATCTTAGCTCCTAATTCTCCAGATAAGAACAAGATAAAGCAGCTTTGATCCCTAATCCTACTAACGCCGTTTCGAAATGTGAGTCTCACAAATAGAATAGTTAATTTGACAATCTTACATGACTTCTTACCTGTTTTATTTAATATAGCTTTAGAATATGTCATAGTAAAGGTAATGTGTGCCGAGAAAGGCTTAAATATGGGTGGCAAGATTCCGGTTTTGGGGTATGCCGATGATTTAGTACTACTAGGTGAATAACGGTAAAGAAACCATACAACTAAATATAAGTGTGTTAATAAAAAACCGGTAAAGAAATAAGACTCGAATTAAATACCAATAAGACGAAATATATGATTAGTAGCAAAAATAGTGGCGATCTTAATAGTATTAATACTTCAGGGCATACTTTTGAACACGAAGAGAAATTCAAGGTTCAATGATAACAAGAAAAAATGAAATCCAGGAAGAAATAAAGTCCCGGTTAAAGGTGGGAAATGCGTGTTATTATTCAGTTGCTAAATTACTTAGGTCGCGGCTTCTGTCTAAAAACTTAAAGGTTAGAATTTATAAAACTATTATGCTTCCGAGGGTTCTTTACGGATGTGAAACGTGGCCGCTTATTTAGAAGGATGAACAACGGCTTAAGGTTTTCGAAAATAAGGTACTGCGTAAAATATTTGGTCCGGAGAGAGATGAGGCCACTGAGGAGCTTAGAAGGTTGCACAACCCGGAATTGCGAAACTTGTATCTTGTGAATATAATTGAGTTGATAGCTTCGCGGAGACTCAAATGGGCGAGTAAAGTTGTTGGGCTCGATGAGGAACGGATTCCGAGAAAGTTGGTATTCGCCGATCCGACTGGTAGGCGTCCGAAAGGTAGGCCGAAGCGTCGATGGAAGGATTGCGTTAAGGCTGATCTCGGACGCTTGTGCTTGAACGGTGAACATTGGACGAGTCTGTGTAGGCGAAATTTGATGGTATCGGCATCGAACCTTCGGGTTCGGTAAGGTCTAGTATTATTAATATTAATACATGACTTCAGAGTTTTAAGGCTTTATGCACGATCAAAAAGAACAAAATGCTTTTCGTTTATTGATATATTTAGTTCGTACTACTTTAATATTTAGCCGTTTTTTATCAACCCTTATAAAATGATATGAGTAATTTTTCTGAATTTATAAAATTAAAGGTACTTTAGAGGAAGGAAATTTAAATTATCAGCATTTAAGCCCTGCAGACTATTTTAATTAGAATAAAACCTACGCGATATTAAAGCCTATTAAATTTTACATCAATAGATAATAATAATAATAGGCTTAGCGAACCCGAAGGTTCGATGCCGATACCATCAAATTCTGCACACACAGACTCGTCCAATATCCACCGTTCAAGCCCAAGCCCCCGCGATCAGCCTTAACGAAATCCTCCCATTGACGCTTCGGCCTACTTTTCGGACGCCTACCAGTCGGTATACCAACATATACCAATTTTCTCAGCCCAACAACTTTACTCGCCCATTTGAGACTCCACGATTAAATGTTCGTTGTCTAGAAGGATGAGGAGCGAACGAGAAACGATTTGTGAAAGGATGCAGTTTTATCTGATGGGGTATAAATATTGATTGATTGGGTTCTAGTATTCAAGGAATGGATATCAGAGCGGAGGGTGAGGAGCTCTGTCATGTAGGAAAGTAATCTATATTTTAAGGATTGGAATAGGTAGGAACCAAGGAAATATTGCCACGTCCAAAAACTCCCACAATAAATCTTACAAAGAAGTTCGTCAGGCATTTTAACTTTATTTTCGGTTCGTCGGTAAGAATATACACCAGGCAACCCTACTCAAAATTGGGGAAAATAAAAGCCGGGTTTTTAAAGGTAAGGATTGAATGATAGATTATATGATAAGTATTATAGGATACAACTGTTTAATGTATGCTTATAAGTAATTAAGCATACTCGCAAATGGAATAATAAAATACAATTAAATAAATTACTAATACGTTTGCATTATGATTCGCAAAGTAATATTGCATTAAGACACCTGTTGACATACTAAATATTTCCCGTGTGGTATCGATTCGCAACTTGATTAATTATAGAGAGTGCGAAGGTTAACTCCGGAATCCAAACAACAGGCTGTTCACATTGCAGGATACTCCCCTCGAATCTAAAATCATAGTCATCAAAAGTAGTTATCCAAATCAGAAATATATAAGTTGATAGAATTCGATCTCTAGCTAAGTAAGAAAACTGCAAACATATTTTTAATGCAATTTTAGTGTTTTTGAATATAAAAACCCTACTACAGATGCATAATATACCGTTGGAAATCTAAAGATTTAAGATTAAATGAAATCATAATCACCAAAACTAGTTGTCCAAATCAGAAATAAATAAAGAATTCAAAAGCTCTTGCTGAACCTGAAATATCTATTTGGATACCACCAGTCCCTGCCTTCACAACACATCAGCCCAGGTCCAACTCTCCGATGATACGTGATTGATTAACTTTACAGTCCCTGAGCCAGCAACGTAAAATGCAACGCCTTTTGCAAAAATGCATGCAAAGCATCTATCATGGTATAGCAAAAAATACACGTCTGTCAACTCAAAACGGGTGGATTACAAACTGGCGGCCATTAAAAAAAAAAAGACGAAATTCGGGTATATTAAACCACGATTTTCCTTTCGACCCCATAATACAAGGCGATAATACAAATCAAATGACGCTAGTGTGCCGCTTACAAGAAGGGTGGGAAGCCGCGCAAGACACGTTTTTACTGACAGGAATTCTGACCCATGTTACCATTACACTGACATTCTGTCGGTGAGTATCAGACTAACGGCACTTTATTACTATTCAAATTAAAGCTAATTTTATGCCTCATTAAGTGGTTTATAGCCATTATATTGTTAGGAACAGCCATTTCCATGATTACCAAATTAATGATAAAATTATACGTTTCTCGGTTTTTTGTGAGAACCATATCTATATAAATATTATCACATAGACGTGTTTTACATTGTATTGGGGTTTGTCACATGAAATTTCCATTTTCAAGGTAAAGGATTTTTATTAAGAATACGATATGGAAACAAGACAATTTTATTCGAAGTATTTACCTTCTTTTTCTACACATTTTTCCCAACGTGACCCCAATTGTTTTATCCCCGAACTGAAAAAATCTGAGCTTTGAAGTGAAACAAAATCTGAAAACGCACTTTTCACTTGATCATCATTTTCAAAAAAATTTCCTTTGTCGAAGTTGTCTAAATTCCTGAACCGGTGGTAATCTGTTGGAGACAAGTCGGGAGAATATGGTGGGTGCGGAAGAACTTGGTAGCCCATTTCTTTCAATTTTTGCACGGTATGTTTTGAAACATGGGGTCTTGCTGCTGCTCAGTGAGATCATGAGGTACCCATGTATCGAGCTTTTTTACTTTCCCAATACACTTTAAATGTCTGGAAACGGTAGATGCACTTGCATTTAGTTGTTCTGAGAGTCCTTTAACTGTTTGGTAGGGGTTTCCTTCTACTGTATGTTTGAGGACATCGTTGTATATTACGGACGGAGGTCTTCCTCGGGGCAAGTTTTTCAAGTCGGTATCCCTTGCAACTTAGTAAACCTTGCAAATAAAGCGGCCTCAGCTGCTGAATGGCCGAGTTTAAACTCGTACAAAAGTATTACTCGAAAATCGCATGTTTCCATGTTCATATTTGGAGGTATACTAAAAGTTTGCCAATCCCCAGCTGAAAACTTAGCATAGCAACGGCGAATGTTCCGTTTATTAACACCCTATCCCAAACGCCTTGCAAATATTTCTAGCGGCCTCAGCTGCTGAATGACAAAGTTTAAACTCGTACAAAAATATTACTCGAAAATCGCGTGTTTCCATGTTCATATTTGGAGGTATACTAAAAAGTGGGTAATTGATTGGGAAGCTAATGTTTATAATACTAAGGTAGAGGATTAGTGACTGTTTACTTTAAATATGTAAACATTCGGAAGAAAACAACAGATACCTGCAAAATCCTTTATGTATTTCAGAAACTATAAAAACGCGCATTTCATGTGAAACAAACCAATATTTTACGAGAAAATATTTGAGCTCAATTATCAATTAAAGCTGAAGTTCCCTTTAGATTCATGATTCTTTTGGTTTATTATTTTCAATAATCAACCTTTGTAATAGACCAAAAAAAAAGCTTACGTTTCAAGAGGAGTAGAATCCGTATAACGTATACAAAAAAATCCATTTTCCGCTGACCGCGGCATTTCTCCGAAACTACTGGGCCAATTTTTTTTTTAATTCGCCAAAAAAATACTAGCCCATGCAAAGAAGGGGTGGGAATAATCGAATGACGATTATTGGATTATTCGATTATTTCAACCATTCGAATAAATCGATTATCGGATTAATAGGTTTGGAGAATTTCTTTTTTTGCTCTTCACATAAATTATATGCATATTTGTGTCTAGGCTCAGCCAGCTAAATTTTACACATAAATACGCTCATAATATTTCTAGCGGAATCAGCTGCTGAATGGCCGAATTTAAACTCGTACAAAAATATTCATATTCGGAGGTATACTAAAAAGTTGGTAAATGATTGGGAAGCTAATGTTTATAATACAAAGGTAGGGGATTAAAAACTATTTACTTTAAATATGTAAACATTCGGAAGAAAACAACAGAGACCTCCAAAATCCTTTATGTATTTCAGAAACTATAAAAACGGACATTTCATGTGAAACAACCAAATATATATAGATGTGTCTTCAAATTAAAGGTGATTTAATTAATTGGTGTAACAATTATCCTCATAAGATGAGCTGTTCCATGATAGCAAACATAATAATAATAATAGAAAAGAGTGAAATCTCGTTTTCCGCAAACTTTTTTTGTAATACCTCTATATCTTTAAATATTAGATATACAAATGTCTTTTACCACTCAAAAGAAAGTTTATTAAATACTTGATGATTTACTTTATACCGATTATCCTCATACGATGACCCGTTTTCACGATAGTAACCATAATTATGTTAGAAAAGGGTGATATTTCGTGATATTCTCTTTTTGAATTGCCGCCAAGTGGCCTTTTGAATACTAAATAGTAATCCACTCGTTTTGAGTTGGGAGACATCGGAATCATAGATTGGAAGCAAAACATTATTCCCCAATATTATATTCTGGATTTCTTTAAGACAACAAGACATCGTCTAATACCTTCAGTAATTAGAAAAATATATATATATATATATATATATATATATATATATATATATATATATTTATTTATTTTATTTATTTGAACACCCTTCCTTGCATAATATGCAACACGGGTTGTGACAACTTCTAGTCGCCAGTTATAGCAAGAAGTTGACGTTGCCAACAATATTCTTGAAGATTGTCTGTCTTCTAATTTTTTATATATATATAAATATATATATATATATATATATATATATATATATATATATATATATATATATCTTCAGTAATAAGGAAATACAAATCAAAGAGTTAATATACACAGTAATTTGCAACACGAGGCGAGAAGTTGCATTCATTCCAGTTCTAAATTAAGTTATAATGGAACAAGGAAGGAAAATCCTGAACTGAATTATGCAAAGCACGATTTTGAGCAACGCTTCGTATTATATTAAGTTGGCATATATTAAAACACAGGTAAGCAAAACTTTAGAATTTTATATCCCTATAGAAGAAAAAATATATATAAACTTATAACTCTAAATCACAATTTAGCCCAATAGAAATAAATACATTACCTGAAACAGAAACATAAAAATATATTACTGGAAGGAATTAGTCCGGGTGGCGGTCATTAAATGAAACAACTAAATAGTTTCAACTATTTTATTGTTTGCCAACGTTTCGACCCCCTTTGTGGGTCATCATCAGCGCATGGCTCCCATTCTCCCACCATGAGCCCTGATGATGACCCACAAAGGGGGTCGAAACGTTGGCAAACAATAAAATAGTTGAAACTATTTAGTTGTTTCATTTAATGACCGCCACCCGGACTAATTCCTTCCAGTAATTCTCAACGGTCAACTAATTACATCCACAATGATAAAAAGAACACGGGAACAACAAAAAGATACATCCTCCTCAACTCTCCGCCGCAGCGCCAGAATACAAAATCGCAAGCAGGACATACTATCTACATCTCAACAACAGCAGGCATTCTCATCTCAACAAGCCATCATTTCTACACCTTCAGGTGACTCACGCTCTTCTCATCACCACAATTCCAGTTCTAAAAAGGTAACAACTCCTCGATCACCACCACAACGACCAAACCCTCAGTCGACCGCTCTTTTGGATTCTTCTAGACCATCACACCGCTATCACACTAGGTTAAATAGTAATGGATTTCTGACTCACCTCCCAACTCAACATCATACTAAAACTCCCCATACACCTTCTTCCCTAGTTACTTCTCATCTTTCAATTACTTCTCTGGATACATCTTTCTCCCAGACTCAAAATGTATCCTCTTCAACCCCTTACCACCTTTCTTCAGTGATTACTAATAATGACCACCATCATATTTTCTCCTCACTTAAATCGCAATTCCCCCAAAATAGACAAGCCTTTAACAATCTTTGCAACCTCCACAAACGACTTGCCAAAAAAACAGAACAAAGAATTTTCTTATTAAAATGTCGAACCCAGTCTCTTTTCCCAAAATTTATTGAGAACTGCATTAGTCACCATTCTCCCACCATGCGCCCTGATGATGACCCACAAAGGGGGTCGAAACGTTGGCAAACAATAAAATAGTTGAAACTATTTAGTTGTTTCATTTAATGACCGCCACCCGGACTAATTCCTTCCAGTAATTCTCAACGGTCAACTAATTACATCCACAATGATAAAAATATATTAGAAAACATATATTAATACGGCCTTCAATGGCGCCCTAAATTTGTTAGGATATTTTGTAACAGTGGCATAAATATGATCAGTAGCAGAAACGGTGGCGATCTTGGTGATAGTGATATATCAGAGCATACTTTTGAACAAGTAGAGAAATTCAAGTATTTAGGTTCAATGATAACAAGAAAAAATGAAATCCAGGAAGAAATAAAGTCCCGGTTAATGGTGGGAAATCCGTGTTATTATTCAGTTGCTAAGTTTTTAGTTCGCGGCTTCTATCTAAAAACTTAAAGGTTACAATTTATAAAACTATTATTCTCCCGACGGTTCTTTACGGATGTGAAACGTGGCCGCTTACTTTGAAGCATGAACAACGGCTTAAGGTTTTCGAAAATAAGGTACTGCGTAAAATATTTGGTCCGAAGAGAGATGAGGCCACTGGGGAGATTAGAAGGTTGCACAATGCGGAATTGCAGAACTTGTACCCTGTGAATATAAATGAGTTGATAGCATCGCGGAGACTCAAATGGGCGAGTAAAGTTGTTGGACTCGCTGAACCGACTGGTAGGCGTCCGAAAGGTAGGCCGAAGCGTCGATGGGAGGATTGCGTTAAGGCTGATCTTGGGCTTGGGCTTGAACGGTGGACGTTGGATGAGTCTGTGTAGACAGACTTCGGTGGTATCGGTATCGAACCTTCGGGTTCGGTAAGCCTATTATTATTATTTTGTAACAATTTAATATAATAGGCGAAACTTTGAAATTTCAGTCTAAATAAAAAGAAACAAACTTAAATAAAATTAGACAATTAGATAAATGGCGGGATCAGCTGATGCGCTCGATGATAACAGTCATACGTTACATCGTCTCTCAGATTTTTGCTTTTTTCAGTAGGAATTCGCTTGAATTCAGTCTGGAGAACATCACTAGACCTCAGGAATACTACGGCAGTGAATATTGGAGAAATTTCGGTAAGCAAAGTTATAATTTACTTTGTACAATCACGAAAAAGTGAAAGGAGGGTCACTGATCAGCTGATTGCCGCTAGCTCGGCAAGCTCGGGCTTGCTTTTCGTTAACTTATCTTTCTTTTATCTTTAATTCTTATCTCATTATTTATTTATTATTATTATTTTCTTAATCAATGAGATATTTCCATCAAGTCATGTCCTCAAAGTCTGCAAGTAAAAGATCTAGATCTGCAGGTTCTAACTCGTCTCCTACAAAACAGAGACCCCGCCGTGAACAAAATAAAAAAATAATTCCACCAGCGACCGCGTCAGCTACCTCATTAGGATCTGAACCACAGCCCAGCACATCATCACAAGGAATAACTGATGAATCCCGTTTTTTACACCGAATCCATTTGAGATCCTCCAAAATGAAAAAGAAAACCATGGAATCTTCTCCTATACCCAGGGAACCACTACCTCCACCAATATTTGTTAAAAATATTAAAAATTTTAAACTGATGTGTGCGCATTTAAACAAAGTAACTGATCCTAATAGTTATTATTGTATAAGTAGAACCAATGATACTAAAATATCTCCGACTACTGCTGAAACCTACAGAAAGATTGTAAAATATCTGACTGAGACCAAAGCTGACTTTCATACTTATCAGCTGCGCCAGGAGAGAGCATTAAGGGTCGTAATCAGAAACCTACATTCCTCAACACCCGTTGAAGCTATCAAAGAAGAACTGACAGAATTAGGATTCCAAGTGAGGCAAGTCACCAACGTTCTAAAAGATAAAAGTCCACTGCCTCTATTCTTCGTGGACTTGGAACCATCAGCAGGAGTCGAAAAAATCTATGACCTCAGTAGACTGTACTATACCCGTGTAAAAGTTGAAAAACCTTACACAAGAGGGAAATAGTTCAGTGTCATAACTGTCAGGCATATGGTCATACCAAAAGTTATTGCCATCACATACCACGCTGTGTGAAATGCGGTGAACAGCATAAAACAGAAGAATGTACAAGATCAAGATCTACACCCGCTGTATGTGCTCTGTGCCTCAAGGACCACCCGGCTAACTACAAGGGATGTGAAATCTACAAGAAACTCCGAACCAGATACCAAAAACCTCAGGATCCGAATGAAACAGCTGTACCAACCAGAAGCAGAAGAGAACCATCTAAACTTGTAAATTCTAACGTATCATTTGCCCACTTGCTTGGAGGTGGAAACCAGAATCATGAAGTCGAGGCACTGCCGGAACAACTTTTTCCTCAACTTTCTCAATCTATTATACAACAATCTATCCCACAAAGTTTACCTAATCTTCAAAAAACTCCTCAACATCAAATTTCTCATATCCCTCCACCATCAAACGTCACAGATCTTACCAGTCTAATGACATCGTTCATCTCCGAAATCAAATCTCTTGTTATGCCGCTTATATCACTCCTTACAAATCTAGTATCAAATCTAATCCCTGCCTTGAAAAATCCTTAAATGAATTCACCTAACTCCTTATCCATTCTCCTTTGGAATGCGAATGGTGTTAGAAATCATACTGACGAACTGACAGCGTTGTTGCAAGACAAAACAATCGATGTTGCACTTATAACTGAAACAAGACTAACGACTAAACAGTACTTCAAAATACCGCAATACATCACATACCGTACTGACCACCCAGACGGTAAAGCCCATGCCGGTTCTGCTATCATTGTCCACCAATCCCTCTCTCATCATTTACTCCCACTTCCCACCTATGATTTCCTACAAGCCACAGCCATAGTAATCAAGACTTTTTCCTTTCCGGTAACCCTCACATCTGCATACTGCCCTCCTAAACATTCCATTTCCAATTCCGAATTTGTATCCTTCCTGGATTCCATAGGAAATCGTTTCATTCTGGGTGCAGACTTAAACGCCAAGCATCAGCAGTGGGGTTCCAGAACCACGAATTCTCGGGGACGAAATTTGCTGTCTGCACTCAACTCCCGAAATTTTAATATCCTGCCTCCTGACTCCCCTACCTACTGGCCAACCGATCCTAACCGCAATCCTGACATCCTCGACTTCTTTATCCACAGCGGATTAGGCTCCCTCAACTTTTCTGTAACTCGCCTTGATGAACTATCCTCAGACCATAGTCCACTGATCCTAAAAGTATCTCTCACTCCAATTCCAAAACCCATTCCACCATCATTCATCCGAGGTCCTGTCAACTGGAACCTTTTCCGCCAAATCCTGACCGATAATATTGACCTCAGAGTAACCCTCAAAACCCCAGATGACCTAGATAATTCCGTCTATTCCTTTACCACCGCCATCCAACAAGCTGTCTGGACTGCCTCCTCTCCTAAACACCCCAATATAAATCCTCACCAAAATCATTTTCCACAACATATTATAGACCTCATCCATACCAAACGCCGAGCAAGATCATTATGGCAGCGCACCCGACACCCAACAGATCGCCGCTCCTATAACTTCTATTGTAGACAATTGAAGAGGGAGTTGGCGACCTTCCGTTCCCAGTCCTTTAATTCCTACCTCTCCTCTCTATCAGCTCGTGATAATTCCCTGTGGAATGTCACGAAAAAGATCCTAAAATACCATCAAGTTTCCCATCCTCTCCGACGTGGTGATGACTCCTGGGCTGCGTCTGATGAAGATAAAGCCGAGGAATTCGCCACACACCTCTCCAAAGTTTTCACTCCTCACCCGGAATCCCACGCCAATCACACCGCAACAGTGCAAGACTTTCTTATGTCACCAATTCCACTTTCCCTACCTCCTAAAGCTATTAATCCCTCTGAGGTCAAATATCTTCTCCAAAAACTTACCCTCCGTAAATCTCCTGGACACGATCTCCTTACTCCCCAGATCCTCCGACAACTTCCGCAGAAAGCCATTATATTCCTTACTTATATTTACAACTGCATCCTACGCACCACCTATTTTCCTCTGTTATGGAAACATTCCACTATCATTCTTTTTCTAAAACCAGGCAAACCTTCCAACAACACTTCATCCTACAGGCCTATTTAGTCTACTCCCATCCTCTCAAAAATCTTCGAAAGGCTTCTTCTTAAACGTATCCTACCCATATTAGAATCTCAAAATCTTCCTTCCCATCAGTTTGGATTCCGTCCTCAGCATTCCACAGTTCAACAGGGTCTCCGAGTTGTAGACCATATTTCCTCAGCTCTTGAATGCAAAGAGTATTGTTCTGGTGCGTTTCTGGACATTGCGCAAGCTTTTGACCGGGTATGGCACACTGGATTACTCTTCAAGCTGAAAACCCATTTACCCCAGTCTCTATACCTCATTCTCCGATCCTATCTCTCAAACCGTTCCTTCCGCGTTCGCTGTGGTGTAGAATTTTCTAACCTTTATCCCGTTGAGGCCGGTGTTCCTCAAGGCAGCGTCTTGGGACCCGTCCTCTACATCCTTTACACTGCTGATATTCCTACACATCCTGATACCTTTCTGGCAACTTTTGCAGACGACACCGCCATCCTATCATCCAGTTCCAATCCTGAAACAGCATCCTTAAACCTGCAAAGACACCTTTCTCTTATCGAAGACTGGTGTAATGCTTGGCGCATTAAGGTGAACGAAGCCAAATGCAAACACGTAACCTTCACTCTTCGACGAAACTCCTGTCCGCCAGTTTACTTCAATTCCATTCCAATTCCTCCTTCAGATACAGTCCGGTATCTTGGCTTACTATTAGACAAAAGATTGACTTGGAACCCACATACAAGACTTAAAAGACAAGAACTCAACCGACGATTCGGACAGTTATACCGACTACTCAACAGAAAATCTGAACTTACAGTTGACAACAAATTATTAATCTACAGGACAATACTGAAGCCCATCTGGACCTACGGACTTGAACTGTGGGGGACAGCTAAACGTACTAACATCAAAACGCATTCAATCCTTTCAATCCAAAGTCCTCCGTACAATAGTAAATGCTCCATATTATGTTTCCAACTATACCTTGCACCACGACCTTAATGTTCCTTTTATTTCAGACCTGATTCCATCCAAATTTTCCAAATTCCACCAGAATCTCATTCATCATCCTAATCCTCTAGCTCAATCCCTATCCAGCCCCACCCATCCATACAACCCACCTAGAAGGTTGAAACGGCAGTGGCCTCGTGACCTCTTATAACATGTATATTGGAGTTCTAGCATTGGCTAGATTCTCCACTCACGTGCTGTATGCTTGTGAATTGTATATAGGTATGAGTGACTATTGTATATATTTTTATTGATTTTATTTTGTATATATGTATATTTTATTATTATTATTATATAAATTTATAGTATTGTATATATCGTGTGAATGTAGTATGAATGTTGTACTTTATCACTATTAAAAATGTCCTGAATTGGACAGATTGTAATATTGCTCAATGAAATAAAAAAAAAAAAAAAAAAAAAAAAAAAAAAAAAAAAAAAAAGATAAATGGCATGGAGGAAAGATATTGCCGAAATCGGTAAGGATGAACTCCTGACCTTCAGAAGCCCTGGGAGGTTACTACTGGAGTGACCTGGAGTCAAGTATAAATAGCACAAGAACAAGGGTGTTCTCATTTACATAGGGCGGCTCTAGCAAGGGTACGCTCCTTCAAGGGCCAAAGGATCAGCAGCCACTTTGTAACTCAGGGGTTGGATATCCAAATTATCTGTTCAAATTGTTTGAATAAGTTTAATTTTTAAACTTACCATTTATGTTAACAACTTAGTTACAATTCGATACATAATATTGTTTCTAAAATATTGCGTAATAAATGGAAGAATATAACTTGCACGATCCTTTACATTTAGCTGTTATAACTCCCTCTTTACCAATAACATATATTCATTGAGGGGTAATACACGGTGAGAAATATGGTATGTGTAGGTGAGGTAAAAGTACTCTCGCGAGAGGGTGAGAGTACGCAACAGTACTCGGCAAAATGGCGGATGTGTGAACAGCTGATTATTCAGGAAAGTTGTTGAAAAGGTTGGTTAGCTCTGTTTAGGTTACCAAGTTCTTATGTAAAGATGAATGTTCAATTGGTGTCATCTTGTTTTGATAATAAGAGTAATGTCTAAAAATGTTTTCGACATGCTTATACAAATTTACTTACTAACCAACTACAAACGTCAACAAGACAAGTGACAAGTGACGGGAACTTGCACGCCACCTATGACAGCAACATTGCTTTGTAAAATCACATTCAATTTTTTTTTAATTTCTATTTCGAATTTTAACGCAAAAATATTATGAATCTCAGACTATAATACAAAAATATATATAATATAATTTCAAATAAATAACAATAGAATTAAAATGTAGTATCCAAACAGTGAAAATATACATATTATTAAATAATGGTTTTGGAATCTAGAAACACAATTAAATATATATGAATATAAATAAACTATTTTTAGTTAAAGTTTGGCCAAAATAATTTATTAAATGATATTGTTATTAATTATCGTTATGGAAAGTAGATGAAAGTGTGATATAGTACATCAACTATCACGATATTTACTTCCACCAACTTTCCAGCTTGCTCAACGATGATTGATTATCCTTATTCTTAGAATGCATGAAAATTAATGTATATCCTTCTAAGAGAGAAAGAAATAACTTCATTTTTTTATATAGGTATATGTAGCAGGCGACGGTCCCTGAGAGAAAGAAAGAAAGTAAAAAAGGTGACAAGAGACTGAGCCGCGTTCCTTACGAGGTGGTTCACGTCCTCAAAGCTCCCATGTCTTCTCTCTCATTTTCCTTATTATTTTTTTCTTTCACTTTCTTATTCAACTCTCATTTTCTTCTTCTCCACCTAGCTCCACTAGCGGACAGCTACACCATTTTCTGTTATTTTACTTTTAAATTTTTATACTTTTTTTAAAATATTTATATCACTTCTATAATTTTAATGTGTTAAATAATGAAAAAAATTAATAAACTACCCACAAATTTGAAGAATTCACGTCAGTTTGTTCATTTAATGCTTCTGTGGCTGATCGGAGGTCTTATACAGTAGTAGTCCGGAATTTTGTCTATTCAAGTTCGATTAAATTAGGGATCATTGACGAGTATTTGACAAGTAGAGCACCATATCACTCCTCACTGAGGAAAGGGATAACTAAGCATTATTTACCCTCTTTAAAAAGTCCTAGAGACACCTGCCCGCGAACTTGGTCAGAGAAGGCTGTATCTTGTGAATATAATTGAGTTGATAGCATCGCGGGGACTCAAATGGGCGAGTAAAGTTGTTGGGCTCGGTGAGGAACGGATTCTGAGAAAGTTGGTATTCGCTGATCCGACTGGTAGGCGTCCGAAGCGTCGATGGGAGGATTGTGTTAAGGCTGATCTTGGAGGCTTGGGCCTGAACGGTGAACATTAGACGAGTCTGTGTAGGCTGAATTTGGTGGTATCGGCAACGAACCTTCGGGTTCGTTAAGCCTATTATTATTATTATTATTTCAAAAAGCCACTCGCAGGGTTTTAACCCGTGACTTGGGGTAAAATATTCTATTATGCTATTCACCGCACAAGAGGGTTATATTATACGAAGACTGTTTTGTTTTAGAACTAGTTTAGTTTTCCAGTCCACATCCATTCTCTGTGTAAGCAAATTGTGGAGTATATTGTATAATAATAAAGTAATAAATATTGTTTATAAAGGTTTCAAATGAAAAAATTCAGGGAGAATGTCATAATAACGTGCGTCATGTCACAAAAATACTATCTGAGACTGAGATTTTAAAACAATATCTGGTGCGCGCAACACACCACTTTCACTTACCTCCGTTATTTATATCAATTTATGAATTTTTAAACGAATTTAGAAACGAAATAAATTGTTAAAGAATTATTCACTTTGGATTATTATGGAAACATGCGTTTTGTTAAGTAATCTATTATGTTATTATTTACGACAATCAGTTTGTTTTATCAACTTTTCATCACTCACGTTTACCGTTGTATGTGTAAGAGAATATTTTTTCTCAAATCTTTAGCTTTCAACGGTGTATTATACAGGTATATTACTGTTCTTAAGTTCAAAAACAAAAAATTAAACCTGTGCCACTACAACCCATGAAGAGTTTTTGGCTCAGTACATGTAGAGATCGTACTGTTCTTAGGCCAACGGCCGTGCAATGACGTGATTCGGCCAATATCACGCTCAGCCGCCAGCCGCCAGTCCCCAGGTTTTTTTCCCTTTTTAGGGTACCCACTTTATAGAGGCTAAAACACTTTATAGAGGCAAAAACAAAAAATTACTTTAAAAAAATATTTTTTCGTTTTTTCGTTTATTTGAATATCAAATTAGTTCAACTTATATATTTACTTTTCTTTTAACAACGGTAACAAGATAATATGGTTATTTTTATAGAATCTACAAAATTAAAAGTACTTTAGAGGAAGAAAATTTAAAATATTGGATTAAAGCCCTGTCAGACTATTTCAATCAGAATGAAACCTACATGATATTAAAGCCCACCCAATTTTAAAATGATATAGCGAGTTTAATCAAAACCGTTAGAGCCGTTTTTGAGAAAAGCGAAAATAAGTGCAAAATGCATAGTTTAAAGTGGCTCTTCTAGTAAGGAGGTTTTAGTGAAAAAGTTGCTGTAACATCACGGGCGTATAGTTGGCTTAATATGAAATTTCAGTTTCATAAGACTTTTAGTTTTCGCGCTGGACTTACCAGACACAAACACACACATACGGACACACAGACCTTTTTGCGGGACTTGGTCATTTGGACTCAAGGGAATTCGAAAATTTTCACGATCGCAATACTTTTTCATATATAGGTAAGTGAAAGTAAAAAAAAAAAAAAAATATGTACCTATACTACAACCGGAGTCCATTCTCTGTCGCCAGGTTTTCACTCTAATTTTGGATTAGCCAAAAATAGTAGATCGTAGATGTGAAGCTTAATGAATCATAGAAACGCCAATGACTCCAGAGATAAGTGGACGAATTCTTTGAAAATGACACTCAAATATGGCGGATCACTGACTTCGACTTGAATTACTTCTTTAATCATTATCTATCTGCATTTCGTTCGATCGAACTGTACTTGATATTTTATTAAAGCTAGGTGGTGAGAGGTTCAGAAGACCTGGATTATAAGAGATTTAAAAAACGGTACAAATTATTACACAATGGTTTATTATTTCTAAATAACTATATTAGGGTTCAACATTTTATATAACTGTATAATTAACTAATATAAAAAGGAATTAATTCAAAGGAAAATGAACATCTTAGAATATTAGACATACAAATGTATTTTACCACTCAAATGAAAGCTTATTATATACTTGATAATTTACTTTATAAAAATTATGTTCATAGGATCAGCCGTTTCCATGATAGCAACCATGAAAATGTTAGAAAAGAGTGGTATCTCTTTTTCCGCAAAAAAGTTTTTTTGTAATAGCTCTATATCGGACATATACATGTCTTTTACCACTTAAATGAAAGCTTTTTAAATACTTGATGAATCACTTTATAATGATTATCCTCATAGGATGAGTGGTTTCCATGATAGTGACCATAATTATGTTAGATAAGAGTGATATTCCCTTTTTGAATAGCCGCCATTTTGTAATACACCCGTCTTGGGTTGGGAGACGTATGTATTTTGCTTTACCATGATAAATGTTTTGCATAAAACTTACTAAAAAGTTTGGTAAAATGGGTGGCATTTGTCGTTGGTGGCTCACGGACAATTAGTTTTATACAGTGTGAGTTTATTATTGGAACTCACCTTGAATTTCATGTTAAGAGTACGAAAACTTTTTGTAGAAGCCTTTTTTAGTATTGTCAAATAACGTGATTTTAGTCCTCAAAATAAACCTTGAGGCAATAAGAAAAAAAAAGAAGTCACTTATTACGTGTGTAATTTATAAATGTTTATTGAAGGAATTAGTCCGGGTGGCGGTCATTAAATGAAACAACTGAATAGTTTCAACTATTTTATTGTTTGCCAACGTTTCGACCCCCATTGTGGGTCATCATCAGGGCTAAAAAGATACAAAAAGGATACATTTAAAATAAGATTACAAATACTATTTAAAAAAAAAAATATTAACAATTTCACTAGAGAATGTCAATATTATAACATAAAAGAAAATAGATGTGTAAAGAAATCAATTAATTAAATTACAATGATAAAGGTATACTAATGAGAGCTAAACAGACCAGGTAATGACTAAAGATAATGTACAAATATATAAGAAAAAATTACATGAAATAAAAACCATTAACAAAAAGGAGTACAGTGGAGATACGTACCGTCTGGTAGGTGAGTGGAAACTAGGTTCAATTTGGTCATAAGGAATGTAGGCAGGTAGATAGGAAAGTACGTACAAAAGGTTGGGTAAAATGGAAAATACGTACCATATTTTTAGACGGGATCTGACAACAATGAGTAAAATTGTAATATTAACATAAAAGGAAGTGTTCAGATTAAACCTACAATATTAATAATATCATAACGGTATTAGAAGATGTTTTAACAAGAATGTTGAAGTAAAAACAATATAATACAATAGTAAGAATAATAATGTATAAACTATATATAGTAAAACTGACTACCTCCCAACCAACGTTTTAATAATTATTGTACATATATTAAGACATTAAAATTAACCAAGTGAAAATCTTATGACAAAAAATAATAATAAGTAACAATCATTGACAGATCATATAGTTGATACAAAATAGTAAAATAATTACAAATAGGAATAAATTGAATTGTAAAACCATTAAGAATTTATTAAGTGCAGAAACAAATGAAATAGATACATATATAAAATAAATGTATACATAAATAAGTAAAAAATAAACCAATAAATAAACAAAAGGTATACAGTGGGATGGACATGGGAAGCTGTATTACTTAAGAGAGTTTAATATATGGCTGTAGGTGGAGGAGATGCACTGTTTATCAGTTTTATGATTGACAGGATTAGATTGGAGATGGATGTGGACGGATTCAGCGATGAGCCTTTTTTTATGGTTGGGAACAGAAATCTAAAATGGAACAATCTTGAAAGTTAAATGAATGATTAAAAGTTATGGAGTGTTCGGAGAGTTTTGAGGCTAGAAGGTTTCGAGAGGATATGGAGGATTTATGTTGAGATATGCGGGTTTTTAAGTAGTTTTTTGTTTCACCCACATAGGACACGTCGCAATCTAAACAAGGTATTTTATACACAATATTTGAGCGGTAGAGAGGATTTATCGGGTCTTTAGTATTAGTGAAGAGGTGGGAAAGTTTGTTCTGGGT
This sequence comes from Piezodorus guildinii, assembly GCA_023052935.1. Classification (NCBI taxonomy): domain Eukaryota; kingdom Metazoa; phylum Arthropoda; class Insecta; order Hemiptera; family Pentatomidae; genus Piezodorus; species Piezodorus guildinii. The sequence continues at coordinate 1,941,934 of CM041292.1, read as the reverse complement.
CTTTAATCCTAGCTTTAGGGAGGGTAAGGAAGATTTAAAGGATTTTTTAATATTTTCAGACAGGTGTGGAATATACGGTAGGGATCTATATTGAAATATTGTGGGTGAATTTTGGTCTTGTATTGTAGGGGGAGTAATGGTCGTTTTTACGTTGTATGAGTTTATGAGTTTTTTAATGATATTAAGTGGGAAGCTGTTTAGGGTAAGGATCTTTTTAATGCGCTGGATATTGGTAGGATGGTACTGTGGATCAGACAAGGAGAGGCAACGGTGGACGAGATTTTGGGCAACATTAATTTTTTGATGGTATGGGTGCTGGGAGAAGAAATTGAGGAGTCTACCGGAATAGGTGGATTTTGTGTACCAATCAGTGGAAATAGAACCGTCCGTATTTCTTATTATCAGTAAGTCTAGAAAGGGAATTGTTGAGTTGTTTTCTTTTTCTACTGTAAAACGGAGGCGTGGATCGTAGGAATTAAAGGATTTAAGGATATCTGGGATTTTTTCAGGGTTTATTATTAGGAGGAGGTCGTCAACATATTTCTTAATGAAAAAGATATCGTTTTTATAAATTTTGGTTATGAAATCCAGGAGGTCATTGAGAACAATATTAGAGAGATCCGGAGCTAGGCAGTTTCCCATTGCTAGTCCAGAGACCTGATTGTAAAATTTTCCCTTAAAAGTGAGGTATCCTGTTTTGCAGCAAAGTTCCAGTGATTGTAAGTAAGTAGAAAGATTTAGCGTGGTGTGAGGTTCGATAATGGTCCAGTGTTTTTTAACTAAATGGAGAACTTTGTCAATGGGAATATTAGTGAATAAGCTTTCGGCGTCAACGTCAACGTCACGGCGCGAACGCCGAAAGCTTATTCACTAATATTCCCATTGACAAAGTTCTCCATTTAGTTAAAAAACACTGGACCATTATCGAACCTCACACCACGCTAAATCTTTCTACTTACTTACAATCACTGGAACTTTGCTGCAAAACAGGATACCTCACTTTTAAGGGAAAATTTTACAATCAGGTCTCTGGACTAGCAATGGGAAACTGCCTAGCTCCGGATCTCTCTAATATTGTTCTCAATGACCTCCTGGATTTCATAACCAAAATTTATAAAAACGATATCTTTTTCATTAAGAAATATGTTGACGACCTCCTCCTAATAATAAACCCTGAAAAAATCCCAGATATCCTTAAATCCTTTAATTCCTACGATCCACGCCTCCGTTTTACAGTAGAAAAAGAAAACAACTCAACAATTCCCTTTCTAGACTTACTGATAATAAGAAATACGGACGGTTCTATTTCCACTGATTGGTACACAAAATCCACCTATTCCGGTAGACTCCTCAATTTCTTCTCCCAGCACCCATACCATCAAAAAATTAATGTTGCCCAAAATCTCGTCCACCGTTGCCTCTCCTTGTCTGATCCACAGTACCATCCTACCAATATCCAGCGCATTAAAAAGATCCTTACCCTAAACAGCTTCCCACTTAATATCATTAAAAAACTCATAAACTCATACAACGTAAAAACGACCATTACTCCCCCTACAATACAAGACCAAAATTCACCCACAATATTTCAATATAGATCCCTACCGTATATTCCACACCTGTCTGAAAATATTAAAAAATCCTTTAAATCTTCCTTACCCTCCCTAAAGCTAGGATTAAAGACCCAGAACAAACTTTCCCACCTCTTCACTAATACTAAAGACCCGATAAATCCTCTCTACCGCTCAAATATTGTGTATAAAATACCTTGTTTAGATTGCGACGTGTCCTATGTGGGTGAAACAAAAAACTACTTAAAAACCCGCATATCTCAACATAAATCCTCCATATCCTCTCGAAACCTTCTAGCCTCAAAACTCTCCGAACACTCCATAACTTTTAATCATTCATTTAACTTTCAAGATTGTTCCATTTTAGATTCTGTTCCCAACCATAAAAAAAGGCTCATCGCTGAATCCGTCCACATCCATCTCCAATCTAATCCTGTCAATCATAAAACTGATAAACAGTGCATCTCCTCCACCTACAGCCATATATTAAACTCTCTTAAGTAATACAGCTTCCCATGTCCATCCCACTGTATACCTTTTGTTTATTTATTGGTTTATTTTTTACTTATTTATGTATACATTTATTTTATATATGTATCTATTTCATTTGTTTCTGCACTTAATAAATTCTTAATGGTTTTACAATTCAATTTATTCCTATTTGTAATTATTTTACTATTTTGTATCAACTATATGATCTGTCAATGATTGTTACTTATTATTATTTTTTGTCATAATATTTTCACTTGGTTAATTTTAATGTCTTAATATATGTACAATAATTATTAAAACGTTGGTTGGGAGGTAGTCAGTTTTACTATATATAGTTTATACATTATTATTCTTACTATTGTATTATATTGTTTTTACTTCAACATTCTTGTTAAAACATCTTCTAATACCGTTATGATATTATTAATATTGTAGGTTTAATCTGAACACTTCCTTTTATGTTAATATTACAATTTTACTCATTGTTGTCAGATCCCGTCTAAAAATATGGTACGTATTTTCCATTTTACCCAACCTTTTGTACGTACTTTCCTATCTACCTGCCTACATTCCTTATGACCAAATTGAACCTAGTTTCCACTCACCTACCAGACGGTACGTATCTCCACTGTACTCCTTTTTGTTAATGGTTTTTATTTCATGTAATTTTTTCTTATATATTTGTACATTATCTTTAGTCATTACCTGGTCTGTTTAGCTCTCATTAGTATACCTTTATCATTGTAATTTAATTAATTGATTTCTTTACACATCTATTTTCTTTTATGTTATAATATTGACATTCTCTAGTGAAATTGTTAATATTTTTTTTTTTTTAAATAGTATTTGTAATCCTATTTTAAATGTATCCTTTTTGTATCTTTTTAGCCCTGATGATGACCCACAATGGGGGTCGAAACGTTGGCAAACAATAAAATAGTTGAAACTATTCAGTTGTTTCATTTAATGACCGCCACCCGGACTAATTCCTTCAGTAATTCTCAACGGTCAACTAATTATATCCACAATGATATAAATGTTTATGTGTGTAATTCATATATGTTTTCCATTCCTTAAATATAATTATCTACATATTTCTGTTTTCATCATTATTTAGAAATGTTATTTTACTTTCATATACCTATATGTGAAATATAATGTTGAAAAGAATTGCGATAGCAGTATAATTTTCTCAGTAACACACAATTTCAGGGTTATATGAGTCCAAATGACCAAGTCCTTTGTGGTCTTTATGTGTACATCTAGCTCTATATACCATTAAATGGGTTTATAACCTAATTACTTACTACTACTAATTACTATTATTACTTTCACTTACTATATATAGTAAGGGAAAGCATGCGATCATGAAAATTTTCGAATTCCAGTTTTAAACGGAAATACACATTTTAGGATCCTTGAGTCCAAATAATCAAGTCCCGCAAAAAGGTCTGTGTGTGTGTTTGTGTGTGTGTGGTAACTCCCGGGCGGAAACGATAAGTCCAATGAAACTAAAATTCCATATTTAAGACCAATATAGGCCCGAGACGTTACAAAACCTTTTTCATCAAAATGAGATTACCAGAAGAGGCACTTTATACCATGCATTTTACACCTTTTCTTTCGATTTTCTCAAAACGGTTCCGACTATTTTGATTAAACTCGCTATATCAAAGTAAAATTTAATGGGCTTTAATGTCATGTAGGTTTTATTCTGATTACAATGGTCTGACAAGGCTTAAATGCCGATATTTTAAACATTCTTCCCCTAAACTATGATTAATTTTGTTGATTTTATAAAAATAACAATATTACCTTGTTACCACTGATGAAAAACAGGTAAATATATAAATTCGATACCCAACTAAAGGATAAAACAGAAAACATATTTTTTTAATGCAATTTTTCGTTTTTGAGCATAAGAACAGTAATATACATGTATGATATACCGTTGGAAAGCTAAAAAATTTAGAAAAAATATTATCTCATACACAAGCTTTTAAAAGTTAATAGACAGTGATGAAAAGCCGATAAAACTAACCGATTATTTTAGATAATAATATAATAGATTTTTTAATAAAACACATGTTTCTATAGAAATTCCATTTAATTAATTCTTTAATGGTTTCAAACATTTTTATCTTTTACTGAATTTGAAAATTCATTAATCGATTCTAAAAATGGAGGTAAGTGAAAGTTGTGTGTTGCCCGCACCAGATTTTTTTTTTCAGGTGGAGACCTGAATATTCCTCCAGACAAACACTAATACCTTTAATATTAGTGTTAACTGAAGTTCTTTTAAATAATATAAAATTTGTGACATAATATGATAACACACAGCTATAAAATGCACAATAGGCTATAGATAGCGAAGAAGGCACTTAATTTTATTACCATGGAGTAATAAAATATAGAATAGGATATTACACAATAACAAATGCTTTTACATAAATCACATCAGTTAACTACGGCTATAATGGCAGGAAACGACATCAATACTTCAACTCAACTCCTCGTTAACATTGGCACAAAGCAATATAAAGAATAATACAAGAATCTGGTGCGCGCAACACACAACATTCACTTACCTCCGTTGTTAAAATAAATTTAAGAATCTTTAAATCCATTTAGAGATGAAAATAAATTGATAAAGAATTAATTAAACCGAATTTCAATAGAAACATATGTTTTATTAAATAAAATATTATATTATTATCTACGACAATAAATTAAAGTATCATGTTTTCATAACCCTCCGTTAACTTCTACAATCTTGTGTATGAGATAATATTTTTTCTTAAATCTTTAGCTTTCCAACGGTATACTATATTACTGTTCAAAAAATGTTCAAAAGCATAAAAATTGCATGAAAAAATATTTTTGCTCTTTCCTATTTAGTTATAAATCGAATTTGTTTAGCTTGTATATTTATCCGTTTTTTATCAATGCTAAAAAGATGATATGGTTATTTTTATAGGACCTACAAAATTAAATGTACCTTAGAAGAAGAAAATTTAAAATATAGGGAAAAGTTTCTGTAATATCTTGGACGTTGAGTTGTCTTAAATATGAAATTTCTCTTTGAAACACACGTTCTTCAAACAGAAATTTAGAAAATGGTGATACAACATTTTTTTAACCAAAAAAAGGGGGAAAAAAAGTACTTGAAAAGCATTATCTTGAAAAGTATATAAAATACAGAGAATTAAAAAGGTTCGGCCAATAGAAATTTTTAAGTGTTTTGTTTGTTTGTTTATTTGTTTAACGCCACTTTGTGCTAATATGGCTAATCGGACGATGCTACAGTGGGAATCCTAAATTTTGCCTATCCAGGTTTTATTAGGATAAGGATCTTTAACGAGTACCTCACATCGCACAGGCTCGGGACCACCATTTAACGTCCCCTCCGAAGGACGGCATAACTAAGGATTTTTTACTCCTTTTAAAAAATCCTAGGGCCACCCGCAGGTTTGAACCCGCGACCTTTGGCATAGAATGCTGCTATAGGTGTATGCAACTACGCTATGGGCGACCCCTTTTAAGTGTTTTTAAAAGACATTTACTATGGTTTCCCGTAGTTGGTATAGTAAAATTTAATCATTTTATGAAAATGGCAATAGATGTATACTTACATCTCAGTGAGAAAAAAAACTGAAAATAAGGATTGTAATGGGTACATTTTGTAGTCCTCAGTATAAGCCATGTAATATAAAAAATAAGAAATACAATTCATTTATGGTATTGAGATTTAATTATTATTTTTGTTTTCAAGCTTCACTCACTGATGTATAGCGCAATGGTTAACAATGTTTTTTAGTCATAATTGAATGAGAAATTACTCTTACGTTAATTGTGATCGTTAACGGTAAACAATCAAATTAAGCCTGTCACTAGCCCAGTTTAAAGACGTTTTTACTACATGTGGAAAACCCCTGTATATTACCCCTTCATTATCTCCACAACCAATTATTTTAGCAAAAACATTTTTACAATACTTTTTGAAGATTTCCCCCTCCCTACAAAACCCGACGCGGAAAACTCTGATTTTTCACTACTTAATAAGGGGAGGGTACCGAACGATTTCTGAAAAGTTTTTTTTATTTTTTATTTACATTCTAATTTTTTCTGTTGTTTAACCTAATTTTACTCTACTAGTAAAGAATCAAATTATAATATATTTTTTTATTCAAAATAATAATATTGTGAAACCACTAAATTAGAACAAAATAGAATAATATAAGTATTTTATTTTCTAAAACTACTTTTACTTATTCTGAAGTGTCCTATATCAGGCCTTCTTTACAAACTCATATCATCCCATCCTTTCTTCTAGTTCTTTAACTGGGACAAAGAATCGATAAAAGCAATGTATGGGATGAACCTGGATTATATACGATTTGGAAATGTTCCAAACATTCACAAACAACCAAATAAAAAAGAAACCGCTGAAGTATTAACGACTATTGCTTCTATTTTTAAAACTAAAAAATAAGAGGTATTTACAACTCTAAGATTTATTTGTTTTACTTTCTCTTAGCTATTCATAATTCGCTATGTGTTTAAAAAGTATTACAATCGCGAAAATTTCAGAATTATAGTTTTCAATGGAATTACACTTATCATGGTTCTCCGAGTGCAAATGACCAAGCGCCATAAAACAATTCAAAACAAAACGAAGGAAAATGAAATTTCTTATTTATGAGAATTTTGTACTTGGATGTTACGGCAATTTAATCAACAAAATTTAAATATAGTTACGGTGAGGACAATGACATGTAAACCACACACCTAGAGGGGTCCGGATTTGGCTAGAGACTTCTGGACCTGGACGGTCCTCCAAGTACCAAGAACGGCCCTTCCGCCTCCCTGGGTGGTGGTACAAATACTGGTCCACTACGCCCGAGAGAGTCAGTCTTCATCTTGCTCAAGTAGATGTATCAGTGAACAGTGACAGTGAACACTTCGTGTCAGTGTAGTAAAACTGTGAGTCAGTCTTGTGATAACAGTTCGTTGGTAAATTAGAAGACTGTAGGTTATATATAATTTATAGTTGTAAGTTTTAGAATAATTCTAGTCGATAGTTTAAATTCATATAAGTAGTTTAGCTCTTAGAAATATCTGATTTTATTGTTGTGCGTTTAGTTAAGTTAGTAATTCAATTATTATTGTAAGTATACTAGTTTTTTTTTTTTTGTTTTTTTTTTCTTTTCCCCGGCTTATCTTATGCACTGCAGCCTTATTAGGCTTATTGTGCGCCGTCCATTCCGTTAATGCAGGCCTAGTGCTTTGGTGAATCTGACAATTCTATATGGGTTAATCAGTTCACACAACTTTGATCTAAAATACGGTCGCTGCCATAATGGTAAAACCTAGCAATCTCTGGACAACTGCATACCACATGGTATGCAGTTTCATCTTCCTTCTTGCAGAATCTGCAAGTAGATGAGGCCACCAACCCTATATTATGGAGATGCCTGTTAAGCTGACAGTGTCCTGTGTACAGTCCTGTCACTCTCCTCAAAGTTATTCGCTCCATTGAGAGTAGTGCACAACTTCTCTCTTTGTAGGGTCCTTCTAAGAATATCTTAGAGTGATGCTGCTTACCAATATCCCTCCAGTATTGCCTAGATTTATTGCCAGCAGCCACGTTTATCAAACCTTTAGAATAGCTGAGGCTTATTCCACAGACAGGTTCAGGTGTAGAGGGTAACTGAGCAGAACCCCTCCTTGTGAGGCTTGTGAATGACCAGGCACCCAATAAACTCGGACTTTATTCAGCAGGAATAGCTTATTGAGATTTCTTTTGCATTCCTCTACTAATTTGGACCGAGTCATGTAACTACCCAGATCCCCGATTGCAGCTTGACTATCGGTATGGATAGTTATAAGCCTGTCTCTCATCCCTTCAGAAATTAGGGTTTGAGCACAAATATTTATTGCCATTACTTCAGCCTGAAAGACTGAAGTATGTTTACCTTAAGTATAATAGTTAATAATTCCTTTGTATTTGTACATATAGTATTTAATAAATGTATGCGATATGTAAACCGAAGTAGTTCATTTCTCACACCCCGTAGCCCGTAACAGTATCATTTTATACTACGCATTTTTCACCAAATCCCTCTAACACAGATTCAAAACTTTTGATAAAACTAGCGATGCCTGTGTATAATTTAACAACTTCGATACCAGGTATATTTTACCCTTTTTAAAGAAGTCTCACAGATAAAATTTAAATGATTTCTGCTTCTAAAGGACAGTTTTTTTTTTTTTTAAATAATTCACCATGTTTGTAGTTAAAAGTGATAAAAATAAGTTAGTATGAATTTAGACGTTTGTTTCGATTTCCATTAGGTACTAAAGGTGTTACGAAATTGATTTGTTTATAATAATAATAATAATAATAATAGCCTTACCGAACCCGAAGGTTCGATGCCGATACCACCAAACTTCGCCTGCATAGACTCGTCCAATGTTCACCGGTCAAGCCCACGCCCCCGAGATCAGCCTTAATGCAATCCTCCCATCGACACTTCGGCCTACCTTTCGGACGCCTACCAGTCGGTTCAGCGAATACCAACTTTCTCGGAATCCGTTCCTCACTAAGCCCAACAACTTTACGCGCCCATTTGAGTCTCCGCGATGCTATCAACTCAATTATATTCACAGGGTACAAACTCCGCAATTCCGCGTTGTGCAACCTTCTAAACTCCCCAGTGGCCTCATCTCTCTTCGGACCAAATATTTTACGCAGTACCTTATTCTCGAAAACCTGAAGCCGTTGTTCATCCTTCAAAGTAAGCGGCCACGTTTCGCATCCGTAAAGAACCGTTGGAAGAATAATAGTTTTATAAATTCTAACCTTTAAGTTTTTAGACAGAAGCCGCGAGCTAAGTAATTTAGCAACTGAATAATAACACGCATTCCCCACCTTTAACCGGGACTTTATTTCTTCCTGGATTTCATTTTTTCTTGTTATCATTGAACCTAAATACTTGAATTTCTCTACGTGTTCAAAAGTATGACCTGAAATATTAATATCATCAAGATCGCCACCATTTCTGCAACTAATCATATATTTCGTCTTATCAGTATTTAATTCGAGACCTATTTGTTTACCGGTTTTTATTAACACACTTGTATTTAGTTGTATGGTTTCCCTATCTTCACCTAGTAGTACCAAATCATCGGCATACCCCAAAACCGGAATCTTGTCACCCATATTTAAGCCTTTCTCGGTACACATCACCTTTTCTATAACATATTCTAAGGCTATATTAAACAAAACAGGTGAAAGAGAGTCACCCTGTTTCAAACCCGATCGCACCTCAAATCTCTCGGAGTAATTATGACCGATTCTAACTTTATGAAATGTTTCCGACAAACACATCTCCACTAGGTTTACTAACTTTTTAGGTATCCCCTGTTCAATCATGATGTTATATAGCTTCTGACGGTCTATGGAATCATAAGCCTTTTTAAAATCTATATAAAGTTGATGGACTACACCGTTGTATTCCAGCTTCTTCTCTAATATTTGACGTAAGGAAAATATTTGATCAATAGTCGAGCGATTCCGCCTAAAACCACATTGGTAGTCTCCGATAATTTCCTCAGCGTATTCCGTGATTCGGCTAGTTAGTATTGACGAGAATATTTTATAGCATACTGGGAGAAGAGAGATCCCACGATAGTTGTTACAATCCGTCCTCGGTCCTTTTTGTGAATCGGAATAAGTATTGATTCTTTCCATTGTTCGGGTATTTTTTCATTTTCCCAGATCTTTTTAACTAAAACATGTAATTTGGAAACGCCCGCTTCTCCACACGCTTTGATTAATTCACTCGTGATATTATCATTTCCTGCAGCTTTATACCGTTTTAATTTTCCTATCGCCATTTCAACTTCCTCTTTACTCGGTGCGTCTACCCATGGTTCAGCGCTCTGGTATTCAGAGGGAGGAGATTGATTATTATTTTCCGTATTTAGAATGCCGTCAAAGTGTTGTTTAAATTTATTTAATATCTCAGTCGGATCCGCAATTATGTTGTTATTCGCATCTTTAACCCCATTCAATAGAGGTTCAAATCTTTTACGCGATTTGTTTATACCTTTGTACATCCCTCTTACGTTATTTTCGCTTCTGTGTTTTTCTATTTCTATTATTTTGCCTTTAAGATACTCTCTTTTCTTATTTTTTAAGAATTTTGAAGTTTCGTTTTTTACTAACCGAAAGTAAGCCACATTATTATCGCTTGGATTATTTAAGGAATTCAGTTTAGCGGTTTTTCTTTTTTCACACATATTTTGACAATCCCTGTCGAACCAAGGTTTGTTCTTTTTATTTTCGATTTTCCCAAGACATAAGTTACCGACCTCTTTAATATTATCCCTGATCCCTTCCCATAATTTGTTTACATCTTCGTGTTCCTCGTCTGAAGATTCTAAAGCATCGAACCTATTTTTTACTTCTATCGCGAATTGTTTTCTAATTCTGAAATTGATTTGTTTACATATTTTTATTCTAATAATTAACTTTTATCTAAAACTTCTATTTGATTTTATTTAATGACACTCAACTCCTTTAAAAATGCGATTAACAAATATAATTATTTTCTAAAGGTACTAAATTATAAATTTAGTTTCGTTCGAAATCATACTAAAACATTTCATTTCATAACTTTAATATGATGTTATTAATATAGTAAAAACAACAATTCGTGACTTTAATACGAAAATAATCAAATCAGCTAATTTGATAATATAGTAATAAGTGATTTTCCCTACTCCTGTAATATTTTCTAAAATGGATATAGTACTATTGGAAATCAACGTTCTAATTAAGCCTTCGATAATCAATTAAATCAAATCAGAAATAAGTTTTGTAGGTAAAGTTTAGTTAGATTTTTTTTTCCTGGAAAGAATTAAATGAGAATATTAATGGAAACGTACACTTTTATGATAATATACCATTAGAAAGATAAAGGTTTTAAAAAACTCAAACAACAGCACAAGACTTTCACTTGCTTCAGATGACAAAATCAGTTTGAGAACTATTTTAGAGGTATAAGAACTAGCTTCAGATAATTCTAACTTTTCCCTCAGTTCCTTCACTACCCATCCATCTATATGAGAACTTTCAGATCAACTCCACACCTCCTTCAGATAACGGATGGGTGACAATAAACCCAATGGATGAGATATCTTGGAGAGAAGGCTGCCAGAAGCAACGTGAGCTGTACTCTTGAGAAATAACAGAAAGGCATTTCTCCCACTCATTCTTCGACGACCATCAATAAAATTGAGACGTTGATATCCAAAAGGTACTAAAGGACATATTTTACGAAACTGATGTTTTGACACACTTGTCTTCTCATGATTTAATTTTATCTAAATATTCTATTTGATTTTATCTAATCAATAACACTCAAGTTCTTAAAAAACTAGAATTAAAAATGCTATTATTTTCTAAAGGTAATGATTACCCATTTAGTTTCGTTCCAAATCATATTAAAACATATCATTCTATAAGTTTAATATGTTGTTATTAATATAGTAAAAAAAAATATATTGCGAAAAGAATCAAATTAAAGTTGGTTTAATAATAATAATATAGTAATGAGAGATTTTTGAGCTTCCAGTAAAATTTCCTAGAGTGCATATAGTACCATTTGGAACTCAACGTCTCAATTCTTATAAAAAATTAGTGCGTGCATAACGAAATTTTAAATTACAACTAGGTACACTCCATTGATATTTTACGAGCAAATATAAGTAGGTAAAGGGTATTTGGGGGGATTTGCAGGAATTTATTTTAATTCTCCAATTCTGACACCATACCTGAAGGTCTCTGATGTGGGATTGAAGAGTTTGAGAGGCAATAGTAGGATCGTTATTGACTGATAACACACAAGTGCCATCAGCATTGGCAGAAAGGAAGGTGTTGGGATTGGTTGGGATATCAGCTGTATAAACTGTGTAAAGGATAGGTCCTAGGATAATATCTACATGTTTATTTTAAATTAAGTTGTAAATTTCAGTAAATAAAAAATAAACTTTTTGAAAGTGGTTTTAGACTATTATCTATTCAGACGCCTTAGAGGATTCTTAGGAAATGAAGAAGGAATCGAGGATAACAACTAGTGGATTAGGGTGGGAATGGAATTTGTCATGGTAGGAATGTTACCTATTTCGGAACAAATCAGCAACACGTGGAACATTTAGGCTGTTGCGGATGAGATTATATCAGTAGTTATAGATTATGATCAATCATTAGGAGATTTAAGGATTTTCGGATTGCAAGGATTGGATAATGAAATGAATAGTGTGGTTTAGTAGAGTCATAACGCTGTAATCTGTAAGTTCAGACTGGCCTCATTGTAATAATTATGCCTCATCAACATCCTTTTTTAGTGAACCGGAAAGTTAAAGCGTCTTTCTAGTAAGTGTTGAAGTAGCTGAAAGCGGTGAGCAGTTTCTTGTCGTTTCAGTGTTATATGATTATATAATATCGTTCAGTTATATCTGTTAGCTAGAGGGACTAAAGGAGAGTTATTAAAGGATATTGTAGGGCAGGAAGTCATAGGTTTAAGGGAAAGATTTTATTTTTAAGGGTAAAGGTGGGATTAATTTTTATTCCTCAATCTGACAACATACTTCAAGACCTCTCTCATGTAGGATTTAATATGTATGTAATGCAATAAATGGATAATAATCGACAGGTAGCACAAAAATATAATCAGCATACCTAGAAAGCTTTTTTTTTTTTTTTTTTTTTTTTTTTTTTTTTTTTTTTTTTTTTTTTTTTTTTTTTTTTTTTTAAACAAACACGTTTTATTGAAATTTACAACTTTTTAAAAAATAAACACAACAAAGAAAAAACAACACTAGAATTATGGGCGTGTAAGTAATTATTAATGTAAAAGTTCCATTAAGAAGCTACTTATCGTTAGAGCTTCTATATCCATTAAAGTTGGGAGATCCGGAGGCCATCGCCTCTTCAGCCACTCAGTAGAGTGATCTGGAAGAGACGGAGATGGGAGAAACGAGGGTTTTAGTGGAATGGTAATGCGGAATTAAAGGATGTATATCTAGTTCTGACGAAGTCTACAACTAATGCGATATTTAGGAATGTGTGGATGGTTTTATTGATGAAAAACAATGGAGCATTGAGGATATTTTGGAGGAAGTTGTTGTTTTGATGGATATCCATAGCTCATCCCTAAAGTCCTGATGACGGTAATGTAAATGATGTTTTTGTACGCACGAATTAGTCGAGCGAATTAGCCTTTTGTAGTTGAGTGGAAGGTAAAAGTGAGAGGTTTTTCAAGGAAACGAAAAAAGGTAAAATAAGAAAAGAATCTTTTCGCCGGTGGAATGGAAAGAAGCATGAATTTCTTCCTTCTATCAGCGGCCGTTCACAGTTCCAGCTAGTTTCAGATCCGACACGCTTTTCCAAATCCAAGTCCACAATGAAGGAATTGTTGAGGAAGGTCAGGCTACTATCGGGCTTTTACTATCACCTCTTACAACCGCCAAATATCATGTTCTACTATCACATCTCATTATCGCCTTTTATTATCACCTCTTACTACCGCCAACTATCATGTTCTACTATCACCTTTTACTACCGCCAACTATCGCCTTCTACTACCACCTCAAACTACCGCCATCTTACGCCTTTAACTATTACCTTTTATTTTTGCCTAGTACTGCTGCCAGCTATCGTCTACTGATATCACCTCTTACTTCCAGCAGCTAACGTGTTGTCAACCTCTCACTACTTTAAACTGTTGTCTACTGCTATCATCATAGGACCTTCAACTACCACCTCTTAATATCGCAAGCTACCCTCTTCTGCAATCACTTCTTACTACCGCCAACTATCGCCTTCTACTATCACCTTAAACTACCGCCAACTATCATCTTCTACTATCACTTCTTATTTTCGCCTATTACTATCAATCTCTCACTACTTCCAACTGTTGTCTACTGCTATCATCTCTTAATACCGCCAACTATCGTTTTCTACAAGGACCTTCAACTACCACTTCTTACCAACGCCAACTATCGATTTCTACTATCACCTCTTACTACCGCCAACTATCGCCTTTTAATATCACCTCTAAATACCGCCAGCTTTCTCCTTCAACTATCACCTCTTATTTCCGCCCATTACTATCAACTTCTCACTATTGCCAACTATAGTCTCCTGCAATCATCTCTTAATCCGCTAACTATAATTTTCTACTAACCATCCCTTCTACTATCACCTTAAACTACCGCCAACTATCATCTTCTACTATCACTTCTTATTTTCGCCTATTAATATCAATCTCTCACTACTTCCAACTGTTGTCTACTGCTATCATCTCTTAATACCGCCAACTATCGTTTTCTACAAGGACCTTCAACTACCACTTCTTACCAACGCCAACTATCGATTTCTACTATCACCTCTTACTACCGCCAACTATCGCCTTTTAATATCACCTCTAAATACCGCCAGCTTTCGCCTTCAACTATCACCTCTTATTTCCGCCCATTACTATTAACTTCTCACTATTGCCAACTATAGTCTCCTGCAATCATCTCTTAATCCGCTTACTATCATTTTCTACTAGGGCCTCCAACTACCACCTCATACTATCGCAAGCTATCGTTGCGTTTATTTTTTATTTATTTTTTAGGGTCTTTATTTAAAAAATCTTTCCAAGGTTGGATATATGCTACATGAGGGAGAAGAATTGTTTAGAACATAAAATTATGTCGAAGATTTGTGAGAATATGAACAAATGAAACCATTAAACAACCATTAAAGAATCCCTATATTTAAAAAAAAAAAATGTATTTCATTACTTCAAAAGAACACATAAATCCCCGAAGAACGCGTTTGAAATCAGTTCTTTGCGAATGTTCTTATTTCATTTGATTCCAAAAATCAAAGCTCTGGTACGCACAACACGCGATTTTTACCTGCCTTAGTTCTTAATTTCATTTTGTTAATTATAAAATAATGTTAAAGTGCAAAATAGTTTCAAGAACGCTATTAAGTTTCGTTGGAAACATATTTTGATTAAACAATATATTAATAATAACAATACTAGGCTTACCAATGCCAAAGGTTCGATGCCGATACCACCAAACTCCGCCTGCACAGACTCGTCTAATGTTCACCGTTCAAGCCCAAGTCCCCGAGATCAACCTTAACGCAGTCCCCCCATCGACGCTTCGGGCTACCTTTCGGACGCCTATCAGACGGTTCAGCGAATACCAACGTTCTCGGAATCCGTTCCTCACCGAGCCCAACAACTTTACTCGCCCATTTGAGTCTCCGCATTGCTATCAACTCAATAATATTCACAGGGTACAAGCTCCGCAATTCCGCGTTGTGCAACCTTCTGAAGTCCCCAGTTGCCTCATCTCTCTTCGGACCAAATATTTTACGCAGTAACTTATTTTCGAAAGCCGTTGTTCATCCTTCTAAGTAAGCGGCCACGTTTGAATAATACAAACTTAAATTATCAATAGTCGAGAACTGATCAAACTATATATATATATATATATATATATATATATATCTATATATATATATATATATATATATATATATATATATATATAAGTTAAGTGTGTGTAAATAGAAGTTAAGTGTGTGTAAATAGACTTAAGGATTAGAAGTAAGGCTTTAGTTAAGACTCAGTAGAGATTGTAATATAAACACTGTTACCCTATATATACCAGATAGAGACAAATAAAGTTCAGTTGTATTCTAGAAGCTGTGTCGTTACTCTGCCCCAACCCCTCCTTTTTTTTATTAGTTCAGTTCAGTCTAACATAACTGGTGCCGAAACCCGGGAGCATTTTCCGGGAAGATATTAGGTAAATTAAATTCAGTGGGTTTAGAACGAGTAATAATGACGAAGGAGGAGCGCGAACGGCTAGAGTACCAACTTTCTCAGGCGGCAGCGGAGCATAAGAGTTTAACCGACCAACTTTCTCAGGCGGCTGCCGAACACAAGAACTTGACGGCCCAGCTCTTGAAGGCAAAAGAGATGACGCACATGGAATTAGTAAAAATTCAAAATCAGAATTCCGCCTTTGTGCATGAGGTAATTAGCCAATTGGAGCCGTTCACCGGGGTCGTAGGAGATCTGAACCATTTTATCAAAGGAGCGGACCAGATCAAACAATTAATAACAACTCGGAAGGCGTCTGGAACTCTGGCGGATGAAGACGTGATATTACTAGAGGCATCGCTGGTTGGCAGAATATCACGGAGAATTCTGAACGCTATCCAGGGGGATACGACACACTCATGGGAGACGCTAAAGACGCGGCTGAAGAAGATGTACGGGGGAGGGAGGTGGACCCCTGAGGAGGACACCTTCTATCTACTGAAGGAGCGAAGGATATCGGGCCAGTCGGAGGGCGAGTTCGCTGAAAAGTTGCTAGTAATGTACAATCGACTAGTTGAAAAGATGGTGGAGACATTTGGACAAGCGGAAGGAGCCCAGCGGGTGAGTTTTGTCAACGACATTCTTAAGGTCCAACTCAACCACTATATGGACCGACCTGGTTCCCTCCCGCGAGATAAGCAGTTCCTGGACTGCGCCCATGAGCTTATCGACGCCCATAGTCGTAAGGAGGCTCGTTTCGAGAAGTCAGCTACAGAGTGGGTAGAGGTAAAACCCCCAAGACGAAGGCATAGTAGCCCTACCAGGCGGATGGCTGTAGACAGGCGTGGCGGAAGGAAATACATCCGGGGCTCGGAGGAGAAGAGGAGGAGACCAGAGCGGAGGTGCTACGAGTGCAACCAAACTGGCCATCTGGCGGCACAGTGTCGGCTCACTCGTTGTTATGAATGTGGCAGGCCTGGACACGTAGCACGGGAATGTCCGAAGCAGAAGTCGCGCGGTCATAAGCGCGAACCTTACCCGGAGCCAATGGAGGTGAATACTCAAAACTGGAGAACCTCGCGAGGCCAACGGAGAAGCGGCGGACACCACTCCAGTGAGGATTCGTCCGGAGAGGAAAGCGTGGGATCTGGATGCAGTGTGCCGGTCCGGGAGAGACATGAGGTGAGTAGAAAAAACCCATGGGGAGGAGCAGTTTCCGGAACCAAGGGGACGATCCGTCAGGCAGATAGAGAATGAGGGTACTGTACGGGGAGGGGCAACCTATCGAATGTGGCGGTAATCAATAATCTAGAGAGGAAGGGAAAAGGGTCTAGGTTGCCCGTGGCGCGACTGGGGGATTCGGGGATATCATTTCTGCTGGATACGGGGAGCACTAATTCGTTAATTAGTAGAACGGGAGCACTTAAGCTAGGGATATGGGGCGCGCGGAAGGATTGTGGGTGCGTAATATCTACGGTTAGCGGACAATACCCAACCCTAGGAGAGACGTTTTTCGACCTCAGGCTGCTGACGGGGCATAACCGACGAGTAAGAACTCACATAGTCGAAAGCCTTATGCCAGGGTATGACGTAATCATAGGGTGTGATATTCTGAAGAAGGTGGGCCTTAGGATGCGAGTGAAGGGTAAAAACTGGCGGTATCAGATCGGAAGGGTGGATTACGACACCGTCATGGGCGAATCGGTGGAGGACATCGAAATAGGAGTCGTGAGTTGTTGGGAGGAGTCGATCGATCGGGTAGTCCGTCAGAACAACGACCTATTTCACGGACCTAATGAAATTCTCCCGACTACGGGGCGAACCGTCCATCGAATTAACCTCGCGACGAACACCCCCGTTTACGTAAAGGACCGACGGTACCCCCAAGCTATGAGAGATATCATAAGCAGGCAATTGCGAGAGATGCTGCAACAGGGGATCATTCGAAATAGCACGTCCCCGTTTAATAGCCCGTTGTGGGTTGTCGAAAAGCGGCAGAACGGGCCGACGGGAGAGAAGCAGTATCGCGTAGTAGTGGATTATCGCAAATTGAACGAAGCCACTATAGACGAGCGGTACCCACTGCCTAGAATTGAGGACATTTTAGACCGACTTTCCGGAGCCACTATATTTAGCACGTTGGACCTGAAGAGCGGCTACCACCAGGTCCGGATGGCGGAGAAGGACGTGGCGAAGACGGCATTCTCATGGGAGAGGGGGCACTTCGAGTTCGTGCGGATGCCTTTCGGCCTCAAGGGAGCCCCTTTGACATTCCAACGACTAATGGACGAGTTCCAGAGAGGATTGAGGTAAGACTTTACTCAGGTCTATATGGACGACCTGATTGTTTTCAGCCGTACTAAAGACGAGCACGTTGAGCACTTGGCACGGGTGTTCCGCAGGATACGTGAATTCGGGCTGCGGTTGTCTCAAGAGAAGTCGAAATTCGGGCTCCGGGAAATTAAATTTCTGGGACATGTAGTTTCACGAAATGGGATACAGCCGGATCCGGAGAGAGTGACAGCCATCCAGGAAGCCCCCTTACCCACAAACATCCGCGGGGTTCGGCGGTTTTTAGGGATGGTAAATTACTATAGAAGATTTATTCCAGGGATAGCTGCATTGACGCAACCGCTCACAGACGTGCTGAAGAAGGGGAAACGATTTTGCATGGGGCCGGGCCAAATTGATAGCGTCCGCAAATGCCGGGAGGTTCTGACGACTAGGCCGCTGCTAGCTTTTCCCGACTTCCAACGAACGTTCCGCATTACGACGGACGCGAGCGAGGTGAAGCCGGAGAAAAACCGATTGCGTACGCTAGTCGGAAGTTGAATGAGGCAGAAGGGAGATACAGCGCCATCGAACGCGAGCTCCTGGCGGTGGTGTGGGCGGTCGAGTATTTCAGGCCGTATGTCTATGGACGGCGTTTCGAGTTAATCACGGATCACAAACCGCTCGTGTATCTAGGAACGCTCAAGGAGTCATCCGCACGAATATCGCGTTGGAAGGAGCGCCTTGCTCCGTACAACTTTCACATCGTACATCGAAAGGGGGTGGAGAACGCGGTAGCCGACTGGCTGTCGCGGGACATTGTAACCAACGCAATTGATGAAGAGGGGACTTCGGGCGAACCATTCGGACTAAGGTACCTCCGTGATTGGGCTGAAAGTGGGCCGGATATTCCGCTGGTGCAGCAGGAGTCGGAAGACAGCGCGGGCTCGGCCGATCGGGCACGGGAATTGCCGGAGAGCGAGAATACTATAAACAGCAAGAAATTCCAGCTTATTTTCCGCTCTAAACAAGAACCGGGAATAGTTACCAAAGCCAGCACATACGACGGTCTATCGTCTGTACTAGTTCACGTTCCAACTACGGTGGTCGATAGCGAATTGGAACGCATCTTCTCGGAGTTTAGTGTCCCGGGCCGGGGGTTGCACATCTATGTGGGGAATCGGGTTGTCGCAGATAAAATTAAGAGGTTATGGCGGCGAGAGCGGATTGGGGTTGGATACCCGTTAGTTCGTTGCTTACGCCAGGTGGAAACCATCACCGACCAACGAACGCAACGGCAACTCGTGACGGATCACCATGTGGGTAAGACGAACCATAGGGGAGTTGAAGAAACGCTGCGCGCTCTAAAGGGCCTATATTTTTGGAAGGGCATGGATAGGACGGTCAAGGACATCATTGGCCAATGTACGGTTTGCCAGCGGGCAAAATATGACCGGAACCCGCCGGTTGCGACGCAGGTCGTCACCCCGACGTCGGAGGAACCCCTTCGCTCGGTACAGATCGACCTGTACTCCAACGAGGGCAAGTCGTGGCTTACGGCCATCGACTCCTTTAGTAAGATCGCGATGGCGTATCCCGTCGAGGAGAAAACTCCAGGGGCAATTTGGGAGGGCGTCCTGCACTGGTGTGCGACGTATGGTGTTCCCGACGAAATCATGTCAGATTGCGGAAGAGAATTTGACAACAAATTGATGCGTGAAGAGAGCAAGGGGCTGGGGATTACCTGACGATTTAACACACCTCATCATATTAAGGGCAGGGGCGCAGTGGAACGATTACATAACACTTTAGGGGAACATCTGCGGTTGTTCAAAGTGGGCAGGAATCTCGAGCCGTATGAAGCAATGCCGCGAGCGGTGATTGCCTACAATCATACGATTCACGCTGCGACAGGGCTGTCTCCGGTAGAGATCGTTTTTGGACAAACTCGTCGCAATCGAGGGGATTTACTTACGACTCACAATCAGGCATTCCGGGATCACCTGTTGAGGGCGCGGCTACATCGACGGGGGTTGTGGGAACTTGTGCGCACCCGTTTAATTCGCGAAAAGGCGAAAAGGGTGGACAAGGCGAATCACCGGGCGGTGGTTTTTAAGCGTGGGCCGATTCCCTTGGGCACTCTGGTCCATCGTCGGTTGCGTACGGCTCGCAACAAAACTGCTCCACGTTACGAGGGTCCGTTCAAAGTGACCACCATCCGCGAGCATAATTTGTTCACCGTGCGGGACGTTAAAAATCCATCCCGTGTTCGTACGGTCCATCTCGAAGAGCTACGGCTACCTCACTTCGTGTCATCCCCCGGGCCGGCAGACGCGGCCCAGTCATCATAACTTTGTCTTCGTTTTTATTTATTTTTCTTATTTTTTCCTCAGTGATATTTTTGTTTTTTTTTTTTGTTTGTTTCTTCTAGGCCAATTATGTATTTATTTTCTTGATTCACGGTTTATTCTGTACTACTGTACCTGTATTATTGTTATTATTAAGGATTGTGTTTTGTTCATGTGTTTTGGTTAAGTTCCTCCTATCGAAGGAACTGGAGGGGGGGAGTTAAGTGTGTGTAAATAGAAGTTAAGTGTGTGTAAATAGACTTAAGGATCAGAAGTAAGGCTTTAGTTAAGACTCAGTAGAGATTGTAATATAAACATTGTTTCCCTATATATATGAGATAAAGACAAATAAAGTTCAGTTGTATTCTAGAAGCTGTGTCGTTACTCTGCCCCAACCCCTCCTTTTTTTTATTAGTTCAGTTCAGTCTAACATAACTTTATATATATATATATATATATATATATATATATATATATATATATATATATATATATATATATATATATATATATATTTATATATATATATATATGTGTGTGTGTACATAAATTCAAAAAGTAATAACATGCTCGGAAGTAAAAACCGCCTTTAACGAAACTTTGATATGGGGATTTTACGTCCTGTTTTTATTATTCTGATACGTGACAAAACTTTTTTGATGGCTTCAAGTGCGCAGTACCCCATGGTGTCCCTCATGATAGCTGGTCCAATGTCCCTTATCATGCAGTTAACTAATCTAAAAATATACCTCTAAAAAAATAACAATTGCTGGAACAATATTCACGAATAAAAAGCTAAAGCTATTATAGTATTGAACATTTTGCACGGCGATAAACCTTGAAATGGAAAGGCCTCGAGAGAAGGGATATATCAGAGCCTATTTTATTGTATTTTTACGACCCCTCGCAATAGTGACTAAGTGCGCTATAACATTTAATGTTTATTACACTCTAGCGCCTAGGCAAAGCCAAACCCGGATCGGCGCAAAAGGCAAACACATAACGGACATGTATATTTATATATATATATATATATATATATATATATATATATATATATATATATATATATATATACGAACACACACACACACACACACCTACAACACAATATATTACTCTAATAATAACAGGCCTATCGAACCCGAAGGTTCGATGCCGATACCACCCAAGTCTGCCTACACTGACTCGTCCTATGATCACCGTTCAAGCCTAAGCCCCCGAGATCAGGCCTATCAATCCTCCCATCGACGCTTCGGCCTACCTTTCGGACGCCTACCAGTGGGTAAGACCGCTACACGGTGAGGAAATAGGTAGGTGTAGGTGAAGTGAAAGATCGTGAGATTTGGCGAAAGTGAATTATCATACACCCTCGAATACTTTCAATGAATTATGATAACTATTCAATTACCACGTAGAGAAATTTAAGTACTTAGGTTCAATGATAACAAGAAAAAATGAAATCCAGGAAGAAATAAAGTCCCGGTTAAAGGTGGGAAATGCGTGTTATTATTCAGTTGCTAAATTACTTAGCTCGCGGCTTCTGTCTAAAAACTTAAAGCTTAGAATTTATAAAACTATTATTCTTCCAACGGTTCTTTACGGATGCGAAACGTAGCCGCTTACTTTGAAGGATGAACAACGGCTTAAGGTTTTCGAAAATAAGGGGCTGCGTAAAATATTTAATCCGAAGAGAGATGAGGCCACTGGGGAGTTTAGAAGGTTGCACAACGCGGAATTGCGGAGTTTGTACCCTGTGAATACAATTGAGTTGATAGCATCGCGGAGACTCAAATGGGCGCGTAAAGTTGTTGGGCTTAGTGAGGAACGGATTCCGAGAAAGTTGGTATTCGCTGAACCGACTGGTAGGCGTCCGAAAGGTAGGCCGAAGCGTCGATGGGAGAATTGCATTAAGGCTGATCTTGGGGGCTTGGGCATGACCGGTGAACATTGGACGAGTCTGTGCAGGCGAAGTTTGGTGGTATCGGCATCGAACCTTCGGGTTCGGTAAGCCTATTATTATTTATTATTATTATTATTATTAAATTACCAAATTTTCTATAAAGCTTCATCATTTATTTTTTCAACTTTTATTATAATTAATTTTTATATAGTGATTTAATCATTTTTGCATCCAACAGTGGCCTCATCTCTCTTTGGACCTTGTTTGTTTGTTTTCTTAATTTAAGTAGTCACTTTATGCTGCTGTGGATAATCGAACGATGCTACAGTGGGAGTCCTAAATTTTAGTCTATCCAGGTTTTATTAGGATAGGGTTCTTTACCCAGTACCTGACATCGCACAGGCTAGGGACCAACGTTTTACGCCTCCCCCCCTCCCTTCCCCCGAAGGACGGCATAAAAGAGCCCCCTGCGGGTTTGAACCCGTGACCTTCAGCATATAAGGCTTCTATGTTAGAGATGACCCCCCTCTCTTTTGACCTAATATTTTTCGTTGAACCTTGTTCTCGAAAACCTTAAGGTGGTGCTTAACCTTCGAAGTGAGCGACCACATTTCACAACAGAATTTCAGAACCGTCTAGCAACCGTCAGAACAACGAATAATTGTGTTATATATACTAACCTAACTAAATTAATCATAAATTTTAATAACTAATTCAGCAATACTCTATTCTTTACTGTATAGGTAAAAGATATTAAATTTTTTTAGATTTTTTGCTATTCCTGTCATATTACCCGAAAAGAATATGATTAGTAACTTTTCGAAACCATCGCGTCAATCGATCAACAGGGTGGGGTGGAAGGAAGATTTTCCTACCACAAAAGGAGAATTAATGACTGAAAGAGAAAGGATCAAGATGAACAAAGGAAGGATTTGAGAAGGCGTATTAAAAGTTGTGAACCGCCTTCCGCCCTCTTTGATCGGATCGGGTGGGGCAGGAAGGGGTGACTCTGATCGAGGTAGGGGATCAAAGGATACGGAATTAATAGGAGGAACAATATAGGGCAAAGCAAATGAAGGAGTAAGCCGATTACCAGCGGGTATCGATATTTGTCCCTGTTAATAAAGTGTTGGAAAGC
Organism: Piezodorus guildinii; assembly: GCA_023052935.1. Taxonomy (NCBI): domain Eukaryota; kingdom Metazoa; phylum Arthropoda; class Insecta; order Hemiptera; family Pentatomidae; genus Piezodorus; species Piezodorus guildinii. The sequence goes on along the minus strand of CM041292.1, from coordinate 1,918,313 downwards.
GGAAAGTGTTGGACCTCTTTTTTTTTTAGACACACCAGGACAATTTCGTCCGCTCTATCCTCACTTAAAAATATAAAGAAAAAAAAAGTAGGTTGGCCACGACTAAGGAATAGCTCAACTCTGGGTCGCCGGAGCGTATAGAACAGTGTCTCATGAGGCGGTGAAGGTGTTAGCAGGAGAAATACCTACAGACCTTCCCCTACGTAAAGACTATACATGCATAAAATAAAGAGATATGGTCTGGTAGATCTACCGGATTGGAGAAATAGATATTCTGAAATTTATAAAGCTGGGAAGGCTCAGTTGGGCTGCCCATGTCGCATGTATGCAAGGGGAAGAACTGCCCAGAAGAGTTTTGGAAACCCCCATTCACAGTACCAGGCTGCGATGGATTGATGGAGTGGCAGCGGACGCTCGGAGCCTGTTGCGAGTCAGGAACTGGAGAGCGGCAGCACAGAATGGAGGCCACCACCAATACCACCAAGGGTTGTAGAGCCACGCAGACAGATAGATAGATAGATCTACCGGACAACCATAGAATGAGGATCAATAAAGAACCCAGCATATGGTAGAGAATTCTCCGGGAGATCACCTTAGAAGAATGGAACCGTCGTGGGTGACGATCACAAAAGGTGCTAACTTAAGAAAGTATTGCCCCACCGTCGGATCAAGATACTTGGATCCTCCCGAACTACTTGGTTTCAAAGTTCCTCACGAGACATAGGAGTTTGTGAGCAAATTTTACTAAGCATGGGAAAAACATGAGTCTCCTCTGCCCCAGTTGTGGGGTTTTGTAGACCGCCGAGCACATTCTCCTGGCCCGCGCCGCTTATGAGGCACTGAGAAGAAAGTTGCAGAGGACACAGGACTCTACGTCCTAACGAGGAGCGATATTCCTCCGCTGGTAACCGAACAAATCCATCTCTACTACAAGGGGTGGAAAGATCGTGTTGGTCCAAGCCACTTCACCTTGGGCTGGAGATAAAGTTGAAGAAGGCCGCCGAACATCCGAAGATGGTTCTTGATACGATATGAAAACAAGATAATTTTATTCGAAGTATTTAGCTTCTTTTTCTAGACACTTTTAAATCAACGTGACACCAACTTTTTTATCCCCGAACTGAAAAACTCTGAGCTTTAAAGAAAAACAAAATCTGAAAACGCACTTTTCACTTGATCATCACTTTCAAAAAGTTTTCCTTTGACGTTGTTGTCTAAATTCCTGAACAGGTGGTAATCTGTTGGAGACAAGTCAGGAGAATATGGTGGGTACGGAAGAACTTCGTAGCCCAGTTCTTTCAATTTTTGAACGATATGTTTTGAAATGTCTGGAAACGGTAGATGCACTTGCATTTAGTTGTGCTGAGAGTCCTTAAACTGTTTGGTAGGGGTTTCCTTCTACTGTATGTTTGAGGACATCGTTGTCTATTACGGACGGTTAGGTCTATTCTCTCTGGGCAAGTTTTCCAAGTCGGTATCCCCAGCTGAAAACTTAGCAAACCAACTGCGAATGGTCCGTTCATTAACACTCCCTTTCCCAAACGCCTTGCAAATATTTCTAGCGGCCTCAGCTGCTGAATGGCCGAGTTTAAACTCGTACAAAAATATTACTTGAAAATCGCGTGTTTCCATGTTTATATTTGGAGGTATACTAAAAAGTGGGTAATCGATTGGGAAGAATGTGAAGTGAAAGGTTGAGGATTAGTAACTGTTTACTTTAAATATGTAAAGATTCGGAAGAAAACAATCAGAGACCTGCAAAATCCTTTTTGTATTTCAGAAACTATAAAAACGGACATTTCATGTGAAACAACTCAATATACATGGTACTTCCGAAAGCTGCAAGTACCCGTATTGCTTCAAGGCGTGTAATAAATAAATATTTAAAAAACAGACATAAAGCCTCTTATGTCTGACGTTTTAAATAAAATACGACAATTCTGTTGATCAATAAAAATCTAGGATTGATACCATTCATACTCTCAGCTCATGACGAGAGAACTTACGTCAAAAACGAGATAAAAAGTTCTCTCCAATCAAGCATATTCTTTCGCATCGCGTTTCGGTCCGATATGTAAAGGAAATTCCGAGGAGCTTCCAGGATTAATGAAGACGGTGTGATTTGGCGAATATCTAGCACAGAAGAAATTCTGGACCAGCCTTCAGTGTGCCAACCAGAGGGAAAATTGAGGGCTTCAATTTAATACAGAAATACATTTCTTAAATGAAAAAAACAAAAAACAAACCGGCGTAGAGCAGAGATTGAACTGAGTGGAAATATTTCCAGAGGATATTCTCTTTAACCTTCCTTTAATTTAACGCCAGATGCAAGCGTTTTTTTTTTCATAGTAGAGAGAGAGAAAGCGAGGTACGATGTTCGGACTAGTCCCAATTAAGCCTAACACGACGATACAGTGACCAATCCACAGCCAGGGTGGGAAGATCAATATTAATTCCCTCCCCATCACTTTTTCAGCTTCACTATTTTCATCACGAAATTTTCACAAACAAGAAAAAATAACTATTGCTTGTAACCGTTTGCTGTAAGTCAGTGTGTTTTCCAGCATGATTTCGCTCCAGGTCACAAGGTTAGATTTGTACAGTAGTGGCTGCAAAAGAACATCCCAGCGTTCATCTCTGGCACTCAGGAAACTTTGATCCCGACCCACTAGATTACGGCTTTGGTACGAACTGGAGAGGATGGCATGCCACAGAGCACACCATAACTTGGAATGCCTCAAACAAGCTCTGGTCCAAGCAGTTGAGCGCTTTCCTCAAGAAGTGCCTATATCTCTGAGCTAAGGCAAAAGTAAGGCATTTTGAATAAATATTTTTTTGTTTTTGTCTCTAGAGATAAATATTTTATTTTGTAATAATTTTTTGAAAAAAAGATAATTTTACTTTCACTTACTATATATAGTGAAAATTTTCTAAAAAATAATTTGCTGAAGGCTACTCCCGTACCCCCTCGACATCAGAGGTGCACGGACCACTAGGGAAACATTGGTATAAGAGTTAATAATTTACTTTACAATTATGTTTAGTAAGTTTTAGAAGAGCTTGCTGAAACTGAGAATAGTAAAGGATGGAAAGAGCAAGCAGTAAAAAGGTTAGACACTAATTGCTTCGAAGAAGCAGCTAACTTGAGTTTTGTTCTTGTTTTCGAGGGAGCTTTCCATGAAATGGAGGCTTCTAACTTCTAGTCTTCAATAAAATCCTGTAATGATTTTTAAGTCCGTCTAGCCAATGGGGTCTATGCCATTTAGAAGTTATGCAGAAACCAATTTCAGATTCCTTGATTTTTCCAACTCGGGCGTATTAGACAGAAAAAAATTATTGTTTTGCTATATTTCTAAGCGGTAAAAGAAAGGACAACATAAAAAAAACACAGCAAATTATAACACCATGATTTCTTATTTACATAATTACATTGATGGTAAAATTGCACCAGCTATGCTTTGATTTTTTATGATAATGAATTTGATCAAATCGAATATTTTTGTTTTTTGTCTACTTATTTATATCATACGCTTAATGAAATAAAGATAAATTAATATATTATATATATATATATATATATATATATATATATATATTATATAGTTTCTAAGTTTTTAGTTAATATTTTTAACTAATACCAGAATACAATTTTGAATTATGTCGAATTTTATCTATTTTACTATCAGAAACAATTAACATTGTGATGTTACATGAAGGGAAACAATTTTCAAGTAAACAGCAGTAACATAAATTTTTTTTTTTTTTTTTCTAAGCCCCATAGGAGTTGGGGGTTGGAAATCGGAAATATAGAAGGATGTGGGATCTCTTTTTCTGCATTACATGCATTATAAGAGGGGAGAGAGGATACAAAAATTTTCGGTATATGGGAGGAATGGGAGTCACGTCTAGTGATGGGGCTCACTAGTCTTTCTGAGTCAGTCAAGTAATGGTTTATCAGTCTAGTCTGAGGGTCCGTACATAGTCTTGCCAGCGCTGTGGCCGTCCTGTCGGAGTCAGTGTGTTAAACAGTGGGTTCGTGCAGTACCGGAGACTATCAAAGAATTTGATATGTCTCCGGGAGATGAACTCTGTCACGGTCGGAAGTTCGAAGGTGTCGTGTATTTGGTCTGTCTTAGTCCTCTGTAGAGAAGTATGCCTCAATATTCGTCTCAGCACTCCATTTTGAAAGTGCTGGAGCTTTTTTGCTATAGTTGGGTAAAACAAATTAACAATGGTTATAGTTTTGAAAATTAATATTATAATTCATCATTGCACGAGAGAAATTAAAACTTTTAGGTTTTTTTCATTGATTTTTATGTGATTTTCTTCAATTTTCAATTATAATATTATATTTTTATGTAATCAGCATTTTAAAAAAAAAAACATGGGGTTACATTTAATTTCGCAAACTTTTTATTTTTTTAATGAGTGATGCAACTTCTATGATCACTACTGTATACTTAATTATAACACTTTATCCCACTACATAAAGTGTTATAATTAAGTATGTGTAGCATAGTGGCTAGCATAACAGCCTCCGAACACTAACGGTAAGGTGGGGTCTGTTGGACCCCAATAACACTGGTCCTAAAGCAATTCCGGATAAAAACTGTCTGAAAAATGATGCTATAATACAATCACGTTGAGACAGGATATGTCAGGTTTTCACAATCCGATCGGATCGGGACAATGGAATTTATAAAACTTTAAAGAGTAGCGGTCCACTTCGCCAGTGAAAGGTTTAGAGGACTAGCCATTTCAAGGTTTGAATAGCCTAAAAAGAAAAGAGAATTCTAGTTCTATTGATTCCACGTGTGCGGTTTCCAGGAATGTTTTTATTTATTTATTTGAACTGTCGCTCTTAAATCCGGACCTGGCAACAAGCATATCAACAAACAGTAGATGGATGGTCTACCAGGAATTGAAGGGAGTTTGGCTTCGGGGTGGGAGAAGTGTTATCAAGAACTGAATTACTTGTTACTTTCACTTACTATATATAGTAAGGGGAAGTATTGCGATCGTGAAAATTTTCGAATTCCAGTTTTCAACGGAAACTACACGTTTTTAGGGTCCCCTGAGTCCAAATAACCAAGTCCCGCAAAAAGGTCTGTCTGTGTGTGGTAACTCCCGGGCGAAAACGGTAAGTCCTATGAAACTGAAATTTCATATTTAAGACAACTATACGCCCGAGACGTGACAAAACTTTTTTCATCAAAATGAGCCTACCAGAAGAGGCACTATGCATTTTGCACCTTTTTTCGATTTTCCCAAAAACGGTTCCGACGATTTTGATTAAACTCGCTATATCGATGTAAAATTTAATGGGCTTTAATATCATGTAGGTTTTATTTAGATAAAAATGGTCTGACAGGGCTTAAATGCCGATATTTTAAATTTTCTTCCCCTAAAGTACCTTTAATTTTGTAGATTCAATAATAATAATTAGATTATCTTGTTAGCGCTGATGAAAAACTGGTAAATATATAAATTGAATAAATTCGATACCCAACTAAAGGAGAAAACAGAAAAAATATTTTTTTAATGCAATTTTTCGTTTTTGAACATAAGAGCAGTGATATACATGTATGATATACCGTTGGAAAGCTAAAGATTTTAGAAAAAAATATTATCTCATACACAAGCTTTTAAAAGTTAATAGAGAGTGATGAAATGAACATAAAACTAACTGATTATTTTAGATAATAATATAATAGATTTTTAAATCAAACACATGTTTCTATAGAAATTTAATTTAATTTATTACTGTTTGTTTGTTTATTCGTTTAACGTCACTATTATGCTACTGTGGCTAATCGGACGATGCTACGGTGGGAGTCCAAAATTTTGCCTATCCAGGTTTTATTAGGATAGGGATCTTTAACGAGTACCTGACATCGCACAGGCTCGGGACCACCTTTTAACGTTCCCTCCGAAGGACGGCGTAACTAAGGATTTTTTACTCCCATTAAAAAATCCTAGGACCACCTGCAGTTTTGAACCCGTGACCTTTGGCATGGGAGGCTGTTACGCTAGCCACCCAGCTACAAGTGATCCCTAATTTATTACTTTCACTTACTATATATAGTATTGCGATCGTGAAAATTTTCGAATTCCAGTTTTCAACGGAAATACACGTTTTAGGGTCCCCTGAGTCCAAATAACCAAGTCCCGCAAAAAGGTCTGTGTGTGTGTGTGTGTGTGTGTGTGTCTGTGTGTGTGTGTCTGTGTGTGTGTGTGGTAACTCTCGGGCGGAAACGGTAAGTCCTATAAAACTGAAATTTCATATTTAAGACAACTATACGCCCGAGACGTGACAAAACTTTTTTAATCAAAATGAGCCTACCAGAAGAGGCACTTTATACCATGCATTTTGCACCTTTTTTCGATTTTCTCAAAAACGGTTCCGACGATTATTTGAGATAATAATATAATTGATTTTTGAATCAAACACATGTTTCTATAGAAATTTAATTTAATTAATTCCTTAATAATTTCACGTATTTTTATCTCTAACTGTATTTGAAAATTCTTTCATTGATTTTAAAAATGGAGGTAAGTGAACGTCGTGTGTTGCCCGCACCAGATTTTTTATATATTCATTTAACGTCACGTTATGCGACTTGGGTTAATCAAACGATGCAACAATGGTGGTCCTGACATCGCATAGCATTCGAACCACCATTTTACGTCCTTTACGAAAGGTGGCATAACTTGTATCAGGTTTAATTCATTTAAAACATCCTAGATTCATCTGCCGGTTTTAAACTCATTATCTTGGGCAAACAGGGCTGTTATACTAACCACAACAGGGGGTCACCTGAAGTATAGTGGCTAGCATATACCCTTGCTCAAAAAGGTTTCCGTACACCAAGTAAATTTGTCACATGGGTGTGGTAGCTTTTTTTTCTTTATTATTTTTTTTTTGCAGACATATCATATCCTAATCACAGATAATAATGTACCATGGTTTTAACGGTTTTTATTTTTACTTACTATATATAGTACGGGAAAGTATTGCGATCGTGAAAATTTTCGAGTCCTATGAAACTGAAATTTTATATTTAAGACCGATATACGCTCGAGACGTTACAAAACCTTTTTCATCAAAATGAGCCTTTCAGAAGAGCCACTTTATACCATGCATTTTGCACCGTTTTTAGATTTTCTCGAAAACAGTTCCGACGATTTTGATTAAACCCGCTATATCGATGCAAAATTTAATGGGCTTTGATATAATGTAGGTTTTATTCTGATAAAAATAGTCTGACAGGGCTTAAGTGCCGATATTTTAAATTTTCTTCTCCTAAAGTACCTTTAATTTTGTATATTTAAAAAAAATAACCATATTATCTAGTTAGAATTGATAAATAACAGCTCAATATGCAAGTTGAGCGAATTTGAAAAGCAAGTAAAGGAGAAAACTGAAAACATATTTTTTTTTTTTTTTGCAATTTTTTGTTTTTGAACATAAGAACAGTAATATACCATTGGAAAGCTAAAATATTTTAGAAAAAAATATTATCTAATACACAAGCATGTAAAAGTTAATAAAGAATGATTTTTTAGAAATCAAGGAACAGTTTTAAATGTTTCAAAGGCGTAAAAATGGGAAAGATAACATTATTTATGGATTGAATTGAACTGAGATATGATTTCCAAAAGTTACTAAAATTTTAGGAAGTTTTACAGGAAGCGGGTATTTCATTAGTAATTAGGCAAAGGGTTTTGAAAAGCTTATAAGGGTTGAGGGAGTTACAATAAACAACATTTTATTTTAAGTTTATTTGAAATTATTAAATACGCTGAGGAAATTATCGGAGATTACCAATGTGGTTTTAGGCGGAATCGCTCGACTATTGACCAAATATTCTCCTTACGTCAAATATTAGAGAAAAAATTGGAATACAGCGGTGTAGTCCATCAACTTTATATCGATTTTAAAAAAGCTTATGATTCAATAGACCGTCAGAAGCTATATAACATCATGATTGAACAGGGAATACCTAGAAAGTTAGTAAACCTAGTAGAGATGTGTTTGTCGGAAACATTCCATAAAGTTAGAATCGGTCATAATTACTCCGAGAGATTGAGGTGCGATCGGGTTTAAAACAGGGTGACTCCCTTTCACCTGTGTTATTTAATATAGCTTTAGAATATGTCATAGAAAAGGTGATGTGTACCGAGAAAGGCTTAAATATGGGTGACAAGATTCTGGTTTTAGGGTATGCCGATGATCTGGTACTGCTAGGTGAAGACACGGAAACCATACAACTAAATACAAGTGTGTTAATAAAAACCGGTAAATAAATAGGATTCGAATTAAATACCGATAAGACGAAGTATATGATTAGTAGCAGAAACGGTGGCGATCTTGGTGATATTGATGTATCAGGGCATACTTTTGAACAAGTAGAGAAATTCAAGTATTTAGGTTCAATTATAACTAGAAAAAATGAAATCCAGGAAGAAATAAAGTCCCGGTTAAAGGTGGGAAATGCGTGTTATTATTCAGTTGCTAAGTTACTTAGTTCGCGGCTTCTATCTAAAAACTTAAAGATTAGAATTTATAAAACTATTATTCTTCCAACGGTTCTTTACGGATGTGAAACGTGGCCGCTTACTTTAAAGGATGAACAACGGCTTAAGGTTTTCGAAAATAAGGTATTGCGTAAAATATTTGGTCCAAAGAGAGATGAGGCCACTGGGGAGTTTAGAAGGTTGCATAACGCGGAATTGCGGAACTTGCACCCTGTGAATATAATTGAGCTGCTTGCATCGCGGAGACTCAAATGGGCGAGTAAAGTTGTTGGGCTCGATGACGAGCGGATTCCGAGAAAGTTGGTATTTGCTGATCCGACTGGTAGGCGTCCGAAAGGTAGGCCGAAGCGGAGATGGGAGGATTGCGTTAAGCCTGATCTCGGGAGCTTGGGCTTGAATGGTGAACATTGGACGAGTCTGTGTAGGCGGAATTTGGTGGTATCGGCATCGAACCCTCGGGTTCGCTAAGCCTATTATTATTATTATTGAAATTATTACTATAAATAATAAGCCCCTTATGAGATACTATAGCTAGTCATAAATAAATAAATAATTAGAAAGGATTTAAAATTGTTTCAAAACTTTGGAAAATCGTCCTTTTAACCGCACATTCCAAGGCTTAAGATGATTTGCCCAAATATTGGTGATTTTTAGTATTAAATAAATTGATTTATTGATTCTGATATATTACAGTTCGTTTCAATGGACAATAATAATATTGCTATAAGATCACATTCGTACAATATTTACAGAATAAACGAAAGAAAAGTCAAATAACATAAAATTAAATTAAAATAAATAAAAGTATTAAAGGCAAATTAGTGAATAGCATTGATTAAGATCTCACTAACATATTATACCTTCAGAAATTTATAGAAGAATCCACTCTACTGTATCAAGTTGTAGAAAGTGTCATACCTGAAACAGAAAATAGTTATATTAGAAAACTCCTTGTGGTGGATGTAACATTGAAATTGAAAAACTATTGCATAATAAGTAATCACCGTTTTTAAAAGACTTTTTCTCACTTCCTATGTTAAGTGTGATGACAAAAATATACAGCTTGCCTCATAAATACCTAGTCATATTGTAGACCACAAGAGAAACTAAAAAGTTATGATATATTTCTCATAATCTGATTCACAACGGTTAGAAGGGAAAATCAAATTTCCAGATTTTTGCTGTTCAATGACGGTTCAACTTCGTATATAGAAAAGATATCGAAATTTGAGTTTCCCTTCTAACCGTTGACAATCGGACTTTGGGTTATATTAAGGTGTTATTTGATTGCGATCGTAAAAATTTTCGAATTCCAGTTTTCAACGGAAATATACGTTTTAGGGTCCCCTGAGTCCAAACAATTAAGTACCGCAAAAAGGTCGGTGTGTGTGTGGTAACTCCAGGGCAGAAACGGTAAGTCCTGTGAAACTGAAATTTCATATTTAAGACAACTATACGCTCGAGATGCTACAGAATCTTTTTCATCAAAATCAGCTAACCAGAAGATCCACTTTATACAATGCCTTTTGCACCTTTTTACGATTTTCTCAAAAACGGCTCTAACGTTTTTGATTAAACTCGCTCGACTCCCACAATATGGCAGGACAATTGAGACGTTGATTTCCATAAGGTACTATATCCGCTTTAGACAATTTTACAGGAAACGCAAAAATCTATCATTTATTTATTATTGGACCAATTTACGTGATTCTTTTTTAATTAAAATCATAAGTTGATTTTTAAGTGTTTTGCCAACTCATTTTTTCAAATTATTACACTTTTTCCATAATTTTAAACAATATAATATGGATATAGTACTTTTTGGAACGAAACATGGATATAGTACTTTTTGGAAAGAACTAAAAGGGATATAGCACTTCACTATAACCTTCCTGATACAACATAAGTGATAACTAACGTCTTTATATTGTGAATTACTAAGTTATGTATATTTCCTTATTCTCCCTCTGAAACATATCTTTCTTTGTTGTTAATTACATTTATTATCTATTATTCATAAAGAAAGTAAATATTCAAAGGGCAATATATCTATTTATGGCACTATAATAAGAAAGTATGTAATTATGAAGCTTGTTTTGAACTTGTATTTACTATTTGTGTGAATTTAGCAAATTTAACTATATTATTAACGACGTGTAAACAATATTTAACCATAGATACTGACAAATGATAACTTTTGAGCTTTTATTTTACATACAAAAAATCGACTACTAAGTTAGATCAGGCACTGATTTTCCTCACAAATTTAGCAAGTTCGTGTAATGCTAATTCCAACTATTTGCAGCATCAAATACCATTATTCTATTAAAATGTGAGATAATAAAAAATTTTAATCCAACTTTATGTTTATAGATTTATGTTGCTGCAAGAAGAAATACTATGAAAAATGTTAATTTAATTGACAACCTAAAAGAATCAAAGCGACGCAACTAAGTTGTTAAAAACTGATTATTTTTTTTTTTTTTTTAATATTATTTTTATTGAGATATATTACAATTTGTTACAAAATGAACAATAATAATATTGATAAGAGACCACATTCATACTATATATACAGAAAATAATAATAATGGTCAAATTACATAAAATAGAACATAAATAAATTCATATATATACAATAAAATAATAATAATAAATAAAAAACAAAACAAATCGAAAAAAAAAACCTATTATTGAGATAAATAAAAAGTTGGCAAATAAATAAAACATCTTACACACAATCATAACTATATACAATGTATACAATTGCTAAAGGGACCCCAGCATGCGCTTTTCCCTCCACTTGTGGAGGAAAAAGCGGAACCCAAGAGATCCCAGCGCCTCTATCTCAGCCGCATCACTGGTCCGAGCCAGTGGAGGCTGAGTTAGGGCGCTGTAGCCACAAACATACCGTACATGAGTGGAGGATCTGACCATTGTCAGAACTCCAGTTTAAATGTTTACAATAGGTCTCGTGGCCACTGCCGTTTCAATCTTCGAGGAGGATTGTAGGGATGGGTGGTGCTGGATAGGGATTGCGCTAGAGGGTTAGGATGATGACTAAGGTTCTGATGAAATTTGGAAAATTTGGATGGTACCAGGTCTAAAACAAACGGAATATTAAGGTCATGGTGTAGGGTAACGTTGGTAACGTAATATGGAGCATTAACTATTGTTCGGAGGACTTTGGATTGGAAGGATTGGATGCGTTTGATGTTAGAATGTTTAGCTGTTCCCCACAGTTCAAGTCCGTAGGTCCATATAGGTTTCAGTACTGTCTTGTATATTAGTAATTTGTTGTCAACTGTAAGATGAGATTTTCTGTTTAGTAGTCTGTATAACTGGCCGAATCTGCGGTTGAGTTCTTTTCTTTTTAGTCTTGTATGTGGGTTCCACGTCAGTCTTTTGTCTAGTAAAAAGCCGAGATACCGGACTGTGTCTGAAGAAGGAAGAGGTATGGAATTGAAATTAACCGTTGGACAGGATTTGCGTCGAAGGGTGAATGTGACGTGAGTGCATTTGCTTTCGTTCACCTTAATGCGCCAAGCATTGCACCAGTCTTCGACAAGGGAAAGGTGCTTTTGGAGATTTAGCGATGCTGCTTCAGGATCGGAATTAGATGATAAAATGGCTGTGTCATCAGCAAATGTTGCCAGAAAGGTATTGGGATCGGTAGGGATATCGGCGGTGAAGAGGATGTAGAGGACGGGTCCTAAGACGCTGCCTTGAGGAACACCGGCCTCAACAGTATATTGTTCGGAAAATTCGGAACCACAGCGAACTCGGAAGGAGCGGTTGGATAAATAGGATCGGAGGATTAGGTATAAGGATTGAGGTAAATGGGTTTTGAGCTTATAGAGCAGCCCCGGGTGCCACACCCGGTCAAAAGCTTGAGCTATGTCCAGAAAGGCACCCGAACAATACTCCTTGCACTCAAGGGCGGAGGAAATGTGGTCTACAACTCGGAGTCCTTGCTGAACCGTGGAATGTTGAGGACGGAATCCAAACTGGTGTGAAGGAAAATTGTGAAATTTGGCTAGGATTCGTTTTAATAGGAGTTTTTCGAATATTTTGGAGAGGATCGGAAGAAGGCTAATAGGTCTGTAGGATGACGTACAGTTGGATGGTTTGCCTGGTTTTAGGAAAAGGATGATAGTCGAGTGTTTCCACAACAGAGGGAAATAGGTAGTGCGTAGAATACAGTTATAGATATATGTAAGGAATGTAATGGCTTTAGGTGGAAGTTGTCTTAGGATTTGAGGAGTAAGGAGATCGTATCCAGGGGATTTACGGAGAGGAAGCTTTTGAAGCAGATATTTGACCTCAGAGGGATTGATTGCTTTAGGTGGTAAGGAAATTGGTATCGGTGACGTAAGGAACTCTTCAACTATTGCGGTATGGGTTGGATTGAGATCAGAATGAGGAGTGAATACCTTGGAAAGGTGTAGTGCAAATTCCTGGGCCCTATCTTTGTCAGAAGCAGCCCAGGAATTATCACTACGCCGGAGAGGATGGGATATCAGGGGGGATTTTAGGATTCTCTTCGTGACATTCCACAGGGAATCGTCACGAGACGAGAGAGAGGAGAGGTAGGTATTGTAGGATTGGGATCGGAAGATCGCCAACTCCCGCTTTAATTTTCTACAAAAAAAGTTATAGGAGCGGCGATCCTCTGGGTGGCGGGTGCGTTGCCACAATGTTCTGGCTCGGCGTTTGCTGTTGATGAGGTCTGTCAGGTGTTGTGGTAAATGGCTTTTATAAGTAATTATTTGGGATTGTTTGGGAGAGGAAGCAGTCCAGGCGGCTTGTTGAATAGCGGTTGTAAAGGAATATACGGCGTCGTCAAGGTCATTTGGGGTTTTGAGAATCACTCTGAGGTCAATATCATTAGTGAGGATTTCGCGGAAGAGGTTCCAATTGACAGGGCCTCTAATGAATGACGGTGGGATAGGTTTAGGAATAGGTGTTATGGATACATTTAGAATCAATGGACTATGATCAGAAGATAGTTCATCAAGGCGAGCTATGGAAAAATTAAGAGAGCCTAATCCGCTGTGCTGCAAGAAGAAATACTATGAAAAATGTTAATTTAATTGACAACCTAAAAGAATCAAAGCGACGCAACTAAGTTGTTAAAAACTGATTATTAGGTTAAAACAAGTGATCAAAATAATAGCGGTGATTCAAGACGTGCTAAATGAACCAATAAAAATGCATAAAAAGGTGAAAACAATAAAATAATGGTGATATATTACGGGAATAGGTGCTTCTGCCGTATAGTAGGAAATATAGTACCTTTTCGAATGAAATGCAATTTGCAATGTTTTTTAGATAAAATTTGATGACGGATTTAAAAAAAACTAACCTATTAGAATATAAATATGTGAAAATATCAACTATGAAAAAAATGTCCTTTAGTACCTTTTGGAAATCAACGTCTTAATTGTAAGTCACATATGAAACGTAAATCTTTTTGGTCCTTATTTTTATTTTTTTTATTTTTGCCTACTCAAATCCTTAATTGGCCTATGAATATAGGATGGTTTTGCATAATTTTAATGCTAATTAAATAAAGAAGTTTTTCTTAGATTTGCAAAATCTAATACCTAACAATAATACAGTAATATGGTACCATCGTTCTTTGCGTACACATCAAGCAGATTTGAGTTTGTTTTTTTTTTCATGAAAATCATGCATAGCAGCTAACAACCCAAAATCTGACTGCCCTGCCTAACCTTTGAGAATCGGACAATGTGTCATATCAACTTTTATCCACTTAATGCCTAATATCTGCTCTCACACAATATGACCGGGCAATTATGAGACATCCTGTATATCACATCCGTATTAAAATATTGTAATTTTTTTAATTTTTAATAGATGAAACATTTTAGAAGAGAACTTAATCTGATAAATAAGATGAAACGAGTCTGAAAAAGGTTTCACAGTAATGGATTCGACAAATACTAATACCTGGAAGTCACCTGTAGCATAGTGGTTAGCATAACAGCTTACTATACCAAAGGTCACGGGTTTAAACCCGCAGGTGGTCCTAGGATTTTTTAATGGGAGTAAAAAATCCTTAGTTATGCCGTCCTTCGGAAGGGACGTTAAAAGGTGGTCCCGAGCCTGTGCGATGTCAGGTACTCGTTATAGATCTCTATCCTAATTATACCTGGATAGGCAAACATTAGGACTAGCATAATAGCATCGTCCGATCAGTCACAAAGGCATAAAGTGACCTTAAATAAATAAACAAATAAATAATACATGGTACAGCGACTAAATTTATGTTAACTGAAGATGGTGATGTGAAATGGATGGAGCGATGGGTGTTTATTCATTTTAAGTTTTTCTCACTATGTTATAAATATTCATGAAAACCAAGAAGACAAATTGAAACAACTTTTTTCAACCAAAGACAAGCTATTAATAACTAATACAAGTCGCAAGTGAATTAATTGTTTCAATTAATCTTGTTAATATAAAATGCTATTTATCAAACATGAATATAGAATCAGTAAATGTGAAGTTTTAAAATAAAGCAATTAAAAAACTTATATTGCAGGGTGTGTGCCAAAGGTGACAGGTTCGGAGAGGACGTAAAAGGTGGTCCCCGTTAAAGATCCTGATATGAAAATTAAACCTAGATAGGCAAAATTTAGGACCTCCCACTGTAGCATCGTCCGATTAGCCATAGTAGCATAAAGTGACGTTAAATAAAAACTTCCGAAAAGTAGATTAATTCAAGTATCTCTAGGCCACCGCCGCAAAAGTCTTCGGATGGGTTGTACGGATTGGTGTTGGATTTAAGTTTTGGGGTCGATGGATTCATCTTGTAAGTCAGTCTGTCGTGAAATCATTTATTATTTAAGAAATTTATTTATTATAATGTTGTTGCTTTTATAATATTCTGTGGCTGTATTTGAAACTGTGAGTATTTCCAAGTCCTTGTGTAGTAATTCGTTGGTTCCAAAAAAATGGTGCAGCCATGATTTTTTGTAATATTTTAGATTGATTGTATAATTAAGTATTTTCTATTTTATTTTTAATTTACTGATTTGCCTTGAGGGAAATAACAAAAAAAATTAAACTTAAATTTATGTTTTAAAGGAATTTTAATTTTTTTTTTTTTTAATGGAATTTTAAGGAATTTATTTTTTATGATAGAATTTTTTAAAGCAAGGAAAAATCCTTTGTTACGATGCGCTTCAGAGATAATAATATAAAATGGTGATAGTGGTCCAGAGCATGTGCTGTCACAACATATTTGTACTTGTTAAAGATTCCCATCCTAAAAAAACCTAGAGGCAAAGTTTAGGACTTCAACTTTAATAAGCCGCAAAAGGATAAAATGACATTGTGAATTAAAATAAACTAACATTTAAAACTTATGGTATATAAGATTGTATTTATTTAAATACATATAAAGAAATCAAGTATTTTTCATCATCTTCTTCGGT
This sequence comes from Piezodorus guildinii, assembly GCA_023052935.1. Classification (NCBI taxonomy): domain Eukaryota; kingdom Metazoa; phylum Arthropoda; class Insecta; order Hemiptera; family Pentatomidae; genus Piezodorus; species Piezodorus guildinii. The sequence continues at coordinate 1,902,312 of CM041292.1, read as the reverse complement.
ACATCTTCTGCTCTTTAAGCTCATTATTTTTAAGATGTTAGAAAATTACTAATTTTAAGATTGTGATTGTTCAGTAGCAGGTACCTGTCAGTAAACTCAAGAAAATATATCTCTTACAATGTTAAATTTTCCTGTGTAGAGGTGTGTGATTCTTATTTAAAGCCAAGACTTCACAAACATATTACGTAAAGGTAATTCAAAATTATTTCCCAACGACATCTCGCGGTCCTCCTGAACACCAGAGGATATTTTAACCACAATACATAATAATAATAGGCTTAGCGAACCCGAAGGGTCGATTCCGATACCACCGATATCACCCGATTAAGGGACGTTCAATAAATAAACAAACAACAAAAAAATAATAGCCACTTTTGTGTTCTATGGGTCACCTAGAACATTATAAGAGCGTTTTATGCCTAAAGACGTTGGTTTTCAACTTCGTAGATTTTTTTTTAAAGGAGTAAAAAGGGAGAGTCCATACAATTAAGGTCCCCAGCCCATCCTAATTAAATTTAGGATCACCGTAGCATCGTGTAATTGACATTACAACACTAGCATTAAGTGACATTAAATGAAGAATCAAATAAACGATGAATCATTTGATCTATATTTTATTTATTTTATTGATACAGGCAATCCACAACATAGGTGATGTTTGCCGACGTAAAATATTGCTATTTCAAATATATTACCAATAACAGTTCATAGTTATATAGATTGAGAAGGTAGGTATGAAAGGTAGGTAGGAATATGGAGAAGGTTAATTAATTGAGTGATAAACATAATTTAATTGCAATAAAAATACAACTGGAAGAAAAAATCAAAATATTAAGCATAAATTATTCATGATAAAATAAAAATCAGTATACTTCGGGGCATTAGATGGATTCATATAATTTATTTCTTTTTAAATGATCAAATAAATGTGGGATGTGTGTACTGTTGTCATTTAATAGAGTATTCAAATGATATGGAAGGTCGACACCTATCAGTTGCCTGCAGTCTGTCAGTAAGTGTTTTATAGTGATGGGTACGTTACACTGTTCACAGTAAAGTCTTGGTGTTCTAGTCAGTAAATGTTGGTGCGTTAGTCGTGAGTGTCCTATTCTGAGTCTTGTTAATATTACTTCCTCTCTTCTATTGTTTTGTACAGATGATTTCCACGGAAATACTGTTTCTTTTATTTCCCTGAGTTTATTATCCCTTTCTTTAGTCCAATTAAACTGCCATTTGTCCATGATTAATGATTTTATAAGCCTATAGAGATCATTATGTGGAGTGTCCAAGCAATCGGACGGAGGAATCAACGATGCCGCCTTCGCCACCTCATCTGCTTGACAATTGCCATATATTCCTGCGTGGCTTGGGATCCAAACAAATAGAATTGATCTATTTGACCAATTTAACATGTAAACGAATTGCAGAATGAGAATACCGATGGGATGTGTTGTATACACGTTCTTCAGGAAAAGTAAAGAGCTCAATGAGTCAGTGAAGAGAACAATGTCAGTTTTACCCTCTCTGTAATAAGCTTCCCTAAGTCCCAGGTATATCGCAGTTAGCTCAGCTGTAAAGGAACTACATTCAGGCGGAAGGCTAGTTTGAACCGAGAAATCATCAACTATTGCTGCGGATCCAACACTATTGGCGCTTTTCGACCCATCAGTAAAAACAATAGTATATCCTGTATATCTTTCTAAGAATTCATAAAAGTATTTTTTTATGGTGCTACTTTCTCTCGAATAATGACGGAATTTATAATTAATATCAATCGAGGGAATGTGCCAAGGTGGAATTTTTAAGAAGGATTGCTGGAAAATTCGCGGAATTACAAAATTATTTTCGAGTAATAGAATTTTTAGGCGTACATTAAAAGGTTTTGGAAATTTTTTCTTGGCTAGATATTTGTGGAATAATGGGTTTTCGTCTAGAATGCTTGAGCATTCTGTTCCGGGTAATGCTTTCATATTTACGGCTTGTTTTAATATCAAAATATATCGCCTGTATTCTAAGGGCGGTTCGCCAGCTTCGGCGCATAGGCTATCAGTTGGGCTTGTCCTGAACGCGCCAGTAGCTATACGGATACCAGCGTGATGAATCCGATCTAATAGTCTTAGTATTGTAGGTGAGGCAGAGGAATAGGCGATACAACCATAGTCTAGTAGGGATCTGACGTATGCTCTATAAAACAGAAATAACGTTGTCCTATCAGCTCCCCATTTAGTGCTATTAAGAACTTTAAGGAAATTTAGAGCCTTCAAGCATTTATTAAAAAGATATTTAATGTGAGGAATCCAGGTCAGCTTGTGATCAAATATCATTCCCAAAAATTTAATGGATGTTACGTTTGTTATTTCTCTGTTATTTAATTTTATTTTTGGCACTGGTACATTCCTTTTTCTGCTAAATACTATTAATTTTGTTTTTTCAGCTGAAATTACAAAACCTGTCTTGCGTTGCCAAATTTCCAAGTCATTCATTATAGATTGCAAATGGTCAGTTGCTGATTTGATAGAGTTAGAAGTAAGGTATATTAAGATGTCATCTACGAATAACAGAGCTTTAGCTGGTTTAGAGATATAGTTAGTAATTCCGTCAATGGCCATTTTAAAAAGAGTTGGACTTAACACGCATCCTTGCGGTACACCGTTGATTTGGTATTTTTTTTGAGAAAGGGATGTTCCTATTCGCACTTGAAATTGACGATAAGATAAAAAATTAATGATAAATTGAGTAAAGTGTCCTTGAATTCCCCAAGCCAGTAATTTCTCAATTATTAGTCGCTTCCAAACTGTATCAAAAGCTTTCTCGATGTCAATAGATATAGCTATTGTTAATGAGTTAGATAAAAAGGAATCGGAGACAGCTTGTTGAAGTTTCAGTATATTGTGAATTGTACTATGATGCTTCCTGAATCCACATTGCCTGTCCGAAATAAGTTTATTTTTTTCTATGAACCAATTTAATCTATTATTGAGAATTCTCTCCATGAGTTTGCTTACGCAACTAGTTAATGCTATTGGCCGGTAACTTGAGCACATGTTTTTGTCTTTATTTCCTTTGAGAATTGGAATGATAATTGCATTTCTCCAAACATCGGGGTATGTACCGTTTTTATAAATATCATTCATAAGGGTTAATAACTTAGATTTACCCGATGATGGCAATTTTTTTAGAAAATCGTAAGGAATATTATCTGGACCAGGAGATCGGGAATTTGATTTATTTAAGGCGTTATCTAACTCACTATACGTTATTGTAGTATTTAAAGGATGGGTTGTTTGATTTATCAATATTGGTACGGATTCAATTTTCAATTTATGTTTAGTGAAATTTAGGTCGTAATGAGTGTCATCAGAGATGTTAAAAAATGTTTGAGCTAATAGGTCAGCAATTTTTTGGTGGTCTGTTACAATACCATATTCCGTTCTTATTCCCGTTATAGTAGAAAATCGTTTGTGATTTAGCATATTAATTTTAGACCATACCTCACTAGCTGGAGTGTTATGGTTTAAAGATTCTAAAAATGTGCGCCACGATAATTTCTTTTTTTCCACAATTAATCGTTTGGTGCGCGCTTTCGACTGTTTGTATAGTAGTAAATTCGTATCATTAGGACATTTTATAAATTTCCTAAATGCACGTTTTCGACACCTAATAGCTTTTGCGCAGTCATTGTCCCACCAAGGAATAGGGATTTTCCTGTCATTACGAAATTTTACCTTTGGAATGGATTTTTCAGCTGCTTTCAAGACCAGGTCATTAAAGCCATCAACGTCTAAATTAATTTCTTTAATATTCTGAGATAGTTCAATGAAAGCAATCTGAAATTTATCCCAGTCTGCATTCTTTGTTTGCCAAATCTTAGCTGTACACTGTGTTTTGTCGGTGATACGCGTGGAAAGAAGGGAGGTAACTATGGGAGTGTGGTCACTTGAATGGAAGTCATTTAGGGTTTTCCAATCAAGCTTGGTCAAAATAGAAGGCGAGCATGCAGTAATATCTATATGGCTAAATGAACCATACCTGGGGCACATGTATGTAGGAGAGTCGTCATTAAGAACAATGAGATCGTGCTCATCTAGAATTTTTAGTATTTGATGGCCTCTATGATTTGTCGCATCAGAGCCCCAACATGTATTTCGAGCATTAGCATCGGCAAAAATAATTTTTGGGTTCGGTAATTGACGAATTAAATTATTTAATTCATTTTGATCTATTATTTCTCCCGGCGGAAGATATAGAGAACATAATGTTATCCTGGAGGGGCAATGGATAGAGACAGCTACAGCCTGAAGGGCAGTAGAGCATTTGACTTCCTCGCAATAGAGGTTGTCTCTAACACAAATGGCTACCCCGCCACATGATATTTTTCCGAATTCATCATCCCTTCGATATGCGAGATACCCAGGGATAGAGAGTTTATGTTTAGAAGAGAGCTTTGTTTCCTGAAGACATATAACTGATATATCATGTTCAGATAATAATATTTGCAAGTCAGCTCTATGTTGAGGGAAACTATTAATATTCCATTGCATGAATTTCATGTAAAGCGAAAAAGGAAAAAAAAAAAAAATGAAAACATTTAAGTTAATTTTAGTCTTATAAAAAAAAAAAAAAAAATCAAAGTAATAATAATAATAATAAATAGAATGGATCAATACACACAGAAACATACACTTTAACCGACATACATGTATAGTATATAGAGAAAAAAAACAAAAAACATGTATAATGGAAATGATAATAAATAGCTGAATTGTTAAAACCATATTTAGTTGTTATGAATGAAAACATATGATATAATGGATAACAGTAATAAAGGTTAAATTTTGTGGACATAAAATTAAAAGAAAGGGAATTTAAAGGTCTTTACTATTTCCATCGTCTGTTATGCGTTTTACGTTTTGGTTTAATAGAGGTGTTACCTGATTTACTTGTCACAGATTGTGCTGTCTTGTCAGTGTCATGTACTAGTGCTATAACTGATTGTTTGGTGAATGAGCATGGGGATGAATTTGAACTGATATTAGTAATATTATTTGAAATATCATTTACCTGTATTTTACTTCGGCAACCATTTACATCTGAATTTTCATGAAATGCTTCGAATTTGTCAGTAGTTTCGCCAGAGCCAGTACCATTGTCCGGCTTGTCTTCTGCATTATCCATTTCAACAGCTATGTCTTGTTGGTCAGTCAAGGAGTTCAGCTGAAACTTTTCTTGATCCTGTGAGGTTAAAACTTCAACTGAATTAGGTTTTAAGTAATGGTTGTCTGGGGTAGTTTTCAGATTTGCTTCGGTGGCACACAGACGTTTTTCTAGTTTTTCGATTGAGGTTAATAGTCTGCATAACAAATCATTTTCTATGTTTGCGCTGTTACTAGATATTTTAGCATAAGACCTTTGATTGGTAGTTAGAATCTTACGTTTTGCTTCTCCGTACGAAATTTTCTGAGTTACCATATTTTTTCTTATTTGAAATTCTGTTTGGTACACCGGACAAGTTTTATCCCATACAGGATGGTTACCGTCACAGGCATAACATCTAGTTTCGGTACAAGTGTTTTCATGCTTGGGTTTTGCACATTTACCACAGATGGGTTCTAAATTACATTCTTTGTGGTACTGATACGTCTGACAGTTGAAGCAGCGATAAGGAATTGGTATGTATGCTTGAATTGGAATAGAGAGATAACCTATTTTTATTTTGGTCGGTAGTGTTGGGATTGAAAATGTCAATTGGAATAAGGTTCGAAATGATTTTTTTAATTGAATGCGTTTAATTCCACAGACATGTTGGTCCTCTAGATCTTCTAAAAGTTCAGCGTCAGTGACATAATCTAAATCTGAACTGAAAAATATTCCTTTGCAATAATTTAATGAACGGTGAGGTTGGACCGTCAACGGGTAGCTACCGACGCTCTTCATTTGTCTCACTGTTGCTGCAGCGTGGTTTGTGAGGCATTCAATTAATAGGTTACCTGAATTCCCAAGTTTTCTAATAATTATGTCTTTCGTTTGGGTTGTTATGCATTTGTTGACATATATAGGACTAATATTATTAAAATTTTTGCCGGTTTCTTGAATACTAAGTACATAATATCTAGGTAATAAGTTTTGATTCTTACGTGCCTGGTTTTCATTGATAGTCTGTTCTGCCCATGAATTCTTCATTCTATAATCTTCACTAACACTAATTGGACCTTCTTCCATGCTTTTTCTATTTCTGTCACTATTAAAACTATGTAAATTTTCAAAATGTTCGGAGAGCTTTTTTCTTGTAATCATCCCTTAGCTGGTCAAAACAGCTGTTCGGGGGGGGGGATCTATATTTACAATCGTGAATAACCGATGTAATTCTATACTTGTTTACGGCTGGAATGATATCAAATAAGGCTGATGGTAAACAATAACAACTAGATGTTTCAGAATAATTGGGTTCTGTCTGGTATGGGCAGATAATATTCTAAGAATATTAAAAGGCCCTTCTTTAAAACAAAAATTAGATAAAAGTAAATAAATAAAAGGCATTGTATATAGGGATTACGATCCGGCATCATTATACGTTAACCGGATCCGATTATAGCAATTTTTGGCCAAAAATAGTGCAGTTTAATAAAAAAAAGTACGTTAAATGCGTTACATTTGGTGTACATGTATGGTGGTGTTCGACGCCAAATTACATCACGTCATCAGTTCAGTCCAGCATCATTCGTTCGCCTTTCACGAGACAGTACATGGGCTTTTGTTTTGTCGGTGCTTCACCTAAATGTAAGTTAACAGATATCATTATCTTGGATATACGCGAGCTATAGCATCCTATAAGTTGGCTGTAGAGGAACTTCTGAAACAACTCTAACTTTTTTTAGAGAAATTGCTCACTCAAGTACTGATTCACTCAAGAGTACTGAATTATATGATAAACTGCTTACAAATCTATTGAAATCTGAGCTACGTTACTGCTCACGTCTTCCTATACTTCACTTTCTCAGATAGCTCAATTAATTTATTAAGTTACTTTATAAAATCCTATATAATTATCCTTGCGTAACTCAGATGGGAATTGTGATAACAATAATTTTTAATTATTTGAGAATGCTAACAATCACAAAAAAATCTTATATTAATGATGGGCACAATCATATTTTGATGGATATGTCTGATGAATGGCATAATTATCACAATAATGAGTTTGTATTATGAGTATAAATCTTTAAATTATTCTACTGACAATATTTGTTTTTTAAATAGTACGTAAGTACGAATAACTTTTACTTTAAACTCAAAAATCAATTTTGATTTTGGAAAAAATGATGGTAGAAAACAAATAGTCTTTACTTTCAGCAAATAGTAATCAATAGCCGACTGTTTTAATAGCCATTAAAATTTTACTAGTTACCTGAACTACTTTTAATTTTAATTTTTTTGCTCCATATCTAATCCTAACATAACTTTTATTGTAAAAACTTCCTATTATGAGTACAATAATATTCGAATAACATACTAACAGTTCATCTTGGACCGAAAAGTGAAAATCAACCTGATATAGTCATACCATCCGGATCCGGCCGGATCCGTCCGGATTGATGAAATTTGGGACCGGATGGGCCGGATTGGAAATGACACCGGATTGCAACCCATAATTGTATAGTATGCATTCCAAGAGGAGTGCTTCTTAGAATTTTTTAACATTATTATTATTAAATAACAATAAACAAAACATCGGCGCTTGGCGTTCCGCGTTTACGGCCCACGATCCTAAAAAAATTAATTGTTAGAAAATTAATAATAAAATAACGCATAAGTATTTTTTTTTTTTTTTTTTGTATTCATTTACATACATCTGTGGGAGTCCTGACTTTTTTATTTATTATTTTTATTTGAGAATTTATTAGGATATGGATCTTACTAGCACCGCTAGAAATATTCGCAAGGTGTTTGCGTAAGGGAGTGTTAATGAACGGACCATTCGCCGGTGGTTTGCTAAGTTTTCAGCTGGGGATACCGACTTGGAAAACTTGCTTCAAAGAAGACCTCCATCCGTAATAGACAACGATGTTCTCAAGCATACAGTTGAAGGAAACCCCTACCAAACAGTTAAAGGATTCTCAACACAACTAAATGCAAGCGCATCTACCGTTTCCAGACATTTAAAGTGTATTGGGAAAGTAAAAAAGCTTAATACATGGGTACCTCATGATCTCACTGAGCGGCAGCAAGACCCCATGTTTCAAAACATACCGTGCAAAAATTGAAAGAACTGGGCTACGAAGTTCTTTCGCACCAACCATATTCTCTCGACTTGTCTCCAACAGATTACCACCTTTTCAGGAATTTAGACAGTCCAGTTAATTCAGACAGTTTTTCGGTTCGGGGATAAAAAAGTTGGTGTCACGTTGGGAAAAATGTGTAGAAAAAGAAGGTAAATACTTGGAATAAAATTATCTTGTTATCATATCGTATTTTTAATAAAAATCCTTTACCTTGAAAACGGACATTCCATGTGACACAACCCAGTAGTTATCTTATAAAGTAGGGAAAATCGCTGCAAATGATTACACAATGGTTTATTATTTCCAAATAACTATATTACGATACAACTCTTTATAGGCGATTTACTAATATGAAAAACCAAAACAAATAATTCAAAAGAAAATAATATATCACCGCTGCTAATTTCAAAATGCTTTATCTCCGCTTGTTCTGAACCCATTTCAATGATTCTTTTTCCAATTTGCAGGAAATTTAATTCTCTACGACATAGCTTTAGGACTATAAAGGTATTTATTTATTAATTAAGAAAAACAATTTTTATTTATTCGTTTGTTTGTTTATTTATTTAACGTCACTCTATGATACTGTGGCTAATCGGACGATGCTACAGTGGGAGTCCTAAATTTTGCCTATCCAGGTTTTATTAGGATAGGGGTCTTTAACGAGTACCTGACATCGAACACCACCTTTTTACGTCCCCTCCGAAAGACGGCATATCTAAGGATTATTTACTCACATTATAAAATCCTAGGACCACCAGCGGGTTTTAACCCGTGACCTTTGGGATAGTAAGCTGTTATGCTAACCATTATGCTACAGGTGACCCTTAGGTATTACTTAGTATTTGTCGAATCTATTACTAAAACCTTTTTCAGAATCGTTTTGTCTTATTTAGCAGATTAAGTTCTTTTCTAAGATTTTTCATTAAAAATTTAAAAATAAAAAAAATTTGTATACGGATGTGATATACAGGATGTCTCATAATTGCCCGGTCATATTGTGTGAGCAGATATTAGACCTTAAGTTCAGCATAAAAGTTGATATGACACATAGTACTATTCCTAACGGTTAGGCAGGAGAGTCAGATCTTGAGTTGTTAGCTGTTATCCATGGTTTTCATGAAAAAAAAAATTCAAATCTACTTGATGTCCACGCAAAGAAAGATAGTTGGTACCATATTACTGTATTATTGTTAGGTATTAGATTTTGCAAATCTAAGAAAAACTTCTTTATTTAATTAGGGACCACCTTTTAACGTACCCTCCGAAGGACGGCGTAACTAAGGATTTTTTACTCCCATTAAAAAATCCTAGGACCACCTGCGGGTTTGAACCCGTGGTCTTTGGCTTAGGAGGCTGTTATGCTAGCTACCCAGCTACAAGTGATCTACTTATTTATTCGTTATTCAGGTTCTACGTATCTTGAAACGTAAGCCCTCGATTTTGAGAGGAGAGGAGGGGGGGGCGGGATTGGTTATTAGTTTTGTCGATTAAAGTAGTACTTTATGGAAAATAATAAACCAAAATTAAGATTAGCATTCATGATGACTTATTCAGCAAGTCGTTGGAACATGGCACATTAACCTTTAACTGGTGAGATGAAATTTATTGCTAAAATTGGTGAGGTGGGGTCTCTGAGACCTTAGACCTCATTTTTTTATTTATTTTTTTTAAATCCTGAAACATCTAGAATTGTTTATTCTTGTCAAATACGTTAATTAAACTTATTTTCAATAGGTACCATACGAAAGGATACTTATAAAATTGAATAAATGCCTGATATTATTAATATCATTTATTAGTTTGGTCCATTAAATTTAAATTTGCATTAGCATGACGTACGGGTTATTCAGCAAGTCGTTGCAACTAGGCACATTAAAGCTTGACAGTTGTTGAGTGTAAGAGAGTTGATTGAACTCAAGAAACCATATGTCTCCACCCAAAGGACTTGACGTATTGTTGAGAACAGAGTGCAGTAAATAAGAGGAAAATAAAGCAAAATCGAGAGCGATAACAGAAGGTGTTCCACAAGGCCGGTCAAATTACCCGCCTCTTTTTATATTTGCGGCAGCGACGTTGATTGACAGGAGGAACGTAAAGTTTTTACAACTGTGGCTGGGAACATATCTCACCAAGGTTGTAGCTTATATCAGGCCATTTACATTTATAAATAAAGATTAATCAAAAAAGGTAATGTATTGTGGTAGGACTAATAAATAAATACCGATAAGATGAAATATATGATATGTAGCAGAAACGGTGACGATCTTGGTGATATTGATATATCAGAGCATACTCTTAAACACGTAGAGAAATTCAAGTATTTAGGTTCAATGATTACCAAATTAATACAATATATACAGAAAATAATAATAATAGTCAAATTACATAAAATAGAAAATAAATAAATTCACATATATACAATAAAATAATAATAAATAAAAAACAAAACCAATCAAAACAACAACCTATAATTAAGATAAATAAAAAGTTGGTAAATAAATAAACATCATACAAACAATCATAACTATATACAATATATACAACTGCTAAAGAGGCCCTAGGCTACTTCCTCTTGTGGAGGAAAAAGCGGAATCCAAGAGATCCCAGCGCCTCTATCTAAGCTGTATCACTGGTATGAGCCAGTGGAGGCTGAGTTAAGGCGCTGTAGCCACAAACATACATTACATGAGTGGAGGATCTGACCAGTGTCAGAACTCCAATTTAAATGTTTACAATAGGTCTCGCGGCCACTCCCGTTTCAATCTTCGAGGAGGATTGTAGGGGTGGGTGAAGCTGGAGAGGGATTATGCTAGAGGGTTAGGATGATGAAGAAGGTTCTGATGGAATTTGGAAAATTTGGATGGTACCAGGTCTAAAACAAATGGCATATTGATAGTTGGTAACGTAATTAGGAGCATTAACTATTGTTCGGAGGACCTTGGATTGGATGCGTTTGATGTTAAAATGTTTATATCAGGCCATTTACATTTATAAATAAAGATTAATCAAAAAAGGTAATGTATTGTGGTAGGACTAATAAATAAATACCGATAAGATGAAATATATGATATGTAGCAGAAACGGTGACGATCTTGGTGATATTGATATATCACCAAGTATAAATGTATAAATTAATACAATATATACAGAAAATAATAATAATAGTCAAATTACATAAAATAGAAAATAAATAAATTCACATATATACAATAAAATAATAATAAATAAAAAACAAAACCAATCAAAACAACAACCTATAATTAAGATAAATAAAAAGTTGGTAAATAAATAAACATCATACAAACAATCATAACTATATACAATATATACAACTGCTAAAGTGACCCTAGACTGCGCTTTTCCCTCCAATTGTGGAAGAGATCCCAGCGCCTCTATCTCAGCTGCATCACTGGTGTGAGCCAGTGGAGGCTGAGTTAGGGCGCAATAGCCACAAACATACATTACATGAGTGGAGGATCTGGCCAGTGTCAGAACTCCAGTATAAATGTTTTCAGAACGTCGCGGGGCCACAGCCGTTTCCATCTTCGAGGAGGATTGTAGGGGTGGGTGGAGCTGGAGAGGGATTGTGCTAGAGGGTTAGGATGATGAGTAAGGTTCTGATGGAATTTGGAAAAATTTGGATGGAACTAGGTCTAAATAAATGGAATATTGAGGTCGTGGTGTAGGGTACAGTTGGTAACGTAATAAGGAGCATTAACTATTGTTCGGAGGACTTTGGGTTGGAAGGATTGGATACGTTTGATGTTAAAACATTTAGCTCTCCTCCACAGTTCAAGGCCGTAGGTCCATATAGGTTTCAGTACTGTCTTGTATATTAGTAATTTGTTGTCAACTGTAAGATGAGATTTTCTGTTTAATAGTCTGTATAACTGGCCGAATCGGCGGTTGAGTTATTTTCTTTTAAGTCTTGTATGCTGGTTCCACCTCAGTCTTTTGTTTAATAAAAAGCCAAGGTACCAGAATGTGTTTTTCTATCATTTTTTCTAAGGATACTGCCTATTTTAATATTTTAAGGACATGTTTAACTTTAAGTTCAAGTTGCCATTCTAGGTAAAAGGATTCTTAACAAATGACATGTCTTGTAACAAAAATATAACTATTTTTGACTCAATTCTCCTGTTAAAGGATACTAATAGAAATATTTTAATGGTAACTAGGATTACTACACTATTAGATGCCATTAATGCATGTAGATAATCAACACCAAGCTAAAAAATTGTTTTGGAGTCTGGGGCTGGTTTAAAAATAATATAATTACTCCGCTTGGAAAAAATAACATGTATGATATTTTAGTTATTTCTACATGAATCTATATGGAACGCATGAAGGAAAAGGTCACATGAGGAAAAAAGACGTAGAATTCTGTGAAGTGTTATGATGAGGAGTTGGTAAACAGCATTAACTTACTCCCACAACTCCAATCTGCCTTCCTTATCCTTCTCTTATGAGCTTATCTTACCTGGAGGAGCATTTAATAATAAAACCAGCTACCATATTCTATATGCTCTAATCCCAGGAAGACTAGGTTTCATGTTACCTGTTTCTAGAATAGCCTGTTCCCCGTTCTTCTCTACAGTGAAACAATCTGGTGAGAGCAACCCACAACTGTTGAAATCAATTTAAGCATTTTCAAATACTTAAGAGATGTAAGATGGTTAAACAATTAAATTCATTGAGTTTGGATAGGAACATGTTTTTAATCAAATAATCTATTATATTATTATCTATAACAATCACTTTTATCCGATTTTCATCACTTTTTATTAACCTTTAGAAGTTTCTTTATTATATACACTGCCGGACAAAATTAAAGGATCACTTCAATACTTTTGAAATTACTCAACTGTATAGGGTATTTTTGAAAATATTCTTTTTTCTTTGGAAGTCACACTTTATTATAAGGGTAATAAAAAATAAAATATTCTTTTCTAGAAATGTTTAATAGGAAAACAAATCAAAAAAATAAGAATGTCCTACAGTCTCAAAATAAAAAAGTAAATCTTTGAAATGAAATTAAATAACCAAACTGAATAAAAAGGAAGAATTCGAGGAAAACGATCAATTATTGGTATCCCACCTCTAGCTTTGAAAAATGCTTCCATTCTTCTGCCCATTCCAGCGACCAAGGCTTTTGTTCTGGGATGTTGTTCCACTCTTCCACTAACATTTCCTTTAAATCTTCCAAATTTTGTGGGTCTCGGGCGGGACACGTCTTCCAAGCATGTCCCATACATGCTCTAATGGGTTCATATCTCGACTTCTGGGTGGCCAAACCATAACGTCAATTTCTTCTTGTCTGAGGCAATTTTACACTGATCGAGCAATGTGAGGTCGGGCATTATCGTGCATAAAAATAAAGTTACCTGCGATATTTTTGGCGAAAGGTATTACATGTGGCTCAAGTACCTCCCTAATGTACCTGTCAGCAGTTACAGAGCCACGGTTCACAAGAACCAACTCTGTACGGGAGTTTAAATTTATGCCCCCACCCTCCACCACACCATCACTGACCCACCACCAAACGTAACCCTTGGAGAAAAAGTGCATGGAGCATACCTCTCTCCCCGCCTTCTCCATACCTTTTCCCGTCCATCTGGAGATCGGAGACAGAATCTTGACTCATCGCTGAATAATACGAGGCTTCAATCTTCCTTAATCAACCCGGTGTTCCCTGGAGAGAAGAGGTCCACCAGTAGCTGAAGGATGGGAGGTCAATCCATAATCGTTGAGTCGTTTTCTCACGGTTCGCTCTGAAATTGGCACATTCCTGAACCTCTGGAGGAGACCACGCAGACTTTTACCAGTTGATCGGCGTTCCCGAAGAGTATGCAGTTGCAAAAATCTCTCGTCACGTTGGGAAGTTGACCTCGGACGGCCTTGTCCGACTCTTCTTGTATGCCCTCCAGTTTGGCGGTGCCTATTAAGCACCCTGGACACTACGGATTGTGACCGCTGGAGCCGTTGAGCAATATGCCTTTGAGAAAACCCTTCTTCACTCAAAGCAACAGCACGAATTGATTCCTCTTCGGTCAATGCTCTTCTGCTGGCCATCGCAACGTTCTTACTGAACTCACAAGTAAAAACTAAAGTCTCTTAAATGTTAGAAAATCTACAATAAGATGAATCTTTGCTAACAACTAACCATTTACTGATAGGAAGAAAGAAAAGAAGAGGATTAACCGACCCTTTTCTCCATAAACGGGTAGGAATATAAACAGGTAGAGGATTAACTTGATAAGATACAACACAAAGTCCAGTCTGGGACAAAGGAATTCCTATTTTTATCTATTATGTAATAATAATATAAATATTTGTAAGTGATCCTTTAATTTTGTCCGGCAGTGTAATATTTTTTCTAAAATCGTTAAATTTCCAATAGCATATTATATAAGTATATTACTGTCTTTAAGTTCAAAAATTGCATAAAAAATAGTTTTGCTCTTATCTCATTAAGTTGGAATTCGTTTAACTTACATATTTACCCATTTTCCTGTCAAGACTATTTCGATCAGAATGAAACTTACATGATATTAAAGCCCATCAAATTTTACAGAGATATAGGGAGTTCAATCAAAATCGTTAGAGCCGTTTACGAGGAAATCGTATAATTTGGCAATTTGCATATGTAAGCCCTATTCAATAACGAAAAACTACATAACCCCATGTTACTATAATATAAATTTTACTATTGTTACTATGTAAATAAATTTTATGTTCGTTAATTATCAGGCCGATTTGCAAAAGAAATTCTTGGATATTTTTTTAAAACACTTTATTTATTCCAGTATCGCGACGTTTCAGCCTCTAGGGCCATTTTCAAGCTTCATGCATCGCGCACGAGAACACCTAAAAGGCGGCTGAAAACTGTTAAGTTTTTTTTTTTTTTTGAAAAATGACATTTTAAAAAAATTATGACGACGCTGGTGAAAAGCGGTAAGATTAAAAGATTAATTGAGATGGATATGCATGAAGCTTGAAAATGGCCCTAGAGGCTGAAACGTCGCGATACTGGAATAAATAAAGTGTTTTAAAAAATATCCAAGAATTTCTTTTTGCAAATCGGCCTGATAATTAACGAACAAATATTTAGAACAAAAAGAAAAATGACGACAATGATGAGAAAAATAAATTTATGTTTGACCACTGCACTCTCGCCAATCGTGTCAAAAAAATAATTAGTTTTTATAATTTTTTCATATTTTTTTTCGTCATCTGGGTTCCCAAAGGTTAAATATGGACTAGTTTCAGGATTTTTTTCCACCTAAATCGGTCACATTTACCACCGTGCAAAGTTTTGGCCTAAATGGTAGGCCTTCATCAGGCGATTCACAACATTGTTGTGACGATCTTCTTCAATCGCTGAACTAAATCGGTTTAGTTTATTTGTTTGTTATTTAAAAGTTTTAAACTCGTATCATGTGTTTCCTTTTCAAAATTTATAAAGAAAACACAATTTAAGTTCAAAAACCCAAGTTGAGCGGTTACAAGCTTATAAATTTTTGGATCCTGATGCGAAAGAACCATTACAAGCTCTTTGTAGTTAAAAATCCTTAGTTATGTTGCCCTTCGGAGGGGACGTAAAAAGGTGGTGCGAAATCAAGTACTCTTTAAAGCTTAAACCTGAATAGCCAAAATTTAGATTCACTGTAGCATTGTCCGATTGGCTAATCGCCGATTTGTAGCAAAAAGTGACGATAAATAAATAAGCATATATACTTAATTAATGTGTTGGACATCGTTGTTTAAGGAATCATACGAATTTCACACGCTGACACCTCCCCACCCCGCCAAAAAAAAAAAAAACAAACTAGTGCTGACGTTTTTTTTTTAATCTACAAAATTAAAGGTAGTTCAGAGGAAGAAAATGTGAAATATCGGCATTTAAGCCCTGTAGACTATGTCAATCAGAATGAAACCTACGTGATATTAAATCCCATACACTTAATTATTGTGTGGGTCAACGCTGAAAGGAATCGACAAGTTTTATGCGCTAATTAATGTAAATAACTGCATTTATATTCGTTGCGTTAGTTTTTTTAAATATGAAATTTCAGTTTCATAGTACTTTTCGTTTTCGCCCGGGAGTTACCACCCACAGACACACACACAGACCTTTTCACGGGACTTGGTTATTTGGACTCGGGAACCCTAAAACGTGTACTTCCGTTGAAAACTGGAATTTTCACGATCGCAATACTTTCCTTTACTATGTATAGTAAGTGAAAGTAAAAAAATTGTGCGGACAATTTTTCGGGATTTTTAAAATTAAAGGTGCTTCAAAGGAAGAAAATGAATTACATAAAGTTTCGAAAGAAACATGTGTTTTATTAAATAATCTATTATATTTTAATATACAACAATCAGTTACCTTTATCGGCTTTTCATCACTCTGTATTCCCTTTTTAAATTCAGTGTATTAAATAATATATTTTTATAAAATCTTTCCAACGGTATATTTTACATCTAAAATACTATTCTTGTATTTATCAATGCTAACAAGACGAAATGCCTTGTTCTAAACTACCAAATTAAAGGTAACTTAAAGGTACTTTATAGGAACAAAATTTAAAATATCGGCATTTAAGCCTTGTAGGACTATTTCAATCATAATGAAACCTGCATGATATTAAAGCCCATTAAGTTTACATTATAAAGCCTTATATTCCAAAGTTACGGGTTCACCACCGACAGATGGTTGTAGGATTATTTTAAGGAAGTATAAATCAAAAATCCTTGGTTATACCGCTATAACTTGTTTATGGATATAGATCACTTGAAGCTGGGTGGCTAGCATAACAGCCTCCTACGCGAAAGGTCACGGGTCCAATCCCGCAGGTGGTCCTAGGATTTTTTAATGGGAGTAAAAAATCCCTAGTTATGTCGTCCTTCGGAGGGGACTTTAAAAGATGGTCCCGAGCCTGTGCGATGTCAGGTACTCGTTAAAGATCCCTATCCTAATAAAACCTGGATAGGCAAAATTTAGGACTCCCACTGTAGCATCGTCCGATTAGCCATAGTAGCATAAAGTGACGTTAAACAAACAAACAACAACAACTGCTATAACACCTCAGCAGTATGCATACCATCACGATAAAACGATCGTAAACTCAATAAATGCGAAATGTGGAGTTTTTTCTTTCCTTTCATAAAACGGTAATAGAGATATAAAATTCGATATTGGAAAAACGGAAGTTTTGTGTTTTTTCGAGAAGGCTACGCAAGCGGGCGATAAGGTTAGATAAGGAAGGCCGTGGTATTTTTAGCCCTCCCATTCACAATCTCAGCACGCCCATTCACAGATAGCTAACGTTGCCATAGTAACCAGGCAAGCTGCTTAACTAATCGATTGTATCTCAGGTCTGATAAATTAATACATTTATAATGAAAGATAACATTTTATTGACAATTTACTGGTTAGTCTACTTTATACTATTTTTTTGGCAGTAACAATTTTTTTTTTGAGTAGTAGTACAATCTGTTCCGGTTTGGACATCAATAATAGCGGTGAAAGATAACATTCATACAATATTTACACAGCAATAATATGCTATTTTAACAGCGTGGATCGTTAAGAAATAATTTTTTTATATTTAAACTTGTGGACTTGCCTCTGCTTCGTACAGGTAAAATTAGAATGAGGGGTTGGTCATTTATGTTTGAAAACTATGCCTAACCGATTTAGAGTTCATCACTTCCGGAGTTTTAGTTTGTCGTAACGAAAAGTACGATTAGCAAGGAAATGTGCATATTTTATAACGTCTATTCATTACAATACGTGATCATCAGCAGAAATAAAAAACATAAATCAAAATTAGTTGTGTATATTTATGTTATATTAAAAGAAAGCAAATACAACGGAAAATTAAATTGCTATGTACATATGCATTAGAAACTAAAGAAATAACAACCGTTCCCGTTTTATTCGGATTATTAGTTTACATTTCAAATGAACTGTTTAAATTACATTATAAAAGTTAAATTAACTACTTATATTTCAGGAAAAATGTTTTGATGACTTGGTTACAGAAAATTTATTTTTCCCGTTTAAAGAAAAGCTAAATTGCATAGTATTTTACTGATAAATGGTGGTGAAAACCGTATCAAAACCCGTCTTGTGATTTAGAAGGAGTTAGCGGAAACCAAATTTTATATATTTATATTTAAATAAAATAAGAACAAGAAATTTTCGCGCATTCAATGAAATTTACTAGAATATATACATATATATATTGAGAATATAATTGAGTTGATAGCATCGCGGAGACACAAATGGGCGCGTAAATTTGTTGGGCTTAGTGAGGGACGGATTCCAGGAAAGTTGGTATTCGCTGATCTGACTGGTAGGCGTCTGAAAGGTAGGCCGAAGCGTCGATGGGAGAATTGCGTTAAGGCTGATCTCGGGAGCATGGGCTTGAACGGTGAACATTGGACTAGTGGTATCGGCATCGAATCTTCGGGTTCAGTAAGCCTGTTATTATTATTATTATATATATACATATAATAATAATAATGGGACTTAGCGAACCCGAAGGCTATGACACTGCTCCCACAGACCCCAAGCCCTCTATGCTCAGACTTAACACAATCCTCCCATCGACGCTTCGGCGTATCTTTCGGACGCCTACCTGTCGGTTCAGCGAATACCAACTTTTTCGGTATTCGTTCTTCTCTGAGCAAAACAACTTCACACGCTCAGTTAAGCCGTCGTTAATCACAGTTAATTCTGATTTTGGTCTAAATCTGATCGACCATCCACACTGCACAGCCTTACACTAGGGGTGGGCATAATCGAATGATCAGACTTCGATGATTTAATGATTCCATTATAAAAAAAAAAAAAGAAAAAAAAAATTCGAATAATCATTCGTTTCTCCAAAACAGATTATTCCGATAATCGATTAATTCAAATGCTTCTGACAATCGTCATTCGAATATGTCCACCCCTACCCTACACCTAATACGGTGGAAGGAATTCAAGCAGTTGGGAGGACAATGAAACTGTTATCAAATGATTCAATATAAGAAAATAAGTTATAATTAAAAATAAGTTCCCTTCAAAAAGTAAAATCCAATAGAATTGCTAAGTAACGTTTGAGAGATGGGAGTTATCTCTTATCTGAGGCCACTTCCAAAGTTATCGTCGACAGGGTTGCAGAAGAAAGAAAGATATTTTTTTTGCGAGAGTTTAACTTTCAAACTAAACTCCAAGAAAAGTACGATAATTGTCTGTCAAACTTAACAAAAAAATTGTGAATAATTCACCGTCACTGAAGGGAAACTACTTCAGCAAGTTTAGGTCTGATGCTACTTAATTAATATTTTTTTTTTTTTTTTTTTTTTTACAAGAACGATTAATGATACAGAATTCTTTTATAGTGATTTATTTATTCAAATATATTACAATTAGTCTCAAATGAATAATAATAATACTGCTATAAGATTACATCTATACGATATTTATTGTATAAAAAAAAAAGGAAAAAGAATAATTAGCAGAAAAACACAAAAATATTTTTTAAATAAATACTTTTAAAAAACAAAATAAAATAGCAAAAAATCTGGAGCAAGCAACACACGGCATTCACTTATTTCGGAAGTTAAAATCAAATTAAGGACTAATAAATAGATTTCAAAAATAGAAACAGAAAATAGAATAAAGTTTGTAGAAATAGATTTTGTTTCGTTGAAAACATATGTTTTAGATTGAATAATTATAAAATTGTTAGCAACGACTAACAGTTAGTTTTATCCCCTTTCCACCAATAATAACCGAGCTATCAGGAAATCCCATCACTTACAAGCAGTGGCTTGATTATAATAATAATAATAGGCTTAGCGAACCCAAAGGTTCGATGCCGATACCACCAAATTCCGCCTACACAGACTCGTTTAATGTTCACCATTCAAGCCCAAGCTCCCGAGATCAGCTTTAACGCAATCCTTCCATCTCCGCTTCGGCCTACCTTTCGGACGCCTACCAGTCGGGTCAGCAAATACCAATTTTCTCGGAATCCGCTCGTCATCGAGCCCAACTGCTTTACTCGCCCATTTGAGTCTTTGCGATGCAATCAGCTCAATTATATTCACAGGATGCAAGTTCCACAATTCCGCGTTGTGCAACCTTCTAAACTCCCCAGTGGCCTCATCTCTCTTCGGACCAAATATTTTACGCAGTACCTTATTTTCGAAAACCTTAAGCCGTTGTTCATCCTTCAAAGTAAGCGGCCACGTTACATCCGTAAAGAACCGTTGGAAGAATAATAGTTTTATAAATTCTAATCTTTAAGTTTTTAGATAGAAACCGCGAACTAAGTAACTTAGCAACTGAATAATAACACGCATTTCCCACCTTTAACCGGGACTATATTTTTTCCTGGATTTAATTTTTCTAGTTATAATTGAACCTAAATACTTGAATTTCTCTACGTGTTCAAAAGTATGACCTGATACATCAATATCACCAAGATCGACACCGTTTCTGCTACTAATCATATACTTCGTCTTATCGGTATTTAATTCGAGACCTATTTGTTTACCGGTTTTTATTAACACACTTGTATTTAGTTGTAAAGTTTCCGTGTCTTCACCTAGCAGTACCAGATCATCGGCATACCCCAAAACCGGAATCTTGTCACCCATATTCAAGCTTTTCTCGGTACACATCACCTTTTCTATGACATATTCTAAAGCTATATTAAATAACACAGGTGAAAGGGGGTCACCCTGTTTCAAACCCGATCGCACCTCAAATCTCTCGGAGTAATTATGACCGATTCTAACTTTATGGAATGTTTCCGACAAACACATCTCTACTAGGTTTACTAACTTTTTAGGTATTCCCTGTTCAATCATGATGTTATATAGCTTCTGACGGTCTATTGGGCTTGATTATATAAGATTTTTTTAATCTTTTATCAGTGCGGTGTCTTAATTTCGAAAATCTTTTCGATTTTTGCCTTCAATTCAAGGCAGCGCCTTGGGACCCGTCCTCTACATCCTCTACACCGCCGATATCCCTACCGATCCCGATACCTTTCTGGCAACATTTGCTGATGACACCACCATTTTGTCATCCAATTCCGATCCTGAAGCAGCATCGCTAAATCTCCAAAAGCATCTTTGGAAGACTGGTGCAATGCTTGGCGCATTAAGGTGAACGAAAGCAAATGCACTCACGTCACATTCACCCTTCGACGCAAATCCTGTCCAACGGTTAATTTCAATTCCATACCGCTAACTTCCTCAGACACATTCCGGTACCTTGGATTTTTACTAGACAAAAGACTGATGACAACATATTACTAATATACAAGAAAGTACTGAAACCTATATGGACATACGGACT
This sequence comes from Piezodorus guildinii, assembly GCA_023052935.1. Lineage (NCBI taxonomy): Eukaryota > Metazoa > Arthropoda > Insecta > Hemiptera > Pentatomidae > Piezodorus > Piezodorus guildinii. Next base: position 1,880,664 of record CM041292.1, on the reverse strand, counting down.
TGAACTATGGGAGACAGCTAAACATTTTAACATCAAACGCATCCAATCCAAGGTCCTCCGAACAATAGTTAATGCTCCTAATTACGTTACCAACTATCAATATGCCATTTGTTTTAGACCTGGTACCATCCAAATTTTCCAAATTCCATCAGAACCTTCTTCATCATCCTAACCCTCTAGCATAATCCCTCTCCAGCTCCACCCACCCCTACAATCCTCCTCGAAGATTGAAACGGGAGTGGCCGCGAGACCTATTGTAAACATTTAAATTGGAGTTCTGACACTGGTCAGATCCTCCACTCATGTAATGTATGTTTGTGGCTACAGCGCCTTAACTCAGCCTCCACTGGCTCATACCAGTGATACAGCTTAGATAGAGGCGCTGGGATCTCTTGGATTCCGCTTTTTCCTCCACAAGAGGAAGTAGCCTAGGGCAGTTGTATATATTGTATATAGTTATGATTGTTTGTATGATGTTTATTTATTTACCAACTTTTTATTTATCTTAATTATAGGTTGTTTTGATTTTTTTTTTATTATTATTTTATTGTATATATGTGAATTTATTTATTTTCTATTTTATGTAATTTGACTATTATTATTATTATTTTCTGTATATATTGTATTAATTTGGTCTCATATCACTATTACTATTGTTCATTTTGTAATATATCTCAATAAATAAATAAATAAAAAATCCTCATCTTCAATAATAAGTTTCGGTGGAATTAAATCTATTTTAATATGTGATTGGAAAATATAGATCAATTTTTTTTTTCTGTTTATCGCGGTTTACTAAATCTAAAACGCTATACATATTTTTCTTTGTCTTCAAAAATAACTGAGTTTTTAAAAATAATTATTCGCGTTTTTTTTCGGTTAAAAAACACTAATTTCTCTCGAAAATAAAGGATAAATAAAGGAGTTACAAGGGTATATACAAGCAAGATTCCATTTTTTTTCCCTATCTTTTATAATTATTCGCATTTTTTTGGTTGGAAAACACTAACGTTTTTCTCTAACTTCAAAAAATAAATGGAGTTACAAGCGTATTTGTAGGCAAGATATGAATTTTTTTTTTTTTTTTAATTTATCGCACATTATTGATACTAAAACTCTATACATGTTTTTCTGTATATTTAAAACTAACTGGGCGATTAAATTAAATCACTTTTAATGGGTTGCCAATCTAAAATTAACCCGATATCAACGTCTAGGTATTAGGATCATCGTTGAATGGAATGGTATTTTATAGCGAATTTCAAAAAAATTATTCCAGTAGTTTCGGAGAAATGTTAAGATTCTACGGATCTTGAATTGTAAGCCCACAAATTTTGGGAGAAAAGGAGGGTATTTTTTATTTTTTTTATTTTTATCTATTACAAAGGTTTATTATTTTAAAATGTTTATTATATGGTATTTTATTTTAAATGTTAACCGATAGTTTTGGGATTGATGTAAATTCAATACCCCCATCGATAGTATTGAGAGAAGACAATGACTTAAGGTTAAGATGGAAATCCAGAAAAGCGGGCATCGACCCCCAGCCTTGGATTGGATACAGCTTTCCCCGAGCCAAGTCCGCAACGGAGGAGCTGTTGAGCTAGGTCAGGTAGTCAGTCATCTTACTATCTTCTACTGTCGCATGTCATATCTTACAGCAAGAATCACTTTGCATACAAGAAACTGAAATTTACAAGTTATACTTTTCCTTACTTTTTATGAAATATATAGAAAGGAAAAGTATTGAAATAGTAAAAATTTCGGTTATCAACAAAAAAAAAAATTGTTTTTCTTACCCTTCGATTTTATTTACAATAAATACATACTTAACCTATGTATATACAGTACTATAACTAATATATACATTCCACGGCTAAGGCCTCGTATTGCGTGAAGGCATACTAAGGTACGTTTCACACTATGCGCTGTATGGGCAGTAAGAGAGGGGATGCATTATGTGCTTTATTTATTTTTTTAAACATAATTTATTGAAATTTACAACTGTAATAAAAAAATAAACAAGTAAAATATGAATAATAAAAATGACATGAAAAAGACTTTTGTGAACTCCTGTAACAATTCTAAACTAGAAGGTCTCGAGGCCATCTCCTTTCAGACGCCTCGGAGGAATGTCGGAATCGAAAGAGGAAACAAGGATTGAAACTAGAGGATTAGTGGGGAATGGAGTTTGTCAAGAAAGCAATGTATCTAGATCGGGCCAAATCAGCAACATACGGAATATTAAGGTCTTTGTGGATCAGTTTATTACTACAAAATAAGGAGCATTGAGGATTTTACGAAGGATTTAGGATTGGATATTGGAAGAATTTGATGGTTTAGTAGAGCCCAAAAGCTCTACTCCGTACCTTTATTTATTAAACGAAAACACACGTTTTAGGGTCTGTCTTTAGATTTAAGAGAACTATATAAACGGTTTGTAAAAGCAACTGTTTTAATAAAATAGGCGAACCATAGGTATTCATACGATGCATTATTCACATTTTTACGATACAGGCACATGTATATACAAAATGGTAGATATGGATTGACTCTTCCTCACCTAGGTACTATTATGGTGGTGTAAATTTTGGAAACAACGAATTATTATTAGTGTTCGAAAGTCCGGGACTGCTGGCATATCTAGAATTTAACTTGGATATTTAGACGTTATTTATTGATACAGACAAGATGATATCCCCAATTTTTACTTTCACTTACTATATATAGTAAGGGAAAATATTGTGATCGTGATAATTTTCGAATTCCTGTTTTCAACGGAAATGCACGTTTTAGGTCCCTGAGTCCAAATAACCAAGTCCCGCAAAAAGGTCTGTGTGTGTGTGTGTGTGTGTGTGTGGTAACTCCCGGGCGGAAACAAAAAGCCCTATGAAAACTGAAATTTTATATTTAAGATTACTATACGACCGAGATATTAGAATAACTTTTTCATCACATTCGGCTAACCAGAAGAGCCACTTTATACCATGCATTTTGCACCTTTTTATGATTTTCTCGAAAACGACAATTTTGATTGACAAGTCGCTATATCGATGTAAAATTTAATGGGCTTTAATATCATTAAGGTTTCATTCTGATTAAAACGGTCTGACAGGGCTTAAATGTCGATATTTTAAATTTTATTCCTCTAAAGTACATTTGATTTTGTTGATTCTATAAAATTAACAATATTATCTTGTTACCACTGATGAAAAACAAGTAAATATATAAATTGAATAAACTCAATACCCAACTAAAGAAGAAAACTGAAAAAATATTTTTTAAATGCAATTTTTGTTTTTGAACATAAGAACAGTAATATAGACGGATAATATACCGTTGAAAAGCTAAAGATTTTAGAAAAAATATTATTTCATACAAAAGCTTTAAAAATATAAAAGAGAGTGATGAAAAGCCGATAGAACTAAGTAATTGTTTTAGATAATGATATAATAGATTTTTTAATAAAACACATGTTTCTATAGAAACTCAATTTAATTAATTCTTTAATAGTTTCACGTATTTTTATCTCTAACTGTATTCGAAAATTCTTTCATTGATTTTAAAAATGGAGGTAAGTGAAAGTCGTGTGTTGCCAGCACCAGATATTTTACCTATTTTTGAGAAAATCGTTAAGAGGTGAAAGGTATAAAGTACAACGTTCGGTCAGCCGATTTTAGTGAAAAATCTGCTGTAATACATGCTTATCACTTACTTGTGCAACAAATGAACTGGACCCATCCAAGATATGAGTTATTAGAGGTTCAAGTAACAAAAATGGTGCATTTAAAGACTGTTTTTGCTTTCAACCAAGTAAATAATATTCAAATTTAGATAGATTGATAGATAGATAACTGTTTTTTCTTTCTTTAAGCATATTACAACAAAACAAATATTATAAATATAAAAAACATTTGTAGAACTATGGTCTTTTAGACCGTCAGCCGGAGCCGATCTGTAAAGTTTTACAGATTATTTAATAATCAAAAACAGGTCACTCACTGATTCTATTCAACTTCTAACTGTATTAACTTATAAATAAAACAATAGTAAAAAAATAACAATAATCAATTAATATCACATATTAGAAAGTTTTTTTGTTTTTTTTTTATAATTAAATTCTTTAATAAGCCTATATCTATAAGGCCATGCTATTTTACAAAACTTGTTACAGGTGTTCCTAGGATTTTTTAATGGAGTCAAAAAATCCTTAGTTACGCCGTCCTACGGAGGGGACGTTAAAAGTGGTCCCGACCTGTGCGATGACAGGTACTCGTTAAGATCCCGTATCCTATAAAACCTGGATAGGCAAAATTTAGGACTCCCACTGTAGCATCGTCCGATTGCCATAGTACATAAAGTGACGTTTAATAATAAATAAACAAACAAAACTTGTATACAGACAACCAGTTATCACATTGAGGCTTTTATTACATCATCACTTTTAGAGATTTCTTTCCAAAACATTTTCTAATTTTAGACAGAATCGGACTACAGCTAGGAATGAATATTCAAATTATATGTATATAAATGCGTTTTGGAAAAAATTTTACCAAAATGAGGTAAGATCTTTAACCATCCCGCGAAAGTTCTGAGTTCAGCTTCATCTCGCCTATTTACAAAATACACAAAACCCAAAGGTTTGTTTGTTTATTTATTTACGTCACTTAGCTACTATGACTATCGGACGATGCTACAGTGGGATCCTAAATTTTGCCTATCAGTTTATTTCAGATCTTAACGAGTACCTGACATCGCACAGGCTCGACCACCTTTTAACGTCCCTCCGAAGGACGGCGTAACAACGGATTTTTTACTCCCATAAAAAAATCCTAGGACCACCTGCGGGTTTAAACCCGTGACCTTTAGCATGGGAGGCTGTTACGCTAGCCACCCAGCTACAAGTGATCCCAACCCAAAGGTTCGATGACGATATAAATCGTTTATATCACAACGTTCATAGTCTACAGTTCAACCCCAAACAGCTAAGCACCGAGCTGACTATTAATATAGCTCTATATATAAAATGATAACGTGATTTTGGTTTCTAACTCTGGAGTAACTCCTTCTAAACCACGGGACAAATTTTGATACAGTTTCACCATCATTAGGGGCATTGTTTCCTCAAGGTTTATAAGTAAAATACATTCCAATTTAGCTCTTCTTTAAAATTAAAAAAAAATATGTTCTTGAGAGAGGGAAGTTAAAATAGTAAAAAAATTGCCAACATCGTACAGGGTCGCTCAAGTTATATTCTTCCATTTAGTACGCAATATTTTAGAAAAAATATTACATACCGAATTGTAACTAAGTAGTTATAAATCTGTAAACTGTTATTTCAAATCTAATAATGTTTCATGAAAACAGTTGTTTCATTGAAAATAATGGAGACTAAATTAAACCTTTGAAATGTATTTTAAATAATTTGTTTGACCGAGACTGACACCCGGCTTTGCTTTACAAGCACCGTCTATTTCTCTTTTCTACCTATTTTCTTATTATCCAGTCCTATCTCGCTGATAGATCTTTCAAAATAAACCACAATAGTTCCTATTTATCTCTTTTTTCTCAGCCTGCTGGTGTTCCTCAAGGCAGCATCCTAGGACCCATTATTTACACAGTCTATACAGCTGACATCCCAACCCATTCTAACGCTTTCCTTTCTACCTATGCTGATGACACGTGTGTGCTATGAGCAGATGATGATCCAGTAACTGCCTCACATTCTCCAATCCAGCATCCGAGACCTTGAAGTATGGTGCCAGAATGGGAGGATTACAATTAATTCTAACAAATCCCACCAAATAATCTTTACCTTTCGTCGTAAACCAATGACTTCCTGTCCTACAGTATCCTTTAATGACACTCCACTAGCACCTGTTGAACAGATTCGGTACCAAGGACTCCACCTTGACAAACGTCTAACTTAGAATCTCCATACGAGGTTGAAACGACAAGAAACTGCCCGACATTTTCGACTACTTCAACACTTACTGGACAAACGCTCCAACCTTCCACTTAATTACAAAAGACTTATTTATATGACTATCATAAGACTGATGAGCTATGGGGGTCTACTAAACCATCGAATTCTTCTCGTATCCAATCCTTACAATGCAAAATTCTTCGTAAAATTCTCAGCGCTCCTTACTTCGTCACGAATAAAAGCTCATCCATAGAGACCTGAATGTTGCATATGTTACTGAATTAGCCTGAACCAGGTATCAATCATTCCATGAAAAACTCCATTTCCACCCTAATCCACTAGTTTCTATCCTGTCAACCTCTTCCATTCCTGATAATCCTCCGAGGCGTCTGAAAAGAAGATGGTCCCGAGACCTTCTAGTTTGGACAATTTTTAGAGTGCTGCCAATGGGTAGCATCTCTACAAGTATTTCAAGTCGGTTTACTAGGTCCATCACATTTGCTTGATGTATATAACACAGTCGTAAATATCATTAAATATGTTTAAAAAAAAAAATTGTTTGAAATATTAAACAGTTATAAACCTAATACGATAGGAACCTGTTATTTCTGTAGGTTTTTTAATACAATCAAGTTTTTTTTTATATGGGATAGTTAAATTTTCCGATATCAGTGCTTCACTTTAAAATAACAAATAAACTGAACTAATTTTGATTACGTTTTTCGTTTTTACCGCTGGTTAAATATAATAATGAATAGACGTTATAAAATAAACATATTTCCTTGCTAATTGTACTTTCCGTTAAGACAAAGTAAAACTCCTCCAGCAATAAACTCTAAATTTGTCAGACTAAGATTTTTTTCAACACAAATGAAACCTCATTCAGATTAGACCCCTGCGAAGCAAAGGCTGTTCTACTTGTTAATATTATATATAAGATTTGAAGGTAATATAGCATTCTCTGGAAGCGCCTATATCCAACCTACACCGGGGCAAGAACTGTACGCGCCAGCAGAATTTCTGTCGTTCAAGCATTCGATAGCGTCCAGCATCTGGATGTCAGGGGAGTCTAGGCGTAGTAAATTATTTTATTATAGCCGTTCTAGAATTCCTCAACCATTTCATTTTGACACTGGTTCATAGTTCTTCAATCTACATTAAAACAATTTAATTATTATTATTTTTTTTTTACCAACTAAATAATGAAAAATCATTTCTATTTAATTTTTTGTCCTTCTTCCATGTTTAAGTTTGACACGACTTATAATCATCTGCAACAATCAGTTTTATCTGTTTTTATTAAATTTTTCGATATGCTATACATCTATATTATTTATTTTATATCCATAGGGACAAAATAACTCTCAAAATATATGTTCGCTCTTTTCACCTTCATTTGGCTGTCCATCCGATCATTTCATCTGCAAGTACTCCCTAAAATTATAAGCATTTGGAACCGTAACTTTTTATGCCTGAAATAAGTAGAGATATGAAAAAAAAACGAGTTTATTTCAATCCTCAAAGATTATTCAAGACAGGTATTTATTTAAAAAATCATGAAGAAATCAAATATTGTCCATTATTACTTCTGCTTATTTAAGTATTTAGGTTCAATAATAACAAGAAAAATGAAATCCAGGAGAAAATAAAGGGAAACGCGAGTTATTATGAACTTACCAAATTATTTTGAGGATGTATAGTCGACTGTAGAAACTATTATAGGTGGAATAGTCAGGAATCAGTCATTTTTTTGAAAAGTTTTTAATTTTGCCAACGTTTCGGCTCAAGCTTGTGAGCCATCATCAGGGCATTACTGAGCCATGTCCAAGCATAAACTGATTCAGTATCGTTACCAACGTTTCGGCTCACAAGCTTGAGCCGAAACGTTGGTAAAATTAAAATCTTTTCAAAAAAATGACTGATTCCTGACTATTCCACCTATAATTGCCAAATTATTATTATTATTATTTATTTATTTAACGTCACTTTAAGCTACTGTGGCTAATCGGACGATGCTACAGTGGGAGTCCTAAATTTTGCCTATCCAGGTTTTATTAGGATAGGGATCTTTAACGAGTACCTGACATCGCACAGGCTCGGGACCACCTTTTAACGTCCCCTCCGAAGGATGGCATAACTAAGGATTTTTTACTTCCATTAAAAAATCCTAGGTTCACCTGCGGGTTTGAACCCGTGACCTTTGGCATAGGAGGAACAGATTCCGAGAAAGGTGGTATTTGCTGATCAGACTGGTAGGCGTCCCGAAAGGTAGGCCGAAGCGTCGATGGGAGAATTGTGTTAAGGCTGATATCGGTAGCTTGGACTTGAACGGAACACATTGTGTCTGTGGAGGCGGATTTTGCTGGTATCGGCATCCAACCTGTGGGTACGGCAAGGTCTAGTATTATTATTATTATTACATCTGTTCGTCAAAAACTTAGTCACTTTTTATTTTCACAGGAAAAATAAAAAAGGTCAGGATATTATAACTAGGTATAACTAAGGCAATGACTCAGATCTTTGTCCTTAACTGGCATTTCTGAGGCATTACCTTACTTAGACCTAGTTATAGTATGCGGATTTTTCCGGGGGGTTTTTTCCTGTAAAAATGAATATAAACAAAGTTTTTGATAAAAAGACATAATTTAAAAACCAGGATTCTTAAGATTGGTGTGTTACCTCTAAATTTTGCTTATGTGATGTTAATGTAAAATAAAAAGATTTTGGAAAAAAATATAAGAATATCAGCCTTAAGTTTTAATATAATTTAAATATGTACCAATATTCCATATATTTACTAACAAAAGCTTGTTTACCGCAACTTCAGTATGCATTATAACATGTTTTGTATCAATAATGAATGTATGGATTCCCAATGTTATCATAATTCCACTATATGAAAACAATCAACAGTCGTCTGGAATTCCATTTAATTTATTAAAAATACTACAAAGTATTTTATTTTTTAATGAAGATCGTTTAATACATGTGTAAGAGAATAGTAAACAATTTTAATTATTTTGTCCAAATTATATTCAATAATAAAGTCCCTACAGTCAAAAGATACAAATATTTACGATATAATTTTTTTTTTTCTCTCCCAATTTCGATAACACGACACATTCAGAAAATAAGAGTCTATGAACAGACAACAATATTAAGAATGATGTATAAACATGCGAAGTATAATTATTGTACAGGTTGTGAAAAATAATGTACTTCTTTACTTCAAATGTATTTTATTGATATATTTTATTGTGTATTTTTTGTTTAAGTTTTCCTATAGTTCAAACATACATTTAGTAAATGCGTCAGAAGGGAATGTATCTCATGGCATTGTCCCTCGAAATCCACTGGTGGGTGTCGGGGTTTTATTCAGCGATCCCAGGGGCAGTGTGTAAATATTTTATAGAGGTAGGAATGTGGCCAAGATTATTATTTTATTTACTTTTTTTTTTTAGGTTTATTTATTATTCTTAACATTTTTTTAAATATATTTATGTATTAAAAATAAAATGTAAATATGTATTACCAAACACCCCATTGTAAATCTTATCTAATTAAAACAAGAGAAAGATGATGGTATTAACCTCATTTATGATTAAATATATTAAGATCAATTATATATCTGTGGCGGTCGTTAAAAACTGGATAGCACGAGTTCTATCAAACTCCACGTATCGCTCCCTCAGACAGTCTCCCACGCCGTGTTAAATTGGTTAAAGAAATTTCTTGGTAGAAGAAATTTCAGGTGGAAAGAAAGCTGTAATTTATAACTCTATTTTTGGTATTACGTACAGTTTAAGTCGCTCACCTGTAAAATGAATGATTTTGACTTCGTCACTTATTCACGACCGCCACAGATATTTAAAATCTAAAAGGTTAAAATTCAAAATACTATTATCCTCCCGACGGTTCTATACGGGTGTGAAACGTGGTCGCTAAATTCGAAGAATGAACAACGTCTCGAGGTTTTCAAGAATAAAGCCCTATACAAAATTTTGGTTCGAAGAGAGATGAGGATACACATACGCCTTAAGAAGGATACACAACGCGGAATTACAGGGTTTGTATCCCTCTATTGTAAAGTAAATTGTATTAATCGGCATGCAAAGCTGTTAGGCTTAGTCAAGAATGAATTCCTAACATGTTGCACTGAAAGGTAGGACGAGGCGTAGGTGGGATGATTTCGCTAAGTCTGACCTAGGGGCTTGGGCCTGGCCAGTGGTCATTGCATTGGATTGTTTCTTTATTTACTTAATGTCACATTATGTTAATGAGACGAATCAGAACACTCTAAGGTAGGAGTCATAAATGATACCTATCAGGTTCAATTAAGATAGGGATCTTTAAACAGTAGCTAACATCGCAAAGGCTTGGGAGCACCTTATTACGTTCTCTCCGAAGGAGAGCATAACCAAGGATTTTACACTCCCATTAAAATATCCTAGGGCCTCCTGCCAGACTTAGACATCCGCAACCTTGGACATAAAAGACTGTTATGCTAGCTACTACACCACAGACCCCTTAAAAACCTGTGGGTTAGAGTGCAATGGAGTTTGTCATAAAAGAAATAGTATTTAACCCGGTATTGAAGAAAAAAGAAATATATTGAAATAGAAAAAAATATGAAATGAATTTTTTTTTTTAATATATATATATATATATATATATATATATATATTTATATTTACAACTTTATTTTAAAATACATTCATTAAATGAGATACTAGCTTTACTGTCATGATTCACATGTAGAGATACTGCCCATTAACATATTTCCAAAAATTATGCTTAACCAGAAGGTCTCGAGGCCATATTCTTTTCAGACGCCTCGGAGGATTACCAGGGATTGTTGAGGTAGCAAGGTTTGAAACTAGTGGATTAGAGTGGGAATGGCCAGAAGGACAAGTCAGCAACACATGGAACATTTAGGTCTTTATGGATAAGTTGATTTGTAACAAAATAAGGAGCATTGAGGATTTTTCGAAGGACTTTTGATTGTAAGGATTGGAGACGGGAAGAATTTGATGGCTTAGTAGAACCCCAAAGCTCTAGTCTGTAAATGTACTTCAGAGCATTGTCCAATAAACTTATTTAATGTATAGTATTTAACTATGGTATGTATGTGTTCAGCTCAAGTTTTAGTAAATAACATAAAATACATGATACAATACAAAGCAATAAAATGCATGACTGACTTTAGAAAGCGAAGGAATCTCCGAAGGCATTTATTACTCCCATTAAAAAACACTAAGACCCCCCCCCCGGTCAAAACACTAAGGTTTGAACCGCCACTTTAGGCATAGGGTACTGCTAAAATGGGCACTACACCACAGGTGGCCCCGTTTGCATTACATTCTTAAAGCAATTGATAGCATCGGCATAGAACGTTCGGGTTTATATTTTGTAATATGATTCTACACATAAACCTGGAAATGACGTTCTAAAAATTATAGTTTTTTAGCCCCTGTTTATATAACTTGTAATCTTCCCTGTTTATATACTGGAATAGGATAATTATAGACAAAAACCAGCATGTCCCGTTGAAAGATAGAGAAATAATATTTCCAAATACCTACTACCTAATATTGACGATGTAAAAAAAACATTGCCGCGTATTCGCTAAGAGCTGGAACCCGAAGCGAAGAGATGCGTGCGCAGTATTTTGCGTCCTAGGACGCCGCTACCTCATCCCGCCCAGGAAGTCATAAAAAAATAAACTGGTTTCGCGACTCGAGGCTGGCCTATATACCACGGCCTCTGTAATTATATTTCACATGTTAAGGAAAATGTGTTCTATATATTTTTGACGTTAATCATGTTTGTTTTTTTCTATATTTTATTTATTTCTAAATCACCACTTATAATTGCGAACTATTGTTTATGAATCTCCTCAATAAATGGGTTATATGTTCGAAATTGGAAGAATCAAAAAAGTCATAACTGATCCTAGGACGATATTTGGAACTCGACTTTAATCAAATTAACTACCAATATGAATTATTAGATTACCCATTATCCTGGTTGGAAATAAATTTAAAATTTTTAATAACCAGTAGACCAAAAAACTTAAAGCAAGAAAAACTCAAGATATAATAAGATATTCATTAAGATATAGAAAAATTAATAATTTAACCATACACCAAAAATAAACATAATACAATTTGATACAATAATACAATACAAGTATTAAAAAAAATTAAAATGTATATACTGAGTATTAAGTGTAATACTTATTTCAGATTAAATAATGTAATAATAGAAATGATTATATATAGCAATCGCTTATTTTTATTCGCTTTTCACTACTAAGTTTCTTGGTTTATTTATTAAACGGCACTTTATTTATGCTACTGTGGCTAATCGGACGATGCTACAATGGGAGTCATAAATTTTACTAATCCAAGTTTAATAAAGATAGTGATCTTTAACGAGTACCTGACATCGCAGAGGCTCGGGACCACCTTTTTACGTCCCCTCTGAAGGACGGCATAACTAAAGCTTTTTTACTCCCATTAAAAAATCCTACGGCCACCCGCAGGTTTGAAACAGCGACCTTTAGCATGGAAAGCTGTTATGCTAGCCACTACGCTATGGGTGATCCCTGGGAAATTGTGTTATATATATTTTTTATGTAAATTATGTTGTTTATTTTTTTCAATTTTCCATTTTTTGTAAATTACCAATTATAATTGCGAAAATTTATTTTATAAATATCCTCTATAAAGCGTCTTCGAGAAACCCCTTATTCTGGCTGGAGAGAAATTTAAATGTAAATGTTTTAGTAACCAGTAGACCAAAAAACTTAAAGAAAAAAAAACTCAAGATACAATCAAATAATTCTTAAGAAATAGAAAAACTCAAAATTTAATGAAATCTATACTCTGAAAAATAGACAAAATAAAATTTGGAATATTGAAAAAAATTCAAACATTTTATAAGTATATATTGAGTATTAAGGGTAACATTTATTTCCGATTAAATAACGTAACGGTAGAAATAGTACAATAATCACTTATTTTTATCTGCTTGTTGCTGCTCTAGTTCAACTTATATATTTACCTGTTTTTTAGCAATGCTAATCAGATGACTATTTCAATAAGAATGAAACCTACATGATATTAAAGCCCATTAAATTTTACATCAACATAGTGAGTTTAATCAAAATAGTTAGAGATTATTATATATTTTGAGCAAAAAGTAAAAAGGTTTAAAATGTATGGTATGAAGTGCCTATCCTGGTCAGCCGATTTTGGTAAAAAAAGTTACTGTCAGCTTATTTTGATGAAAAAGATCATGCAACATTTCGGGGTATAGTTGTCTTAAATATGAAATTTCAGATTCATAGGGCTTTTCGTTATTACTTGGAAGCTATCACACACTCACACACACAGACACAGACCAACAAAACATTGCATTAAAAAATATTTGTTCAGTTTTCTCATTTAGTTGTTTATAAAATTCGCTCAACTTGCATATTCAGCTGTTAATTATCAATGGTTACAAGATTAAGATTAATGGTTACAAGATATTATAGAATCGACAAAATTAAAGGTACTTTAGAGGAAGAAAATTCAAAATATCGGCATTTAAGCCCTGCCAGACAATTTTAATCAGAATGAAACCTATATTACGTTTAAGCCTATTAAATTTTACATCGATATAGCGAGTTTAATCAAAATCGTCGAAACCGCTTTCGAGAAAATCGATAAAAGGTGCAAAATACATGGTATAAAGTGGCTCTTCTGGTCCGCTGATTTTGATGTAAACGTTTCTGTAACATCTCAGGCGTATAGTTGTCTTAAATATGTAATTTCAGTTTCGTAAGACTTATCTATTTTGCGCTGTACTTACCACATACACAGACCTTTTGTTGGGACTTGGTCATTTGGACTCAGGAGACCCTAAACCGTGTATTTCCGTCGATGAATGAAATTTGAAAATTTTCACAAAATACTTTCTCATACTATACATTTCATACATGGGTAAGTGAACGTAATAAGTATTAATAAAATATTGTATTTAATAATACTAGGCATTTGTTCGATTTTATATCCATCCTTTCTTATGGTACCTATTAGCAATAGGTTGAGTTAACGTATTTTAAAAGAATAAACAATTCTAGATATTTCAGGATTAAAAAAAAAAAAAAAAAAAAAAAATGAGGTCTGGGGTCGGAGAGACCCACCTCACCAATTTCAACTATAAATTTCAAATCAACAGTTGAGGTTAAGTAATAAATCTATTCCTGTATTCTCTCGGAACTAGCTCTTCCATTTTTTTAGCAAATGGAATACCAAGATTCATTGTTTGATCCAATCAGTGATGGATGGGAATGGCGCTCCAAAAAATAAACGAAGTCTCATTAGGGATACAGAGTGCAATCCAAAAAACGGGACTCAGAATTCAGATTAACCTCGCTCCAGAAACGAATTAAAAGTGAATAATTTAACAGAGTTAAAGCTTTATAAAAAAAAATCTCAACTCACGATTTTCAATTAACTTCGAAATAAAAAAAATCTGGTGCGGGCAACACACGACTTTCACTTACATCAATTACATGAATTACATTACATTTGTAAAATCAATGAAAGAATTTTCAAATAGAGTTAGAGTTAAAAATACGTGAAACTATTAAATAATTAAATAAATTTAATTTATATACAACCATGTGTTTTATTAAAAAATCTTTTATTTTATTATCTAAAATAATCAGTTAGTTTTATCTTCTTCTCATCACTCTCTATTAACTTCTAAAAGCCTGTGTATGAGATGATATTTTTTCTAAAATCTTTAGCTTTCCGACGGTATATCATACATGTATATTTCGTCTCTTATGTTCAAAAACGAAAAATTGCATTAAAAAGAATATTTTTTCGGTTTTCTCCTTTAGTTTGGTATCGAATTTATTCAATTTATATATTTACCTGTTTTTCATCATCGTTAACAAGATAATATAGTTATTATTATTGAACCTACAAAATTAAAGGTACTTTAGGGGAAGAAAATTTAAAATATCGGTATTTAAGTCCTGTCAGACCATTTTTATCCGAATTAAACCTATATGATATTAAAGCCCATTAAATTTTACATCGATATAGCGAGTTTAATCAAAAACGTCGGAACCGTTTTTGAGAAAATCGAAAAAAGGTGAAAAATGCATGGTATAAAGTGCCTCTTCTGGTAAGCTCATTTTGATGAAAAAAGTTTTGTCAGGTCTCGGTCGTATAGTTGTCTTAAATATGAAATTTTAGTTTCATAGGACTTACCGTTTCCGCCCGGGAGTTACCACAACACACCCACACACACACACACACCCACCCACCCCACACACACACACACACACACACACACACACACACACAACACACACACACAGACCTTTTTGCGGGACTTGGTTATTTGGACTCAGGGGACCCTAAAACGTGTATTTCTGTTGAAAACTGGAATTCGAAAATTTTCACGATCGCAATACTTCCCCTTACTATATATAGTAAGTGAAAGTAATAAATTGTTAAAGAATTTAGAAATATGTGTTTTAATTAATAATCTTTTATAATTTAATTTACAACAATCAGTTAGTCTTATCGGCTTTTCATCATTCATTCATTATGCTAGCCACCCAGCTACAAGTGATCCCTCTTCCTGGATTTAAATAGCTGTAGCTCTTAAATTCGACTTCTTACAAAAAAATGACTATGGACACTTTTGCTAAGGGGGATTTTACGAATCCATCAAGCCGCTTTTTTCAATGATCTATTTTAACGAACACTATTTTGATATAATTGCTTGAAAAGTTTGGTTTCAAATTAAACAAAAACTGAAGAACACTAAAAATTAAATTAAAAAAGTGATCTATCATGTCACTAAATGTATAAAAACTTAGTTAAATAAAATTAATAAAATACATCTGTTTGTATTTTAGTTAAAAGAGTTAGATACAAGGAATATATCAGTCAGTAAATATTGTGAAACAACATTGAGTAAAATACAAAACACAAAGGTTAATAACACAAGCGAAGAGGAATTCT
Source organism: Piezodorus guildinii (assembly GCA_023052935.1). Classification (NCBI taxonomy): domain Eukaryota; kingdom Metazoa; phylum Arthropoda; class Insecta; order Hemiptera; family Pentatomidae; genus Piezodorus; species Piezodorus guildinii. The sequence goes on along the minus strand of CM041292.1, from coordinate 1,864,704 downwards.
CAGTAAATCCAGAACACAGGATTATAGCAGGCTTTTCAACTGCTATTCCAAATCCCGCCTTAGGAAAAAACAAGAATATTTCTATGACAGATGATTATTCTAATCCTTAGTCAAAGCTTTCAATACATTTCCAACCAGCTTTACACCCAAATCGTTATCGTTATTTTAGTTTCATAGGACTTACCGTTTCCGCCCGGGAGTTACCACACACACCCACACACACACACACACCCACCCACCCACACACACACACACACACACACACACACACACACACACACACACACACACACACACAGACCTTTTTGCGGGACTTGGTTATTTGGACTCAGGGGACCCTAAAACGTGTATTTCTGTTGAAAACTGGAATTCGAAAATTTTCACGATCGCAATACTTCCCCTTACTATATATAGTAAGTGAAAGTAATAAATTGTTAAAGAATTTAGAAATATGTGTTTTAATTAATAATCTTTTATAATTTAATTTACAACAATCAGTTAGTCTTATCGGCTTTTCATCATTCATTCATTATGCTAGCCACCCAGCTACAAGTGATCCCTCTTCCTGGATTTAAATAGCTGTAGCTCTTAAATTCGACTTCTTACAAAAAAATGACTGGACACTTTTGCTAAGGGGGATTTTACGAATCCATCAAGCCGCTTTTTTCAATGATCTATTTTAACGAACACTATTTTGATATAATTGCTTGAAAAGTTTGGTTTCAAATTAAACAAAAACTGAAGAACACTAAAAATTAAATTAAAAAAGTGATCTATCATGTCACTAAATGTATAAAAACTTAGTTAAATAAAATTAATAAAATACATCTGTTTGTATTTTAGTTAAAAGAGTTAGATACAAGGAATATATCAGTCAGTAAATATTGTGAAACAACATTGAGTAAAATACAAAACACAAAGGTTAATAACACAAGCGAAGAGGAATTCTCAGTAAATCCAGAACACAGGATTATAGCAGGCTTTTCAACTGCTATTCCAAATCCCGCCTTAGGAAAAAACAAGAATATTTCTATGACAGATGATTATTCTAATCCTTAGTCAAAGCTTTCAATACATTTCCAACCAGCTTTACACCCAAATCGTTATCGGCTAACACGGAAAATATTTCTTTAATTATTACTATTTTCAATAATGGACCTTCGTAATCGAACAAACAAATTTAAAAAAAAATAACTCCCCCCCCCCTTCAAAATTTTTGAGTCCTAACATTACAAGAACTCGAATTAAAATAAAAAAAAATTCCGTTTTTTTTTTTTTTTTCGTCACAAAAATACTAGGATATCCAAAGAACTAGACGTTAATATAAGCTGGTAATTTTGAAAATGGCGCCCAATTAAATGTGATTTAATTCAATAACTCAGTTGCTTTCAAAGATAGAGAAAAAAAAAAAAAAAAAAGAGGTCCATGTATTCAAGTCACAAGTAAGTGATTCCCCGATATTTCAATTATTTTTGATAATGGAGAAAAACTGTTGTTTTTAGAAAAAGAGGGAAAAAAATTGAGATTTTACTCATAAATACACCTCAGTTATTTTGAAAGATAAAAAAATATGTAAAGATTTTTAATAATGATGGAGTTTTGTTGACCGTTGAGAAATTATATGAGGAAGATGGTTGGGGGTGCCGTCATACATTAGAAACACACTAATGTATGGGCCTTCATCAGGGCTAAAATAAACAAGATAACCCATGTAATTATGGACTTAATAATGCGTTAGGTATATAATAATAATATGACAGTAATAAAATATGGGAACATAAATAAAATTAAATGTAAAATGATAATAAGATGACAGTTATAAAGTATGGAAATAAACAAAATTAAGATGATAGTTATAAAGTATGGAAGTAAACATAATTGAGATGATAATATTGTAATGAGATTATCTAAAGAGAGACTAAGCAAATGAAAAAAATGACAAAGGAAAAATATGTGAACAATTAAAATTTTAAATATTAACAATTTTGAAGTGATATATGACGGTAATATATTAAAAACACAGTTAAGAGAATAGGTAATATATAAAAAAGAACATAGTCATTACAAAAGAGAAACAGTATGAATAAAAAATAATTTTAAATTTTAAAATAATGTAATATTAAACTAATAATTATATGTCAGGATATGTAACGGAGAAATATATGAGTATGGAAAGAGGGAGAAAGAAATGGGCGATGAAAAAAGATCCTTAAGATTTTCAGAATCAGTAAAGTGTGATTTTGAAAAGATGTGCGAGATTAAGAGAAAACAAAAACAAATTAAATAAAATAATCTTACATGGACAAGCAACAACTTACAAGAGATGTGATTCCCTGATAATCCGATTATTATTGATGATAGAGAAATATGTTAAGTGTTCTGGAATCAGGAAATTTTATTTGAATGAAAAGGAAATGAAATAGTAACGCAGTTAAGTATAAATGCTTTTGGTTTATTATTTTCAATAATGAATCTTAGTAATATATCAAACAAATAAAAACAATTATCCCCTCTCCCTTCAAAAATTTTATGGGATACGTTTCAAGATACGTAGAACCCGAAGATTATTATTTCTAAAAGTATTCGGAAATTTTGCGAAGCTGTCGTTAGGTTTTAGATTTTCAGGATCTCAGAAAAACTTCTTCATTTCATCAGCTTATAATGGTGCAAAACAAACCTTCCTTCATTGGCTAATCAAGATTAGGAGAAAGCAAGAAAGAAAAAAAAAGATAGAAAAGAGCCAAAAAGAAAATTTGTGTTTAATTGTGTCTTATCAATGTCAAATCAGATTGTGAGAGCCAATTAAACACCTCAAGAGAAACTTAAGCTCATATGACCGATAGTGTGATTGTCAACTGTTAGATTAGATCTATATTGTCTTAGGGCCTGAGGCCTTTTCCTACAGACAAAATAATAATTTTTTACACTTATATTTGTGCCAATTACGATTATTATTCTAAAAACATATAACATTTTTTTCTTTTTTATTAGTAAACTTAAAATAAAACTATTATAAATTATATAATTAAGTGAAAATAAACACAGAAGAAAAAGATTAAGTAAAATGAACAAGGGATATTAGGAAAGGGAAGGAAACATCTCCAGGTCTGCTCTGAGCTTCAAGGTGCACTCGACGGGTCTGCATCCAAGAATATTCGAAGGCAAGCCTTACGGAAAGAGGAAGAAAACCTGACTTCCACCGGTAGCTGGTTGAGCTCTCTCGCTGCCGCGGCGTGGAAAGCACTCCTCAAGGCTTCAGTTCTGCAAGCAGGTAACTGGAATACACCCTGTAGTCTCTCGCTCCGTACCTCGACAAATTCACGTCTAAGAACTCCGGAATCTAGGACCTTACGTGCTAGAAGCATAAGATTGAGGCGGCGATATTCTTTTGTTCAAAGCCAACCTAATTCCTTCATAAGCAGACTTTTGTGTTCGTCCCTTTTCGTACCGAAGATAAATCGGATAGCTGCGTTGAGAGCTCTCTGGATTCTGCAGTCCTCAGCTTCCGAAATATCCATATATACGGAGTCATAGAGAGAAAAATAAAATTTTGAGAATTTTTACGTTCTATGAAAATACATAGATGTGTTTCTTTTTACGTTTTCATAATAAAATACTCAAAAACTACTCTATAATTTTTATTTTAACACCTAATAAACCATTATAAACATAATAATGAAATTAAATAACATGTATTTTCTAAGAGTTACCTATGGTATAAGGGCTACCATAGCAGCCGTCTATAGCTAAGAGGTTGCGGATTCAAATCCGGAAGTTGGCACCGAGGATATTTTTTAAGGGACTTAAAAATCATTGGTCATATAGTGAACTTGTCCCGAGCCTGTGCGATGTCAGGAACTCGTTACTAGGGGTGGGCATAATCGAATGATCGTCATAATCGGATCATCGGACTTCGATGATTTAAATAATCGAATGACTAATAAGCAATTAATTATTGTAATCCCTCGATTATCGTTGAACACTTCAGTTCGAATGATCATTCGTTTCTCCAATTAATCCGATAATCGATTAATTCGAATCATTGAAATAATCGAATGGTCCGATGATCGTCATTCGATTATACCCACCCCTACTCGTCACAGATCCCTATCCTAACTAAACCTGGTTAGGAAAAATATATGAATCCCACAAACAGTATTGCTCTATTAGCCACATTCAGAGAAAAAAACAAATGCAAACCATTTTTCAGCAATTTAATTCAAAATGGCGAAAAGCATCTCAAGATTTTGAAAACTTTGAATTTTAAAGAGGGGTTCAATGCACAAGACATACCTAAAAATCAAAATCGCCTAATTTTGAAAGACAAAACGATCTCTTTATTCAACAAAGAAATAATCGTGTTAAGTATTTTTAGCTTATCCCTTCCCTTGCAGCGCCGGTTCTCCACTAGGCGGTCGGCATCAAGATTAGAGGCTCGGCAGAACTTTCGGAGATTGTACGAGCGAGGAATTTAGAAGATCGTAAAGATAATCCGAGACGGTACCTGAGAAGAATGTGATCTGCGTGTCAACAACCCCCAAGGTGGAGGAGTTGAGGAGATCTGTTTCCCGAGCCTAGTAACTCCCTCCCCCCCCCCCTCCCTCGCTGGCGACTAAATAGAACTTCATGACCCCTCGGTCACGCAGGTCTTTCCCATATTCATCACGAAGTTCTGGAAACTGCAGAGCACGTAGTAACGAATTGCATCCCGTTTGTCCCACAAAGGAACGTCTTTCGTTGCAAGATGGTTATCTACGTGTTCGCTCAGGGCCTTCATGTGCTTCTCTTGAAAGAAGGAAAGAATTGGAATAAAAATAGAATGATAGCGGAGCCTAAAAATCTGAGAGAAAAAACATAGTGCTCACAACACACGACTTTCACTTACCTCTGTTGTTAAAATTAATTTTTTATTAATATTTATTTATAGAGATATATTACAATTTGTTTCTATATGAACATCAGTAATAGTGATATAATATCCCATTCACACAATATAATTTTACTTTCACTTACTATATATAGTAAGGGGAAGTATCGCGATTGTGAAGATTTTCGAATTCCAGTTTTCAACGGAAATACACATTTTTGAGTCCAAATAACCAAGTCCCGCAAAAAGGTCTGGTGTGTGTGTGTGTGTAACTCCCGGATGAAAACGGTAAGTCCTATGAAACTGAAATTTCATATTTAAGACAACTATACGCCCGAGTCGTAACAAAATCTTTTTCATCAAAATGAGCTTACCAGAAGAGCCACTTTATACCATGCATTATGCACCTTTTATCAATTTTCTCGAAAACGGTTTCGACGATTTTTATTACACTCGCTACATCGATGTAAAATTTAATAGGCTTAAACGTAATATAGGTTTCATTCTGATTAAAATGGTCTGGCAGGGCTTAAATGACGATATTTTGAATTTTCTTCCTCTAAAGTACCTTTAATTTTGTAGATTCTATAAAAATAACTAATTATCTTGTAACCATTGATAATTAACAGCTGAATATGCAAGTTGAGCGAATTTTATAAATAACTAAAGGAGAAAACTGAACAAATATTTTTTAATGCATTTTTTTTGTTTTTGAACATAAGAACAGTAATATAGTCGTATAATATACCGTTGGAAAGAGAAAGATTTTAGAAAATATATTATTTTATACACAAGATTGTAAACGTTAATAAAGATTGATAAAAAGCCGATATAAATAAGTGATTATTTTAGATAACAATATAATAGAGTTTTTAATAAAACACATGTTTCTATATTAATTCAATTTAATTAATTCTTTAATGGTTTCACTCATTTTTATTTCTAACTGTATTTGAAAATTCTTTAATCGATTTTTAAAACGGAGGTAAGGGAAAGTCGTGTGTTGACCGCACCAGATTTTTTAAATAATGATTAGACATGATAAAAGATAAAAAAAAATGAATTACATAAAGTTTCGATAGAAACATGTGTTTTATTAAATAATCTATTATATTTTTATATACAACAATCGTGATTAACTTAAGCGAAATCTTTTATAAGTCACGTGCTCTGTAAATTTTGAATTAGCCGGGGTTTTCTGAATTGAACTGGCAAAAGACATCATTAAGAATTGTTGTAGGCTCAGATTTAACTATGCGGAGTGTAATAAGTATACCAACATCTGTTATTTATCAATGCTTACAAGATAATATTCCTAATTTTTTTAAAACTACAAAATTAAAGTTACTTAAGAGGAATGAAATTTAAAATATCAGTAGATAAGAAATGGGGGAGCTGGTGCATTTTTTTGTGGAGCCAATCAGATGCCAGCATTTGGTCACGTGACCTATGGCGGGAGATTTGAATTTGAATTTCGACCGCGACCTAACCTTAACCACGCTGGTTCGCGCCATCGACCTAACCTAAACCACTAAGCCACGCCCCTTTTTAGCCACGTGACCCTTAATCAACCTAACCTAAACCACTAAGCCACGCCCCTTTTTTGATCACGTGACCCCTGTTTGAGAGTATTAAGCCTTTATAAAGCATGAGTCTACCCGGCGTCCATTTTCTTTTCCCTACGTTTTGGGCTAATTTAGTATTTATAAAGCATGAGTCTACCCGGCGTCCATTTTCTTTTATGACGTCACAGTTTACAAAGCATGAGTCTACCCGGCGTCCATTTTCTTTTCCCTACGTTTTGGGCTAATTTAGTATTTATAAAGCATGAGTCTACCCGTCCGCCATTTTCTTTTATGACGTCACAGTTTACAAAGCATGAGTCTACCCGACGTCCATTTTCTTTTCCCTACGGTTGGGCTAATTTAGTATTTATAAAGCATGAGTCTACCCGGACGCCATTGTGCTTCCCCCACTCCTTCAATAGTTAACCAATCAGAGTGCCTAACTTGAGAGTTCCTCCCGGCTAGGTCCGATGGTCAAATTGTAATGTGTGCTTTTACGAAACCTTTCAAACTGTGACATAACCTTACTATTGTTTACATTTATTGAAACCTCCCTTACTGTTACATAACCTTCTCATTGTTTACATTTTGCTCCCTCCCCTCCCCTCCCACTCCTTCAATAGTTAACCAATCAGAGTGCCTAACTTGAGAGTTTATAAAGCATGATTCTACCAGGCGTCCATTTTCTTTTCCCTACGTTTTGAGCGTATTAAGTCTTTATAAAGCATGGGTCTACCCGGCGTCCATTTTCTTTTCCCTACGTTTTGGGCTAATTTAGTATTTATAAAGCATGAGTCTACCCGTCCGCCATTTTGTTTTATGACGTCACAATTTAAAAGCCTTAAGTCTATCCAGCCGCCATTTCGTTTTTTTTTTTAATATAGGATGATTATAACTGACCGGTTCGAGCATGCACCGACATGTCGAATCATGTAAAAACAGGTTAGCGAAAGTACAAACAGGTTTGAATCATGTTGAAGCATGCAGGTATGTGAAACGGAAACATGGACTTTGAACCTTCCTAATGCCTTTAATATAAACATCGTTATAGGGCTTCTTAATCCTATACAGCTTTGAACTTTGATCTTTAATCCTACATTTTAAGTAGCGATAAAAAGTTCCTTAAGCTTAAACGTAAACATGGACTTTGAACCTTCTTAATGCCTTTAATATAAACATCGTTATACGGCTTCTTAATCCTGTACAGCTTTGAACTTTGATCCTTAATCCTAACATTTAAATAGCGATAAAAGGTTCCTTAAGCTCTTGGACTACGGTCTATTATCTTCCTATGTGTAATGCTTTTTAATCCTATATAGCTTTGAACTTTGATTCTTAATCCTACTATTTAAATAGCGATAAAAGGCTCCTTAAACTCTGAGACTTTGAAGCATTATTATATATATAAATATAATGCGGACCTTGTACGTTTCATGTCTTAGTATAGTAAATCCCTAAAGATTTAATCGTAAAAAAGATAAATTTAAGACGTCAATATCAACTTTGTTCTAATAATTGCTGAAAGTATAAATATATAATAATATAAAACTTGTACCTATTTCGGTAGGCGAATATAATTTTTTTATATATTTTTTCAACCGTTTTAATTGTTTTCTCAACTTCTTAGACCATTTTTTTACCTTTTCTATGTATTATTTACTTATCATTAACAATTCTGCTTTAGAATTGCTATTTCGCGATGTTTTCGGAAGAGTTCGTCTCGGCCGGCTTCGGTCTTCTACCTCACCTAGTTGGACAATCTCTAATCCTTCCGAAAGAAATAAACAATGATATCGTTAATTCTATCGAAAAAACAACTAACTAGTGTTATCTCTTGCTAAGGTATTATCAATAATATAGCCGTGAATAATGATACACTACATCGTAATTATTTCGTATTACACGAGTTTATCGCATCATTATATAGTCGTTAAGTAATCAAAGTTTAGAACCTTTTTCAGTTCAATATTGAGCCTTCAGCTCTTTGATTTTGAATTTTAATCTTTAAAAACATAATAAAAATAGTACGTTGTGACAGAAAATTTCAATAAACACCTCTATCTAACTTTAACTAGTATACGACGCCACTATTAAACACGTGACCTATGAACACATCCCCTTATTGTTCATGCCTTTTTCTAATCAGCTAATCAAATTGCTCCATTTATGGATTTGAAAGTTCCTTCCGGCTAGGTCCGATAGTCATCGCTAACCTACTTATTGTAATTATAAAAATTCAATCAACATTTCTACCTAAACTTTACTAACCTACCATTCCCTTTTTAATCACGTGACCTTTGGACCCTGTCCCTTATCATTCATACCCAACTCTAATCGGTACTCTATTTTAAGCATCTGAAAGTTTCACCCGGCGAAGTCCGATGGCACTTGGTAACCTACTCATTGTGCTTACAGCAGCTAATCAAATCCCCCCCCCCTCCATTTTACGCATCCGAATGTTTCTTCTGGCTAGGTCCGGTGGTCATCGCTAACCTACTAATTGTATTTATATAAATTCAATCAACATTTCGACCTAAACGTAACTAACATACAATTCCCTTTTTAATCACGTGACCCTGGGACCCTGTTCTTATCCTTCATACCCATCTCTAATCGGTGCTCTATTTTAAGCATCTGAAAGTTTGATCCGGCGAAGTCCGATGACACTTGCTAACCTACTCATTGTACTTATATTTTACGCATGCAAAAGTTCCTCCCGGCTAGTTCCGATGGTACTCGCTAGCTTACTCATTGTACTTATAATTTAAATATCCGAAAGTTCCTCCCGGTTAGTTCTGATGATAATCGCGGACCCATTGTCAAGTTTACTTTCTTTTTTCTTTTTTTTAAGCCTTCCTAACTGTTACATAATCTTCTCAATAAATGAAAATTTAGTAGCATGTTCAATAGTATAATTTTCGGTAATATTTCTATACCTTTCTTATTTAATTTAATTGTCTCCTAACTTAGTCGCAGAACATACATTACCTTATAAAATATCCGCAAGAGCGCAGCACCCACTCTATTTTGTAATATGTCCAACAGGGTGCAGCTCCTATTCCTTTGGGATTGTATATGTTATCTTCCCAATAATGTTTTGTAGAGGCTGAGTGTGCCCAACCGCCATTTTGTTTTATGGCGCCACCATGTTTGAAGCATAAATATTTATATACACAATGATATAAAACTTCATTTTCGACCTATTACGGTCGGAAATTTATTTTTTATACATAATATTTTCAGCATTTACAATTGTTTTTGCGCCTTCTCAGACGGTTATTTACCTGTCCGGACGATTACTTAATTTTAATCAACAACTATGGTCTACCCAGATCTGGATTACCCTCATACTCGGAAAGCTTTGGCCTTCCCCCACTCCTTTTCATCCCAACATCGGTACACACCTCCTAATCCTTTAAGCCTTGGACTTTGAACAGATAATTCCTAAATTTTGTAAACAAAGGAGACTATAAATAGGGATGGTTTTCTAGGCCTCTTTCTCATTCTCTTTTACAGCCTCTTGAAAGATAATTTTAAACGTGTCAGTACTGTTTTATTGAACTGTTTTTCATTTTGGCTTTAAATTGTAGATCATTATAAGTTTTTCAACTATTTTCCATTTTTCTTTTACCCTTCGGATTTTCTAATTTATCTTTCTTATTTTTAGAAGAAATTTATTCATTTATTATTTGCTATTTGTTTTTGTTTTTTGTTTTTTTTACGATTAATATTTTGATTATTTCATTTATTTTTAAGTTTATTAATTATATCGCATTTAAATTTTTTTTTTTTTTTATCATTCGTTTTCAATAATGGCATCAGGTAACAATAAGTGTGGATATTGTGATAGAAATTTCAGCCGAAAAGATAGCAAACTACGTCACGAAAAGTCATGCTTGACAACTCAGAAACGGCGTACATGTGTTTCTTGCGGCGAGATTTTTTCGTCTCTAAACCAACTCATGAATCATTTACGTCGTTGTCAGAGAGAAACTCCCCTTGTCATGACGAAACGAAGGCGGTTGGAAATGGCTATAGGGCCTTTATTTGAAATCGAGACAGCGTTTGGAGGGGATATTAAGACTTTTTACCTTCCATGTTCTGAACCAATTGATGCTGTGGAATTTCTCTGCCATCAGACTGAAACATTATATCGATTAATTACAGAATTTTTGGCGGAATCAGATGCTCCTCTAAAATTCAATCTAGTTCTAGAGGCCACTTATGAAAATATTAGAGGGGAGACGTGCGATAGGGCGTTTAAAACCAAAAACATAACAATATCCGAAAGTTCTTCGGTCTTGAACAGTCTCAGTGGAAGCTACTCGAAAATAGCTACCGAGATGGAGGATATGACAATAAAGGGGAGCGGTTGGTTCCTTAAAAGTCTAGACGGACTTCTTCTAAGAGTGAATCGATTTAGGCCTCTAGGTGCCTCAAGTCATGATAAATAAACTAATTATTTAATTATTAAATTAAATGAATACAAACCAGTTTCTTTCTTTTCTTTATTATAAGAACATTGTTATATTTTTATTTACTCAAGTGAAATACTACTTTTGTCCAAGAGAAAAACTTATTATTTTCTTTCTTTATTTATTTTTTATTCAATAAAGGTTTAATTTATCACTTGTTAAGGTTTTACATAATTTTTTTATTATTTTACAGATATGTATTCTTTATTGGTATTTATATTTATTTAAAAAATATACACACTTCAAAATATGGCCAAATGAAATAAGGTTTAAAGAAAGTTTTATATTATTTATCGTTCCGGATGCTGTTTAAGAGAGCTTTTTTTTTTATTTTTAATTTTTGCTGATATAATATTGTTGTTTTTATTTTTAAACCAAAGTATGTATGTGTGATGGAATGGATGGGTCCCTTGCGTGGCTCTAAAGGCTCCTAAACCTAAAAGGAATGAGTGTTGTGGTTCCAAGAGAGGTTTACCAAAAACCTGGAAACCTTAACAAACAGATAAATAAATATGTGTTAAAAAATATTTACAACGATTTTATACCAGCACACCTTCTCTATGCACTCACACCTTGACGAGGTGGGAAGGCTTACTTCTAAATTATATTTAGAAAACCAAGATGAGTGTAAAAAAAAAAAATAATAATAAAAAAAAATAAAATAAATAAATAAATCATATGTAATTCACTTAAAAACAACTTAATATTTGTTAAGTTTTTACATTTTCTGTCATGAACTTTGAACTTTTTAATCCTTTTATGATATCAGGATAGGTGAAGTGGCCTTTGAACCAGTAATTCTCAGCCATCAAACATTGTTATTATTTCTCTATAGTTTTTAATAATTTTGACTTGAAAAAATGAGGAATCATTTTTTTATGAAATATATAGGTCTTTATTAATAATTTAATGATATAATATTTTAGTAACACTATTGAAAATGGGTACAAAGGGGAAATAAAAAAAATAAAAAAAAACGGCATAAGGAAACAAAAAATATTTATTATATCCAAATACTGTTATGTACAGCAAATAAAACACCATTAAATAAATGAAATTTCATCTTTAAAACAAACTCTCCCTTTATATATTAATGATATCATCTCATTACTATTGTTGAAAGCTACAATCTCTTCATCCGACATCTTAAATCTTTTAGGAAGATATACTCTGATTGTATTATCATGATCCTTCAACGTGGCGACCAACGCTAACCCTAATTTGGTCTTAAGATGCTCCAATTCCGCTATGATGTATGGCCGCCCGATTTCAATATCCTTCAGTTTACACACTAAACGAGCGTCATCGTTTAAATGATTCAATAACTTTTTGAAGTCCCTCGCAGAACTAAAAATAGAGAAAAAAAAACAAAACAGGAGTTTAGGATAAATATGGTAAGAAAAAAACTCTATTAAAAAAAATAATAATAATGAGATATCATTAAAGTAATAAATATACTTACGAATTCATGACGATTGATATGATGATGATGTAAAACAATATGCTACGATCGGATGCTAGAACTAAAATGAATCCCTAGGTACTCACTCGTCAAGGACAATTAGTTGTGTGCATGCACGCTAGTTGCGCATGCGCTAACCCCCTCCCTTCTTCCCCCTCCACCAACCTCACTCCTACTCTTACCATCACTCGTCCAATTTCAAACAATCATTTTCACGATTGTCAATTCTCTGTCACTAATTAGGACATTATTTTTTGTTAATATTCATATTTGATATACTCTCTCTCTCTCTCTCTCTCTCTCACTCTCTCTCTCTCTCGAAATTCAATAATTCATTAAGTTATTGGCAACATCAAGACTCTCATGTAGAATTAGATCGTGAAGGTTTTTATTCAGCATATCGCGATTAGGAAATCTTCCAGAAATATAAGTTGCTAAACATCACCGTATAAGCATTTGATGCTAATTGGAAATGTAATAACCACTGATTATCATGAAACTGTTAGTAAAAATAAGGAAGAGCATAAAGTCCAGCGGAGAGATAGGATGAGAATTCATCAGATGAAAATTTGTCAACTATTTGATAGTCAATATGATCCAATCTTCCTAATATTTACACTTTTATAGCATTATTGTCCAACGATTGCGAAATCGTTCTTAAAATAATGCATGTTTTTATATTTTCTAAGGTTTTATTAATGGATATTCCTATTATTATCTCACTACTGTTGAGAGGTACGAACGATTGGGGATGATTTATATAAGGTTAAGTTCTATAACCTTATTCTATGAGGTTCGTGGTCTTACAGGTACAATTTCCTAATATTGAAGATCAGAACTTACATTCACATGAATTATCAGGTACGCTATCTGTCTTCCTCATATAATGGAATAAATAAATGAAGTACTAGTTTAATCACCTTTAGGAAACTCAGATCTTGTTTTTGTGAAACAGAAACAATTTTTTATTTTAGGATAGGGACTGTTGTTCATTGATTTTAATTTTCACCCTTTGCCTGTACCTGCCCTTCCCCCCTTCTCCCTCTCCCCCCCCTCCCTCCTCCTCCCTGGCTCACCCGTGAAACGAACGCTAGTCGTCTATATGAACACATTAGTTGTATATTTTAAGGATTTTTTTTTTTATATTTATATTTCAGGACGATATCAGCCGGTCGTGGAAGTTAGAGTTAGTTATGGGTGATGGGAGATGGTCAAAAGTGGTTAAGGATGGTCAGGGATAGAGAGAGAGGTTCAGGTTTCTCCCGATATCTTCGAGAGAGAGAGAGAGAGTGAGAGAGAGAGAGAGAGAGAGTATATCAAATATGAATATTAACAAAAAATAATGTCCTAATTAGTGACAGAGAATTGACAATCGTGAAAATGATTGTTTGAAATTGGACGAGTGATGGTAAGAGTAGGAGTGAGGTTGGTGGAGGGGGAAGAAGGGAGGGGGTTAGCGCATGCGCAACTAGCGTGCATGCACACAACTAATTGTCCTTGACGAGTGAGTACCTAGGGATTCATTTTAGTTCTAGCATCCGATCGTAGCATATTGTTTTACATCATCATCATATCAATCGTCATGAATTCGTAAGTATATTTATTACTTTAATGATATCTCATTATTATTATTTTTTTTAATAGAGTTTTTTTCTTACCATATTTATCCTAAACTCCTGTTTTGTTTTTTTTTCTCTATTTTTAGTTCTGCGAGGGACTTCAAAAAGTTATTGAATCATTTAAACGATGACGCTCGTTTAGTGTGTAAACTGAAGGATATTGAAATCGGGCGGCCATACATCATAGCGGAATTGGAGCATCTTAAGACCAAATTAGGGTTAGCGTTGGTCGCCACGTTGAAGGATCATGATAATACAATCAGAGTATATCTTCCTAAAAGATTTAAGATGTCGGATGAAGAGATTGTAGCTTTCAACAATAGTAATGAGATGATATCATTAATATATAAAGGGAGAGTTTGTTTTAAAGATGAAATTTCATTTATTTAATGGTGTTTTATTTGCTGTACATAACAGTATTTGGATATAATAAATATTTTTTGTTTCCTTATGCCGTTTTTTTTTATTTTTTTTATTTCCCCTTTGTACCCATTTTCAATAGTGTTACTAAAATATTATATCATTAAATTATTAATAAAGACCTATATATTTCATAAAAAAATGATTCCTCATTTTTTCAAGTCAAAATTATTAAAAATATAGAGAAATAATAACAATGTTTGATGGCTGAGAATTACTGGTTCAAAGGCCACTTCACCTATCCTGATATCATAAAAGGATTAAAAAGTTCAAAGTTCATGACAGAAAATGTAAAAACTTAACAAATATTAAGTTGTTTTTAAGTGAATTACATATGATTTATTTATTTATTTTATTTTTTTTTATTATTATTTTTTTTTTTACACTCATCTTGGTTTTCTAAATATAATTTAGAAGTAAGCCTTCCCACCTCGTCAAGGTGTGAGTGCATAGAGAAGGTGTGCTGGTATAAAATCGTTGTAAATATTTTTTAACACATATTTATTTATCTGTTTGTTAAGGTTTCCAGGTTTTTGGTAAACCTCTCTTGGAACCACAACACTCATTCCTTTTAGGTTTAGGAGCCTTTAGAGCCACGCCAGGGACCCATCCATTCCATCACACATACATACTTTGGTTTAAAAATAAAAACAACAATATTATATCAGCAAAAATTAAAAATAAAAAAAAAAAGCTCTCTTAAACAGCATCCGGAACGATAAATAATATAAAACTTTCTTTAAACCTTATTTCATTTGGCCATATTTTGAAGTGTGTATATTTTTTAAATAAATATAAAATACCAATAAAGAATACATATCTGTAAAATAATAAAAAAATTATGTAAAACCTTAACAAGTGATAAATTAAACCTTTATTGAATAAAAAATAAATAAAGAAAGAAAATAATAAGTTTTTCTCTTGGACAAAAGTAGTATTTCACTTGAGTAAATAAAAATATAACAATGTTCTTATAATAAAGAAAAGAAAGAAACTGGTTTGTATTCATTTAATTTAATAATTAAATAATTAGTTTATTTATCATGACTTGAGGCACCTAGAGGCCTAAATCGATTCACTCTTAGAAGAAGTCCGTCTAGACTTTTAAGGAACCAACCGCTCCCCTTTATTGTCATATCCTCCATCTCGGTAGCTATTTTCGAGTAGCTTCCACTGAGACTGTTCAAGACCGAAGAACTTTCGGATATTGTTATGTTTTTGGTTTTAAACGCCCTATCGCACGTCTCCCCTCTAATATTTTCATAAGTGGCCTCTAGAACTAGATTGAATTTTAGAGGAGCATCTGATTCCGCCAAAAATTCTGTAATTAATCGATATAATGTTTCAGTCTGATGGCAGAGAAATTCCACAGCATCAATTGGTTCAGAACATGGAAGGTAAAAAGTCTTAATATCCCCTCCAAACGCTGTCTCGATTTCAAATAAAGGCCCTATAGCCATTTCCAACCGCCTTCGTTTCGTCATGACAAGGGGAGTTTCTCTCTGACAACGACGTAAATGATTCATGAGTTGGTTTAGAGACGAAAAAATCTCGCCGCAAGAAACACATGTACGCCGTTTCTGAGTTGTCAAGCATGACTTTTCGTGACGTAGTTTGCTATCTTTTCGGCTGAAATTTCTATCACAATATCCACACTTATTGTTACCTGATGCCATTATTGAAAACGAATGATAAAAAAAAAAAAAAATTTAAATGCGATATAATTAATAAACTTAAAAATAAATGAAATAATCAAAATATTAATCGTAAAAAAAAACAAAAAACAAAAACAAATAGCAAATAATAAATGAATAAATTTCTTCTAAAAATAAGAAAGATAAATTAGAAAATCCGAAGGGTAAAAGAAAAATGGAAAATAGTTGAAAAACTTATAATGATCTACAATTTAAAGCCAAAATGAAAAACAGTTCAATAAAACAGTACTGACACGTTTAAAATTATCTTTCAAGAGGCTGTAAAAGAGAATGAGAAAGAGGCCTAGAAAACCATCCCTATTTATAGTCTCCTTTGTTTACAAAATTTAGGAATTATCTGTTCAAAGTCCAAGGCTTAAAGGATTAGGAGGTGTGTACCGATGTTGGGATGAAAAGGAGTGGGGGAAGGCCAAAGCTTTCCGAGTATGAGGGTAATCCAGATCTGGGTAGACCATAGTTGTTGATTAAAATTAAGTAATCGTCCGGACAGGTAAATAACCGTCTGAGAAGGCGCAAAAACAATTGTAAATGCTGAAAATATTATGTATAAAAAATAAATTTCCGACCGTAATAGGTCGAAAATGAAGTTTTATATCATTGTGTATATAAATATTTATGCTTCAAACATGGTGGCGCCATAAAACAAAATGGCGGTTGGGCACACTCAGCCTCTACAAAACATTATTGGGAAGATAACATATACAATCCCAAAGGAATAGGAGCTGCACCCTGTTGGACATATTACAAAATAGAGTGGGTGCTGCGCTCTTGCGGATATTTTATAAGGTAATGTATGTTCTGCGACTAAGTTAGGAGACAATTAAATTAAATAAGAAAGGTATAGAAATATTACCGAAAATTATACTATTGAACATGCTACTAAATTTTCATTTATTGAGAAGATTATGTAACAGTTAGGAAGGCTTAAAAAAAAGAAAAAAGAAAGTAAACTTGACAATGGGTCCGCGATTATCATCAGAACTAACCGGGAGGAACTTTCGGATATTTAAATTATAAGTACAATGAGTAAGCTAGCGAGTACCATCGGAACTAGCCGGGAGGAACTTTTGCATGCGTAAAATATAAGTACAATGAGTAGGTTAGCAAGTGTCATCGGACTTCGCCGGATCAAACTTTCAGATGCTTAAAATAGAGCACCGATTAGAGATGGGTATGAAGGATAAGAACAGGGTCCCAGGGTCACGTGATTAAAAAGGGAATTGTATGTTAGTTACGTTTAGGTCGAAATGTTGATTGAATTTATATAAATACAATTAGTAGGTTAGCGATGACCACCGGACCTAGCCAGAAGAAACATTCGGATGCGTAAAATGGAGGGGGGGGGATTTGATTAGCTGCTGTAAGCACAATGAGTAGGTTACCAAGTGCCATCGGACTTCGCCGGGTGAAACTTTCAGATGCTTAAAATAGAGTACCGATTAGAGTTGGGTATGAATGATAAGGGACAGGGTCCAAAGGTCACGTGATTAAAAAGGGAATGGTAGGTTAGTAAAGTTTAGGTAGAAATGTTGATTGAATTTTTATAATTACAATAAGTAGGTTAGCGATGACTATCGGACCTAGCCGGAAGGAACTTTCAAATCCATAAAATGGAGCAATTTGATTAGCTGATTAAAAAAGGCATGAACAATAAGGATGTGTTCATAGGTCACGTGATTAATAGTGGGCGTCGTATACTAGTTAAAGTTAGATAGAGGTGTTTATTGAAATTTTCTGTCACAACGTACTATTTTTATTATGTTTTTAAAGATTAAAAATTCAAAATCAAAGAGCTGAAGGCTCAATATTGAACTGAAAAAGGTTCTAAACTTTGATTACTTAACGACTATATAATGATGCGATAAACTCGTGTAATACGAAATAATTACGATGTAGTGTATCATTATTCACGGCTATATTATTGATAATACCTTAGCAAGAGATAACACTAGTTAGTTGTTTTTTCGATAGAATTAACGATATCATTGTTTATTTCTTTCGGAAGGATTAGAGATTGTCCAACTAGGTGAGGTAGAAGACCGAAGCCGGCCGAGACGAACTCTTCCGAAAACATCGCGAAATAGCAATTCTAAAGCAGAATTGTTAATGATAAGTAAATAATACATAGAAAAGGTAAAAAAATGGTCTAAGAAGTTGAGAAAACAATTAAAACGGTTGAAAAAATATATAAAAAAATTATATTCGCCTACCGAAATAGGTACAAGTTTTATATTATTATATATTTATACTTTCAGCAATTATTAGAACAAAGTTGATATTGACGTCTTAAATTTATCTTTTTTACGATTAAATCTTTAGGGATTTACTATACTAAGACATGAAACGTACAAGGTCCGCATTATATTTATATATATAATAATGCTTCAAAGTCTCAGAGTTTAAGGAGCCTTTTATCGCTATTTAAATAGTAGGATTAAGAATCAAAGTTCAAAGCTATATAGGATTAAAAAGCATTACACATAGGAAGATAATAGACCGTAGTCCAAGAGCTTAAGGAACCTTTTATCGCTATTTAAATGTTAGGATTAAGGATCAAAGTTCAAAGCTGTACAGGATTAAGAAGCCGTATAACGATGTTTATATTAAAGGCATTAAGAAGGTTCAAAGTCCATGTTTACGTTTAAGCTTAAGGAACTTTTTATCGCTACTTAAAATGTAGGATTAAAGATCAAAGTTCAAAGCTGTATAGGATTAAGAAGCCCTATAACGATGTTTATATTAAAGGCATTAGGAAGGTTCAAAGTCCATGTTTCCGTTTCACATACCTGCATGCTTCAACATGATTCAAACCTGTTTGTACTTTCGCTAACCTGTTTTTACATGATTCGACATGTCGGTGCATGCTCGAACCGGTCAGTTATAATCATCCTATATTAAAAAAAAAAACGAAATGGCGGCTGGATAGACTTAAGGCTTTTAAATTGTGACGTCATAAAACAAAATGGCGGACGGGTAGACTCATGCTTTATAAATACTAAATTAGCCCAAAACGTAGGGAAAAGAAAATGGACGCCGGGTAGACCCATGCTTTATAAAGACTTAATACGCTCAAAACGTAGGGAAAAGAAAATGGACGCCTGGTAGAATCATGCTTTATAAACTCTCAAGTTAGGCACTCTGATTGGTTAACTATTGAAGGAGTGGGAGGGGAGGGGAGGGAGCAAAATGTAAACAATGAGAAGGTTATGTAACAGTAAGGGAGGTTTCAATAAATGTAAACAATAGTAAGGTTATGTCACAGTTTGAAAGGTTTCGTAAAAGCACACATTACAATTTGACCATCGGACCTAGCCGGGAGGAACTCTCAAGTTAGGCACTCTGATTGGTTAACTATTGAAGGAGTGGGGGAAGCACAATGGCGTCCGGGTAGACTCATGCTTTATAAATACTAAATTAGCCCAACCGTAGGGAAAAGAAAATGGACGTCGGGTAGACTCATGCTTTGTAAACTGTGACGTCATAAAAGAAAATGGCGGACGGGTAGACTCATGCTTTATAAATACTAAATTAGCCCAAAACGTAGGGAAAAGAAAATGGACGCCGGGTAGACTCATGCTTTATAAAGGCTTAATACTCTCAAACAGGGGTCACGTGATCAAAAAAGGGGCGTGGCTTAGTGGTTTAGGTTAGGTTGATTAAGGGTCACGTGGCTAAAAAGGGGCGTGGCTTAGTGGTTTAGGTTAGGTCGATGGCGCGAACCAGCGTGGTTAAGGTTAGGTCGCGGTCGAAATTCAAATTCAAATCTCCCGCCATAGGTCACGTGACCAAATGCTGGCATCTGATTGGCTCCACAAAAAAATGCACCAGCTCCCCCATTTCTTATCTACTAATATCCGCATTTAAGCTCTGTAAATAAGTTATAAAGAAAAATGTGATGCGCGCGCGCCACACACGACTATCACTTACCTCCGTTGTTGAAATCAATTAAAGAATTTTTAAAAACATTCAAAGACCAAATAAAATGTTACAGAATTGATTTAATTGAATTTCAATAGAATTAGATAATCTATTATATTTTAATCTGAAAACAATCAGTTAGTTTTATCGGCTTTTCATCAGTCTCCATTAACTTAAACTTTACAATTACGCGTATTAGATAATATTGTTTTCTAAAATCTTTAGCTATCCAACAGTATATTATACATCTATTGGGTTGTTTTACATGAAGTGTTCGTTTTTATAGTTTCTGAAATACATAAATGATTTTGCAGGTCTCTGTTATAATCTTCCGAATGTTTACATATTTAAAGTAAACAGTTACTAATCCCCTACCTTTGTATTATAAACATTAGCTTCCCAATCAATTACCCACTTTTTAGTATACCTCCAAATATGAACAGGGAAACACGCGATTTTCGAGTAATATTTTTGTACGAGTTTAAACCCGGTCATTCAGCAGCTGAGGCCGCTAGAAATATTTGCAAGGCGTTTGGGAAAGGGAGTGTTAATGAACGGACCATTCGCCGTTGGTTTGCTAAGTTTTCAACTGGGGATACTGATTTGGAAAACTTGCCCCGAGGAAGACCCCTACCAAACAGTTAAAGGACTCTCAGCACAACTGAATGCAAATGCATCTACCGTTTCAAGACATTTTAAGTGTATTGGGAAAGTAAAAAAGCTCGATACATGGGTACCTCATGATCTCACTGAGCGGCAGCAAGACCCCATGTTCAAAACATACCGTGCGAAAATTGAAAGAACTGGGCTACGAAGTTCTTCCGCACCCACCATATTCTCCCGAGTTGTCTTCAACAGATTACCACCTGTTCAGGAATTTAGACAACTTCGTCAAAGAAAAACTTTTTGAAAATGATGATCAAGTGAAAAGTGCGTTTTCAGATGTTGTTTCAATTCAAAGCTCAGAGTTTTTAGTTCGGGGATAAAAAAGTTGGTGTCACTTTGGGAAAAATGTGTAGAAAAAGAAGGTAAATACTTCAAATAAAATTATCTTGTTTTCATATCGTACTTTTAATAAAAATCCTTTACCTTGAAAACGGACATTTCATGTAATTACATAAAAAAAATGAGATGATGTTCTACTTTTTTCGAAATCTACAAAATTAAAGGTACTTTTGAAGAAAACAAATTTAAAATATCTGCATTTAAGCCCTGTTAGACTATTTTAATCAGAATGAAATTTACATTATATTAAAGTCCATTAAAATTTACACCGATATAATAGTTTAATAAAAATTGCTTGACCCGTTTTTGAGAAAAGCGTTAAAAGGTGCAAAATGCATGTTATAATAAGGTACTTCCGGTAAGGTACTTCCAATAAGGTACTTCCGGTAAGGCGATCTAAGTGAAAACCTTGCTGTTACATCTCGGACGTATAGTTGTCATAAGTATAAAATTCAAGTTTCGAACGACATTTTGATTACGTGTTTGACTTATGTTAGACACAACTTTTTACGGGATTTGGTTATTTGGACTCTAAAATGTGTATTTACGTTGAAAACTGGAATTCGAACATTTTATGGGTAACTGAAAGTAACAAGGCAGAGTGTAAAAACAATGATAACCAGATTAAACTAATACAATTTTAGGAACCACTTAACTCGGTATTCTTTAACTTTATTGTCCATCAAATTCAGGTTTTATTGTGACTTGAGTTTTATTTTAAATGTTTTTTCCTCTGCTGTTCTGTTAAAACCAATCGGTTTAAATCGTAGGTAATAACAGACATCCACTGGAGTGATAAAAATGAAAAACAAAACAAAATGCAGTGAGTAGAAGAGAGGCTATAAATACGGGAACTATAATATGAGGCTACAAATCGATATATCACAGCAATATCGATCTATTTATAGATATCGATCTTATAAAAATAAAATCGATTGGATCATTTATCATCTATAATGCTCTCGAAGAGAGATTGTACCTTCTACTGGCTATAACTCAGCTCTTGTTGCTTCGAGGTATTTTGTAATATTCGTGTGGGAGTTTATACATTCCAATAGCAAAAATAATACACTTCAGTGCAGGGTGTTTGAGCCTATAACACAGTTGTTATTTCACTGGTTCAAACCCGCCGGTGGTCCTAGGATTTTTTAATGGGAGTAAAAAATCCTCAGTTATGCCGCCTTAGTTAAAAGGTGGTCCCGAGCCTGTACGATGTCAGGTACTCGTCAAAGATCCCTATCCTAATTAAACCTGGATAGACAAAATTTAGGACTCCCACTGTAGCATCGTCCGATTAGCCACAGTAGCATAAAGTGACGTTAAATAAATAAATCAAAAAAACAGTTGTTATTAATCATTTTCGGTGAAAATAATGCTAAATAAATATAAACGTATACAAAACTATTTTCGCATATTTTCTAGTTAAAAGGCGATACTGTTTTTCTATTTAGTTAGCACTATAAAATTAAGAGTGCATTTATAATAAACGACTAAAATACATTAACAATTATGAACTATATTAAAAAATAAATAAATTAATCATATAGTACCTATTCAATGTTTTATAATAATGCTTATGTAATAGACAATGCTTATACTAATGTTATGAATTATTTCAATCCATATTCCGATTTCATACAACTCTCTAAACTATATTTATAAATCAATGCTCATTAAAAATCTTAATATTGATTCACTCCAATGTTCATTTAAAATACATGTGTATATATATATATATATATATATATATATATATATATATATATATATATATATATATATATATATATATATATATTTGGGTTGATGCAAAATTAATGCAGGTTTCCTCTATTGCAATATCTTAATTCCAATTGTGTAAACAAAGCTAATCCTAACATTGATCATTATTATACCAAAACAAACCTTATCTAATACCCTCTCTTTCACCATGAATTTGTTTAGTAAAATCGTTTTGTTCAGTGTGTTCAAAGGTCTTGAATCGAAAATGTCAAAGTGCGATTTTCGTCAAATTTATTTTTACGAATTTAAATTAGGGCGCAGCGCTGCGCAAACGGCTCGTAATATTAATGAAGTGTGGGTCAGGGGGCTATTAATGAGTGCACGGTGCAGCGTTGGTTCCAGAAGTTTCGCAGAGGAGATTTCGACCTCGAAGACAAGGAAGGTCGGGGCCGTCATCTTGCTCTGGACAACGACCAGCTGAGGTCAAAAGTGGAAGAAGACCCAACCAAAACCACACGAGAAATGGCGGCGGAACTCGGAACTCAAAAATTGCAACGTCTTTGCCCAGCATTGATGAATCGGAAGGGGCCGATCCTGCTCCACGATAACGCCAGACCACACGTTGCACAACCAACGCTTCGACGACTGCACGAGTTGGGCTACGAAGTTCTCCAACATCCGCCTTATTCACCTGACCTCTCTCCTACAGACTTCCACTTTTTCAGGCATCTGGACAACTTTTTGAGGGAGAAAGTTTTCAAAACCAGGACGACATTGAAAATTCTTTTCGTGATTTCATTGAGTCCAGGGATTCGGATTTTTTTTCTGGTGGAATAAGAAAGCTTGTTGAACGTTGGCAAAAGTGCACTGATTCAGATGGAAATTATTTTGATTAAATATATATGGTTAAAGTAAAGATATGGCGTATTTACAATACCTACTAAAAACCTGCATTAATTTTGCATCAACCCAATATATATATATATATATATATAATATAAATTTATATATTTCAATGAAT
This sequence comes from Piezodorus guildinii, assembly GCA_023052935.1. Classification (NCBI taxonomy): domain Eukaryota; kingdom Metazoa; phylum Arthropoda; class Insecta; order Hemiptera; family Pentatomidae; genus Piezodorus; species Piezodorus guildinii. The sequence continues at coordinate 1,840,915 of CM041292.1, read as the reverse complement.
ATTTAAAATATTTTAATACTCCTATTTAACATAATTTTTTTTTGGATAAACCTATATAAAATAATTTGTTACTTTATGTTTATTTTATATATTTTGCTGTACTACTTAACATTTATCTATTATTCTATTGTGATCTGTTTTCTGTTTATTACTTATATTTGCTATTTATTGTTGTTTGTAAATGTAGCCTGACCAGGCTCAATTTTTATCGGGAACCCCCAAAGACAAATAAACTTATTCTTTTTCTTATTAAATTTTTAGTTAAAAGAGGAGAAGGTATTATAAATGTACCAGAAAATTTCGAAAGCTAAGCTAAACTTTGCACGGCCGATTCGAAATGCTTTGAAGGGGTCATCGGTGGTGTACTGACTACAATAACAGCCTTCTCTGCCCGAGATCGCGTATTTAAACCCAGTATATGGTCTGAGGATTATTTAAGGGAATTAAAAAATCCTTTCTAATGCCGTCCTTGGGAGGATGCGTAAAGTGGAGGCCCTGAGCCGATATCAGATACTCGTTAAAGATACTATGTCTGACATAACAGAATATATAATTCTGCAGCAATCGTGACAGTAGCCCTGTGCACAGTGCGCATGACCAAGCCGTTCCCGTTAGTATATGCAAAGAAAAATATATATAAATGTATGTTTTATTGTACGGTTATGCCATTCTCCAGAGGATACGTACAATGGTTGTTCCAGGCGTGTAAGATGTATTAATTGAAAGTATTAATTGAATTAATTATTATTAATTGAAGATCCCTATCCTAATTAAACCTGAATAGGCAAAATTTATGACTAGCCAATTAGCCACAGTATAATAAAGTGACGTTAAATGATATTTCTAGTATAATAATATAATTAAATAATATTAATTCCCCAAGAAACGAAAGAAAATCATTAAAATAAGCGGATACTTATATCGAACTCTACTATGGCAGGATGATTTTACTTAACTTACCTGTAGATGAAATATATAGTAAGGAGAATTGTTGCGATCGTGAACATTTTCGAGTTCCTGTTTTCTACGGAAATACACGTTTTAGGGTCCACTAATCCAAATGACCAAGTCCCGTAAAAAGTTCTGTTTACGAAACTGAAATTTCAAATTTAAAACAACTATACACCTGAGATTTTATAACAACTTTTTCTCTAATAATCGGCCAACCGATGCTACTTTACACCATGCACTAAGCACTTTTTTATGATTTTCTGAAAAACGGCTCTAACGTTTTGATTAAACTCCCTATATCGATGTGAAACTTAATGAACTTTAATATCGATATTTTCTTCCTCTTAACTACCTCCATTTTTGTACATTCTAAAAGATTAACCATATCATCTTATTAGGATTGATAAAAAAAAGGTTAAATGAAAAGTTAAATGAAATTGAAAACTAACAAGAGGAAATATTTGTTTAATGAAATCATTGATTTTTTAAATCATAAAATCAGCAAAATAGATGTATTATATAATATAGGAAAACTAAAGATTTTGGAAAAAATTACTGATAAACAAAGTTTTAAAACGCAATGTTAAGTGACGTTTTATTTATTACGTAAAATTATATATTACAATTTGATAATACTATATTATTTTATCGAAATCATATGTTTCCAACGAAATTGAATAAACATTTCATTTTTTTTCTCCTCAAATAAATATATTTATTGATATAAACAACGTATAATAAAATAAATCTAGTAAATGTGATACAAGATTATACTGCCATGATTCACATGTAGGGATACTACCCATTGGCAGCTCTCTAAAAACTATGTTAAACCAGGACCATCTTCTTCTCAGACGCCTCGGTGGATTATGAGGGATTGTTGAGGGAGCAAGGTTTGAAAATAGTAGATTAGAGTGAGAAAGGGGTTTCTCATGGAAGGAGTGGTACATGGTCCGGGCCAAATCAGTAACATAGGGTCTTTATGGATGAGTTTATTTGTGACAAAATATGGAGCATTGAGGATTTTTGATTGTAGGGAATAATTTGATGGTTTAGTAAAGCCCCAAATCTCTATTCCGTAAGTCCCGATAGACCCTATGATGGTGATACAGATGAGTCTTTTGTAGTTAAGCGGAAGGTTTGAGCGTATGTCCAGTAAGTGTTAAAGAAGTCGAAAACGTCGTGCAGTTTCTTGTCCTTTCAGTCTTGTGTGAGGATAACCTTTCATTGGAATTAGATTCCAAACTTTAATATTTAAGTTTATTTAATAGTACTTGAAATTAATTTAACGCCTCTGCTGTGAAAGTCGTGTGTTGCCCGCACCAGATTTTTTATTGTTATTCAGCCTTGAGGTGGCACTCGTATGGCTCACCCAACCCCTAATTATAGAAGAAGCGACATCATGATCAATCGCTGTGGACATTGCTAGAGAGAGAATTCCAAAAGCGAACAAACTAAAAGAACGGAGCTTGGACATGACAGCTTTAATACTATTTGTCAACTCTCACCTCCCCGATCCATCTTCCCCTGCCGCTGTGTTCAACCTAATAGATTATCCACGAGAAGGGAGCAAATCCAAGCGAACATCCATCAAAGGAGTCTGCCAATTAGTATTAAAAATTAAAATCGATTAGTTTAGTTGAAATGTTCCAAACAAATTGTCAGGACACCCTTAGGAGACCGTTAACAATGTCTCGAGGTGCTTAAACTATTTTAAATTAATTATTTTTTTAAATATTTACGAAACCTCCAGTGTGTTTGGGGGCGGGGTGGCTGAGCGGATTAACCAAATTGAAGGTAAAAACCATTTCGAGTTAGCGTCTCTCTCTGTCTTAGCTCGCAGATACCGGGTAAAAACTTAAAGGGTAGAATTTATAAAACTTTTATTCTTCCGACGGTCCTCTACGGATGTGAAACGTGGCCGCTTACTTTAAAGGATGAACGGCTTAAGGTTTTCGAAAATAAGGTACTGCGTAAAATATTTGGTCCGAAGAGGGATGAGGCCACTGGAGAGTTTAGGAGGTTGCACGATGCGGAATTGCAGAGCTTGTACCCTGCGAATATAATTGAATTGATAGCATCGCGGAGATTCCAATGAGTGAGTAAAATTGTTGGGCTAGGTGAGGAACGGATTCCGAGTAAGTTTGTTTTCGCTGATCCGACTGGTAGGCGTCCGAAAGGTAGGCCGAAGGATGGAAGGATTGCGTTAAGGTTGATCTCGAGGGCTAGGGCTTCAACGGTGAACATTGGGGGAGTCTGTGAAGGCGGAAATTGGTGGTATCGGCATCGAACCTTTGGGTTCGGTAAGCATAGTATTATTATTATTTAAAATCATATATTATTATTATAATTAAAATCAAAATGTATAAGGATATTTTTCAAAGATGTATGATCAAATAATGTAATTTTGCTTATTTAAACTATAAAAATTGTTTATACACACACACACACACACACACATATATATATATATATATATATATATATATATATATATATATAATATAGAGAGAGAGAGAGAGAGAGAGAGAGAGAGATAAATTGCTTTATAATTTTATTTTAAACCTAAAGATCAAAGAAATTGTTCTCCTATTTTCATTCACAAGATCCTTCTCCTGATTGTTATAAACACAACAAAAAAAGAATTAGCGAAATCGGTGATGTGATGACTATGGAAAAAGGGGGATTCATTTTATCAAGTCACAATTATAATTAAATTGCAATTATCAATAATATTAAATTATTTATTACTTATCTAAAATTATTTGTCGTCATAACATTATAAACCACTTAATTAAAATACAGATTAATAGGTCAAATTTCACTTAGTATATTTTCTCTTTTATCTACATTTATTCTACACGATCTTAATTTTAATTTTTTCTTTATTTTGAGTACATAAAGTCAGAGGTCGACAATCTCTCAATTAACTATTTGTACAAGTTGATGATGCAGAAGAATTAATTACTTACATAACGCCTTGAATTCTTATTCCAGAATAACATAAACAAACGTACCTAGAAACAAAAAATATGTAAAAATAAATACTATACAATGTATATATTCACATTATAATGTACGTTTTCTTATAAACCTAAAAAGCAATATAATATTTCTCTAAACAAACCTGAACTCCTTTTAACACATAAAGATTCTAGGATAATTTTCTTTATTTAATTGATTGAGATATGTTACAATAAAAACAATAGTAATAATGATATAAGACCACATTAAAAACAATATATTAAACAGGAAAACAATGATCAAGACAAAGGATAATAATTTATTTTATTTTGTTTTTAGAGTAATCTTTAAGAAATTAACAATTTGATTTAAGCATATTTGATTTTAACTAATAACAACCGAAAGAAATACATATGATGGTGTTACCTATAGCATATGATCTAACATAACAATGGTGGCAGGTCCAAAGATCAGATGGTCCTTGGATTTTTTAATGGGAGTAAAAAATCCTTAGTTATATCGTCCTTCGAGGGAACGTTAAAAGTGGTCCCGAGCGTATGCAAAGTCGGGGGTCAACCTGGGTGCCTAGGATTTTAATGGAGTAAAAATCTTGTTATCGTCCTTCGAGGACGTTAAAGGTGGTCGACCTTGCGATGTCAGTACACTTAAAGATTCCTATCCAATTAAACCTGGATAGCAAAATTTAGGACTCCCATTGTAGCATCGTCCGATTAGCCAAGTAGCATAAAGGAACGTTAAATGAATAAACAAATAAATACATAAATATGTTATATTCTTATAATATTGTTCCAATGCTGAGTGGTGTCTGAATACGGCGCAGAAAAAGGCAGGATGAGGGGTTATCGCTGGTGTCAGCTGTCACCTTATCGTCAACAGGACTCCAAACTAAAAGGAAAAAAATGAGTTTATTTATTATTTAAAGCGAGAGAAAAAAAATGGCGAGGAGCGGCCATAACACTAATTTTTCTTAACAGCTAATAGAGACGGAGGTTAGATGTCGGAGCAGGTTAGCGCGCGTGAACTGTCCGCGCCTTGTACAGTCTGATAACCAAATTTATAAAATAACCAAAAATAAATAATTACAAGTCCTCGTCTCGATGACGGGACGGTTTTAACTCGGCACGAATCCCCACCATCACCTTGGCTCGAGAAAACTCCGTACAACCTACAAGGAGAGTAAGTGATAGGCATGAACAATGATTTCCAAAAGGCACTAAAAAACATATTTAACTAAGTTGATATTATATTGGGTTTTTCAATACTACATTTTAATCCTTTCTGTGTTGACAAAATCATGTTCACTTGGTCAATAATTAGTTAAAGTGCTTTACGCATCAGTTTCAACCGAGAATTCTTATCATTAAGTGGTACTTTGCTAGCTTAAAATGGAAGAGAACAAAATAATTTTAGTCATTTAATGTTAAGACCAATCTGGGCTACACGGATCAAACCATCAAATTCTTCCGCGTCCAACTTATAATCCAAAATCCTTCGTAAAATCCTCAACGCTCCTTACTTTGCCACGAATAAACTCATCCATAAAGACCTAATGTTTCCTATGTTACTGATTTGGCCCGGACCAGTCATCAATCCTTCATGACAAACTCCATTCGCACTCTAACCACTATTTTCAATCTTTCTTCCTCTTCAATTCCGGATAATCCTCCAAGGCGCCTGAAAAGGAAATGGCCCCGGGACCTTCAAGTTTAGAATATTTTTAGAGTGCTTCCACTGGGAAGCTTCCCTACATGTATATCATGTCATTGTTTTATATAACACATCACATTTACTTGATGTATTTTTTTGTGAATACAGTTGTAAATACCAATAAAGTGTCAAAAAAAAAGAAGTCATAATTGTATTCAACATATCTTCAACACATAACGTCATTTTTTAAGGGTATTCTAATAATTTTATGGTTTTATTCAATTATAAAGGTTTATCATTGAAAGAAACAAAGCAAAATTGGGATCACTTGTATCTGGGTGGCTAGCGTAACAGCCTCCCATGCTAAAGGTCACGGGTTCAAATCCGCAGGTGGTCCTAGGATTTTTTAATGGGAGTAAAAAATCCTTAGTTACGCCGTCCTTCGGAGGGAACGTTAAAAGGTGGTCCCGAGCCTGTGCGATGTCAGGTACTCGTTAAAGATCCCTATCCTAATAAAACATGGATAGGCAAAATTTAGGACTCCCACTGTAGCATCGTCCGATTAGCCAAAGCGGCAAAAAGTGACGTTAAATAAATAAACAAACAAATAAACAACAAAGCAAAATTATTGAAAAGGAATTCTATTTTGTACAAGGCTTGACGATTTGATTGCTTGTCACATAGATCTCTTAGTGTAACTGAAAACTGCAAGACAAGACAAAAAATAATAGCTGCAGCAATGCGGAACAGCGAGTCTCCAAACTGTGGAAAATTGCAGAAGTAATGGAATGGCAGTTAGGAACCAGCCGAGAGAGGGAACAGAACCTATTTCAGCCATTTCTCAAGCTAACATGTTGTGGGGATATCACATCCTCACAATTTTCGAACCCGTAACACACGTTTCATGGTCAATTAGGTCCAAATAAATAAGTTAAAAATGTCTGTGTGTGTATGTGGGATGTTTACCTCAAAACTATAAGAATGAAACAGAAATTTCGTATTTAAGACAACTATACGCCTGAGATGTTAAAGCAACGTTTTCCTAAAATCGGCTATAATACTGAGTATTTTGCACCTTTTAACGATTTTCTCAAAAACGGCTCTAACGATATCTTGTAGGCCTTATTCTGATTGAAATAGTCTGACAGGGCTTAAATGACATTTTTTTTTTAAATTTTATTCCTCAAAGGTATCTTTAATTTTAAAGATTCAGAAGAATTACCCATACCATCTTATTTTTTATTTTTTATTAAGGTATATTACAATTTGTTTCTCAATGAACAGTAGCAATAGTGATATGAGGCCACATTCATACAATATATACAGAGAATAATGATAAAGTCAAATTACATAAAATATAATATATATACAAAAAAACTATAATTGAGATAAATTCAAAGTGACAAATAATTTAACATCATAAACACAATCATACCAATTGGGGTACTTACTACGTTTGTTATAGCAGAAAAAATGTGCTATAGCAAACTTAGTGTGTACCCCTCATGTACAATATCCACAATATGCTAAAGGAATCCCAGACTGTGCTGTTTCCTCCACTTGCAGAGGGAAAAGCGGAATCTAAGAGGTCCCAGCGCCTCTCTCTCAGCCGCGTCACTGGTGTGAGCCAGTTGAGGCTGAATTAGGGCCCAATAGCCAACCTGATGAACCTTTGTAATCGAAAAAAAAACAAATAGATTACAAAGGTTCATTATTGAAAATAAAAAGCCAGAGAGAAAATATTTATTTATTCTGATATATTACAATCTGTCACAAAAGACAATAATAATATTGCTATAAGATTACATTCATACAATATATACAAAAGGAAAATCAAATTACACGAAATAAACTAAAATAAATAAAGTTATATAGGGGAAAGTTGGAAACCACTGGTACGATTTGGGAAACCGGTATCCAAATTCGTACCATTTGCAGGGTTCTATTGTAACTTATATATTTCAGAAACATGTTGTTTTTTAAAACTGAAAAAAATATTATTACATGCGTCAATATTTTCTTATTATTATGTCAAAAAATGGTTGAATTATTGTAAATCGTTTTCCCGAAAAAAAATAAAATGTTAAAAGTGGTACGATATAGGCAACCTTACCCTAATAACAAAATTTATAAATTAAATAAATATTACGGTTAACAAGAAAATAAACAAAACATTAACACACTCATACTTATATACAAAATTTACAATTTGCTGGAGAACCCCGGAAGAAGTCCGCCTTCATCCCACTTGTGGAAGGACAAGCAGAAGTCTGGTCTCCCTTCAAAGCGAATAAATGTTTCGCCTTTTACTAAAGATTATAAATAAGTAAAGGAGAAAAGAGAGAAAATATTTATTTAATGTAATTTTTGGTTTTCTGAACATAAGAACAGCAAAATAGGTATTTAATATACCGTTGGAAACCTAAAGATTTTAGAAAAAAACATCTCTTATATACAATGTTGTAAAAGGCAATGTAATGTGACAAACAGGGCATCACATTATTTCTAATAATTATACCTAAAAATTTGATATTTCTATGTTATATAATGGAAATATATATATAATTTTTTTTTTTTTTTTTTTTTTTTTTTTTTATTCATTGAGCAATATTACAATCTGTCCAATTCAGGACATTTTTAATATTGATAACGTACAACATTCATACTACATTCACACGATATATACAAAACTATAAATTTATATAATAATAATAATAAAATATACATATATACAAAATAAAATCAATAAAAATATATACAATAGTCACTCATACCTATATACAATTCACAAGCATACAGCACGTGAGTGGAGAATCTAGCCAATGCTAGAACTCCAATATACATGTTATAAGAGGTCACGAGGCCACTGCCGTTTCAACCTTCTAGGTGGGTTGTATGGATGGGTGGGGCTGGATAGGGATTGAGCTAGAGGATTAGGATGATGAATGAGATTCTGGTGGAATTTGGAAAATTTGGATGGAATCAGGTCTGAAATAAAAGGAACATTAAGGTCGTGGTGCAAGGTATAGTTGGAAACATAATAAGGAGCATTTACTATTGTACGGAGGACTTTGGATTGAAAGGATTGAATGCGTTTGATGTTAGTACGTTTAGCTGTCCCCCACAGTTCAAGTCCGTAGGTCCAGATGGGCTTCAGTATTGTCCTGTAGATTAATAATTTGTTGTCAACTGTAAGTTCAGATTTTCTGTTGAGTAGTCGGTATAACTGTCCGAATCGTCGGTTGAGTTCTTGTCTTTTAAGTCTTGTATGTGGGTTCCAAGTCAATCTTTTGTCTAATAGTAAGCCAAGATACCGGACTGTATCTGAAGGAGGAATTGGAATGGAATTGAAGTAAACTGGCGGACAGGAGTTTCGTCGAAGAGTGAAGGTTACGTGTTTGCATTTGGCTTCGTTCACCTTAATGCGCCAAGTATTACACCAGTCTTCGATAAGAGAAAGGTGTCTTTGCAGGTTTAAGGATGCTGTTTCAGGATTGGAACTGGATGATAGGATGGCGGTGTCGTCTGCAAAAGTTGCCAGAAAGGTATCAGGATGTGTAGGAATATCAGCAGTGTAAAGGATGTAGAGGACGGGTCCCAAGACGCTGCCTTGAGAACACCGGCCTCAACGGGATAAAGGTTAGAAAATTCTACACCACAGCGAACGCGGAGGAACGGTTTGAGAGATAGGATCGGAGAATGAGGTATAGAGACTGGGGTAAATGGGTTTTCAGCTTGAAGAGTAATCCAGTGTGCCATACCCGGTCAAAAGCTTGCGCAATGTCCAGAAACGCACCAGAACAATACTCTTTGCATTCAAGAGCTGAGGAAATATGGTCTACAACTCGGAGCCCCTGTTGAACTGTGGAATGCTGAGGACGGAATCCAAACTGATGGGAAGGAAGATTTTGAGATTCTAATATGGTAGGATACGTTTAAGAAGAAGCCTTTCGAAGATTTTTGAGAGGATGGGGAGTAGACTAATAGGCCTGTAGGATGAAGTGTTGTTGGAAGGTTTGCCTGGTTTAAGAAAAAGTATGATAGTGGAATGTTTCCATAACAGAGGAAAATAGGTGGTGCGTAGGATGCAGTTGTAAATATAAGTAAGGAATATAATAGCTTTCTGCGGAAGTTGTCGGAGGATCTGGGGAGTAAGGAGATCGTGTCCAGGAGATTTACGGAGGGTATGTTTTTGGAGAAGATATTTGACCTCAGAGGGATTAATAGCTTTAGGAGGTAGGGAAAGTGGAATTGGTGACATAAGAAAGTCTTGCACTGTTGCGGTGTGATTGGCGTGGGATTCCGGGTGAGGAGTGAAAACTTTGGAGAGGTGTGTGGTGAATTCCTCGGCTTTATCTTCATCAGACGCAGCCCAGGAGTCATCACCACGTCGGAGAGGATGGGAAACTTGATGGTATTTTAGGATCTTTTTCGTGACATTCCACAGGGAATTATCACGAGCTGATAGAGAGGAGAGGTAGAAATTGAAGGACTGGGAACGGAAGGCCGCCAACTCCCTCTTCAATTGTCTACAATAGAAGTTATATGAGCGGCGATCTGTTGGGTGTCGTGTGCGCTGCCATAGTGATCTTGCTCGGCGTTTGGTATGGATGAGGTCTATAATATGTTGTGGAAAATGATTTTGGTGAGGATTTATATTGGGGTGTTTAGGAGAGGAGGCAGTCCAGACAGCTTGTTGGATGGCGGTGGTAAAGGAATAGACGGAATTATCTAGGTCATCTGGGGTTTTGAGGGTTACTCTGAGGTCAATATTATCGGTCAGGATTTGGCGGAAAGGTTCCAGTTGACAGGGCCTCGGATGAATGATGGTGGAATGGGTTTTGGAATTGGAGTGAGAGATACTTTTAGGATCAGTGGACTATGGTCTGAGGATAGTTCATCAAGGCGAGTTACAGAAAAGTTGAGGGAGCCTAATCCGCTGTGGATAAAGAAGTCGAGGATGTCGGGATTGCGGTTAGGATCGGTTGGCCAGTAGGTAGGGGAGTCAGGAGCAGGATATTAAAATTTCGGGAGTTGAGTGCAGACAGCAAATTTCGTCCCCGAGAATTCGTGGTTCTGGAACCCCACTGCTGATGCTTGGCGTTTAAGTCTGCACCCAGAATGAAACGATTTCCTAAGGAATCCAGGAAGGATACAAATTCGGAATTGGAAATGGAATGTTTAGGAGGGCAGTATGCAGATGTGAGGGTTACCGGAAAGGAAAAAGTCTTGATTACTATGGCTGTGGCTTGTAGGAAATCATAGGTGGGAAGTGGGAGTAAATGATGAGAGAGGGATTGGTGGACAATGATAGCAGAACCGGCATGGGCTTTGCCGTCTGGGTGGTCAGTACGGTATGTGATGTATTGCGGTATTTTGAAGTACTGTTTAGTCGTTAGTCTTGTTTCAGTTATAAGTGCAACATCGATTGTTTTGTCTTGCAACAATGCTGTCAGTTCGTCAGTATGATTTCTAACACCATTCGCATTCCAAAGGAGAATGGATAAGGAGTTGGGTGAATTCATTTAAGGATTTTTCAAGGCAGGGATTAGATTGGATACTAGATTTGTAAGGAGTGATATAAGCGGCATAACAAGAGATTTGATTTCGGAGATGAACGATGTCATTAGACTGGTAAGATCTGTGACGTTTGATGGTGGAGGGATATGAGAAATTTGATGTTGAGGAGTTTTTTGAAGATTAGGTAAACTTTGAGGGATAGATTGTTGTACAATAGATTGAGAAAGTTGAGGAAAAAGTTGTTCCGGCAGTGCCTCGACTTCATGATTCTGGTTTCCACCTCCAAGCAAGTGGGCAAATGATACGTTAGAATTTACAAGTTTAGATGGTTCTCTTCTGCTTCTGGTTGGTACAGCTGTTTCATTCGGATCCTGAGGTTTTTGGTATCTGGTTCTGAGTTTCTTGTAGATTTCACATCCCTTGTAGTTAGCCGGGTGGTCCTTGAGGCACAGAGCACATACAGCGGGTGTAGATCTTGATCTTGTACATTCTTCGGTTTTATGCTGTTCACCGCATTTCACACAGCGTGGTATGTGATGGCAATAACTTTTGGTATGACCATATGCCTGACAGTTATGACACTGAACTATTTCCCTCTTTGTGTAAGGTTTTTCAACTTTTACACGGGTATAGTACAGTCTACTGAGGTCATAGATTTTTTCGACTCCTGCTGATGGTTCCAAGTCCACGAAGAATAGAGGCAGTGGACTTTTATCTTTTAGAACGTTGGTGACTTGCCTCACTTGGAATCCTAATTCTGTCAGTTCTTCTTTGATAGCTTCAACGGGTGTTGAGGAATGTAGGTTTCTGATTACGACCCTTAATGCTCTCTCCTGGCGCAGCTGATAAGTATGAAAGTCAGCTTTGGTCTCAGTCAGATATTTTACAATTTTTCTGTAGGTTTCAGCAGTAGTCGGAGATATTTTAGTATCATTGGTTCTACTTATACAATAATAACTATCAGGATCAGTTACTTTGTTTAAATGCGCACACATCAGTTTAAAATTTTTAATATTTTTAACAAATATTGGTGGAGGTAGTGGTTCCCTGGGTATAGGAGAAGATTCCATGTTTTCTTTTTCATTTTGAAGGATCTCAAATGGATTCGGTGTAAAAAACGGGGATTCATCAGTTATTCCTTGTGATGATGTGCTGGGCTGTGGTTCAGATCCTAATGAGGTAGCCGACGCGGTCGCTGGTGGAATTATTTTTTTATTTTGTTCACGGCGGGGTCTCTGTTTTGTAGGAGACGAGTTAGAACCTGCAGATCTAGATCTTTTACTTGCAGACTTTGAGGACATGACTTGATGAAAATATCTCATTGATTAAGAAAATAATAATAATATATAAATAATGAGATAAGAATTAAAGATAAAAAAAGATAAGTTAACGAAAAGCAAGCCCGAGCTTGCCGAGCTAGCGGCAATCAGCTGATCAGTGACCCTCCTTTCACTTTTTCGTGATTGTACAAAGTAAATTATAACTTTGCTTACCGAAATTTCTCCAATATTCACTGCCGTAGTATTCCTGAGGTCTAGTGATGTTCTCCAGACTGAATTCAAGCGAATTCCTACTGAAAAAAGCAAAAATCTGAGAGACGATGTAACGTATGACTGTTATCATCGAGCGCATCAGCTGATTTGATATATATAATGGAAATATATATATAATGGAAATGAAGCTTACCAACGAAACCTAATAAACTTTTTATTTAATTTAACTTCAAAATTTTATAATTTCAATTTATTTAATAGTCATTGAATTAAAATCAATTGTACAGCAGATGTAAGTGACAATCGTATGTTAGGTAGTGCTAACACATAAAAGTATTACAAATAAATATTTATTCAAAACAAGCTAAGATACATCGCCTCGAATGGCTGAGTTGCCCCAAAGCAAGGAATCAACCTATATTTGGGTTGTTTCACTTAAAATGACCGTTTTTTTAGTTTCTGAAATACATAAAGGATTTTGCAGGTCTCTGTTCTTTTCTTCCGAATATTTACATATTTAAAGTAAACAGTTACTAATCCTTTAATTTTGTATTATAAACATTAGCTTCCCAATCAATTACCCACTTTTCAGTATACCTCCAAATATGAACATGGAAACACGCGATTTTCGAGTAATATTTTTGCACGAGTTCAAACTCGGCCATTCAGCAGCTGAGGCCGCTAGAAATATTTGCAAGGCGTTTGGGGAAGGGAGAGTTAATGAACGAACCATTCGCCGTTGGTTTGCTATGTTTTCAGCTGGGAAAAACTTGCCCCGAGAAAGACCTCCGTCCGTAATAGACAACGATGTCCTCAAACATACAGCATAAGGAAACCCCTACCAAACAGTTAAAGGACTCTCAGCACAACTTAATGCAAGTGCATCTACCGTTTCCAGACATTTAAAGTGTATTGGGAAAGTAAAAAAGCTAGATACATTACCACCTGTTCAGGAATTTAGACAACTTCGTCAAAGGAAAACTTTTTGAAAATGATGATCAAGTGAAAAGTGCGTTTTCAGATTTTGTTTTCATATCGTATTTTTAAAAAAATACATCACCTTGAAAACGGACATTTCATGTGACACAACCCAACAAATAAAAAATAAAATTGGATTAAAGAGAATATATAAAATTAAAAGCAGGTACAGGCGAGGCGTTTAATTTTGAGTCGTAAATTACACAGTCAGTCGTCAACTATCGTGAAACCGGAAAGCGAATATTTAGGAGGGTGTTATTATTGTAATTAGACTTTATTTTTAGTAATTAGCCAAGCTAGTTATTACAGCAACTTCTAATAATACTTATCACCTATTTAGGAATGTGGAACTGGCCAATAAAAGTGGCATAAAAGGTTTTCAGAGATTATTTATTAAACGGTCTAACTGATGTTCTTTTCAATTCTAATATATCCTAAACATGCACTGCATAATCACTTCTGTTGCATTCCTTTAAAAAGGTAAAAGGTACTACTAGAACTCATTAAGGGCACGGGTTGAGTACGTACAGAGATTTTCACTGTTTCGAACTAGCGCCTAAAACCTGTAAAAAATTGTCGCTCTCTTGGATCTTTTTTGGTAACTAAGTCCTCCAAGCTTGTCGGGTTTTTAAATCGAGGTCAGCGCTACAAAGTGAGAGAAGAGGGAAGTGAAAATTTGTGAGAGCGATATATTGTGATAGTTCACGAAAGTAGCGGGAGAGGAGGAAATTATTTTTTTTTTAAATATATTCGGATGATATCAAATATTACTTTTACTGTCACTCATCTATAAATGAAATATATAGTAAGAGATCGTGAAAATTTTCGAATTAAAGTTTTCACAGTAAATACACGTTTTAGGGTCCTCTGAGTTCCGTAAAAAAGGTCTGTGAGAGTGTGTGTGTGTGTGTGTCTAGGTAAGTTAGCACGAAAATGAAAAGTAGTAAAAAACTGAAATTTCATGTTAAATACAACTATACATACACCCGAGAGGTTACAGCAACTTTCAACAAAATCAGCTAACAAAAATTGTCATTTTGCACTCAACATTTTGCGATTTTCTCACATACGGCTCTAATAATTTTGATTAAACTCGCTATATCATTGTAAATTTTGATTGGCTTTAATATCATGTAGGTTTCATTTTGATTGAAATAGATTACTAGGGCTTAAATAGGGATATTTTGTATTATCTATATCTAAAGTACCTTTAATTTTGTCGATTTTATAAAACATACCCATATTTTTAGCATTGATAAAAAACGAGATAAATATATAAGTTGAACGAATTCGATACACAACTTAAGGAGAAAATATTCAAAAAAAATGTTTATATATGATATTTTTGTTTTTGAACATAAAAAGAGTAATATAGATGTATAATATACATTTGAAAAGCTAAAGACTTTAGAAAAATTATTATCTTATATACGAAATTTCAAAAATTTAACGGAGAGTGATGAAAAGCCGATAAAATTAATTAATTTTCGTAGATAATAATAAAACGGATTACTTAATAAAACACATGTATCTATTGAAACTCATTTAAAATTTTATATTCATCTCAAATTGTATTTAAAATTCTTAAATTCATTTTAAGAACTAAGGTAAGTGAAAGTCGTGTGTTGTGAGCACAATATTTTTTTTTTCTTCCCTTCAGAGTTTACTTCTGATGTGTACATTATTTACTGGTCCGCTAAGAGTTTTTAAGTATTTTCTTCGCTACTAATTAATAAACTTTTATATAAAGTAAAAGAGTATTACATGTTTTCTTTTTTTAAATTAAAATGTATTTTAGAAACATTTTCTTAATTTTTTTTCCCCCCAGAGTCTGGTTCGAACGTTGATTTCCTATTTGAGGTACTAAAGGACATTTGTTAGGAAATCGATATTTTGGCATATTTATAATCTCATCATTTAGTTTTATCTAAATCTTAAATTTGCTTGTATCTCATGAACACTCACATCCTTTAATAACGCGATTTAGAAATGCTATTAATTTCTTAAGGTACTAATTACACATTTAGTTTCGTTCTAAATCATACTAAAACATTTCATTTCATAACTTTAATATGGTTTTATTATTAATGTAGTGAAAAAAAAATTCTAGATTTTAATGAGGAAAGAATCAAATTAGCTGGTTTAATAATATAATAACGAGAGATTTTGGCGCTTTCTGTAAAATTTCCTAAAATGGATATAGTACCTTTTGGAAATCAACTTCTCAATTATTCCCTTTGTCATTGATCACTCTTACCATTGGAAAAAGTTAAAATAATTTTAAATACTGGTTTTTGACACTAAAAAGCACTTAATATCACAGCTTTATCAGATCAACCTTATCCACGTTTAGCGTTAGACATGGCCATCTCCTAATTAAAAAAATCTGGTGCGGGCAACACACGACTTTCACTTATCTCAGTTTTAAAATCAATTAAAGAATTTTCTAATACAGTTACAGATCAAAATTAGTGAAACTATTAAAGAATTAATTAAATTGAATTTCTATAGAAACATGTGTTTTATTAAAAAATCTATTATATTATTATCTAAAACAATCACTTAGTTTTATCGGCTTTCTATTAACTTTTACAAGCTCTTGTGTATTAGATAATATTTTTTTCAAAAATCTTTAGCTTTCCAACGGTATATTACACATGAATATTACTGTTCTTAGGTTCAAAAACGAAAAATTGCATTTAAAAAATATGTTTTCAGTTTTTTCTTTAGTTGCTTTTCAAATTTGCTCAACTTGCATATTTAGCTGTTATTTATCAATGCTAACTAGATAATATGTTTTTTTCTATAAAATATACAAAATTAAAGGTACTTTAGAAGAAGAAAATTTAAAATATCGGCATTTAAGCCCTGCCAGAATATGTATATTAGAATAAAACCTACATGATATTAAAGCCCATTAAATTTTACATCGATATAGCGAGTTTAATCAAAATCGTCGAATCAAAAAACGTTTTCGAGAAAATCGCAAAAAGGTGCAAAATGCATGGTATAAAGTGGCTTTTCTGGTAAGCTCATTTTGATGAAAATGGTTTTGTAACGTCTCGGGCATATAGTTGTCTTGAATGTGAAATTTCAGTTTCATAGGACTTTTCGTTTCCGAGTTACCACATACGGACACACAAACACAGACACACCGTTTTTCCTAACGACAGTTCCGTGGGGCGGTGAAGGCGAATAAGAAGGTGGTTTTTTAGTGAGTAGGTATCTAACACTGTTGTGGGCTAGTATAGCCACACATCGTCTATAAAAGATTTTTCCCCTACCATCCATAAAAATTATTTGGACTCAGGGGACCCTAAAAGATGTATTTCCGTTGAAAACTGGAATTCGAAAATTTTCACGATCGCAATACTTTCCCTTACTATATAGTAAGTGAAAGTAATAAAATCGTGAAAACAGGGATCCCAGATTTAGTGAAAAAGTTACAGAGTATCGCTAGAGTAATTTTAAAAAAATGATAAGTATGGAACATGTAGTTGCAAAAAAAATCGCTAGATACCGCTCCTCAGAGCGACAAAATTCCCATATCTTAGACCGTAGTATTCACAACAGCCTCTCCTTAAGAACCCGGATGACAGTTATTATACGAATCCAGGTTTGAATATTTTAGGACAAGGAACGGGGTCTGTTGAGCGCGGTGTAACTGCAGCAGAGGAGATAAAAAAAGATTTTATGGCTGTAATTGAAATTCTTTACGAGCTTCTAATTAGGCGCTCCGACCGAGACCGAGTATTATTCACAAGAACCGAACCCATTATAGCCTACTCAAAAAGGCACATTAATTTTTATTTCTCAACCTGTAAACTGATTATATATTATAATATTTTCTTTAACTTTGCACATAATTATTTTTTTTTTTTTTTTATAAATCTAGAAACAGTTTTTATTGAGTAATATTACAATCTGAAATAAAGTCTCGGTTAAAGGCGGGAAATGCGTGTTATTATTCAGTTGCTTAAAATTACTTAGCTCGCGGCTTCTGTCTAAAAACATAAAGGTTAGAATTTATAAAACAATTATTCTTCCGATACGGATGTGAAACGTGGCCGCTTACTTTGAAGGAAGAACAACGGCTTAAGATTTTCGAAAATAAGGTACTGCGTAAAATATTTGGTCCGAAGAGAGATGAGGCCACTGGGGAGTTTAGAAGGTTGCACAAGGCGGAATTGCGGAGCTTGTATCCTATGAATATAATCGAGTTGATAGCATTGCGGAGGCTGAAATGGGCGAGTAAAGTTATTGGACTCGGTGAGGAACGACTTCCGAGAAAGTTGGTATTCGCTTAACCGACTGGTAGGGGTCCGAAAGGTAGGCCGAAGCGTCGATGGGAGGATTGCGTTACGGCTGATCTCGGGAGCTTGAGCTTGAACGATGATCATAGGACGAGTCTGTGTAGACAGTATTTGGTGGTATCGGTATCGAACCTTCGGGTTCGTTAAGCCTATTATTATTATTATTATTTGAATTTTGTTTTTTAATAGTGATTAAGTACAACATTCACACAATATATACAATACAATAAATTTATAAAATTATAATACGATATACATACGTAAAATTAGCATTATTGTGGATGTAATTAGTTGACCGTTGAGATTTACTGGAAGGAGTTAGTCCGGGTGGCGGTCATTAAATGAAACAACTAAATAGTTTCAACTATTTATTGTTTGCCAACGTTTCGACCCCCTTTGTGGGTCATCATCAGGGCGCATGGTGGGAGAATGGAAACTGTTCCATTCTCCCATGGGAGAATTTTCTCCATTCAAACTGTTCCATTTTCTCTCCATGGGAGAATGGAAAATGTTTCCATTCTCCCACCATGCGCCCTGATGATGACCCACAAAGGGGGTCGAAACGTTGGCAAACAATAAATAGTTGAGACTTTTTAGCTGTTTCATTTAATGACCGCCACCTGGACTAACTCCTTCCAATAAAATTAGTATAACAGCCTCCTATGCCAAAGGTCTCGGGTTCGAACCCGCAGGTAGCCCTAGGATTTTTTAATGGGAGAAAAAAATCCTTAGTTATGCCGCCCTTCGGAGGGGACGTTAAAAGGAGGTCCCAATCCTGTGAGATGTCAGGTACTCGTTAAAGATCCCTATCCTAATTAAACCTGGATAGACAATCCTCAAGCATACAGCACGTGAGTGGAAGTCGTGTGTGCGCGCGCCAGAAGTGTTTATAGTTTTTTAAAAAAACATGGTCATTATTGAAAATAATAAACCAAAATATTTAAGGAAGTAATTATCCTAATTTTTTTTTTTTTTTTTTAAATAGTTGTTATCCGATAGAAGCTGGTGTTCCACAAGGTAGTGTCCTAGGTCCTATCCTTTACATCTTATTTACCGCAGACATTCCCACCTTTCCTGAAAACTTCTTGGCAACATTTGCCGATGACACAGCTATCCTCTCATCCCACCTAGACCCGATAATAGCATCCTCAAACCTCCAATCGCATCTTGCTTTGATTGAACAGTGGTGCAATCATTGGCGTATCAAAGTAAATGAATCAAAAAGCAAGCATGTAACCTTTACCTTACGACGCAAATCCTGCCCTTCAGTCCATTTTAACTCTATCCCCCTTCCCTTTTCTGACACAGTCAAGTACCTTGGTTTCCTCTTAGACAAGAGACTGACATGGAACCCACATACTAGACTCAAACGACAAGAACTCAATCGACGATATGGCCAGCTATATAGACTTCTAAATAGGAAATCACACCTCTCAACGGACAACAAACTACTCATTTACAAGACCATTCTTAAACCCATTTGGACCTACGGACTTGAGCTGTGGGGAACAGCAAAATTTTCGAATATCAAACGTATCCAATCCTTCCAGTCTAAAGTCCTTAGAACAATAGTCGATGCCCCATATTATCTTACCAACAAAACCTTACACCATGACCTGAATATCCCATTTGTCCTTGATCTAATCCCATCCAAATTCTCAATCTTCCACCAGAAGCTTACTCACCTTCCTAATCCCTTGGCACACTCCCTATCCAGTTCCAAACATCCCTATAACCCTCCTCGTAGGTTGAAGCGGCAGTGGCCCAGAGATCTTTTATAAATACGTCATTGGAGTGCTGGCAATGGCTGGCTTCTCCACTCATGACCTGAGTGTATGTGGCTCTAGCGCCCTCGCTCAGCCTCCACTGGCTCTCAAGACCAGTGACGCGGTTGAATGAGAGGCGCTGGGATCTTCTGGCATTGTGCCTCGACATCCACCAGTGGATCTCGAGGTTTGATTCGGTGATCCCAGGGGCAGTTTGTAAATATGTATGAATGTGAACAAGATTGTTATTATTATTTTCTTTATAGTATTTATTTAATTTTGTGTATATATATTTTTTTTCCTTTCTTCTTTGTTTGATCTTTGTTAATTATTTATTTTTATTTTATTTCCAATGTACATATGGAATGAATGATTTCTTATATCATTAATATTCATTGCCCCAGAAGGTGGCAGATTGTATTATCTCGTAATAAATAATAATAAAAAAAAAAAAAAAAAAATTTGTTTTTTTTTAAAATATGCCTTCCTCCTCTCCCGCTACTTTCTTGAACTCTCACAATACTTCGCTTTCACGAATTATCACCAACTTGTTCTCTCACTGTGGACCATCCGTCTGTTCTTCAATGTCAACTTTATAAGCATCAAGAAAGTTAAGTTGTGCGACCTTTACTGAAGAAAGGAGACAGAAATAGCTGAGCCTGATGCTTTGAGGAGACATGATGTCCCATCGATTTCCTTGATGAGTTTACTTTTCGTATCCCTCTCTCGAGTGTTAGGTCCTTTCCTCAAACTTAATTTCGAATTCCTTCCTATACGCCCGAGATGTTACAGCAACTTTTTCATTTAAATTAACTAACCAGAAGGGCCACTTTATACAATGCATTTTGCACCTTTTTACGATTTACTCAAAAACGGCTCTGATTAAACTCGCTACATAGATGTAAATTTTAATAGAATTTAATATCATGTAGAAATTATCTGACAGAGCTTAAATGTCGATAGTTTAAAGTTTCTTCTTCTAAAGTACTGTTACGGGCTACGGGGTGTGAGAAATGAACTACTCCAGTTTACAAATTACAGATGTTTATTAATACAGAAAACACAAATACAAAGGGATTACTAACCACTATATTAACAATAATAATGGAATTATCAGCTTACTACTAAACAGTATACATATAAAATCAGGTATTCCTAACAATTAAACTACTTACGTAAATTTATACAATATGCTAGATTTATTCTAAAACTTACAACTATAAGTTATATATAAACTACAATCTTCTAATTTCCCACCGACCGGTTATCACAATACTGACACACAGTTTCACTACACTGTCACACTGTCACGAACGGTTCACTGTCACTGTTCACTGATACATCACAGATGCTTGTTGAGCCGGATTAGGACTGACTCACCTAGGCTCAGGGGACAGCTATTTGTACCACCGCCGAATCTTCTAGACCCGGGCGCAGGTAGGGTGGTGGGCCTTTCCAGGCACTTCGAGGACTGTCCAGGTCCAGAAGTCTCTAGCCTCATCTAGGCCCCTCCAGGCGTGGTCCACCCGTCATTGTCTTGACCGTAGCACTACCCCCTCCTTAGACGTGCTCTGCCCCAGAGCACAGATTGCAGAAGCTGAGCGATGCTGATCTTCCTCCGATGTAGGTGTTTTGTCTTTCCAGGGTTGAACGTGCATACCATTATGATGACTCCAGAGTTGGCGAACGTCTCTTCTACAATGTTCCTGACAATCCTCCACTCCAGGCCATCGTATCCACAACCCAACTTCGGGATGGCGAGCTTGGTGACACGCAGTTCCAGAAGCTTTCTCCGCAGGTCGTCAAGACTCCGGCGCAGTGTGTCGTATGTCGGCTTCTGCTCTGATGAACTCTTGGTAACCAAGTAAAACAGGTGCCGGCCTTCATGCTCTTGATGGAGAGTCTTCCCAACTCTGGGTCCCTGGCGTTCCAGCTCTTCAATTCCAGCGAACTTCTTCCTGAAGACCGTCGCAATCCCCCGGGAATTCCTCAGATGTTCGGCGACACAGTGTGCTAGAGCATAGTCTACCGGTAACGAGAATATGTCTCTGTAAACTGTCTGCGTTACCCTACGGGAGTCTGGCGCCTTAGGATGGGGAGTTAGGTCCTTGTCGGTGAGGTTCCTCACTTGCTGTTCCTCTGTAGGGCCATGGTTTCCCTTGTATGGAGCCAATCGGTTGAAATGGACTACCTTGGGTTTTCCTTTGGGCTGCTTCCTGATCCTATAGATGACATCATTGATCCTCTTGATGACCTCATACGGTCCGTCCCAGGAGTTTTGAAGTTTCGGTGAGTAGCCTTGCCTTCTTCGAGGATCGTGTAGCCAGACCAAGTCTCCAGGTTGGAAGCCACCTTTCTCTGCCTTGATGTCATAACGCTCCTTCATTCTGTCACTTGCTCCCTGGATGTTTGTGCGAACCTTCTCATGAATAGTGTTCATTCGCTTCCGTAGGTTCGTGACGTAGTCTTCTCCGGCGACCTCCTCATCAGGCTTGAAACCGAATTTCAGATCGCAAGGCAAGCGTAGTTCTCTGCCGAACACGACATTGGCGGGGTCTGCCCTGTCGTTTCATTAACTGAACTACGAAAGGCTAGCAGGAACAGATGAAGATATTGGTCCCAGTCTCGCTGATGGTCAGAAACTACCTTGGCCAAATATCGACCCATTGTCCTGTTCATGCGCTCTACCATGCCATCGGACTGAGGGTGAAGAGGCGTCGTCCTGGTCTTCCGTATTCCTAGAGCCTCGCACATCCTGGTGAAGACTGCCGACTCAAAGTTTCTTCCTTGGTCAGCATGAAGTTCCATGGGCACCCCAAACCGACTGACGAGCTGCTTCACGAGAACATCTGCAACCGTGGCGGCCTCCTGATTCGGAAGGGCGTAAGCTTCCACCCACTTTGAAAAATAATCCATGGCCACGAGAATGTATCGGTTGCCATTATCTGTCACAGGAAAAGGGCCAGCGATGTCTACCGCTATTCTCTCGAATGGTGCTCCTACGTTGTATTTCTTCATAGGTGCCTTATTTTTCCTTATCGGTCCATTAGAGGCGGCACAAGTTGCACACCGCCGGCACCAATCTAACACATCGTCCTTGAGGTTTGCCCAGTAAAAGCGTTCACGAACCTTTTCTAATGTCCGGTGAACTCCAAGGTGGCCACCAGATGCTCCATCATGTAATTCCCTCAGTACTTCGGGCACTTTAATCTTTGGTACGATGAGCTGTAGTCTCCGCTGATCTCCCTCTGTGTTCTCCAATGCTCGTTTCAGCAGACCTTTGTCCAGTAGAATGGAGTCCCATTGAGCCCAATAGGTTTTTATATTTTTCGACATTGGAGCAACATCCTGCCAGCTTGGTCTCCTTTGGCCTGATAGCTTCCATTCCCTTATTTGTTTCAAGTCCGGGTCCTCGTCCTATTCCTTTGCCAGTTGTGTGTCCTGCCAACCGTCGGTAACGACCGTAGTCCGCAACACTGTTGCTGGCTTTTCCGGCTTCCTGGTAGGACACTTGCTTCTGGGGTGTCCAAGTTGACCGCAGCTCCAACAGCGTATCTCCTTTTTGCGGGTCCTGAGGGCTTCCAAGACCTTTGCTACTATGTCCTCGATGGTGGGGGCCGTGTTAGGCTCCGCTTCTGCCGCTCGAACCCGTGCATGTCCACGGACTGACTGCCTGACAGCCTCGAATTCCATGGCCTGCGACAATGCATCGCCCAAAGTTTTAGGGCGTGCGAGTTTCACTGCCTGTTGGGTTTCCGGGTCTCGAAGTCCATCCAGGAATTTGTCGATAGCCAAGCTCTCGTAGACGTCGTCGGTGACCGTTGGGTAGGCATTCCTCACTAGCCGGGCGATATCTGCTTCAAATTCCTGCAGCGTCTCGTTGGTCTTCTGGACCCTGTTCTTTAACTGGGAACGGTATAGTTGGTCCATGTGGCGATGGCCGAAACGCATCTCCAGTCTTTTCATCAGCTCACTGTAGTTGCACCGCTCCGACATGGGCATCCCCTGTAGCACTCCTAAGGCGTCTCCACGCAAGGCTAGGCACAACGCTGATGCTTGCGTCTCCTTTGACCACCCGTGGATCGAAGCCGCTGTCTCGAAGAGAGTCATGTAGTCCTCCCATGGCGTCTTCCCGTCGAACAATGGGATGGTGTTGTGTGTTGGTGGCATCCCAGCATTGGCGGAGGGAATGGTGTTGTGAGGGCTTCTCTCAGAGGGTTGGTCGGTGTCGATTGTCGTTGGGTTGTTCATACGTTCTTCTAGAGCTTCTATTCTTACCCTAAGTTCATTTTCTACAGAATCGACTTTTTCTCCTAATCTAGATTCTACATCAGCTAACTTATTATCTACACTTTCCATTAACTTAGTTTCTAAATTGCCTAACTTAGCCTCCAATGTATTTTTAACAGTACTTAATTCATTACCTAACTTCTTTTCTACATTACCTAACTCATTTTTAACAGTACCTAACTCATTTTTAACAGTGCCTAATTCAGTTTTAAAAGTTGCAGACAACTTACTGAAATCATTTTCAAACGTAATCTCGTCTGGATTTTCCCCTGAATCAACAAAAAATTGGCGCAAGCGTTGTTGCAGTACTAATTTCGTTCCGGAAGTATCCAGATCTCGTTCTTCTAACTCCCGTCTTAAGTCTGCAACTTTTAAATCATTCAGTCTAACACTCTGAGAAGTCATTTTCCACACAGTAGCCCAATAATTACAAAAACAAGAAAACCAAAATTATAACCATTTACAATGATCCCACTTCTGACACCAAATTGTTACGGGCTACGGGGTGTGAGAAATGAACTACTCCAGTTTACAAATTACAGATGTTTATTAATACAGAAAACACAAATACAAAGGGATTACTAACCACTATATTAACAATAATAATGGAATTATCAGCTTACTACTAAACAGTATACATATAAAATCAGGTATTCCTAACAATTAAACTACTTACGTAAATTTATACAATATGCTAGATTTATTCTAAAACTTACAACTATAAGTTATATATAAACTACAATCTTCTAATTTCCCACCGACCGGTTATCACAATACTGACACACAGTTTCACTACACTGTCACACTGTCACGAACGGTTCACTGTCACTGTTCACTGATACATCACAGATGCTTGTTGAGCCGGATTAGGACTGACTCACCTAGGCTCAGGGGACAGCTATTTGTACCACCGCCGAATCTTCTAGACCCGGGCGCAGGTAGGGTGGTGGGCCTTTCCAGGCACTTCGAGGACTGTCCAGGTCCAGAAGTCTCTAGCCTCATCTAGGCCCCTCCAGGCGTGGTCCACCCGTCATTGTCTTGACCGTAGCAGTACTATTAATTTTGTATATTTAAAATTTGTTGGTATATTATGTTGTTAGCATTGCTAAAAAAAAAAAACCCTGTACCACTAAAACCCATGAAGGGTCTTGGGCTCAGTACATATAGAGATTCGTACTCTTTCTAGGCCAACGGCAGTGCAATGAGGTGATTAGGCCTTAATCACGCTCAGCCGCCAGGTTTTTCCCCAATTAATTTGGGTACCCACTTTATAGAGGCTGGGTCTACCCCAGGAGGGTCTCCATACCCTAGGGTCGCCCGCCGACTGAATTAACAGAATAAATACTATTCTGCCACAGGCGGGATTCGAACACAGGACCCGAAGCACAGTAGACTAGTGCTCTATCCACTAGACCACGCCGCTCCCAGCATTGCTAAAAACCAGTTAAATATAAAAGTTGAATGAATTTTGTATTACCTTTAATTTTGTACATTCCGAAAGACTAACCATACCATCTTAATGGTATTGATAAAGGACGGTTAAATATACAAGTTGGACGAATTTGATGACTAATTAAAGGATAAAAGAGCAAACATATTTTTTTAATATAATTTTTGTTTTTTTGATCATAAGAACAGTAATATAGACGTATAATATACCGTAGGAAAGAGAAAGATTTCAGAGAAAAAAATTATCTGCTACACAAAGTTGTAAAAGGTAGCCTTAATCTAAATCATGTTTCCAACGAAAATGAATACACGTTTTATTAAAATCAACTTAGAATATTTTTTTAATTGAATTATATTTAATAGGTTTTAAAAGACGAAGTAAGTGAAAGTTGTGTGTTGCCCGCACCAGATTTTTTTCTCTTAAACTCTAATCCACTAATAGACTTAATATCAATTTATTTATAATTAAAAATAATACATTATGATTACTAGCTCATATTTCATACGTATCTGAAAATGTCTACAAAAATCCCCATATCTTGTGCTACGAAACGCGGACAATGCCGCACCACTATTGTGGCCACAACCAATGCAAATGTCACATCTTGGCATTTGTCATAGTTCCACCTCGTTTTCCACAGCTTGCACCAATCATGTACTTTTGGTAAGTGATCTTTTAGAGTTTGTGAAACCTCTACCTCTACAAACACATAAAGGTTCTAAGGTAATAATTTAGATTAATATTTATTTCCAGTAAATTTAAAATATTGAAAATCTGATTTAAGCAGATTTTATTTCAAGTATTTATAATCATAACAAATTATGCGCTGAAACGACTTGTAGGCTGACTACCTCTATGGTTAACTACCTCATCGAACATACATCTAAAAATATTTTTTAAAATTTTTTTCTGCTATACTTATTACAAAAATGCATTTCTTGCGGTCCTAAAACTCTTACTAAGTGACGAAGTGTCGAATTACACCTAATTTCCTATCCTATCGTAGCATAACATTAGTTTATATTTTAACTAGTTCGTTAAATATAGTTCTTGTGGTTTAGAAACTTTTACTTATGACTGCAAGAAGAGCTAACGTCCATCGAAACCAGTGTGGAGGCTGGCGGCACACGTTAAGATGGTCCTAGATGGGACTGTTTCAATACAAATTGACTTGGAATAAGACTAGATTCAGTTAATAATAATTATATTATACAATGTAATTGTGAGAGTAAACGATTTTCTTAATTTATATCAGTTTTGAATTTTGTTTTTAATGTAAAATATCTAGGATTATGTTATTTCTTCTACTATGAGTAAAGGAATACATAAAATTAAAATATTTAATAATAAAAGATTAATTTATAATAAAGACGGAGTTTTTGACAACAGAGAAAAACTACGGCAAAAAATAATAGAGACGAAATATAGGAAAATAAAAGTTACAAATAAATTTAAGTATCTGGGAGAAACAATAAGCGATAACGGTCTGAAGAAGGAATGCATGAAAGAGAGAATTACAAAGTTAGAAAGGTTAAGCTATGCAACAGGCAACATTTACAATAAGAAGAGCCTATCCTCCAACGCAAAAATCAGGGACTACAATACGGTGATAAAACCAGTAATTTTGTACGGGATGGAAACATCATGTCTCCCCAGCCTAGAAAAATTACTGAAAATAGAGAGAAGGATCCTGAGGAGAATCTATGGGCCCCAAAAAACACAGGAAGGCTATAGGTTGAGACCGAACCAAGAAATCTACAAGGGGATAAAAGACCTGAAAAACGAGATAAGAATCAGAAGACTAAGATTCTTTGGGCACATGGTAAGAATGGACCAAGGGAGACTGAACAAGAGGATATTAGACCGAATCCGGGAATACAAGAGCGTAGGAGGATACACAAGGCAAATGAGAGAGGAGAAGGAAAAATTAAAAATAACGGACAAGCACTGCCTGGACAGAGAGCAATATGCAAAGAAATTGAAAGAGATCAAGGTTCTTGCGGGAAATAAAGAAAAACGGAAAGGTGTTGCGTGGTCGGAGGAAAGGAAGCAAAAACACGCAGAAATGATGAGAAGGCACTGGGAGAAGAGAAAGGCGAAAACGAAGAAGCAAAAAAAAACAATGATATTCGCATGGTCTTAAAGGCCGTTTCGTGACAACAAAAAAAAAAAAAAAAAAAAAAGATTAATTTGCTAAAAGAAAAAATTTGTGATCGAAACCGTACGATAAAGCCTGGAAATTTAGACAATGCACTGCCATGGTAAAATATTTTTATTCAAATTTTCAACTGTATATTATAATGCAACAAATAAATATGCTGGTTAATGATAAAATACATGAAAAAACATGAAGAGAAACTGCCCATTAGCAACACTCTAGTAGTCAATCTAAACAAGAAGGTATCAAGGCCATCTTCTTTTTAGACGACTCGGAGGATTACTAGGGATCGAAGAGGATGCTAGGATAGAAACTAGTGGGTTAGAGTGTGAATGGAATTCATCATGGAAGGAGTGATACCAGGTTCGGGCCAAGTCAGCGACATATGGGGCATTAGGTAAGGACTTAATGGATTAATTTATTCGTGACCACGTAGGTAGCGTTGAAGATTTTATGAAGGATTTTGGATTGTAAGTATTGGATATGAGAGGAATCTGGTGGTTTTGTGGAGCCCCATAGCCCAATTCGGTAAGTCCAGAGAGGTCTTATAATAGTCTATATGACTATGATTTATGATTATATGATTTATATAATGGGCCTTTTATAGTTAAGAGGAAGGTTTGATTCCGGTGCTTCTCTATGGAGCAGAGAGCTGGATTATGAATGAAAGGCTACAAAGTCGCATCACTGCTTCGGAAATGAAGTTTCTTAGAAGAATTGTGGGGGGAGACACGGAGAGACTGTGTCCGGAATGAAAGGATCAGGGAAGAGCTTAATGTATGCTCTGTTCTGGAAGTCTTAGACAAGAAGCAATTGGGATGGTACGGGCATGTCTGCCGAATGGACCACCACCGAAACCCAATTAAAACAATGGAGGTAAGGCCCTTAGGACGAAGACCTAGAGGACGCCCAATCACCTCCTATATCACCCACATGGAGCGAATAGGAATTCGTAGAAGTAAAACTTTGAACGAGATAAGAAACCTTTCAAGGAACTGTGATGGTTGGTACCAATGGCTAGGAGCTCGCCCACGCTAAAAGGTAAATGGGTCGAAGAGAAATAAGAAGAAGGGAGGTCTGATTTCTTGTCTAGTAAGTTTTGAAGTAGCCTAAAACGTCGAATGCTAAAATAAAATTAATTTAATAGATGTCTATATCATTAATTATTAGCTCTTTAGAAAAAATAAACAAAACTCTTTGTAATTCTAGCATTGGTATTAGAAAATGATTATTGTGGATTGCGTTAAGCGAACGGTGATCATCGGACGAACTGTGTATGCAATATTTAGTGGTGTAGGATATTAATACTATTATTACTTTCACTTACTATATATAATAAAAAAATTATTGCGTTCGTGAAAATTTTCGAATTCCAGTTTTCAACGGAAATACACGTTTTACTG
The DNA here is from genome assembly GCA_023052935.1 of Piezodorus guildinii. Taxonomy (NCBI): domain Eukaryota; kingdom Metazoa; phylum Arthropoda; class Insecta; order Hemiptera; family Pentatomidae; genus Piezodorus; species Piezodorus guildinii. Next base: position 1,811,961 of record CM041292.1, on the reverse strand, counting down.
TCCCCTGACTCCAAATAACTAAGTCCCGCAAAAATGTCAACAAATGTGTGTGTGGTAACTCCTGGGCGGAAACGAAAAGTCCTATGAAACTGAAATTTCATATTTAATACAAATATACGCCCGAGACGTTACAAAACATTTTTCGTTAAAAAGAGCTTACCAGAAAAGCCACTTTAAACCATGCATTTTACACCTTTTTTCGATTTTCTCGTAAACGGATCCGACGATTTTGATTAAACTCGCTATATCAATGTAAACTTTAATAGGCTTTAATATTATGTAGTTTTCATTCTGATTAAAATGATGTCACAGGGCTTAAATGCAGATATTTTAAATTTTCTTCCCGTAAAGAACGTTTAATTTGGTAGATTCTATAAAAATAACCAAATTATCTTGTTAGCATTGATAAATAACAGCTAGGTGTGTAAGTTATGCGAATTTAAAAAACAAATAAAGGAGAAAACTGAAAAAATAAGTTATTATGCAATTTTTTGTTTTTGAACATAACATTAGTAATATACATGTATGATATACCGTTGGAAAACTAAAGATTTTAGAAAAAATATTATCTAATACACAAGAACTTGTAAAAGTTAATGAAAAGTTATGAAAAGCCGATAAAACTAACAGATTGTTTTAGATAATAATATCATAGATTTTTTTAATAAAACACATGTTTCTATAAAAAATCCATTTAATTAATTCCTTAATAGTTTTAATAATTTTTATCTCTAACTCTATTTGAAAATTTTTTAATCGATTTATAAAACGGAGGTAAGTGAAAGTCGTGTGTTGCCCGCACCAGCTTTTTATTATATTGAAACCAAAACAAATAAATATGTAACATTATTATTGTACTGCGAAACAGAAAAAAGAAAAGGCCAAGTAGTATTTGAATGCGACCCAGAAGCAGAAAGAGGTGTTATCTCCCATCTTGTCGTCGGCAGGACTGCGGAGGGAAGGAAAACTATTGGGTTGATGCAAAATTAATGCAGGTTTTTAGTAGGTATTGTAAATACGCCATATCTTTACTTTAACCATATATATTTAATCAAAATAATTTCCATCTGAATCAATGCACTTTTGCCAACGTTCAAAAAGCTTTCTTATTCCACCAGAAAAAAAATCCGAATCCCTGGACTCAATGAAATCACGAAAAGAATTTTCAATGTCGTCCTGGTTTTGAAAATTTTTCTCCATCAAAAAGTTCTCCAGATGCCTGAAAAAGTGGAAGTCTGTAGGAGAGAGGTCAGGTGAATAAGGCGGATGTTGGAGAACTTTGTAGCCCAACTCGTGCAGTCGTCGAAGCGTTGGTTGTGCAACGTGTGGTCTGGCGTTACTACTGGCACCCACTTGGCCAACTTTTTTACCTTACCAATTGCTTCCAAGTGGCGTACAACTGTGGATTGGTTCACACCGCGTTCCGCCGCCATTTCTCGTGTGGTTTTGGTTGGGTCTTCTTCCACTTTTGACCTCAGCTGGTCGTTTTCCAGAGCAAGATGACGGCCCCGACCTTCCTTGTCTTCGAGGTCGAAATCTCCTCTGCGAAACTTCTGGAACCAACGCTGCACCGTGCACTCATTAATAGCCTCCTGACCCCACTCTTCATTAATATTACGAGCCGTTTGCACAGCGCTGCGCCCTAATTTAAATTCGTAAAAATAAATTTGACGAAAATCACACTTTGACATTTTCGATTCAAGACCTTTGAACACACTGAACAAAACGATTTTACTAAACAAATTCATGGTGAAAGAGAGGGTATTAGATAAGGTTTGTTTTGGTATAATAATGATCAATGTTAGGATTAGCTTTGCTTACACAATTGGAATTAAGATATTGCAATAGAGGAAACCTGCATTAATTTTGCATCAGCCCAATAATAGAGTTAAGCATAACCTCGATCTTATTATTCAAGCATTCGATGCTTGGATCACCTCTTTGCTGCATCCGGTGTTGTGTGAGTGTGAGAGTGTGTGTGTGTGTGTGTGTGTGTGTGTGTGTGTGTGTGTGTGTGTGTGTGTGTGTGTGTGTGTGTGTGTGTGTGTGTGTGTGTGTGTGTGTGTGTGTGTGTGCGGCGCTGCTCCGCTATAAAATCGGCCTTACTATCATCTTATAGGATTTTGGTAATTTATATAAGATTTTAATTTTGTTAATAATGTAAACTATCTTGGATTTTGTTATTTCTTCTGCAATGAATAAAGGAATATATAAAATCTCAATATGAAATTATTCAAAGCCAATATTAAAAGATTAATTTGTCAAAGAAAACCGTAAAATAAAAAAAGTTATTATAACTGTATGATAAGGAGATGATTGAGAACACCAAAGTCATGAAATTGATAAAATAATTTTTTTTATTTCAATTTTTATGTTGTTTCAGGTTCACTTTTTAAAATAAAATAAGTTTAATATATGCCTATATCATGAATTATTAGCTCGCTAGAAAAAAATAAAGAAAACTCTTTGTTTGTTTATTTATTTAAGGTCACATTATGCTGCTATGGCTAATCGGACGATGCTACAGCGGGAGTCCTAAATTTTGTCTATCCAGGTTTTATTACGATAAGGATCTTTAACGAGTACCTGACATCGCACAGGCTCGGGACCACCTCTTAACGTCCCCTCTGAAGGACGGCATAACTAAGGATTTTCTACTCCCATCAAAAAAATCCTAGGACCACCTTCGGGTTTGAACCCGTGACGTTTGGTATAGGAGGCTGTTAATGTAACCACACAGCTACAAGTTATCCCCAAAACTCTTTATGATCCTACCATTGGTAATAAAAAATTGTAGGTACTACTTTTTCATAAATTATCAATCTCTAAATCAACACTTACTCGAGAAACGTTCAAAGCATCCAATTTACTACAAAAAGCTCATTTATGTTACCATCGTCAGACCCACCTGGACATATGGAATCCAGCTTTGGGGCTCTACGAAACCATTTAATTCCTCCCGCATACAATCCTTACAAAAAGCTTATTTCGTCACAAATAAAATCATCCATAACGACCTTAATATCCCATTTGTGGTAGACCTTTCTCGTACTAGATATACCTCTTTTAATTCCAAACTCCAAACCTCAAAAGATGGCCTCGGGGCCTACTTACTTAAATAAACATCGAAGTTCTACCGCTGGTTAGTTTCTTCACAAGCCTTTTACGGCCCTGTATTATAATTCAGAACTTTTACTTATTGTATTTATGTTAATATACAGTTGTAAAATTCAAAAAAATGTAAATAAAAAAATCTTGTGCGAGCAACACACGACTTTCACTTACTTCCATTTTTAAAATCAATGAAAGAATTTTCAAATACAGTTAGAGATAAAAATGCGTGAAACTATTAAAGAATTAATTACATTGATTTTCTATAGAAACATGTGTTTAATAAAAAAATCTATTATATTATTATCTGAAATAATCAGTTAGTTTTATCGGCTTTTTATCACTCTGTATTAACTTTTAAAATCTTGTGTATGAGATAATATTTTTTCTAAAATCTTTAGCTTTCCATTTCTGTTTTCTCCTTTAGTTTGGTATCGAATTAATTCAGTTTATATATTTACCTGTTTTTCATCAGGGGTAAGAAGATAATATAGTTACTTTTATAGAATCAACAAAATGAAAGGTACTTTAGGAGAAGAAAATTTAAAATATCGGCATTTAAGCCCTGTCAGACCATTTTAGTCAGAATGAAACCTACATGATATTAAAACCCATTATATGTTACATCGATACAGCGAGTTTAATCAAAATCGTCGAAACCGTTTTCGCGAAAATCGAAAAAAGGTGCAAAATGCATCGTATAAAGTGGCTCTTCTGGTAATCTCATTTGAATAAAAAGATTTTGTAACGTCACGGGCGTATAATTGTCTTAAATATGAAATTTCAGTTTCATAGGATTTACCGTTTCCGCCCGGGAGTTACCACACACACAGACTTTTTTGAGGGACTCAGGGGACCCTAAAACATGTATTTCCATTGAAAAATGGAATTCGAAAAATTTTACGATCGCAATACTTTCCCTTACTATATATAGTAAGTGAAAGTAAAAATTGTTAGTAAAGAGTTGTAGAACCGCAAGAAATGCATTGTAATAAGTATGCTAGAGAGAAATTGTTAAACATATTCCTAGATGTATGTTAGATGTGGTAGACAACCATGCATCTGGCTCCTGGACTAATAGGTCGTCTCAAACCTTTGACCGACAGAGAAGCTCGTAGTTCCTTTGCTCCTTTCCTCCCTGAAGAACCGTTGGTAAGAGAAAGCCCCTCAGAGTATCCTTACACAGCTCACTTGACGATTTGTACGCTCCTCCTCGGAGACAATAGGATTGCGTTAGGTTACCATCTCCATCCAACATCACTTTCACTCTCTTCCTCAGTCTTATCTTCCACGGTATTCTATTGTCATGTATTGAGGATACTGGGAGGAGTAAATTCATTAGTGGGTAATTTTAATATTTTTAGAGAGAGAGAAGCAGTTCTTTATTAAGTAATATACCAATCAGTCCAATTTAGGACATTTTTAATAGTGATGAAGTACAACATTCACACGATTTATACAAAACAATAATTTATATAACAATACATTATAAATATATACAAAAAAAATCAATAAAAATATATACAAAAGTCACTCATACCAATATACAATCCTCAAGCATACGGCACGTGAGTGGAGAACCTAGCCAATGCTAGAACTCCAATATACATGTTACAAGAGGTCTCGAGGCCACTACCGTTTCAACCTTCTAGGAGGATGGTAAGGATGTGTGGAGCTGGATAAGGATTGAGCTAGGGGATTAGGGTGATGGATAAGGTTCTGATGGAATTTAGAGAATTTTTATGGTATAAGGTCCAAAATAAATGGAATATTGGGTTGGTGACATAATAAGAAGCATTGACTATTGTTCTGATCACTTTGGATTGGAAGGATTAAATGCGTTTGATGTTAGAAAATTTGTCGGTCCCCCGATAGGTTTCAGTACTGTCTAGTATATTAGCAGTTTGTTTTCTATGGATCGTTTAGAATTTCTGTTCAGTAGTCTGTATAATTGGCCAAATCGTCGATTAAGTTCTTGTCGTTTAAGTCTAGTATGTGGGTTCCAAGTTTAAGTCTAGTATGTGGGTTCCAAGTTAGTATTGGGTTGTGTAACACGAAATGTCCGTTTTCAAGGTAAAGGATTTTCATTAAAAATACGATATGAAAACGAGATCATTTTATTCCAAGTATTTACCTTCTTTTTCTACACATTTTTCCCAATGTGATACCAACTTTTTTATCCTCGAACTAAAAAACTCTTAAGTTTTGAAGTGAAACAAAATCGGAAAACGTACTTTTCACTTGATCATCATTTTCAAAAAGTTTTCCTTTGACGAAATTCCTGAACAGGTGGTAATCTGCTGGAGACAAGTCGGGAGAATATGGTGGGGTGCGGAAGAACTTCGTAGCCCAACTTCGAAGAACTTCGTAGTTCTTTCAATTTTTGCACGGTATGTTTTGAAACATGCCGCTCAGTGAGATCATGAGGTACCCATGTATCGAGCTTTTTTACTTTCCCTTGCATTGAGTTGTGCTGAGAGTCCTTCTACTGTATGTTTGAGGACATCGTTGTCTATTACGGACGGAGGTCTTCCTCGGTGCAAGTTTTCCAAGTCGGTATCCCCAGCTGAAAACTTAGCAAACCGACGGCGAATGGTCCGTTCATTAACACTTCCCCAAAGCCTTGCAAATATTACTAGCGGCCTCAGCTGCCGAATGGCCGAGTTTAAACTCGTACAAAAATATTACTCGAAAATCGCGTGTTTCCATGTTCCTATTTGGAGGTATACTAAAAAGTGGGTAATTGATTGGGAAGCTAATGTTTATAATACAAAGGTAGAGGATTAGTGACTGTTTACTTTAAATATGTAAACATTCGGAAGAAAACAACAGAGACCTGCAAAATCCTTTATGTATTTCAGAAACTATAAAAACGGACATTTCATGTGAAACAACCCAAGATTTTATGATTGTGTGATTCGAAACATGGTACACAATGACACAAACATTCCAACGGTAAATTCTTACAATCACGACAAATATAAGACGTTTCATTCATGGACACATAACCACCCAAATCAACTGTTTTCTTCCTTCCTGTTACCAGGCTAACCGAAAAGAAGACTTAATAGAAGATGGAAGGATTGATACCTCGTACGGGCCTAATCGGCAACATATGGAACATTAAGATGTTTATGGATGAGTTTATTTGTAACAAAGTAAGGAGCGTTGAGGATTTTTCGTTATATTTTGGATTGTAAGGATTGAATACGGGAAGAATTTGATTGTTTAGTAGTGCCCCAAATCTCAACTCCGTAAGTCCAGGGGCTTATGATGGTGATATAGATAAGCCTTTTGAAAACTGTTCGACCGGGACAAGCGGAATATCATTAAAGAACACTGTAGGGCAGGATGTCATAGGTTTACGACGAAGGGTGCAGGTAATCTGTCGGGATTAAAGGTTTGAGAGGCAATAGTAGGATCCATTATTGACTGTTAACAAATAAATGTCATTAGCGTAGGTAAAAAGGAAGGTGTTAGGATGTGTTGGGAAATCAGGTGTGTAGACTGTGTATATTATGTTTTTTGAGTACAGCGAATTGGTAATTTCTCCACTAACTGAATCATGTAACTGTATAATATTCTAATAAATAAATTGTTAATTATAGACGCGGCTGACATATTAAATATCAAAAGTAAAGCCTTAGTTGAAAGGAAATCCAATAACGCTATTGAGAAATTCAAAAACCGTAATCTTTCCCAAGATATTAAAGCTACTTTATACTCTTAAATTTGATTTATGTACTTTTAAGTTTAATCACGATTTTAGGAAAATCAGTGGCTTGAATATGGGAGAATATTATTTGAAAATAAAGGGACCAATAACAAAACATAGATCAATAAGTCAACTTAGACTGTCAACCTAACAAACTAAAAGTAACCTTTTATGGATTCGAGAACAGTCATTTAGATTACAACATTCAATGTCCTATTTGTAATCAGGCGAACCCGAAGATCTATACAATTTTTTGTTACAATGCCCCGTTTACTTCGCATTATTATAATATTTTATACATATAATCAAACACGTATATTGAAATATTCCAGACAAAGACCTCATAATAGAACATTAGTTACAAATAGACAATAAATGATAATTTATTTTATTATTTTATAGAATATCTAAAACTAAGAAATTTGTATCACTCTGTTCAAGAATAATTTTAATTTAAGCATCTACGCTGATGACACTTGTGTGCTATCAGTCAATAACGATCCAACTTTTGCCTCCCTAACTCTCCAATCCCACATCAGAGACCTCGAAGTATGGTGTCAGAACTGGAGAATTAAAATAAATGCCAACCAAATTAATTTTACCCTTCGTCGTAAGCCGACATCCTGCCCTACTGTCTCCTTCAATAATACTCCTCTAGTTCCGGTTGAACAGATCCGATATCTAGGACTGCACCTTGACAAACGCCTTACTTGGAACCCTCACACAAGACTTAAACGACAAGAAACTGCTCGACGTTTTCAGCTACTCTAACACTTACTAGACAAACGCTCTAATTTTCCACGTAACTACAAAAGACTCATCTACATGACTATCATAAGGCCGATATGGACTTACGGAGTAGAGCTTTGGGGCTCTGCTAAACCATCGAATATTTCCTGTATCCAATCCCTACAATCCAAAATCCTCAATGCTCCTTCATACTTCGTCACGAACAAACTGATGCATTAAGACCTTAATGTTCCGTATGTTGCTGATTTGGCCCGATCTAGATACCAGTCCTTTCATGACAAACTCCATTCCCAACCTAAACCTCTAGTTTCAATCCTTTCTTCCTCTTCGATTCCTGGCAATCCTCCGAGGTGTCTGAAAAAGAGATGTCCCCGGGACCTTCTAATTTAGAACATTTTTAGAGTGCTTCCATTCGGAAGCTTCTCTACATGTGTTTCATGCCTTTTTACATTTCATTCCAATTTACTTGTTGTATTCCATTATACAGTTGTAAATTCCAATAAATTAAAAAAAAAAAATTTAAGCACAATATCAAATTAACAATAATTGAATCTATTATAGTATTTATGATTGTTTTATATTTCTATAGTTATATTTTATGTCTTTATCTTTGTTAAGAAAGCTTATTTTGTTTATTACAATTCGAATACATCTATTTGATTTATGTTGATTAATTTTGTAAAACTCAATTCAATTTGTATAGGCTAGCCCGAAAACAAATAAAGATATTTATTTTAAGTATTTATTGTATAATATTTTTCCTCATATTTACTCTATGTATTTATTAATACAGTTGTATATTTCAATGTATATATATATATATATATATATATATATATATATATATATATATATATATATATATATATATATATATATATAAGGAACAGCTTGAGATATATACTCTCTCGGCCTCCGGTTTATAAGGAAGAATCTACACAGGGTATAGTATAGTAGTGTAGTGCCTCATTGGAATCCAGAACTGCGTCTCATTTTTCTTCCATAACTTGTCTTTACGAGCTTTTTTACAATCAATCAATTTCCAGTTCATTCAGGGAGATAATATTTTTCCTTTTCTTTTAAGTTATAGTTTGTTAATAGATATTTTTCTTATAATCATTAAATTAATTATATATTATAATTTTATTTATTATTATTATTTATAGAGAATGTGATTCATTATGTGTTCCCGATCAAGATCCTGTAAATGAATTTCAATTGATAATTAATGGAGTAGATCTCTCGGCCATCTTCTTTCAATTCTTTGCGGTTGCCCTGGTAACAGGGAGAAAAAACGAGTTGATTTGGGTGGTTACGTGTCCATGAATAAAACGTCTTGTATTTGTCGTAATTGTAAGAATTTGCTGTTGGGATGTTTGTTTCATTGTGTACCATGTTTCGAATCACACGATCATAAAATATTAGGTTGTTTAACATTAAATGTCCTTTTTTATAGTTTTTGAAATACATAAAGGATTTTGCAGGTCTCTGTTGTTTTCTTCCGAATGTTTACATATTTAAAGTAAACAGTTACTAATCCTCTACCTTTGTATTATAAACATTATCTTCCCAATCAATTACCCACTTTTTAGTATACCTCCAAATATGAACATGGAAACACGCGATTTTCGAGTAATATTTTTGTACGAGTTTAAACTCGGCCATTCGGCAGCTGAGGCCGCTAGAAATATTTGCAAGGCGTTTGGGGGAGGGAGTGTTAATGAACGGACCATCCCCGTTGGTTTAAAGTTGGTGTCACGTTGGGAAAAATGTGTAGAAAAAGAAGGTAAATACTTCGAATAAAATTATCTTGTTTTCATATCGTATTTTTTATAAAAATCCTTTACCTTGAAAACGGACATTTCATGTGACATAACCCAATAGTAAGCAGTTTTTCTCAGAATTTCGATTGGGTTGTTTGTGTTTACTAGGGGTGGGCATAATCGAATGACGATTATCAGATCATTCGGACTGAACTTTTAACGATAAACGATAATCGTTTTTTTTATTTCCCATCACATAAATTATTGCTTCTTTGCACCTAGGCTCAGCCAGCTCAGCAACCATCGAGAGGGGAATTGTGCCGTATTGTCTTTCAGAATGCATATTAATCATTCGATTATTGAAATCATAGAAGTTCGATCATTCGATTATGCCCACCCCTAGTGTGTACGTATTTTGCTGAACCCCTTGTTCTGCTTCGTATGTCCATATTGGTCTCAGTAGAGTTAGTGTATATTAGTCGCTTGTTTCGTAAATTTAGTGGTGGTCTGTAATCCAATAGATGCGAAATTTGTTTGTAGCGTTGACCAAGTCGTTGTAATTTCGTCTTTTATCCAAATATCGTCCGAGGTATCGTACATAGGTTTTTGAATAAACTGTATTTTTGTCCATTTTCACCGTTCGATATGTACCTTTTCATAGAGAAAAGGAAAGTGGCTCGATTTAGAGACATTGATTTAATTTTCCATTTCTCAAACCACATTTCCAGGTCAAAAATATGATTTTTTAAGGAAATAGAAGCTATAGAAGAATCTCTGTGAGAAGAAAGAAGTGCTGTATCATCGGCAAAGGTAAGCTGGCGGTGCAAGGGTGCTCAGGAATATTGTAATTATAAAGGGATTAGAGAAAAGGGCTTAATACGCAGCCTTGTGGAACGCCCGCGTTTGATAAAAGAATGGAGAAATAGAAATACAAAATATTAAAATAAAGGCCAGATTCCAAATAAAAATAAAATAAAGACAACATGAAGTAGATCACATATCATTTTAATCTCTAAGAATGATAGACTCTTTTCCAAAACGAACACCAATAATACACATGCACGAGGTTTTAAATATTCCCCCGGGGTCACTTGTAACTGGGTGGCTAGCATGACGGCCTCCTATACCAAAGGTCACGGGTTCAAACCCGTAGGTGGCTCTAGGATTTTTTAATTGGAGTCAAAATTCCTTAGTTATGCCGTCCTTCGGAGGGGAAGTTAAAAGGTGGTCCCGAGCCTGTGCGATGTCAGGTACTCGTTTAAGATCCGTCCGATTAGCCATAGTAGCATAAAGTGACGTTAAATAAATAAACAAACAAACAAATATTTCCCTAATCCAAAAAATATGTTCTAGGACTAACAATCGACTTCTTGAACTCCTGTTACAACAGCCCACACGGGCACATAAGCAAAATAGTTATGCGCAAAATAATTCGTGCTCCAAAAAGGATAAATGTAAATGATTAATACATATGGCTCTATAAGTTTGTTCTTATTTTTAAATGTTATTCTAATTTAATTTTAGCAGTTCTGGAACTTTATGTTTAATAATTGAGGTTTGTTTTCTTTTAACTTAATTTATATCAAGCAACACTGTTACTTTATATTCATTAATTTAAGTTTTATTTTATTTCTGTCTTAGATGTGAGGATTTGTTTTCCTTATTGAATTTGCAAGTTTGAAGAAGCTAATGCTAGAGCAACTTTCTATTATATTATGTCCATTGTACATTTGATAAATTTTTTTTTTTTTTTTTTTTAAACATAATTTATTGAAATTTACAACTGTACTCAAAAAATACATCAAGTAAATATGATATTAGAAAAATGACATGGAAGAGACTTGTAGAAGAACTACCCAATGGTAGCACTCCTGTAACTATTTTAAACTAGAAGGTCTCGGGGCCATCTCCTTGATAAATTAAAATTTTTTCTTAGATAGAAATAATTGGGAGTCAGTCTTTTTTAATATTTTTAATTTTGAAACGTTTCGGCTCAAACTTGTGAGCCATCATCAGGGCATTACTGAGCCATGTCAAGCATTAGCTGATGCCCTGATGATGGCTCACAAGTTTGAGCCGAAACGTGGGCGAAATTTCTACCTATGCTAATTTCTACATTGGAAGATGTATACTCAATTAAAATTCTTTTAATTTTATAGATCTATTCTATTTTAACATAAAGTTTTAATGTGAAAAATAAGAAAATTAAATACACGATTAGCTAGATTAAAAATATGTCAAAATATCGATTAAGACAAAAAATGCGTTTTATAACCTTTTGGAAATCAGCGGCTCAATTGTGCGGAAAATTACACGACGTGACTTCAATATTACAAGCTAACTTACTAACTTCATAATTTGTTTTCCATCCTTAAGTCCAACGGAGACTTTCTTTTTTTTTTTTTGCGTCAAAAAGTTATTGCTGAAGTTTCCGTTGAGCGTAAAACAAATTAAAGGAGGAATAACTGTAATGGATAAGGTGAGTCGACAGAAAAATAAAGAAACAATTAACTCGGGGCTATGATATCGTAAAATAACACGAGAACTGGTAGAAAATATGATTTAAAAACGTATAAAAGGAAACAGAAAAATAGGAAACGGCATTTTTTCTTTTTGTAAAAAAAAAGATATGACACCCTGATTTCCAAAAGGGACTAAAATATTCTTTTTTTTACGAAATTCATATTCTGACATATTTCTATAATAATAGTTAAGTTTTTTTTTTTTTTTTTTAATATGTCAAGCGATTGTATATAGAAACCACTAAGTTCTTTGATTGTTTATTCTTTTTTTTTTACACAGTTTATTGATATTTACGACTGTACTAATAATAAATACAATACTAGCGCTAATTTACATTTATTGGCGCGAAAATATCTTGTGAATAACTAACCAGCTGTAGCACTTCAATATATTTAGTAATTTATAGATCTCGAGGCAACCGTCTTTTCAACCGCCTTGGAGGGTTGTCAGGAATAGATAAGAATGATAAGTTGTGTGCAAGAGGATTCTTGAGGGACGGGAATTTGAAATTAAAAGAGGCATACCTGTTTAGGTTAGTTCTGCGACAAATGGGATATTTAGGTCGTTATGGATGATTTTATTCGTAACGAAAAAAGGAGCATTTAGGATTTTGCGAAGGATTTTAGATTGTAGGGATTGGATGCGGGAGGAATCAGATGGTTTAGTGGGACTACAAAGCTCGATTTCATATGTCCCAATAGGTCTGATAATGGTAACATAAATGAGATTTTTGAAATAAATTTTATTTTTTGAACGTTTGCCCAGTGTTGTAGTAATCTGAATCTACGAGCAGTTTTTTGTCGTCTAAGTCTCGTATGAGGATCCCAATTAAGACGTTTGTCAAGATGGAGTCCTAGATATCGGATTTGTTCAACATGTTTATTTATATAACGTTACTTTATGCTGCTGTGGCTAAACGGACGATGCTACAGTGGGAGTTCTAAATATTGCCTATCCAGGTTTTATTCGGACAGGGATCTTTAACGAGTACAGAAACATCTCATATGCACGGGATCAACTTTTAACGTTTCATCAGGAGAATGCATGCATAAATTTTTTTTTAAAACTAATCCCATTAAAATATCGTAGGGCCTCCTACTACGTATGAATTCGCGACCTTGAAGATAAAAGGCAATTAAAAGACAAGCGACTACACCACAGGTGACCCCTCTTAAGTCGTTTAAAAACATCTTTCAGAAATCCAATTACATCATACCACTTCAACGAAGCAATACAAGGTGAAAAGTAAATAGATTTACTTGAACATGGAGCAATATGACCAGAATTAAAATATTTACTCAAACACTATATTTGTTTAGTGGATAAAACCGTCATATTGGAGTTCAATCCTTACTATTTAATACACTTAAATATTTGCACGCAAAATGGATTTTCAAACTTGTGTATATAATGTGTATTATAAAATATTGTGCGAATATAAACAGGTTATATGAGGGTCCCCAATGCTTGGCCAGTAAGCGTCAGTTTTTGCCGCGGGCACTAATAATAATAATGATAGACCTAGCAAAACCGAAGGTCCGATGCCGATACCACTAAATACTGCCGACACAGATTCGTAAAACGATCACCGTTCAAGACCAAGCCCCCGAGATCGGTCTTAGGACAATCCTCCCATCGACGCTTCGGCCTACCACTCGGTTCAACGTAAACCAACTTTTTCGCAATTCGTTTTTCACTATGCCCAAAAACTTTACACGCCCATTTGAGTCCCCGCGATGGTATAAACTCAGTTATATCCACAGGTTACATGCTATTATATCTACTTAAGCCACATGATTTGACTGGTGCATTTGAATTTAAAGTTGTTGTTTTCCAAACTGAGTTTTTAATACGTGAATTTATTTAAAAAAAAAAAAAAAAAAAAAAAAACATTTCAAAAATATTTATTTATGTACGTCTTCAAAATTAAACCTGTAATCTAAAAGTTCAGAAAGATTTTCTTAACTTACATGAGCTTAAAATTTAGCTTAAACCTCCTGAAATTCGTCATTTATTTCCCTTAACCTATCATAGTTAGTTGTTTCCTCAATTGATAGTGATGGTTCATAAGATTCTTGTAATAAGTTCTCCATCCAGCCTAGTAAGCTGACTTTTACTAACTCCACGTTTTGATTTAAATTTATCCCTCGTCTCCAATATTATATCTGTGGCGGTTGTGAATAACTGATTAAGTCAAAATCTTTTATTTTACAGGTGAGCGAGTTAAAGTTTTACTAATATCCAAAATAGGTAATAAACATACAGCTTTCTTTTTACCTGAAGTTTCTTCCTCCAAGAAATTTCTTTAACCAATTTAACACGACGTAGGAGAAGGTCTGAGGGAGCGATACGTGGAGTTAACTCATTTTTGATATAACTCGAGTTATCCAGTTTTTCACGACCGCCACAGATATCTTCTTAATTCTATTAAATAATAACACACTTAAGGCGGCGATACACGGTGAGAAATAGGGTATGTGTAGGTGAGGTGAAAGTACTCTCGCAAGAGTAGAGGATGGTGAAAACTGCGTGAGAGTAAACATGTGCGCGTGTATACGGTGAGAGTACGCAACATTACTCGACAAAATGGCGGATGTTTGAACAGCTGATTATTCAGGAAAGTTGTTGAAAAGGTTGGTTAGCTCTGTTTAGGTTACCAAGTTCTTATGTAAAGATAAATGTTCAATTGGAGTCATCTTGTTTTAATCATAATAAGAATAATGTCTAAAAATGTTTTCCACATTTTTAGACAAATTTACATACTAACCAACTACAAACGTCAACAACAAGACAAGTGACAAGTGACGGGAACATGCACGCCACCTATGACAGCAACATTGCTTTGTAAAATCACTTTCAATTTGTTCTATTTCTATTTCGAATTTTAACGCAAACAAAAAATGTATGGTTCTCAAACTATAATACAAAAATATATACAATATATTATAATCTAATAAATAACTATAGATTTAAAATGTAATATCCAAACAGTGAATATATACATATTATTAAATAATGGTTTGTAATCTAGAAAAACAATTAAATATATATGAATATAAATAAACTATTTTTAGTTAAAAGTTTGACCAAAATAATATAACAAATGATATTATTATTAATTATCGTTATGGAAAGTAGATGAAAGTGTGACATAGTACATCAACTATCACGATATTTACTTCCACCAACTTTCCAGCACGCTCAACGATGTGAATATCGCCATTTCACCTCACTTACAGATACCCTATCTCTCACCGTGTATCGTCGCCTTTAGGAACCATAAATTACACTCTTTATTATTCTCACAATTATAACAGCTGTTTTATTTGAACATCTGCTGTATTTAATATATACTAATATTATAAAGCTGAAGAAAGAAGTTTGTTTGTTTGAACGCGGTAATCTCAGAAACTACTGGTTCAAACTAACATAAATTCTTTTTGTGTTGGATAGTCCATATATCGAGGAAGGCTTTAGGCTATATAACATCACGCTGCAACCAATAGGAGTGAAGAATCAGTAGAAAATGTGAAAAAAACGGGGAAAATTGCCCTCTCATCCCAATGAATCCAAATGATTTATCTTTTCATTTTAAAATAATTCAATTTATTATAAATTTTGCCGTAACAGTTAATAAATCGGAGGGGCAAACATTTAAACAGGTATGAATCGATTTACGTCGGGACTGCCTTTCACACGTCCAATTATATGTCGTATCGTCCTGACCGGGTGGCGGAGTAAATCAGAATGTTCTTCTACCACAAGAAAATAAAACTAAAACTATCATTTACGCGGAGGGACTTTAAAATATATTGTTTTAAAAACTTCTTAATAGCGATCATAATAACAGAAATTGACACAGGCGAAGTCGCGGGCAACAGCTAGTATATAATACATGCTCCATAATTCCACGGAGTGTAACCTTCTGGATTCCCCAGTGGCCTCATCTCATATCGGACCAAATATTTTACGAAGTTACTTATTCTCGAAAAATGCGCTGTTATAATATAATATAATAATATATAATATAATAAAATAACTAATATATAATATAATATAATAATATTAATTTGTTTTCGGGGTAATCCCCATACAAAAGGAGTTGGTCAGTTCATGCACTGACTGGAGTTATTTACATCCATTGTGAATATACAATAAACAAATAAAGCGTATTTTTTAAAATCAAATACAAAAATGAAAAACAATCCAAAAAAAAAGAACAATTGAGGAATTTGAAATTATCCTTATTGAAAATATAAATGTTTCAAACTTGTTACTAATATAAAAGGACCATACAAAAATTGTACCTCTAAAGTTCAGGAAGGGTGTCGAACAATAATTTAATACTTAAAGCTACCCGTACTATTTTCTAGCCAGCGATAGTGCAATTAGGCCTAAATCACACTCAGCCACCAGGTTTTCCTCCACTTTCTCAGATAATAATAATAATAGGCTTACCGAAGCCGAAGGTTCGATGCCGATACCACCAAACTCCGCTGGCTTAGACTCGTCCAATGTTCACCCTTCAAGCTCTAGCCTCCGAGATCAGCCTTAACGCAATCCTCCCACCGACGCTTCGGCCTACCTTTAGGACGCTTACCAGTCGGATTAGCGAGTACGCATTTTACTTCATCATCACTGTCTTTGGTGGGAGAATGACTGTTTATAAACGCGATTTTAAACCAACGACCTTGAAATATAGCAACCGATATTCTCTCACTAAAGAACTGTAATGCGGAAATAAATCTATTCCTAATCAGAAACCCGGTACCTAGACAATAATTAACGCTCCCCCCGTACCAAATAGTATACTTTCCTTCTGTTAACGAACCCTCCCCTGGCCAGCGAACCTCTTGTAATGCAGTGATATCTAAAATTTATCTCATAACTTCATTCACGGCCGACTTTAACACACCTGCCGTATTTAAACTTCTAACGTTCCACGTCCCTATTTAAGTTAGATCTCTGATTTTCATCTTGCGCCATGATTCCCCTGAAGCAGTCCCCACCCGGAGACCCGAACGGGGAACTAGTTTACCTCCGGATAATGAGCGTTTTACCTCAGAAGAATCCATGACTGTTAGTGGTATTTTGTGAACTAAAATATGTGAGTAGGGAGTTCGAACCTACGTTACATCCTCCATCAAGTCTGGAGGGCCACTCTTATTGTTAGTCAGCGAGTCCATCAGACTTAGCCGGGGGGAGCTTCCGAGGAAATTCCACCGACCATCCCATATCCGCCATGGGACGCTCCCCATACGCCGTAATAAGATCCGTGCGAGGGCCACTTTCTCAAATACATAAACATTTGTAATATTACATATTTCTATTATATTATATTAACAATTGTATTAAAAAAAAAAAAAAGTAAAGTAAATGTGATAGTTATCTAGTACAATGACATAAAATACATGTAGAAAAACTTCCCATTGGAAGTACTCTATACATATCCTAAACTAGAACGGTACCGGGGCCATCTCCTTTTCAGGTGCCTCGGAGGATTATCAGGAATTGAAGAGGAAGATAGGATTTAAACTGTAATGGTTAGAACGGAATAGAGTTTGTCATGAAAGGATTGATACCTGGTCCGGGCCAAGTCAGTAACATAGCGAACATTAAAGTTTTTATGGATGAGTTTATTCGTGACAAAGTAAGGAGCGTTGAGGATTGGATGAGGGAAGAATTTGATGGTTTAGTGGAGCACCATAGCTCAGATTGGTCTTGTAATAGTCATGAAGATGAGCCTTTTGTAGTTCAGAGGAAGGTTTGACCGTTTGTCTAGTAAGTGTTGAAGTAGCCTAAAGCGGCGAGAAAGTATTTTGTTTTAAAGTCAACTTATTGTATTTTTAATTAGAACCACATATATTGCTAAGAAAAAGACGGTTGATAGACGTTTATATTCATTTATTTCCATTTCGATGCTCCCACATATAAAAAACTTGTTTGATCAGACAGGATGAATAAAGTGGTTTTATAACAAAAAAAATAATTACAAAGATCCAGAGATACAATGGGTGTTTTGTTTTCACTCTCACAAATAAAGGACATCCCATACATAAATTTTGCCTCTAAATGGCCTTTTCTCTCTTGTCCGTCTCTCATTTTATACGTAAAAGATTATTTATAACTTATGCTAATATGACATTAAATATGAAAATTAATAAGGAAAGTAATTTAGAACATGAACTTAAATGAAGAGAACTTTTTAGTACCGATGCAAATAAGGAAAACGTCTGAAATATATCAAACATCGGCTAAATTTAAATAATAAATTAATAAAAACGACAAAACAAAAGGTTTAAATATTAAATAAGAATGTATATTATATTAAAATAGTATGTAAAAAGTTTAATGAGGGAAGAACCTGGAGAAAAGATTTTAGTACTCAAGTCAACAAGAAAACTGTATAAAAAATACCAAAACTGAGACGCACGTAACTAGGTGACATTGACATATCAGGACATGCGTTTGAACACGCAGAGAAATTTATGTATTTAGGTTAAATGATAACAAGAAAAAATGAAATCCAGGAGGAAATAAAGTCCCGGCTAAAGGCGGGAAATCGTGTTATTATTCAGTTGCGAAATCACTTAGCTCGCGGCTTCTGTCGAAAAACTTATATTAAGTATTATAGGTGGAATAATCAGGAATCAGTCATTTTTTGAAAACTTTTAATTTTGCCAACGTTTCGGCTCAAGCCTGTGAGCCATCATCAGCATTTCCGAGCCATTTCCAAGCATAAAATGTTTATGCTGAGTTTATGCTTGGACATGGCCTCAGTAATGCCCTGATGATGGCTCACAAGCTTGGCCGAAACGTTGGCAAAAATTAAAAACTTTTCAAAAATGACTGATTCCTGACTATTCCACCTATAATAGTTTCTACAGTCGACTATACATCCTCAATATAAAAACATAAAGGTTAGAATTTAGTTCTTCCGACGGTTCTTTACGGATGTGAAACGCGGCCGCTTACTTTGAAGGATGAACAACAGCTTAAGGTTTTCGAAAATAAGGTACTGCGTAAAATATTTAGTCCGAAGAGAAATGAGTCCGCGAAATTCCGGAGCTTGTACCCTGTGAATATAATTTAGTCGATAACATCGCGGAGACCCAAATGATCGTGTAAGGGACTTAGACTCAATGAAAAACAGATTCCGAAAAAGTTGGTATTTGTTGAACCGACAGGTAGGCGTCCAAAAGGTAGACCGAAGTGTCGATGGGAAGATTGTGTTGAGGCTGATCTCGCGGGCTTGGGCTTGAACGGTGATCATTGGGGGAGTCTGTGGAGGCAATACTTGGTGATATATTCGCATTCAACCTTCGGGTTCGGTAAACATAGTATGATTATCTCAATTAAATGTAAATTATTAAGTAAATTTGATGAGTTTGAGTGATCGAATACTTGGAAATTTCCTTATAGAATATTTCCCCCAAAAATATTGTGTAAATCAATTAGGATGGAACTTCGGGGTCACCTGAAGTGCAGTGGATAACATAACAGCCTATTATGCACAAGGTCCCGGGTAAAAACTCGGTAGATAGCCATAGTATGTTTTAAGGAAGTAAAAAATCCTTCGATATATCGTCCTTTAAAGGGGTAACGTAAAATAGTGGTCCCGAGCCTGTGCGATGTCAGGTACTCGTTAAAGACCCCTATCCTAATTAAACCTGTATAGAATAAAATTTAGGACTCCCACTGTAGCATCGTCCGATTACCTATAGTAGCATTGAGTAACGTTAAATGAACAAACAAACATTTCTTTATTCCTTAGTTACTGGACCAATTAATTTGATACTTTTTGCACAAATGCAAATGTTTTGGAATGAAATTATGTGTGTAAATAGTATATTTTGGAAATTACTCGATTAACAAACCTGTTTTTTAAGGATGTGTGTTTTTTATAATAATATGCTATGATGATTTCGAAATAAATTAAACGCCTAGGATAAAAGTACTTTAAAAGATGAATGTTGTATAAAAGTATATATATAGATAGTTTAATATTTTTTGAAAATCAGAGGATCAGATAGATCGATAAGATAATTTTAATAATAATCGATTAGATAGAAGTCGATAAGATAGTTTTAATGTTTATTTATTTACATCTAAAGATAAACAATAACACTGCTTATTGTTCATGAAATCTAAATATCCTTAAAATTACACATTTTATAGTTATCTTACAGTTCGCTTGTCGTTAAGTTGAAATAATTCTGTGAAATCAATTTGTTGTAAAATGAAATTATTTCATACTTCTTTGTGCTAACTTCCTTAAAACTTCAAAAATTTAGTGAAAACCAAAATTGGAAGAATGTTTTTATGTTTTATAAAAGTATATTTCATAAAAAAAAAAAAACCGTCCTCCGATTTTATATTAAATCTTTTGAAAATTGCAGTTCTTCTGGTACTGTATTTGGTATGGTAACACATTTAAGTTGGCCCAAAAAAATATTAAACTTATTAAATTAAAAAAAATATTCCCAAAATCTAAAAAAAATAATTATTAATATAAAAAAAAAAATTTAGATTTTAATACAAAATATTAAAATAAATTAGTTCAATAAGAAACTAAAAGGAGATTTTTTCCGGTTCCTGTAAAAGATCTTCTTTAAAAAACATCCTCTCAATGGAACAAAGACTTCATGAAAAAATAAATACAACTTGTAGACCGACCACCCGCCCTTGCTTCGGAAAGTTGAATACAGTTTTAATGTTTAAAAAAATCTCTGTCTGCCCAATTTAGAGTTTATCGCCTTGGGAATTTTAGTTTACCGTAACATTTTTTTTTTCATTAAATAGTATTAAATTTGAAATAATTGATAACAATGTAAGTTTTTAGATTTATAACAACTTAGTTATATATCGGTACGTAATATTGCTTCCACAATCTTGGGTAGTAAATGGAAGAATACAACTTGCACGATCTTGTACGACGCACAAATCACCAATTTAGGTGGACAAAAGTTTGGAATTTTCCAGTGCTTCACCTTTTTATTATTAGTTGGCAAGACCCTTAATACTAATATTTCCCGCCATACCGTGTTTATAAATAAATAGTAAATGAGTGAATCATTACTGTTCACACAAGTGCTAATAACCGGCAGTGGGTTTATCTTTATTTGATAGCCATTTATTGTGTTCAAGGTGTATTCAGAGCAAAGTCTTTTTGCTTTTATTTAACATTGGACATTGCTAAGGCAGGTAAAAAATTATATTTCCACACTCGTTATTGAATATAAATTGCAATCTCACCTGTAGAGTTGATATAGCAATTTGTAAATGTACGCCATTATTCAATAACGAAAAACTATATAACCCCCAAGTTACCCCAAGGATTTGTTGGTAGGATTTTTTATTACCAATCCTTCTAGTCTATAGATATTACAAAAAAAAATTTTGCGATTTTTTGCGTTTTGGGGGATACATATATTTTTTTCGGACACAACACTCCGAATCGAAAGTTTTACAATCTATAATTTCAAGAATATCCTAAATCATATAAAATACATCTATTAGCAGATTTTCGCAACTCCGAGTCATAATTAGATATTTTGTATAACTTAAAATATGGGGAAGTTTTAGATTTTAGAAATAAATTAGATGTTTAACCGCTGTGCGCTGGCCTATCGTGTCAAAAAATTAATTAGTTTTTATAATTTTTTCTTATATTTTTAAAAAATATTTTTTCCCGTAATCTGGGACCCTAAAGGTTAAATATAGACAAATTTTAGAATTTCGTCCACCTAAATCAGTCATATTGCCCACTGTGCGGCTTCCACATTGAACTATTACAACCTTCCTCTTGCCCAATAAAATGTTCATAAGTTTATGAGATTAGAACAACTTTATATTAAGTTGTAAGATTCCTTTTATCAC
Organism: Piezodorus guildinii; assembly: GCA_023052935.1. NCBI lineage: Eukaryota > Metazoa > Arthropoda > Insecta > Hemiptera > Pentatomidae > Piezodorus > Piezodorus guildinii. Next base: position 1,790,220 of record CM041292.1, on the reverse strand, counting down.
ATATTAACATTTCTAAAATATTGTGCTTTCCAACGGTTTATTATACGTCTATATTACTACATATATTTCAGGAATAATTTTTTTAAGAATTGGTTGCAGAAAATTTATTTTCTCCGTTTAAAGAAAGGCTAAATTGCAATGTATTTTACTTTTGAGCCTTCAGGAAAGAATGCCCTAGATGAAGGTTATAACCGTATCAACATCCGTCCTCTGGTTTAGAAGGAGTTCGCAGAAGCCAAAATCGCGTTATCATTTATATATATATATATATATATATATATATATATATATAATATTATATATATATATATATCGGATTCTACGCATCTTGAAACGCAAGCTCTCAAATTTGAGAGAGGAGGGTATTTATATATTTTTTTAGTCGATTACAAAGGTTCATTATTGAAAATACTAAACCAAAAATATATAATTAATATATATATATATATATATATATATATATATATATATATATATATATTTAAAGTCTATTTACTTACAACTAATGCTAAACAATAACACTATCTCTAATCCCTGAATATGTAAATCAAACATTGTATCAAGTTTTGTTTAAGCTCGCTTGTCATTAAGTTTATCTAAATATATACTCATTATTGTAATTTTGAATACGTTAAAATTTCTGGAATACTTTGCTATTTATATAAGTGCCTTCTCTCGAAATTCAAAAAATTAAAGATAACAAAAATGGTACATATGCATTTATTTTATTATGTTTAGCAATTTTTATCTATTCTAAACGTATGTTTTATGAAAATCCTTTCTTCGATTTCAGCAAAAATAACAACAAATCCGTTTGAAAATTGCAGTTTTTTTTCATAAGGGCACTAAATACGTATTTTAGTTTTGGAAAGAACTGCAATTTCCAAACGCGTTTTTAAAGTACTTGTATGTTGTCTAAATGTACAGAACTTCAGAATTGATTTCGGCTAAACATCTTAATTTTTCATGAATATGTTATATATATTTCCTATAATTATCATACAAAGTACACTATTCCTAAAATATATACAACTAATATAAACGTAAATACAATTTTACATAATTTACTTATTTCTAAAACCGACAAGCGTGGCTAACTTGACCCATTCCAGACGACGATTTTTTTCGAGCACGATCCCCACGAGCAAATTTTTGTTTCTTTGAAAGGAAAGGGTTAAGATACTTTTTAGATTTTTTGGTACACAGTAAAACCAATGCCAAATTTTGTTTTCCTGTACGTTACACTACTGCAGTACGACTAGTTTATTCAGAATAACTGATCATTGCACATTACTGTTATAGCACACACGGCGTGCAATCGGTTTCGAATGGGTTAAGCGGAGTCTTTTACATGAAGATTTTATAAGGCACATATCCCGCGAATTTTGAATTAGGTCGGGTTTTCTGAATAGAACAGCCAAAAGACATCCTTAAGAATTTTTTGTTAATGTGGATGAATATTTTTTTCATTTTTGATAATCAGAATACCCGAAGTAAGGAGATGGTTTTGTAATATGAACAGTCTTAAGCTAACTTATTGTTTTAGACAATAATATAAAAGATTTTTTAAATTAATTCATTCTAATTAATTAGTTTATGTTGGTTTATCATTTTCAATAATTAACCTTTCTAATCCGAAAAAAATTAACCTCCCCCCAATCAAAATTTGAGGGCTTACGTACGTTTCAAGATACTTAGAACTCGAATGATGAATAAAAAAAATCTGTTTGTCAGCCGTTCGCGGCATTTCTCTGAAACGACCGGACCAATGTTTTTGAAATTCGTCACAAAAATTCTAGAGCATCCAACGATGATCCTGTAAGCTGATATAAGCTGATTAATTTTTAAATGGGGGCTGATTATAAGTGATTTAATTTAATACCTCACTTAATTTCGAAGATAGAGGAAATATTAATTAGTGCTTTTAAACTAAAAAACGGCGAATAATTATAAAAAAATAAATAAAAAATATTGAAATTAATCCCATAAATTCACACATAACTCAGAGATTTTTTAAAGATAGAGAAAAAAGTGTAAAGAGTTTTAGAATCAGTAAAGCGCGATAAACAAGAAAAACAATCAAAAAAAGAAAAAGGAAAAAATTGAAATCTTGTGCATATAAACGCCCATAACTCAGTTATTTTTCAAGATAGAGAAAACATTTATTAGAGTTATTAAACAAAAAACCCGCGAGTAATTATAAAAAAAAGACAAAAAAAAAAAGAAAATAATTTAAATCTTACCCATATAAACACCGATATCTCAGTTATTTTTGAAGATAGAGAGACAATTTAACAGTGTTTATAAACCAAAAAACCGCAAGTAACCATAAAAAAAGAGGAAAATGGACAGGAAAAAGTTGAATTTTTATCCATAAATCCGTCCATAACTCAGTGTATATATAAGAGAGAGAGAGGCAAATATGTAATTTTAGAATCAGAATATTGAGGATTTATAGTCGACTGTAGAAACTATTATAGGAGGGATAGTCAGGAATCAGTCATTTTTTGAAAAAAAATAAAAAAAATTTAAAAATAATTTTTTTTTCAAAAAATGACTGATTCCTGACTATTCCACCTATAATAGAATCAGAATAGTGCGATGATAAAAAATTTGATCTGTATATTCAAGAAAAAAATTATAATATATGTAATTTCACAAAAAAAATGTTATTATTGAAGATGGAGAAAAAATCAAAAAGCCTTTTGAGATCAAGACAACGCAATGACAAGAAAAAAAAATCTTACATGGTCAAGCTACAGCTTATAAGAGATGTGACTCTGATAAATTGGTCGTTATTGATGATTGAGAAAAATGTAAGGTATTCTAATTAAGAAATAAATTAACACCAAAAATTCAGCAGTGGTGATATGCTATTTCCCTTTGAATTAATTATTGCTTTTAATATTACTTAATTACTTATCAACAGATTTATAAACAGTTATACCCTAATATTGTTATTTTGAAAAAATAAACAATTGTGTAATAATTTGTAGCGTTTTTTTTTTACTGTAATTGAAAAATTCTCATGTAGATTTTAACAACGGAAGTAAGTGAAAATCATGTATTGCGCGCACTTGATTTTTCCTTAATATATAGAGAATAAAGTAGTTGTGAAAATTGTCAATATTGAGCACAATATTCAGTACAATTGATAGTAAACAAACCAACCAAATAACTGCGCAGTGATAAGCCGACAGTATAGATATATGTATACTATATCACTCACCTGAATTAAGTCCAGCCGACCCACTACAGACAGACAGAGAGAACTGAGAGCCGACAATATCCAATCACTAGAAGAGGTATCCTATAGAGACGACAAGAACACGTGGATACGACCGAATAAGCACACACACTACACAGCCGGAGAGCAGATCGCTTACTGAAGACAAGAAGCCGCTACAGGAGGCAGCGCGCCTATCGGGCTCGGTCCAAGGCTTGTTTACTAACATTGTCCCAGGTCGGGGCTGCTGTCCTGGGGTTAGTAGTCAGTCATGTTATTGTCTCATTGAGCAGCTACGGTCGCCAAAATGTTTAGTATTTCGTCCTCATGGGGAAAATAATAGATCGCGGCTACTTATATCTATAATATACTGAATTTTCCATTCGGGAAGAAATTTGATTGGCAGAAGGATCAATGGATTATATCAGTGGATCCCAACAGGTTTGTTGGGGCCAGCGGGGTCGTCCCAAGGATTTCCTTAAGCTGTGCCTGGTAGGTAAGCTGATTCACAGGACTTGTTTCCTTGGTATTAAATTATGTTTTGCAGAACAGATAAATTGGAGTCATAAACAACATAATTCAAATAAATGAGTAATTGGTATATTATGGTATATGTGGTACAAGATATAAGGTAAAAAAGGTAAGATAATATCAATCACAATATTACGAAATAAACACTTTTGGATCCACACTGTTCCAATTGTCCTAAAAAACCATATATTTTTTCTCTTATTAGCCTAATCAATGAATACTTGATAAAAGCATTTGTTCAAAGTTTGTGAGGAATTTAGAATAAATAAACATACTGGTATAAGTGGCGTTAACACGGTTGTCCGCAGGCCCCTGGAGGTCCGCGAGATGGTATTGGGAAATAATAAGTATATGATAGTAATAATAATAATAATAATAGGCTTACCGAACCCGAAGGTTCGTTGCCGATACCACCATATTCCGCCTACACAGACTCGTCCAATGTTCACCGTTCAAGCCCAAGCCCCCGAAATCAGCCTTAACGCAATCCTCCCATCGACACTTCGGCCTATCAGTCGGATCAGCGAATAACAACTTTCTCGGAACCTATCTCTCAGCGCGCCAACAACTTTACTCGCCCGTTTGAGTCTCCGCGATGCTATCAACTTAATTATATTCACAGGATACATACAGTTGGTGTTTACGTCTGGTACAGTGTGGATGCGTCTAGAGGATCCAGAGGATTAAGCGCTCAACATCTGATAAGTTGCATGATCTCTATAACTTTAATATATTTTTCCATATAATTTAATTAGAAGGTTTTTATTTAGTTTTGTTTCATCTTTTCTTTTGGTATATTTTTTCTTTTGTAATTTTTTTTTTTTTTTCAAATAAGATTCAGCCTACACAATGGGTGAATCTCCCCCTGTAAAACGTAAAAAAGGTAGATTTAAAGGTCCAAATATAGGAAATCCTGAATATACAATTAATAACTCTATAAGGTTTTTAATTATTAAAAGAATTGAAAAGGATGAGGACGGTAATACTTTAGATTTTAAGAAGGTATCACCGTTTTTTATCCATAAAAGTTTAAAACACTTAATCGGTGATGTAAAACTGGTTAAAAAACTCAAGGATGGCACTCTTTTAATAGAAGTTTTTTCGGATGCCCAATCAGAAAAACTGTTGAAATGTAATAACTTTCTTAACAATTTTCCAGTAAAAGTAGAACCGCATGGCAAGTTAAATTTGAGTAAAGGCATCATATGGTGCCCAGACCTGGTTCATTGTACAATTGAAGAAATAAAAGAAGAACTAAAATCCCAAAAAATCGAGGATATAACACGAATGACCTACTTTAAAAATAATATAAAACATGACAGCCACAATTACCTATTAACTTTCAATAGCCCAACTGTTCCTCATGAAATAAAAATCGGTTTTTATAATGTCATTGTTAAAAACTATATTTCAAATCCCATACGTTGTTATAACTGTCTCAAATTTGGCCATACCAAAACAGTATGTACCAGTGAGCCACTATGTAAATATTGTGGAAAAATAAAGCATGAAGGTACAGAATGTGATAGTTGCTTAAAATGTGTAAATTGTTCTGGTCAACATGACTCATTTTCAAAAAGTTGCCCTATTTTTATTAAAGAAAAAGAGATTAGAAAAATAAAAGAATCCGAAAAAATAACTTATAATGCTGCTAAAAAGAAATATGAACTATTACACCCTCTTCAACCACACACTTCTTTCTCTAATGTAGTAAGAAACAAAATAACGGTAAGTGTTAGTGTACAAACTGAAGAACTACAGGACAGTTCTCTTATCTTTAAGAGGCCTTTAGCTAGACCTGTACTGAGGAGCTGTGGGACTCAGAGTGGCGTTATCAGTTCCCCCACCTCGCTCCCCCCCTCCACCACCCCCACCACCATCCCTACTCTCTCTCCTTCTCTACCGTCCTCTTCCTTACTTAATCCAGTCCCTAACCGGACTTCACGGTCTCGAGACCGGGACCTGGTCAACGTCACGGGGGCCATACCTAAAACTCGTGACACACCCATAAAACCGAAGACTATGTTTTCGGGACAGCTGACATCTACCGATGCCCAGATGATTTTGATCGTCAGGGCGAGTGGACATTAGTTAAAGATAGACGATCTCGAAGCAAAACGCGAAGCAGAGACAGATTACAATCTGATTAGCCAGTTATTGGTAACAATTCGATAATTGAAAATTAATTTTAATTCAAATCAACTATAATTTTTAATTTAATATCTATCATTAACCAAGTTTATGATCTTTCACTCCAACACTCATATAGTTATATTAGTTTATTTCGTCAATAGAACCATCTGGTATCGATTTCATCATTTTTTTACTGTTTTTTCTTTCTCTATTTATTTCATGTTTTCAGCCAAATTTACTATAGCCTTATTGCAATGGAAATACAATGAGTTAAAAACATATTTTATCTTTACAAATGGTCTCGATCAGAGATCCTCCGATTTTTGCCAGCCTAAACGATATATCCAAAAATTACTTTTTAGATCGGCCTCTCCTTATTACTACATATGCACCTACATCTTAAATTATTACTATATACCCTTTTCTATTTTCCTCTCTATTTTCTATTGCTTTGCTAATTCGTTAGTTGTTTTATCTTATGTTATCTTAATCGATCCAGTGGCCTTTAAACCTAATATTTCCTTCCTTTATTCTTCTGTTCAGCGGTCTTCAAGAGGGCTATCCCTCATCGACTCATTTCATCATTTTTTATTGTCTAATTTTCTTTAAAAACCTACTATGGCATTATTACATTGGAATTGCAATGGATTAAAAACACATTTTGCCGACTTGAAGACATTGATTGAAGACCACCATCCAGTCTGTTTGTGCCTGCAAGAAACACATCTTAAAATTCAACAGAATTTTTCGCAAAAGAATTTTGAAATCTACCGGAGAGACGGACCGAATACTGAACATGGATCTGGAGGGGTCCTTATAGCCGTCGATAAGTCTGTCTACTCGGAAGAAATAGACATTGACTCAGAGCTTCAAGCAGTTGCTGTTTCAATTCACCTGGGAACAACGTTTACAGTCTGTAATATTTACCTTCCCCCAGATAGTTCTATTCAACCCGCACATCTCGTACACCTATATAAACAACTTCCTCAACCCATTGTGATGGTAGGAGACTTCAACGGACACCATACGCTCTGGGGTTCTCAAAATATTAATACCCGAGGTAGAATCATTGAAGACTTTCTCGATATATCTGAACTACTGCTTCTTAACACAGGTGAACCAACCTACCTCAGTTCGGCATACGGCTCCTATTCGGCTTTAGACCTATCTCTTTGCAGCCCTCCTCTGTACAGTAAAATTGATTGGACAGTCTTACCCGACCTATATGGAAGCGACCATTTCCCAGTACGTCTCTTATTCGGGAACATGGTTGCATGGGAATATAAGCTGAAACCAAGGTGGATACTGGAAAGAGCTAATTGGCCACTTTTCTCTGCGCTGTCTATTCCCCCTTTGGCTTCTCCACCTGAGCTCAGCATCGAGGAAGGATGTCGAGCTATAACTGACGTCTTAATAAATGCAGCTACGGCCGCCATCCCGAGAAGTAAAGGGACTCCCAAAAGAATGCCTGTTCCCTGGTTTACTGAAGAATGCAAAACAGCCATCAGCAACCGCAGAAAAGCCCTCAGAAGGTTTCAAAAAAAATATGAACGAAAAAAACCTCATAGAATACAAACGACAGAGAGCTATATGTCGACGGATTTTAAATCAAAGTAAAACTATATCGTGGAAACAGTTTGTCGAATCCATCAACTCCTCAACCCCGTCAACTATCATTTGGAAAAGAATTAAGAGACTTAGCAATAATAACCTTTCTAGCCGCTATACACTCCTACTCAACGGTGCTTTAAACGACCAGCCTGAGTCGGTTGCTGCCCATTTTGCGGACTTTTACGGTGAATTATTCAATTCCACCCGCACACCCGAAGCATCTGACGAAGAAATAATCAAGTATCCCCTATTCACTCAAAACCATACTGAGGATTACAATCGCTCTTTTTCAATGTGGGAGCTGGAATCAATATTGAAGAATCTAAAGGGAACTTCTCCAGGAAAGGATGGAATCCACTATGTTATGATAAAAAATCTGCCGCAGGATACTTTGGAATGGATCTTGGGATTTTACAATCACATTTGGCACAAAGGGGAATTTCCGCAACTTTGGCGCCACTCAGAAATCATTCCGATCCCCAAAGCTAACAAGGACAAACGCCATGCCACTAATTACCGTCCTATTTTCCTCACCAGCTGTCTCGGAAAGCTGATGGAGCGCATGGTCAATAAACGACTGAAATGGGTCATTGAATCTAACAACATGGTTCAGAACTTCCAGTGTGGATTCAGAAAGGGGAGAAGTACAGTCGACCACCTTGTACAGATCGAAGCGGAACTCCAATACGCTTTCATTCAGCGGCAACAAGTTGTAGCTGTATTTTTCGATATGTTTAAGGCATTCGACACCATTAATAAAATCAATGTCCTAAAAATCCTTATAGAACTTGGGTTTACTGGCAGGCTTATCCACTTCATCGAACAATTCTTGACCAAACGTACCTTCAAGATCCGCATAGGAAATGTTTTGTCTAGGATATGCGACCAAGTTACTGGAATGCCACAAGGATGTGTCTTAAGCCCGACACTTTTCATGCTCGCAATCAATAGGTTGGGTCGCGTCCTACCAAGAGGAGTCCGACCTATGCTGTTTGCCGATGATTTGGCTATCTTATGCAGATCGAGTGACATTGACACTATCAAAACTAAGCTTCAGCACAGCATCAATCGTATCAGCTATTGGGCACAAGCTTCGGGGCTTAAGTTTTCCGCTGAGAAGACCAGATGCCTACACTTCAGTAGGAAAAGAAATATATCCCCATCTCCAGAGCTGTCATTAGATGATGTTTTGCTACCCTACGTTGACAGTATCAAGTTTCTAGGATTAATCTTTGACCGAAGACTATCGTGGGAGCGCCACATTAATGAGCTGAAAGAAAGATGTCTTGTTAAAATGAATATCTTAAGGGTACTAAGTGGAACGTCATGGGGAGCTGACAGGACGACCTTGCTCCAAATCTACAACGCGATTGTGAGCTCTAGGCTAGAACATGGCTGCTTTGTGTACGGCTCTGCTCGCCAAAGCATATTATCGAAGTTGGATGTTGTTCATCATACGGGAATCCGCATCGCTACTGGTGCTTTTCGAACAAGTCCCACTTTAAGTCTTTGTGCCGAATCTGGAATCCCTCCACTACATTTTCGCCGGCAAAAACTGGCAATAAATTATATTTCAAAATTATATTTGCAGCCTACACACCCTTCGTACAGATATATATTTCGCCCTTGCTTCTCTCAAGAATTTCTTCGCCGACCAAATGCCACACTTCCACTAGCCGAAAGAATGCAAACAGCTATCGCAGAAATTAAGCAAACCCAGATAACTACGATTGAACCACATATCCCTCCTTGGACCTTCCAAAGACCCACCGTACATTTACAGTTGATAAAGTTAAAAGAAGATAACTCTCAGCCATCTCAATACCAAGATAAACTCCAACAACTCATTGACACCATACCCAACAATCTTACTATTTTTACCGATGGATCTAAGACCGAAACAACCACAACATCAGCCTTCGTAACTCCAGACTCAACCTACACATTCAAACTTCACCAGTTATGCAATATATATACCGCAGAACTTAATGCAATCGCTCAGGCTCTCTACCACTCGATGACCTCTCCCAAAGATAATATCATAATCTGTACAGATTCTATGAGTGCGCTGTCTGGTGTCGACCAGTTATATTCTGAAAATCCCATTATAGCGAGAATTCAGGAATATGTGTCGATGCTCAGGGACAAAGGTAAAAATGTTTACCTTATATGGGTCCCCGGACATAAGGGCGTAGTTGGTAACGAACTTGCAGACCAAGCAGCTAAGAAAGCAAGAAATCTGCCCGGCCGCGGAAGTAACCTATTATCTTCCTCCGATCTAGCTCGCACATTAAAAGAAAAGATAAATAAAAACTGGCAGGCGATGTGGGAAGATAGTTCAGGCAAATTGCGACTAATAAAAAGACTGGTTAAACCATGGAATAGCTCTTGCCGCAGAAGCCGCCGTGAGGAGGTGGCACTGGCACGCCTGCGGATTGGACATACAAGACTCACCCATGAGTATCTTATCCAAAGGGAACAGCCACCAAGATGTCCAAAATGCGACGCACCGCTCAGTGTAAAGCACTTGATCGAAGCATGCCCTGTTATCAGAAGAATACACTCTCAGAATGGGGTACCCCCAGATGTGACTGTGGCGCTAGGCGACGAAGAGAGGATTATCGGCGGTCTGTTGAAAGGCCTAAAAGAGTTGAATCTTCTATCAAAGCTATAAAATTATAGGAATAACCTTAAATTCTAGCAACCTTAAAGGCGTTGATGACCACCCGTAGTTGAACGCCTATAAAAACCACCAATCAATCAATCAATTCACAGGATACAAGTTCCGCAATTCCACGTTGTGCAACCTTCTAAACTCCCCAGTGGCCTCATCTCTCTTCGGACCAAATATTTTACGCAGTACCTTATTTTCGAAAACCTTAAGCCGTTGTTCATTCTTCAAGGTAAGCGGCCACGTTTCACATCCGTAAAGAACCGTCGGAAGAATAATAGTTTTATAAATTCTAACCTTTAAGTTTTTAGATAGAAGCCGCGAGCTAAGAAACTTAGCAACTGTATAATAACACGCATTTATAAAATATAGGGATTTATTTACTATAATAAGTATATGATAGTAAATAAATACCTATATTCTATTTATAAATTTTAGTTATGCATTGAGAAGAATCGTTTGCGGACTGTGGTCAGTTCTTAGACCTTAAGTCTAGCATATACCATCTTGGGTTATCTTAACAATTTATATCAACTGCGGTCACTGAATCGTTAATTCATTATTTCAACGATACTATATAATTTCAGAAAATATTTACGTTTTTTAACCAATTTACTGGCTTAGTTTTTAATTGAAATCCAGAATATTTTTAACGTTACAGAAGGAGATGTTTTAATACGCTTTCGATTGAAATTACGTATTATTTTTATCACTATATGCATTTAAAAATTCTTAAATTGATTTTAACAACAAGAGGTATGTCAAAGTCGTCTGTTTCTGATTTTTTTAATAATAACTCTATTGATTAGAACTGTTGGTCATTTAAACATTCCTTACATGCCACCTAATGCCATAAGTCAAACTTGTGAACACGACACCCTTTGAATGTAAATTTGATAGCCTCAAACAATATAATTAATAAATGCATAAAATATAGTTCGATAAATATTAGGCCGTTTTACAAAAGAAATTCTTGGATATATTTTTTTTAAAACAATTTATTTAATCCAGTCACCGCGACGTTTCAGCCTCTAGGACCATTATCAAGCTTCTGTAAAGAGAATACAGTACCATAAACAAAACTTTAACTCGAAATGCACAAAATCAAAATTGGCTACAGGTCTGTCACAACACTGCGATAAACATAAACATATTTTTGATTTTGATAATATCTCGGTCCTACATAAGGAAGAAAACATAAATAAAAGGAGAATCATAGAATCAATTTATATAACAAAAAAATTAGAAAAATCAGTTAACCAGCAAACAGACGTAGACAACCTAAACACCTTTTATGCAAGTACTATCGAGAGAGTAAATATATAAATCCTTTGGCATCCCCCCCCCCAAGTTCAGTCGCGCACGAGAACACCTAAAAGGCGGCCGAAAACTGTTAAATAAGTTGGAAAAAATGTTTATTTTCTTTTTTGAATAAATAGATCATTTTTTCAATTGATGATGAAAAATAATATGATATTTTTGAATACAGGTTTTTTTTGAAAAATGATATTTAAAAAAAATTATGACGACGCTGCTGAAAAGCGGTGAAATGAAAAGATAATTAAGTGTTGTAATTGAATTGTTGAAAATGTATAAATGCAATGAAACTTTAATTGATTACAGAAGCTTGATAATGACCCTAGAGGCTGAAACGTCGATATGACTTAATTAAATAAATTGTTTTAAAAAAAATATATCCAATAATTTCTTTTGTAAAACGGCCTAATATTTATGGAACAAATATTCAAACAAAAGAACAATTACGACAATGATGATTGCATGAAAATTGCAGTTCTTCCGCAAAGGTACTGGACTGGTTACACATTTAAGTTGGACCAAAAAAATATTAAACTTCCCAAAATCTAAAAAAAATAATTATTAATATAAAAAAAAAAACAATTTAGATTTTAATACAAAATATTAAAATAAATTAGTTCAATAAGAAACTAAAAGGAGATTTTTTCCGGTTCCTGTAAAAGTTCTTCTTTAAAAAACATCCTCTCAATGGAACAAAAGACTACATAAAAAAATAAATACAACTTGTAGACCACCCGCCCTTGCTTCGGAAAGTTGAATACAGTTTTTATGTTTAAAAAAATCTCTGACCGATTTACAGTTTATCGCTTTGGGAGTTTATCGTAAGTAACATTTTTTTTCATGAAATAGTATTAAATTTGAAATAATTAATAACAATGTTAGTTAGAAGATTAATAACAACTTAGTTATATATCGGTACGTAATATTGCTTCCACAATCTTGGGTAGTAAATGGAAGAATATAACTTGCACGATCTTGTACGACGGCGCACAGTGGGCCAAATCACCAATTTAGGTGGAAAAAAGTCAAAAGTTAGCAATTTTCCAATGCTTCGCCTTTTTATTATTAGTTGGCAAGACACTTAATATTAATATCTCCCGCCATACCGTGTTTACAAATAAATAGTAAGTGAGTAAATCATTTCTGTTCACACAAGTGCCTAATAACCGGCAGTGGGATTATCTTTATTCGATGGCCATTTATTGTGTTCAAGGTGTATTCAGAGCAAAGTCTTTTTGCTTTTATTTAACATTGGGCATTGCTGAGACAGGTAAGACATTATATTTCCAAACTCGTTATTGAATATAAATTGCAATCTCACCTGTAGAGTTGATATAGCAATTTGTAAATGTACGCCCTTATTCAATAACGGAAAACTATATAACCCCCAAGTTACCCCAAGGATTTGTTGGTAGGATTTTTTATTACCAATCCTTCTAGTCTTTAGATATTACAAAGAATTTTTGCGATTTTACGCGTTTTGTGTGATACATATTTTTTTTTCAGACACAACACTCCGAATCAAAAGTTTAACAATCTATAATTTCAAGAATTTCCTAAATCATATAAAATACATCTATTAGCAGATTTTCGCAACTCCGAGTCATAATTAGATATTTTGTATAACTTGAAATATAGGGAAGTTTTAGATTTTAGCTAATAAAGTTGATGTTTGACCACTGTGCGCTCGCCTATCGCGTATAAAATTAATTAGTTTTTATAATTTTTTAAAATATTTTTTTCCGTAATCTGGGACCCCAAATGTTAAATATAGACAAATTTCAGAATTTTGTCCACCTAAATCGGTCATATTGCCCACTGTGCGGCTTCCACATTGAACTATTACAACCTTCCTCTTGCCCAATAAAATGTTCATAAGTTTATGAGATTAGAACAACTTTATATTAAGTTGTAAGATTCCTTTTATCACATATTAACATTTCCAAAATATTGTGCTTTCTAACGGTTTATTATACGTCTATATTACTACATATATTTCAGGAATAATTTTTTGAAGAATTGGTGGCAGAAAATTTATTTTCTCCGTTTAAAGAAAGGCTAAATTGCAATGTATTTTACTTTTGAGCCTTCAGGAAAGAATGCCCTAGATGATGGTTATAACCGTATCAACATCCGTCCTCTGGTTTAGAAGGAGTTCGCAGAAGCCAAAATCGCGTTATCATTTTATATTATATATATATATATATATATATATATATATATATATATATCGGATTCTACGCATCTTGAAACGCAAGCTCTCAAATTTTGAGAGAGGAGGGTATTTATATATTTTTTTAGTCGATTACAAAGGTTCATTATTGAAAATACTAAACCAAAAATATATAATTAATATATATATATATATATATATATATATATATATATATATATATATATATTTAAAGTCTATTTACTTCCAACTTATGCTAAACAATAACACTATCTCTAATCCCTGAATATGTAAATCAAACATTGTATCAAGTTTTGTTTAAGCTCGCTTGTCATTAAGTTTATCTAAATATATACTCATTATTGTAATTTTGAATACGTTAAAATTTCTGGAATACTTTGCTATTTATATAAGTGCCTTCTCTCGAAATTCAAAAAATTAAAGATAACAAAAATGGTACATATGCATTTATTTTATTATGTTTAGCAATTTTTTATCTATTCTAAACGTATGTTTTATGAAAATCCTTTCTTCGATTTCAGCAAAAATAACAACAAATCCGTTTGAAAATTGCAGTTTTTTTTCATAAGGGCACTAAATACGTATTTTAGTTTTGGAAAGAACTGCAATTTCCAAACGCGTTTTAAAGGACTTGTATGTTGTCTAAATGTACAGAACTTCAGAATTGATTTCGGCTAAACATCTTAATTTTTCATGAATATGTTATATATATTTCCTATAATTATCATACAAAGTACACTATTCCTAAAATATATACAACTAATATAAACGTAAATACAATTTTACATAATTTACTTATTTCTAAAACCGACAAGCGTGGCTAACTTGACCCATTCCAGACGACGATTTTTTTCGAGCACGATCCCCACGAGCAAATTTTTGTTTCTTTGAAAGGAAAGGGTTAAGATACTTTTTAGATTTTTTGGTACACAGTAAAACCAATGCCAAATTTTGTTTTCCTGTACGTTACACTACTGCAGTACGACTAGTTTATTCAGAATAACTGATCATTGCACATTACTGTTATAGCACACACGGCGTGCAATCGGTTTCGAATGGGTTAAGCGGAGTCTTTTACATGAAGATTTTATAAGGCACATATCCCGCGAATTTTGAATTAGGTCGGGTTTTCTGAATAGAACAGCCAAAAGACATCCTTAAGAATTTTTTGTTAATGTGGATGAATATTTTTTTTCATTTTTGATAATCAGAACACCCGAAGTAAGGAGATGGTTTTGTAATATGAACAGTCTTAAGCTAACTTATTGTTTTAGACAATAATATAAAAGATTTTTTAAATTAATTCATTCTAATTAATTAGTTTATGTTGGTTTATCATTTTCAATAATTAACCTTTCTAATCCGAAAAAAATTAACCTCCCCCCAATCAAAATTTGAGGGCTTACGTACGTTTCAAGATACTTAGAACTCGAATGATGAATAAAAAAAATCTGTTTGTCAGCCGTTCGCGGCATTTCTCTGAAACGACCGGACCAATGTTTTTGAAATTCGTCACAAAAATTCTAGAGCATCCAACGATGATCCTTTAAGCTGATATAAGCTGATTAATTCTTAAATGGGGGCTGATTATAAGTGATTTAATTTAATACCTCACTTAATTTCGAAGATAGAGGAAATATTAATTAGTGCTTTTAAACTAAAAAACGGCGAATAATTATAAAAAATTAAATAAAAAATATTGAAATTAATCCCATAAATTCACACATAACTCAGAGATTTTTTAAAGATAGAGAAAAAAGTGTAAAGAGTTTTAGAATCAGTAAAGCGCGATAAACAAGAAAAACAATCAAAAAAAGAAAAAGGAAAAAATTGAAATCTTGTGCATATAAACGCCCATAACTCAGTTATTTTTCAAGATAGAGAAAACATTTATTAGAGTTATTAAACAAAAAACCCGCGAGTAATTATAAAAAAAAGACAAAAAAAAAAAGAAAATAATTTAAATCTTACCCATATAAACGCCGATATCTCAGTTATTTTTGAAGATAGAGAGACAATTTAACAGTGTTTATAAACCAAAAAACCGCAAGTAACCATAAAAAAAGAGGAAAATGGACAGGAAAAAGTTGAATTTTTATCCATAAATCCGTCCATAACTCAGTGTATATATAAGAGAGAGAGAGGCAAATATGTAATTTTAGAATCAGAATATTGAGGATTTATAGTCGACTGTAGAAACTATTATAGGAGGAATAGTCAGGAATCAGTCATTTTTTGAAAAAAAATAAAAAAAATTTAAAAATAATTTTTTTTTCAAAAAATGACTGATTCCTGACTATTCCACCTATAATAGAATCAGAATAGTGCGATGATAAAAAATTTGATCTGTATATTCAAGAAAAAAATTATAATATATGTAATTTCACAAAAAAAATGTTATTATTGAAGATGGAGAAAAAATCAAAAAGCCTTTTGAGATCAAGACAACGCAATGACAAGAAAAAAAAATCTTACATGGTCAAGCTACAGCTTATAAGAGATGTGACTCTGATAAATTGGTCGTTATTGATGATTGAGAAAAATGTAAGGTATTCTAATTAAGAAATAAATTAACACCAAAAATTCAGCAGTGGTGATATGCTATTTCCCTTTGAATTAATTATTGCTTTTAATATTACTTAATTACTTATCAACAGATTTATAAACAGTTATACCCTAATATTGTTATTTTGAAAAAATAAACAATTGTGTAATAATTTGTAGCGTTTTTTTTTTACTGTAATTGAAAAATTCTCATGTAGATTTTAACAACGGAAGTAAGTGAAAATCATGTATTGCGCGCACTTGATTTTTCCTTAATATATAGAGAATAAAGTAGTTGTGAAAATTGTCAATATTGAGCACAATATTCAGTACAATTGATAGTAAACAAACCAACCAAATAACTGCGCAGTGATAAGCCGACAGTATAGATATATGTATACTATATCACTCACCTGAATTAAGTCCAGCCGACCCACTACAGACAGACAGAGAGAACTGAGAGCCGACAATATCCAATCACTAGAAGAGGTATCCTATAGAGACGACAAGAACACGTGGATACGACCGAATAAGCACACACACTACACAGCCGGAGAGCAGATCGCTTACTGAAGACAAGAAGCCGCTACAGGAGGCAGCGCGCCTATCGGGCTCGGTCCAAGGCTTGTTTACTAACATTGTCCCAGGTCGGGGCTGCTGTCCTGGGGTTAGTAGTCAGTCATGTTATTGTCTCATTGAGCAGCTACGGTCGCCAAAATGTTTAGTATTTCGTCCTCATGGGGAAAATAATAGATCGCGGCTACTTATATCTATAATATACTGAATTTTCCATTCGGGAAGAAATTTGATTGGCAGAAGGATCAATGGATTATATCAGTGGATCCCAACAGGTTTGTTGGGGCCAGCGGGGTCGTCCCAAGGATTTCCTTAAGCTGTGCCTGGTAGGTAAGCTGATTCACAGGACTTGTTTCCTTGGTATTAAATTATGTTTTGCAGAACAGATAAATTGGAGTCATAAACAACATAATTCAAATAAATGAGTAATTGGTATATTATGGTATATGTGGTACAAGATATAAGGTAAAAAAGGTAAGATAATATCAATCACAATATTACGAAATAAACACTTTTGGATCCACACTGTTCCAATTGTCCTAAAAAACCATATATTTTTTCTCTTATTAGCCTAATCAATGAATACTTGATAAAAGCATTTGTTCAAAGTTTGTGAGGAATTTAGAATAAATAAACATACTGGTATAAGTGGCGTTAACACGGTTGTCCGCAGGCCCCTGGAGGTCCGCGAGATGGTATTGGGAAATAATAAGTATATGATAGTAATAATAATAATAATAATAGGCTTACCGAACCCGAAGGTTCGTTGCCGATACCACCATATTCCGCCTACACAGACTCGTCCAATGTTCACCGTTCAAGCCCAAGCCCCCGAAATCAGCCTTAACGCAATCCTCCCATCGACACTTCGGCCTATCAGTCGGATCAGCGAATAACAACTTTCTCGGAACCTATCTCTCAGGGCGCCAACAACTTTACTCGCCCGTTTGAGTCTCCGCGATGCTATCAACTCAATTATATTCACAGGATACAAGTTCCGCAATTCCACGTTTTGCAACCTTCTAAACTCCCCAGTGGCCTCATCTCTCTTCGGACCAAATATTTTACGCAGTACCTTATTTTCGAAAACCTTAAGCCGTTGTTCATTCTTCAAGGTAAGCGGCCACGTTTCACATCCGTAAAGAACCGTCGGAAGAATAATAGTTTTATAAATTCTAACCTTTAAGTTTTTAGATAGAAGCCGCGAGCTAAGAAACTTAGCAACTGTATAATAACACGCATTTATAAAATATAGGGATTTATTTACTATAATAAGTATATGATAGTAAATAAATACCTATATTCTATTTATAAATTTTAGTTATGCATTGAGAAGAATCGTTTTGCGGACTGTGGTCAGTTCTTAGACCTTAAGTCTAGCATATACCATCTTGGGTTATCTTAACAATTTATATCAACTGCGGTCACTGAATCGTTAATTCATTATTTCAACGATACTACATAATTTCAGAAAATATTTACGTTTTTTAACCAATTTACTGGCTTAGTTTTTAATTGAAATCCAGAATATTTTTAACGTTACAGAAGGAGATGTTTTAATACGCTTTCGATTGAAATTACGTATTATTTTTATCACTATATGCATTTAAAAATTCTTAAATTGATTTTAACAACAAGAGGTATGTCAAAGTCGTCTGTTTCTGATTTTTTTAATAATAACTCTATTGATTAGAACTGTTGGTCATTTAAACATTCCTTACATGCCACCTAATGCCATAAGTCAAACTTGTGAACACGACACCCTTTGAATGTAAATTTGATAGCCTCAAACAATATAATTAATAAATGCATAAAATATAGTTCGATAAATATTAGGCCGTTTTACAAAAGAAATTCTTGGATATATTTTTTTTAAAACAATTTATTTAATCCAGTCATCGCGACGTTTCAGCCTCTAGGACCATTATCAAGCTTCTGTAAAGAGAATACAGCAACATAAACAAAACTGTAACTCGAAATGCACAAAATCAAAATTGGCTACAGGTCTGTCACAACACTGCGATAAACATAAACATATTTTTGATTTTGATAATATCTCGGTCCTACATAAGGAAGAAAACATAAATAAAAGGAGAATCATAGAATCAATTTATATAACAAAAAATTTAGAAAAATCAGTTAACCACCAAACAGACGTAGACAACCTAAACACCTTTTATGCAAGTACTATCGAGAGAGTAAATATATAAATCCTTTGGCATCCCCCCCCCAAGTTCAGTCGCGCACGAGAACACCTAAAAGGCGGCCGAAAACTGTTAAATAAGTTGGAAAAAATGTTTATTTTTTTTTTTTTTTTTTTTTTTTTTTTTTTTTTTTTTTTTTTTTTTTTTTTTTTATATCAGCTGATGCGCTCGATGATAACAGTCATACGTTACATCGTCTCTCAGATTTTTGCTTTTTTCAGTAGGAATTCGCTAGAATTCAGTCTGGAGAACATCACTAGACCTCAGGAATATTACGGCAGTGAATATTGGAGAAGTTTCGGTAAGCAAAGTTATAATTTACTTTGTACAATCACGAAAAAGTGAAAGAAGGGTCACTGATCAGCTGATTGCCGCTAGCTCGGCAAGCTCGGGCTTGCTTTTCTTTTAATTATCTTTCTTTTATCTTTAATTCTTATCTCATTATTTATTTATTATTATTATTTTCTTAATCAATGAGATATTTTCATCAAGTCATGTCCTCAAAGTCTGCAAGTAAAAGATCTAGATCTGCAGGTTCTAACTCGTCTCCCACAAAACAGAGACCCCGCCGTGAACAAAATAAAAAAATGATTCCACCAGCGACCGCGTCAGCTACCTCATTAGGTTCTGAACCACAGCCCAGCACATCATCACAAGGAATAACTGATGAATCTCCGTTTTTTACACCGAATCCATTTCAGATCCTCCAAAATGAAAAAGAAACCATGGAATCTTCTCCTATACCCAGAGAACCACTACCTCCACCAATATTTGTTAAAAATATTAAAAATTTTAAACTGATGTGTGCGCATTTAAATAAAGTAACAGATCCTAATAGTTATTATTGTATAAGTAGAACCAATGATACTAAAATATCTCCGACTACTGCTGAAACCTACAGAAAGATTGTAAAATATCTGACTGAGACCAAAGCTGACTTTCATACTTATCAGCTGCGCCAAGAGAGAGCATTAAGGGTCGTAATCAGAAACCTACATTCCTCAACACCCGTTGAAGCAATCAAAGAAGAACTGACAGAATTAGGATTCCAAGTGAGGCAAGTCACCAACGTTCTAAAAGATAAAAGTCCACTGCCTCTATTCTTCGTGGACTTGGAACCATCAGCAGGAGTCGAAAAAATCTATGACCTCAGCAGACTGTACTATACCCGTGTAAAAGTTGAAAAACCTTACACAAAGAAAGAAATAGTCCAGTGCCATAACTGTCAGGCATATGGTCATACCAAAAGTTATTGCCATCACATACCACGCTGTGTGAAATGCGGTGAACAGCATAAAACAGAAGAATGTACAAGATCAAGATCAGCACCCGCTGTATGTGCTCTGTGCCTCAAGGACCACCCGGCTAACTACAAGGGATGTGAAATCTACAAGAAACTCAGAACCAGATACCAAAAACCTCAGGATCCGAATGAAACAGCTGTACCAACCAGAAGCAGAAGAGAACCATCAAAACTTGTAAATTCTAACGTGTCATTTGCCCACTTGCTTGGAGGTGGTAACCAGAATCATGAAGTCGAGGCACTGCCGGAACAACATTTTCCTCAACATTCTCAATATATTGTACAAGAATCTATCCCTCAAAGTTTACCTAATCTTCAAAAAACTCCTCAACATCAAATTTCTCATATCCCTCCACCATCAAACGTCACAGATCTTACCAGTCTAATGACATCGTTCATCTCCGAAATCAAATCTCTTGTTATGCCGCTTATATCACTCCTTACAAATCTAGTATCGAATCTAATCCCTGCCTTGAAAAATCCTTAAATGACTTCACTTAACTCCTTATCCATTCTCCTTTGGAATGCGAATGGTGTTAGAAATCATACTGACGAACTGACAGCGTTGTTGCAAGACAAAACAATCGATGTTGCACTTATAACTGAAACAAGACTAACGACTAAACAGTACTTCAAAATACCGCAATACATGACATACCGTACTGACCACCCAGACGGTAAAGCCCATGCCGGTTCTGCTATCATTGTCCACCAATCCCTCTCTCATCATTTACTCCCACTTCCCACCTATGATTTCCTACAAGCCACATCCATAGTAATCAAGACTTTTTCCTTTCCGGTAACCCTCACATCTGCATATTGCCCTCCTAAACATTCCATTTCCAATTCTGAATTTGTATCCTTCCTGGATTCCTTAGGAAATCGTTTCATTCTGGGTGCAGACTTAAACGCCAAGCATCAGCAGTGGGGTTCCAGAACCACGAATTCTCGGGGACGAAATTTGCTGTCTGCACTCAACTCCCGAAATTTTAATATCCTGCCTCCTGACTCCCCTACCTACTGGCCAACCGATCCTAACCGCAATCCTGACATCCTCGACTTCTTTATCCACAGCGGATTAGGCTCTCTCAACTTGTCTTTAACTCGCCTTGATGAACTATCCTCAGACCATAGTCCACTGATCCTAAAAGTATCTCTCACTCCAATTCCAAAACCCATTCCACCATCATTCATCCGAGGCCCTGTCAACTGGAACCTTTTCCGACAAATCCTGACCGATAATATTGACCTCAGAGTAACCCTCAAAACCCAAGATGACCTAGATAATTCCGTCTATTCCTTTACCACCGCCATCCAACAAGCTGTCTGGACTGCTTCCTCTCCTAAACACTCCAATATAAATCCAGACCAAAATCATTTTCCACAACCTATTATAGACCTTATCCACACCAAACGCCGAGCAAGATCATTATGGCAGCGCACCCGACACCCAACAGATCGCCGCTCCTATAACTTCTATTGTAGACAATTGAAGAGGGAGTTGGCGAACTTCCGTTCCCAGTCCTTTAATTCCTACCTCTCCTCTCCATCAGCTCGTGATAATTCCCTGTGGAATGTCACGAAAAAGATCCTAAAATACCATCATGTTTCCCATCCTCTCCGACGTGGTGATGACTCCTGGGCTGCGTCTGATGAAGATAAAGCTGAGGAATTCGCCACACACCTCTCCAAAGTATTCACTCCTCACCCGGAATCCCACATCAATCACACCGCAAAAGTGCAAGACTTTCTTATGTCACCGATTCCACTTTCCCTACCTCCTAAAGCTATTAATCCCTCTGAGGTCAAATATCTTCTCCAAAAACTGACTCTCCGTAAATCTCCTGGACACGATCTCCTTACTCCCCAGATCCTCCGACAACTTCCCCAGAAAGCCATTATTTTTCTTACTTATATTTATAACTGCATCCTCCGCACCACCTATTTTCCTCTGTTATGGAAACATTCCACCATCATCCTTTTTTTAAAACCAGGTAAACCTTCCAACAACACTTCATCCTACAGGCCTATTAGTCTACTCCCCATC
Source organism: Piezodorus guildinii (assembly GCA_023052935.1). Lineage (NCBI taxonomy): Eukaryota > Metazoa > Arthropoda > Insecta > Hemiptera > Pentatomidae > Piezodorus > Piezodorus guildinii. Next base: position 1,767,863 of record CM041292.1, on the reverse strand, counting down.
CTCTCAAAAATCTTCGAAAGGCTTCTTCTTAAACGTATCCTACCCATATTAGAATCTCAAAATCTTCCTTCCCATCAGTTTGGATTCCGTCCTCAGCATTCCACAGTTCAACAGGGGCTCCGAGTTGTAGACCATATTTCCTCAGCTCTTGAATGCAAAGAGTATTGTTCTGGTGCGTTTCTGGACATTGCGCAAGCTTTTGACCGGGTATGGCACACTGGATTACTCTTCAAGCTGAAAACCCATTTACCCCAGTCCCTATACCTCATTCTCCGATCCTATCTCTCGAACCGTTCCTTCCGAGTTCGCTGTGGTGAAGAATTTTCTAACCTTTATCCCGTTGAGGCCGGTGTTCCTCAAGGCAGCGTCTTGGGACCCATCCTCTACATCCTTTACACTGCTGATATTCCTACACATCCTGATACCTTTCTGGCAACTTTTGCAGACGACACCGCCATCCTATCATCCAGTTCCAATCCTGAAACAGCATCCTTAAACCTTCAGAGACACCTTTTCCTTATCGAACACTGGTGTAATAACTGGCGTGTAAAGGTGAACGAAGCCAAATGTAAACACATAACCTTTACTCTTAGACGAAAATCCTGTCCGCCAGTTTATTTCAACTCATTACCGATTCCTCTCTCAGATACAGTCCGGTATCTTGGCTTACTGTTAGACAAAAGATTGACTTGGAACCCACATACAAGACTTAAAAGACAAGAACTCAACCGACGATTCGGACAGTTATACCGACTACTCAACAGAAAATCTGAACTTACAGTTGAAAACAAATTATTAATCTACAAGACAATACTGAAGCCCATCTGGACCTACGGACTTGAACTGTGGGGGACAGCTAAACGTTCTAACATCAAACGCATTCAATCCTTTCAATCCAAAGTCCTCCGTACAATAGTAAATGCTCCTTATTATGTCTCCAATTATACCTTGCACCACGACCTTAATGTTCCATTTATTTCAGACCTAATTCCATCCAAATTTTCCAAATTCCACCAGAACCTCATTCATCATCCTAATCCTTTAGCTCAATCCCTATCCAGCTCCACTCATCCATACAACCCACCTAGAAGGTTGAAACGGCAGTGGCCCCGCGACCTTTTGTAAATATATTGGAGTTCTAGCACTGGCTAGATTCTCCACTCAATGTGATGTATGTATGAGTGTGTGTATGTGTATATAGGTATAAGTGAATTATTGACTTTTGTATTGATTCATTATTGTGTATATATTTTATTGTAATTTTATGTTGTGTAAATATTGTATGAATGTAGTATGTTTGATATCATTCAGCAATACTATTAATGTCCAAATTGGGACAGATTGTAAAATTTTCTCAATAAAAATTGTTATTACTAAAATAAATTTTCTTTTTTGAATAAATAGATCCCTCTTTCAATTGATGATGAAAAATAATATGATATTTTTGAATACAGGTTTTTTTTTGAAAAATGATATTTAAAAAAAATTATGACGACGCTGCTGAAAAGCGGTGAAATGAAAAGATAATTAAGTGTTGTAATTGAATTGTTGAAAATGTATAAATGCAATGAAACTTTAATTGATTACAGAAGCTTGATAATGACCCTAGAGGCTGAAACGTCGATATGACTGGATTAAATAAATTGTTTTAAAAAAAATATATCCAAGAATTTCTTTTGTAAAACGGCCTAATATTTATGGAACAAATATTCAAACAAAAGAACAATTACGACAATGATGAGAAAAATAAAATATAGTAATTAAACTAGTTTTTGAAGCTACTGCTACCTCAGAAAAGCGGTCGGACGAAAACATAGCATGGGTCAACCATTTGATATCAATAATTTTGCCGCTCCACATTTTTGATTATCGTGATTTTTTGACCATTTTTCATTATCTATCCTTTCGTGAATATAAAACCATAAATAAAAAAATTTTCAGGCCAATACTTTTAGTGTTGCAGCCGTTTGAAGTCAGCGTCACGGGCGAAAACATGTGGTGGGAAAACCTTTTTAATTCCTTTAATTTTTCACATATGGAATCAAAACAAAAATTAACAATGAGTTAAGAACATGCTTTGTATTTTTTGTCCTCACAACTTATTGCCTAAATAGTGAAGAAAGTTGTTTAGTCTTAGTCCTAGTTGCTGTAAAAATTTCTATCTTGAGAACATAGTAATTTTTTCTATGTAAATTTTAAAAATTGGCAAAAATTGATTTTTCGCGATGTTTACACGGAAATACTTACTTAGCTCGCGGCTTCTGTCTAAACTTAAAGGTTAGAATTTATAAAACTATTATTCTTCCAACGGTTCTTTACGGATGTGAAACGTGGCCGCTTACTTTGAGGGATGAACAACGGCTTAAGGTTTTCAAGAATAAGGTACTGCGTAAAATATTTGGTCCGAAGAGAGATGAGGCCACTGGGGAGTTTAGAAGGTTGCACAACGCGGAATTGCGGAACTTGTATCCTGTGAATATAATTGAGTTGATAGCATCGCGGAGACTCAAATGGGTGCGTAAAGTTGTTGGGCTTAGTGAGGAACGATTTCCGAGAAAGTTGGTATTCGCTGAACCGACTGGTAGGCGTCCGAAAGGTAGGCCGAAGCGTCGATGGGAGGATTGCATTAAGGCTGATCTTGGGGGCTTGGGCTTGACCGGTGAACATTGGACGAGTCTGTGCAGGCGAAGTTTGGTGGTATCGGCATCGAACCTTCGGATTCGGTAAGCCTATTATTATTATTATTGTTTACACGGAAATATCTCAAAAGGGACTGAGTGAAAAATTATGAAACTAATACAGATTACCTATCTATACGATATGTTTAAGTGATACAAATCTGGTCTTTGAGACTGGTATTGGAGTTTTAAAACACTCTTAAATGTTAAAATAACGTTCATTAAAAAATATTAACTCTTGTAAATTTGCATATTTAAGAACCAAACAAAAACTAGAACGATAAGGAGAGTATTTTATAAAAACTTGGTTCTTACAACACATTACCTAAGCAGCACGAACATTTTTTTCCAGCTTCGAAATATTAATAGTAAAATATCTCAAAAAGGACTGAGTGAAAAATTTGTTATAGTTGGTTGATGAGATGAGGGACACTGTGGCTAGTATTGATGTATTATATTTCCATAAAAAACTGGGGCTCAGCCACTAAATTTTTTCTATCGTACTTAATATATAGAGGTACAATATGTGTGAGTTATATCGTTTTCACTCAATCCTTTTTGAGATATTTTACTGTAAATATTACTTAGCTGGAAAAAATCCTGCTTTGAATATTTATATTGAAAAAAGGATATAGCTTACACGATCAAAATTTCTAAAACAAGTAGAGCAACTATAAGGCTATTTAAGGAAACATAAGGGTGAAAATCATTTCTCACCTCCATTGTCATAGCGCGCCAAAGGTTTCAGTTAATGCAATTTTCCTTATTTTTTTAAACCATTTTCTTGGCTTCTGAACACGACACCTTTGGAAAATAATTTCAATAGCCTCAGGCGATATAATTAATAAATACATAAAATGTAGTAATAATCTATTTTTGTAAGCTGCCAATGCCTTGGGAAAGCAGCTGTTCAAAAATATAGCAATATATATTTTATTTTACAAAATAGACGGATATGAATATCCATTTATAAAATATTCAATCAATTGTGTGAATATATATACATGCATATATGATGAATTATATTAATATTAAAGAACAATACATCAAACAGTGGGATGCTAACCGCCCACTCGAGACCAGCTTAAATTCTCAGCTCCCTTTGTTTGGAAGATAACAGAGGAAAAGGGGCTTTTCACTACCAAAAAATAAATACACATCTCATTTCCTCTGCACTGCCGTATGATAATACTCTATGGGGAGATCAAGTCGCCCTTTAAATTATTCCAGAAATTATGAATTATAATAACGAGATTTCTTGAAATCCTATTTTGATGGTTCATAACCTAAAACGCATTGAATAACCGAATCGAAATAATGTTTTCTTCCCTTGAAACTGTGTTAGTTGTCAAAATATTATTAACAGCAATCATTTAAAAGTAAGCCTAAAAAAAACCTCTCCCCACATATCAAGATGAAAAGACAGACTCTCAAACAGCGACTGAAAGTACTATACCCTTTCTTTCTAAATCATCAAATTTAAACATTGGACAGAAACTGAATACACATACATACATACACAAACCTTCTTAAACTAATGTGTACTTAAGCTTTACAGATTTATGGCTCAGGAAAAAAGACTCACATACAAAAACTGCAATCATTTATATAAAAAAAATTATAGATACATAACGATAGTTCCTTGGTACGTAAACAACAGAACCCTACATACAGACTTACAACCAACAGTTGACCAACATATAGGAACTATCGATTCTTGTTTTCACAGTAAACTGCAGAGAGACGATAATAGACAGATTAACGACAATGTCAATAGCTGAAAAGCCAGTCAGAAGAAGGCTGAAGAGAAGCTGGATGAGAGAGCTCCTCTACCTAAATCAAAGCCTAGGCTGGAGGTGCTGCTGGTGCACTTTCCTTCCCCATGCCTGTCATGTCTCATCTCACTATTTTATACAGCACATTGTTTATTGTATGATAGCTCCTGACAGGTGCGAATAAATAAATGAAAAAGAAATGTATACTTACAGACTCTAAAACAATTCAGTTCTTGGCCTAAAAATTAAAAATCTGGTGCGCTCGACACACGACTTTCACTTACCTCCGGTCTCAAAATCAATTTAAATAGTTTTTAAGAATTTTTAAATACAATTAGAAATAAAAATAAATTGTTAAATAATTAATTACATTGAATTGCTATAGAAAAATTTGTTTTATTAAATAATCTATTGTATTATTATATACAACAATCAGTTAGTTTTATCGGGTTTTTATCACTCTCTAATGACATTTCATCTTGATGTGTGGGGACAAGTTTTATTTAGGTCTACTTTTAAATTATTACTCTTAATAATATTTTGACAACTAACACAGTTTCAAGGGAAGAAAAGATTATTTTGATTCGGTTATTCAATAGGTTTTAGGTTATGAACCATCAAAATAGGACTTCAAGAAATGTTGTTATTATAATTCATAATTTCAGGAATAACTTAAAGAGAGATTTGATCTTTTCAGAGAGTATTATGAAATAGCATTTGAGAGAGGAAATGAGATTTTTTTTTCGGAAGAGCTTCTTTTCCTCTGTTACCTTCCAAACAAAGGAAGCTGAGAATATAAGGTCCAAAGTGGGCGCCTAGCATCCCACTGTTTTATGTATTGTTCTTGAGTATTAATATAATTCATCATATATATATATATATATATATATATATATATATATATATATATATATATATATATATATATATATACACATACCGATGCCTTAGAAAAGCAGTCAGTCAAAACAGAGCAATATATATATATATATATATATCTGTTTTGACTGACTGCTTTCCTAAGGCATCGGTAGCTTCAAAAACTAGATTAATTATTATATTTTATGCATTTAATAATTATATTGCCTGAGGCAATTGGAATACCACTCCAAAGGTGTCGTGTTCACCAATCTCACTTATGGTATTAGGTGAAATGAAAGGTATGTTTAAATGACCAACAGTTTCTAATGAATACAGTCATCATTTAAAAAATATGTTACCCGCAACACACGACTTTTACCTACCCCCGTTGTTAAAATCAATTTAAGAATTTTTAAATACATGTAATGATCAAAATAAATTGTTAAACAATCAATCAAATTGAATCTCAATAAAAGCATATGTTTTATTGAGTAATCTATTATATTTTTATCTACAACAATAATTTAGTTTTATCGGATTTTTACCACTCTCCATTAACTTTCATAATTCCGTGTATAAGATAATAATTTTTCTAAAATCTTTCCAACGGTATATTATACATATACAGTACTGTTCTTGTGATAAAAAACACAATAATTATACGAAAAAATATGTCTGCTTTTTTCTCCTTTACCTGTCAATTCTAATAATGTGCCTGATTTTTTTAAATCTACAAAATTAAAGGAACTTCAGAGGAAGACAATTTAAACTATCGGCATTTAAGCCCTGTAAGAATACTTCAATCAGAATGAAACCTATATTAAAGCCCATTAAATTTTACATAGACATAGGGAATTTTATCAAATTCATTAGAGGCGTTTTTTGAGAAAATCGTAAAAAGGTTCTAAATGCATGGTATAAAGTAGTACTTTCGGTCAGACGATTTTGAAAAAAAAAAATTCTGGAACATCTCAGGTGTATAGTTATCTTAAATTTGAAATTTCAGTTTCGTGCGACTTTTCGTTTTTGTGCTAGACTTACCACACACACACGCACACAGACCTTTTTTTCAGGACTTGGTTATTTCGATTTAGGGTACCCTAAAAGTATATTTCCGTTGAAAACTGCAATTCTAAACTTTTCGCAATCGCTAAATATTTCATATACAGGTAAAAAAAATACATATATATTTAACGATGATAGAGTCGGCTTTATAAATTTGTAAAAAGAAAATGAGAACTTAGAGACGGGTTGGCTGGACGGGTTGAAATACTGAGCCCCAAAGCCTATTCTACAGCGTCTTTTGATCCAAGTCCAGGCTTGGACTATTAATATAGGGTAGATGATAAGAGTGGAACATCAGATGTTGCGTGCACTAAATCCATTAGTTGGAAAAGAGATTTAAAATGCTAACAAGCAGATTATCTAAACAGGGAAAACATGTCTTTAAATGCGACAATTGGATGATTATTTCCTGACAATGATCAGACGTGTAACCGGTTAACTACTGTACATGGCGCTAGCAGGTCGCTGTACTCTTATCAGTTAGCTCAGTGGTCTGCGCAACTGGGTGTCTTAATATATTGGGTTGTGTCATATGATATGTCCGTTTTCAAGGTAAAGGATTTTTACTAAAAATACGATATGATAACAAGATAATTTTATTCGAAGTATTTACCTTCTTTTTCTACACATTTTTCCAGCGTGACACCAACCTTTTTATCCCCGACTGAAAAACTCTGAGCTTTGAAGTGAAACAAAATCTGAAAACGCACTTTTCACTTGATTATCATTTAAAAAAAGTTTTCCTTTGACGAAGTTGTCTAAATTCCTGAACAGGTGGTAATCTGTTGGAGACAAGTCGGGAGAATATGGTGGGTGCGGAAGAACTTCTTAGTCCAGTTCTTTCAATTTTTGCACACTATGTTATGAAACATGCCGCTCAGCGAGATCATGAGGTACCCATGTGTTGAGATTTTTTACTATCTCAATACACTTTAAATGTCTGGAAACGGTAGAAGCACTTGCATTCAGTTCTGCTGAGAGTCCTTTAACTGTTTGGTAGGGGGTTTCCTTCTACTGTATGTTTGAGGACATCGTTGTCTATTACGGACGGAGGTCTTCCTCAGGACAAGTTTTCCAAGTCGGTATCCCGAGCTGAAAACTTAGCAAACCAACGGCGAATTGTCCGTTCATTAACACTCCCTTCCCCAAACGCCTTGCAATATTTCTTGCGGCCTCAGCTGCTGAATGACCGAGTTTGAACTCGTACAAAAATGTTACTCGAAAATCGCGTTTTTCCATGTTCATATTTGGAGGTATACTAAAAAGTGGGTAATTGATTGGGGAAGCTAATGTTTATAATACAAAGGTAGAGGATTAGTAACAGTTTACTTTAAATATGTAAACATTCGGAAGAAAACAACAGAGACCTGTAAAATCCTTTATGTATTTCAGAAACTATAAAAACGGACATTTCATGTGAAACAACCCAATAGAACAAATTATTAAGTGCGCAACTTTAGGGATTTAGCATAGTAGTAGCCACCATGACAGCCCAAGGTCGCTAGTACGAACCTGGCAGATGTCCTTAGGGTGTTTTAAGAGAGTAACAAATCCTTCAATAAGTCGTCGTTCAGAGGGGAAGTTTAATGGTGGTCCCGAGCCAGTGCGATGTCAGGTACTCGTTAAAGATCCCTGGATAGGCAAAATTTAGGACTCCCACTGAAGCATCGTCCGATTAGCCATAGTAGCATAAAGTGATGTTAAATAAATAAACGAAGGACTTGGCTGTTATTTAGATTAAATAGTTTGGCCAATTTCGATTTTCAAAACGATTAGAATACAAATACGTCACAATATTAATTTCGTGAAAAAATGTATTACATCTAAGAAATGGCCGTCTTTAATAATGTTCAAAACAAAAAACTAACTTATATTACCATTTAGGTCGAATCGTAGGCACAAAAATAAGTTTGTTGTCTGTAATGAACGCGCCACCCGATGAAATAATAGATTCTTTACAAACAACAAGTTACATAAATAGAAAACGAATCTGATAACATTATTCAACAAATAACAAAATAAAAACACCCAAAATTGATACATGTGCTTTTAAAAAATTGATAAAGGTTCATTAATATTTATTCATTAAAAATATTTTAAAAACAGTTATACAATTTCCGGTATTTTGTTTACACAGTTTTTGAAAAATAAACGTTCGAATTGTCGGTTTGTTTTGTTTACTAATTTGGAATAATAGAAGAATTCCTAGAAATATTTAGCTGTTTTTGTATGTTTTAAATCATTCGATAAGTATTTTTAGCGATTGTAGATAATTGTGCTATTAACAAAGCAATTTCAATAGTTGGTTGTTCCTGAGGGGAGGGGGAAAATATAGATAAATTATTTTCTTTTCTTTTTTAATTTTTAGTTTTCTTAAATGGAACATTCAAAAGAGCACACACTGCCTTCCATTACTCATCCAATCACTTTATTTCACAAGTCTTTTATCTTTTTATTTTTCTTTTTTTTTTCCCTACTGGTCGACGTTTCGGGGCTGTTTCCCATTTTCAAGACTGAAACAATTTATTTATACTTTCATTAGTGAATAAAATTACATTATTTAAATGTTTGTCTTTGAAAAATGAAGCTCAGCAATTTGTCATAACTATTTTAAAACTAACTAACTTTAATTATCTTATTCATTTTTCATTATACAATTGCTACATCATTTTTCACCCTTCACTCCATCTCATAGACACATCTCAAAATAATAAAAACAGAAAACTACTAGAAGCAATCCACATTACCAAAAATAATAGCAGGACAATAAATTATAAAACAGATACAAAAAACTTAGGAACACATTACACAGATATCATAAATAAGTTAAAATTTTAAAATAAATAAAACAATAGCCCAAGAACCATAATTAGGACAAATAATTAATAGAGGTAAAAATAAAAATAAATAAAAAGCACAAGGATTACACCGGAATACTGGAAAGGTACAAAGTTTAAAATAGAAAAATAATGGAAACAGTGAGCCAATATAGACAAGTAGCAGTGTGCTATGAGATGTAGTGAAAGATGAAAAATGTTGTAGCAAGGAATAAGGTAATTAAAGTTAGTTAGTTTTAAAATAGTTATGACAAATTGCTGAGCTTCATTTTTCAAAGACAAACATTTAAATAATGTAATTTTATTCACTAATGAAAGTATAAATAAATTGTTTCAGTCTTGAAAATGGGGAAACAACCCCGAAACGTCGACTAGTATAAAAAAATGATAAAAGACTTGTGAAATAAAGTGATTGGGTGAGGAATGGAAGGCAGTGTGTGCTTTTTTAAATGTTCCAGATAAATTATTATAATAATCGATTGATTGTTGACAGTACTGAATATATAATAGAAAATTTGATCGAGGTTGCGGTTATCAAGAACCAGTAAAACATTGACAAACTAATAAAGAAAACTTATATCAGTGTGCTGACCTTTTTATCCATTGAACGTCTCTTTATGCTTATAAGGCTAATCGGACGATGCTACAGTGAGAGTCCTAAATTTTGTCTACCCAGGTTTTATTGGATAGGGATCTATAACGAGTACCTGACAACGCACAGCTTTGTGACCAACATTTTACGATTAGCATCTAAAAGCTGTGAAAAATTGACGCACACAGGGGCGGTATCTAGCGCCTTAACTAGGTGCTCCAAGCTTGGGCTCTTTTTAAATAAAGGCAGCGTTACACAGTGATAGGAGAGGTAAGTGAAAATGCGTGAGAGCGAGGTATTGTGAGAGTTCACCAAAGTAGCGGGAGAGGGGGAAGGCCATATTTAAAGAAAATGTATTCGCATAATAAAATGAAATATTAATTTTTAAAATATCATATTGTATCATTAATAATAAAAAAAAAATTATTATTAAATATATATATATATATATAAAATTATATATATATATATATATAAAATGATAACGGGATTTAGGTTTCCGCTAACTCCTTCTAAACCACAAGACGGATTAATAGGTAAAATACATTGCAATTCAGCTTTTTTTTAAAAGGGAAAAATACATTTTATGTAACCAAGTCATCAAAAAATTACTCCTGAAATATAAGCATTAACATAGCCGTATAATAAACCGTTGGAAAGCGCAAGAGTTAAGAAAAGTTAATAAGCAAAAAAAAAAAAAAAAAAAAAAAAAATCGTACAAGTTAATATAATGTTGTTTTATGCTCATAAACTTCTGAACATATGTTATTGGTAAAGAGGGAGGTTATAATAGTTAAATGTACAGGATCGTGTAAGTTGTATTCTTCTAAACAGTACGCAAGATTTAAGAGACAATATTACGTACTGAATTCTAACTAAGTTGTTAACATAAATGGTAAGTTGTTATAAACCTATAAACAAACATTGTTATTAATTATTTCAAATTGAATAATATTTCATGATAACAGATGTTTCACTGTTAACTTAATGGGATTCCTATGGAAACATAATTTAACTTTTAAAATGTAATTCAAATAGTTCGTTGGACATATCAAAAATTGATAATCCGATTAAAATAGGAACTGCTGTTATTTCTGTAGTTTTTGAATACATACATAACAGTTAAGTTCTCTTTACATGAGAAAGTTAAATGTTCCGTTAAATCTAAATCTTAAATCTGTCCTTAACTTTAAAATAACAAACAAATAAACCTGACTAATTTTGATTTATGTTTTTCATTTCAAATCATCAAAAAATTACTCCTGAAATATAAGCAGTAACATAGCCGTATAATAAACCGTTGGAAAGCGCAAGAGTTAAGAAAAGTTAATAAGCAAAAAAAAAAAAGAAAAGAAATCGTACAAGTTAATATAAAGTTGTTTTATGCTCATAAACTTCTGAACATATGTTATTGGTAAAGAGGGAGGTTATAATAGTTAAATGTACAGGATCGTGTAAGTTGTATTCTTCTAAACAGTACGCAAGATTTAAGAGACAATATTACGTACTGAATTCTAACTAAGTTGTAAACATAAATGGTAAGTTGTTGTAAATCTATAAACTAACATTGTTATTAATTATTTCAAATTGAATACTATTTCATGAAAACAGATGTTTCACTGTTAACTTAATAGGATTCCTATGGAAACGTAATTGAACTATTAAAATGTGATTCAAACAGTTCATTGGACGTGTGAAAAATTGATAATCCGATTAAAATAGGAACTGTTGTTATTTCTGTAGTTTTTGATTACATATATAACAGTCAAGTTTTCTTTACATGAGAAAGTTAAATGTTCCGTTATCTGTCCTTGACTTTAAAATAACAATCAAATAAACTTAACCAATTTTGATTTATGTTTTTCATTTCTGCCGTTGATTAAATATAATAATGAACAGACGTTATAAAATAAAGAATTTTCTTGATAATCGTACTTTTCGTTACGTTGAACTAAAACTCCCAAAGCGATGAACTCTAAATCAGGTCAGAAAGAGATTTTTTAAACCTAAATGACACCTTATTTAAATTGTACCAGTGCGAAGCAGTAGTAGGTCCGCTAGTTGTTGTTGTTTATTTATTTAACGTCACGTTATGCTACTATGGCTAATCGGACGATGCTACAGTGGGAGTCCTAAATTTTGCCTATCCAGGTCCAATTAGGATAGGGATCTTTAACGTGTACCTGACATCGCACAGGCTCGGGACCACCTTTTAACGTCCCCTCCGAAGGAAGGTATAACTAAGGATTTTTTACTCCCATTATAAAATCCTAGGACCACCTGCGGGTTTGAACCCGTGACCTTTAGCATGGGAGGCTGTTACTCTATCCACCCAGCTACAAGTGATCCCAGGTCCGCTAGTTATTAAAATAATAATATTTTTAAAAATATATAGAAACTAATTGAACTAAATGATAATGTTATATCAAAACAAACCAGTGTTACATGTACATAATGAAAACATGCTTTTTAAATGCAGAAACTCCGTTTTAAAAAATTAACCGTTATTTATAATTAAAAAATTCAAAAAATAAATAATAAAGTAATATAGAAAATACAGCAATTGAATATTTTACGTTGAAAGTATGTGAGAGTGAAAGATAATTCACTATCACCAAACCTCACGATTTTCATCAACTTCGCCTCTCGCCGTGTATCGCAGCCTTAAAAAAGGGAAGCACCTAGTTACCAAAAAAGGGCGCTAGATACCGCTCGTGAGAGCTACAATTTTGAACAGGATTTAAACACGGTAGTCATTTTACATCTTACGCCTCCTCCGAAGAACGGCTTCATCAAGGATTTCTAACTTCCTTCGAAAAATCCTATAATAATAATAATAATAATAATATTTATATATACGAGGCATGTTTTTTAAGTAAGTACCGTTTTGGAATTAAAAAAAGACGTGCAAAGATATCGCAATTATTTTATTTTTACATGAAAGCCTGTACCATAATCTACTTTTCTACATAATTTCCATGAATTTTGAGGCACTTGTCATAACGCGGCACCAGTTTTTGAATACACTCCTCAAAAAATTCTGCCGCCTTAAAATCTGCGTCGTGCAATCCAGAACAAAAGACGTGGCAAGTTGAGAAAGGGTATCGTCTTGCTGCATGACAATGCCCGTCCACATCTGGCTAATCGGACCAAAGATCTCATCAAATCATTTAAATGGGAAAATCTAGATCATCCTCCATACAGCCCTGATCTGGCGCCCAGCGACACCTGGGCGGTCGGCGTCTTCAAGACGATAACGAAGTCAAAACATTTGTGATGCAGTGGTTAACAAGTCAGGTGGCAGAATTTTTTGAGGAGGGTATTCAAAAACTGGTGCCGCGTTACGACAAGTGCCTCAAAATTCATGGAAATTATGTAGAAAAGTAGATTAAGGTACAGGGTTGGTTTCATGTAAAAATAAAATTATTGCGATATCTTTGCACGTAGTTTTTAATTCCAAAACGGTATTTACTTAAAAACATGCCTCGTATATAATATTTACAAGTACATTTAGATACAAATAAGTTATCTTACATGATTTCAGTTATCCTTTTATCATGACAATAGACTTTCAATCATCGTTTGATTTACCTAATGAAAAATATTTTTTTGAAAAATCATATTCGAGGGTAAAGTACTAAGTAAAATATTTGATCCAAAGAGAGGTGAGGCCACATGCTAGCCACTAACTATATAATGGGTGACCTCATAACATAATACCAATGAGATATGAAATGAAAACATTAATATATTTTTGTGGAATAAAATGTTAAAGATTGAGGTAAGAAACCAAGCGACAAATAAAACTTATGAAAATTTGGTATATAAAAACGTATAAGTAAATATATGGTATATATTTGTAGAATTAATATATTACAATTATAAATAATATCGAATCCAAAGGTTCAATACCGATACCGTATATAGAAAAATTAAGAACATTAAAATTAATAAAGTGGACATTCGTTGTTCACACATAGTAGATAATAACTATATATATATATATATATATATATATATATATATATATATATATATATATATATATATATATATATATTTACTGATCTATTAAACACTTTTTTCTTCTGATTCGACTAATGGTTGATCTTTACCTTCAGTTACCCTATTACCCCGAAAATTTTAGAATTCTAGTTTTTACCGGAAATACACGTTTTGGGGTCCCCTCATTACAAATTATCAAGTCCCGCTAAAAGGTCTGTGTGTTTAGCAGGAAACTGAAATTTCATATTTTGAAAGCGTACATAACTGAGATGTTACAGCAACGTTTTTTTACCAAAATCAGCTAACCAGAAGAGCCACTTTATACCATAAATGACTTTTTTACGATTTTCTCGAAAACGGCTCTAACGAATTTGATAAATCTCGCTATATTGTTGTGAAATTAATGGCTTTAATACAATTGGCTAAGTTAGCACTGCTAACAACTTGCTACAGGTAACCCCAGCAGGTAACCAGGAATCACTTGTAGCTTGTTTGGCTAGCATAACAGCCTCCTTTGCCAAAGGTCACGTATTCAAGCCCGCAGGTGGTCCTAGGATTTTTTAATGGTATTAAAATATCCTTAGTTGTGCCGTCCTTCGGTGGGGACGTCAAAAGTTGGTCCCGAGCCTGTGCAATATCAGGTACTCGTTAAAGATCCCTATCCTAATAAAACCTGGATAGGCAAAATTTAGGACTGCCACTGTAGCATCGTCCGATTAGCCATAGTAGCATAAAGTGACGTTAAATAAATAAACATGGGCGTAAGTGCTAGTATTTTAAAATTTCTTCCTCCAATGTACCTTTAATTTAATAAATTTGAAAAAATTAACCATATCATCATGTTAGCATAGATATAAAAACGAGTAAATATGTGGATTCGATAACCAACTAAAGGAGAAAACAGCAAAACTATTTTTAATAGTATTTATTAGTCTTTTGGGCATAAAAATACTAATATGCCGTTAGAAAGCTAAAGATTTCAGAAAAAAATATTACCTGATAAACAAAGTTGTAAAAAGTAATGGAAATTGAAAAAATGAAAATAATTATTAGAACGCATGTTTCTATTGAAATTAAAAGTAATTAATGCATTTACCTATTGGTTTATTATTTGCAATACTGTTTGTTTATTTATTTAACGTCACTTTATGCTACTATGGCTAATCGGACGATGCTACAGTGGGAGTCCTAAATTTTAGTCTATCCAGGTTTAATTAGGATAGGGATCTTTAACGAGTACCTGACATCACACAGGATCGGGACCACCTTTTATCGTCCCCTCCGAAGGATGGGATAACTAATCCTAGGGCCACCTGTCGGTTTGAACATGGGACCTTGGGCATAGGAGGCTGTTATGCTAACCCCAATAGATGAAGTAAATTTGAGTATAGTATTAAACAATGGCACGATACACAAGATGAGAAACTACTCATAAAAATATTCTAAAGTAGCAGGTCTCATAGAGACACCTATTTATACACCTCAGAGGATTTTCAGGAATCACAGAGGAAGAAAGGATTAATCTCATTAAAAAATCCTACGACAACCTGCGGGTTTGAACCCGTGACCTTTGCATAGGAGACTGTTATGCTAGCCACCAAGCTACAAGTGATCCCCATTTTCAATACTAAACCTTTGTAATCGAACAAAAAAAACAAACAAAAAAACGAATTCACCGAATTATTTAAATAAAAATTGAAAGAAAAGAAAAGGAAATAGTAACGCAGTCCTGTATAAATGCTTTTGGTGTACTATTTTCAATAATGAACCTTTGTAATCGACCAAAAAAAAATAAAAAATTACCCCTCCTCAAAATTTGAGAGCTTACGTTTCAAGATGCGTAGAATCCGAATAACGAATAAAAATCCTATTCTCCTAATTAATAAATAAATAAATACAAAAAAAATCAACAAAATGAAAAAAAATCATTGAAATCGGATAACTAGCTGAGATATTGTGTTTAGAAATCAGCGGTAGTGATATGATATTATCCTTTGAATTATTGATTTTAATATTACCTAATTGCCTATCAACAGCTGTATAAATAGTTATAACCTAATATTGTTATTTGGAAATAATAAACCTTTGTGTAATAATTTGCAGCGTTTTTCATCTCTTAACTGTTAATTCCTAAATTGATTTTAACAACAGAGGTATGTTAAAGTCGTATGTTGCGCGCACCAGATTTCTTCCCCTATCAAGTATTACAGGAATAGGATAAGATATCTAGGTAGATATGTTATTGTTTGGTGTAGGTGATGTTGTAGGTGTTTTCTACAATACTGAAAGGATTTAGGGAACGGAATATAAATTTCCAGGAAGCGAACAAGGAGAACGCAATAGGTGGCTTCCATTGTTGACCTCTTTCTATTTCAGTATATCTTCTCTGCAATCTTACCTCTTTACAAAAGTGCTCTTCAAGAAATGGCTCTCAAATACCTTAAAAATTAACAAAATAAATAAAAATTTTTTTTTTTTTTTGCTATTATTTAAAAACGTTTTAATTTAAAAGAGGTTTTGGAGTATGCCGATGATTTGGTACTGCTAGGTGAAGACACGGAAACCATACAACTAAATACAAGTGTGTTAATAAAAGCCGGTAAAGAAATAGGACTCGAATTAAATACCGATAAGACGAAATATATGATTAGTAGCAGAAACGGTAGCGATCTTGGTGATATTGATATATCAGGGCATACTTTTGAACACGTTGAAAAATTCAAGTATTTAGGTTCAATGATTACAAGAAAAAATGAAATCCAGGAAGAAAGAAAGTCCCGGTTAAAGGTGGGAAATGCTTGTTATTATTCAGTTGCTAAATTACTTAGCTCGAGGCTTCTGTCTAAAAACTTAAAGGTTAGACTTTATAAAACTATTATTCTTCCGACGGTTCTTTACTGATGTGAAACGTGGCAGCTTACTTTGAAGGATGAACAACGGACTAAGGTTTTCGAAAATAAGGTACTGCGTAAAATATTTGGTCCGAAGAGAATTGAGACCACAGAGTAGTTTAGAAGGTTGCACAACGCGGAATTGCGTAGTTTGTGCCCTGTGAAATATAATTGAGTGATAGCATCGCGGAGACTCAAAGTTCTTGGGTTCGGTGAGGAACGGATTCCGAGAAAGTTGGTATTTGCTGAACCGACTAGTAGGCGTCTGAAAGTTAGGCCGAAGCGTTGATGGGAGGATTGCGTTAAGGCTAATTTCGGGGGCTTGGGCTTGACCGCCGAACATTGGACGAGTCTGTGCAGGCGAAGTTTGGTGGTATCGGCATCGAACCTTCGGGTTCTGTAAGCCTGTTATTATTATTTAAAAAATTGAAAAAAATGGTAGTGCTCATTACAGGTCTTTTACTCACCTCTGTTGTGAAAATCACCTGTACATTAAAATTAATTTAAGTACATTTAAATAGAGTTAGGCTGGAAATCACACTAGTGGTCAATTTTTTATGTTGATGTATTCGATCCAATAGAATATTTTTGTTTTATTTCTAGTCATTTATATCACATTCTTAATGAAATAAAAAAACAAGCTGTAGCAAAAATTAAAACCATTAAATAATTAATTAAATAGAATGTCTATAGAAACACGTGTTTTTATTAAAAGATATGTAATATTATTATCGAAAATAATCACTTAGTTTTATCGGCTTTTCATCACTATCTATTAACTTTTAAAAGCATGTTTATGAGATAATAATTTTTCTAAATTCTTTAGCTTTCCAACGGTGTATCATACATATATATTACTGTTCTTATGTTCAAAATCGAAAAATTGCATTAAACAATTTTTTTTTCTGTTTTCTCCTTTAGTTGGGTATCGCATTCATTCAATTTATATATTTACCTTTTTTTCATCATTTGTAACAAGATAATATAATTATTTTTTATAGAATCAACAAAATTAAAGGTACTTTAGAAAAAGAAAATTTAAAATATCGGCAATTAAGCCCTGTCAGACCATTTTAATCAGAATGAAACCTACATGATATTAAAGCCCATTAAATTTATATCGATATAGGGAGTTTAATAAAAATCGTCGGAACCGTTTTCGAGAAAATCGAACAAAGGTGCAAAATGCATGGTATAAAGTGGCTCTTCTGGTAAGCTCATTTTGATGTAAAAGGTTTTGTAATGTCTCGGGCGTATATTTGTCTTAAATATGAAATTTCAGTTTCATAGGACTTACCGTTTCCGCCCGGGAGTTACCACACACACACAGACCTTTTTGCGGGACTTGGTTATTTGGACTCAGAGGACCCTAAATCGTGTATTTCCGTTGAAAACTGGAATTCGAAAATTTTCACGATCGCAATACTTCCCCTTACTATAAATAGTAAGTGAAAGTAAAAATTCATAAATTGATTTTAACAGCGGAGGTAAGTGAAAGTTGTGTGTTGCGCGCACAAGATTTTTTTCTATACATTCCACTAATATATTTTAACTGAACCACCCTGAATTTGAGCTATCGCTCGAAAGTACTGTTTTGCCACCGATAGCTCAGCGTAAACAAATAGAGAGGTAGGAAAAATGTACAAAGCTATTGGTTCGCTAAACAAGTTGCACTAGGATAGAGTGGAGAAGTTATATATCTTCGCCTAGAGTTAATAACATCTTTCCATTTCCTCGACACGAGCAGAACTTGAAGAGAGAGTTGGTGAAATCAATCAAGACAGGAAGGATGAAGTTAGACAAATAAGTAAGATGGCTAGATGAAGGGAGGCTGAGTGATCGGAGCCTTAGTGATTGATCATCAGGCAAAGAGAAAGTAAGAGAGCTGGATAACGGCTGATCCCGATCTAGCATGCGTTTATACCTCTATGTATACTCTATAGTCAATAACATTCAAAATTCATCTTTATAAATAGAAAAAGTTATTTTAATAACGCCTTTCTTAACTTTATCATATCGTTCCTTCCATGTCAAACTAAAGAATGTAAAAAATTCGTTCTTATTTTTTTTGCTACTATGCTATTGCATATGGCAAGACACACCTTGTGGCAAAGGTCGTATCTCTAATCCTATCAGGAACACGGTATACTTACATGAGCAAAATCATTTTACTTTCACTTACCTATATATGAAATATATAGTAAGGGAAAGTATGCGATAGTGAAAATTTTCGAATTACAGTTTTCAACGGAAATACACGTTTTAGGGTTTCCTGAGTCCAAATGACCAAGTCCCGCAAAAAGGTCTTTATTTTTTTTTTTTTTACGATGGTAGGAGGAAATCTTCAAAAGACGCGGATAGGCCCGTACCTATCCGTGTGTGGGATTTCTACCCACTAAAACCAACCTCCCTGCACCTGTTTCTCACCCTCCACGGGACACCCGTTAGGCATTACTTCGTGGAGGGGAGTGGCTGTGTGCCGCCCTCTTGTTAGGCGCCTTACCCTATATTTCTAGGCACGCCTCTACTTCTCTTCCATTCTCAATTTCTTGATGACGTCCGCAGCCAGACGTTGGCCCGCCATCCAGTTCTCCTGAGAAAGTAACATGAGGTTGACAATGTTGTCAGGTGTAGCTTCTGATCAGCATATTTCTCGAAATTCTTCCCTCTCTACTTTGAAAGCAAGGACAGCAGAAGAATACGTGTTCTACTGTCTCATCTATTGTTGGGCATCTTGGACATTCTGCTGTATTGTCCAACTTAAACAGTAATTGGTAGGCTCTGAAGCATCCATGTCGGGTTAGCATTTGGGTCAGGTAGTAGTCCACTTCCCCGTGGCTTCTATCCATCCAGGGTTGGATGCAAGGTACCAGCCTACGGGTCCACCTTCCGCTCGCAGCCAAATCCCACCGTCGCTGCCACTTGTGGACTCTCTGCTTCCTCTCTTCGGCCCTTGGAATGTGGGCAGCACTTTTATACGTACGTTGCCTTTCCTCCTACAGCAGTCAATGGGTGGCATACTGGCCACTACACATGCAGCTTCGTAAGATACTGTGCGAAACGCACTTATCACTCTCAGGGCGCTTCGGCGATAAACGGACACCATGGGTCTCCTGTAAGTCAGTGTGTCCAGGGCATTATTCCATATTGGGGCTGCGTATAAAAGTGTGGATGAGACGACGCTCGCCATTAATAGTCTCCGACTACTTCTAGGTCCGCCTACGTTGAGCATCAATCGGGCTAGAGCTGTGGTCACTCCTGCTGTTTCGATGCATACTTTCTGAAAAGGTCTATGTGTGTGGTAACTCCAGCACAAAAACGAAAAGTCCAATGAAACTAAAATTTCATATTTAAGACAACTATAAGCCTGAGATGTTACAGCAACTTTTTTATTGGGCTTTAAGATCATACAGGTTTTAATCTGATTGAAATATTCTGACAGGGCTTAAATGCCGAAATTTTAATTTATCTACATTCTAAAGTACCTATAATTTTATATATTATATAAAAATAACCACATCATCTTGTTATTGATAAAAACAGGTAAATAGATAAGTTGAACGAATTCTATATCCAACTAAAGGAGAAAACTGTCAAATATTTTTTAATGCAATTTTTTATTTGAAAATAAGAACAGTAATACAGATGTGTAGTATACCGTTGGAAAGCTAAATATTTTAGAAAAAAATATTATCTTATAAAAAATTGAAAAAGTTAATGGAATAGCACTAGATTCAATTCTTGAATAGCACGCACCATATGATAATCGTAAACGTTTTATAGGCAAATTTCAAGATTTTTTTTTCATTGTTCGAGGTCGCCAATGTAAATACGTTAAAAAGACTAAACAACTCAGAAAGCACTTTCATTGGATTAAACTAAACTGAAAATAAAAAAGGCATTTTAAAAATAAATTGTTTAGTCTGTATTAGATATTTACACATATTGGCATGGAATGCTGTATTGACAAATTTGGCACAGGACATGGATTTGGCGGTAGTGGCGCGCCCTAGTGGATAAAGCACTAGTCTACTGTTCTTCAGGCCCCAGGTTCGAATCGCGTCTGTGGCCGAATATTATTTATTGTGTATCTAAAAATTATATTCACTCACTCAACATCACCTACAACAATTTATTTAGAGCCTTGAAACATCATACTTTAAAACGCTCCAAATTACTACACAATGGTTTATCATTTCCAAATAACTTCATTAGGATTTAGCAGTTAATTAATAGGCATCATTAGGATTTATAGGCAATTAATTAATATTAAAAGCAATGAACAATTCAAAGGAATATGGCATAAATTCAAAGCGCTCTCTTATCTCCGCTATTACTGAACCAAATTCAAAGATTTTTTTGTTTGGTATTTATTTTTTTATGAATTAGGAAAAACGGATATTTTAAAATTCGTTGTTTGTTTATTTAACGTCCCTTTATGCTGCTGTGGCTAATCGGACGATGCTCCAGTGGGAGTCCTAAATTGTGCATATCCAGGTTTAATTAGAATAGGGATTTTTAACGAGTACCTCACATCGCACAGGCTCGGGACCACCTTTTAACGTCCCCTACGAAGGACGGCATAAATAAGGATTTTTTACTCCTATTAAAAAATGCTAGGATAACTTGCGGGTTTGAACACGGGACTTATGGCATGGGAGGCTGTTGTGAAAACCACCATGCTACAGGTAACCCCAACAAATTAAACTTAATTGATTTTAAAAACGGAGTTTTTACCCTTCCTCGTAATTTACCCTTCGTCGTAAACCAATGACTTCCTGCCCTACAGTATCCTTAAATGATATTCCGCTTGTCCCGGTTGAACAGATCCGATATTTAGGACTCCACAACGACAAACGTCTAACTTGGAATCCCCATACAAGACTGAAACGACAAGAAACTGCCCGACATTTTCGACTACTTCAACACTTACTGGACTAACGCTCCAACCTTCCACTTAATTACAAAAGACTTATTTATATGACCATCATAAGACCGATATGAGCTTACGGAATAGAGCTATGGGGCTCTACTAAACCATCCAATTCTTCTCGTATCCAATCCTTACAATCCAAAATCCTTCGTAAAAACCTTAACGCCCCTTACTTTGTCACAAATAACCTCATGCATAAAGACCTTAATGTTCCACATGTTTCTGAATTAGCCCGAACCAGATATCAATCATTCCATGAAAAACTCCATTTCCACTCTAATCCACTAGTTTCTATCCTGTCATCCTCTTCCATTCCTGACAATCCCTCGAGGCGTCTGAAAAGAAGATGGCCTTGAGACCATCTTTTATTTTTTTATTCGTATATATTACAATTTGTCATAATAGACAATAATAATAGTGCTACAGGATCTCATTCATACAATATAAACAAAAGGAAAGCCAAATTACATAAAATAAAATCAAAATAAATAAACGTATACAATAACAGAATTTGTAGATAAAATAAATACAAATAAATAAACAAAACATGTCACATTCATACCTATGTACAATATTTACAATTAGCTCGGGAACCCCGGACGGGGCTTATTCCCCCACTTGTGGAAGGACATGCTTGTCCAAAGGATCCCAGCGCCTCGCTCTCAGCCGCATCACTGGTGAGAGCCAGCGGAAGCTAAGTGAGGGCGCCACAGCCACAATCACACCGCACATGAGAGGAGAATCTGACCAGTGTCAGAACTCCAGAATAGATGTTTCAATATGTCTCGGGGCCACTGCCGTTTCAACCTTCTAGGAGGGCTGTATGGATGAGTGGAGCTGGATAGGGATTGTGCAAGAGGATTAGGATGATGAATGAGGTTGTGGTGGAATTTGGAAAATTTGGATGGAATAAGGTCTGAAATAAATGGAACATTAAGGTCGTGGTGTAAGGTATAGTTGGAGACATAATAAGGAGCATTTACAACTGTTCGGAGGACTTTGTATTGAAAGGATTGAATGCGTTTGATGTTAGTACGTTTAGCTGTCCCCCACAGTTCAAGTCCGTAGGTCGAGATTGGCTTCAGTATTGTCTTGTAAAGTAATAATTTGTTGTCAACTGTAAGCTTAGATTTTCTGTTTAGTAGTTTGTATAACCGGCCGAATCTGCGGTTGAGTTCTATCCTTTTAAGTCTTGTGTGTGGGTTCCACGTCAATCTTTTGTCTAGTAGTAAGCCAAGATACCGGACTGTATCTGAAAGAGGAATTGGAATGGAATATAAACTGGTCGACAGGATTTTCGTCGAAGAGTGAAGTTTACTTGTTTGCATTTGGCTTCGTTTACCTTTATACGCCAAGCATTACATAGCAAAGGTGTCTTTGCAGGATTAAGGATGCTGTTTCAGGATCGGAATTGGATGATAGGATGGCGGTGTCATCTGCAAATGTTGCGAGAAAGGTCGAGACCTTCTAGTTTAAAATAGTTTTAGAGTGCTGCCAATGGGTAGCGTCTCTACATGTATTTCATTTCAGTTTACTATGTCCATTACATTTAACTTGTTGTATATAATAATACAGTTGTAAATATCGATAAATATGTTTAAACATTTATTTTTTAAAAAAAAAGCCGGAGTTAAGTAAAAGCCGTGTGTTGCGAGCACCAGATTTTTTATTTAGAATACGAAAAAGATTAAGAAATAACACAGAAATTCAACAAAACAAATACAAAAAAGAAGAAAACAATATTTTATTATATAGATGCTATTTTAACACGAAAAGAAGTTCCGAGAAAGTGGATTTAGAAAAGGTTTGAGCACGTGGCTGGGGCGGATATTCCTAAATAATTTTGGTTTCCTTGGAATGCTTGGAATCGTTTCTTTTGACAGCTTTTATTCAAGCGTTTCTTGCTACTCCAATACTTGTGACTAAATACAATTTGTCAAGATTCCTTTCAGATCTCATGTTATTGATTATAATGGATTCCATTCAATGTCAATGTCAATTACCTTAACACAGTTTACTTTAACATTATTTAGAGACTTTCCAAATTTGATATTTCATGAAAAATCGAACATTTTGAACTCTTCAGTCACTGCTGTTTATCTTATTTTCCGGGAGAAAGAATGTCTGCTATTTTTCCTTCAGATGGTTATCAAATTCTTTCTTATTCACCCATTTTTACGAAACTTAAATTCAAATTGACTTTCTTTTCAGTGTGAGGTTTTTAAAAAATCTAGTGCGGGCAACACACGACTTTTATTTACCTCCATTTTTAGAATCAATGAAAGAATTTTCAAATACAGTAAGAGATAAAAAAATACGTGAAATTATTAAGGAATTAATCAAATACAATTTCTATAGAAACATGTGTTTCATTAAAAAATCTATTATATTATTATCTAAAATAATCAGTTAGTTTTATGTTCATTTCATCACTCTCAAATAACTTTTAAAAGCTTGTGTATGAGATGATATTTTTCTAAAATCTTTAGCTGTCCAACGGTATATCATACATGTATATTACTGCTCTTATGTTCAAAAACGAAAAATTGCGTTAAAAAAATATTTTTTCTGTTTTCT
Source organism: Piezodorus guildinii (assembly GCA_023052935.1). NCBI lineage: Eukaryota > Metazoa > Arthropoda > Insecta > Hemiptera > Pentatomidae > Piezodorus > Piezodorus guildinii. Next base: position 1,743,649 of record CM041292.1, on the reverse strand, counting down.
CGGTATATAATATCGGTATTTAAGTCCTGTCAGCCATTTTTATCCAAATAAAACCTAAATGATATTAAAGCTCATTAAATTTTACATCGATATAGCGAGTTTATTCAAAATCGTCGGAACCGTTTTCGAGAAAATCGAAAAAAAGTGCAAAATGCATGGTATAAAGTGCCTCTTCTGGTAAGCTCATTTTGATGAAAAAAGTTTTGTCACGTCTCGGGCGTATAGTTGTCTTAAATATGAAATTTCAGTTTCATAGCACTTTTTTTTTCGCCCGGGAGTTACTACACACATACACAAACAGAGACCTAAAACGTGTATTTCCGTTGAAAATCGGAATTCGAAAATTTTTACGATTGCAATACTTTCCCTTACTATATATAGTAAGTGAAAGTAAAAATCTGCTGCGTGCAACACACGACTTTCACTTACCTCCAATATCAATTTCTTAATTTTTAAATACATTTACAATAAAAATAAATAGTTAAATACTTAATTAGAGTGAGTTTAAAAAAACAAAACACGTTTTTTATTAAATAATCAGTTATATTATTGTCTACGATAAACAGGTAGAATTATCGGCCTTTCATCACTCTTCGTTAACTCATACAATTTTGTTTACGAGATGTTATTTTTTCTAAACTCTTGAGCTTTACAACGGTATATTATACATCTATATTACTATTTTTGTGTTAAAAAAACACAAAAATAGCATAGGAAAACTCAGCTACACTGTGAAAGAATAGCTCGGTGAAAATTCATTCACCACACGCTCTCACATACTTTCAACATATTCAATTTTTCCCCCCTCTAGCGCGACAGACCGTGTAGGTCCTAGGCCGCGTGGTGTGATCTGGGAGAATATACGCACGTTTCTTGATGATGTTATATGGGGTAAGGTCATCATTCCCTACGCCTATTTTTGCGAGTGGCCATCAGTAGGCTGACGGGTCTCACATACCCGGGGAAGAGGCTGTGAGTGAATCCCATTTAATTATATGCTCCTCGCTAGCCACTCAGCTATGGGCTCCCATTCAACGTATTCAATTACTAAATTTAAATTTCTATAAAACTTCATCTTTTTTTTTTAATTATAAATAATGTTTAATTTTAAGATTTGTATGTTACACTTGTTTGTTTTGATATAACATTACCATTTATTTATGTTTTTATCTTTTTAGAAAAATAATATTTAATGAAAACATAGGATTTTTTAAAAGTAATCTTTGTTATTATTCGAATTTATTTATTTTAAATATGCCTTCCACCTCTCTCACTACTTTCGTGAACTCTCACAACACCTAGTACTCAGGAATTTTCACCAACCGCTTCTCTCATTGTGTAGCGTTGCCAAAATGTAAAAAGAGGCAAGCTTGTATCACCTAGTTACCTAAAAAGGTAAATTCACTTTAAACCTAAATACTCAACAAAATTTTTACTAAAGGCAAAACCAACCTTACCACTAACAGAAACAATAGTATCCGCAGTAACCCAGTTAAAATTAATTAATATAAATTCAATAGAAAACAAGACCCCACCATGGACATTTCAAAAACCCCATCTATATCTTAAATTGGCAAACTTTACTAAAGAGAATTCCAATTCAAAAGATTTTAAAAACCTCTTAGAGAAGATCATCACCACTGCCTAACCCCAAGTTAATATTCACAGATGGTTCAAAGCCGGACTCATCCACTGGTTTAGCTTTTGTTGCGTCAGATTGCACCTACAAGTCGAAGCTTCATCAATTTTGCTCTGTCTATACTGCTGAAGTGAATGCGATCGCAATGGCTTTAGATTATTCTAGAACTCTCCCAATAGAAAATTTCATCATAGGCTCAGATTCATTGAGCGCTCTAAAAGCACTTGACAATATGCATTCCAGTCATCCAGGAATTTTAAGAATTAACCAAATCAATGTCTGAAGACGGAAAAATAATTCATTATTTCCGGATACCGGGCCACATGGGGGATTATGGGGAATGAAATGGCAGATAGGCAGCCAAAGAGGCTTTTACTGCCTCTAATAGAAAATGTTTTTTTAATAACGTGGAAAAACAGCTATCCAAGCAAGCTGAAAGCGATTAAGAGAGAGCCAAAGTCTTGGAAAACCTCAAATCGCATCAACCGCAGAGAGGAGGTGGTCCAGGCCCGCCTGAGAATCGGACGTACAAGGTTAACCCATGGGCACTAGGGATCGCTAGTAGCTGGGTGGTTAGCATAACAGCCTCCTATGCCAAAGGTCACGGGTTCCAACCCGCAGGTGGTCCTAGGATTTTTTAATGGGAGTAATAAATCCTTGGTTATGCCGACTTCGGAGGGGACGTTAAGAGGGCGATGTCAGGTACTCGTTAAAGATCCCTTTCCTGATAAAACCTGGATAGGCAAAGTGTAGGACTCCCACTGTAGCATCGTCCGATTAGCCGCAGCAGTATAAAGTGACGTTAAATTAATAAACAAACCCATGGGCACTTGATATCTAAGGAGTTTCCCCCGAGATGTCAGCATTGTAGGGGAACCCTAACAATTACTCACATTTTCGAAGAATGTCCCTTCTACTCAAGAAAATTGATCCAAAGGGGAATACCACTCAATGCTGCGGTTGCATTGGGGAACGATGTAAATAGAATTGACAAATTGATGTGGTTTCTTACTGAAATGGACTTTTACAAGCAGATTTGACAATTTTATTTTATTATTAATATTATAAGTTTTATTTTTTATTTATTTTAGTTTTTATTATTTTTAAATTATTTTATTTATCTTTGACTAATGCTGTTATAATTATTCTTACTATTTATTATTCTAATAGTTATTTGTTTACAACTATTTGTTGTTATTTGTTTTAACTAAAGTCATTGTTCATTGTTTAACCTAAAATTGATTTTCTAAAATAAGTGGCTGGCACTGACCGAGATGTTTTGTGCCAATAAAATATAACAACAACCAACCAACCTAAAAAGGCGCTTTTACAGGTCGTGTGAGCCACAATTTTGCACATGTTTTAGACGCTAAATTTGTCCAATGTGTACATGTAGAAACGATGAAGGATGCTATTCGCAAACTCAATTTAAATCAGTCGCAATAACTTACCAAGGTTTTTCCCTGCTTTGCAATTTTAGGCTTCCAAAAAGTTTTGGACCACTTCCAAAATGGAATCACGTCCTTTTCCAAACGGTGCCATCTCGATCGAGAAGCGGAACACGTCCAGCAGGACTCCGACTCGTGTACATGTCGTCTCATCTGAGGTTTTCAGGCTACGCTTCTAATATATTAACCAGCTACTCAATTATTCTCAAAAGGTTGGGAGGACCCATTCACATCTCTCTTCGCATGTTTATTTCGATTTCTCTACCGTAATTTTATAGAATTACTAATCACAAAGGAACCTGAGGTCTAGCTAGGAATCCATCTTGACAAACTTCTTGGAATCCTACGAGACTGAAACGACAAAAACCTGCTCGCAGATACCGACTACGAAAGCAACTACTTACAAAAAAATATCTCGCCGCTTTAGGCTACTTCAACACATACTAGACAAACGGTCAAACCTTCCTCTGAACTACAAAAGGCTCATCTACATGACTATTATAAGACCAATCTGGACTTACGGAATAGAGCTTTGGTGCTCTACTAAACCATCAAACCCTTCCCGCATCCAATCCCTACAGTCCAAAATCCTTCGTAAAATCCTCAACGCTCTTACTTTGTCACGAATAAACATATCCATAAAGATCTTAATGTTCCATTTGTTACTGATTTGGCCCGGACCAGGTATCAATCCTTTCATGACAATGTTCATTCTCACTCTAACCCACTAGTTTCAATCCTTTCTTCCTCTTCAATGCCGGATAATCCTCCGAGGCGCCTGAAAAGGAAATGGCCCGGGACCTTCTAGTTTAGAATATTTTTAGAGTTCAAAAAGAATTCACGCACAGCTAAATATAATTCTTAAAGTAGAGTAATAAAGTGAAATTAACCGATAAGAGTCCTCTGACGAGGGATGTTGAAAGTTATAAAATATTTAATAACTAAACGCTTATGCTTGTTAATTTCTACAACATATAATGTTGTAATTAATGAGAAATAATAAATAAACTTATTTTCTAAAAACAAGTGAACTTAAAATATATTTCAAATTTACGTATATTTAATAGTTTTTAAATTTATTTTAACAGTCGTGTGTTTCCCGCACCAGATTTTCCGTAATTTTGCTGGTGCAGAAATACTTCTATTGCACATCATTAGGACTTTTCTTGAGATATGAGATGAGGCGCCAGGACTTTGATTGGGAGCTTAATGTTGCTGAAGAGGTTGGAAGCCGGCCAACCAGATGGCTGCTCTGATGTAGACTTACAATGTTGCCTCCTTCACTACATGCCTTACTTATAAAGAGTCAATAAGTTAGCTTCAAGAGGTCCGGTTCGGTTTCTCATTATCATTTCTTAATAGCTACTAGATCTGATATGATTAAAAAAAAAAAAAAAAAGATGTAAAGAATCCACCGCTCCTGAATCTAAATTATCACTTAAGAAAACTCAGTCGAGGATGGAAAATAAATAAGCAGCGATAAGTCCAAAGGATCATCTGGAATGAGGAGATAGTAGAGGATATATGGGAGAGGAAATCTTTGCAAGGCTGCACAGCAATCGGCCATTAGTCCAGGAGCTGGCGACGAAAAATGCGTATTATAAGAAGAAAATTTTCACTGTGATTTTCACATTTTAGCCAACTTGCACAAACATGTTTTTGTCTACCATCTCAAACTGTTCAGGATCAAATATTGCGGCCATCCAAAACAGTCAAAATCCACGAAATGACATCACTTTAACATTATAAAGGTAAGTATCACAGAAACCACCCATGATACAATAATACTCATCATAATATAAATTAATGGAAATTGAATAAGCTTTAATTTCAGACCTGATAGACGTCTGTAGGTCTTATAGGTACCGAGATATCTTTGTCAATATAATACATTGTGTCTTAAACAGAGGAATTGATCGAGCTTCAACAGTGTTCATCCCGATATCATAGAAACTGCTCATTTTACCAAAATACTCATAATAATAATAAGCTGTAATATGAGAGGTGACAGGCGGCTGTATGTCTTATATGCGTCGAGATATATTTGTCCTAATAATACATAGGGTCCTTAATACGAGAATTGACCTAATTTTATGGACAACTATATCTGGGTACCTATAAGACATACAGACGCTTATCAGATCTGAAATTAAAGCTTATTCAACGTCGAATAATTTCTATTATAATGAGTATTTTCGAATAAAGCTTGGTTTCTGTAATATTTACATTCATAACGTTTTTTTTTTTTTTTTTTTTTTATTATTTATTGGAATTTACAACTGTATACAGGAATACAACTAGTAAATTAGATGAAATATATAAAGGCATGAAACACATGTAGAGAAGCTTCCCAATGGAAGCACTCTAAAAATTATTTAAACTAGAAGGTCTCGGGGCCATCTCCTTTTCAGACGCCTCGGAGGATTGTCAGGAATCGAAGAGGAAGAAAGGTTTGAAACTAGAGGATTAGGGTGGGAATGGAGTTTGCCATGAAAGGAATGGTATCTAGATCGGGCCAAATCAGCAACATACGGAACATTAAGATCTTTATGGATTAGTGTATTCGTGACAAAGTAAGGAGCATTGAGGATTTTACGAAGGATTTTGGATTGTAGGGATTGGATACGGGAAGAATTCGATGGTTTAGTAGAGCCCCAAAGCTCTACTCCGTAAGTCCATATCGGCCTTATGATAGTCATGTAGATGAGTCTTTTGTAGTTAAGTGGAAGATTAGAACGTTTGTCTAGTAAGTGTTGAAGTAGTCGAAAACGTCGAGCAGTTTCTTGTCGTTTAAGTCTTGTATGAGGGTTCCAAGTGAGACGTTTGTCAAGGTGCAGTCCTAGATATCGGATCTGTTCAACCGGGACAAGAGGAGTATTATTGAAGGATACAGTAGGGCAGGATGTCATAGGTTTACGACGAAGGGTAAAGGTAATTTGGTTGGATTTGTTCGCATTTATTTTAATTCTCCAGTTCTGACACCACACTTCAAGGTCTCTGATGTGGGATTGGAGAGTTTGAGAGGCAATAGTTGGATTAGTATTGACTGATAACACACAAGTGTCATCAGCGTAGGTAGAAAGGAAAGTGTTAGGATGGGATGGGATATCAGCTGTATAAACTGTGAAAAGAATAGGTCCCAGGATACTGCCTTGAGGAACACCAGCAAACTGATTAAAAATGGATGAATAGGAATTATTATGATTTACTTTGAAGGATCTGTAAGTGAGGTAGGACTTGATGATAAGGAAATATGTAGGGGGAAGGAAATTGCGGAGTTTGTAAAGCAATCCCGGGTGCCAGACTCGGTCAAAGGCTTGCTCTACGTCGAGGAATGCTCCCGTGCAGTACAACCCGCGCTCTAATGCAGACGAGACAACGTCCACCACACGATGACATTGCTGGATAGTGGAGTGGGACGTTCTGAATCCAAACTGGTGATCAGGAATTATGGAATTAGTATCTAGGATGGGATATAGGCGTTTCAGTATAAGTTTTTCCAAGATTTTACCCATGATTGGTAAAAGTGAGATGGGACGGTAAGAAGATGGATTTTCAGGCGGTTTCTTAGGTTTGGGTATCATTTTGACAATGGATAATTTCCAGGAAGCAGGAAAGTATGTGGAACGGAGTACAGAATTATATATGTAAGTAAGATATAGGATAGCTTTTCGAGGAAGGAGTTTTAAAATATGGGAAGTTATAAGATCATGTCCAGGAGCTTTGCGGGATGGTAAACTCTGGATGATGTTAGATATTTCAGTAGGATGGAACGCTTTAGGAGGAAGAACCATTTGGAGTGGGATATCTAGTTCTGCTTCTATAAACTTAATGTGACCGGGATTATGAATATCTGGATGTGGATTAAAGGTTTTAAAAAGGTGCTGACCGAATATCTGGGCCTTTTCTTCATCAGATCTTGTCCAGATATGGGATTCAGTTAGGAGTGGATGATTACATTCTTTGTACTTCAGTAACTTTTTTGTGGTCATCCATAACGATCTGTCTGTAATAGTTAGTTTTTCAGTAAAGTTGAGTAAGTTTTGAATTTTAACTTTTCTGATTTCTGATTTTAGTCTGTTAGTAAGGTTGTTATAATAAGTTTTGTCTGAAGGGTATCTAGTCCTATGCCACTTCGATCTTGCTCTGCGTTTTTCCCTTAATAAGATTCGAATGTGCTGTGGCAGGATAGTCTCCTGTGAGTTAGTAGTGTTAATGGTTGTAGTGTTGTCAAGTATACTACTGCTGATTGAGTCAGTAAGTTTTTCAACAGCTTTATCAATATCATGTTTAGTCTTTAGTGGTATTTTTAAGTCAAGTTTGTTTTCCAAGTCATATCTGAATCCGTCCCAGTCTACTCGTCCTGTAATCAGAGTGGGAATGGTGGGCTTAGGAACAAGGCTTGAATGCAAGGAAAGCAGAACCGGACTATGATCGGATGATACATTCATAACGTTAAAATTATATCAATTTTCGTAGTTAGAACACAATGTTATATGGACAAAGATATCTCGATGCCTATAAAACCTACAGATGTCTATCACCTCTCAAACCGAAGCTTATTTAATGTCCACCGATTTATTTTATAATGAGTATTTTCGTATAATGCTTGGTTTCTGTAATATTTACCTTCATAACGTTATAATTAGATACATTTTACGTAGTTATTATATAATGTATTACATGGACAAAGATATCTCGGTACCTATAAGACCTACAGACTTCTTATTTAAACGTCTTTATGTTCTTTTTTACATCAGGAAGCGATTAGCTAGAGCAGTGGTTACCAACAAAAAAGTTTCGCGGACCGCTTCACACAATCATTTCAGTGACAAGGATCCTATAATCCTCATATACCAATTACTAATGGAAAAAAAAACTAAAATTTACAGAGGTCACCCTATCATTAAGGAATACATAGTTTTGAATAATCGGCCAGGCATCTTAGTCATTGATAAAAATCTGGTGCGGGCAACACACGACTTTCACTTACCTCTGATATTTATATCAATTTAAGAATTTTTAAACACATTTAGAAACGAAAATAAGTTGTTAAAGGATGATATACATTGGATTTTAATAGAAACGTGTATTATCAAATAATCTATTATATTATTATCTACGGCAATCAGTTTATTTTATCGGCTGTTCATCACTTACATTCAATGGTATGTATAAGATATTATTATTTTTTAAATCTTTAGCATTCCAATGGCATATTATACATGTATATTACTGTTCTTAAGTTTAAAAATAAAAAAAATGCATTAAAAAAATATGTTTGCATTTTTCTCTTTTAGTTGTTTATCAAATTCACTTAACTTTCATATTTAGCCGTTATTTATCAATGCTAATAAGATGATGTTACAATTTGTTTTAAATCTAAAAAATTAAAGGTACTTTAAAATAAGAAAATAAAAAATATCGTCATTTAAGCCCTTTCATACTATTTCAATCAGAATGAAACTTACCTTACATATTAAATTATTCATATTGAAAGTAAATTGATTATGTTTCAAAAAATAATCATTGACATATTTAACAGTCATTTATGAAATATAATAAATTATGTTGAAGGAAATACCTAAAAAAAAATAAAAACAATTATCATGCTTAATTTTAAATTCTTAACTTTATGTCGAATGATCTCAATATGGCCTCCTATCTTCAAGTTTAAGACTGCCTGTCTTTTTCTTTAAAACATAGTTCGAAACGAAAATAAATAATAAAATGACAGAGCCATTAAGAAACTTAAATAAACCACTGTTTTCACATTTATGACACATTTTGCACACGTTCTAAATAAATTTGGTTACCTTTAAAACATATATAAAATAAATTAAAAGCAAGTAAATCACGGAATGGTTGTGGATTCCGAATACTTTTTACACTCACTGTATATTTTGTAAAGAAAAATATTTATACCTGAACTGAATTCAACGTGGCGTTTATCACCCTAATTTATTGACTAAGTAAAAAAAAACAAACTTTATAACTAAAATATTTAAATCAAGCGAATATTAAAAACATGATAAAAAAAATTATTTAAAATAAACATATTAAAATCAATACATAGTAGGCTTTAAGATGCTAGTTAAAAAGTTCAACATTTGACGGATTCTTAATTTCGCTAGTTTTGAAATATTTAAAATTATCTGGTACTGAATTTTGAATGTTTTATAGCACGATTTTATATAGCTTAATCAACGAAACATCCAGATCGAACACTTTTAATAATAAAATGCTAGAAAAACTATTTAAAATAAATATATAATAAGGTTTGAGATGAATGTAATAAGTTAAATGTGCTGGCTTTGGTGGCTTTTAATTCAGCTATTAGCAATGTTGCCAGTTCCACCACTTATATTGAGACAGTAAGTTAATCTAAGTTTTAAATTAATATATTTTCTCTTTTTCTTAATATATTAATATGTTAATATTTTATATAAAATGTATAATTTTTATATTTATATTAATTAATTTATATAGGTTTTAAGATTCTAGTACAGTATTTAGTTCTGGCTTTGTTGGTTCTTAATTTCGCTATTAGCAATGTTGCCAGATCTGCAAAGTACCGAGACTATTGGCGGAAGCTGATAGAGGAAGCCAAGATTCAACACCACTTTTATTAAAAAAATATGATAACATTTTTGTTTAAATCTATATTATTGAAACAATAATGTATACATTTTTAAATATATAAAATAATATACAGTTATAACAGGGTTTGAGATGAGAATTAATATATACAGTGCACAGCTCTGGCTAAGGTTTTTTTTTTTTTGTTAATTTTCCTATAATCAGAAATATTCTCTTACTAGGAACTGTTCAAATATTTCATTTTCAAATGTTTAATTTTTAATACATACCCGAATATTTATATAACCAATTTGGAAATTTCATATCTATTTAATATTCAATAAATCTAATAAATATATTTATTAATATGATGAAGAAAAATATAATGATAATGATACAGTAAAAATTTCATGGTCTATAAATTATATTAATTTACATTATTATGTTTTTAATTGGCTTTTTCCTAGTAATAACTAAAAGGAAATTAATGATGCAGATTAGACACAAAAGAACAGTGGTGTATAATTCATAATTTAAATATAATTGATTTTATTTCAAATAAGTCATTAACATTGTCAACAGTCATTTAGGGAATAATATTATAAATTATGTTAAAGAACATTCCTAAAAAACAAAATTATTACCATGCATAATTTTAAATTCTTACCTTTATGTCGAAAAATTTCAATATGGCCTTCTATCTTCAAGTTTACCACTGCCTGTCTTTTTCTTTAAAACATATTTCGAAACGAAAATAACTAATAAAATGACGCGGAATTAAGAAGCTTAAATAAATCATTATTTTCACATTTATAACACATTTTTCACACAATCTAAATAAAGTTAACCTCTCGACACGGACCCGAACCGAACAAGATTGAATCTAAAAGAAGATGGAGATGCAGTTGAGAGAACGGTGGGCTCTGATTGGCTGGCTGACCAACCACCGAGCTCAAATCAGTGTTTGAAATAATATTCAGCCTAATTTATCTCAACTACGGTGATATCTATTTTCGTTTCTCAGGTATTTATAAAACATATTATTAATTAATGCAATTTATGTCTATACGGTTGAAAGAGTATTTTTAATTTATTATTCTTAGGGGAAAATGCAAATTCATACCTTATTAATAGATTAAAATTTATAATAGTTTTCAATTAATATTTCCTTTTTCATATTATTTATATTTTGACACATAAATATATTTATATTTTTAGTTTATACACACACACACACACACACACACACACATATAAATATACTAATGATATATTTATGAAAGGTAATATATACATACATAAGTTTGATTAAAAAAAAAAAAAATTAAATAATTTAATATGGAGGTGATACCCGAATTGTTTCATATAGCAACTGAATCATAAACTAAGCACTATAAGATAACTTTTTTTATAAAATATTATTTTAAAATAAAAGTAAACTGAATAATGTAAAATTAATTAACAATAATCAACACTGTACCAATTTATTTATAAAATAACGGACATAGAGTAGACCTAACCGCACAGAGACCAGTTCTCAACTAAATGATGTTAAGGGAGAGAGAAGGGAGACAGACATATTGCAAAATGTAAACATTCTATAATTTAATTAGGAAGTTATTGGCTACGAGGTTATTAAAGCAGCAGATGTGGACATCCTTATTAGGTCCATATTCACTTTAATAATATTGGTTTCAACAGTTTGAATTATTATTATATAAACCAGCATCTTTTTTTTTTTTTTTTTTTTTTTTTTTAATTACTGCAAACTAGGGACCACACAACTACTGATTTCTTTCGACCCAGTATTGTCTCATCTTATCTATTATAAGTAATAATTAAATTTAAAAAATCGCAGTACATGTAAACGATTGTCCCTTTCTCTTCCTCGCTTAAATAAATAAATGCCTTGTCTATAATATGATAATATTTATATAACTAAATAAATGCATGTATGAATGGTCCCTGAAGAATGGTCCCTCCCATTTTGCAATGGATAAATAAAGGCTTAGAAGAAGCCCTTGAAAGATTACTAGTGCATCCAGCGCATATAGCAATCCTCTTTAGAATACCTCCGGGTAACAGAAGGACAAATCTGACAGCTATACATATTATATTTGTATTTGTATTTTGTTCGAAAATAAAACCAGAGGGGAAGAAAAAAAAAAAAAAAAAAAAAAAAAAAAAAAAAAAAAAAATAAAATACCAATGGCTTAATCTATACTACCGTCTAAAATCTGTGAGAATTTCATCCTCGAATCGGGAGCCGAACTTCTAGATACCGCTCTAGAAGTTCGGCTCCCGATTTTTTTTTTTTTTTTTTTTTTTTTTTTAAGGTTACACAGTTGAAGAAGAGATAGGTGAAAATTTGTGAGAGCTCACGAAACTAGCGGGAGAGGAGGAAGTATATATATATATATATATATATATATATATATATATATATATATATATATATATTATTTTTTTTTTTCCTTTTTTTTTGGATTATAACATCAAATATTAATTTTTTTTTAAATCCTATAATATCATGTATATAACAAAAATATAATATAATATTTTTTTTTAAATATAGTGCGGGCAACACACGACTTTCACATACCTCTATTTTTAAAATCAATGAAAGAATTTTCAAATAGAGTTAGAGTTAAAAATACGTGAAACTATTAAAGAATTAAATAAATTTAATTTATATAGAAACATGTGTTTTATTAAAAAATCTATTATATTATTATCTAAAATAATCAGTTAGTTTTATCTTCTTTTCATCACTCTCTATTAACTTTTAAAAGCTTGTGTATGAGATAAAATCTTTAGCTTTCCAACGGTATATCATACATGTATATTACTGCTCTTATTTTCAAAAACGAAAAATTGCATTAAAAAAATATTTTTTCTGTTTTCTCCTTTAGTTGGGTATCGAATTTATTCTGTTTATATATTTACCTGTTTTTCATCAGCGTTAACAAGATAATATAGTTATTTTTATTGAATCTACAAAATTAAAGGTACTTTAGAAGAAGAACATTTAAAATATCGGCGTTTAAGCCCTGTCAGACCATTTCTTTCCAAATAAAACCTACATGATATTAAAGCCCATTAAATTTTACATCGATATAGCGAGTTTAATCAAAATCGTCGGAACCGTTTTCGAGAAAATCGAAAAAAGGTGCAAAATGCATGGTTTAAAGTGCCTCTTCTGGTAAGCTCATCTTGATGAAAAAAGTTTTGTCACGTCTCGGGCATATAGTTGTCTTAAATATGAAATTTCAGTTTCATAGGACTAACCGTTTCCGCCCGGGAGTTACCACACACACACAGACCTTTTTGCGGGACTTGGTTATTTGGACTCAGGGGACCCTAAAACGTCTATTTCCGTTGAAAACTGGAATTCAAAATTTTCACGATCGCAATACTTCCCCTTACTATATATAGTAAGTGAAAGTAAAAATAGAAATTGTTTTTTTGTTTTTTTTTTTATAATTAATTACTTGAAATATGTGGTAAGGGAAAATATTGTGATTGTGAAAATGTTCGGATTCCAGTTTTCAACGGAAATACACATTTTATGCTCCTCTGATGTCATATGAGTCCAAATAACCTAGGTTCCGCAAAAATGAGTGTGTGTTTTTGTTTTGTTTTTTAGGAGGGAAGGTCTTCAAAAGAAACAGATAGGCCGGTTCCTATCTGTGTGTGGGAGTTTCACCGACTAAAACCACCTCCCTACACCTGTTTAATTTTGTTTCCCTCGACGTGACCACCGTTAGGCCTACTTCATGGAGTGGAATGGCTGTGCGCTGCCTCTTATTTGCCAACCTTACTAATTGTCATCCGGCATTATGGTTCCCACCTCTCCAGGCACCTCGCCTCAACGTTTCTTCAGCTGTAAGTTTCTTGAAGATTACTACTGCGAAGTTTTTCACCCCTGTCCAATGTTCTTCTAAGCGCAACATCTGATCGTGTGTGTGTGTTGTAGGTCTATTGTAAAGTCGTACGAAAATAAAATTTTATATTTATAACAATCATGCACCTGATATATTACAGCAATTTTTTTTTATCGAAATCGGCGATCCAGAAGAGTCATTTTATACCATGCATTTTGCACTTTTTTACGATTTTCCCCAAAACGGGAAATCGCACTTCCGGCTTGCCGATGTTAGTGAAAAAGGTGCCGTAACAAGTTACACGCCCGTTAGTCACACGCACGGTTGTCATAAATATGAAAGTTTCACACAACTTTTCGTTTTCGACAAAGAGTGCAAGACTTACCACACACACACACACACACACATGCTCAGTGAACACTAAAACGTGTGTTTCCATTGAAAACTGGATTTCTAAAATTTTCACGATCGCAATACCTTTCCTTACTGTATATTTCTTATAAAGGTTAGTGAAAGTAAAATTGATCGATTTATTTGCTTAAAACCTTCCCTTTCTGGGCAAAATTCACCAATAATAATATTACGTTGAAAAAATAACGCTAGCAGCTGGTGGTGCCAGACTTCCTTCCACAACCGTTGAGAAAAAGAACAATTTCCTTTCTGGATACTCAGCAAACCACATTCCTTTCCTGGCTTCATAGTAGCACTGCTTTTTTACTTTCTGCACCTTTTTTTTTCTTTTTCTTGACTTCGCAACATCTTTAAAAACGTTACTTCTTTCATTAAGCCCACGCTACTCTATCATGAAGGCAGGTAAGTAAAATCACTCTCACGATAGTAACAGGAGGGAAGAGGGAATGGCATTATTACTGTTAACACTTTGCAGTCGGTTGTCTCCTCTGAGGGGACTTTAGATTTTATTAGAAGTCCTAAATTCTGCCTATCCAGGTTTAATCAGAATAGGGATCTTTAATGAGCATCTGAAATCGCACAGGCTCGGGATCACCTTTTTACGTCGCCTCCGAAGGAAGGCATAACTGAGGGATTTTTAATCCCATTAATTCTAGGGCCACCTGCGGGTTTGAACCCGTGACCTTTGGCATGGAAAGCTGTTATGCTAGCCACTGTACTACAAGTGACCCCTTTTAATATAATGTGTGATACAGAATTGCATTTCTGAATCGCGTTTTACAGATCTTTTGTGTTTTCTAGATGAAAACAGATCAAGGATTTCGATGAAAATAAAGTGTAATAACATAAATATGTCACAATCATCGTATTAAATAAAAACTTGTCATGTTTAGTAGTATATTTTAATTATTTATTTTCTATATTTTATTTTTTTGTTAATTGACAGTATCCATAACCGTTACATCTCGTACAATTTGTTCCACGCTCAACTAAAACTTCCGCAGTCACTTTTTTACGCATTGAACAAAAAAAAAATATAATAAAAAAGGAAGTCTCCGTTGGACTTAAGGAAGGAAAACAAATTATGAAGTTAGTAAGTTTGTTCGTAATAATAAAAAAATATTATAGAATTTCAGCCACGTTCCCGGACCATTTCCAGAAACGAGTAATACGACATTTTTTACAAACCAAAAAATTCTTTCCTTTTTTTCTGGTTTTTATTTTCTTTAATGAACCTTTGTAATCGACAAAAAAAAAAAAGTGGATTAGTACCTTTTGGAAAGCAACGTCTTATTTGTAATCCTTTCCTTAAAGCACAAATTAAATATATGATTCCAAAAGATATTGGGTTGATGAGATATTAAAATAGGTTTGTATCATTATTTTCCTGCTGATTTCAATAAAAGTCTCAGATTCTTGTAAATGTTATTAATCAATTATATATGATCCAGTTTAATCTATTACATCTTGCCATTCTTCAGATTATTTTAATTCCTAGAATGACGCTTTATAGCGCGAAGCGTTTTGCGTCTTCCAAGTCAAAATCTCCGGTTCTGAACCGAGCGAACCACTTACAGGCGGTGCTTTCTTCTTAGGCATCATTGTCATAAAATTTCGTCAACCGTCAGAACAATTCATTTTCCTTTTCAGAAATAAAAAATCAACAAATGACGAAAATAAAGTTTTCCTCTTCCATTTTAATTCAGAAAAATCCCACTCAAAGATAAGGAATCTCGGCTAAAACTAATGCATACAATCATCTTAAAAGGGATCACTTGTAGCTGGGTGGTTAGCATAACAGTCTCCTATGCCAAAGTCACTGGTACAATCCCGCAGGTGGTCCTAGGATTTTTTAGTGGGAGTAAAAAATCCTCAGTTATGCCGTCCTTCGGAGGGGACGTTAAAAGGTGGTACCGAGCCTGTGCGATGTCAGGTACTCGTTAAAGATCCCTATCCTAATAAAACCTGGATAGGCAAAATTTAGGACTCCCACTGTAGCATCGTCCGATTAGCCATAGTAGCATAAAGTGACGTTAAATATATAAACAAACAGAATCTTAAATAATCTTTTTTACTTTCACTTACCAATAAATGAAATATAGTAAGAGAAAGTATTGCGATAGTGAAAATTTTCGAATTCCAATTTTCAACGGAAATACACGTTTTTTTGGGTCTTCTGAGTCCAAATAACCAAGTCCTACTTTATACCATGCATTTTGCACCTTTTTACGATTTTCTAACAAACGATTTTGATTAAACTCTCTATATCGATGTAAAATTTACAATTCTTTAACAATTTATTTGTATCTTTAAATTTATTTAAAAATTATTAAATTTATTTTAACCACGAAAGTAAGTGAAAGTCGTGTGTTGCGCTTACCAGATTTTTTTATAATATGTAAAAGAATATTGACCGAGTAAACAAGATTTTACAAAAACTTTTTTTTTATTATTTATTTATTGTAATTTACAATTATACACGTATTATATAACACAATGAGTAAATATGCAGGGTGAACAAAAGTCATGAAAATGTCTTAAGAAAGGACTACCCATTTTCACTAACTATTTTAAGGCAGGAGGTCCCGAGGCCACCTTCTTTTTAATCGCCTCGGAGGGTTATCAGGAATATCTAAGGAATATAGATTACGGACAGGTGAGTTTGTGTGGGCAGGGAGTTAGGAATGAAAATAAGTAAATCCATCACGGGCTATGCAACAAATGGGATTTTGAGGTCATTATGGAGGAGTGATTTGTAACAAAAAAAAGGGCATTCAGGATTTTGTATTGTAAGGATTGAATGCGGGAGGAATTAGATGGTTTAGTAGAGCACCAAAGCTCGATTCCATATTTCCAAATAGGTCTGATAATAGTGATGTAAATGAGTCTTTTGTAATATACTGGAAGTTTTGAACGTTTGTCTAGTAAGTGTTGTAGTAATCGGTATCTTCGAGCAGTTTCTTGTCGTTTCAGTCTTGTGTGAGAATTCCAAGTAAGGCGAATGTCAAGATGGAACCCTAGGTATCGAATTTGTTTTACAGGAATAAGTGCGATGTTATTAAAGGATACTGGGGGGGGCAGGACCATAGAGGATTGTTTGTTTGTTTGTTTAGTTATTTAACGTCACTTTATGCTACTATGGCTGGGCGATGCTACAGTGGGAGTCCTAAATTTTGCCTATCCAGGTTTAATTAGGATAGGGATCTTTAACGAGTACCTGACATTGCACAGGTCGGAACCACCTTTTACGTCCCCTTCGAAGGACGGCATAACTAAGCATTTTTACTCCGACTAAAAAATCCTTGGACCACCTGCAGGTTTGAACCTTGGTATAAAAGGCTTTTATACCAACCACTATGCTACAAGTGACCCCTGGTGTGGAGTATGAACCAAATTTGTTTGTAGCCTACAATTGGTGTGGTTGTCAACTCTTATTGATTTCAATAATATTTCTTCAACGATTTTCTATAGCCTTATTCATATGTATGCATTCATACATTGTTTCTCAATAGATATGAAATGTTAATTAGGGGTCAACAAATATTGTTTTATTTTCCTCTTTCTCTTATCAGTCCGTAAATAAAACCTAAATTTTCGTTGTTTTTTTATGTATAAAGATGCCAAATAAAAGATAAATAATTAGAGTAGATAAGGCTAGAGACAGACCGCCTTATCAGATAGTGCATAAAGAGGTGACGTCAGCAACTAGAGGATGACGCTATTAGGCGAGGCCACGCTCTGACCGACCTCGAACCCGCGCGCCGGCTCCGATCGATCTCAATGTCGATTATTTCCGTCGCGGGCGATGGTCGATAAGGGAACGGCATTGCACCCGCTCCGAGTTAAAATCAGTCGCTTACAAGGGCGTACGCAGGATTTCCGCTAAGGCACGGTGAGGGAAGAGGTAGGTGAAGATTTGGGAAAGCGAAAGCTTGTGAGAGTTCACGAAAGTAGCGTGGCAAGGGGAAGGGATAATTTTTTAAAATAATGTAATCACGTATTACTTTGTAAAAAAATATATTTTATTAAATACTATTTAAAAAAATAATAAAATTCAATTGAGGCAGTCATAGGGACTAACGATAGAAGTGAAAATTTTTAATCTCGATTTGCGCTGGAATTTTGTTGGAAAGAAGAGTAAGTTCTTTGAAGTAGATTATTAGAAGGCATTAGCCGGTGGCGGTCGGTGAATGAAACAATTAGTAGTTTCAACCATTTATTAGCCAGGGTGGCGGTCGATGAATGAAACAATTAGGTAGTTTCAACCACTTATTTTCTGCCGACGTTTGTAGGTCCACATTGTGGGTCATCATCAGGGCGTATTGTAGGCGAATGGAAACTAAACTTCTAGTTTCAAATTTCAATAGAGACGTTTCAAATTTCTCTCAAAGGTTTGATAATCTCTTAAAGCTTAATGAGGGATCACCTGTAGCAGGGTGGCTAGCATAACAGTCTTCTGAGCCAAAGGTCAAGGCAAAGGTTCAAACCCACAGCTGATCCTAGGATTTTATAATGGGAGTCAAAACCCTTAGTTATGCCGTCCTTCGGAGGGGACGTTAAAAGGTGGTCCCGAGCCAGTGCGATGTCAGGTACTCGTTAAAGATCCCTATCCTAATTAAATCTGGGTAGGCAAAATGTAGCATTCCCACTGTAGCATCGTCCGATTAGCCATAGTAGCATAAATGGAGGTCAGAAATGATCAGAAATGAAAGATAATTCTACCACAATATATTAAAATTTAAAGTAATGATGGAGTTTTGTTGACCGTAGAGAAATTAGATGAGGAAGATGGTTGGGGGTGCGGTCATAAATTAAAAACACACAATTAAAAATAAGCGTTATTTTAATTATGTGCCGACGTTTCGGCCTACAATGTGGGCCTTCATCAGGGCTAAAAGAAACAAGATAACAACCAATGTAATTATAGACTTAATAATGCGTTAGGTATATAATAATAATATGACAGTAATAAATTATGGGAACATAAATAATATTAAATGTAAAATGATAATAAGATGACAATTATAAAGTATGGAAATAAGGTGACAGTTATAAAGTATGGAAATAAACAAAATTAAAATGATAGTTATAAAGTATGGAAGTAGACATAATTGAGATGATAATATTGTAATGAGAATATATAAATAGAGACTAAGTAAATGAAAAAAAAAAAAAAAAAAAAAATGATAATGGAAAAATATGTGAACAATTAAAATTTTAAATATTAACAATTTTGAGTTGATATATGACGGTAATATATTAAAAACATAGTTAAGAGTATAGGTAATATATAAAAAAATAATCAATTTAATCAAATTTCAGGACTGGCTATGGGAAATCCTCTCGCCCCTGACCTCGCCAATATTGTCCTTAACGATTTACTAAATTTGATAATCCCTCAGTTTCCTGAGGATATTATTCTTATTAAAAAATACGTAGACGACCTCCTCCTTGTTCTTAACCCCGACAAAATTACTGACATACTTTTAGCCTTTAACTCTTACCACCCCCGCCTACATTTTACCGCTGAATCCGAAACTAACAATTCCCTTCCATTTCTTGACCTCCTCATCATTAGAAACCCTAACAACACAATATCCACTGACTGGTACACAAAACCGACTTACTCTGGCAGACTATTAAACTTTTATTCCCAACATCCCCATCATCAAAAAATTAACGTTGCTAAAAATCTTATACACCGAAGCCTTTTCCTTTCCGATCCCCGTTTCCACGACATCAACATTAACCGCATAAAGACAATTCTCCTGGCCAATAACTTCCCTACCGTGATCATAAACAAACTTATAAATAACTACAGAAATCAGTCTCAACCTCAATTAACCTCTCTTTCTACTCCATCATCATCACCAACTCCCTTATATAGATCCGTACCTTACATTCCCTCTCTTTCAGAAAAAATTAAAAAATCATTAAAATCCTTCTATCCAAACCTCAGACTTGCTTTAAAATCCCACTACAAACTCTCCAATATTTACAGCCGACTTAAAGACAGTATACCAACAGACCACCGTTCAAAAATTGTTTATAGAGTCCCTTGCGGAACTCCTAATTGCAACTCTGCCTATATTGGTGAAACCAAAAACCTTCTCAAAGATCGCATCACCCGACACAAATATGCAATTTCCTCCAAAAATTCTACCGCTTCAAAACTTTCAGAACATTCCTTAACCCTTAACCATTCCTTTGATTTTGATAAAACATCCATTCTTGCCACTGTTCCCAACCATGACAAACGACTCATTACAGAATGCATTTACATACAACTAGAACCCCTTCCTGTTAATCAAAAGACTGACAAACATAACTTGTCACTAGCTTATTCCCAAATATTAAATTTAATAAAGCATCCCTAGCTCATTTTTTAAACAACCATCTGATCATCTCTTCATAATTTTATTTTTATTTATTTATTATCAATTTTTTTATTTATATATTTATTTAATTTTCGTACTCCCCTTTTTTATTTATTTATTTGTTTACCTACTAGATTACTGTTTATTTATCATTTCCTTCGACAGCTCCTTATCGTCATTCGTAATTACCTTATCATCATTCATCATTTATCATCGTCATCCGTTATTACTTAAAATCTTTTAATCTTTACCTCGTCACTATTTCTTACAATTTTATCAAATACTCATAAGTAATAACTCAAGTACTCTCAAGTAATGACTTTTGGCTATTTTTTAACAATCGAATCAGTAAACATAACTTAGCTTCTTGGAATTTTTCTAACGGACATTCTAGTTCTCATATTTTCCGTTCCACGCAATGAGCGTTTTTTAAACTGGGAAACATCACTTCTGTAGGCAACGCTTGCACGTCGTCATGTAAGTATTTTTTCTTATTGATAAGGGTCTTTTTTCATCGCCCATTTCTTTCTCCCCCTTTCCATACTCATATCTTTCTCCGTTACATATCCTGACATATAATTATTAGTTTAATATTACATTATTTTAAAATTTAAATTATTATTTTTTATTCATACTGTTTCTCTTTTGTAATGACTATATTTTTTTATATATTACCTATACTCTTAACTATGTTTTTAATATATTACCGTCATATATCAACTCAAAATTGTTAATATTTAAAATTTTAATTGTTCACATATTTTTCCATTATCATTTTTTTTTTTTTTTTTTCATTTACTTAGTCTCTATTTATATATTCTCATTACAATATTATCATCTCAATTATGTCTACTTCCATACTTTATAACTATCATCTTAATTTTGTTTATTTCCATACTTTATAACTGTCACCTTATTTCCATACTTTATAATTGTCATCTTATTATCATTTTACATTTAATATTATTTATGTTCCCATAATTTATTACTGTCATATTATTATTATATACCTAACGCATTATTAAGTCTATAATTACATTGGTTGTTATCTTGTTTCTTTTAGCCCTGATGAAGGCCCACATTGTAGGCCGAAACGTCGGCACATAATTAAAATAACGCTTATTTTTAATTGTGTGTTTTTAATTTATGACCCCAACCATCTTCCTCATCTAAAATTTAAAGTATTTAACCATGCCATCTTTGTAGGTTGAACTTGAGTTTTCAGATTTACTATTGACGTTGATAGGATTATATTTCATTTTCGATGATTTGGTTCATTTAGGACCTATTCACAAATAAGATATTATGTATTAAATAAAACATTTGAGCTGACAAAAAAATTGACTAGCTATTATCATTTCTGCTGTAGATACACTTTCTTCTCAGAAACAACATTCAATTTATTTTGTTAGTTCAGAATAATTTCAAATTTTCTTTTCTTGTAAAAAATATAAACAAAATCATATTTGTTCAGGTAATATTCACAAAATTCTATGAAAAACACTATATCTTTTCAAATTGGTATGAATTATGAGAACAATAAGCCTAAACACAATTATTTATTTATTGACAAAACAGCTGAAGTAAACTTAAATTATCAACTGTTGAGAACTGTAATAAATTCGTATATTAAGAGAAAATATTGCGATAATAAAATTTTTCTAATGCGTTCTTTTCACACAAATATAGGAATATTTTCAATTGCACATATTAAACTATTTATTTCCACTTCTTCAATCCTAAATACTCTTTAACATTTTTTTTTATCCAATTATTTGTAATAGTATTCTCCTACTATTTTTATAATTATGATAATGTCAATTTTTTTTTAATTACATTTTAATTTATGTCTGATTTGTTTATTTATTTAACATTGTTTCATGCTACTGTGGCTAATCGGACGATGCTACAGTGAGAGTTCTAAATTATACCTATTTTAAATTATGGTTTAACTGGAATAGAATCTTTAACGAGTAACTGCATCACATAGGCTCGGAACCACCTTTTTATGTTCCCTCCGAAGGACTGGCATAACTAAGGATTTTTTACTTCTATTAAAAAAAAAAAAATCCTAGGACAACTTGTGGGTTTGAACCTGTGACCTTGAGCATGGAAGGCTGTTATAGCCACTATGCTTCAGGTGACCTCTATGTCTGATTTATTTATTATGTCTGAATAAATATTTTTGACCTTTCTAGTATCTGTCTTGTAATTTACAGTGTTGTTAATATTTTTTGAACCATTGGACAATATGTTGTTCTATACATATTTTTTTTAAATGTTGAACTATTGATAAATAAAAAGTTAATAATAATTTCGTTATATAATTGTTGATTAATTGTTAAATAATATTTACTTATCATGTTGTTGAATCATTGGAACACAAACCAGAGTTCAATAAAGAAAAAAATAGGAGATATGGTGGTACTCATTAATAAATATCAAAGTAGAATTCCCATTTTACATAAGCACAATCATAACAAAGTTGTGAATCATAAAAACATATTTTTTTTTTCTAGTAAGAAATTGGTAAACATAAATTCCTTCAAAATTATGAAATTGGTATATAGTTTTTTGAGATATTTACAACTATTGTAAATATTTTTATGTGACTTATTTATAAATATAAGTGTATTATGGTTTGAACAAAAGAAATGGTTGAGAGCATACCTGATCAGAAGACGCAACATGAGACATGAGGTGTTGATGTTTAGTCTGCCTTGAAAAGTAAACAAACAACAAACATCACACTATCACTTGCACACTCTTCACTTAGCAACGTTACAGCATTCTCACTCACTGTAAATAAATCAATTTGATAATTACGGAGGCATTGTTGATTACAAAATAAATTATTGGTGAAGTTGATTGATGAGGCAGTCATGAAATAATTCACACTTGATAAAGTGAACTTATTATATTTGATTGCTCAGATTTCGACCTTCATCAGAGCTAAGTAAAAAGCAAGATAAAAACAAATAAAAATTAAAAATTAATAAATGGAAAATATTAACTTAACAGTTATAAAATATGAAAACAAACAGTAATAGAAGATTACTTTATTTATTTATTTATTGTTTTATATGCTCTTTTAGAAATAAGTAAAATAGAAAAAATGAACATTATAGTACATGAAAAATACAATATGAATATCTCATACAATATTTTGATAAAATATATAAGATATATTCAATATTTTATTATTAGATAAATATTTTGTTATTATACATTGTATAGTTTATAATTAATGCTATATTTTTATAAATATATATAAAAAAGTAATTAAACCTTTGAAAATTGTGTGTGTGGTAAGTCTAGCATGAAAACAAAAAGTTATACGTAACTGAAATTTCATATTTAAGACAACTACGCGCACGAGATGTTACTGCAACTTTTCATCAAAATCAGCTAACCAGAAGAAGCACATTATATCATGCATTTTGCACCTTTTTTACAATTTTCTCAAATAGGGCTCAAACAATTTTGATTAAACATGCTACATCAATGTAAAATTTAATGGGTTTAAATATCATGTAAGTTTTATTCTGATTGAAATAGTCTGACAGGGCTTAAATACCAATATTTTAAATTTTCTTCCTCTAAAGTACCTTTAATTTTTTAGGTTTCATAAAATTAATTATGTCATCTGATTAAAATTACTAAAAGAACAGCCAAATATAAAAGTTGAAACAAATTTGATAAGGGAGAAAGACCAAAAACATTTTTAATGCAATTTTTGTGTTTTTGAACATAAAAACAATAACATAGATGTCTATTATACCGTTGGAAAGCTAAAGATTTAAAAAAAAATATTATCTTTCACACAAAATTGTAGAAGTTAATGGAGAGTGATGAAAAGCACTTTATTATTTAGTGAGTGTGAAGAGTAATTATTTAATAAAACATTTTATTGAAATGCAACTTAATTAATTCTTTAACAACTTATTTTCATCTCTAAATGTATTTAAAAAATTTATATTTGATTTTAACAATGGAGGTAAGTGAAGGTCGTGTGTTGCATGCAACAGATTTTTTTTTTAAATGCTAAACTTGTAAAGTATTATAGAATATTTATAAATTTTAATAACAAATCTATAATTTTTTGATGTGAGAGGAGAACTGTTTTCCATTAGATTGAAATATGTCATTATTAAGATTATTTGCAAACCTGAGAGATCGAAGGACGGAAGGCTAAGAGTGTTTTTATTGTAATACTAAACAGAGAATACCGTAGGTAGAAATAATCGGGAGTCAATCTTTTTTAATATTTTAATTTTGCCGACATTTCGGCTCAAACTTGTGAGCCATCATCAGGGCATTACTGAGCCATGTCAAGCATAAACTGAGCTAACATTTCTACAGTAGACTACACATTCTCAATAAACAGAGAACAAGTAATGGTTTATAGTTTTGTATAATGGTAATGAAAAGCTAACAGAGGACAGAAGGATGATACTAACAATGGAGTCATGAATAATATTGTATACAAAAAGTGCATCATTCAATTTTCTTCTGAAGGAGCAACTGAGCATATTCATCCTGTTGAGTTCATTGTTATTTATTTCATTTTTGCTATTTCCATCTTAAACCCTACTAATTTTAAAAATTTATGTTGATTTTTTTTCAATTCAACTTTTAGTATGAAAATACATCAAGGTTATGGGAACAGACCAAACTATAATGGATACATAATGGTGTAGGTAGTGAAATGTATAGGAAATAATATATATATATTTTTTTTTTTTTAATCTTTATTTATTGTAATCTACACCTGTCACTTTTCCGCGACAATAAGCAGATGCGCTGTATATATATTGTAAGAGCTGGCATGTCAGCATGAGGGAGGTCAGTACCCAGCGGCACCTCCTCCTAACGCGAAAATCATAAGTTTTGAATAAGGAGATCCCTTAACCAGCTCCTTTTCAGCCTTCTTCTGGTGAGTTCTGGCATGTCCGTTGTTGCCATGTTTTGAATGAGTGTGTTGTAATGTCCGTGAAGTTTGTCATGAAATCTCTTGTATGAAGTATGAATGTAGTCTTGAACAGTAGGTATATGTAGGTCTGTATGTAAAGTTTTGTTACTCACGTACCAAGGTGAGCATGTTATTAGTCTCAACGTTTTCGATTGAAAAGTCTGTATTTTTTTAATGTGAGTCTTTTTAGCGGTTCCGAAAATTTGAGATACTATATATATATGTCCATAATAGTTTTAAAAGGCAGGTATAAGTATTCAGTCGTTGCCTAATTTTCAGTGTGGATCGTTTATGAAGAATAGAGTACAACAGTTTCAATCTCCTGGTTAGGCATAAAGTGTTTCTGTTTCCACTGTGGGCCCCAGGTCATTCTTCTGTCAAAGGTGAGTCCTAAGTAATTAAACTGCGTTAGTCTGTGGAATAGGTTCATTATTCATGTAAACTGGAGGACAGGTATCGTGTCTGAGAGTGAAGGTAATAGTGTTGAGATTTTTCATTGTTCAGTTTTATCTTCCACTGTTTAAAATAGTCCTGTAGCTGTAGTAAGTAATGTTGAAGAGTCAATGAAGCCTGTGTGATGTCTGCGTGTCTAGTAATAACAGCTGTGTCGTCAGCGTAAGTTGCTAGTATTGTGTTTGGACAGATTGGTATATCATGTGTGTATATAATGTATAGTAACGGTGAAAGAATTGACCCCTGTGGGACACCTGCCTTGATTGGTAGGATAGAAGAGACCTCTGAGCCCTGCCGGACAGAAAAATATCTATCGGATAGAAAGGAAAGAAGTATGAGATAGTAGGTAGAAGGAAGAAAAGATCTGAGTTTGTAAAGTAGGCCACAGTGCCAGACCCTGTCAAATGCCTGAGCTACATCCAGGAATGAAATAATATATTAAAAATAAATGGCAATGAAATGAAGAAGTGGAATGAAAAGTTTGTCAGGTTAATTTTCTAAGTATGAAAATAGAATTGAAGAGTCCACGGAAGAAAGGGGGGATATCATTTGGAGTGCTTTACGAGAAAATAATTTTTTTAGGTTTTTATCTTTAATTACTCAAGTATGTTTTATCATTTTTCTTCAATTTTTTTATAAGTCCTTTTCTTTTTTGTTTTACGTGTCTTTTCACCAACATATTCTACTCAACTAGACAAACAATTATATATATATAACTACAATTCGGAAAAAAATTGACTATCCCCTTTCCTCTGTGGACTCTTCAATTGACAATTAGCTCGGACATCTTCTTAGAACACTCTTTTCTCATTTTTACTAACTTTATTATTTTCTTCTACTTCTGATTCTATTCTTGTCCATTTTTTAAAAAAACATATTCAGGCTTCTCTTATATGATTGTCAATTTAATATTTTAATAAATTAAAAAAAAATTGTATTTTAGTTCTTACTTCCATTCATATTCATTTTTTTATTTTTATCTATTAATTGATATTTACAACTGTATAGGAAAAAATACAACAAGTAAATGGGAAAAAAAAGAAGTAACAATTGGCTTGATAAAGGCTTGTGAAGAATAGGCCCAGCGGTAGCATTCAATGTTTATGTCATTAGCAGGTCTCGAGGCCACCGTCTTTTCAGGCGCCTCTGAGGATTATCAGTAATAGATGGAGATGAGAGGATACGGACAAGCGGGTTTGAGTGGGCTGGTAGTTTGGAATTAAAGGAGGTATATCTAGTTCGGGCTAACATATTCATTTTTGAAGTTATTTTCACATATATTTCTCTGCCTATTCACCATTATATACATTTTTGATTCTGAATATTACTAATATAATAAATTTTCATACTAAAATATGTCTTGTATTAACAGTTTGTTTCCATATTTTATTACTATTAGATTATAACTTTCAATTAATAATTTATGACTTTACTAGAGTTGTATGCGTATTAAAAATGTAAATACAAATAAATTTGATCCTATATTAATCAACAAGCAATTCATTATCAGCAATTGTTTGAGTTTATGAAGAGGAATTTCTGATTTCATCTAATCTATGGAAAAATGGAACTAAAAAGAATCACCAAAACACGTTGATTTTCAAAAGGTACTTAAGGAGATTTTTTTAAAAATTGATATTTTGTCATATTTGTTGTCTGATCATTTAGTTGTTTCTAAATCTTTTATTTTATTTTATCGAATGAACTCTCAAGTCTTCTAAAAACACAATTTAGAAATGTAGTTATCCAAAAGTACCAATTACTCATTTATTTTCGCTTCAAATCATACTATGACATTTCGTTCCATAACTTTAATGTAGTCCAATTAATATGGTAAACAAATAGTTCTAGATTTTGATGCGAAAAGAATCAAATAAGCTGATTCAATAATATAGTAATGAGAGAATTTTGGGCTTTCTGTAAAATTTCTTAAAATGGATATAGTACCTTTTGGAACGCAACGTCTCAATTGAATATATAAGAAATTCTATATCAAAATAATTAGTAGTACATAACACAAAAAAAATTTATTCAGTCAGGTACCTGTTTAAGATCCCTATCCTAATTAAACCTGGGCAGATGAAATTTAGGACTCCCACTGTAGTATCATATGATTAGCCACAGCAGCATAAAGTGTCATTAAATAAATAAACAAACTTTAAAATTCCCTAAACGAGTCAACTTTGATGAAGGCCTACAACACTGGCCGAAACAAATAAAATAAGTTTATCTTCATCATCATCATATTCTGTTCCTCTCCTACTAAAATTTGGTAAATTATAACCAAATAATTTATCTGATTAGTGTGATTTTTTGGTGGCTGCAACCCCAGTCAACTTCTCCATCATGTATCTTCAATAATCAAAATAACTCAACCATTATAATGTGTTTTATCGATTTTGGTTTATTATTTTCAATAATGAACATTTGTAATCGACCCAAATAAAAAATAATAACACCCATAAATGTTGAGGGCTTGCATTTCAAGACACTTAAAAACTGAATTCCAAATTTAAAAAATCCGTTTGTCCACCGTACACCATCCGCGACATTTTTCACAAACTACTGGACCAATTTTTTTTTTATTTGCCGCAAAAATATCAGGGCATGCAACCATCATCTGAACACCTGGTTATTTTTTTAAATGGCGGCCAATTAAAAGTAATTTAATTCAATAACTATGTTATTTAAAAACAGAAACAAATTATTAATGTTTTTGTAAACAAAAACCGCTAATAATTATTAAAAAAAAAGAAAAGAAAAAAATTGAATTTTTACTTATAAATTCGTCCATAACTCAGTTATTTATGAAGATATAGAAAAAATATGTATAGTTTTATAATCAGTAAAGCGCGATGAAAAAAATAAAATAAAAAAGGAAGTTGATCAAGTTACAAATTACAATAATCGATGTAATTCCACCAAAACTCGGTTATTATTGGAGATAGAGAAAAATTGTAAGGTGTTCTGGAATCAGGAAATTTTATTTGAATAATTTAAATTCAAAAGGGAAATAAGATTAGAAAGAAAGGGAAATAAGATAGTAACGATATCTAGTAAAAATGCTTTTGATTGATTATTTTCAATAATGAACCTTTGTAATCGACCAAAAAAAAAATACCATCTTTCAAAATTTTAGGGCTTGTGTTTTAAGATACGTAGAATCCGAATAAAGAATTTTAAAAATCAGTTTTTCCTAATTCATGAATAAATTCCAAAATTGCCACCATTAAAGTATGACATGTAGCATTAAGCTACTAAAAATTTAAATACTTTTTTCCTCCTGTATCAACATTTCGGAGATTGATCTGATCTGCATAATTAGAAAGAACTTGCAATGATATTCCCCTCCCCCTCCCTTTCTCCCATTTTTCCATACCCTCTGAATAGAATATGGAGTCATTAGATTAATGAATTCATAAAACCCATTTTCTAATGCTCATTGATCAATAACTCTTTTATTTTTTTAAATGCGTTCAAGGAGTCTAAAAAAATGGTAAGTCGGTGAGAGGTCCGCAGAGTGGGGAGCGGATGTGGCAGTCTATACATGCTATTTTATTAGTTTTTCTTTTGTTATTTGTTATCTTGTTTTTTCTTAGCCCCCTTTAAGGCCTAAAATTCAGGCCATAAAGTTGGCTCATAAAGATGTTTTATTTTATTATGACCTCACCCCCAACGGACTTCTCCAATCATAAATACTCTAGGAGCAACAATTTAATTTGCTGATTTCCAAAGGTAATATATTCGTTTTAAAAAAAAATTGTTGGAAACTTAAAAATCTTCCATTAATTTATCGTCAATCAAATTTATTTGATTCTTTTTGTAATAATATCTTGAAATGTTTTTGTACTATATTGATAACTACAGTTTTACGGGGTCACCCATAGCGTAGTTGCTAGCATAACAGCTTTGTATGCCAAAGGTCGTGGGTTCAAACCTGCGGGTGGCCCTAGGATTTTTTAATGGTAGTAAAAAATCCTTAGTTATGCCGTCCTTCGGAGGGGACGTTAAAAGGTGGTCCCGAGCTTGTGCGATGTCAGGTACTCTTTAAAGATCCCTATCCTAATAAAACCTGGATAGGTAAAATTTAGGACCCCCACTGTAGCATCGTCCGATTAGCCATAGTAGCATAAAGTGGCGTTAAACGAATAAAGAAACAAACAAACTACAGTTTAACGTTATGTAAAGAAAGGTTTTGAATGTTTACTTTGGCTTAGGTGTTTTTATATTAAATTACATAACGGATTATGATAAAACTAACCAATTAGGATAAAAATTAATTAAATCTTAAATAGTTTCAATTTTGTGGATCAACTACTTTTAGTTCTTTGGCACAAACAGAGGAGGTTGCTGTTAAGGTTTTATCAGGTTATAGTACCGATTCCGGGCTTTTATTGTTTTGAAAGTTGTTAATCCCATTTATTAAAAATGGTAAGACGAAATATATAATTTCGATTAATTTTAAGTGACTAAAAATGTTTCTATAATTTGTGTTGGATTAATTTAATATAGTTAATTAAGGGCTGCGATTGTAAAAGTTTTTGAATAAGTATTGTTGGAGATATATTGAGGATGTTTGGTCCACTGTTAAGATGATAATAGGCAGAAATAACCAGGATTCAGTCTAGTGACCAATTTTGTAATATTAGCTGTTGAAAGTAGTTTATTAGACTGACTTGTGATTATTTTTTTCTTGTTGAAGATTATTATTCAATTTTTGCACCAACATTGTGCTTTTCTAACTTAAGGATTAATCTCTTAAAGTATATTAAAGTAACCTGGGGTAATTGATAATAAGCAAATGTGGTTCTTATCAAAGAAATTTTATGAATTTTTGTAAGATACTTTAATATTATATCATGAGATCAACATGTCATTATCCCTTATTTTTTTTCCTTTCTCTTTTTGTTATTTAAGAGTAATTGTGTACATTTATTTTTATTATTATTATTATTTTTGGCCAGTTTTGAATAATTTTTATTTTAAGGGATCTTGTCCCAGAGTAAAGTTTTCTCCCTCTCTATTTTATTCTAAAAACTGGTTAAAAAAAAAAAAATGTTATTGAAACAGAATTTATTATTGTTTTTAACAATTTATTTCTTTAATGTTTTAGTTATTTTATTCATTCTTCAAGTCGTTAGTCGGAAAGGATGTGGTTGTTGAGTTGAAGAATGACCTGAGGTACTGTATTCTGCTCCTTTTTTTTTTTTTTTTTTTTTTTTTGCTCAAAACATTAGTAATTAAGTAATTTAACTTGGAAAATTTTGAATATTAAATAGTTGAAAGTGTGATTATAATGATGGAGATGATTTGTGTGGCATTAAAAATGATAACTAAATATTGAAAAAAATATTTCGACAATTGGCAAAACTATATTAAAAAATTTGGTGGTAAAAATTAACTTACCGCCATTGTTAAAGAATTTTCAAATACAGTTACAGATAAAAATGAGTGAAACTAATAAAGAATTAATTAAATTGAATTTCTATAAAAACATGTGTTTTATCATAAAATCTATTACATAATTATCTAAAATAATCAGTTAATTCTATCCGTTTTTTATCACTCTCTATTAACTTTTACAAGCTTGTGTATAAGATAATATTTTTTCTAAATCTTTAGCTTTCCTATTATATAACATCCATATTATTCTTCTTATGTTCAAAAACAAATAAATTGCTTTAAAAAAATATTTTTGTAGTTTTCTCTTTTAGTTGGAGATCGTCTTCGTTCAGCTTGTATATTTACCTGTTTTTTATTGTTGATAACAATATTATATTGTTTGTTTGTTTTTTTGGTATCTACAAAATTAAAGGTACTTTAGAGGAAGAAAATTTAAACTATCGGCATTTAAGCCCTCTCAGAATATTTCAATCAGATAGAAATCTACACGATATTAAAGCCCATTAAATTTTACATGGATATATAGTGTTTAATCAAAATTGTTTGAGCCTTTTTTGAGAAAATCGTAAAAAGGTACAAAATTCATGGTATAAAGTGGCTCTTCTAATTATCTGATTTTGATAAAAAAGTCTTTGTAATGTCTCGGGCATATAGTTGTCTTAAATATGAAATTTCATATTTATAGGACTTCTCGTTTGGGTGGGGAATTACTACACACTGACCTTTTTGTGGAACTCGGTCAGTTGGACTCAGGAGACCCTAAAACATGTATTTCCGTTGAAAACTGGAATTCAAAAATTTTCACAATCGTAATACTTTCCCTTACTATATATTTTAAATATAGGTAAGTGAAAGTAAAAAAATTGAATAAATAGTTTTTCTCTCCTTTGTTATAATTTTGTCTGCCACTCGAACAATCTCAACCTTCATTCCCACCCTGTGAATATCAAAAGTATTTGAAATTCATATTTCCTTTTGTTTAATAAATATTTTTCATAACTATAATATTAATTTGACATTATGCTAATGTTTCTTGCTGGGCGTTGCTACAGTGGGAGTCATAATATGTTGTTACAGATTTAATTAGGATAGGGTCTTTAATGAGTACTTGACATTGCAGAGGCTTAAGACCACTTTTTCATGTCTTCTCTGAGAGATGGCCTAACTAAGGAAAAAAAATCCAAGAGATACCTACCAGGTTTGAAATCTTGGGCATAGAAGGCTGTTATGCCAGCCACTACGCCATATATATTTCTTTTTAACTGATTAATCTTTGAAACAGATTGCCATAAAACAATATCACTATTCAGATACCAAAATAATATTGTTTTTATACAATACAATATCCATTTAAAATTAGTATACATGGCTATACCGGTGTCATGTATTTAGACATTATAATATTATGTTGTTTGTTAGTTTCAAATGTTTATGTTATCATGAAGGCGATATTTATCTTTCAGTGTAAGTGGCCATGTTACACATCTGTAAAGAACTGTCAGAAGAGTATTACAAACAGGTTTACCAATCTTATATTTATAGACGGTTAGGCATTAACATAAATTTATAATCATGAATTTCTGAATACTTTTGGCACTTATATTTTTATTTGTTGTAAATTTATTTTGGTAGGTGAATTTTTATTTTTAGCTATTATGTAACACCTTTTTTATCTTTTACAAGTAGGTAAAAATCTTTAACAAAACAGATAAATGATTAAAAACTAATAAAACAGAAAATTTTATAAATTTAGCAAATTTCAATACTCTTGCCACTCACCAACAACACATACAAATCCACTTCCTAATATTTAATTTAATGTTAATTAATAAATCTCTCAATTACATGACATTATTTGAACAATTTTAATTCTATTCTGTTTCAAATTAATTCATTTTTTTGTTAAAATAATTTGTGATTGATGTATTTTAGTATCCACGGAATCCTGCATTCTGTAGACCAATATTTGAACATCAAGTTAACAGACATCAGCGTGACTGATAGTGAAAAGTACCCACACATGGTAATTGATTTCCTTTATTTTTCCTTAAATCTTATTTTATTTTTATTTGTCTCTTAATTTAATAATTTCTGTCTACTGTGTTATATATGTATGATTAAATTCCCAGTCACCTTAATCGATATAAATTGTTTTTATGAAATTATAGTTTTTAATTAATTTATAATACTGTTTTAGTTCTACTAACAGCCCCTTAAACAAATTTTCTTTAAGACGGCATCTTCTTTTTGTTATTGATTTAAAAAAAACAAATAACAGTTTTGATGAAATAGACATCTTTGTTTTCTAATTGTTTAGATTTATCAAAATTCACCATCCGATATCATCCAAAGAACAAAAGTTCTTTTAATAATAATAATAAAAAAAAAAACCTTGTGCCACTACACCCCATGAAGGGTCTTGGGCTCAGTACATATAGAGATTCGTACTGTTTCTAGGCCAACGGCAGTGCATGAGGTGATTAGGCCTTAATTGCGCTCAGCCACCGGGTTTTTCCCCCAATTATTTTGGGTACCCACTTTATAGAGGCTGGGTCGGCCCCAGGGGAAGGGTCCTCCCATACCCTTGGGTCGCCCCCTGACTGAATTAACAGAATACATAATATTCTGCCACAGCTGGGATTCGAACCCAGGGCCCGAAGCACAGCAGACTAGCGCTCTATCCAGTAGACCAGTCCGATCCCTTTTTAATTTATATTTTTATATTTTTTTTTATTGAGTAACTTTTTTTTTCACCCTAATAAATGTAACATGTTTGAAACATTCCATCACTGTTGGTATTGGTTGGATCAAAAATTGGATGACAGTTTTAGAAATATGTCTTAAAATTTTATTGAGACATAGTCCCAGTATAAAGTTATTTTATTATTATTATTATTTTAATAATAATAATATAAAATAAATATAAAAAGTGACTTTTTTCATTCAAACCAATACAGTTTAAGCTACAAAAAAAGTGGACCTGTTCTATTGTCTGTCTTTATTTTGGATTCGAATTCGGCACAATAGACCAAATATTAAATATAAAATTGAAGAAGACGAGTTTGACGATATGCAGCCTTTCGCTCAAAATGAAACATTATACACATCAAATACATTTGAGACTAAAAAAAAAGAAAAAACATCTAACAAAAATGCCTTATATTTTATTTAAAGTTGTTGGTGTATCACTGAAGAAAAAAAATTTTTTTTTTAATCAATTAAAACAAAAGTAATATATTGGAAAATTGTTCTTATTAGTTGCAAAAACGCTTTTCTTTTCCTAGAATATAAACAATAATGGTTTTAAGATAATATTACGTTTAAAAGATCTAATTAAAACGGAATATTTTATTTTTTATTAACAGAGCACTTTCAGTTCAAAAGTTATTTCAACATTTCTTGTTCGTATAATTAGGAGTAATTGAAAATGTTATACATCTAACTTGTTAGAAATTTAATGCTCTAAAAGATTGTTTCTTATATATGATTATATCAATTGGAACATTCTCTTCTAATTAGATAAAGACTATTTTAGTATACATGATAGTTGCAAGTGCACAGGAAAAATGAATATGTGATAATGAAAAGTTAGAATTTAATAGAATTACTATTCATATATATGAACTTAATAAGAAGAAATTATAGTATTAATTGACCTATATTGAGATACAATATGGAAATAAATATAAGTATATTTATAATAATAAACAGAATGTAAATAGTTTAAATGATAAATTGTTTCTAATTTATTGATAATATGTTCTTAATGTATATATAATTAGTTATAATATTTATTCAATTATATTTTAGATAATATTGAAAATCTGAAGATGAGGCATAGGGTACCTCGAAACGTAATAAGAATAATCTTTGACATGTTTTGATAAATAAATATATATAAACATAATTAGAAGAGAATGTTCCAATTGATATAATCATATCCTAAATTACTCTTCTATAATAGTAATTGATATAAAATTGTTTCTTATGTATTTTTTAATAAACCGCACACCAAAATAGTTATTGAAGCGAAACCACATACTTTTCTGACATTTTGTGTTTTTTTTTGACAATTTCGCCAATATTGACAACCACGTATCTCAGTAGGTGTTTCGAATTTTCAAACATGTTTCATACCAAACATGTAGGCAATTTATTGTTCTTTAAAATTGCTAACGACAAAGTTTGCTCTAAAATGTCCAGGAACAGATTTAGAAGGAAAAAACTGAAAGAAGTACTTTTTTTTAGAGTTTTTTTCAAGATGGCGGAAAACGCACAAGGGTGAAAAGTGTGAAAACTTGGGTTTTTAATGAGGGGAGCAGTACAAACAATCGTTTCTAAAAATTAAATTTACCCTACCTTTTTCTAGCCAAAATCCTATTTCTACTGGGCTACATAGGTAGAATGGGAAATTCGTACGGAATATTTCCGTCCGATTAGCCATAGTAGCATAAAGTGATGTTAAATAAATAAACAAACGTACGGAATATTAGTTGTAAGCATACCATATCATAGGTGGGATCTGACAACAATGAGTAAAATTATAAAAGGAATTAATTCTGACTATTGTCAAATTTTTGTTCTTAGCAACAACAAAAGAACTAGAGCATCTATCAGACTTGTTAAATTTTTTAGGGCAAACAAAATTACACTTAAAAAACAGACTCCCCCTTCACTACAAAATAGACACCCATTAAAAAATAAAAAGTTTTATTAAATAAGCTGAGTGATATACACTGCTGTTTCAGCTGTCGGTGAAGAACTGCTTCATCCGAGGCTCAGTGGTGAGGTACGTCCAGCTGCCGGCCGACGAGGTGACACCCAACTCCTTCAGGACGCTGCCAGGAAGGAAGCCTCTCTACAGACGCGATGATCTTTTAGTTTAGTTTTTATTTTATTTCACCCTAGCTGTAACTTTTTTAATAATAATACATTCTAAGTAAAATATTCTTCTTCAACTTTGAACCACCCAAATCTACTTTTTTCAGATCTGTCACAAAAAAACATCTTTTACCCTGAAAAGAGTTTTTTTTATTTCAAACAATTGTATCATTAAAAATTGCAAATTACCTGTACAAAATGGAAAAAAAAACCCTACATATAGAAATATTTTTTTAATTGATACGATTGATGGTGCAATCATCACTCTTAATAGAGAGAAATGCTTTATTTTATCAAAATTACAACTAAACAAAACAGTGGTGCCTGAATGTACTGGGTTGCTATCACACACAGCGTACTTATCAATCTAAAATGACTTA
Source organism: Piezodorus guildinii (assembly GCA_023052935.1). Taxonomy (NCBI): domain Eukaryota; kingdom Metazoa; phylum Arthropoda; class Insecta; order Hemiptera; family Pentatomidae; genus Piezodorus; species Piezodorus guildinii. Next base: position 1,707,222 of record CM041292.1, on the reverse strand, counting down.
TGATATTGAATTGAGAAGTTATAAGTTTACGATACATTTACATTCTTTATCAATAGCTTTCTATGTTGTACCCTATAATATGTGATATAATTTACAATTTAAAGCTAAACCTATGCAAAAAAAGAAAGAAACAAATTTGAAAATGTACACCTAAAGGGTCAATAGTATCAAAGAATCACTGACAAAATTTAAGCAAAGAAGCCTAATAAAACTTTAAAAAAAAGTATAAACACCTAATTACTAATATAATAACTAATATAAACTAATATCCATATAGGTGATGAATAATCCCCAGGAAGTCCAATATAATATTCTAGGCCATCATGGACAATTCACTATTACCAACACCTCAGCCTTATAGAAGGCCTTGCCCTGCTGGACACAGTCCCGCGAGATCCGAACCATAACCTCTCCCCTCACACAGAACTCTCTCTCTCCAAAGGTCTCGCGGAACTTCTCTTTTAGGAAAGGGATACACTTATGGTAGATCTCTCTCTTTTCCCTATTCACTTCATCTGCCTGATCGAGGTCGTTTGTTTCATACCTGACGGTCGGGTCGAGGATCAATGCTGTTTTTCCGTTCTTGGGGAGTAATACAAGATCAGCATACCTCGCAGAACCGTCCGTGTCCACGCAGTAGATCTCGTCAAAGCAAGTACATTCCTTTTCCCTAAGGAGCCTTATTAACACATGCTTGACTTGATGGTACCGAGGAGGGAGTATGCGAGTAACGAGGAGAGAGTTGTTTTGGCATTTTCCCAGCATGTTTATTTATTTAATGTCACTTTATGCTACTATGGCTAATTGGACGATACTACAGTGGGAGTCCTAAATTTTGCCTAACCAGGTTTTATCAGGATAAGGATCTTTAACGAGTACCTTACATCGCACAGGCTCAGGACCACCTTTTAACGTCCCCTCCGAAGGACGGCATAACTAGGGTTTTTTTTCCTCCCATTAAAAATCCTAGGACCACCTGTGGGTTTGAACCCGAGACCTTTGGCATAGGAGGCTGTTATGCTAGCCACCCAGCTACAAGTGATCCCTAAAATTCCCAGCATATGGGCTGGTCATTCTGACACCAGTTATTATATTTATGTTTGTCTTTATTATTTTTGGACTGAAATTTAGGTTTTTATCAGAGCTCAAAAAAGCAAGGAAATATAGCCACCAATAAAAAGTAAAAATCAATAAAATACGTTGTAATAATGGAGTTATTTTTGACTATTGAGGATACATGTTGGTGAAGTTGTGTGGTGTTTGTGTGGAACAGAATATGATGATGATGAAGATAAACTTATTTTATTTGTTTCGGCCAGTGTTGTAGGCCTTCATCAAAGTTGACTCGTTGAGGGAATTTTAAAGTTTGTTTATTTATTTAAGGTCTCTTTATGCTACTGTGTCTAATCGGACGATACTACAGTGGGAGTTCTAAATTTTGTTTATTCAGGTTTAATTATGATAGGGATCTTAGACGAGTACCTGACATCGCACAGGCTCGTGACCACCTTTTTACATCCCTTCTGAAGGACGGCATAACTAAGGATTTTATACTGCCATTAAAAAATCCTAGGGCCACCAGCAGGTTTGAACCCATGACCCTGGGCTAAGAAGGCTGTTTTGTTTTGTTTTTTACTCCCATTAAAAAATCCTAGGGCCACCTGCAGGTTAGCATACTTACATTACATGACTAGTTTTGTAACAACTTACATCGAATATGCTATTTTTACATCTAAGCATGTACTTTGTTGGTTTATTTATTTAATGTCACCTTATGTGGCTCTGTAGCTAATCCAACGATGCTACATTTGGAGCCTGAAATTTTGCTTATCCAGGTTTAATTAGGATAGGGATCATTAACGAATACCTGACATCACAGCCTCGTGACCGCCTTTTTATTTCCCTTCCGAAGGATGTCTGAACTAAACATTTTACATTGTCATTGAAAAATCCTTGAACCTGTGACCTTGCTACAGGTGACCCCCTATATGTTTACATATAGTGTTGTCCATATATCAACACCTTGTTGGCCGACAACAGCTTGTTTACATATAGAGGTGGCCTTACTTCAGAAGGATCAATATGGTGGACAATGCTGATGCACACAATTTCCTTGGTCCTTTGTTGTTGTTTATGGCCTTGGTCAGCGTGCCAATGAGGTGTCAAAATTGAATTTTTATGTTTTATTTAATTGTTTTGTAGTCTTCTTAAGTAGTGTTGAACTTTTTACACTTCTGGGAAACCTTGTGCGGTTGCTATTTGTAAAAATTATTGTGAGTTATTAAGTGGGACATTTCACATGTAAAGTTAAAGTATATTGTAAATATTAATGTATGATTGTGCATAATTTTAAAAGCTATGCACTTATTCAAACAGAAATTATAAAATAAATGTATGAACATATAAAAATAAGGGCCTGTAGTTAATTTTCAGACTCTTAATGATGCATATAATCATTTCTATCTTTTTTTTTTTTTTTTGTAATTTTTATTATATCCTTGGCATCAGTAAGTGCATAATTTGTTTATAATTATATATTCCATTAATCACTACTTTAACCTGATATGTGAAATAAAATGAAATTCATTTCGAGATTTATCCTTTTCTGCAAAATTATTTGTTTTTATTGTTGAATCAAAAGTAAAATGCTGTATTAACTAGTAATTATTAATATCATATTTAACTCATCTTTATTTCCAACTATTGAAAGTAGGTTCAAATATTAGTGTGCCCTACAATTTTTTTCTCAATGAATATTTTGGAAGCGAGTCACAACAATTTTGGAAAGAGGGCATAATGAGGCTTCCTCAGAGAAAGAAACAAAGAAAGGATATAATTAAGCAAATGGTTTCATATACAGCGCAGTAAATCAACAAATCAATGCCGCGTACGGCAGACAAACAGATTTTTTTTATTCCTTGTTCGGATTCTACGCATCTTGAAACGTAAGCCCTCAAATTGTGAGGGAGGTAATTTTTATTTTCTTGGGTCGATTACAAAGCTTCATTATTTAAAATAATGAACATGATTTTTATAAACTTGAAAACAATATATGAAGTTCAAATAAGATTCAAAAGAAAATTTTTAAGTGAACATGAACTGAAGTTAATTACAACTGATTTATTTTGTTACGATTCTTTTAGAGTCTTGATAGTTACTTATACTGTACAAATCCTTTACTTTGTACATAAGAGGTTGGAGAAGGTAATATAGGAATGATTTTAAATAATACAAAACAAAATCAATTTTTTTTTTATCATATAATTTAAACAAGCTTCTTTCGATAAACAATAAATGACGTGATTAGAAATACATTTTATTTACACAGAATATATATTTATGATAATGTACAATAAGAGGTAACAATGTTTCTGATATTTACAAAAAGAAATTAATAACATTAATAAATCGCAAATTATATTTCTGTACATAAGGTTTTAACAGATCAATGGCACATTTTATTACTTACAACAATAAATTTATTACATATATTTACATATATTTCTACTGAAAATATCAATCTTCCATCAGAAAAATATATATTTTCAGTAGTATCAATGGTGGGTTAACCATGTTAAGGAATGGTTAAAGATTATATTTACAATAAAACACTAATACATTCATTATATTTCATAGCAAAAATAATTTTGGTCAGTTTTTAAAAATTATTTTTGCTGATAAGAGTTGAAGACGTGTAAAACAATTTTTTCATCATTCTTTTACAATTTTGTTTTTATTGAAAGTTTTTACCCACTCAGTATCACATTATTTTTTTTGGATAATAAATTTTCCTATATATTAATTTTTTACAGGACAAATGAAACAATGATTTTCTTTACATGACAATGAGTGTTTGAATTGTAGCTGTTTTATACAAAATCCATTCTCTATTTTTAAAGAAATTTAGATTACAATATTTTGGGCTTTGTGAAGTTTAAAGACTTCGTTTCTGTTCTCAAATGAATATTTTTTCAACTGTGCACGTGCATTCATCCAGTCAACAAATGTGCAGTACAGGTTAAAGACAGAAAACCTGCAGTACATGTATCTTGTTTTTTTAATCATGAGATGGCTTGAAAATGTTTATGATATATGAAATGGAAATCATGCCAAAAATGTACCTCATATTCCTTTTTTCGGAGGGTTCGACCGCAAATTCTTCTTTTCTTGTTACTATTTCATTTAATATAAACTTAAGATGGACATTGTTCGTAATATTGTTGTGTCTCGTTGAATATTCTGATTCTATTGTTGTCGGTCTGTTGAGATGATGAGAAGTACTCTTTAGACTGAGTCACGGAAACTTTACAACTGAAAACATTTAACGTATAAAAAAAAAGAATTTTTAGAATGTTATAACTCTGACGAGCAATACAGAGTGGGTCAAAGTCTTAATTTACAGATTTAAAAAAAAAAAAAATTATTAAAACAAATTTTTTGTAATTAAAAAAAAACTAAAATAATGGTTTCCTGGTCTTAAGATATAGGCAAATCGTCTACACTGACTGTTAATGTAAAAAAATTTAAAATTAAAAACATCATATGAACATTCTTATCATTAAGTAATAATGTTATTTGTTGATAAGTTGTTAATATCTTCTTGAAGGGAATTTCAGTAATTTTTTTTTTGTTTTATACAAGTGCTTCATAGGATAAACCAATTGAAATGTTGATTTCCAAAAGATTCTATGTCCCTTTTCCCATTACTATTTTATTTAACTAGTTAATTTGGTTCTTTTCGCGTTATAATTTGAAATTGTTTTTTTTACTATATTAATAACATAATATTAAAGTTATGAAATGAAATGTTTTGGTATGATTTTGAACAAAACTAAATCTGTAATTTAGTACCTTTAGAAAATAATTGCATTATTAAAGGACTTGATTGTCCATTAAATAAAATCAAATATAAGATTTAGATAAAACTTAATAATGAGAATACAAATATATAGTACTTTTTGGAAATCAACATCTCAATTATTGACACCCTGAGTTTTTAAAAATAGTACATATAGGAAATAAGCTTTTATGTATTTTTTATGTATTTTTATTAAATAAGTTCACATGTAATGTAAAATAAAATAACAATGAGTATCGATAACTGATTTATTATTCTCAATAAATACAGCAAAATATTTTGGAATATTAATCTTAAAGTTAAATAAACTTTAAGATCAATCGATAACCATCTTTCCGTAGCAGTTTGAAAAATGTATAAATACGACAGATTTTGATAAATCAATGAAGGAAAATATTTTGCCACATTTATTTGATAGAGAGATATAAAGATTATTTCTGTATTATTTCGAATTTTAGCATAGAGAGAAAACACCACTGATTATATTACATTGTAATATAAACATGCTATATCATATTTACATTTAAAGATGAGACGATTCGGGTGGCAGTCAATAAATAATTACAAAAAGAAAACAATTAAAAAACTATAAAAATCCTGGAACCAACAAACTTTGGTTTCGTTATAAATAGAGAAGTTGATTTCCAAAAAGTACAAAAGGACATATTTTATGAAATTGATATTTTGATATTCTTGCATCGGGAAGAGTGTCCTTGTTAGTTTGGTAATACTAGTTACCATGGAAATATTTCGATTTGTATCCTTTTAAAAGGAGTATCGAGTCAAAAAAGGTGATTCTGTTCCATTTTCAACGTATCCTACTTACAATAAATGTCAATCCTTAAAGCAAGAATAGCGACTTTAACTTAGAATAACAAAAATAATTAAAATATGAAAATCGGGCATATCATTTGAAGTAGTAAAATTAGTCCTTTTCGTTTACTTTTTTTAATCTAAATCTTCTATTAGGTTTTATCTAATGAGCTTTGAGTCCTTTAAAAATGTGATATAGAAATGCAGTTATTTTCCAAAGGTACTGATTATACATTTATTTTCAATCCGAATCATACTAAAGCATTTCATTCCATAACTTTAATATGGTGTTATTATTATAGTAAAAATACAGTTCTAGATTTCTGTAATATAAAATTGGAGGCTGATAACTAACTTCACCACTATTTTATTATAACGCACTATGTTTCGGATATAATGCCATCTTCTAGTGCAAAGAACAGTTTTTATCTTCAGGTGAGTGGATACCTACACCCAGAAGCCTCATGTCTGAATTCAAAAAATCTGGGTGTAAGTACCCACTCACCTTAAGATAAAACTTGTTCTTTGCACCAGAAGACGGCATTATAGCCGAAACGTAGAGCATCATAATTAAATAAAATAGTGGTGAAGTTAATTATCAATTTTATATTAAACTTTGACCACCAAAAATAATCTACACCTAAGTTCTAGATTCCCATGTGAAAAGATTTGAACAAGTTGGTTTAATAATATAGTAATGATAGATTTTTGTGTTTCCTGTAAAATTTCATAGATCGGATATAGTACCTTTCGGAAATCAACATCACAATTGTAGCTCACTATTTTTGTAATAATTTATTGACTGCCATCTCATCTTTCATTACAATCAAACTGTGAATTATTCAATATTTCACATTTTTACATTTCTTTTCTTAAAATAACATTTTATAAATCGACTTCACTTCAAGAAGATATTTATAAACCAGAATGCAAAGTAATTCTTTAAGGCACTACTCGGATTTTCTCCAATTTTTTTTTTTTTCACTCAAATTATAATGCAATATAATTTTATGTTTACTTTCAAATATGTTTTAATAATGTATATATATATTTTTTGTTTGCAAAACAACTTAATTTATAATGAAAGAAAGAGAACTTTCTCCGACATATATGTCCAAGTTTTGTTCTTAATTGTTATTTGCAGTTCCTTACTGTTCAGCGCTGCTAAAGTAGGAATTTTGCATCAGGTAAAGTTTATCAATGGGGTTGATATGTCCCATCGGATTGTGGAGGAGCCCTTCGTGGCTGGACGGTGGCCCCAGCTCCAATGATAAGGTGTCCGAGCCTCCTTCGTCCAGGTTGGTGCTGTCGTCCAACGAGATGTCCGAACTGCAGAAGCTCTCCCCTGAGTGTGCTGGGTAAGCGTCTGGAATAGAAAGAAGAGAAAAGAAATTAGAAAATTATAAATGTATTGTAATATATACACATCAACAATCAAAAAATAAAAATAAAATAATTTAGATTGAGAAAAAAAAAAGTAAAAAATATTTACAACCTTAACTGTACACACTAAAACAGTGCAATGTATCAACCTTGTCAAGGAGGTATGCAATGCAAAAAATACACACCTCTACCCCTAGAACAGGGATAGCCCCCTACATGAGGAGTCACCGAGCAAGAGCTCTAAGAAGACACATACCCCAAAGTCAATGACAGCTGAACCATCATCGTGTATTCAAGTAAAATTGTGTACAGTCTCTTGTTCTAATTATCTATAACCTTGTTCTAAATATATCACATAATTTATTATTTATTCAATATAGGGGTCACCCATAGAGTAGTTGCTAGCGTAACAGCTTTCTATACCAAAGGTCGCGGGTTCAAACCCGCAGTTATGCCGTCCTTCGGAGGGGGCGTTAAAAGGTGGTCCCGAGCCTGTGCGATGTCAGGTACTCGTTAAAGATCCCTATCCTAATAAAGCCTGGATAGACTAAAATTTAGGACTCCCACAGTAGCATCGTCCTATTAGCCATAGTAGCATAAAGTGACGTTAAATAAATTAACTTAACTTTCGTTCAATAAAATAATAAACATGGTTCATTCCTTCAAAACCTATTTGAAAGGCTACGTAATGATTATGGTTACTGTACATATGTATGTGAGAAGGCAGACGCCTCTCACCCCTCGACACTTAGCTTGAATCCTGAAAACAAAGGACTCTCTGACTCCTGAAGCAGGCCGATATTAATAAATGTCCTGGCTAAAGGACACAATGGGAGGGAGTGACAGGTGAAAGGAGGCAGGCGAGGAGGTATTGTCCTGCCCGGAGCCGAAGATCGCTGAAGGGGAATCAATTCCTCCCTCCCGAGGTTATGAATTCAATTTAAATATTTTCACAACCCTCGCTCTTCTCCCCTCCACGTCTTGTAATCCTCCCGTCTATAGTTTAATGCTCCTGTTTGCATTTTTTTTTTTTTTTTTTTCATTCGCGTTTTTATTTTTGCATATTTTTTTATTTTATTTTCTCTGATTTCCATTTTATTCAGCTTGCTTTGGCTCGTTAGAGGGCGTTCATAACAGCCGTCGAGCGGTAGGGGATTTACACTCAGCTAGCGGAATATATTTCCAGCCTAAAATATGGGTTATATGCTAATACGTATTACCCTACATGCTAAGAAATTGGATTTTTTAAGTATATAATTAATCTCGACTAACCCAGTTAAAATTCACCCTAAAACACTTAACCATCATCCTCATGGTTGGGGGTGCGGTCATAAAAAAAATACACACTGATAAGTTTTATTACATTTTTTAATGGTAGTAAAAAATCCTTAGTTATGCCGTCCTTCGGAGGGGACGTTAAAAGGTGGTCCCGAGCCTGTGCGATGTCAGGAACTCGTTCAATATCCTTATCCTAATTAAACCTGGATAGGCAAAATTTAGGACTCCCACATCGTCCGATTAGCCACAGTTGCATAAAGTGACGTTAAACGAATAAACAATTTATTCAATATACACACACACAAATATTTAATTGTTAATAGTTGTATTAGGCAGACAAGCATGTTCACTATAGTTTTACGGCTGTCTACCCACCATATTTACAGAACCAGTCATACTGAGAGACCAACTAAGGTTTATTATTGACCTGTTTAAATTATTTTTTCTGTTCGTGTATTAGGTGGGTTGCACTACAAAATTCAACGGAAAATTCATTCATTTAATTTTTAAAAAAATATATAAATTATCTGCAAAATGAACTTTTTATACATTTGGCAGTAGAGAAATCAAACTAAGAATAAAATTTATCTCTTAAATTCCTCTTAGAAGATCCTGATTATAATATTATTTTTTTGTGAAACCAGCATTTTGAAAAACATGCAGATATGTTCAATTTTGGAAAAACAATTTTATTGAGTGATGCAATTTCTATGACCATGACTCTATATTATAATATACTTATTTTTAAAAATATATTCTTTTAAGAAAAATCAATCAACACAAATAACACTTCATTATTATTCAATTTACTCTCAGGGTATGGTATGGGTTCTTGACAATCAGGCACATAATCTTTTATATAACTTTTTTAATCATAATAATAACTTACAAAAATAACACAAACAATATGCAGGCTAACCAAGATCCATCATATTCAGCAGCAGCTTCTCCCCTATCAGCTCATAACTCAAACTCCTCTCACAAGTCCCCTCTTGAAACTCACCATGACCAGGTATAAAGATACCTATCCTTTTTTACCAATCTCTTACCTGGTAGGTACCTGTCAGCACCCTTTTTACTTAGCATCCAAAATGGTTGCTATGTTTGTAAACAAACAACCAAATAGGAGCTGTTTTTTTAATTTAAATTTTACTTTTATCCTATAGTTAGCCTGCCTAAAACAATTATCAAATAAATACTAAAATTATAAAAGATTGGTATATTACAATGTATTGATGACTTTTAGAATTTAGACAGTTCTTGTCATTAAAGTGATTGTATGAAGGGATCGGTGGAATTTTTTTGTTGGAAACGATTCTCTTAGGAGACACCTCCGTGTGGCAAAGGACCTACACAGCCTGTCATGCCATCGGAAAAGAAATAATAATAATAATAATTACCATCTGGAGAATACGGGTGGTTAGGGTTGAGAGGCTGGCTGCTGGACGTTGGGTATCCGGCCTCGGAGGAATCGTGCATGCTCAGGGCGTTCAGTCCCAAATAATGACCTGGAAGCAATAATTAGTTCAAAATCTGCTACTTGTTTATTTTATTTGGAAAAATGATTAATCATAGTAATAGAGTAATTGTTAACTATAGAATGGAGAAGTCAATTAGGGGCATGGGTACAGGAGTCAGAAGAAGTTGATGGGACAAATAAAATTTATAAAAAGAAAGAAAAAAAATTAAAATAAGTTTTAACAATAACAGGTGGTCGCCTGTAGCATAGTGTCTAGCATAACAGCCTTTTATGACCAAGGTCCCGGGTTCAAACCTGCAAGTGGCCAAAGAATCCTTCAGAGGGGGACATTAAAAAATGATACCAAAACTGTGCGATGTCAGGTACTCGTTAAAGATCCCTATTCTAATTAAACCTGGATAGACAAAATTCAGGACTCCCACTGTAGCATCGTCCGATTAGCCACAGTAACTTTAAGTGACATTATATAACTAACAGGTGTTGTTACAGACTAATTTTACTTCCACCTGCAGGTTTTAACCCGGGACCTTGGGCATAGAAGGCTGTTATGTTAGCCATTATTCTACAGATGACCCCTGAAGCATGTACTTAATTTCTAAATTAATATGAGTAGTAGTAGTGCTTGAAAAAAAAAAATAATATTTTTGATCAAATTTGATCCACCTCATTTTCAATCCACTTAATAAGTAAACTTAAGGTATTTGTTTGCAGTCGTTTTTGCATACATTGGCTAAGGAAAAACAAGATAACAGCCAATAAAATTGAATAAAATACAACATGAAAGGGAAAATAATATTCTAACAGTAATAAAATATGAAACAAACAATAATATAAGAGGACTTTTAGTATGAAGATATATCAATATTGTTGTAACATACTGATGTTTAAATAAAGTTATCAAAATTTGGTATATAATTTTATAAAAGGAAAATATCATTTATAAAGGTAATTTGAAGGTGAGTATTGAGAAATATGTGTGGAAGCACAATAAAGTGGCGTTAAAGCAATAAACAAACAAACCAACTTCTGTCATCAAATGTATTCAACATTGAAAAATTTAGAAATTGACTTCAAAAAGGTGTTATCAATTCTATGAAATTTTACAGGGGGCATAATTATCTAATATTAACTGATTATTAAATAAATTAATTTGATTATTTTCGCATTAAAGTCTAGAATTATTTTATTATATTATTTATTTATAGTATCCACCAATCGACCACTGCCTTTTTTCTAGGTTTGAAGGCAGAGCCCAGGGCTGAAACTTTGGAGAGATATGAGAAATAAAAATGTTGTTGATTGAAAAATGTGGATCATTTGTTGTTTTTTTAAAAGAACCTAAAATTAAAATAATAATAATATTTTGACATCATGGAAGGAAAGGTTTTAGTATGATTTGAAACGAAATTTAAAGCATAATTAGTACATTTTGAAAATAATCGAATTTGTGTATTGGGTTTTGATAAGACTTGAGTATTGTTTAGGTGAAATCGGTTCAATGAATTAGATAAAACCAAATGATTGGTAACGAATATGCAAAAATATCAAGATCCTTTGGTGACTTTTCTAACGTCTAAATTGAGAAGTTGATTTCCAAAATGTACTAAAGCAAATTTTTTTTTACGAAATTGAGATTTTGGTGTTCTTATCATTTAGTTTTATCTAAATCTTCTACTTGATTTTATCGTCATTTAAAAACTTGATTTAGAAATGCAATTATTTTCTAAAGGTACTAATTACACATTTAGTTTTGTTCCAAATCATACTACAACATTTCATAATGTTACTTTAATATAGTGTTATTAATATAGTCTAGTTTAATAATATAGTGATGAGGGACTTTCACGCCTCCTGTAAAGTTTCCTAAAATGGGTACAGTACCTTTTAGAAATCAACATCTTAATTCGTTCATCGTTAAGAATTTTAGTTTATACATTTGAAATATTTGGCTTAAGAATTTTTATATTTGACAATACTTACTGTGCTCATTAGAGAGGGGTTCCTGCTTAATGCACTTTTCCCGTTTGTCGTCTTTGTCTGCAGGGGATTTATCGGAATCTTGTTTCGCCTTACGCTGAATCTTCTTCATTTTGGCACGCTGGTTTTGGAACCAGACTTGAACCACTCGGACGCTCAAACCTGTTTCCTTCGCCAGGGCTTCTCTCACCTATTTGGTAAAAAATATGTTAAAATACAATTTTATAAATATTAAAAAAAAAAAAAAAATTTCATGTAAGCAGAATAAAGCAATAATCTAATTTAAAATGTATAATTCTATTACTAGAATGTTTATATTTATGAATGTTGTGTATTTTTAAAATAAAATAATCTTCAGAGATTTAAGTAAAATAGTCCTTTTTCTTTTTAAACATACAGTCCTGGTCAAAAGTTTAAAACGACCTATGGTTCACGTCAATTAATCTGTTTTAATTTTTTTTTGTCACTTTGGCACTCGGATTTTTTCTTTATTTGAATTATGTGGGTTCCAATACAAAATTCAATTGAAAATTAATTCTTTAATAAAAAATAAAAAAAAACGAAAATTACCAGTTTAGTGATGTTCTTACAACTTTGCCAGTTGAGAAATAAATAAATCAATTTATGAATACAATTTATCTTAATTCCACTTTGGGGATTATTATACTGTAAATAAAACCAGACACAAAAATCACATTGTTTATTCTTTCTTATTTTTATCATGTGAGAACTTTCAGTAATAATTATATTTGATCAAATTATTTCTCGTTATTTACGATATTGACAAACCTTTCTTACACCTAATCAGCAAATATGTTTATAACTGAAAATAATAATAAGATAATTAAATTTTATTTAGTTATTCATGATTTATTGGTGTAAACCATAGGTCGTCTTAAATTTTTGACCGGCAGTGCATGATTTATTTTAATAAAAATTTACCGTCTGCAACCAGGCTCAGAATGTTAATACATGTTGTGGGTCCAATTACCATTTACATGTTACAGTGGTACAAGTGGGGTCATTGCTAATTAGACTGTTCTTATTACAACAGTAAAATACAGATATTTATATGTGCCATTTACAGATATTTATATCATACCAATGGAAAAAAACTTGGAATCAGGGAAAATTCCATGATTTTTTCTAATTGTACAAAGAAAAATTTAAGGCTTTAAGGAAATAAAATGCTCAATAATACATAATGATACCCAGATACATTAGGTTGCCATGTAGCTTTTGTTTTCCAGTGAAATTCTTAACTTTTTTAAACAAAATGCATAGTTTTCTAAACTGATTTTTTTTAATCCGTAGTTTTTTCAATCAATTTTATACAATTAATTTAATGAGGTATCTTTGCCAAGAACGTATCTGGAATAGATTAGAATTAAAAAATTCCATCTGTTAGCACTAGATGGTTTAATATTTTTACTAAATCTTGTTAGATTTATTCCAGAAACAATTTTTATTGAGTAATATTACAATCTGTCCTAATTAGGTTATTTTTAATAATGATCAAGTACTACATTCACACAATATGTACGAAACAATAAATTCATAAAATAATAAATTTTATATTTATTAGAATTTAATTTTGTTAAGTTTATTTAGAATTTAATTTTGATGCTCATTTGTTTAATTTGATTTATATTTTTTTATTTGTTATCCGCCTTTACCCTACAGGGTCATTGGCGTCATCACATTACATTATACTCCGTTGTAGTACCCTACAATCTTTAAATATTCGAACAGTTTGGATATATTTTTTCTTCGTCACCGAGTATTTGGTTCAGTGTGAGTGGCAATCCAATAGCTTTTCTCAAGTTTTTGTATTTTTTCCATTCTAATAACAAATGGTTCACACTCTGTATGACGTTGACACATTTCGTGCAAGTGGTTGTTTCTAACTGTTTTAGAAGATACCCATGGGTAAATTGGCAATGAGAAATTCTGAATCTGCACAGTAGGATTTCTTCCTTCCTAGACTTTCTGGAGCTAGTTAACCATTTCATTAATTTTGTTTGCTACTTTTTGTCAATGAATTATTGACATTGATTTCATTATTTATGTATTAATTAAATTTAATTTTACAATTGAAAATGGACTCATAAGTCTTGAATGTTCGCATTGTAACCAAATAACAACAAATAAAAGAAACAGTTTAAAAGGTTTTAATAAATTTCCATAAGGTTTTAAGATTTTAATAAAAATTTCTAAAATAAACAAGTGAGAGATCACATGTATAATTTGCTTAGAAATAGGAGTAATTGAGTTATAAAATTTATTTAAATTTGAATTTATATTAAGATCCATTAAAACCAAAAATTAAACTCAAGAGAAGAAAAAAAAAAATTTTTTTATTAGTATAAAATGGTTCATGGCACAGGCAAAAACATTGTATACAAATCTGAAATAAAATAAATAAAATCTTATATATTTATTTATCTATTTAGATTTTTAAAAATATTTCTACTAATAATTCAAATAACAATTATCTAAATTGATTTCATTACTCAAAGATAAAAAGTATTTGATTTGACTAGAAAACAGATTTTTTATTTTAACTTCCATTTTATCAAAGCTTGATTTCTATTTATTAAGTTTGTTAATTCATTTTTGGAGATTTTTATTTTATAGTTTAATATCATTAGCATTATCTTGTTTGATGTTATGTAGAATATATATCCAAATATATTTATTACATCCAATTTAGGGTTACATGCTATGACAACCTCTACAAGTTGAAGTTCATGAAATCTAACCCCTATCGAATTCTACATGAGTTCTTGATAAGGATAGCTCATTAAATTAACTGTATGAAATTGATTGAAAAAAAAATATGAATTTAACTGGAAAAAACTATACTGTGTATATAGCTTTTCTCAGTTACAAGAAGGAATTAGTCCGGGTGGCGGTCAGTGAATGAAACAATTAAGTAGTTTCAACCATTTACTTTCTTACAACGTTTCAACCCCCATTGTGGGTTATCATCAGGTCTAAAAAGATACAAAAGAGATACATTTACAATAAGAACAAATTACAAATTGTACCTAGTTTCCATTCACCTACAAAACGGTACGTATCTCCACTTAACTCCATATTTCAATGTTTCTTATTTTATGTAATTTTTTATATCTTTGTACATTATCTTTAGTCATTATCCGCTCTGTATAGCTCGCTTATTATTATACCTTAGTCATTGTAATTTAATTAATCAATTTCTTTACACATCTAGTTCCTTTTTATGTTTTAATATTGACAACCTCTACCTCAATAGTTTTTTAAAACAGTATAGTTAATCTTATTGTAAATTTATATTAATCTTATTGTAAATTTATCTTTAATTATTATAAATCTTATTGTAAATTTATCTCTTTTGTATCTTTTTAGCTCTGATGATGACCCACAATGTGGACCTACAAACGTTGGCATAAAATAAATGGTTGAAACTACCTAATTGTTTCATTCATCGACCACCAACCGGACTAATTCCTTCTAGTAATTCTCAACTGTCAATTAATTATATCCACTTTTTCCAGTTGACTAATAATTTTTTCAGCATACTAAATCAACATGAATTAGATAAAAGTAAATTAATTAAAACAAAAAGATTACCTTGCGACAGGGCTTGGGACTGACTTCGAAGGATGCCTTGAACTGCCGCCGCTGGGCAGAAGTGAGGATCGTTCTCGGCCTCTTAGGTCCTCTCCTTCCGTCTCGAGGTCTGCTGTTCTCGTCCAAGATCATCTCATCTGCGGGGGAAATGTTTTATTAAAAACACCAATATAACTCTCAAACATAAAAAAAATATCAAAAACACTAAGCGTAACTATTGAATTTCAGAGATAATTCGGTTATATAAATTTAACAATATTTAAATTAAAAAGAAATTTATATTTATTGAAAATTACAACTGTATAATAATAACATAATAATATTAAACATTGAAGAATTCGATGAGTTGCATAGTTGATTATACAAAAAATATAGAATGGAAGAAATGGAAATTCATGCTTATTCTATATAATATGTAAAAATAAGAAGAACTTCCTCAAGTTGAAATAATCATAGAAAATATTTATTTGTTTTCAGAATAATTCCCACACAAAAGGAATTGGTCAATACAGTTCATATGTCACAAATACAAAAATAAAAACAACTGAAGATTATTTACAAACATCATGCATATTAAATTAAGGGTATTTTTTGAAATCACATACAAAAATGTAAAAAAACTACAAACAATTGAGGAATTAAAAGTAATCCTCAATAAAAATATACATCTTTCAAGTTTATAACCTTATATAAATTTGGCTAAACAATGCAAACTATAAGTTAAAGAAAAAAAAAATTTTTGATAAAAATTAAAGAGGCATTAACAGGAAAATCTATATTATGAACATTATTCGTTTATTATAAATGATCTTATTTTTAAACAATGTAGTAAAAAATATCATTTAGTTTATGCACATTATCAATTGTTAGTAGATTCCCCAAAATTGAATTATTATACTATTGTATTTCCTAAGGTCTTTATACTTTGGGCATTCCATTAAAAAATGATATAGATTTTCTGGCTTTTGTAAATTGAATACAGTGAAATTTTCTTCCTCCTCCAATTTGTATGATTTTCCTCCATTCAAAATTGCAACTGTATAAATAGATCAAGTTTGTTTATTTATTTAACCTCACTTTATGCTACTATGGCTAATCGGACGATGCTACAGTGGGAGTCCTAGATTAGCCTATTCAGGGTTTTTTAGGATAGGAATCTTTAACGAGTTCCTGACATCGCACAGGCTCAGGACCACCTTTTAACGTCCCCGCCGAAGGATGGGATAACTAATCCTAGGCTGTTATCCTATGACCTTGGGCATAGGAGGCTGTTATGCTAACCCCAATAGAACAAGTAAATTTGAGTATAGTATTAAACAATGGCACGATACACAAGATGAGAAACTACTCATAAAAAATATCTAAAGTAGCAGGTCTCGTAGAGACACCTATTCATACACCTCAGAGGATTTTCAGGAATCACAGAGGAAGAAAGGATTGGGTTAGAGTGGGAATGAAATTTGTCATGAAAGGAGTGACACCTGGTTCTTGCCAAATCTGCAACGTATGGAATGTTCAATTTGGATGAGTTTATTCGTTACAAAGTAAAGAGCATTGAGGATTTTAGGTTGTAAGAATTGGATATGAGAATGTGTTGATGGTTTATTAAGGCCTCTAAATATGGAATGAAATAAAAATATATTACAAGATAATTAAATGAATTGGTTCAATAATAACTTAAAGAGAAATTTCATCCTTCTGGCACAATTTCTTAGAATGGATATAATTCATTTTTTAAATCAACATCAGGGGGTCACCTGTGGTGTGGTGGTTAGCATAACAGCCTTCTATTCCCAATTTCGGGGGTTCAAACCTGACAAGGGGCCCCAGAATTCTTTAACAGTAATAAATCTTCAAATGCCGTCTTTCAGAGAGTAAGTAAACAGGCGATCCCGAGCCTGTGAGATGCCAGATACTCGTTAAAGATCCCAACTTGAGTCCGTCTCCGCGGGTGGTGCGCTGGCTATTCCTGGGGTCTCGGGGAAACGGGCTGCAGAGGGTACAGAGTTAAAACGGTGGGCACCGCCGGCTGCCCGGTAGCTGACTGGGCCTGAACCCACTGTTAGCCACGGTGGGAAGCTGCCTAGAGTAACGGGCGAAAATCCGAGACATACCCACGGAGCCGGGTGGCACCCGGTATTGAGCCCCGCGGGTGCGTTAAGGGGGAACGCCCGAGGCCACTGCAGCTGTCGGTGGAACCGAATTCGCTCCGGGGGCTCGTCTGTGGGCCACGCGTTGGGACGGACTCTTGAACTCATACACCTTTAACACACCATAGATCTACACATTTATTTATTTTTTTCTAATATGATGAACGTCCCAGATAAAAATACAGCGCTTCAGGTGCACAGCGCGCAAGTAGAGCAGCTCAGCTCAACTCCCTTTACCCAATTCAACATCGAGACCTCCCAAGCTCATTTCGTGGAGGATGTCCCGTCCTATCAAGAACTCTCCCTCACAATGGAATCACATAGTAGCGATGCTACACTCGTACCTCTACCATTAACCTCAACTTCATCCCAATCTCCTTCCACTTCTCTTCAACCGCCAAACTCTCACGGGCAAATAGAAAATACAGTCCCGTTTCGCACTAAGTGGTTTCCGTGCTATATGGTGATGACTCTGGCCGAAAATGACCAACGTAAAACGTTTGGCTCATACAGTCCATTTAAAGTGGCAAAAGCTGTCAAATCTTGGAGTCCAGGAACTTCACTGAAATTCCTCAAAAACGGATCAGCAATGTTAAGTGTAAACAATGAAAAAGACCTTGCTAATCTACAACGATTTAAAATCTACGATGGTATAGCAGTAGAAATTCTGCCCCATAAAACTCTAAACCACACTAGAGGTGTCATTCGCGCAAACGAGCTGCTTCATTGCTCCGAGGAGGAACTGATGGAGGAACTTGCTCCAATGGGTGTAGTGGAAGCTCGGCGAATTCACCGAACCATAAATGGCATCAGAACCCCAACAGCCACAGTAATCCTTAAGTTTCTCCGACCAACTGTTCCAGAAAGGATTCAATTAGATTTTCTAACACTACGGGTCCGTCCATATGAACCTAATCCGATTCAGTGCCGGTCTTGTTTCCGATTTAGGCATACCAAAGCAACCTGCATGACTGTAGCTTGTGGCGTATGTGCTGAGGAGCACTCCGTTGACACATGTTCAAGTCGACCGAAGTGTGTAAACTGCTTAGGTCCACACCCTGCCTTTAGCAGAAACTGTCCTGTTTACGCCAAAGAGAAGGCAATCGAACAAATTCGAGAGACCGACAAGGTCTCCTACAAGAGGGCGGAGCAGATATATAAAAGATTCACTCCCCCTAAGCCTGATGTTTCATTCTCTCAGGCACTGAGAGCAGATCCCAATTCTAATTACGGGACTCCTCCTGAGGTCGCATCCCAAGTGGCTCGTGCTGCTGTTCCACCAGTCTCCGATGCTCCACCTCTGACTGCAAAGATGGGCTCGGCGACACCACCTAATGAGGCTGAATCCCTACTTCCATCGACAGTCCCTGAGCACACATTAACCAAGCAGCTGTCACAACTTGCAGGGCTTATAGACACTATCTCCTGCCGGTTGTTAGCACTGGAGCGGCACATATTACCAGGTGATACAATTCCAATTCAGCCGCCGCTTTCCGCAGGCACTATAACTCCCTCAGCGCAATACTCCCGAGATACCAGTTCATCCGCTGATGTAGTCCATACTCCGTCGTCCTGTGATCTTCACACTATGACTGAACCACCTCCTCGAAACATTTCAACTCGCAACCAGAGTGAAAAATCATCCGCCTCTTCCGCAGGTGGACATAGAAATCCTAAACGTCCAGCATCCCGATTATCGGCTGGTAATGATTTACCCAACTTTGAATCAAATCCTGGATCCTCTGCTTCGACGAAGCCGCCTCAGAATAAGCGGCAGACAAAGGTCGAAAAAAAGGCTCCTAGGACAAAAAATCTTTCTAATAAATGACAATATCCTCACGTGAACTACGGTTTCTGCAATGGAATGTAAATGGGATTAAAGTAAGGAAACCTGACCTCGAAATACTCCTTCGTAATAGCCAAAGTGACGTTGTCTGTATACAGGAGACGCACTTGAAAACCTCAGAAATATTCAAGATAGCCGGGTACAGCGTAATGAGGAAAGATTTTACTACTGGACTGATAGCCTGCGGTGGTGTTTGCATTTTAATAAAAAATGATATTCCTTTCCTCCCGGTCCAAATCAACAGTAATCTCCAGGCAGTTGCCATTAGAATTCTGGCATGCCCATTGGCACTGACAGTCTGCTCCATTTACCTCCCTCCAGGAACTCACGTCACGATACAGCAGCTCGAACAGCTATGTCAACAGCTTCCATCGCCACTTCTTCTTCTAGGGGACTTTAATGCTCATAATCAAGCCTGGGGCAGTAAACTAAATGACATTCGATCTGAAACAATAATACAGATTATGGACACCCTTAGCCTTAACTTGCTTAATAACGGTAACCCCACTTATCAGTGTCCCCGATCTGGAGCCCAATCATGTATAGACTTGAGTCTATGTACTCCTAGCCTTCAGACTACTCTGTCATGGGAAGTACTTAATGACCCTCACGGCAGCGATCATTTCCCCGTATATATTCACACAGCTAGTAGAGTAGCCAACGTGGCGCGCCCAGGGTGCTGGCTGGTGAAGAAGGCTGATTGGTCGCTGTTCCAGGAGTCAGCTAAAATCTCTCAACTTGATGTGAACCTCGACGGGTGTAGAGCTTATAAGCAATTCGAGGCTGCATTACTTCGGGCCGCGGAAGTTGCCATCCCTTATCGAGAACCGAGCATGATCTCAATGCAGCCAGTCCCTTGGTGGACTGAGGAGTGCCGCTTGGCGGTACGCAAGAGAAAACAGGCCTTAAGGAAACTGTCTCACAAGCCCTCTCCACTCAACCTGGAAGCCTACAGAAATGCAAGGATTCATGCGCGTTACGTAATAAAAATGCAGAAAAAACGTGCCTGGATAAAATTTCTTGATAACATCAGTTCCAATACCCCTCTAGAACTGTTTTGGAACACGGTTAAGAAACTAAACGGCCGGTTAATACCTGGACCCCCTAAGTTGCTTCAAATCAACCAAGAGGTCGTGTCAGACCCTCAGAGGATAGCTGATGCACTTGGACAGCACTTCTACGACGTATCGGCCTCACAAAATTACCCCCTACACTTCCAGCGGCTCAAGAACGACCGTGAAACAACTCCGTGCAATATATCTATTCCCTCCAGACGCAGCACAAGTACGGCTCTCAACCACCCCTTTTCGGAAGCTGAATTCCAGGTAGCACTAGCCTCGTGCAAAGAAGCATCCCCAGGGCCAGATGGCATTCACGCTAGTATGGTAACCAGCCTCTCAGCTAAGGACAAAATTGCACTCCTTCATATTTTTAATAAGCTCTTTCTAGGAGAGCAATTTCCACTATCATGGAAAGATGCTATCCTGATCCCGATTCACAAGAAAAATAAACCCCCCGATATTGCTTCTAGTTACAGACCCATCTCTTTGACCAGCATTCCATGTAAAATTTACGAAAGGCTAATAGCCAATCGATTGCAGTGGTACCTAGAAACCGAAAATATGCTACCAGCCTGGCAGAGTGGATTCCGTAAAGGACGAAGCACTCAAGACAATCTTGTATTCCTCTCCTCAGAAATACTTACAGCATTTGGAGAGCGCGAACGAGTGTTAGCTGTATTGCTTGACGTTGAAAAAGCCTTCGATCGAGTTTGGAGATGGCTCATCATCTCCTCTCTACAGAAGTGTGGTATTCATGGTCCTATTCTTTCCTTTATTCGGCATTACCTGCGAGACCGGTCGTTCAGAGTGCGTTGCGGAAATACAATGTCATCTCGTTTTGTTCAAGAGAATGGTGTTCCCCAAGGAGGTGTCCTTAGTCCTATTCTCTTTTGTTTAGCTTTCAATGGCGTCCTAGGTAATATTCACCCACCAGTTCAGGCACTGCTATTTGCGGATGACCTATTGCTTTGTGTTCGAGACAAACAAATTACCGAACTCACCAAATCGATGCAGTCTGCGCTCCATACTGTGGAGAACTGGTGTTCAAACAACGGTTTTAAAATTTCCTCAGCCAAATCTACAGCAATCATCTTCGCAAAACGGGCAGCAAACATCTCTCAACCTTTATCTCTTTTAATAGACGGGCAAAGGATAAATGTAGTAGAAAAGATCAAGTACCTGGGGGTTACGTTTGACAGTCGTCTATCCTGGGGCCCGCACATCCGTGAGGTCAAAGCCTCTTGTATACGAGCACTCAACTTACTTCGGATGGTCACAAACACGGCTTGGGGGGGAGACCGTATGGCTATGCTAAGATTATTTAGAGTGGTTCTACGGAATAGGGTCGAATACGGAGCATGTGCATACGGATCTGCCGATCCGACTCGTCTAAATGCGCTTAGAGTGATCGTTACTACGGGGCTGAGGACAGCCATCGGCGCGTTTCGTTCTAGCCCCATTATCAGTCTCTTCGCGAAGCCGGGGAGTTGCCATCCCATTATCGCCGACAACAAATGGAGGTTAAATACTTCCTTAAAGTTCTCGCCAACCCTCATCACCCACTAAAACCTCAATTTCTTCTTTCTTTGCGGGAACGGCCGCTGATGCCTACTCTTCCCTCTCGGGTCCATGACGCGATTCTGCCTTTCCGCGAGAGTTTGGAGCAGCTATACCCCATCGGGCCGTCCCCTATACCTCCCTGGTCCGTCCCTTCTATCCATTGTCAACTGTCTCTCACACGACTTCCAAAACTCACGACTCCACCAAAAGTATACCAGCAAGAATTTTTAGAGCTTATCCAAAGGTACCATAATGCTAATGTTTATTACACAGACGGCTCTCGGGGAGAACTAGGCGCTGGAGCTGCAGTTGTGAGTGAGGCCCAAGTTAACATGTTTGCCCTCCCTTCTATATCGAGTAGCTATACCGCCGAAGTAACTGCCATTCTCCAGTCCCTCCTTCTTCGCCAGCAATCTTCCTCTCAAGTAATCATATGCACCGATTCCCTCTCCACTCTCTCCTCTATCCGTAACATATATTCCTCTGACTACCTCATCCAAAGAATTCATACCACACTTGCATGCTTTTCCTCCCGGGTCAACATTGTTTTCTTCTGGGTTCCAGGACATTGTGGGATCTTGGGGAACGATCGGGCTGATTTAGCGGCACGTCATGCGGTTTCCGAGGGTCTTGAACTTCAAGGTGTGAGCCTGCCTGACCTTGTCACTTCAATTCGATCTAGCATATTGGGTTGCTGGCAGCGGGAGTGGGCGGCCCTCGGGAACAATAAGCTTCGCCTTATTCGGCCCCGCGTTGGCCCTTGGGGGTCCTCCTGCCGGCCGTCTCGACGCGAAGAGGTTGTGCTCGCGCGACTTCGTATAGGACACTCTAGGTTGACCCACGGTTATCTCATGGCCCGTGGACATCCGCCTCTCTGTCGATCATGTCAGGTTCCTCTCTCAATACTCCACATCCTCACAGAATGCCGACAATATACCGCTTCACGTATTCTTTTCAACCTCCCCACCGATCTGTCGCTTCTTCTCTCTGATTCCTCTCCTCATATAACTAACATCTTTCGCTTCCTAAAGTCAAACCATCTTTACTCTCAGATCTAAACTATACTCTCACTCTACTCCTATAATCATGTAACCTGTGTCTAACGGTGTAAAGGCGAACATGACCCTGGTGGTTGTCGCCTCGAAAAAAAAAAAAAAAAAAAAAAGATCCCAATCCCAATTAAACCTGGGACAGGCAAACTTTAGGACTTCCACTGATTAGCCACAGTAGCGTAAAGTGGCGTTAATCAACAAAATCCCGGAAAACTGAAAGTAGATGCTTTTAATAATTTTATAATATTATTACAATTCAACAGGTATCAAAGCAGAACAGTTTTCCAAGAGGTGCTAGTTATTCTCTAATTGATAATATCCGTTTTGAGACATGTTGAAGACATTATTCCAAAACAGAAAGGACACCTTTTATATAATTGCATATCCTCATTGCCGGAAATCGAATTATCCAAGTGTTTACACCTCTTCCAATATGGCCGATATCCCTTCTCCACTCCGTATGTCGCTAATTTAATCAAATATTTTTATCTCTGCTCTTTAATGACTTTATATTTGAAAACAGTGTTTTTAGATTTTTTTTGTGAATAATTAATTTATTTAACATCATTCTGACAATACTCGTGTTTATGTTAATTGTGTTACAGTCTATGGAGTCGAGTTACATATTATAAAATATAGTTTTATTTTTATGACTCATAAAATTTAAAAACAAATCTTTTTATTTTAATTTTCATTACTGAAGTGTTTGTCCGTCATTATTGATTTTTTAAAATTTTTAATATTTCCTCAATAATAATAATAGGCTTACTGAACCCGAATGGTGACGATCTTGATGATATTAATATTTCAGGGCATGCTTTTGAACACGTAGAGAAATTCAAGTATTTAGGTTCAATGATAACAAGAAAGAATGAAATCCAGGAAGAAATGAAGTCACGGTTAAAGGTGGGAAATGCGTGTTATTATTCAGTTGCTAAATTGCTTAGCTCGCGGCGTCTGTCTAAAAACTTAAAGGTTAGAATTTATAAAACTATTATTCTTCCGACGGTTCTTTGCGGATGTGAAACGTGGCCGCTTACTTTGAAGGATGAACAACGGCTAAAGTTTTTCGAAAAAAAGGTACTGCGTAAAATATTTGGTCCGAAGAGAGATGAGGCAACTGGGGAGTTTAGAAGGTTGCACAACGATGAATTGCGGAACTTGTATCCGGTGAATATAATCGAGTTGATAGCATCGCGGAGACTCAAATGGGCGAGTAAAGTGGTTCGGCTCGGTGAGGAGCGGATTCCAAGAAAGTTGGTATTCGCTGATCCGACAAGTAGGCGTCCGAAAGGTAGGCCGAAGCGTCGATAGGAGGATTGCGTTAAAGCTGATCTCGGGGACTTGGGCTTGACCGGTGAACATTGGACGAGTCTGTGCAGGCGAAGTTTGGTGGTATCGGCATCGAACCTTCAGGTTCGGTAAGCCTATTATTATTTATAATAGTTATGATTGTGTGCAAGATGTTTATTTATTTGCCAACATTTTATTTATCTCAATAATAGGTTTTTGTTTTGATTTGTTTGTTTTTTATTTATTATTATTATTTTATTGTATATATATGAATTTATTTATGTTCTATTTTATGTAATTTGACCATTATTATTATTTTCTGTATATATAGTATGAATGTGTTCTCTTATCAATATTATTATTGTTCATTTTGTAACAAATTGTAATATATCTCAATAAAAAAAAAAAAAAAAAAAAAAAAAAAAAAAAAAAAAAAAAAAAAATCATTATTTATTACTGAACCCGAAGGTTCGATGCCGATAGCACCAAATTCCGCCTGCACAGACTCGTCCAATGTCTAACGTTGTGCAACCTTCTAAGCTCCCCAGTGGTCTCATCTCTCTTCGGACCAAATATTTTACGCAGTACCTTATTTTCGAAAACCTCAAGCCGTTGTTCATCCTTCAAAGTAAGCGGCCACGTTTTACATCCGTAAAGAACCGTCGGAAGAATAACAGTTTAATAAGTTCTAACCTATAAGTTTTTAGAAAGAAGTCGCGAACTAATTAACTCAGCGATATTTCCTCGATAAGCAATTATTATTATTTTAGCAGTAAACTTATTAAAGTGGTGAATTTAGATCTTTAAACAAGTTTATATACTTAAGAAATAGTTGAAAATATGTCTAATGTTGATTTATCATGCCAGATAATTTAAAACAATAATTTGTTATTAACGTAACAGATTTAAACCGTTTTATGTAGCTCTAATTAGGATTTCGGACAACATCGGGTAGTCTCGTGTACAGTCTCTTCGTAAAAATGTTAGCCATACCTGCTCTTCTGAAGTAAAGTCTTACCGAAAATACATTTGTTTTAATAATTTAATTCATAAGCTAATATTGAATTTAATTTAATACTTTTAAGTAAGAACCGAAAGAAGTACTTCTTTCTTTTTCTTACTTCTTTAGACACCGTCTCAGAGTAACCCTGATAAAGCCCCACAATGTAGTCCGAAACTTCGGCACACAATTAAAATAAACACTATGTTTTAATGTGTGTTTCTCTCAAATGACCGCAGCCCCAGCCATTATCCTCAGCCAAAGGTTATGAATTCGAATCCAAGACCCGGCGGGACTTTTTTTAAGCATATAATTAAATAGGGATTCACTCACAGCCTCTTCCTCGGATATGTGAGATCCGTCATTCAACTGGTAGCTACTCACAAAAATAGGCGTATGGCTCTACTCTATAAAATTCGTCTAAAAACGCGAGTGTATTCTTCCAGCAGATAACATTGCGCAGCCAAGGGCCTACGTGGAGTGTCGCGCCACCGGATAAATTTTATATATGTGAAAAATCAAGAATTTTATTATTCTTGATTTCATTATCATATGTAAACACTTCACCAAGGGAGGTTATATCTCTGTTATGTTTATTTTAGGAAGGTTCATTGTAAATTATGTTTGTTATCCAATTGATTATTTTATGTCAAACAAATTGTAATAATTAAATCTTTATTTTAGCATCGTTTAACTCCTAATTCATTTAAATTATTAGAAGAATTACAAATTATTTAACAGTCCTTTGATCAATACATTCAACTAACATAACAGAGATATAACCTCCCTTGGTGAAATATTTACATATGATAGTGAAATCATGAATTTGGTTCCTTACTCTTTTTCTCCTGGACAAAAGAGTCTCCGACCAGCGGAGGTGTAAAATCAAGAATTTTATTATTATTGATTTCGTTATCATATGTTAAATATTTCACCAAGGGAGGTTATATCTCTGTTATGTTAGTTGAATGTATTAATCAAAAGACTGTTAAACAATTCTTTATTTTAGGTAGGTTCATTGTAAATTATGTTTGTTATCCAATTGATTATTTTATGTCTAACAAATTGTAAGAATTAAATCTTTATTTTAGCATCGTTTAACTCCTACTTCATTTAAATTAGAAGAAGAATATACTATATAATATATATAATATAATATATATATATATATATATATATATATATTACATACCCGAGGGTGAGGTGGACTGCTGTAGCAGATACATCTCCTTCTCGAAGTCCTGCCTGCAGAAGAGCTGGCCACTCCTGAGGACGAACTGCTCTCCCTTCTGCAGCGGCTGGCAGCAGATGACACAGGTGAAGCAGGGCAGATGGAAGACCAGGCTCTGTGCTCGCATCACCATCTCGTGCGGCAGCAATCTATCTCCGCATCTGCTGCACTTCACTCCGAACAACCTACCAGCACCAAGCAATAACATCTTTATCAGAGAAGTTGGTAACATCATAGCTCACGCTCAGGGTGTCTCATTAATGTCTCATACATTAATAATGAATATACACATATATATATATATTTTTTTTTTTCCTTCTATGGTAACTCCAAAGAAGGAGAGTTTATTAATTTTTATATACATGTTCCATGCCTATTCTTAGCCACACTACACGTAATCTATGTTATATTTCACAAATTATTAAGTTTACATTATTTTGATCTTCATTTTAAACATTAAATATATCGAAAAATAACAAAAATAAAATTAATTTAACATCAATAGAAAAACAACTAACAAAAGGAAATAGTTTTAAAATGATGTTAATTACACATTTCAATATTTTTCAAAATTGAATAAAGCTATTATATATATATATAATATATATATATATATATATATATAAAAACCTGTACCACTACAACCCATGAAGGGTCTTGGGCTCAGTACATATAGAGATTCGTAGTGTTTCTAGGCCAACGGCAGTGCAATGAGGTGATTAGGCCTTAATCACGCTCAGCCGCCAGGTTTTTCCCCAATTAATTTGGGTACCCACTTTATAGAGGCTGGGTCTGCCCCAGTAGGGTCTCCATACCCTAGGGTCGCCCTCCGACTGAATTAACAGAATAAATAATATTCTGCCACAGCCGGGATTCGAACCCAGGACCCGGAGCACAGCAGACTAGTGCTCTATCCACTAGACCACGCCGCTCCCCCATATATATATATATATCCATGTACACACATAATATACAGGGTGTTCATGAGGCTTCTGGGTGTAAGTACCCACTCACCTAATTAAAATTGTCTCTTTGCACCAGAAGTGGCATTATACCGAAACGTTGTGCATCATAACTAAATAAAATAATGGTGAAGTTCAATATCAGCCTCTAAGTTTACTTTTTATAAATACGGTAATTGAATATTCATGCGTTGAAAGCATGTGAGAGTGTATGATAAATTCATTGGAGCACCTAGTTACCGCTTGTGAGACCGACAATATATCACAGGTTTTAGACTATAGTATATTTTAGCTCTCCATTCCAACGCTAAACTGTAATATTGTGGATAGTTACCTGTCGTAGTCGGGCTTGCAGTAGAGCTTTCCGTTCCTGCAGTAGCAGGAGTGTGACAGTAAGGCGCGGCAGACGCTGCATGACAGGCAGTGCTCGTGCCAGCTGGCGTCTGCCACTCGCATCAAGTATCTGTCGTGTATCTTCTGCCCGCAGCCCTCGCACATCTCGTAGGTCTTCTCGCATTTACCCTGGCTGCTCATCACGTCTGCAACAACAACAAATAATACCATGTTTCTGTCGACATATACCATTTATTCTTGCTTGGAACAACATAAATGGGTCAGGATCATCGACAGTGACAAAAAAATAAAATAACTGTAAGGAAGTAATCTAAGTGGCGGTCAGTAAGTGAAACAACTAGATAGTTTTATCTGGTTAGTGTTTGCCAACGTATCGACCTCTATTGCTGGGTCATCATCAGGGCTAAAAAGACACGATTACAATAACATTAATTTTTTTTTTGTCGGTTGGCGCGACAGGCCTCGGAGGCCCTTGGCCGCGCGGTATGGTTTATATTCCACACCGTGATACTCGATGACATTTTATAGGGTAGGGTCATCACTCCCTACGCCTATTTTTGTGGTGGTATTGATTAGCTGAAGGGTCCCAAATACCGGGGGAGAATGTGAGTGAATCCCCATTATTTGTATGCTTGAAAAAAATCCTCCTGGGACTGGGATTCGAACTCACGCTAGCAGCGCTAACCACTCAGCCACGGCCTGCCCTAACATATAAATACAGTTCGATAAACACTAGGCCGTTCTGCAAAAGAAATCTTGGATATATGTTTATGATCAACCAAGTTAGTCGCGATGAGAACACCTATAAGACGGCCGAAAACTGTTGAGTAAGTTAATAAAAATGTTTCTTTTCTTTTTGAATAAATAGATCCCTTTTTTTAATTTATGATGAAATATAATATGATATTTTCGAGTACAGGTTTTTTTGAAAAATGGTATTTTTAAAAATTATGACGACGCTGCTGATAAGTGGTGAAATGAATTGATATGCATATGCATGGTAGGTGACATAATTATTAAAAATAATTTATTATGTGTTGATATTAGATGTTGAAAATATATAAATGCAATAAAATTTTAATTGATTACAAAAGCTTGAGAATGGCCCTAGAGGCTGAAACGTTGCGATGACTGGAAATTAAATAAATTGTTTAAAAAAAATATATCCAAGATTTCTTTTGTAGTAACGGATTAATATTTATCGAACAAATATTCAACCAGAATAAAAATTACGACAATGATGAGAAAATTAAATACAGTTTTATATAAACTGTTGAGCTAGAGAATGTTGGCATTAAAATATAAAAAATCCGGTGCGTGCAACACACGACTTTCACTTACCTCCGTTGTTAAAATCAATTTAAGAAATTTGAATACTGTAAGAGATAAACTAAGTTTAAAGAATCAATTAAATTGATTTTCGATAGAAACATGTGGTTTATTAAATAACTATAGTCTAATTTAATACGATTTTCATCACTCTCCATTACATTTTACAATTTTGCGTAGGAGTATTATTTTTCCAAACATTTTTATTTTCACTTACTATATATATATAGTAAGGGAAAGTATTGCGATCGTGAAAATTTTCGAATTCCAGTTTCCAAAGGAAATATACATTTTAGGGTCCCCTGAGTCAAAATAACCAAGTCCCGCAAAAAGGTCTGTGTGTGTGTGTGTGTGGTAACTCCCGGGAGGAAACTGTAAGTCCTATGAAACTGAAATTTCATGATCAAGACAACTATACGCCCGAGATTTTACAAAATCTTTTTCATCAAAATCGGCTTACCAGAAGAGCTACTTTATACCATGCATTTTGCACCTTTTTTCGATTTTCTCGAAAACGGTTCCGACGATTTTGTTTAAAATCGCTATATCGATGTAAAATTTAATGGGCTTTATATCCTTTAGGTTTTTTTCGGAATAAAATGGTCTGGCAGGGCTTAAACGCCGATATTTTAAATTTTCTTCCCCTAAAGTACCTTTAATTTTGTAGATTCAATAATAATAACTAGATTATCTTGTTAACGCTGATGAAAAACTGGTAAATATATAAATTGAATAAACTCGATACCCAACTAAAGGAGAAAACAGAAAAAATATTTTTTTAATGCAATTTTTCGTTTTTGAACATAAGAGCAGTAATATA
The DNA here is from genome assembly GCA_023052935.1 of Piezodorus guildinii. Taxonomy (NCBI): domain Eukaryota; kingdom Metazoa; phylum Arthropoda; class Insecta; order Hemiptera; family Pentatomidae; genus Piezodorus; species Piezodorus guildinii. The sequence continues at coordinate 1,677,160 of CM041292.1, read as the reverse complement.
CATGTATGATATACCGTTGGAAAGCTAAAGATTTTAGAAAAATTATCATCTCATACACGTGCTTTTAAAAGTTAATAGAGAGTGATGAAATGAACATAAATCTAACTGATTATTTTAGATAATAATATAATAGATTTGAAAATTCTTTAATTGATTCTAAAACGGAGGTAATTGAAAGTCGTGTGTTGCCCGCACCAGATTTTTTGTTTTCCAACGGTATATATACATATATATTATGGTCCTTATCTTAAAAAAAACAAAAACTACATTAAAAACACTTTTGCGCTTTTCTCTTGTAGTTGATTTTGGAAGTTTTGCTCTTATCAAGGGTCTTCTTTGAATAGCAACAATCTTACAATTGATTTTCTTCCCTAACAGTTGAGAATCGAACTATGGGTTATATGTACTTTTTTCTTCCACTCAAGGTGTACTATCTGCTCTCACAATATGACTAGACATATATATATAATATATATATAGATTATGTGTGTGTGTATGGAGATATATATAAAATATCCATGGTTGACAATAAAGGGAAGAAAACTATCAATATGAGGAGAGAGGAAGTGGAACATAAAGGGACCTAATAAACTGAGACAGCACATGCTACGGGATATAAGTCGAGGGGGGCAATATGGGGGGGCAATACGCGGGATTTTTCCATTGGCGCCAAACGGTGCCGCCGGATCGAGCGCCGATTAAAGCCAGCCCTCGCCCACAGATGTCGCTGCACAACCCCCCCCCCTGTTATTTCCATAATCCTTCCTTTAATTGTTACCCCCCCCCCCCCAGAGGTCTTCCCTGCGCTGCCGTCCAAGTGTGGAGCAGCCGCGTCCTGTGCCAGCCGTCACGTGCTTAGTCAGTCATAGTCAGCCAAATATTATACCGCACTTGTGCAAAAAGAAAATATAGAAATTTTATATAGCAGTTTATGCTTGGACATGGCTCAGTAATGCCCTGATGATGGCTCACAATCTTGAGCCGAAACGTTGGCAAAATTAAAAATTTTCAAAAAATGACTGATTCCTGGTTATTCCACCTATAATAGTTTCTATAGTCGACTATACATCCTCAAGAAAATATAGAAAGATGGAGAAATTAAGCTTCACCTCTAGTAATCCTTATAACACGAAGAACTTATCTACGAGGCATGTTTTTTTAAGTAAGTACCGTTTTGGAATTAAAAAAAGACGTGCAAAGATATCTAATCTAATTTTCTACATAATTTCCATGAATTTTGAGGCACTTGTCATAGCGCGGCACCAGTTTTTGAATACCCTCTTCAAAAAATACTGCCGCCTGACTTTCCTTGAGCGGTGGTACCACAAATAAGGAGAAGATTTTTTAGACTAAATTGTTACTGGTAACGAAACATGGGTGGCCTACGTCATACCAGAATCAAAACAGCAATCCATGGAATGGCGACATTCATCATCACCCAAAAGAGTGAAGTTTAAGCAAACAATTTCTGCCCGGAAAATCATGTGCACAGTTTTTTGGGACAGAAAAGGAGTATTGCTAGTGGAGTTTCTGCTTCGTAATGAGACAATCAATGTAGCGTCTTATTGTGAGATATTGAAAAATCTGCGTCGTGCAATCCAGAACAAAAACGTGGCAAGTTGAGAAAGGGTATCGTTTTCCTGCATGACAATGCCCGTCCACATGTGGCTAATCGGACCAAAGATCTCATCAAATCATTTAAATGGGAAACTCTAGATCATCCTTCATACAGCCCTGATCTGGCGCTCAGCGACTACCATTTGTTTCTGCACTTGAAGAAACACCTGGGCGGTCGGCGTCTTCAAGACGATAACGAAGTCAAAACATTTGTGATGCAATGGTAAACAAGTCAAGCGGCAGAATTTTTTGAGGAGGGTATTCAAAAACTGGTGCCGCGTTATGACAAGTGCATCAAAATTCATGGAAATTATGTAGAAAAGTAGATTAAGGTACAGGCTTTCATGTAAAAATAAAATTATTGCGATATCTTTGCACGTCTTTTTTTAATTCCAAAACGATACTTACTTAAAAACATACCTGGCATTGAAGCTAGGAAACGACATGACAGGGCCATCAAGCTAGTGATAATCTATGGCAGTGGTTGCCAACTAATGCTCCGCACAGCACGGGGGGTCCACAGGCGATGTCCAAGTGGTCCAAGAGATGATTTGGAAAATTGTTATTTAATTGCCTAAATAAAAAATCCTTAAACGCCTTGGCTTGTAACAATAATAACTAATGCATTCACAGACTCATTGATTTTAAAAAAAACAAAACATTTTATTGATATTTACAACTGTACTTATAATACAATAAGCTAATTTACAATTATGGGCACGAAAATGTCTTGTGAAGAACTACCCAGCGGTAGTACTTCAATGACAATTTAATTTAGTAGGTCTCGAAGATATCGTCTTTTCAATCGCTTCGGAGGGTTGTCAGGAACAGTCATTAGATTAAGCGCGGTAAATTAATAATAATAATAATAATAGGTTTACCGAACCTGAAGGTTCGATGCCGATACCACCCAATTCCGCCCACACAGACTCGTCCAATGTTCACCGTTCAAGCCCAAGCCCCCGAGATCAGCCTTAACGCAATGCTCCATCGACGCTTCGGCCTACCTTTTGGACGTCTACCAGTCGGATCAGCGAATGCCAACTTTCTCGGAATCCGCTCCTCATCGAGTCCAACAACTTTACGCGCCGTAAATTATAGATAATAAATAAATAAATACAATTTTTATTATTCTGGGATATGTCTCTTTAGAAGAAAATATACAGAATGTACAAAAAGTGCATCGGAGTCTTGGAACATATTAAGTACATATAAACAAGTTAATAATTACTTATATAAAATAGGCATATTCAAATGATAAGAAAACAACAAAAAAATAAAAAAGTATATTTACAATTTTGTTGAGTCTGGATATTCATTAAGTGACTAAATATGCGGGATTTGAAATGTAGAAAGAGAATAGGAATGACGGATGGAAGGAGGCATGGAATTCCATACGATTGTGGATCGAATGAGAAAGGATCTGTAGAAATGTGCTGTTCGGTGGGCGGTACTGTATAAATCGTATATTTTTTATTTATTTAACGCCACTTTATGCTACTATGGCTAATCGGACGAAGTTACAGTGGGAGTCCTAAATTTTGCCTATCCAGGTTTTATTAGGATAGGGATCTTTAACGAGTACCTGACATCGCACAGGCTCAGGACTACCTTTTAACGTCCCCTCCGAAGGACGGCGTAACTAAGGATTTTTTACTCCCATTAAAAAATCCTAGGACCACCTGCGGATTTGAACCAGTGACCTTTGGCATGGGAGGCTGTTACGCTAGCCACCCAGCTACAAGTGATCCCTAAATCGTATATAATAGGTACCTAAATATGTATTTATAAATTTTAGTAATTCGCTGAGAGCAATGCATTGCGGATTGTGGTCAGTTCTCAGAGCCTGAGTCTAGCATATACCAACAGGAGCGTGAAATGTAATAGGGAGTGGCGAGAAGCGTATTAAGTGGTTCTTGATTGAAACTCTACATTATTCTTTAACCTTTCCCCCTAAAACTTTATTTAAAAGTTCTTAAATTAATTTTAAACACGAAGGTAAGTGAAAGTCGTGTGTTGCGCATCAGATTTTTCTTAGTTTCTATACTTAATCCTCAGTTGCGGGGGACCGTAGTTGTGCCTTAGGCCATCACATCAGGCGAGTATTGCTGTATTATATACACTGCCCCGTGTATTTTTAAGGTTATAAAGGTTGATACAGGACTGTATCAAATATTTATCCTATCGTCTTGGATACCTGCCTTTAAAAAAAAGTTGTGTTAGAATTTCCTCAAGTCCGGTATCTAGACTTCCTTCTAGACACAAGACTAACTTGGAAACAGCACACTAGACTTAAACGGCAAGAGCTTAACCAACGATTTGTCCAATTATACAGACTGTTAAACAGAAATTCTACACTTTCTACACAAATCTATCGGGACCTACGGACTTGAACTGTGGGGGACAGCTAAACGTTCTAACATCAAACGCATTCAATCCTTTCAATCCAAAGTCCTCCGAACCATAGTTAATGCTCCTTATTATGTCTCCAACCATACCTTACACCGCGACCTCAATATTCCCTTTATTTTAGACCTTATTCCACCAAAATTCTATTAATTCCATCAGAACTTTATCCATCACCCCAATCCCCTAGCTCAATCCTTATCCAGCTCCACACACAAGGGTCCCCTAGAAGGTTGAAACGGCAGTGGGCCCGAGACCTCTAGTAAATATGTGTATATTGGAGTTCTAGCATTGGCTAGATTCTTCACTTACGTGCTGTACGTTTGAGGATTTTATATAGGTATGAGTGACTTTTAGACTTAGTAAATATTTGATTGATTTATTTGTACATTATTTTGTAGTATTGTAAATATTGCATGGATGAAGTATGAATGTTGAACATGATCACTATTATAAATGTCCTAATTAGGACGGATTGCAATATCACTTATAAAAATTGTTTAAAAAAAAAATAAGAATTTTTTCAGTGCTAAGAAAATATCTTTGAAAAAAAAAATTGTAATTAAAGAACCATCGCCAATCCTTTATGAGAGTTTTTTGTTCTCTCTTGTTTATCTTGAAAACATTTTCATCAAGGATCTCAGTTAAACTACTTATTTCGGCAGTTTATTGTAAAAAATGCATTAGCGGTCCAACGGAGCCATTAAAGAAAATATTGGAGTGTTAAGGCATATCTACTTAAGGAAACAAATTGAGTAAGCGTTAGGAAATTCAAATTTTCTTTGTGAGTTGGGATTTTAATCAAGATAGTTAAACATTGAAAGAATTGTTTTAAATAGCTAGATATTCAAATAATTTTTCTAAACGTGCTTTTTTATTTAAATTGTTTTAATGATTTTTACTTCTATACAGTTTGGTAATTACTTTCACTTAGTTATCACTCGATATATGTTCAGAATTTTCGCTCATTAATCATTTTAATTGATAATACAATAAATAGAAAAATATACCAATATCTAAAAATGGAATTCATACCTCATCTATCTAATGAAATAAAGAGAGTACTTGTTGAGTAAGATTTACCACAGATAAAATGAGGTCTCTGCAACCATACTTAACTTAGTAATCATTTGTCAAACATTAAAAATCCCATTTTACCTAATGAAAAATTAAATGTTATTTATGAAATCAATTGTACAGATTGTGACAAAATATACATTGGAGAAACCTTTAAAATAACTACCAGAGTGAAACAACACAGTAGTTAATTGCAAAAATAGTAAAGTATAAACACCAAGGCAACGACACAGCATAATATACAGTTTAATCACCAATTTGATTTTGAAAAACCAACAATTTTAGAAATAGAAAAAAATAATTTTAAAAGAAAAACAACAGAATTTCCCTCTCTCTCTCTCTCTCTCTCTCTCTCTCTATATATATATATATATATATATATATATATATATATATATATATATATATATTATATATAAAATACACTATAAATTTTAAAACAGATTATGCAAATGCAATAAAAAAATTAAAATTATAAAACATGCTTTATTGACCTATATTTAATAATATACCAGTGTGTACATTTCTACAGTAAATAGGACAGTCCTAATCCATCTGGGGCCAAAGAATATGTCAGTTAACATGGGTAATTTTTTGATTGTTTAATTTTCTGTGAAACATTTTTAATGGCTTGATATTGACTAAATTTCTATCAAAATTGGTGCAATTTTTACTTATTCATGGCTTTCAAGTAAATAGACTTTTATGTAACATTTTTATATTTATTAATATTGTTTTTTGATTTATATATATATATATAAATATATATATATATATATATATATATATATATATATATATATATAGAGAGAGAGAGAGAGAGAGAGAGAGAGAGAGAGACAGACATTTTTTTAAAATATGTTCTTTAATAATTTATTTATAGTAAATAAAATAAGAACACAATAAGTAAATATGAGGAATAAAAAGTAAACAAAGGAAGTGTATAAAAAAATTGCGAAAAAATACGGGATATCAAAATCTCCTCTATCAACGATTATCGCTAATAAATATAAAATCGATGCCTCCGTTGCGTCTTCATCGGGATGTGCAAAAAAAAAAAAAATATCATTTCAACTTTATATGAAATGCTGTGATTTTGATATTGTAAGTTCCTTTTTATGTTTTGTATTTTGAATGATAGTTTATGTTAATCTTAAAGTATTATGTAAAATTTGAAATAAGATAGATATGTACATAGTGCATAGTTTTAACTGGTTTTGTAGTTTCTAAATAAACATGTGTCTGAAAGTGAATGCTGTATTGAAAATATTTCTTTTTAACCACCTACATTTATACCAAGACTTATAACATACATACAATATATTTTTCGGATATAACGAATTCTTTTATAAAGAACAGAGAATCTTTTGGTCCCTTGGAGTTCGTTAAAACAAGGGTTTACTGTAATTAATTTTTATATTAAAATTGATCCAACTAAATTTTAGGTAATAAATATACTTAGATATACTAAAAAATACTTAAAATTTTATTTTATCATTTTCTGGCTAAATGTATAATTAAATTAATAGTTAAGAAGAGAAAAAATGAAGGGAAAAATTAGGACTACGGACTTCAGTAAGTAAACACATCCGGCTAACAATGCGTTCCATTGTTTTTATTCGTTTGTCACTTTTCCCGGTAGTGGCTGATTGGAAGAAGTTCATTGTTATTGTTACACTGAATCCTCTGTGACAACCCTCAAGTATTCTTTTCAGTATTTCTTTTTTTTTTTTTTTTTTCCAGAAACAATTCTTTATTCAATAATATTACAATTAGTCCAATTAAGGACATTTTTAATAGTGATAAAGTACATCATTCATACTACATTCACACGATATATACAAAACAATAAATTTATATAATAATAATACAATATACATATATACATAACAAAATAAATAAAAATATACACAAAAGTCACTCATACCTATATCTTTTCAGTATTTAGTTTTAAATAGTTTTCAAATCTTAGATTTTCTTTAGAATTTGTAATTGTTAAAAAAGTTAAATATCAATGTTAAAATAATGACGAAAGGAGAAAGATTTCGAAAATTAAAACCTGGATATCTAATTCCCTGAGCTTAGATATGATCGGAAAACTGTTTTGCTTGTGATCGATCAAAAATCAATGGTAAGTGAAAGAAAATCCCGAACAGTTTACAACAAACTCTTTTTCTTTATAATTTAGGAAATAATTTACAAAAATTATTATTAATATATTTTTTTGTTAGCTGGAAATAAGGATATATTGAAGGAGAAAAAAAAGGCATAAACAATAAGAACTATCAATTACCATCGAATATTATTTTTAACACGTTCACGCCGGACTTCACTGTCGACGTGCATCACAGGTGGGTCACTTATTTTTTCAGAAAATAAGCCGTTTAAAAAATAAGTTTATTTTATTTTTTCTTAACATTATATGTTGTAGGAATTAACAAGCATGAGGGTTTATTTATTAAAAATTTATAACTTTCAACATCCCCCCTCAAAGGACTCTTCTCGGTTAATTTTATTTGATTACTCTTTTTAAAGAATTTTCTTTAGCTTGATTTCTTCTCATATTTTTATCCCCAATTCTGACAAAAAAAAAATTATTTTTAAGTATTTCCATAAAATCTCCTTCAAGTCATACGTGTTACAATCTCGCATTTAGCGCCTGGAAGTGGAAGTCTCACGCGAAAAAAACGCAATATTCGCAAAGGCGCACAGTGGGCAATATGACCGATTTAGGTGGACAAAATTTTGAAACTTGTCTATATTTAACCTTTGGGTTCCCAGATTACGAAAAACAATTACAAAAACTAATTAATTTTTTGACACGATTGTAGAGCGCACAGTGGTCAAAAATCAAATTTATTTGCTAAAATCTAAAACTTCCCTTCATTTTAAGTATGAAGCCCCAGAATATGGGAAAAATAATACAAACAATCTAATTATGGCACGTAGTGGCTTAAACCTGCTGATAGAGATGTATTTTATATCATTTAGGAAAAACTTCAAATCAAATATTGTAAAACTTTTGATTCGGAATGTTCTGTCAGAATTATGTATCACCCAAAACACAAAAAATCGGAAAAATTCTTTGCAACATTTAAAGACTAGAAGGATTGATGAAACAAATCATTGGGGTAATTTGGGGGTTATATTGTTTTTCGTTATTGAATAACGGATATATACATTTACAAATTTCTAAATTAACTCAACAGATAGATAGCAATTTATATTCAATAACGAGTGTGGAAATATAATGTCTTACCTGTCTTAGCAATGTCAATTGTTAAATAAAAGCAAAAAGACTTTGCGCTACACACACCTTGAACAGAATAAATGGCCATGGAATAAAGATAATCTTTCATTGCCGGTTACTAGGCACTCAGGAATGATTCACTCATTTAGTATTTATTTTTAAACACGATATGGCGGGAAATATTAGTATAAAGCGTCTTACCAACTTATAATCAAAAGTTCAAGTACTAAATTTTTGACTTGGTCTGTTTTTTTTTGTCTTAATTGGTAATTTTGCCATGCGTGAAAGTTTTAAAATAATATATATATATATAATATATATATATATATATATATATATATATATATATATATCTTTTTAAATATTAGTAGATTTATGCATGACCTCTTTACTTTGAAGGATGAACAACGGCTTAAGGTTTTCGAAAAATATTTGGTCCGAAGAGAGACGAGGCCACTGGGGAGTTTAGAAGGTTGCACAACGCGGAATTGCGGAACTTGTATCCTGTGAATATAATTGAGTTGATTGCATCGCGGAGACTCAAATGGGCGCGTAAAGTTGTTAGGCTCAGCGAGGAACGGATTCCGAGAAAGTTGGTATGCGCTGATCCGACTGGTAGGCGTCTGAAAGGTAGGCCAAAGCGTCGATGGGAGGATTGCGTTAAGGCTGATCTCGGGGGCTTGGGCTTGAACGGTGAACATTGGACGAGTATGGGTAGTCGGAATTTGGTGGTATCGGCATCGAACCTTCGGGTTCGGTAAGGTCTAGTATTATTATTCATGACCTCTTATATATGTATTTAATTAATTACCCTGACCTACATAACATATCTTTAATTATTATTCACAAGTATTTCTTCAAACTGTTTTCAGTGAGTTCTGCTTAATTGATTAATTACATGTTTTCTACATCCACAATATAATTAACTATTGTTAAGTTCTAAATCAGATAAATATATGATTGGTGATATCTTGACTAGCTCAAAACGTAGCATATACCCTCTATACGAACCTCTACCCGCCAGGAGCCGAGAGAAGAGACAGAGATGATGCAGTGGCCGGTATTAAGCTCAACGACCCCATTAACGACCGCCCTTAATCACCTTTACCCTTCTATTAACTGACTCCAGGTCCACAACTACCTGTTCTATCAGGTCATCCGCTTCTTGTAGTGGTAGCTGCGGTTTCTTGGGGTCTCTTTGATAGGCTCATATCTGTCCTTATTTAATAGGAGCGGCGCAGACTGGGGTGAAACACCAAAATATTGGACATTGTAGTATTATTGGCCGTACGAAACAAAGGTTGAACATAGACCCCCATTATTTTTTAACAAGGATTCGATTTCTAAATTCAGATTATAATTTTGATGTACGAGGGTAATTATTAATGGAAAGTTAACTGTTAACCTTCTTGTTAATTTCTGTGGTATTAATTTCTGAGCGATTTTTGTTATGAATGTTTTAAATTTTTCATTAATTAAAAACATTAAGAATCTATAAATCTAGCTGCATAAACTTAAATTATTATGATAAAGTTAAATTATCATAATAAACATAATAATTAATGATAAAAAACACGGTTCATTAAAATAGTTGTGGTATTTTTTTTTTAAAAAAGGACATTTTTATTGTGCGGCATTGTGCGGACAGATCTCTAGTCTACAATTTTCCATGTCCCGATTCGAATCACAGCCATGGCAATGTCTATTCTGCTATTTCAGCTCAGGGGCGATCGTTTGGTAGGGTGACACTTCTGGGGAACATTCAGTTTCTATAAAGTAGGTACCTAAAAATTTAGGGGTGAAAATTGGCCCTGAGCGTGATATAGGTCTAATCACCTCCTTCCACGACCGTTGGCTTAGAAACAGTTAGTTTATATATATATATATATATATATATATATATATATATATAATATATATATATATATATATAAAGATAGCTCTCATAGAATGACTACCTTTGAAAAGTCCCTTATGATCTCAGCTACCACACTTTGGAACTCTTTACCCACCTCCCTCCGTATAATGTCATATAGGGGTGGTCATAATCGAATGACCGATTATCGGATAATTCGATTATTACAATCATTCGGATTAATCAGTGTGGATAAGCGAATGATCATTCGAACTGAACTGTTTAACGATAATCGAACGACCTTTTTTTTCTTTTGCTCGTCATATAAATCGTCTCTCACAATGCATACTAATCATTCGGTCATTCGATTATTTAAATCATCGAAGTCCGATCATCCGATTATTCCCACCCCTAGTGTCATAACCTAACCACTTTCGAAAATTTTTACCATCACAATATTTTCTTTTATAATTTATATATATAGGTAAGTGAAAGTTAAAATCGGTTCTGTTATATTTTCTGAAGCAGAGCTCACTTTACAACCAAACCTCCTGACTATCGGAAAGGGTAACCTCCCTCAGTGGCGGAAGGTTATAAATATTCAGAAGGACGGAAGAGGAAGCGCTACAGAAGGAGTCCATTTCGGACCCGGGTCGTCTACATCCATATGTAAGGCCTGGAGGGGAGAGGAAAGAGGGAGGAAGGGGAAGGGAGGAGGGGGAGGGGGTACTCCCGATCATGAGGAGTAGCCGATCGATCCAGAGGTAGCCTTCTTAGGGGTGGAGTCCTCAGGTCATGCGGCTCTTTGGATTTTAGTAGCTTGAATTTGTTTACTTTCACTTAACTATATGTGAAATATTCAGTCACGCATAAACGTCTGTGTGTATGGTAAGTTTAGCGCGAAAACTAAAAGTCGTATGAAACTAAACTTTCATATTTACGACAACTATACGTCCCAGGTGTTACGGCAACTTTATCATCAAAATCAGCTGACCAGAAGAGGCACATTATTACCATGCATTTTGCACCTTTTTAGGATTTTCTCAAAATCGGTCTTAACTATTTTGATTAAACTCGCTATATCGATGTAAAATTTAATGGGCTTAAATATAAAGTATGTTTCATCGTGATTTAAATAGCCTGCCAGGGCTTAAATACCAATATTTTAAATTTCTTTCCTCTGAAGTACCTTTAATTTTGTAGATTTTATAAAATTAATTCATATCATTTGATTAGCATTGCTAAACCTGAACCTCTACAACTCATGAAGGGTCTGGGGCTCAGTACTTATAGAGATTCGTACTGTTTCAAGGCCAACGGCAGTGCAATGATATATATGATATACATATATATATATATATATATATATATATATATATATATATATATATATATATATATATGAATGAATGATTGAAAAAAAAAGAACATTATTCTGGGACTAAGTCCCTTGACAATAATACACATGTACAAAAAAAAAATGATTACAACTGGCCAAAAAACACATAAAAAAACTAATAATATTAATTATTGCAATAATTATTTACAATTATTTTAATTGATGAAAAGAGAGAAATGAAAAATATAAATTAAAAAAATACAGTAATATCTATATATAATATAGAACTAACAAAACAAAAAACATTAGAATAATTAGAAATATAAATGAAAATAAACTTTACTATCATTTATGTTATGAAGTGTAGACATTTCTCACATCACTTTAATCGCTGTACTGAAATTAGTTGGCATCTGATTTGGAAACAAGAAGGTGTTTAAAAAGGAGAGATTTGAAAGAAGATTGGGAAAGAGAATGACGGATGTGTGATGGGATAGTATTCCATAAGAAAGTGGACCGGGCTAAGAAGAAAATTCATATTTTTTGGTTCTATGGGGAGGTGTATAGACGTCAGAAGGAGGGGATCTGGTTTCCTGAGTATGGATTGTGGATTTAAATTGCAGGAGACTATAGACGTAAGAGGGGCGATGGAGCGGATGACTTGATAGAGAAAGGAACCAAGGAAATATTGCCTTCGAATCGAGGGAAATAGCCAATTTGATTGTCATAGAGGTGGGACACATGTGACCGTCTAGAGGTACCGAAGACAAATCTTATGAAACAGTTCATGACTCGTTTCAATCTGCCCTCAAGCACCTTCGACAGGCCGCCTTATACCGCACAACTATAGTCAAAATGGGGGAAAACAAGAGAGGATACTAGGAGCTTCCGGGAAGATTGTGGGAGAAGGTGACGGGACCGCTGAAATAGTTTTAATGTACTTATCGATTTTTTGGAAATTAGTGCAATATGGGGTTTCCAGGATAGGTTTTGGTCAAGGATTACGCCAAGGCTTTTGACGGAGGCGCTGAAGGTAATAGGGTGATTATTAAGCAAAAGTGAAGGAAGTGTGATGATAGAACTAAGGAGGAAATTGGAACCGATTAAAATGGACTGCGTTTTTATAGGATTAAGCTTTAGACTATTCAGGTTTTCCCAGGCACTGATCCTATCTAGGTCTGCCTGAATATTTGCAAAAGCTAATGGATATGCAACTAATATATGTTGGGATATTAGTTGGGTCGAGATTTCTACCTAACCTCATTTATTTACTTATATTTATGTTTTTATTTAGTGGACTTATTTTTTTGCTTAAATTTTGTCAGTGATTCTTTGATAATGTTTGGTCCTTTAGGTGTGCATTGTTAAATTTTTCTTTTTTTTTTTATGAATTTTGCTTTAAATAGTGAACTATATTACATATTATGAGGTATTGCATAAAAAAGCTATTAATAAAGAAAGTAAATGTATGTTAAATTTATAACTTGTCAACTCAATATCACATGTCAGTAGATTGCTTTGTACGCCTGCGTGTGATAGCAACCCAATACATTTGGCCAGTACTGTTTTGTTTCTGATGTACTTTTGATGAAGTAAAGCATTTCTCTCTCCAAGCTACTCTTGAGCAGTGCTAATCTGATGATGTGGTTTATATGAAGAAATATGGAGGGAAAAATTATTCAACTTCTCGGGAATAACTGTCTGTAATTTAACTGAACTTATAACGAAGATTAGTATATTTTTTCCTGTTGCAAAGAAGTATGACATTAAGATGCTACGTGGAAGCAGAGAGTTGCCATAAAGAACTACCCCCGGATCCAGCAGACTCGATATTCCTCTCCCCAGAACCGCTTCCCCTTCGCCGAGCCACCGCAGAGAGATATTGAAGCAGAAGACGACCATTGTGACCGAGGTTATTGAGGTAGCGATATTGGAGTAGAAGGCCCTCTTTCAATATTCGCACCTGCTCCCCCCGACACCTTTCCCTTCGCTGGCTCCGCCGACAATTTTTTTAATATCTCCTCTGGCGACAATTGCTCCTTCCATCTGTTACTTCTTCTTCAGAACGCCTTTCCTCCCTCCTTTACGCCTTTTTAATTTTCTCTCCCACACCTCCGGGACTTCTCCCCCAAGATTGCGGTATTGCTATTGTCGGTTTCAATTTTTATGCTGAAATCTGATAAGAAGCACCGGAATATGACATCAAAAATCTCGTGAACGTAGGCAACATATTCTCGTCAAGTCCTACTTTAATTTTTTTTTTTTTTTAAACATATTTATTGATATTTACAACTGTTTTAAATAAAAATACATCTAGTAAATGTGACAGTAATATACAAAACTGTCATGAAAAACATGTAGAGACACTACCCAGTGGCAGCACTCTAAAAATATTTTAAACTAGAAGGTCTCGGGGCGATTTCCTTTTCAGGCGCCTCAGAGGATTATCCGGAATTGAAGAGGAAGAAAGGATTGAAACTAGTGGGTTAGAGTGAGAATGGAGTTTGTCATGAAAGGATTGATACCGGGTCCGGGCCAAATCTGTGACATAGGGGACATTAAGGTCTTTACGGATAAGTTTATTCGTGACAAAGTAAGGAACGTTGAGGATTTTACGAAGGATTTTGGATTGTAAGGATTGGATGCGGGAAGAATTTGATGGTTTAGTAGAGCCCCAAAGTTCTTCTCCGTAAGTCCAGATTGGTCTTATAATAGCCATGTAGATGAGCCTTATGTAGTTCAGAGGAAGGTTTGATCGTTTGTCTAGTAAGTGTTGAAGCAGCCTAAAGCGGCGAGCAGTTTCTTGTCGTTTTAGTCGTGTATGTGGATTCCAAGTTAGGCGTTTGTCAAGAAGAAGTCCTAGGTATCGGATCTGTTCAACAGGAACTAGTTGAGTGTTATTAAAGGATACTTTAGGGCAGAAAGTCAAAGGTTTACGGCGAAGGGTAAAGGTTATTTGGTGAGATTAGTTGGAATTTATTTTTATTCTCCAGTTCTAGGTCTTTGACGTGGGTTTGAAGGGTATTTGAGGCAACAAATGGATCTTTATGAACTGATAACTCGCAGGTGTCATCAGCATAGGTACTTTAAATTAATTTAGTAAATTGGTCTATCTTGAAATGCTCCAATGAAATTTTATTTAAATATCATATTGATAAATTGAACCTCTCGTCTTTCAAAAATATTGTATCATAAGTAATAATACTATTATATCATCATCATCATCATTATAGGTGTGGGTGGGTTCAAGATTTTTTTGATTTTTTATATTAATTTTCAGTTTATTTATTTTATTTTCACTTACTATATATAGTAAGGGAAAGTATTGCGATCATGAAGATTTTCGAATTCCAGTTTTCAACGGAAATACACGTTTTAGGGTCCCCTGAGTCCAAATAACCAAGTCCCGCAAAAAGGTGTGTGTGTGTGTAGTAACTCCCGGGCGGAAACGGTAAGTCCTATGAAACTGAAATTTCATATTTAAGACAACTATTCGCCCGAGACGTGAAAAAACATTTTTCATCAAAATGAGCTACCAGAAGAGGCACTTTACACCATGCATTTTGCATCTTTTTTCGATTTTCTCAAAAATGGTTCCGACGATTTTGATTAAACTCGCTATATCGATGTAAAATTTAATGGGCTTTAATTACATGTGGGTTTTATTTGGATAAAAATGGTCTGACAGGGCTTAAATGCCGATATTTTAAATTTTCTTCCCCTAAAGTACCTTTAATTTTGTAGATTCAATAATAATAACTAGATTATCTTGTTAACGCTGATGAAAAACAGGTAAATATATAAATCGAATAAATTCGATACCCAACTAAAGGAGAAAACAGAAAAAAAAAATTTTTAATGCAATTATTCGTTTTTGAACATAAGAGCAGTAATATACATGTATGATATGCCGTTGGAAAGCTAAAGATTTTAGAAAAAATATCATCTCATACACAAAGAATTCGAAAATTTTCACGATCGCAATACTTTCCCTTACTATACATAGTAAGTGAAAGTAAAAAAGAAATCTGATCACGGACCTTTTCACCATAACCATTTCAACGGACCATTCAATTATAATCCAATTATTGAGTTATGAATTCCGGTAGCATTTATCTCATTTATTATTCAGATATGGAATGCACAAGTTATTTTTGAACCGCTACAATTTTCAATTGCATAATCGAAGCGGAGCCTTTAATTTCTGTGTTTATTTTTGTTTTGCGGATGTTGAAGGGAACGGAATTGGAAATAAATACCGCGATGTTTTGGCCTAATGGGGTTGTTAAAAGTGGTTTAGGAATTCGCGTTAAAACAAATGAAATTACCCGGGGCAGGTTGGAGAGGTGTGTATCGGATGTAATTAATATCAATCAATCAATGAGTGAGTCAGTCAGAGAGGGTGAGTGGTGGTGGCCGATTCTCGCGATAGTTCCCCTCAATGTAATTAACCTGTCTGTCTTTCCTTTTCAGCTGCTTCATATTTAACGCTTTTCTATATATTTTGGAGATTATTTTTCACTTTCACTTACCTATATATAAAATATATAGCAAGCGAAAGTATTACGATCGTGTATTGCGAAAATTTTCGAATTCCAGTTTTCGACGGAAATACACGTTCTAGGGTCCTCTGAGTCCAAGTCCCGCAAAGAGGTTTGCGTGTCCGTGTGCGTGTGTGTGGGTTTGTTTATTTATTTAACGTCACTTTATTTTACTTCTATTAAAAAATCCAAGGACCACCTGCGGGTTTGAACCTGTGGCATTGTGTCCGTGGGTTGTGTGTGTGTGTGTGTGGTAACTCTAGCGCAAAAACGAAAACTTGTACGGAACTGAAACTTAATATTAAACTATACGCCCGAGATGTTACAAAAACTTTTTCATCATCAAAATCAGATAATCAGAGGAGCCACTTTATACCATGTATTTTGCACCTCAAAAAAGGCTGAAACGATTTTGATTAAACTCTATATATTCATGTAAAATTTAATGAGCTTTAATATCGTGTAGATTTCATTCTGATTGAAATAATCTGACAGGGCTTGAATGCCGATAGTTTAAATTTTCTTTCTTTAAAGTACCTTTAATTTTGTAGATACTAAAAAAAAAAAAATATAATATTGTTATCAACAATAAAAAAACAGGTAAATATATAAGCTGAACTAAGTCGATCTCTAACTAAAGGAGAAAACTACAAAAAAAAAAAATTGTTAAGCAATTTTTCGGTTTTGAACATAAGAACAGTAATATAGATGTATAATATACCGTAGGAAAGCTAAAGATTTAGAAAAAATATTATCTTATACACAAGCTTGTAAAAGTTAGTAAAGAGTGATGAAAAGCCGATAGAACTAACTGATTATTTTATTATATAATAATATAATAGATTTTATAATAAAACACGTGTTTCTATAGAAATTCAATTTAATTGATTCGTTATTAGTTTCACTCATTTTTATCTCTAAGCGTATTTAAAAATACATAAATTGATTTTAACAAGGGCGGTAAGTGAAAGTCGTGTGATGACCGCACCAGATTTTTCTTTTACTCATTGTAATCACCAAAAACTCAAAACTTTTAAGAACTAATTACATTGAGTTTCGATGGAAACATGTTTAAATTAAATAATCTATTATATTATTATCTACGACAATCAGTTTGTTTTATCCACTTTTCTTACAATGGTGTGTATTTTTACAAGATTTTAAAAAAGATTATATGCAATCAAATAAATCGTACGAGTTACTATAAAGTTGTTAGCCCATAAACTTATGAACATATGTTATTGGTAAAGAGGGAGGTTATAACAGTTAAATGTACAGGATCCTGCAAGTTGTATTCTTATAATCAGTACGCAATAGACAATATTACGTATTGAATTTTAACTAAGTTGTTTACATAAATGGTTGGTTGTTGTAAATCTATAAGCTAACATTATTATTAATTATTTCAAATATACCTTTTAATGAAAGAGATGTTTCACAGTAAACTAAATGGGATTCGTATGGAATCTTGATTTATCATTAATAATGTAATTTAAATAGTTAATTACAACTATTATATAGTAATAAACCGAATAAAATAGGAATGGTTGTTATTTATATTATTTTTGAATACATACATAGCAATCAAGTTTTCTTTATATTGGAAAATTAAATTATCCGTTATCTGTACTCTACTTTAAAATAATAAACAAAAAACTTAACCGATTTGGGGTCACTCGTAGTGCAGTGCTTAGCATAACAGCCTTCTATGTCCAACATCTTGACATATTTAAATTCTAATTGTCTAGTTCTATCGAAAACCAGCATCCGATTTTATCTAAACAACACTCAAAACCTTTCAATGACGTTTTCAAATGGTAATCAGGCATTAAATTGTGTTCCAAATCATACTTAAACCTTCCCTTCATAGAGATCACCTTTGGTGTAGAGGCTAGCATAACAGTTGACTAAGCTCAAACCTGCAGGTGGCCCAAGGATTTTTTAAGTTATGCCGAGGGGACGTTAAAAGGTTGTCCTGAACCTCTGCTATGTCAGGCAATCGTTAAAAATCTCTAATTAAACCTGGATAGGCAAAATTTAGGACTCCCACTGTAGCATCGTCCGTATGTCCACAGAAACATAAAGTCACGTTAAATAAATAAACAATTGACAAACAACCAATTTTGATTAATGATAATTACATACAATAACAAGTAAACGTTATAAAATAAACATATTTTCTTGCTACTTGAACTTTTCGTTAAGATCTAAAACTCCCAAAGCAATAAACTCTAAATAGTTCAGACATTCAGTTTTTAAACATATATGACACCTCATTAAAATAGGACCCGTGAAAAGCAGAGGCAGAAAAAATATATATATATATATATATATATATATATATATATATATATAATTAATTTGAATAATATATGACAGTAATATTTATTTGTTTTCAGGACTATCCACTAGCAAACGAAGTTGGCATATTTACTTTGGCAAAATAATATAAATAAAATTATTGTAGTACTTTATTTTGTAATTCAATACAAATTAAATCCACTTATATAAACGAATGAACTACCTGCAGTAGAAACTGTGACTTTGATAAAGCCCCTTAACATTATCGGTTGCTGAAGTTGGTTGGTGAAGAGTGAACAACAGTTGAAGCTGGTCATTAACACGTATCAACCATCAAGTTTTTTCTCGGTCCTCTGGGTCAGGTACCCACTTTATTGCCTCTACGTGAGATCTGTTTCCCACTCCAGGCTCTTCTTCATTTGACAGCAATTACACAAATTTTAGCTTTTTTCCGGTTCTGCTTCAGTTTCAAACTGACAATATATACGTCCCTCGTCCAAATTTTGGTGGTCTGGTGACCGTATCGGCACACGGACGTTCTGACCGAGTTTAAAATCGTTAAAATTAAGAGATAAAAACTATGCGAAAATCACGCATTGATATCTTTGTAAAGATTAAATTATTTCTAAGTAGTAAAATGATACAAGGAAAACAAATATTTTATTTTTAAACAAGATGACTAAGTGCTGATATTCATTCAAATGAAAAATTCACAAAATGTAAACGTTTTATTACAAAGAGAGTATTTAAAGGAAGAGCTAAAATCCACTATATTTTCCGGACAATGCAATATTTGTTTTACGTTTAACTTACTATGTTGTATATTGTATGTAACTTATTTGTACAATAATAAATATATTTTTTTTTTTTTTTTAAATATATTTTTTATTGAAATTTACAACTGTACAAAAAATACATCAAGTAAATATGCTGTAATGTTATAACACATGGAATGAACATGAAGAGAAACTGCCCATTGGCAGCATTCTTTGGTAGTGAGTCTAAACAAGAAGGTTTCGAGGCCATCTTCTTTTCAGGCGCCTCGGAGGATTATCAGGAATGGAAGAGGAAGCAAGGATTGAAACTAATGGATTAGAGTGGGAGTGTAGGTTTTCATGGAAGGTGTGATACCTGGTACGGGCCAAATCAGCAACATATGGAACATTAAGATCATTGTGGATGATTTTATTTGTGACAAAGTAAGGAGCGTTATGGATTTTGCGAAGGATTTTGCATTGTAAGGATTGGATACGGGAAGAGTTTGATGGTTTAGTAGAGCCCCAAAGCTCAACTCCGTAGGTCCAGATAGACCTTATGATGGAGATGTAAATGAGTCTTTTGTAGTTAAGTGAAAGGTTAGAGCGTCTGTCTTGTAAGTGTTGGAGTAGCCGAAATCTTCGTGCAGTTTCTTGTCTCTTCAGTCTTGTATGCGGATTCCTTGTAAGTCGTTTGTCAAGCAAGAGTCCTAAATATCGGATCTGTTCAACCGGGACAAGCGGAATATCATTAAAGGACACTGTAGGATGTCATAGGTTTTCGACGAAGGGTAAAGGTAATTTGTTGGGATTTATTGGAATTGATTTTAATTCTCCAATTCTGACACCATACCTCATAATAAATATCAAATATAATAAACAAGAAGCCGAGATAGAATTAACATATCACCTGTTGAATTGGGCAAAAGTTTTGAAGGAATGATTACATGTGAGTTAGCAACCAAGTTGGGGATTGAAGTTCCCGTAGAAAAGTTGCAGAGGGAAACTTTTGTCGGAGAGGAGGGGGTGTATAACTGCTATTTATGAGGGGAGTTGTCCGGTCATCCTTTGTAACAATTCTCCCATATTTACATAAACATCTCTTATAAATATAAACATGACGTTTGACACTGTTTCTTAGCCATCGGCTGCAAGGAGGTGATTAGTTTTTAGCAGGGTTTTCCCCTAATAGTTAGATATATTCATACAAAGGTTGACTTCCAAAAGGTACTAAAGAACATCTTACGAAATTGATTTTTGATATATTTCTGTTCTAATTGTCTAGTTATATCGAAAATCACCATCCGCTTTTATCTAAACAACATCCAAAACATTTAAAATGACTTTTTCCAATGGTAATAAGACATTTTATCGTGTTCCAAATCATACTTAAACATTCCCTTCATTGAGGTCATCTGTGCTATAGTGGCTAGCATAACAGCCTTCTGAGCCTAAACCCGACAGATGTCACTTGTATTTTTTAAAGCGAGTAAACAAATCCTTGATTATGTCGTCCTACGGAGAGTACGTACAATGGTGGTCAAAAGCCTGTGCGATGTGAGGTACTCGTTAAAGATCCCTAATTAAACCTGGATAGACAAAATTTAGGACTCCCACTGTAGCATCGTCCGGTTAGCCACAGCAGCATAAAAAGAACTTAAATGAATAAAGAAACAAAAATTAGTTAGTAAAAGTGTACATTACTAAAATACCAATATTCTAACAAGTCCGTTGACCAAGAAACAGCAGTCATCCCTTTACGTACTCAGTGAAACCTAGGACCCTTTTTTGAATTAAAAATAATCTTATTCTGGGACGAGTAGTGCTCTAAGAATAACAAGAAAAGTACCATATAAATAATAATTGTCTGGTCGTTTAAGACTTCAGTTTTACAATAAAAGACAGGTTTTGTGACAATGAATAGTTATTATCTATAGATTTTAAATATTACATATGTTGGGAAGATTGATACCGTAGGAGATGGAGAAACAGTTGGTGTTTGGAAGTGGATAATGATAAGGATTTACGAATGGATGTAGGTAAGGAATTCCAAAATAAGGTAGCACGAATAACAAATCATTTTTTGAAGGAGACGGATTTGTGAGAAGGTATTAAAAGTTATTTTTAGATTGTTACAGGTACAGGATTTTTTCATTTTTGGTTTATTATTTTCAATAGGTAACCTTTGTATACCACCAAAAAAAAAAAAAAAATCCATCTCAAAATTTGAGGGATACGTTTCAAGATACGTAGAACCCGAAAAACGAATAAAAAAAAAATCCGTACGCTCGCCGTCCTCTTCACGCGGATTTTTTCTCTCCTTTTTTTTTCTCTAGATTTACCTCTTATAAATTCAACTAGCTGCCCAAACAAACCTAACCTTTTACTTGTTAACCCTATATATTTCTGATAATCCTCTGAGGAGACTAAAAACCATGGTTTAGCCATAGCCTTGGTACATTTTATCTTAAATTACTAGCTCATTCCCAAGACTTTTTCATGTGTTATAATCATTTAATTATTTTATTGTGTGAGAAGAATTGTGAATTTCATTTTAAAGAAATTGGAAAAAATTGTTTTGGAAACAGTTCTCTAAAAGTTGACGATGTGATCAAATGTCTCAAAGGCAACAACTGGTTGTCTTTATATATATATTTTTAAAAATAGCATGGCTTTATAGGTATAGACTTATTAAAGAATTTAATTATAATTAAAAAAAAAACTTTTCTTATGTGTAATATGGATTGGTTATTTTTATTTTTTTACTGTTGTTTTATTTATAAGTTAATACTGTTAAAAGTTGAATAGAATCAGTGAGTGACCTGTTTTGACTATTATATAATTTGTAAAACTTTACAGATCGGCTCCGGGCTGACGGTCTAAAAGACCATAATTTTTTATATATTGTAATATTTGTTTTTTTTTGTCGTATTTTGCTTAAAGTAATAAAAAACAGTTTTCTATCTATCTAGTCTTGAAAATGGGTACTAAACCCCGAGACGTCCGAAGAATAGTGACAAGTTGTATCTTTGAATATATGAATAAAGATACGATGGAAGAAATTAATGCTTAATCAATTGTGTAAAAATCAAACAGATCAATCGATGAAAACAAAAGGTGTTCTCAAAGTTTTGGCACTGTATATTTTATTTTTTTTTCTAAAAAAAAAAAAAAAAAAAAAAAAAAAAAAAAAAAAAGGCACTTAACAATTTTCATTAAATTTACTCAATTGACCTAAAAATTAAATGGACTTTAATTATATGTTGGTTGTATTCTTATTGGAATATTGCAACATGGTAACTTTTCAAATATATTTTTATTACCAAATTAACAAAATTAAGGATAAAATTTTGTTTATTAGAAATAATTCACGATCGATAGTTGTGATCATTGATAACAAATGGGCAAACAAGAAATAAGAAAGAATTTAACAAGGAGAAACAACAACGTATTTTTTAAAATGTTTTTTCTTTTACAAATAAAAAATATTAATATAGATGTATAATATACCGTTGGAAAATTAATATTTTAGAAAAAAAAAAAGTTATCTTGCAACCAAAGTTGTAGAAGGTAATGGATGGTTGGAGACAAAAAAATTATAAACTTAAACTTTACTAATAATAATATCTAGTGTTATATTATTCAATCGAAACATTTAGTTCTTTCCCTTTTTTTTTTTTTTTTTTTTTTTTTCTTAAATTCATCTTTTTTAAATATTCAAAATTTGAATTTATCAAGAGAGTTAAATGACAGCCCAGTGCTATGCACACTAGTCTTTCTTTTTTTATTTATAATCGCATCGGTTATTTATTATTGTTTTAAAAAAAAACTTTTTTTTAGGTAGCTGTATACTACTCCATATATTTTTAGGTAGCTGTATACTACTCCATTTATTCGGACCAATTTAATTTAATTTTCCATGTATTGAGGAGTATAAATAAATGGAAAATGTTCATTATTTTTTAAAAATTTATAATAGCTTTGAAATTTTCTTAGCAAAAATATATATAAATTCTGCAGCTTTGAAAATTTTAATTTTCACCATAGTCGGGAATATGTAACTTTGAAGAAATATGGAATCGTATCACTTTAAAAAAAATGTGAAGCCTACTAAAAACAATTCTTTTTCCATAAACTGATAATTGTTTTCAAATTTTATAATCTACAATACCATAGAAGATAAAGTTTATTTTAGTCCTGATACTGACTTTAACCAGAGGCTAAGTGAAAATTGTTTGTAGCGCGCACCAGATTTTTATATTTTAAGATCTAAAATAAATCTCTATAAAAACTAATGCCATTCATGATTCAAATTTAAATTTATTTTACAATTTTAAAACTGATAACAAGCTGATAAGATATTCTTAAGACATTTTCTGCTCAACATATAATTTTTTTTCAGTGGTAAAATGTTCAATTTTTTCTTTTATCTATATTTATAAAAGAAAGTCCAATTTCACTCGATTTTCTGGTCATCGCGGTTCCTCAAAAATTACTGTGGTTGTGAAGCTGAAATTTTTCCTGGGGATTTGTCTTAGTGTCTAAATGTGCAATAAGGCTGAGTTTTGGAAAAGTCGTCCCCTATGTGAATTGAAAAAATATATTTCTAAAACGTAAAACAAAATTGGTTTTCTGAAAGGAATTAGTCCGGGTGGCGGTCATTAAATGAAACAACTAAATAGTTTCAACTATTTTATTGTTTGCCAACGTTTCGACCCCTTTGTGGGTCATCATCAGGACGCATGTGGGAGAATGGAAACTCAGTTTTCCAACACTTTTAGAGTTTATGCTTGGACATGGCTCAGTAATGCTCTGATGGCTCACAAGCTTGGGCCGAAACGTTGGCAAAATTAAAAACTTTTCATTTAAATGATTGATTCCTGACTATTCCATCTATAATAGTTTCTACAGTCGACTATACATCCTCAATATAAGATACTAAAATACTTAAAACAAATATCTTTTGTTATATTTCGTTTCATAGCCATGTTTCGTGTGTATGTTTCTACCCAGTCCACATGTTTCATTGTTATTGTTTTTATAAAATGATCAATAGGCTGAAAAAGGTTTAAGTTTTGAAAAATAATAGAACTTAGTTCTGGATCCTAAAAACAATGCGAGCTTATTCACAGGATAGAAACCTGAGTGGAAAAAATACGCGTTAATAATATGTATGTAGAAGTCATGATGGTATAGAATGATAAGGTTTTAAAAAATGTCAGCATTAGATAATCACGGGTATGGATACTTGCTATGCTATGTTATTATAGATTAAACTAAATAAAATTAATATCTAACAATCAACATTTGTCACTTCTTTGTCGTACATAGACATATTTAAAGGTTCAACTCTCTACTATCTCAGATATATTTATATTGTACAACCTTGCCTAACATAGTTGTTATAAAAACTTTTTTAATTCTCAGCAAGTAAACAAAAAAAAATTAAATAGTCGCGTGCAAAGCCACGAGTTACAGCTAGTTCAGTATATTACAGATTTCGAAATTGTTCTACTTTATAAATCCGAAAAAAAAAAGATGTAAAACTAGCACTGTTTTGTACTTTCGAATCAATAAGTTTGTTTATATTGAATTAATTGATCAGTATTATGTTTAATGATAATTAGATTATAGATTTTAGCAAATAAATATACCTACATTACTATGTAGTCGAAGATCCGAACTTGAAACTATCTGCACCGAGCTGATAATAGAATGAAACGTTTATTTTATAACAAATTTAGTATATTAGAGAATATGATAAGAATGGGTTGCCTGAAAAAATCCTGGACAGGCTATTATTAATTATTTAAAAAAAAATATTTTTAATTAAATTTGGCAACACCATGATAATAAGAAAACTGTTTGTTTATTCGTTTAACGTCACTTTATGCTACTATGGCTAATCGGACGATGCTACAGTGGGAATCCTATATTTTGCCTATCCAGGTTTTATTAGGATAGGGAACTTTAACGATTTCACCTTTTAACGTCCCCTCCGAAGGACGGCATTACTAAGGATTTTTTACTCCCATTAAAAAATCCTAGGGCCACCCGCGGGTTTGAACCCGCGACCTTTGGCATAGAAAGTTGTTATGCTAACCACTACGCTATGGGTGGCCCCTTAATAAGAAAACTTTTACCCTGACTTAAAGTATCAAAGGTACAGAATGTGCAGCCGTTGGGTTGCCTAATCTTTTCCAGGACAAACTATCGGTTGTCAGGTAAAAGCGGATATGTCGATATCAGTTATCTGCACCGGCTTGATAATAGAGTAAAAATTATATCAATATAAGCGTTGTTTTATTGCAAACACATTGATATAGGGTTGCCTGCAAAAAGCTTGGTACTAATCTGGGTTGCCGAATTTTAAAGATTGAATTTTAATGCGAGTGGAAATGCGTGACAGAGAGATCCGAGTTGAGTATAGCGTGTAATAATAATGCATCGGACGTAATCGGACTTTGAATATAATTAAGTTTGATATCCCACATAAAATTACAGGACCATTTTTTACACAAATACTAAATTACAGGGTAAAAGTTTTCTTATCTTGATGTTGCAACCTTAAATTAAAAAAAAAAAAAATTAATAATTAAAAATAGTCTAGCCAGAATGTCTTTAGGCAACCCATTCTTAACATATTTTCTAATATACTAAATTTGTTATAAAGTATGTTTCATTCTATTATCAGCTCGGAGCAGATCGTTTCAAGTTCGGATCTTCTACTAATAAGTAAGGGTCATTGGGAAATTCGTATTTTAGAAATTTGGTAAAATAATTAAAGTTATCGGTAAAATAAAAATCATTATTGGTCATCACATTTCTTAAACAAAATATTAACATTTAAGACAAGACGTGATAATTACAAAATTGTTATATTGGAATTATTTACTAACCAAAAATGTTATCATTTATATGTTTACGTTCTTATCACAGTGATAACCATAGTGCAAATCGATTAATTTAAATAAGTAAATCTAGTTTTTAATTTATTCAAAATTTCTGTATAATATGAGTGTAAAAATTAAACATAGACAGTAAAAAATAAACCCTCAAGATAGCCGATTGTTCCAAACACCAAGCTCTTAACACATTTATAAAAAAATAAATATTTTTCTAGCGATATCTTCTACATGTTAATTTATCTAGTTATTAGGCTAAAAATTACAGATTTATTTCACAGCAAAAAAAAAAACTTTCAAAACTAAGTTCAAAATTTTGTATGACTTGTAACTACAGTCTACTTTGTAGGTGAACAACAAAGCCTACATACGGACTTTTAAAATCAAGAACAAACAACACATGAGAAATTTCTAATCGCTTTTCAAATTAATTAACACAAAATTGTAGTGTAGTCAGACCTCTATTATACGGAGTCCAGTTACTAATTCATTCTTCAGAAATTCAAAAAAGAAATTACGAAAAGGCGTATTAAAAAAAAAAAAAAAAAAAAACGCAAATAATTACCTATAAAAAACGTTGCAAATTATTACACAGTGGTTTGTTATTTCCAAATAACTTTTTATATAGCTGTTGAACGGCAATTAATTAATATGAAAAGCAATAATTATAAGGGTAACGTCATATCAATACCGCTGATTTCAAAACGCAATATCTTAGCTAGTTGTTAACCGACTTCAATGATTCTTTTTACATTTTGTCAAAAATTTAATACTCTATCAAATGACACTAAAATTGGTATTTATTAATTAATTAGGAGAAACGGAATTTTTTTATTCGTTATTCGGATTCTACGCAATCTTGAAAGGTAAGCTCTCAAATTTTGAGGGGAGAATTGTTTAGTCGATTACAAAGGCTCATTTTTGAAAATAACAACGGAAATTGCAGAAAAAAGCAGTAAGACTTCCTTTATTATTTAAATATTCCTAAAATGACTATAAAATTCATTGAGAAAAGAAGAAAACGATGGCAACATACGTATCTAAGCTAGAGTTTAACATCAGATTCAAGAATGATAGAAGTGATTCCCACCATCACGAAGAATAGCAAATCGATGATATCACTTTAATAATAATAATAATAATAGGCCTACCCGAAGGTTAGATGCCGATACCACCAAATTCCGCCTACACAGACCCGTCCAATGTTCACCGTTATAGTCCAATGCTATCAACTAAATTACATTCACATAGTAGAAGCTCCCAATTCCGCGTTGTGCAACCTTCTAAACTCCCCAGTGGCTTCATCTCTCTTCGGACCAAATTTTTTACGAAATACCTTATTTTCGAAAACCTTAAACCGTTGTTCATCCTTCAAAATAAGCAGCCACGTTTCACATCCGTAAAGAACCGTCGGAAGAATAATAGTTTTATAAATTCTAATCTTTAAGTTTTTAGACAGAAGCCGAAAGCTAAGTAATTTCGCAACTGAATAATAACGCACTTTAATGACATAATATATTAACAGAAACATTTTTAAACTATTGTTTTTCCTTATCTCTCGAAATATGATCTATGTTTATTTTTTCTGACTCTAGCTCCATATAACACGTTACGTTCGACATGTTTACCGACGTTAACACCATAATATATATGCATATACAATAATAATAGTAAACATAAATAATATTGACATACCAGTGGCAGCGTTGCAAGGCCTGATCGCCTCCATACCGTGGACCATGCTGCAAGATATGAACTCTAGCATCTCACCACGGGCTCACTGACTGAGGGGCACTGAGAGGAGGACGCAGGGCCACCTCCCACCCCAGAAAGTAGTCCTCCAGGCCACGCCCACCTGGCTCCCCATTGGCCGGCTGGAGGCCACGCCCACCTCCCCTCAGCCATTGATCTCCCTCCTCGCCTGTCGATACCCCCTCCCCTCCCTTCTGTACGAGCCGGTTTTTGTTTCTGTCTTCAAATTTACATTGGGCGGAAGGGATGAAAGGTTTCTTATTGCATCTTTTGATCTCTTCCCGACTTTATTCTAATCCTTACAATTCCCTTTTTTTTTTTTTTCTTCTTCTACTCCCTTTTTCATCGAGTTGAAATGTACCGCCTTCAGACGCTATTTTCCTTATCGGACTGGAACTTTGAACAAATGACAGGCAGGAGACAAAGATGTAGAGATCTACAGTAGACATCCGTCTTATTCCTTATAATGAAGGGCACACGATCTCCTATTTAATAAATGAACGTCAAAGAGTTATTTTCATTTTGATTAAATCGGCAAAAGAAGTAGTTAAGGATATTTTACTTTGACTTATTATATATAGTAAGGGAAAGTATTGCGATCGTGAAAATTTTCGAATTCCAGTTTTCAACACAAATGCACCTTTTTCATCAAAATGAGCTTACCAGAAGATCCACTTTACACCATGCATTTGCAACTCGCTATATCGATGTAAAATTTAATGGACATTAATATCACGTAGGTTTCATTCTGATCAAAATGGTCTGACAGGGCTTAAATGCCGATATTTTGTTGATTCTATAAAAATAACTCTATTATCTTGTTACCACTGATGAAAAACAGGTAAATATGTAAATTGAATGAATTCGATACACAACTAAAGAAGAAAATAGAAAAAATATTTTTTTAACGCAATTTATCGTTTTTGAACATAAGAACAGTAATATACATGTATGACATACCGTTGGAAACCTAAAGATTTTAGAAAAAATATTATCTCACACACAAGCTTTTAAAAGTAAATAGAAAGTAATGAAAAACCGATAAAACTAACTGATTATTTTAGATAATAATATAATAGATTTTTTAATAAAACACATGTTTCTATAGAAATTCCATTTAATTAATTATTTAATGGTTTCACTCATTTTTATCCCTTATTGTACTTGAAAACTCTTTCATCGATTTAAAAAACGGAGGTAAGTGAAAGTCGTGTGTTGCCCGCACCAGATTTTTAACTTACAACCGTGGTCATGGTAATTGCATCACTTATGCTTCTTTTGGTAATGAAATTGATCTCGTTGAAAATGCGGCGTATACGAAGAAAGGTTTGAATCTGGATGATTCAAATTGAATTCCAGTTCTGGGATAGGCCGCACACACGGCAAAATCACCAATTCAGGTTGACAAAAGTCAAATCAAAACTTTGTAATTTTCGAGTACTCAACCTATTTTTATTATTAGTCGGTAAGACGCTTAATACTAATATTTCCCACCATACCGTGGTTACAAATAAATAGTAAATGAATGAATCATTCCTGTTCACACAAGTGCCTAATAACCGACAGTGGGATTATCTTTATTCCATGGCCATTTATTATATTCAAGGTGTGCTTAGCGCAAAGTCTTTTTGCTTTTATTTAACAATTGACATTGCTGAGACAGGTAAGACATTATATTTCCAAACTCGTTATTGAATTTACATTGCAATCTACCCGTAGTGTTAACTTAGCAATTTGTAAATGTATACCCCTATTCAATAACGAAAAACTATATAACCACCAAGTTACCCCAAGGATTTGTTTTATCAATAAATGTTGCAAAGTATTTTTCCGCTTTTTTTGCGTTTTGGGTGATACATAATTTTTTTCAGACACAACACTCCGAATCAAAAGTTTTACAATATTTGATTTGAAGTGTTTCCAAAATGATTTAAAATACATCTATTTGCAAGTTTAAGCTACACCGAGCCAGTACTAGGTTTTTTCATATTATGTTTCCCATATTCTGGGACTTAATACGGAAAATATAAGTTTTAGATTTTAGCAAATAATTTTGATTTTTGACCACTGTGCGCTCGCCAATCGCGACAAAAAATTAATTAGTTTTTATATTTTTTAAAATATATTTTTTGTGGTAATTTGGGACCTTAAAGATTAAATATGGACTAGTACTGTTTACGCCACTTATTTCATTTGTCCTCATTTTTATTATGTATTTAAATTCCTCAGAAACCTTCTTTAATAACTATTTATATTTCTTATCAAGTGTTCCTGATTATTTCTATCAAAAAGAAAAACATATGGCTTTTTTATAACAGTTGGAACGGAGTGCGTTTAAAAGTGTGTGTACATTACCTTATTCTGTTTGTTATTATCTCACCAATTTTACCTTTATCTTTTATTTTGTACCACAGATACCTTATTATACCAATTACCAAGTACTCACTTATTTGTTTATTTATTCACCAATTTATCAGTTCTGCATAACATAAATTAATATCAACAAGCAAATCCTTGAATCAGCTTAGCTACCAGGCACAGCGTAAGGAAATCCACAGGACGACCCCGCTGGCCCCAACAAGTACAGCTGGGCGAAGACACGGAAACTAAGCAAATTTGAGTTAATAAAAACCGGTAAAGAAATAGGTCTCGAAATAAATACCGACAAGACTAAATATATGATTAGTAGCAGAAAAGCTGACGATCTTGGTGATATTGATATATCACCACGTAGTTTTGTACACGTAGAGAAATCTAAGTTCAATGCTAACAAGAAGAAATGAAATCCAGGAAGAAATAAATTCCTGGCTTATAGGTGGGAAATGCGTATTATTATTCAGTTGCTAAATTACTTAGCTCGCGGCTTCTGTCTAAAAACTTAAAGGTTAGGATTGATAAAACTATTATTCTTCCGACGCTCCTTTACGGCTGTAAAACGTAGCCGCTTACTTTGAAGGGCGAACAACGGTTTAAGGTATTCGAAAATAAGGTAATTGCGTAAAATATTTGGTCCGTAGAGAGATGAGGCCACTGGGGGTTTAGAAGGTTGCACAACGCGGAATTGCGGAGTTTGTACCTTGTGAATATAATTGAGTTGATTTCATCGTGGAGGCTCAAATGAGCAAGTAAAGTTGTTGGGCGCGGTGAGGAACGGATTTCGAGAAAGTTGGTATTCGCTGAACCGACTGATAGGCGTCCGAAAGGTAGGCCGAAGCGTCGATGGGATGATTGTGTTAAGTCTAATATCGGGTGATCATTGGACAGGTCTGTGGTATCCGCCTTTGGGTTCAATAGGCCTAGTATTACTTATTACTATTTTATTTATAATGAATTGGATCCATTCGAAAATTATTTCTTTTGTCTACTTATTTATATCATAAGCTTAATTAATTAAAGAAAATTTTTAAAAACAAACAATGTTTCCTAGTTCTTTGTTAGTATTGTAGTTTTAACTACTGCCAGGATAAAATCTGTAATTATGTAGAATTTTACGAGAGACTTTAAACTTCTTTATTTTTTACATTCATTTGTATGTATTTTTCTTTAATCTTAATGTTATGTTCTCTTGTAATCAGTATTATTCAAAAACACGCGGTTATGTATAATTTTGGAAACATTTTTGTTATCGAGTGATACAATTTTTATGATCACGACTATATATCATCGATTGTCCGAAACTTCGCAAAAAAAAAAAATAAATAAATAAAAGCTAACTCGCTTAACTCTGTTTTAAAATAAATTCAAGAACTTTTAAATAAAGTTATATAATATGGAAACAAACATAAAATTAAATGTAAAATGATAATAAGATGACAGTTATAAAGTATGGAAGTGAACAAAATTAAGATGATAGTTATAAACTGTCATCTTATCAATTATTTTTATAACTATCATCCATACTTTATAACTACCATCTTATTTTTGTTTACTTCCATACTTTATGACTTTATTATTATATTATTATATTAACGTCACCACATTATTATTATATACCTAACGTATTATTTAGTCTTAAATAAAGTTGGAGTTGCCAAAAGGTTAAATAGTTACTTTGACATTCCAGGGAAATTCTATTTTTTTCTATATTCTATTCTATGGATGCCTTGGGACTGTTACTCTTTCTAAGAGGAAAATCCTAGATGTGGAGCAGACCCAGTTAGGGGACTTGAAGACGGATAGCCCTTTGAAGTGACACCGCCAGGGTTCTAACTTTCATTTATACCGACTTTTAGAATCCTCTGAAGTTCGCCGCCTTGTGTTGAAGTTCATTCTTGGCAGTACTATCACCGTATATTAGGACTTGTTTGTAAGGGATTTGATTGGTCCTAAATATTTACTATAATGTACATATAATACATCATCACTGACTTTTCACTTTCACTTATAGTAAGGGGAAGTATTGCGATCGTGAAAATTTTCGAATTCCAGTTTTCAACGGCAATACACATTTTAGGGTCCCCTGAGTCCAAATAACCAAGTCCCGCAAAAAGGTCTGTGTGTGTGTGTGTGGTAACTCCCGAGCGGAAACGGTAAGTCCTATGAAACTGAAATTTCATATTTAAGACAACTATACGCCCGAGACGTGACCAAACTTTTTTCAGCAAAATGACCTTACCAGAAGAGGCACTTTATACCATGCATTTTGCACCTTTTATCGATTTATCGAAAACGGTTCCGACGATTTTGATTAAACTCGCTATATCGATGTAAAATTTAATGGGCTTAAACGTCATGTAGGTTTCATCCGATAAAAATGGTCTGACAGGGCTTAAATGCCAATATTTTAAATTTTCTTTCCCTAAAGTACCTTTAATTTTGTCGATTCTATAAAAATAACTATATTATCTTGTTACCACTGATGGAAAACAGGTAAATATATAAATTGAATGAATTCCATACTCAATTAAAGGAGAAAACAGAAAAAATATTTTTTTAATGCAATTTTTTGTTTTTGAACATAGGAACAGTAATATACATGTATGATATACCGTTGGAAAGCTAAAGATTTTATAAATAATATTATCATATACTCAAGCTGTTAAAAGTTAATATATAGTGACAAAAATAAGATAAAATTACCTGATTATTTTGGATAATAATATAATAGATTTTTTAATATTTGTTTGTTTATTTATTTAACGTCACTTTATGCTACTATGGCTAATCGGACGAAGCTACAGTGGGAGTCCTAAATTTTGCCTATCCAGGTTTTATTAGGGTAGGGATCTTTAACGAGTACCTGACATCGCACAGGCTCGGGACCACCTTTTAACGTCCCCTCCGAAGGACGGCGTAACTAAGGATTTTTTACTCCCATTAAAAAATCCTAGGACCACCTGCGGGTTTGAACCCGTGACCTTTAGCATGGGAGGCTAGATTTTTTAATAAAACACATGTTTCTATATAAATTCAATTTAATTAATTCTTTAATAGTTTCACGTATTTTTATCTCTAACTGTATTTGAAAATTCTTTCATTGATTTTAACAACGGCGGTAAGTGAAAGTCGTGTGTTGCCCGCACCAGATTTTTTACTTTCGCTTACCTATATATGAAATATAAACTAAGGGAAAGTATTGGAATCGTGAAAATTTTTGAATTCCAGAAATACACGTTTCAGAGTCCCCTGAGTCTAAATGACCAAGTCCTGAAAAAAGGTCCGTGTGTGATAACTCCAGGGAGTAAATGATAAGCACTGTAACCTGAAATTCCATATTTAGGACAACTATACGCCCGCGATGTTACAGAAACTTTTTCATCTAATTGGGCTAACCAGAAGAGCCACTTTATACAATGCGTTTTGCACCTTTTTACGATTTTATCAAAAACTGCTCTAAAGATTTTGAGTAAACTTGATTTTTTTATTAAATTTAATGGGCTTCAATATCATGTAGAATTCATTCTGATTAAAATAGTCTGACAGGGCTTAAATGCCGATATTTCAAAATTTCTTTCCCTAAATCACCTTTAATTTTGTAGATGTAATGAAATTGACCATATCATTTAATTAGCATTGCTAAAAAACAGGTAAATATATAAGTTAAACCAATTAGATATTTTTTTAAATTTTGAACTTAAGAACAGTAATATACAAGTAAAAAATACTTTTGGAATGCTAAATATTTTAGAAAAAATATTATCTTATAAATACTATTGTAAAAGTTAATGGAGGGTGATGAAAAACCGATAAAACAAACTGATTGTCGTAGATAATAATATAATAGATTGTTTAATAAAACACATATTTATATTTAAATCCAATTTAAATAATTCTTCAAAAATTTACTATCGTTTAAAAATTCTTGAATAGATTTAAATAATGGAAGTAATTGAAAGTCGTGTGTTGCGCGCACCAGATTTTCTTACTTTCACTTACCTATATATGAAATATTTAGCAAGGAAAAGTATTATAGAACTATAGAATTCCAGTTGTCGACGGAAATACACGATTTCTGTGTGTGTGTGTCCGTGTGTGGTAACTCCCGGGTGGAAACGAAAAGTCCAAAAGAACTGAAATTTCATATTATGGACAACTATACGCCCGAGATGTTACAAAAACTTTTTCATCAAAATCAGCTAATTAGACGAATTTATACCAAGCATTTTGCACCTTTTTACGATTTTCTCAAAAATAGCTTTAACGATTTTGATTAAACTCGCTGTATCGATGTAAAATTTAATGGGCTTTAACATCATGTAGGTTTCAGTCTGATTGAAATAGTCTGACAGGTCTTAAAAGCGATATTTTAAATTTTCTTCCTATAAAGAAACTTTAATTTTGTAGATTCTATAAAAATAACTATATTATCTTGTTGCCACTGATGAAAAACAGGTAAATATATAAGTTGAACGAATTCGATATCCAACTAAAGGAGAAAACTGGAAAAAATATTTTTTTAACGCAATTCCTTGTTATTGAACATAAGAACAGTAATATACATGTATAATATACCTTTGAAAAGCTAAAGATTTAAGAAAAAATATTAGCTCATACACAAGCTTGTAAAAGTTGTTATATAAATATTGATGAAAAGCCGATAAAACTAACTGTTTGTTAGATAACCGATGTTCCTATAGAAATTCAATTTAATTAATTCTTTAATTGTTTTACGCATTTTTTTCTCTTACTGTATTTAAAATTACTTTAATAGATTTTCAAAACTGAGGTAGGTGAAAGTCGTGTGTTGCCCGCGCCAGATTTGTTTCCCTCCGTTGGAAATAGCTTAATCCCCAGGCAAACAAGCGATTCTGTACAAGACGCCGATTCGTCCTGTCCTTATCAGACCAACTTATTTTAGGTATTTCTTTGCGACGTTTCGGCCTACATTGTGGGCCTTCATCAAGACTAACAAAAACAAGATAACAACCAATAACCTGCGATCACCTATAGCATAGTGGTTAGCATAACAGCCTTCTATGCCCAAGGTCACGTGTTCAAACCCGCAGATAGTCTTAGTATATTTTAATGGGAGCAAGAATTCAGAAGAAGTAGAAGATAGTTTTTATTAGCATTGATAAATAACGGCTAAATATGCAAGTTGAGCGAATTTGATAAATAACTAAAGAATAAACGTGCAAAAATATTGATTGTGCAATTTTTTTGTTTTTGTTCACAAGAACAGTAATATAGATGTATAATATACCGTTGGATAGCTAATGATTTTAGAAAAAATATTATCTAATACACGGAATTAAAGGTTAATTAATAGATTACTTAATGAAGCACAAGGTTCTACTGAAATTCAATTTAATTAAGTCTTTGGGGGTCACCTGTAGCATTGTAGTTAGCCTCCTATGCCGAAGGTTCCGGGTTCAAACTTCCAGGCGGCTCTAGGATTTTTTAATGGGAGTAAAAAATTCTTAGTTATGCCGTCCTTCGGAGGGGATGTTAAAAGGTGGTCCCGAGCCTGTGCGATGTGAGGTACTCGTTAAAGATCCCTATTCTAATAAAATCTGGATAGGCAATATTTAGGACTCCCACTGTAGCATCGTCCGATTAGCCACAGCAGCATAAAGTGACGTTTAAAAAACAAACAAAAAATAAGTCTTTAACAATTTATTTTTATCTCTAATAGTATTTAAAAATCTGGTGCGGGCAACACACGACTTTCACTTACCTCCACTTTTAAAATCAATGAAAGAATTTTCGAATACAGTTAGACATAAAAATACGTGAAACTATTAAAGAATTAATTAAATTGAATTTATATAGAAACGCGTTCTATTAAAAAATCTATTATATTATTATCTCTAATAATCAGTTAGATTTATCTTCTTTTCATCACTCTCTTACTTAAAAGCTTTGAGTATAAGATAAACTTTAAAAAACTTTAACTTTTAAAAGCTTGAGTATATGATATTTTTTCTGATTTTTTTTTTTTTTTTTGTCCAATACAAATATTGAAAATAAATAACTGTATGATCTTATTAGATTATGTTATCATTAAATTTATCCATGCCTTAACTTTCAATGTTTCCATAATTTTTCATTATAATTTTTTTTATTATTATCGCATTATATAATGCTCACTTATTATATGATTGTGTATATATACATATACATATGTAAGCAAGGTACAAAACTTAAAGGTATAACTACCCGCATGCAGAGGATTATATGTGAATAAATAAAGCGACATTTGAATAGCAATCGAGCTTGTTCTTCTTTTGTCCATTTTCGTTATTTTTTAAAAGTTTTATTCCGGGCCACTGATAAGTTATAAGCACTCTCCCACACCCACACATCCGCTGGAACCTCATTCGCTGTAATAGCCCGGCTCAGACACAGAACCCTCTCGGGCAGAACAGTGGGTGACATCATCAAGACATTCCAGGGACCTGGAACTTGCCAATAGTTTCCTTCACGGCCTGGAATCCAGCTCACCTGGGGCCGCCATCTTGCCTTACCTTCAG
Organism: Piezodorus guildinii; assembly: GCA_023052935.1. NCBI lineage: Eukaryota > Metazoa > Arthropoda > Insecta > Hemiptera > Pentatomidae > Piezodorus > Piezodorus guildinii. Next base: position 1,640,450 of record CM041292.1, on the reverse strand, counting down.
ATATTGCCTTCGTTCCAGGTGTTGGGGGCTCTCTGTGTCTGCCTTTGAATTAACTTCTGGAGAGTTAGAGGGGTTATTGCTGATTTCGGGTGGAAGTTCCAAGTACGATAATAATCTCTAAGTTTAAAACTAATATATGTTGGCGTTTATTTCCTACTGAGCTATTGTAATCGACTAGGAAACAAAATTATAACTCCCTTCTCAATAATGAACCTTTGTAGTTAGCCTCCTATGCCGAAGATTCCGGGTTCAAACTTCCAGGCGGCTCTAGGATTTTTTAATGGGAGTAAAAAATTCTTAGTTATGCCGTCCTTCGGTGGGGACGTTAAAAGATGGTCCCGAGCCTGTGCGATGTCAGGTACTCGTTAAAGATCCTTATCCTAATAAAACCTGGATAGGCAAAATTTAGGACTCCCTGTAGCATCGTCCGATTAGACACAGTAACATAAAGTGACGTTAAATAAATAAAGAAACACAAAAAAATTTTCGATATTTGGATTTTACTTATTTTGAATCGAAACAAGTCAATGTTTGAGAACGCTAGGTTTATTTTTCTTGGCCCTTTCTAAAATAATAAACAATAAATTAAGGTATAATGTGGTCACCAGTGGTTTAGCAGATAGCATAATAGCCTTCTTTTTCCGAGATCGCGGTTTCAAACCCAACAGGATCTAGCATGTTTCTTGGACGTGTGGTCCTTTGGAAGAGTCCTGTGCGGTGTCTGGTACTCGTCAAAGATCCCTAGATCCCTATCCTAATTAAATCTGGATAGGCAAAATTTAGGACTCCCACTGTAGCACCGTCCGATTAGCCACAGCAGCATAAAAGGACGTTAAAAAAAATAAACAAATAATAATTAAGTCTTGAACAATTTATTTTTATCTCAAATTGTATTTAAAAATTCTCAAATTGATTTTAGTAACGGAGGGAAGCGAAAGTCTTGTGTTGTGCGCAACAGATGTTTTGTTTTGTTGAGGATTTAATTATTTAATTAATTAACCGGGTGAGACCGTCGTGGGAACTGTACTAAGCGTCGGCGCGGGCCTGGGCGTCCAGCTCAGCCCCGGAGACCTGGACCACGCGGTACGCCTCAGGCCTAAGGCACCTGGGACCTCGGGGACCATCATTGCTCGCTTCATCAGACGGACGGTGAAAGAGGACTTGGTGAGACAGAGAAAAGTGAAAAGGGATTTTTCTACGCGCCACCTCGGATGGAATGAAAACGACAGTCATCGCGTCTACGTGAGCGAGGCAATGACAGCCACCAACAGGCACTTATACTGGCAGGCCAGGCAGAAAAAGGTTTCCGCCAATATTAAGTATGTGTGGTTTAGTGGGGGCCGGGTCAGGTGCCGGAAGTCAGATGGTTGCCCAGCGGTGATTATAAACAAATCCTCAGACTTAGATGCGTTTATTTGAGAATTATGTTCAAGTTTCCAATATTTAGTAAGACCTTTATTTTATTTACTTAAGAAAGATTCATTATTTTTGTTTAATTTTTTTCTTTATTTAAAAGGGATATATTTTAGTTTGTTAATTAGGTCATTTTATAATATTATATAATCATCTTATTTTTGTTATATATTTACTTCATTTTATTCTTCTAATCGAATTCTATAAGTCTGCACTTTATTTTTTTTTTTCAGAAACTATTATTCTAAATTCACATTTTCTCATTCAAATTATAATTTTTTTTATTATTATGCGTGTGTGTGGTTATATATATAAGTGTATTTGTGAGCATATATATGTATATATGTTTTATTTTTATAATTGTAAATATTTTACTTTTTTATTTTGAAGCCCTAGTATTTTTTTATTTTCTAATTAGGTTAGTTAATAACAATGTAGGTATCTTTTTTTTTCTCTTTTTAAATAGAAGAATGTCATTATATTTTTTAATATTATTTTTTCATTGTCTGGAAAACTTTATTTTAAAATGGAAAATACTTTACTCTTTTGGATGGAAGATATTTTATTTATTTACTTTATATTGAAGATATATCTGTATATCAGGACAAAACTTCATTTTTATCTATTATTATATTTCATAGTGGTTATTATCATTTAATAGAAACTAAGATATCTTTGTTAAATACCCAATATTTTTCACTCCTTACTGTTTCTTTTAGTTGTTTTTATTTATTTTATTTTTTTCCTCTTTTTTTAATGTTATTTTTTGATTATTTGAGATTTTTTTTTTTTTCAATGAAAATACTTTATTGTTTTGAATGGAAGACATTTATTTCCTTTATACTGAAGATATATCTGCATCTCTGGACAATTTTCATTTTTATCTATTATTATATATTATCAGTGATTATTATCATTTGGTAGAAACTAAAATATCTTTGTTAAATATCCAGTATTTTTCTCTTCTTACTGTTTCTTTTAATTGTTTTTATTAACTTATTTTATTTTTTTCCTTATTTATATAATTTTTTCACCGTTTGAGAAATTTTATTTTAAAATGGAAAATAATCTATTTTTTTGGATGGAAGATATTTTATTTATTTACTTCATATTGAAGATATTGTTTTCTTTTAAGTTTCAGACTTATTGTTAAACATTTATTTTATTTTCTTAAAGAAGACTTATTATTTTTCTTTCTTTTTTTTTTAAAAGGTATAAATAATATTTTGTGGTTTGGGAAGATTTTAATTTTGTATCAACAATATTTTTGTTATATTTTTCTGCTCGTGTTCATAATTAAGCATTATAATATTCGTTTTCTATATGTTTTAGCGACTTGCATTTTATGTTTTCTTTCTAAAAACTTAGGTTCAAATTTATATTATCAATTTAAATATCTATTTCTTCATTTTTTGATAGATTCCAATAACTTTGAAATTATTCATATTTTAAGGATTCGCTCTTATCTATTCCTTAATCCCGACTCTTTTACAGTTATCCCAACTCCCAAATCCAGCTATGATTAATATCCTTACCTCCTGTCACATTAATGCACAATCCCTTATTGCCCACTATGATGAATTTCAAAAATATTTTCTAGACAATTTTTATCACATCATAGCAGTATCTGAAACCTGGTTAAAACCTTACATTCCTTCCTCACAAGTATCCCTCACCAATTATTCCTTCCTTCGCCATGACCGATCTGATCGCAGGGGTGGTGGTGTGGGGCTGTATATACATGACTCTCTCAAGGCCAAAATCCTTCTCCAATCACCTTCTCTCGACCATCCTCATATCGAATACATGTTTGTTGAAATCTCCACTGTTTCATCTCCTCTCCTGTATGCTATTGTCTATCGACTGCCTCATGTTCCTTTCGATAACCTTTTTGAGTCCTCCCTAGTCCAATTGGTTTCAAGTTACTCCAATATCATAATTTCCGGCGATTTCAACGTTAATATGATGTCTGAATCATATGATAAATCTTTCTTAGTAAACCTCTTGTTTTCCCTAAATCTTTATCTTGTTCCTTATTTTCCCACCCATCATACGCAATTCTCCGACACCTGGCTGGACCTTCACATAACAGATTCATCCCTATCCTTTCATCCTCCCAGCACCCGGTTCCGTTTCTTTCATCGCACGACCTTATCCAGATTTCATATGACCTACCAGTAAAATCCTTTACTCCCAAAGTGATATCCTATCGTAATTTGGATCTCCTATCCTACGAATCACTTCGATCTGACCTGGAATCACTAAATTGGGATACCATATACTCCTGTAACTCTATCGATCCTATGATTTCCTGTCTCACCTTAAATCTGAAAACCATACTAGACATACATGCGCCTATTAAAACCCGAACCTTCCGCCGTCCCATTGCTCCTTGGCTGACTTCCGAAATAAAGGAAATGATGAGAAGAAGGGAAGCAGCCAGACGTAAATTCCGTCGCACTCGCTTTCCAGATGATTACGCAAATTATAAGCAGCTTCGAAATGAAACCCAGGATGCAGTGCGACGTGCGAAATCCCTCTTCATCCATAATGCCCTTTCCAGTGCTCCAAACTCTCAATCCAAATGGAAAATCCTCCGCAAACTATCTCTTCCAGAATCTTATAACTGCAATTCCATTTCTATCCCACCAGACGAACTTAACAATTATTTCGTATCCTTATCACCTTCCTCATCTTCCACTACCGATATTGGACATAATACTTTTAATCCAGAAAGTTTCTTCTCGATCGACCGAATTAGTTCTTGGGCAGCCGACAACAAGCTAAAACTAAATGTAGAGAAAACTAAAGCTATCGTGATAGGATCCCATCCTCTCCTTAAAAACCTTCCACCAATCCCAACACTGTTTCTCAATGACAATCCAATAAAGTTTCACCAAACCGTTAAAAACCTAGGACTCACCCTCGATCAAACCTTATCCTGGACAAACCATATCTTTGAAATCTCTCGTCGCACATTTTCCACCTTAAAGCACCTAAATTACCTTCGTCATCTTCTTCCTTTTGAAACCCGTAGGCTTTTGATTAGTTCCTTAATATTCCCCCACTTTGACTACTGCTGTGCGGTGTATGGGGGTGTCTCTGGAGATCTCGAAGCAAAACTAAAACGATTATTCAACTGCTTTATCCGCTTCATCTTTGGGATATCCAGGGACACCTCTGTCACCCGATTCTACGAAGAGTTGAAGTGGCTTTACCCTTCCTACCGTTGTAAGTACTTCCTGGCTTCCTTTCTCTTCCAAGTTCTCCAATCCCGCCGTCCTTCTTACATAACAGATCTGTTTCTTTTCAAATCCTCAGTCCACTCTCGCCACACTCGCGCACGGCCTTCGGACATGTATATGATGCCCCATCGAACTGCAGCTTTCGACAGATCTTTCCTAATTCGATCTTCATCCTTATGGAACTCTATTCCTTCTAATATCCGTGACTCCAATACTCTTCCGACATTCAAATCTCGCCTGTTCAATCATCTCCTGTCCCTCCAATTTCCGAGGAATCCTAATTAGTTTTCTAATTTCAATTAAAATTAATAACAAAACAGATAGAAGCGTTTATATACCCATTATATTTTATGTTATCTGGTGTTTTGCACTTATTATATTATTAGTATATTGTTAAAAAACAAAAAACACTGAAATGCTTTTTTAATGAAAATTGTATATAAGTACATATTTCTTATTATGTTTATTATCTAGTTTAATTTTCAATATTATTATTTAAGACTGCTTTTTAATCCATTTTTTGTAATTTCTATTGTTTCTTTGTATTCTTTTTGTATACTCTAAGACCTTAAAGTTTTTATTTTGATTTTCCTGTTATGTTATTCTAAAGGGACTAGTCCCAGAATAAATAAAGATTTATTATTATTATTATTATTATTATTTATCTAGCAAATTCCTACGGTAGGTTTTCCTTTTGTCATTTGGGTTTGATGTATCTTGAAACTTAAGATCTTAATTGTTTTTTTTTTTGGGTCGATTAATAATGATTTATAATAATAAGCCGAAATACGTCGTGTTGCTCCCATCCCAAAATAATAGACTTACAAAAGAATATGCTCACAGAGACAGAAGAGCATTGACTGATGGATCCCTCCTTGAGACGCCCACCCTAAAATATTTGGGAAGAGAGGTTGGTTGTCTTATTGGCCTTCTTATTGATATCCCGTCGGCGCCCCCCCCCCTCTCCCAAAAATGTAATCGGAATTTTTAATACACCCCTCCCCACCTCCCTCAGCCTTTTCTCCCCACGCTCAACGATTAGAATTGTTGATATCGGAAATTAATAATTAATTTTTTCTCCTTCATTGGAAAATTTAGTGTATTTTTTTCTGGGGAAATATGAATCAGCAATCCGCCTTCCACAGAGTTGTATATTTTATTACTACTTTTTTTTGTATAGTTAATCCTAATTTTGTGGATAGTCAGACTATGCTATATTCGGAATCCTAAATTCTCCATATCCAGGTTTAATTAGGAATATTTGACAAGTAACTGGCATGAAATTGGCTTGGAAACACCTGTTTACGTCCCATTCGAAGACAACCACCGATTTTTCACTATTTTTAAAAAATCCTAGGATTATATTCCGGATTTGAACCCGCGACCTTGGGCATAAAACGCTGCTATGTTAGCCACTAGGGTAGACCGGGTCTAGTTGAGCATAGGGGCAAGTTGGGCAATTGAAATATCCCGCAAACTATTCACCGTTCGCATAGGCGTCTTATGGAGGAAAGAAAGAGTCTTGGGAGGGATAATTATTATAATTATAATTACACGCGATCGCTAGTGGCGGCTGGGTGAGCCAGTGAAGCGGTCTTGTGTTTTGTTTATTTGGAGGCCAAAAAGTAAAATTGCCGTTCATCACAAGTCCTCGTCTGTATCAGTCAATTTGTATCTGTTATTAATCAGGTAAGTGGTTGTCTTTCAGAAAATTATTGTACTTCTGATATGTGGAGTTGTTCTGGGTATAATTCTAATGGTTTTTTTATAACCTCGCTTTTGTTTTAAAATTCCGGGTTGGGGTTAGTTGAGCTATAGTTGCTATATTATGTTTTCAGTTAATTATCAAAAGAAAATTACTTTAAGTTTTGTTATTCTGTCTCTAACACTTCATAAACTCACTTTCACTTTTGTCAATTGCAACAGTGACAATGATCATTAAGTTCCAAAGATCTAATTAATATTTTTTTAAGATATATGCTATATGAGTAATAATTTAAACATTTAAGTCTCATTTTAAATAGCAATACTGAATCTAATGTCGAAGCTAACCTTAGGCTAGTTTTGGTTAATTATCCTAAGAATATTACTTTAAATTTTGTCGTTCTGTCACTAAAAGACGATAAATGAAGATTATATAAAATAAAAATTGTTAAACACATATTTTGTGGGTTTTATATCACTTGTAGCTGGGTGGTTAGCATAACAGCCTCCTATGCCAAAGGTCACGGGTTCAAACCCGCATGTGGTCCTAGGATTTTTTAATGGGAGTAAAAAATCCGTAGTTATGCCGTCCTTCGGAAGGGACGTTAAAAGGGGGTCCCGAGCCTGTGCAATGTCAGGTACTCGTTAAAGATCCCTATCCTAATAAAACCTGAATAGGCAAAATATAGGACTCCCACTGTAGCATCGTCCGATTAGCCGTAGTAGCATAAAGTGACGTTAAATAAATAAACGAAACACATATTTTGCTGTATTTTTAGGCGAAATTGAACCCATGGTTTGGTTAAACACTCTTAGCGCTCAACTTGCCCCATACTCTTGCTCAACTTTCCTCACCTATGGGGTACATTGAGCAAACTACACTTCCTGGATTTAAACAGCTGTAGCTCTTAAATTCGCCTTCTTACAAAAACATTACTATGGACACTTTTGCTAAGGGATATATTACGAATCCATCAAGCCGCTTAAAAACTCATTTATTATTGTCATATTTGAGGATGTATAGTCGACTGTAGAAACTATTATAGGTAAAAATAATCAGGAGTAAGTCTTTTTCTAAATACTTTTAATTTTGCCGACGTTTCGGCTCAAGCTTGTGAGCCATCATCAGGGAGGGCATTACTGAGCCATGTCCATCATGTAAAAGCATAACAAATATTGTCATATTCCGTCATCAGCTATATCCGTTCAAGTGAAAAATTGCTCAACTGCCCCGGCCTACCCTACCTAACAACTTACCTTTTTTTTTAATTTAAATGACTAATTTTTGATATTAGTCTCTCATGCTACAGGTTCTGAGTTCGAATCCCAGTCCCGGAGGGGCTTTTGTAAGGATGTAAAAAAATGGGGATTCACTCACAGTCTCTCCCCCGGGTATGTGAGACCTGTCAGCCAAAGAGTGGCTACTCACAAAATCGTAGGGAGTGATGACCCTACACTAAAAATTGCATCGTGAAACGTGAGTGTAAACTCGCAGGAGTTTACACCACGAGGCCCAGGGCCTACATGGCCTGTCGCGCCACTGGAATGGAATGAATTTTTGAAATACACAATAAGTACTAGTGCAATTCAAATTTGTAAATTTGATTTTTCATAGGAAATAAATTTTCTACAGTCACCTGCAAATTATTACACAATGGTTTATAATTTCCAAATAACAATATTAGGGTATAACTGTTTATATAAAGCTGTTTAAAGATAATTAAGTAATATGAAAAGCAATTAATAATTCAAAGGAAAGTGCTCTGCTAGTTCTGCATCAATTACAAAGATTTTTGTTTTCATTTTGTAGGAAATTTAATTCTCTATGAAATAGCACGGTTTTCTGGTTCTATTTATCTTGAAACGTAAGCCCTCTAATTCTGAGAAGGGTAATTTTTTTTTTGGTCGGTTAAAAAGTTTCATTACTGAAAATAATAAACCAAGAGTATTTATTTTACTTGACGTATTTACTATTTCCTTTTCTTTTCCTTAAATTTTCATTAAAATAATTCAAATACATTTTTTGTTTAGGCTCGGGAACACCTTTTAACGTCCCCTCCAAAGGACGGCATAACTAAGAATTTTCTACTCCCATTCAAAAATCCTAGGACCACCTGGAGGTTTGAACCCGGAACGTTCGGCATAGGAGGCTAACTACAATGCTACAGGTGACCCCCAAAGACTTAATTAAATTGTATTTCAATAGAACCATGAGCTTTATTAAATGATCTATTAATTAGCCTTTAATTCCGTGTATTAGATAATATTTTTTTAGCGATCCAACGGTATATTATACATCTATCTTACTATTATTGTGAACAAAAACAAAAAAAATTGCACAATAAATATTTTTGCACGTTTATCCTTTAGTTATTTATCAAATTCGCTCAACTTGCACATTTAGCCGTTATTTATCAATGCTACTAAAAACTAAGAATTCTTTACTCCCATTAAAATATCCTAAGACCATCTGCGGGTTTGAACACGTGACCTTGGGCATAGTTATGCTAACCAATATGCTACAGGTGATCCCAGGTTATTGGTTGTTATCTTGTTTTTCTTAGCCTTGATGAAGGCCCACTATGTAGCGCGAAACGTCGCAAACAAATAAAATAAGTTGGTCTCATAAGTAAGATCGCTACTAATTTTTAATCGATTTCAATGATTTTTTTTTGTTTTGGGGAAGGGGCGAAGGGAGGGAGAACAGCATTTGTTGTCGAATTGCGATAACCACGTTTTCAATCGAAGGCCGGTATAACTAAGGACCTAGGACCACCTGCGGGTTTGAACCCGTAGACTGCTATGCTAGACACCCTGCTATAGGTGATCCCCTCTACCATAAATAATAACCGACTTATCAGGGAATCATATCTTTTATAAGTTGTCGTTTGACCGTATTTGATTAATTTTGAGGTGACTCGATCTCTAAAATATCCTTGCACGGTCATTTAAATCAGATAACCCACCTCCTTGCACGGTCGTTGCCCTAGAGACAGTACGTACCTTGACCGTTGAGGGGTTGTAGATTGTTTTCCTGGACCCTGGGCATAACACAGAACCCTTGAGACCAATGACCTCGTTCAAGCAGGTGGAGTGGAAAGTGAGAAGGAACCCATCTACGAGAAATGCATGTCTTTTCTAGAAGAAAAGTTCCGACAGACCTTCCGCCGGAGACAGTTCTGTTTCTGGTTTGGGTCTCGTTCTTGGGAAGGTGTTAGGTGTCAATATCAGAGATATTAAGGAGTTAGTTAAGGACATTATTTTAGGCTACCTGGGAATTATTAGTAATTAAATGACCATTAATTAAAAGATTGATTAAATTTATTTATATTATTTTATTTATATTAAATTTATTTATATTATTTTATTTATATTATATTTATTTATATTAATCGTAGAATACTGATATTTTTATGGGCACACCAAAGGGTTTTAATTTTAAATATAATTAAACTAAACAACAAAATCTGGTTCAAGCAACACACTTACATCCGTTTTTAAAATCAATTTGAGAATTTTTAAATACATCTAGAGATAAAAATTGTTAAAGAATTAATTAAATTGAATCTCAATAGAAACATGTGTTTCATTAAATGATCTATTATTTTTTTTTTTTTTTGCACTAATTGGCCATCAAAGACCACGTGAATATCATTCTGTCTTCTTCACATCTTTCATCTTCCTTTTTCTCCAATATTCTTTCATCTTCCTGGACTCTGTTCCTCCCGTTCTTCCTTTGTCCATTTTCTCCCCTGTTTCTTTGTTTTTTCTGTAAGAACCCCAACTTCTTTTATTCTCTTCCCGAAAAGCTCTCTATCTAAGCAGTCTATTTTCTTGATTTTTAATCTTTCGAGCTCCTCTTTTATTTGCTTCGTATAACCACCCATATTCTCATAGCCTAGGACTTTGTCAAAAATCTGTTTGTTCAGCCTCTGATTGTTCATTCTCACCATATGACCATAAAACCTCAGTCTCCTAGTTCTGATGACTACTTCAAGGTTATCCAAATTTCTATATCTTTCTTCATTGGATTTAAGCCTGTAGCCCACTTGTCTTATTTTGGGTCCATGAAGCCTAAGAGTCCATGAAGGATAAACTTCTCTTACTGTACATGCTTCTAGTTGCAAAGTACAGTCTTTCTAGTTTGGCTAATCTTTCATCTAGGCCTGCTTTATCTATCCCGTTGTTGCATATTATCTCTCCTAGGTATTTGAACTTTTTGGTCACTTTTATTTGTCCATATTTTGTGGCCAAAATTTTCTTGTCATACCTTGAATTTGTTGTCATCTCTGTCTATTCGTAGGAAATTTGGAGACCTGTTTTCTCAGCTATTTCTTTTATGGTGTTTATCTGTTTTATAGCTTCCTCCTCTGTTTATATTTAAATGATCTATTATATTATTATCTAAAACAATCTGTTTGTTTTGTCGGCTTTTCATCACTCTTTATTAACTTTTACAAGCTTGTGTATAAGATAATATTTTTCCTAAAAACTTTAGGTTTCCGACGGTTTTTTATACTACTGTTCTTATGTTCAAAAACAAAAAATTGCATAAATATATATATATATATTCGCAGTTTTCTCCTTTTGTAAAAAACAAAAAAAAAAAAGAAGTTGATATATATGCATACAAAATGAAAAACATAATCATTGAAATTGGTTCAGAACTAGCAGAGATGTAGCGTTTAAAATTAGCAGCGGTGATATTCCATTTCCTTTTAATTATTGATTACCTTCATATTAGTTAATTGTGTATTAACAGCTATATAAGCAGTTGTACCCACACATTCTTCTTCTTCTTCTACTGGCTCAACAGGCGCACGAAGCTGCCCTTGGCCTGCTCAACAGTCGCCAACTATCCTTCTCGATCCACAGCTCCTCTCAGAGAGATCTCTTAGATCCTTCCCTACACGATCCTTCCATCGACCCTTCGGCCTGCCACCCCGGCGCCGGCCATCCGGAACATTCCTGGAACACTCTACTTGCAACCCTGTCACAGTTCATCCTCATCACGTGCCCGATCCATTCTAACCTCTGTATCTTAATATGAGAAGAGATACTGATATCCTGGTTGAGCTGAAACAATTCCTTATTTTTCCTTCGCCGCCACTGACCATCCTCAAATAGGGCTCCCAGGATTACCCGTTCCAACCTCTCAAGCAGGTCCACATTTTTGTTGTTGAGGATCCACGTTTCTCCACCGTACGTAACCACTGGTCTTATAAGGGTTTTGTATAGCATCAACTTGGTGGAGCGGCTCAAAAGCTTGCTTCTAAATAGCTTTGATAAGGAAAAATACCCAACATACCAAGTAGTTGTACCAACATATTTTTAAGATTTGTCCTCAGTACTCCGAAGAGGTCTCATGTGACCCGTTTTTACGGTGAGTTAAAGTGGCTCCTCCCCCCAATCCGCAGACAATATTTCCTAGGATCATACCTTTACCAAATCATTAACTCTCAACACCCTCCATACATCCATAGTCTCCTACAATTTAAATCCTCAGTCCACTCACTTGAAACAAGATCGCGCCATTCCGACCTTTATTTGCCTATCCATAGGACTAAAACATTTGATCGTTCCGTCCTTGTCCGCTCCTCTAATTTCTGGAATTCTCTACCTACTCATATCCGCCATGCTGCTTCCCTCTCCTCATTCAAATCCCAACTTTTCCAATACCTTTTATTATCCCAAAAAGACGCTCAGAAACTGTAACATTTTTATTTCTGAAATCACACTTTGAATGAAGAATAATTTTGTTCATTGTCTATATTTAAATGCTGTTATCTACTAATTAATTTTTAATTCCGTTCAACAAAATACTTTCTAAGAATTGTTTTTATTTTAATTTTATCATTGTATTTATTTTTTTGGATATATGTGTGTATATGCGTTTATGATATGCACACATATATTAACCCATTACTGTAATTATTTATTGATTATGTTCCTTCTGTCTATTGGCCAGACATGTATATTTCCATATACTGTACAAACCTGTTATTCTTAGGGGACCTAGTCCCAGAATAAAAATTTTTTTTTATTCTATTCTATTCTATTCTAGTTATTTGGAAATAATAAACCATTGTGTTAAATAATTTTAATCAATTTCGTATGATCTATTTAGATCTTTTGCATGATACCATCTTACAAGTATTTTAGTAATTCTCGGAGGACGTAGAACAGTTGAAGGACGGCCCGAGCACTATAAGTCTTCCAAGTCAACATTTCCGGTTCTGAACCGAGCGAACCACTCACGGACGGTGTTTTCTCCTAAGCCCTCATCGCCTATACACTTTGAAATTTTTTGTTGTTTCCTGCTCGGAAATAAATAATCATTAAATGACGAAAATGAATTTTTATCTCTTCCATTTTGAGCAAGCGAAATAGCACTTAAATCTAAGGAATCTCGGTTTAAACTGATGCATAAAAGCACCTTAAATAATAATTTTTAGAATATGTGAACATTATTGACCAAGTGAATATGTTTTTCTAAGCACAGAGAGGATCAAATAGGAATATTGAAAAATGCTACGAACTAATTTAACATCCCAATAATTTGAACTTCTACAACACATAGGTTTTGTTTTGCTCCTAGGATCGAACAGAAAGCAGCTATGTAAATTATCTGCATTGTTGTTATGAATCTCAAACAAGGCCCTGAGTATTGTTGTATGTCCCTACCACAATGACAATACTCGAGCGACCACTGGATCGATGGGTCGGAAATAAAAAAGCCTCCCCCGACGATGGGCAAGTGGACGTGGAGTAGCCTTCGGATGGTACAATGGTTGGGGCGCACCTGCTCGGCATCAGCTGCGATCCGAGGGTAGGGGACCATCCCTCCATGCCGCGCCAATAACACGCTCTTCGCACCGATTAGCTCTTTTTTATCCGCCTCGTTTGCTGCCTTACGTCCTTATTTATATCTCATGACTCCTTCCGTATTGTGGGTAGGGTGTCCTGGGTAGGGAGTGGGGAGGTGATGTGGTAGCATTGTCTAATCAGCGCCTCGTTATCAAGGGCCATTATACTTTTTACTTTTTAGTTTAAAGCCATCAATTTAGAATATATGGAAATCTATTTCCATGTACCTAATATATATATATTATATATATATATATATATATATATATATATATATAATATATATATATATATTTCTATAAAAACAAAACAATTATTTTCTACTCACCAGTTTCCATTCTCAGGACATCTTTTCTCCAGCTATATTTTTATAATTAAATAATTTATTTCACCATCTCTGTATATTTAAAATGACGTCGAGATTCATAGTTTCGGAGAACTCCTTCTAAAGCGCCTAGTCAGAGTTTCATACGGTTTTCATTATAATTCAGGGCATTTTTTTTCTGAAAGTTAATGAGTAAAATACATTTTAGTTAACCCTTTCTTTAAAAAGGAATATCAAAATGTGTATTATTTAAATGATTCCTGAAACACGCGTAGTAATATATTAGTTAAAATATATTATATTACCATTGGAAAATGTAATATTTTAAAAAAGTTTATTTGCTAGGAAAGAAGTTGATAGAAAGTCTTTATAAGGGTATAAACTTATAATGAGGGAGGTTATAGTGATTCAGTGTTTCGACCGTAAAGTATCGTATAAGTTATATTATTACATAGAGTAGGAGAGATTTTAGAAAAAGTATCACGTTTCAAATCGTACGTACGTAAACAAAGTGGAAAGTTGTTATAAATCCATAATCTAACATTGTTTTTCGTTTTTTAATTATCAGTTATTTTTCAAAATGAAAAATTAAAATCAATGACCACGAAACCCAGGCCGTAATTTTCACAAAAAGAATGCCGTCGGTCATAAACTCCATTGTTATGTACGAAACCGCAGTCCCCTGGTACCAGTCTATAAACTACTTAGGACTGGAAATAGAAAATTCCTTGACTTTTGCAAAACATATCCACAACAAATGCATGCGAATAATGGAGATGGTAGCATGGTTCAAAAAAATATAAAAATTCCATGAAAACAAATAATAAATGTAGTTTGTGCAACACAAATGAAACAGAAGATTTTTTTCACTTTTTGGCTGCCTGTCCGATACTTACTGAGTTTAGAAAAAATATTCTAATTCTAAAAATTTAACTTGGGATCAAATTTTATAGTTGATAAATGGAAAAGATTGGCTGGCGTTAGTTGATTTCTCCAGATCGGCTTTCTCTTATAGAATGTTGCTAACGAAAGAATTTAACTATTACCGAATTTGTTAAATTAAATTTAACTAATTGTGAATTTGACTATTTGTGAATTAATTTTAGTACATAAATAACATGCGGAGTGTTTGTTTTTTATTTTGTTATTAATTATTTATATTGATAGATTAAAGATTAATTTTGTTAATAAACACAGACTCTACGGACGGTCAATATACCATGTAGTGTATCTGATTTTTATTATTGTATTTTGTAATTTGTAAATTGTTTATTTGCTATTTGATGTAATTTTGAAAAATAGAAACAGACTTTTCTATCTATCTTATATCTATCTAATGGAGATGGTTCAAAACACATGTTTGAGAATCTTAAATAATTATACTCGTTAAACGAGAATCACAATCATGCTATCCGATTTACAACTTCTATCGATTAAAAAACTTAAATATTCGTTGGCACAAATTTTTTTCCCCTCACTTTAAATTCTGACAACCCAATCATTCGAAAAATTGGTGACTGTAAAAAGACTACGCCATAACGTTATATACATAAACGCAAAAAACACATCTTGCTTAATTAACTGTGGAATGTAAAAATGTATTAGTTTATAATAATAATAATAGGCTTACCGAACCCGAAGGTTCGATGCCGATATCACCAAACTTCGCCTGCACAGACTCGTCCAATGTTCACCGGTCAAGCCCAAGCCCCCGAGATCAGCCTTAATGCAATCCTCCCATCGACGCTTCGGCCTACCTTTCGGACGCCTACCAGTCGGTTCAGCGAATACCAACTTTCTCGGAATCCGTTCCTCACTAAGCCCAACAACTTTACGCGCCCATTTGAGTCTCCGCGATGCTATCAACTCAATTATATTCACAGGGTACAAACTCCGCAATTCCGCGTTGTGCAACCTTCTAAACTCCCTAGTGGCCTCATCCCTCTTCGGACCAAATATTTTACGTAGTACCTTATTCTCGAAAACCTTAAGCCGTTGTTCATCCTTCAAAGTAAGCGGCCACGTTTCGCATCCGTAAAGAACCGTTGGAAGAATAATAGTTTTATAAATTCTAACCTTTAAGTTTTTAGACAGAAGCCGCGAGCTTAGTAATTTCGATACTGAATAATAACACGCATTTCCCACCTTTAACCGGGACTTTATTTCTTCCTGGATTTCATTTTTTCTTGTTATCATTGAACCGAAATACTTGAACTTCTCTACGTGTTCAAAAGTATGACCTGAAATATTAATATCATCAAGATCGCCACCATTTCTGCAACTAATCATATATTTCGTCTTATCGGTATTTAATTCGAGACCTATTTGTTTACCGGTTTTTATTAACACACTTGTATTTAGTTGTATTAGTTTAGTATTAACGATATAAATCAATAGTTTATTTTGATATTCATTATCTGCCTCATTTATATTATAGTAATTAATAATTTTTAAAAATTGATTTTAAATCTTTTTATTGTGTGTATAGGTTTAAAAAAAAAAATGTCCTACTGTTTTAAAACTAATTAAGGCTACAATAACCACTAACCCCGACTATTTGTAATGTATTGAGGATACTGAGGGGAGTTCATTGTTAAATAAGTTTAAAATTAGTGAAGTAAATGTTTATTAACCTTTGTCGGCAAAAGTTAAAAGGCTTGTACCTACCCACCATGATATTTCCCATGGGCAGCCGTGATACCCCAAGAACATTCTAGACCCGAGCTACTAGGCTGGACAAAGGCTGGACTTCCCATATCAGCCCCGCCCGAGGTGAGGAGCATAAGAAAGAAGATTCGAAGGGTGGTCTTATACCAGCCACGAAAGTGGAAGTCCAACAAGAGGAGGAGATGGGGGTCGGGGATCTGAGAGCAGCTGGAAGATGGTGCCGAGAAGGGGGACCTAACACTGATTTCACCTTCGCCAGCCGACTAAGTGTTTTAAAGGTATCTCGTTATTTGTAATATTGTATGGCAAGGTTAACATACCAAAGAGCAATGGAGAGGAGCATGTTAGGCGTAAGGAAATGCCAAAAGCTAAACAGTCAAACGATAAGAAAAGCTAGTGGTGTCACTGATGCAATCAGATTCGTGAAAAAGATGAAATGGCAATGGGCTGGTCATCTAATGAGGAAAAATTATTAAAACTGGGCTAAAATGTTGACTGAGTGGACCCCATTGGATAGGAAAAGGAACCGAGACAGGCAAAGAAGAAGATGGGTCGACGAAATTAAAAAGGCAGGAGTGCTATGGTCATGTAAAGCCAAGGACAGAGAATTTTGGAAGATGAAGATGAGCGAACTCTTCAACTCAAGTACTGGTAATTACCGTTAAAGACTTTAAACTCCTGAAAAGGAAGGTCTGTGTACATATATGTATATATTGAAAGAAGAAAAAAAAAAAGTTTGTAAATAAAAATGTATTATAAATGTTTATATGTACATCAATAAAGACTTATTATTATTATGGCAAGGTTAATTGTAATATGAATCTCAGTATTCTCAATCATAGGTCTGGAAATTATGTAAATAGAGTTTAAGTTTAAAATCTATGTAATAGTTACATTTAATAATAATTGCTCTAATTTAAATCTGTTAGTACTTTATTATAGGTGGAATAGTCAGGAATCAGTCATTTTTGAAAAGTTTTTAATTTTGCCAACGTTTCGGCTCAAGCTTGTAAATATCACTGAAGTGTAACATGCAATTAATGTAATACCATGATATGTTTAGATTCTGAGGTTTGTGGCTACACATTAATTGCATGTTACACTTTATTTACAATATGCTATGTTATTGACCGGCTGCTTTTCTAAGGCGGTTTCAAAAACCTAGCTCATCTGATATATTTAATGTGAGTATAGACTAATATTACTGAAGAAACCATTGGATTTTGTTTCTAAAGGTTTCGTGTTTACCAATCCCAGTAGGTGGCATGCAAGGGAACATTAAAGTACTAACATTGAGGGTGTATAGTCGACTGTAGAAACTATTATAGGTGGAATAGTCAGGAATCAGTCATTTTTGAAAAGTTTTTAATTTTGCCAACGTTTCGGCTCAAGCTTGTGAGCCATCATCAGGGCTACAAACATCAGAACAAAAGATATACATATTAATATGATAATGAAAATTTTCTTCTGAATGTAGTGACAATGATAACATTTGAAATAAAACAGAAAATATACCAACATACTTAAATATTATAGATACAAATAATGATAATATGATACATAATCTGATGATGATAAGCATAACAAATTTTACAGAACTTTAGACTTTAATATAAAAGTAAAAAAAAAACATATATATATATATATATATATATATATATATATATATATATGTATATATAAACGTACCATTACTGAGCCATGTCCAAGCATAAACTGAGGAAAACCATAAACATAGGTAGTATGGGGAGGG
Source organism: Piezodorus guildinii (assembly GCA_023052935.1). Taxonomy (NCBI): domain Eukaryota; kingdom Metazoa; phylum Arthropoda; class Insecta; order Hemiptera; family Pentatomidae; genus Piezodorus; species Piezodorus guildinii. The sequence continues at coordinate 1,622,476 of CM041292.1, read as the reverse complement.
GTTCGTGTAAAAACCCTGAAGGTTTTCCCCTCTAAGTGTAAATACTACAGCTTATCTTTGTTTTTAAAAAGTTTTACAAAATTATATAATGGAAAAAACAAAATAATATATCCGTATGTACAATAAGGTTGAACATGTTTAACAGAAAATTATAAACACTAGAATCTGAGGTATTTAAAAGATCATGAGGTATATAATAAAAAACAAAATAAAATAAATAAATAACAAAAACAAGAACCAGAGGTGTTGTAAACAAAAAGATAAATATACAGTAAATAAATAAAATATACATTACACAAGCAATTATAACTCTATCACTTTATTATGATGATGGAGTTTTGTTGACCGTAGAGAAATTAGATGAGGAAGATGGTTGGGGGTGCGGTCATAAATTAAAACCACACAATTAAAAATAACGCTTATTTTTAATTGTGTGGTTTTAATTTATGACCGCACCCCCAACCATCTTCCTCATCTTATCACTTTATTGTACAAATTGCTTGTGTAATGTATATTTTATTTATTTACTGTATATTTATCTTTTTGTTTACAACACCTCTGGTTCTTGTTTTTGTTATTTATTTATTTTATTTTGTTTTTTATTATATACCTCATGATCTTTTAAATACCTCAGATTCTATTGTTTATAATTTTCTGTTAAAAATGTTCAACCTTATTGTACATACGGATATATTATTTTGTTTTTTCCATTATATAATTTTGTAAAACTTTTTAAAAACAAAGATAAGCTGTAGTATTTACACTTAGAGGGGAAAACCTTCAGGGTTTTTACACGAACCCCTCCCCATACTACCTATGTTTATGGTTTTCCTCAGTTTATGCTTGGACATGGCTCAGTAATGGTACGTTTATATATATATATATATATATATATATATATATATATATATATATATGTTTTTTTTTTACTTTTATATTAAAGTCTAAAGTTCTGTAAAATTTGTTATGCTTATCATCATCAGATTATGTATCATATTATCATTATTTGTATCTATAATATTTAAGTATGTTGGTATATTTTCTGTTTTATTTCAAATGTTATCATTGTCACTACATTCAGAAGAAAATTTTCATTATCATATTAATATGTATATCTTTTGTTCTGATGTTTGTAGCCCTGATGATGGCTCACAAGCTTGAGCCGAAACGTTGGCAAAATTAAAAACTTTTCAAAAATGACTGATTCCTGACTATTCCACCTATAATAGTTTCTACAGTCGACTATACACCCTCAATGTTAGTACTTTAATGTTCCCTTGCATGCCACCTACTGGGATTGGTAAACACGAAACCTTTAGAAACAAAATCCAATGGTTTCTTCAGTAATATTAGTCTATACTCACATTAAATATATCAGATGAGCTAGGTTTTTGAAACCGCCTTAGAAAAGCAGCCGGTCAAAAACATAGCATATTGTAAATATCACTGAAGTGTAACATGCAATTAATGTGTAGCCACAAACCTCAGAATCTAAACATATCATGGTATTACATTAATTGCATGTTACACTTCAGTGATATTTACAATATGCTATGTTTTTGACCGGCTGCTTTTCTAAGGTGGTTTCAAAAACCTAGCTCATCTGATATATTTAATGTGAGTATAGACTAATATTACTGAAGAAACCATTGGATTTTGTTTCTAAAGGTTTCGTGTTTACCAATCCCAGTAGGTGGCATGCAAGGGAACATTAAAGTACTAACTGATTTAAATTAGAGCAATTATTATTAAATATAACTATTACATAGATTTTAAACTTATACTCTATTTACATCATTTCCAGACCTGTGATTGAGAATACTGAGGTACAATTAACCTTGCCATAATAATAATAATAAGTCTTTATATAAACATTTATAATACATTTTTATTTACAAACTTTTTTTTCCCTCTTTCTTTACATACATTTACGTACATAGCCCTTCCTTTTCAGGAGTTTAAAGTCTTTAACGTATTTATAAAAAGTATTGAAAAATAAATATCTTAAAAACATTATTTTTTAAAACGGACAGAACTAGCTAAACAGATGAACAACTACTGTCATTGCTTATCGTTCATTTGTTTATCAGGTGATCAAAACCTGTTATTTCGTATTAAACACGTTAAACTTTGTACAGTTAGTCTTAATCTAGTAAATAATAAATCTTTAACCTTTGATATCTGTTTAAGATGTGTTAATATGAATTATTTGTTTGTTTATTATGTGTTAGTGAACACAGACCTAAAATAGTGAAATTACAAAACACCCTGTATAGAGAGGTATTTAAAAATCAAAACAAAACTCTAATCCTCTATTATTGTCCGGATTACCCCTGCCTTCCTTTGGACTGTGGAATGATATGGCTGCAACAGGTGAGTGATATGAATATTATAATAAGCCGGATCCAATACCCAAAGGGACCAATCGCCCTACAATAAGGGCCAAGACAAAGGGCGAGGCAAACAGTCAGCCCCCTCCTAGCCACCCTCCTAGCCACCCTCCCCTGGAAGCACATTGTGCCCGGTGCCACGGCCGCTAGCACGTGCCCCATTCTCATGCTAACTGGCGGGAGGCAGGTGGAGCTTCTGGATAACTAGCCTTCGGATCTCCCGCCCCCGCCAAAATGTTCCGCCTGCGGTCAGGTGTTACGTCACTGCTCGATGGTGGTGCCCTCTGGAGTATGTCATCGCCGTGAAATGGATCAGGTTCGGGTTCGCAACGCTTAGGGGAGGTTTAAAGGGATCCTTCTCTTTAAAGGGCAGGATTCAATGCTCCAAACTGGAAGTGATGTTGCTTTGGGCTTTGGGGCGTAAAACCTGATGGTCATCCATGTCTTCATTTCATATCTTTATTCGTGTTGGTTCTCCAAAATTAGTTAATAATTAAAAAAAAATTATGGGCCATTAAAGGTATCAGAGGGATATAAGCTGAAGCCTACCAGAGAATTATATAAAAAAATCTGGTGCGGGCAACGCAAGACTTTCACTTACCTCCGTTTTTAGAATCAATTAAGAATTTTCAAATACAGTTAGAGATAAAAATGAGTGAAACCATTAAAGAATTGACTAAATGGAATTTTTTATTATATTATTATCTAAAACAATCACTTAGTTTTATTGGCTTTTCATCACTCTCTACTAACTTTTAAAAGCTTGTGTATGAGATAATATTTTTCTAAAATCTCAAGCTTTTCAATTATATCATACATGTATATTACTGCTCTTATGTTCAAAAACAAAAAAATTGCATAAAAAATATATATTTTTCTGTTTTCTCCTTTAGTTGGGTATCGAATTCATTCAATTTATATATTTACCTGTTTTTCATTAGTGGTAACAAGATAATATAGTTATTTTTATAGAATCAACAAAATTAAAGGTACTTTAGGGGAAGAAAATTTAAAATATCGGTATTTAACCCCTGTCAGACTATTTTAATCCAAATGAAACCTACATGATATTAAAGCCGATTAAATTTTACATTGATATAGCGAGTTTAATTAAAATCGTCGGAACCGTTTTTGAGAAAATAGAAAAAAGGTGCAAAGTGCATGGGATAAAGGGACTCTTCTAATAAGCTCACTTTGATGAAAAAGGTTTTGTAACGTCTCGGGCGTATATTTGTGTTAAATATGAAATTTCAGTTACATAAGACTAACCGTTTCCGCCCGGGAGTTACCACACACACAGAACTTTTTGCGGGACTTGGTTATTTGGACTCAGGGGACCCTAAAACGTGTATTTCCGTTGAAAACTGGAAATCGAAAATTTTCACGATCGCAAAGTAAAAATGGATGACCTGGAAACGGACATTAGGTTAAGGAGGCTGTGTATCTACGGGCATATGGTAAAGATGAGCTCGAGCATGACAAATAAAGAGATCTTGGAGAAAATGTGGGGATGATAAGGAGAAACGATGAATCTGGGAATCTCAATAGAGGAGGATATAGAGGAAAATTAGGGAAGATAAGGGTCCTTGAGGGTGCCAAAGAGGTTAGAAGGAGGAGATTGGAGTCTGGAAGCTTGAAGGGGTGATGGTGGGAGAGGAAGAGAGGGGAATGTGTGCCTATAATATATCCTATACTCTATATTAGGAGTCATCTGTAGCATAGTCGCTAGCATAACAGCCTTATATGCCTAAGGTCACGGTTTTGAACGCGCAGGTGGTCCTATGATTTTTAATAGAAGTAAAAAGACCTAAGTTATGCCGTCCTTAAGAAGGGGATGATATGATTTGCTGTGCGTCTATTTGAGATGCCAAAAGATGTTGGAAAAGGTGAGATATGTATGAATGAGAGCAGGGAAGAAGAATGGCGAATACGAGTACGTATGGAATTCCAAAGAGATGCAGAGCGGATATAAAAGGAATGATCAAAACATTTATTTCTATGGTTGAGAATGTAAAGGTTGTAGTGGTGGGATCTAGTTTCAAGAGAGTGGGCTGTAGATTTAAGTTGAAGCATACTGTGAATGTATGGAGAGAATTTGGAAATATTTTCTACGTATAGGAGAAGGTAGGGGCCAGTTCGACTCGCTGTATAAGTGGGTCACTGGAGACCTCTTCGAGGTACCGAACATGAATCATTTATATATAAGATATAGGTATATATACGATTTATACTGTTTCTAGGCCAACGGACGTGCAAGGTGGTCAATAGGCGGAGGTTATGCTTAGTCTCCCCCTATCCCAGATGGTCAAATAGTAAATAATTCAATATTTTCTAAAATCGATTCCCAAGTACAGGGATCGGTTATCGACCAGACAGGTAACCTACCCATGATACACACGCTCGAGGCTGTACAACAAACAGGTACACGCGCCTCGCTATCCCTTATTCCTTATCAGTTTATCACTTATCCTTATCACTTAGCGTTATCAGTTATCAGGACACACTGCCGCGCTAATACCGTGTTATTGATGGCTCTGTCAAAGCAGCCTCTTGTTTGTTTTTCCTATTTGCGCCTCCCGATATCATTCCCTTCTCTTCACCTCCGTTAATCCTCATTTTTAAGCTATTTGTTTGAACGGGAGGCTTTTAAGATCCAGTGTATACGTATTATCATACAAATCCCATGAAAAGTAAATATCTGTGATTTCATTTGCTGAGGAAGTGATACTGCTAAAGAGTGTTTACACGACTACAAATCTAGGTCGTTGTAAAGTTCCCATTCAAGAGAGTGACTTCGGGTAGTTGTACGCTGCTTGTAACCTTCCATATATATATATATATATATATATATATATTTGACCGGCTGCTTTTCTATGGCAGCGGTACCTTCAAAAACTAGATTAATTGATATATTCAATCCATATATAACGATTTATATTAACTTGTACTATTTCTTTTATTGCATATTTGATTTTTTTAAATCTTGTGCTTTCCAACGGTATATTATACGTCTATGTTACTACTTATATTTTGGAGATAATATTTTGATGACTTGGTTACAGAAAATTTACTTTCTAAATCGCATTGTATTTTACTTTTTGTAAAGCTTTAGAAAAATATGCCCTAAATAATAGTTAAAACCAAATCAAAATTTTGTTTTGTGGTTTAGAAGGAGTTAGCGGACCATTTTACATTTATAGATAACAATCTCTACTAGTATCATAAAGCTGAAGAGTTTGTTTGAACGCCCTGATCTCAGAAACTACTGATCCTTTTTTTTAAAATTCTTTTTCTGTTATATAGTCCATTTATCGAGGAAAGCTATAATAATAATAATTGGCTTACCGAACCCTTATGTTCGAAGCCGATACCCCCAAACTTCGCCTGTACAGACTCGTCCAATGGTCGCCGGTCAAGTCCAAGTCCTCGAGATCAGCCTTAACGCAATCCTCCCATCGACGCTTCGGCCTACCTTTCGGACGTCTACCAGATGTTCAGCGAATATCAACTTTCTCGGAATCCGTTCCTCACCGAGCCCAACAACTTTACTCGCCCATTTGAGTCTCCGCGATGCTATCAACTCAATTATATTCACAGGGTACAAGCTCCGCAATTCCACGTCGTGCAACCTTCTAAACACCCCAGTGGGCTCATCTCTCTTTGGACCAAATATTTTACGCAATACCTTATTTTCGAAAACCTTAAGCTGTTGTTCATCCTTTAAAGTAAGCGGCCACGTTTCACATCCGTAAAGAACCGTCGGAAGAATAATAGTTTTATAAATTTTAACCTTTAAGTTTTTAGACTGAAGCCGCGAGCTATGTAATTCAGCAACTGAATAATAACACGTATTTCCCACCTTTAACCGGACCTTTATTTCTTCCTGGATTTTATTTTTTCTTGTTATCATTGAACCTAAATACTTGAATTTCTCTACGTGTTCAAAAGTATGACCTGATATATCAATATCACCAAGATCGCCACCGTTTCTGCTACTAATCATATATTTCGTCTTATGGGTATTTAATTCCAGTCCTATTTCTTTACCGGTTTTTATTAACGCACTTGTATTTAGTTGTATGGTTTCCGTGTCTTCACCTAGCAGTACCAAATCATCGGCATACTCCAAAACCGGAATCTTATCACCCATATTTAAACCTTTCTCGGTACACAACACCTTTTCTATGACATACTCTAAAGCTATATTAAACAAAACAGGTGAAAGGGAGTCACCCTGTTTCAGACCTGATCGCACCTCAAATCAAACAAATCTCTACTAGGTTTACTAACTTTCTAGGTATTCCCTGTTCAATCATAATGTTATACAGCTCCTGACGGTCTATTGAATCATAAGCCTTTTTAAGATCGATATACAGTTGTTGGACTACACCGTTGCATTCCAACTTTTCTCTAATATTTGAGGAAAGCTATAGGCTATATAACATCACGCTGCGACCATTAGGAGTGAAGAATCAGTGGAAAAAACGGGGAAAATTAATCGCATCCCAACGATTCCAAATGATTTACCTTTTAATTTTAAATAATTCAATTTACCGTTAATTTATCTTTGCCGTAACAATTAATAAATCACAGGACAACCATTTAAACAAGTAGGAATCGATTTACGTCGAGACTGCTTTTCACACGGCCAACTATTTGTTGCGTTGTCAAGATCGGGTTGCGGAGAAAATCAGTATGTTCTTCTGGCACAAGAAAATAAAACTAAAAATATCATTTACGCAGAAGTACTTTAAAATATAAGAACTTCTTAATAGCGATCATAATAACAGAAATTGAAGCAGACAAAGTCTATTAGAACAGTTAGTAGTACAATATGTGAATGCCAGCTGTGGTCTAGTGCCTATCAGGTTTCATTGTTTAACTTAATTTTTTATACCCTCTGACTTATTAATAAGATGGTAGGTTTAATTAACTTTTATCGCCACCTCACTTATACTCCTTACACGAACTGACCACATGAGAACCCCAGAAGACATATACCGCTCGACGATGGCTTTAATAAGAGAGGAAGAGGGGACTATAGCAGTATGTGGGGCTGTCCCGTAGAGTATTGTATTTCCGGCATACCATCACACAGGGGGGGGCAACAGAATTTCTTTTTCTCTATTTTTCATATTCATTCTATCTGATCTGAAATGCTAGTTTATTATTTAAATTGTAAACATTACAAAGGTATATTTGATATATAAATTTTTTTATAGAGAAATATTACAATTTGTTTCAGAATGAACAATAGTAATAGTGATATGAGACCACATTCATACAATATATACAGAAAATAATAATAAAGTCAAATTACATAAAATAGAAACAAAATCATAATAAAATGAAAAAATAATTTTAAAAAAACAACCAATAATTGAGAGAAATACAAAGTTTGCAAATAAATATCATACAACAATGTTAACTATATACAATATATAAAACTGCTAAGGGGACCCCAGACTGTGCTTTTCCCTCCACTTGTGGAGGAAAAAAGCGGAATCCAAGAGATCCCAGCGCCTCTCTCTCAGCCGCATCACTGGTCTTAGCTAGTAGAGGCTGAGTTAGGGCGCAATAGCCACAAACATACAGTACATGAGTGGAGGATCTGACCAGTGTCAGAACTCCAGTATAAATGTTTACAGAACGTCGCGGGGCCACTACCGTTTCAATGATTGGGAAGCTAATGTTTATAATACAAAGGTAGAGGATTAGTCACTGTTTACTTTAAATATGTAAACGTTCGGAAGAAAACAACAGAGACCTGCAAAATCCTTTATGTATTTCAGAAACTATAAAAACGGACATTTCATGTGAAACAACCCAATAATAGTGATCAAGTACAACAGTCATACTTCATCCATGCCATATTTACAAAACTATGAAATAATATACAAAGTATAAAAGTCATTCATACCTATATAAAATCCTCAAACATACAGCACGTAAGTGAAGATTCTAGCCAATGCTTGAACTCCAATATACATGTTTACAAGAAGTATCGGGCCCACTGCCGTTTCAACCTTCTAAGAGGATGGTAAGGATGTGTGGAGCTGGATGAGGATTGAGCTAAAGGATTAGGATGATGAAGAACGTTCTGATGGAATTTGGAAAATTTGGATGGTACCAGGTCTAAAACAAATGGAATATTAAGGTCGTGGTGTAAGGTACAGTTGGAAACATAATAGGGAGCATTAACTATTGTTCGTAGGACTTTGGATTGGAAGGATTGGATGCGTTTGATGTTAGAATATTTAGCTGTTCCCCACAGTTCATGTCCGTAGGTCCATATAGGTTTCAGTACTGTCTTGTATATTAGTAATTTGTTGTCAACTGTAAGATGAGATTTTCTGTTTAGTAGTCTGTATAACTGGCCGAATCTGCGGTTGAGTTCTTTTATTTTAAGTCTTATATGTGGGTTCCATGTCAGTCTTTTATTTGATATATTAAATTTAAGAAAAATAAATAACAATAATAATTTTATAGTTCTAATTTTTTACTGGCCTTTCCGTTGAATAAATCTCTACAGCCAACCATGCGTTCTACTTTACCTAAAGTGTAGAAATCAATTAATGATTTTGAAATTTTGTCAGTAAATACTAGAATCAAAAATAAAATTTTAAAAGCGCTTAGCACTTCATTAGGTTGTGCATAAATTGAGATCTTCATAATAATTTTAATTTTGCTTACAAGTTGTTATATGAAGAACAAACTTTTCTTAAACTTATCTCATAACGATTGTAAACAAAAGTTAAATGCAAGAAATATAGATACATAAAGATGTGAATTTATCAAACAGTGTTTTAAAGTGGATCCAATCTTAACTATCTCATCCTACCTAAACAGTTGTTGTCCCCGATAAACCTACTTCTTCTTCATTTTTATTAACCCTTGGTGTTCCACAAGGATCTTCGCTCTCACCAACCCTGTTTTCTTTATAAATAAATGATCTACCTGACTCTATTAATCATTTATTTTGCCGACGATCTTCAGATTTCCTTTTCCCTTTATCCGAAAGAAATGTTTGAAGCAATCTGTAGGATACAAGAAGATATAGATAATATTAACGCATGGGCATTAAAGAATGATTTAAGACTGAACGTCGATAAAACTAAAGCCATAATTATAGGTTCCAAACATCTCGTAAATTCCTTTCCTTATTATCCCTTACTATACCTTAACGGACTACCTATCCATTTCCATGCTACCGTTAGAAATCTTGGTGTCATCTTCGACCAAAACCTTTCATGGACTAACCAAGTTTCCTATGTCATTCGCAATTTAAACGCTTTAAACTATTTTCAAGATTGCGTGATACACTGCCTTTCAAAGTTCTGCCTAGTTTTTGGTGGATTGTCTGGCTTACTTGAGATGAGATTGGAAAGGCTTATGAAATGTTTCATTAGATTCATCTTCGAAGTCCCTAGACGCTCCAGCATCGCTGACTGGTGTGCCAAGTTGAAGTTGCTTAATCTAGTTTCTCGCCGACAGTATTTCCTGGGAATATTCCTATTCCGCACTTTTAATACCAAAAGTCCATCCTACTTCTATGTTTTTGACCGGCTGCTTTTCTAAGGCAGTGTTACTTTCAAAAACTAGCTTACTTTATACGTGTATATTTAATCCATATATAAACTATATTTAATGATACTATTGGATCTCCTTTCCAAAAGCATCGTGTTTACCAATCCAATAGGTGGCATGCAGGGTAGGATTAAAGTAAACAAGATTCAATTAATACATTCTTATAATTATTAACTTATCCATAAAATTAGCACATTGCTTAGAACTTTGATTGAGAATACTGAGGGGCATTTTCACTACTACCTTTGCCATACAATATTACAAAAAGAAATAACTTTAAAACACATAGTCGGCTGGCGAAGGTGGAGTCAGTTAGATCTCCAGTGGTACTTCTAGCGGTAGTACTTCGATGTTTATTTAAGTAATCAGATCCCGAGACCATCTTCTTTACAATCGCCTCGGAGGGTTGTCAGGAATATGTGAGGTTGATAGGTTGCGGACAAGAGGGTTTATATGGGTTAGGAGTTTGGAATTAAAAGTGGTATATCTGGTACGAGAAAGGTCTGCCACAAATGGGATATTAAGGTCGTTATGGATATCCAAACTTTTTTTTATGACTTAAAATAAAATAAAGACTTCAATCATTTAAAAAAATGATGGACACCATACGTAAAAAAAAAAAAACCTGACGAGAAGACGTGCTGCTGGGTACTGCCTTCCTCATGCCTCACATGTCATTATTTTGTTTATTATTTCATCCTATTTGCTGATTGTCACTTACTGCTGACAGGTGCAAATCAATAAATAAAGTGAAAACAAAAAAATGTGCTAAAAATATGCCAATCATATCTTTGAAAGTGAATGTACTAAGGAAAAAAATGACTGATTTATAGTAGATAAAACGACCTGTGTAGAATTATGTCCCGAAAAAGTGCATTTGGAAGGACCGTACCACGACCCCTCAATACCGTCCTGGCGAGCCCTGTATAGAGGTCGCTTCTTTGCTACCCCTCTATAGCGGCCTCGCCTGATTAATGGAGGGACTTAATTAAAAGCAAAATTATTTCTTGGGGCCCGGGATCTCGTTCCCGACAAATGCTCCCAATTTACAATGCACTCGGCACACCTCCGCCTTCTTTAACTCCCCGATCTCGCCTACATCCATCTCCTCGTCTTTCTTTATTTCTTCCTATTTGCATCTCCAATGATTGAGCCGGAGTCAGCTTCTCCATTCCTTACTCTCACTTCTCTTGTTAATTCAGCTTTAGAAGTTTTAAATAAAGAAAACAAAATCTGGTGCGGGCAACACACGACCTCTAGACCTTCTAGTTTTGATTACCTAGTAGAGTGCTTTTTATTAATGCTAATAAGCAAAAATGGTTAATTTTTTTCTATTGCTAATTCAACATAATTAAATATACTTCAGAGTAGGGGTGGGCATAATCGAATAATGTTCATAATCGGATGATCGGACTTCGATGATTTAAATAATCGAATGATTGAATGATTAATATGCATTTTAAGAGACGATATGCCACAATTTCCGTCTCTAATCCGAGTCTAGGTGTGCAAATATGCATATAATTTATGTGATGAGCAAAAAAAAAAAAAAATAAAAGGTCGTTCGATTGTCCGAGCCTCTTATAAATAATTCGAATGATCATTCGTTTCTCCAAACCGATTTATCCGATAATCGATTAATTCGAATGACCCGATGATCGTCATTCGATTATGCCCACCCCTACTTGAGAGTGAAAAAATGTACATATTTGTGGTGGCCTTCACTACGCCGTGCTCGGCAATCACCGCTTTACCTCGATGTAATGTAGGCCTAGCATAAATAACACTTTCGTTCTAATTTTGGTATATTCACCGCTGAAGTGAGGGGAGTGAAAAACCCTCGGCTATGCCGTCCTTTGGAGGGGACGTTAAAAGGTGGTCCCGATCCTGTGCGATGTCAGGTACTCGTTAAAGATCCCTATCCTAATAAAACCTGGATATGCAAAATTTAGGACTCCCACTGTAGCATCGTCGGATTGGCCACAGTAGCATAAAGTGACGTTGAATGAAAAAACAAATAACACTTTTTTAAAAACTAAATTTCTGCACCTTCCACAAGGATAGTGACAATGAAAAAATATCCTAGTTATATGTACAAACATGATGGAGATTTGCAATAGCTAATTTTTTCATCCGATTAATCTTTTATTAATATATATGGGAAGCCCGTGGCTGAGCGGATGCCGCGCTAGTCTCTCATGCTTAAGGTTGTGAGTTCGAGTCCCTGCGGGGCTTTCATAAGGATGTAATTAAATAGTGATTCACTCAGAGCCATTCCCCCGGATATGGGAGACCCGTCAGCCAAATGGTGGCCACTCACAAAATTAGGCGTAGGGAGTGATGACCCTACACTACAAATACATCGAGAAACATAAGTGTAATCTCCCAGGTGATTACACCGCGAGGCCCAGGACCTACACGGTCTGTCGCGCCACTGGAAGAAGGATATATAGACCTAAGGTGAGCCAAATGATCAATTATAAAATTTGGGAAGTGATAGGGACTGCCGATAGAAGTGAAAACTTTTTTGAGATTCTCGATTTACACTGGAACTTTGTCGGAAATAAGTTTGTAAAAGTACATTATTGTGAGAATGCATGTTTGTTTGTTTGTTTATTTATTTAACGTCACTTTATGCTACTATTATTATTTATTTATTATTATTATTATCATTATTATGCTGCTAAGGCTAATCAGAATATGCTACAGTGGGAGTCCTAAATTTTGCCTATCCAGGTTTAATTACGATAGGGATGTTTAACGAGTAACTAACATTGCACATGCTCGGGACCACCTTTTAACTTCCCCTCCGAAGGACGGCATAACTAAGGTTTTTTACTCCCATTAAAAAACCCTAGGACTACCTGCGGGTTTGAACCTGTGACCTTTGGCCTAGGCTGTTATGCTAACCACCCATCTACAAGTGATACAACTACCCGTGAGAATGCGTGTTTTGTTATTATTGTTTCGTTTAATTGTAAAACATCATCACCTTGAAGAAATATACCATTTTGAATTGTGCCATCGTAATCTGAATGTGACTGTAGACTGTATGAGTTGGTGCTACACATATTACATTTTTATTTTGATAGAACTGTGGCATAGAAATTCGGACATTCAGGAATATGAAGATTGAACTATGTGTGAAGGAATAAAATTAGTCGCTCATTTTTGTCTTTCTTGTTGACTTTTGTCACCTGTGTTGATTTTGACGACCATTAATTTTCTCTTCATCTTGAATTTCGGCATTATAATTCGAATTATTCTCTGTTTTAGAAGGTTGATCCAACTATTAAATTTTAAAACTGATGTGTTTTTAAACCTATATCTGTTGGTGATTCTATGAAAAATTATGGGTCATGTAAATTTATTTAAGGTTTATTAGTTTTAAAAATACGCAGTAATGGTTCTGATAAAGTTACGCGGTTAAGAGAAGGGCGCGCATGCGCATTACCGAGAATTATACAGTGTCGAGAATTAAATATCGCAGTCGAGTCTTAAGTAATATCTGAGTGCATACTCTAACTATAGAACTTCCTCTCATCAAGTCACACAGGGTGACCATCAAGTCCCACAGGGGACAGCAGAGAGACTGATTGTCAGGAAGAAAACAAGTTCCACAGTCGGACAGTAGATAAGTTTACCATTAAATATCAATGTAATATTAAGGACTAATTATTTAACAATTAGGCTATTTTAGTTGTATCAGAACTATTACTTTACTATTTTAGAATTGTGGGTATTCATTTCATTACATTTCCTTTTTTTATATGCGTGTTATTATTCAGTTTCTAAGTTACTTAGTTCGCGGCTACTATCTAAAAACTTAAAGGTTAGAATTTATAAAACTATTATTCTTCCAATAGTTTCCTTTACGGATGTGAAACGTGGCCGCTTACTTTGAAGGATGAACAACGGCTTAAGGTTTTGCGTAAAATATTTGGTCCGAAGAGAGATGAGGCCACTGGGAGTTTAGAAGGTTGCACAACGCGGAATCGCGGAACTTGTATCCTGTGAATATAATTGAGCTGATTGCATCGCGGAGACTCAAATGGGCGAGTAAAGTTGTTGGGCTCGATGAGGAGCGGATTCCGAGAAAGTTGGTATTTGCTGATGCGACTGGTAGGCGTCCGAAAGGTTGCCGAAGCGTAGATGGGAGGATTGCGTTAAGGCTGATCTCGGGGGCTTGGGCTTGATTGGTGAACATTGGACGTGTCTGTGTAGGCAGAATTTGGTGGTATCGGCATCGAACCTTCGGGTTCGCTAAGCCTATTATTATTATTATTATTATTTATTATTATTATATATTTTTTTATACATAATCTGGCGTCTTTATTTTACCAATATATAACCAACGCACATAAACCAATTTACTAACATTATTTACGAAACAATATCTATACCGCTGATAATCTTTTCTGTTTTTTTCTATGCGACTGTTAATTTTCTTTCTCCTCAATCCTTATTGTGTTAAACCTTCAGTAATTTGTTGATTAGGCTACCCCATAATTTTTCTTCTTATTCCTATATCGCTTCTAAATAATTTTATATATTCTTCCTTTGGATCGAAAATCGCAAATACAACGATATTTTTGACTTGAAGGGGCATCAAACATTTTAAAACTCGATCAGCAGCAAGTTTACAGTCCTATTTTAGCATTTTTATTGTTCATTTTCGATAATAGTTTGCGAATAAACTTTTTACACTTTCTTAAATATAAAATCGTAAGAAATATGTTTGTTGGATTATTTCTAAATAATCATGCAATATCTTATTGATTTTTATCTTACCTTACTCACAGTTTTATAATATGAAGTCATCTAAAGGCAATACTGTATATAAAACCATAATTTTAGGGGTTACCTGTAGCATGGTGGTTAGCATAACAGCCTTATATGCCCAAGGTCACAGGTTTAAACATGCAGGTGGTCCTAGGATTTTTAATGGGAGTAAAAATCCTTAGTCATACCGGCCTACGGAGGGGGCGTTAAAAGGTGGTCCCGAGCCTGTGCGATGTCAGGTACTCGTATCCTAATAAAACCTGGAAAGGCAAAATTTAGGACTCCTACTGTAGCATCGTCCGATTAGCCATAGCATAATAAAGGGATGTTAAATAAATAAACAAAGAAACCATAATTTTACATTTTACGTAATCCGAATTGATGTCCTAATATATGTATTATCGTATGTCGATTGAAAGAGAATATCTGGTGACCG
Source organism: Piezodorus guildinii (assembly GCA_023052935.1). Lineage (NCBI taxonomy): Eukaryota > Metazoa > Arthropoda > Insecta > Hemiptera > Pentatomidae > Piezodorus > Piezodorus guildinii. The sequence goes on along the minus strand of CM041292.1, from coordinate 1,607,281 downwards.
ATACGGTGGCCTGAACAGCGCTACTAGAGCCAAGTGCTCATTAATTAGTAGGGCTATAGAGGGCACTGCGGTCGCCCACTTCATTACTCCACCTCTGTCTCTAGTTTCCCTTATGTATATCATTATTGCTACTGCGGGGTATATTTGTTCCTATTATTTCAGGGGATTTAATTAAATAATAAGATTATACTGTTTGATAAATACGAAACCGGAATATTGTAACTTTCACTTACGTACACTGCCGGTCAAAGGTTTGATACCACATACGGTTTATGGTACATCAATAAATCATGACCTCTATAAATACCTAAATAAAATATAGGTATATTATTATTACTTGTATTTATAATCATAATTGTTAATTAGGTTACGAACAACAAAATGTTGGTCCTTAAAGCGTGTTTCTGGATTTTATCGAACCCTACCAACGACGAAGGGCAGACAAGATTTTTGTTTGTATCAGGCGAAGACCTAGATTGATATTAGAAAAGAAAGAAACGTCTTCAAATAATACAAAATTTTGGTTCTTAGAGCGTTCACTCAGGCGCTAACTACCGGTGGCACGCACTAGTCTGTCTTATCGGACAGCGCATACCACAGGTATTTCCTTATCCATGTTATCTATTATTTATAAGGGCAAAATAATAAAACATTTTAACTGCCTTTTCGAGTTATAATCTAGGAAAAAATTATACAAATTCCAAAATAAGCACTAACTTAACTGTTAGCAAACGTACAACTCGTATACAGGTCCGAACAGGCAATAATCAGTTATAGAATAAGACTTGACTTGTAAATAATATACAGTAATAATTAATAACTTACTTTGTCTATACCTATGATTACCTAAAAAGGACTGACCAAGTACCGACAAAGGACACATACCTGTACTTAGGACACAGTACCCAACACCTGCAAGCACTTGCTTTGTGGTACCCATGCCGCCTCCTCATGCCCCTACAATCCCTTGCTATATATACCCTTTGATCCTTAAGACTTATCACTCTAGTTGTAACATTACTTGTGTCACACTCAAAGAAGGAGACCTCAGAATGTACACTTGTAGTCAGCCAAACTCTTCAGCACAGTATACAATATTATATTCAGAAGATGTATTATGTTCTCATAATAAAAGTAATATTTAAATATCTTCACTGTGTGTGATTCATTAACTATCGATGAAACGTGGCATAGCGCCGTCCTACAGAGCAGACATTGAAAATCGGCGCCGGCGTGAACGTGTCAAAGCGTGTTTTTGGATTACGTCTGGTCTGCGATTCCGACCACCTACGATGGGTAGACAAAGTTTTTTTTGTTTCAGGTAGTAATCTAGTTTGGTCAAGAAAAAGAAAGAAACGTCTTCAAATGATCCCATTTTGTAGATTTTTTTTCCTATTATTGATTTATTGGTATTTAGAACTGTATAATGGAATACAACAAGTAAATTTGAGTGGAAGATAAAAAGGCATGAAACACATGTAGAGAAGCTTGCCAGTGGAAGCACTCTAAAAATATCCTAAACTAGAATGTATCGGGGCAATCTTCTTTACAGACGCCTCGGAGGAGTGTCAGGAATTGAAGAGGAAGAAAGGATTGAAACAAGAGGATTAGGGTGGGAACGGAGTTTGTCATGAAAGTAATGGTATCTAGATCGGGCCAAATCAGCAACATACGGAACATTATGGATAAGTTTGTTCGTGACAAAGTAAGGAATATTGAGAATTTTACGAAGGATTTTGGATTGTAGGGATTGTATACGAGAAGAATTCGATGGTTTAGTAGAGCCCCAAAGCTCTACTCCGTAAGTCCATATAGGCCGTATGACAGTCATGTAGATGAGTCTTTTGTAGTTAATTGGAAGATTAGAACGTTTGTCTGATAAGTGTTGAAGTAGTCGAAAACGTCGTGCAGTTTATTGTCGTTTCAGTCTTGTTTTGGACCGTTTTTGTGAATGGCCGCGATTTTTATTCCGACGAGTATAATGTGGCAGACAAAAAAATGTTTTACAAGTTGGATAAACTGATAGATGGATAGATAGACAATGAATTTATTTGTCAAAGAAATATTCTTGTAAAAATACACAACCAATGATATGTAAATTTCATACAATTCTTTAAGAGTCTAATAAATAATTAATTATATAATCAAAGAAATAGCAAATCAATAAAAAATTTAATAAATGAAATCAATAGAAACAATAATTGTGACAATGAAAAAACGCTGCAATTATTACACAGTGGTTTATTATTTCCAAATAACAATATTGGGGTATAAACTATTTATATAGCTGTTGATAGGCAATTAAGTAATATGAAAAGCACTAATTCAAAGCATCATATCATAACACTACCACTGATTTCAAAACGCCATATCTAAGCTAGTTGTAAACCGAATTCAATGATCCTTTTTTCATTTGGTCCAAACTTTTTTTTGAGAATAACACTGGAATCTCCTGGAACCCTGATTTGCTACCTACTTGTGAATGGCAAAGTTTAGTTTGTCGTTGCCGAATGTATAACTTCAATCATTAGTTCAAGATAATTGTTTTGATGCTAATAAAGTTTCTATTCATTTTCTTTGTATTATTGATGTAATACTTTTTTGTTTTTGTTTATCGCTCTTTACTGATTCTAAAACCCTACACATACTTTTCTCTATCGTCTAAAATAACTGAGGTATGAGCGTAATTATGTGAAAAATATAAATTTTTTTTCTTTTCTTTTTTCTCTTTTATATAATTATTCGCGTTTTTTTGGTTAAAAAACTCTAATATATTTTTTTTCTATCTTCAAAAATAACTGAGTTATTGAATAAAATCCTTTTAATCGGCCACCATTTTAAAACTAACCAGCTGATATCAACGTCTAGTTGTTAGGATCATCGTTGAATGGACTAGTATTTTTGTGGCGAATTAAAAAAAAAATTGGTCCAGGTAGTTTTAGAGGACAAACGGATTTTTTTTTTATTCGTTATTCGGATTCTACGCATCTTTTTTTGGTCGATTACAAAGGTTTATTATTGAAAATAATAAAACAAAAGTAAACAAAATAATATGACAACAAAATAAAATAAAATGAACTACTTCTTGTCTAATTTACAAAAAATTATAGATACATTGTTTAATTTATCAACATTATGAATGGTCACAAGCACTTGTTATATACTGTCTCAGATATTTCTCTCTGTATTTATTAAATTTTGTACAGTAGAGAAGTATATGATATAAACTGTTGGATATAAATTGGCACAGTTATTGCAAATTTGATTTGCTGTGAATAATAATGTTTTATTTTCCAAATAAAGTTTAATGTTCTCTTCGTTGCTGATTCTCAAACGACTGACATACCTTAATTTTTTATGCTGACCCTGTAAGGCAAGTAGCTTTCTGGAATATTAATATTAAAATTTGATATAAGTCTATAGTAATGTTCTTGGATAAAGTCTGATAAATCACATTGAACAATTTCGTCTTATAATACTTTTGCTCCAGCCCTTGGACTATAACACAAGATGGATGCTAGCCAAAACCTAGTTTAATAGTTTGTAGCAAACAACAGTTATTCGCTTATTTACTCAACCAGAGGACGGTTCCAGCTGCCCTGAGACAGTACTATCGCAGCGGGATCCTCTGTTTACATTGCGACAGCGCGACCTCACCGCCGACACGCGACAGTCCTTTCAGATCCTGAATTAGCCAGATCCCACTGCGAACAAACATCAGTCAGCATTGACCGCCTCCAGCACCTCACGCCTTGGACAAACAGTCAGATATCGTGGGAACTGTGTCCCTAACTGCTCCTTAATACCGGGACTGGAGCTTTGTCTACCGCCCCATCTGTCCCCAGAGCTATGTCTTTTCTGTTTGCGTCCGGATCTTTGGGTAAATAGTCACTGCTGCTTATTTGTAAATGAGTTTCTGATACCAGCTCGATTGTCTGCTTGAAAAAATAATCCACTAAAAGCCCTCTTAAAAGAGGTAAGTAGTCTAGTGGGTAGGGTACTCTGTGTCCCGGGTTCGGAACCGGGTGTGGTGAGATAATTTTTTACACTGTTATTTAGTACAGTGAATTGGGAAAAAATGCTTGATCTCGGCCTATGACCTTGCATGCATTGATGGAAAGGCAATAAATATTTCTTTAGTAACTATTTAACCCGTTGCCGCACACTTTTATTTGACGATCGTGCTTAGAAACACATTTTTTTAAATTGTTTATGACTGCCAGATGAAATCGAGTGTAAGTTGTATGTTTGGAAGTGAAAATTCATCACGTCATGACGATTATCGGACCATTCGATTATTTCAATCATTCGAATTAATCGATTATCGGATTAATCGGTTTGGAGAAAAGAATGACCAATTCGAACTGAATTGTTTAATGATAATCGAGGGATTATAAGCAGGATAATCGAACGACCTTTTCTTTTTTTCTCATCACATAAATTATATGCATATTTCCACCCAGGCTGAGCCCGTTTAGCCGTCATAGAGACGGAAATTATGGTATATTTTCTCTTAAAATGCATATTAATCATTCGATTATTTAAATCATCGAAGTCCGATCATTCGATTATGCCCACCCCTAGTGACGACAATACGGCATTTGCTTTACTAATTCAAAATTATTGAATGAATGAATAAAAGAGAGTAAATGGGTGTAAACTTAACACAAGGAAATAAGTTTGAAATAAAATTATCATTTTTAATTTATTTTGCTTATAAAATAGTAAAATTATAGGTGGAATAATCAGAAATCAGTCATTATTTGAAATTTTTTAATTTTGCCAACGTTTCGGCTCAAGCTTGTGAACCATCATCAGGGCATTCCTGATTATTCCACCTTTAGTAGTTTCCACAGTCGACTATACATCCTCAATAAAATTATAAAATAGTAAAAATGGAATAAAAATTAATTCAGGAAACAAATGACATACTTACTGAAATAAAAAATTGCTTACTGAAAGCATTATAATTGATACGATTCGAAGCATTCTGGACACTGCTGGTTTCTGCGGATAAGTTTATGCACAATGTATGCATGACGTCTATAGCCGCCGTTTGTGTACATATCGCCAATGATCGGACGGCTTTAGCCTTCATTTGCGGCAACGGGTAAAAAAAAAAAAAAAATACCCTGTAGTTGCCTAAATTTTTTTAAATTTTGCCAACGTTTCGGCTCAAGCTTGTGAACCATCATCAGGGCATTACTGAGCCATGTCCAAGCATACAATTTATAAGAACTTTATATAAAAATAACTTATGTAAACTTTATATATTAAAAAAAAAAAGTTTATGCTTGGACATGGCTCAGTAATGCCCTGATGATGGCTAACAAGCTTGAGCCGAAACGTTGGCAAAATTAAAAATTTTCAAAATACTAATGATTCCTGATTATTCCACCTATGATAGTTTCTACAGTCGACTATACTTCCTCAATGTAATATATCTGAATAATAAAAAAAAAAAAAAAAAAAATGTACATAACAAAATTTTCATGTCCTTGTTTTTAAATAATTTAATAAACAAGTGGTCTAGTAAGCGAGAGCAGTTATTATTCTTCAACTAGATATTTAATCTATCAACTTAAACATTAGATTTTCTCGAATTTGAAGTAGCCGAATAAGCTGGCACTGTATTATTCTGATGTAGACTTTTATGAAAATGGAATTTGGTAAAGCGTAGGGGTCGGTATATATTGGTAATCTTCGTTTATTGAAGTGCGTTGCGCAGGGTTAGGAGGCTGTCCATGTTTATGTTCACTATTTTACATAGAAGGTGAAATAATAAGACGAAGGAAGCCTGACTCAGAGGGGATTAGACCCGGGTGTAAAGCCCTCCCCTCCTCTTCCCCCCCTAAACATCATGAAAGGGGAGCGGATTTAATGAGCAGTTGATCCCTGGCATGGTTTGCATCTCCCCGGCCCCCACTGGCTTCCATATTAAGCTTCAGTCTAACTTGTTTACAGATCCAGCTCTTTTATTATTATCGGCTTCATATCGCACGCTTTGTTTACATTTTACTAGTTGGTGCTAGATAGGAACTACTTGGTACTACATCTGAACGAGATGGTACTACATCAGTACTCGACCTGGCAGGCAACAAGGTCTGTCCAGGTTGTTCTTTGTTTAAACAGATGTCTGGTTCAATGCTTCCAATCCTCTGTTGATTCAATTCAAGTACTTTAATCACCTGTTCTGCAGGCATTATCAGAAAAATGCTGTAAATTATTACACAATGGTTTATTATTTCCAAATAAATAGTTTATTATTTATATATAAATAGTTTATTATTTATATATAAATGGTTTATTATTCCAAATAAATAGTTTATTATTTATATATAAATAGTTTATTATTTATATATAAATGGTTTATTATTTCCAAATAAATAGTTTATTATTTATATATAAATAGTTTATTATTTTATATAAATGGTTTATTATTTCCAAATAGGTTATAACTGTTTATATGGCTGTTGATAGGCAATTAAGTAAAGTGAAAATAAATCAATAATTCAAATGTAATGGCATATCACCGCTGCCGATTTCAAAACTAATTTCTATGATTTCTTTGCTCATTTTGTAGAAAATTTAATTCTCTATGAAATAGCACTAAGAGCTTTGGTATTAAGAAATTTGGTATTTATTTATTTTTTGAAGCGAAACGGCCTTAAAGACCACGCAAATATCATTTTCTCCCAACTTTGACCACTAATTCCACTCTTTTTCTCTCTACCCAACTCTTCTTCATTCTCTCAGACTAGACTCTTCTCTGTTCCTCGCTCCATACTCTCCCCTTTCTCATCTCTTTGGAACCCACAAGGAGCTTTATCTTCCTCAATTTTTCCCTATATCCATCTCTATTGACACAATCCTGTGTTGAGATTCCAACCTCACTATCTCTTTCCTTATCTGCTAAATGTATCTAAAAAGGTATTTATTTATTTATTAATTAGGAATTTTTTTTTTCATACCCTCTGAATTCATACACAAAATGAAATACAAATATCGTTGAATGTAGTGAACGAAACTGGAACAGATGGTCAGGTATTATCTGTTGATCTGTCAGTATGTCAACAAGTCAACAATAATTTTTCGAATATTTCGAGAATACAGGAAGGAGGCTGCTTGGTCGGTAGGACGAAGAACTGTATATGTCTTTAGCTGGTTGGTGGATCATTTTTATCAAGGAGTATTTCAGAAACACTAGGGCTTTTCTGGGAATATGCGGGAGTACTGCAGTTATTACATCATACCCAGGAGCTTTTCTTAAATTAATGCCGAATTAAAACCTCCCCGTCACCGAGACTGTAATTGTAATTTTTCTAACTTTCCATATTCTGTTGTCAGGTTGCTGAGCAACGTGTGGACTGTTCACGCCTGTTTATCCACTTAGCCACCCGCCTCCTAGGTAACTAATACAATGAAGGTAGACTTATTTCAAATTAGCTGCGTTTTAATTTTCTTTCCCTTTTAGTAGGCATGCCGAGGGGATATTCCCCCTCCTGATCACCAGCTGATAGTAACAAATTGGCGCGATAAAGAAGACAGGCACTAAGGCAGAAGATAGTTAGTATTATACAAGGACCCTCGCATTCCTCCGCTAACCCTTCCGCTCTAAAGTTACTTTTAGGATCTCATAAATCGGACTCACTGTAGGGCGAGGTGGAAGGTGGGAACAGCGACCGCATAGTTGTCGCCTTCTTGGCTCGCAACATTTCTAAAGATTTGAGTTTGCTATAGCTCCGTACTTCGAGGGGTCCGGGGAAGAATAGATCGCAAAGTCATGAGTCAACTGAGATTGCAACGATGAAGTTATTACCTGAAGGACCTTCAATAAGTGATGGCTTTCACCTTCCTCGATTGCGGAAGTATCTAGGATGTTTTAATGGGGTAAAAAATCCATAGCTAAGCTGTCTTTCGGAAGAGACGTAAAAGGTTTATATTTTAAGTGATATTTTGGGGTGAGGGGAGGGAAGAAACGTCTTATCGGCAACCACAGATGACCAGAAATAGGCAGATAGATTTATTTATTTGATTTTTTGGAGAAAACTCCCTTGAAAATAGAGCGTAGCTACTTTAAGACAACAATAATAATGCAAATACAGTTTAAATATAAATAAACATTAATAGCGATAACATTGCATTTTCTACAAAAAAAAAAAAACTTTAAATCAACAATTAAAGTTAATGAGCTACTTGTGCGTTTACTTATGGGTTAGGGTATTGGAGTAGGTGCTCAACCTCTTGGTTATTAGCACCGAATAAATTTGTAGTAACAGATTTGTTTTACTCTTTTTTCTTCTATTTATTAATTTATTTTTCCTTCTATTTTTTTATTTATTTATTTTTTTTATTTATTTCTTTTTATTATTCTTTTGTTGACACATTCTGAATTAGTGAATTTATTCCAATTTTTTCTTTATTTCTTTATTATTTTTATTTATTTTTTATTACTACTATTATTTTTTTTTGTTTTCTTTCTTTCTTTATTTTTTTTTCTTATAGTTCCGGGAGCAGAGAACATTCTTTGACGAACCTAATCAGTGAACTAACTGTTTCACTAGAATCCTTCAAGCTCTCACTCAACGATCTAGGAATTTGGGGCAGTTCTCAATTATGTGTTTTATTGAGAGAGGCACTCTACACAAGTCACACATTGGTACGGGCTGCCTGAGGATGAGATGGAGATGTGTGAGCCTGCTATGTCCGATGCGAAGTCTCGCGTTTACTTATGTATATGCACCATATTAAAATAAACGAACAACAATATAGTATTTATATAATTAACATAATTTATATAACAAACATTGAATAAATCATGTGAGTTTCTATTTAAATCAGTTAATAGTAATAAAACATAATTATAAATATAGCTAGCTGTAAATACATAAATATAGATAAAAAAGTGAGGTTATTCATTGATAATGAATGTTCTAAGTTTAAGAAATTGTCTATTCATTTTTTTTACTTTCGAATTTTTATTGAGTAAAATTACAATCTGTCCTAATTTGCACCTTTAAGAATGGTGATGAATTACGTCATTCATACAATATTTACACATAGATAAAATAATAATAAAATATATATACAATACGGAATCAAAAAAATGTATACCAAATATCTTGTAATACTAATAATCTAGAAACCACATATACCTTGTTTATTTATTTAACGTCACTTTATACTACTATGGCTAATCTGACGATGCTAATTAGGATAGGGATCTTTAACGAGCACCTGACATCGCACAGGCTAGGAACCATCTTTTAACGTCCCCTCCGAAGGACGGCATAACTAAGGATTTTTTAACTCATTAAAAAAATTTAGGGCCACCTGCGGGTTTGAAACATCGACCTTTGGTATCGAAAACTGTTATGCTAAGTTCTAATCTATAGGTGATCCCAGTTTAAGAAAGTTAATAATATAATGCTATAGATGTTTCATTGTGATTTCCAATAGGACTGTAAAAAGGGCATTCTGCTATTACGTGTTATAATGTTTCATATTGTTTCCTATTACATATTGTGCCTCTGGGTTGATGTTGCGGTGACCAGAAATATAGAATTGAAATAATTAGGGGTTTGCATCTCGGCATTAATCTCCCCGTCCTCACCACCTGCCTGAGAAACCTCCGTGTAGCCTACAGAGGCGAGGCAGGTGTGAAAAAAAAGTGATTTTTGTACTAAAAATTTTATGTTTGTTATTCTAAAAGAAATTTACAACTGTATTAATTCAATATAACCAATAACTGAGGTCACTATATGGTTAAAACATATGATAGTTCTGTGAAGAAGCTACCCATTGGTAGCACTGCAATAGTAGGAGGTCTCGTGGCCAACTTCTTTTTAGTGAGGATGAAAAAGGGTATATATACAATAACTCGGACGAAGTCTTCAACTAATTTTATATTTAGTTCCTTATGGATGATTTTACTGGTAAAAATGTAAGGAACATTCAGGATTTTTCAAAGGATTGGATGCGAGAGGAATTTGATGGTTTAGTAGATCCCCATAGCTCAATGCCGCACAGTGGGCCAAGTGCGGAAAAAAGTAGATTTTTCGAAATTTTTTATTTTGATCATCTGGCTCGTGTTTCTGTTGTACATTAGCCACTGCATCTAGATATAGCACAAATTTTATCCAGACTAATGTTTAGCCCCATTTATTGAGTCAAGATAGTGGAAGTTTAGCTTAAATTACACCCAACTTTCAGAGTTTGCTGTATAACTGGGAAAAATAGTGAAACAATTCTAATTTTTTATTCCTGTTCTAGGATGTTTAAATATGCCACACATAAGACGAATTGGTCAAAAAAATATTTTTGATCACGTAACCAGACCAAATTTAGGAACTACCCTAAACATTTGTAGTGCAAATGTAGTGCAACAAAAAAAAAAAAAGCTTCACCTTCCTCCGGGATGGGGAAGGTATTTTCTCAAAATAGACGTGTTAGAATAAAGATTAAAACAAAAATCATCTGCCTTTATCTGTCTCTCCGATCATGACACCGCAAAGAAAAGAAAGAATTAGAGTACCCCTTTCATTGTTGCACTATATTGTTTACCCAATTGGCTCAGATAATACATGTCCCCACGCCAAAACACTTTTAATTCCAGTTCAGTATAGTAGCTAACGTTGTCTAGCATGAGTCAACTAAGAGTCTTTGCCTCATTTTAATAAAATAAAAAAAAGGCAAATCGGGACCGAGCGAGGTTCAGAAAAAATATTCAACGAGTGGATGGAAAATGAATATGTTTTCCACATACCAGACGACGAATCCAGCTACTGGAGACTTCAGATCCTTTTATCACGAACATAAGAACCGAACCAAAGAAAAATTATCTGGAAATCAGTGATGCAGCTAAGCAACTGTTAATATAATTTTCCTTGAATTTGAAATCGTAAGATTCTTTTCAATTTGAGCAAGCTTTGACTTTGAATCTCTAGTTTAATTGTTTACGAAATTCTCCAGTCTTTTAAACTTCCTTGAATTTTTATTCGTAAGTATTATTTAATTTCAATATACACTCAAAATACTTGTTTGAACTGGTTTTAATAAGTGCAACCTATTTCGAAAATTTCTAAAATTTTTATTTTGCCTATAGACTTTATTTTTCTCATTAGTTATTTAATTTTCTTCAAAATTTCAATAAAGATCATTGAGCATGATGTATTTTTTCTATTCTGAGTCCAATGAGACCAATCCTAGGATTCTATGTTAATCCGTTTCCGAGATATTTATTTCTGTTTTTTGGCCATTCGGCCCCACTGTGTGCCGTAGGTCCGAATTGGGCTGATAATGGTTATATAAATAGGTTTTTTGTAGGAAATAGGATGTTTTGAGCTTTTGTCGAATAAGTGTTGTAGTAATCGGTATCTACGAGCAGTTTCCTATGAGCAGTAGATTAAGCGACTGGCATTTATTTAGTTATTTAACTATTATTATATTTTGAAATTGTTACTTTATTTAAATTAAAACTTGATTTAAGTCAGGTATAGTAAGGAAACATTGTGTACAAATTGTGTTTAGGCAAATTATTACTTATAATAAGATAAGAAGCTGCCTTATAGAATAAGAATTTAAATATTTAAAACCAAGATTCTAAAAAGTGTAGACAGATCTAATTATAATGTCTCCATACAGGACTCACCCAATATCCTCATAGCCAACAACTTTGCTAATCAAATTATAGAATGTTTACATTTTGCAGTACCATATCTCTGTCTGTCTTATATATTAACTTAACATAATTGAGTTGACATCTGGTCTCTCTGATGTTCGGTTCTACATCTTCTAAGTGAATTAATAAAGCGTTAGTTATTGTTTATTAATTTTATTTGTATTCAGTTTACTTTTATTTTGAAATAGAAATATGTAAAAACGTTATCTTACAGTGCTTAGTTTATAATTGTGTTCCGATATTTTTTTTTTTTTATTATTTTTATTGAGATATATTACAATTTGTTACAAAATGAACAATAATAATATTGATAAGAGACCACATTCATACTATATATACAGAAAATAATAATAATGGTCAAATTACATAAAATAGAACATAAATAAATTCATATATATACAATAAAACAATAATAATAAATAAAAAACAAAACAAATCAAAACAAAAACCTATTATTGAGATAAATAAAAAGTTGGCAAATAAATAAACATCTTACACACAATCATAACTATATACAATGTTTACAATATAACTAAAATACAATGTGTTCCGATATAACCACCATATTAAGTTCTTTAAATAATTGTTTTTATTTGATATAATTACATATTTTAATTAAGTGATCTTCTGTACTTATAATTAGTTAATTAAATCGAGTGATAAAATACCTTATGAAATTCATTACCAGATATAAATATTTCGCATTTTTTCTCTTTACAAAAATATTAATAAAATTAAAAAAAAAAAAATGTATATTTGGTTATCCATTTTAGAGAGGATGGTTGATCACCAGGGGTAAAAAAATGTTTGCTTTTAATGGTGTAACCAAGACCTCCCTATGATAAAATGAAAATACATAATTACTATAACAATTAAAAATTTTACTTTCATAAACTGTATGGAAGAAAATTTTACATTCATAAACTGTGGAGTTTATGCTTGGACATGGCTCAGTAATGCCCTGATGATGGCTCAGAAGCTTGAGCCGAAACGTTGGCAAAATTAAAATTGTTTTTAAAAAAATGACTGATTCCTGACTATTCCACCTATAATTTTACTTTCACTTACCTAAATATGGTATATATAGTAAATATATAGGAAAATATTAGTATATATAGTAAGGAAAACTATTAGAATCACGAAAGGTTTCGAATTCACAAGTTTTAGTGTCTCTTGAATCCAAATGACTAAGTGCCGCAAAAAGTTCTGTGTGTGTGTCATAAGTAGGGGTGGGCATAATCGAATGACGATTATGGGATCATTCGATTATTTCAATCATTCGAATTAATAGATTGTCGGATTAATCCGTTTGGAGAAACGAATGATCATTTGAACCGAACTGTTTAACGATAATCGAGGGATTATAAGGAGCTGTGATAATCGAACGAACTATTTTTTTTTCCTCATCACAGTGTGACATATCGTCTCTCACAACGCATACTACTCATTCGATCATTCGATTATTCAAATCATCAAAGTCCGATCATCCGATTATGACGATCATTCGATTATGCCCACCCCTGGTCATAAGACTAGCTACTACAGCACAAATGTTTCCTCGATATAAAATTTAATGAGGTTTAAGTATGATGTAGGTTTCAGTCTGATTGTAATAGGCCCACAGGGCCTAAATTCCGACATTTGAAATTTGTTTTTCTCTAAAGCACCTTTAATTTTGTAGATTTAAAAAAACAAAAAAAACATAACCATATCATTTTGTTATCATTGATAAATAATGGATATATATATATTTCTATGTTTTTGACCAGCTGCTTTTCTATGGCAGCGGTACCTTCAAAAACTAGCTTACTTTATTATTATAATATAGATTAATATATTTAATCTATAAATAAACTATATTTAATATTACCATTGGATTTCCTTTCCATCGATCCGTCCAAGGTATCATGTTTACCAATCCAATAGGTGACATGCAGGGTAAGATTAAAGTAAACAAGATTAGATTATTACTTTATTATAATTATAAACTTACATTATATTAATACATTGCTTAGAACTTTGATTGAGAATACTGAGGGAGATTTTCACTACTACCTTTGCCATACAATATTACAAAAAGAAATACCTTTACAACACTTTGTTGGCTGGCGAAGGTGGAATCATCTTAGCCGCCTATTCTCAGACTCCCCCTTCTTGAGGATAGAACTTGACTCCCCTTTTCAAATCTTCTCCTCATCGTAGTCACCTCGGGCGGGGCCGATCTGGGAAATGTCCTTTGTCCTAGTGTCTAAGAAGTTTCCCGAGGTACATGTTGCTGGGGAGCCCCATGGCGGTAAACGCCTTTTGATGTTTTGCCGACAAAAGTTCGTTATCTTTAATTGCTCAGTATTAAAATTATTTAATAATGAACTCCCCTTAGTATCCTCAATACATTACTATATATATAAATATAATTTGAACTAATTCAATATCCAACTAAGTGAGAAAAGAGCAAAAATGGAGCTTCTTTTTATACAATTTTTGTGTTTTTGAGCATACGTAAAGTAATATAGGTGTATAAAATACCATCGGAGAGCTAAATATTTTAGAATTAATTATCTTACAAACTAAATTCAGAAAGTTTAATTTTTTCGGTATAAGCTAAAACAGTCATATAATTTGGGAACATAAAAGAAACAATAGGTAAATATATACATAATTTTTTTATTAGATAGAAGTTTTTTTTGGATGTTGACTTTAAGTCAGAAGCTACATTGTCTATTAACTAATAATGATTTATTTTATCTTTCTATATAATCAATGAATAATAAAATAAGAACTTATTATATGTACATTGCGATAGTTACTTAAATTTTAATTACATTAACTAATTTATTATATTTTGTAGGATTTATTAATAGTTAAATTCTCTTGTGACCACTATTCTACAGTTTGGCTGCTTTTAAAAGAGAGATTTTTCAGGTTGTCTTGCCTTCTAGTAATTTGTAGATTTTTTCCCTTGAGAATGTAGACGATTGAATATAGATAAACAAATAAATTCTTATCTATATCCATACTTTTTGTTATGAGAAATAATTATTTATCTTTTTTGTAATTATTTAGTTTTCAGAGACATAAATTGAGAGTGACAAGAATTGAAAATTTATTTTTGACTTTGTTCTAATATTAAATGGAGTCCTTTCACTTCTACAAATCAATATAAATAAATCTACACAACTCCTGCTTTGAAGGATAAGTTCATCTTACTGAAGGAAGGCTGTTACTAGGGATTTGTAATATGTAAACTGTATATACACATACTCAACAAAGTTTCCATGCACTCATAAATAAATTTATAGTTTCGAAAGCTGAGGTTGATTTCCTTCGCATTTTTGACCTTAAACCCTTCAGTCCCACATCACAGCCATTGAAGAATGGTGTCGAAATTGAAGGATTAAAATAAACCCCAACAAATCCCACCAAATCACCTTTACCCTTCGTCGCAAACCGATGACTTCCTGCCCCCCAGTATCCTTTAATAACATTACCCTTACTCCTTTTGAGCAAATCCAATACCTAGGTCTTCATCTTGACAAGCCCCTTACTTGGAATCCTTATATAAGACTGAAACGACAAGAAACTGCTCGAAGATATCGATTACTACAAACTAAACAAACGTTCAAAACTTCCAGTACATTACAAAAGATTCTTCTACATCACTATTATCATACCTATTTGGACATATGGAATCGAGCTTTGGGGATATACGAAACCATCTAATTCCTCCCGCATCCAGTCCTTACAATCCAAAATCCTTCGCAAAATCCTGAATGCTCCTTATTTTGTCACAAATCAACTCCTCCATAATGACCTAAACATCCCATTTGTTGCAGACATAGCCCGTGATAGATACTCCTCTTTCCATTCTGAACTCCCTACCCATACAAACCCACTTGTCCGTAATTTATCTTCCTCAGATATCCCTGATGACTGTCCAAGGCGACTGAAAAGAAGGTGGCCTCGGGACCTACTGTCTTAAAATAATTAGTAAAGTGCTACCACTGGGTAGTTCTTTCTCAAGACATTTTCATGACTTTTTATTTTCATACTACACATTGACTTATTGTATTCTTTAGTACAGTTGTAAATTACTATAAATAAATAAAAAACAAAAAAAAATTTTTTTGACCTTCCATCTGGCCCAATAACATTAAATTTGGATTCCTACGAGAATATGACCCGTTCTCAGAAATGTTTGTGTTTTTTCACAAACCCCCTAGCAAATTACAGCCGCTTCTTCTGGTGTAACTTAATGAAGAATGGCTTTCTTCTTGTGACAAGACCACTTGTCAAAATATTGTATCTTCTTAGAATATTTTTGACTGATTCTGGATGGACTTGAATCCCATAGTACCTATGCATTATGATGGACATTGGGGTGTCGGTTGTGTGAGGGTTTGCATGGACTTCAGCAAGGATGGCGATTCTCCAGTCTCTTTTCTTCCAGCACGTGTTCTATCCTCCAAAGATTTTAACTCTCTATGCCTTTGTAGTCCATACTGTACAGTAGCATGTGTATTATTCAACAAATATGCAATTTTTCTTATAGACTAGCTATCGCTCACTACTTTGTCTGCGTCAATTTCTGTTATTATGATCGCTATTAAGAAGTTTTTAAAAGAATATATTTTAAAGTACTTCTGCGTTAATGATATTTTTAGTTTTATTTTATTCTGGCAGAAGATTTCGAAATTGACCAGGCGACATATGATATAGTTAGCCGTGTGAAAAGCAGTCTTGACGTAAATCGATCCCTACGTGTTTAAATGTTTGCCCCTGTGATTTATTAATTGTTATGGCAAAAGATAAATTAACTGGAAATTGAATTCTTTTAAAATTGAAAAGTAAATCATTTGGGATCGTTGGGATGAGAGGTTAATATTCCCCATTTTTTCCAGATTTTCCACTGATTCTTCACTCCTATTGGTCGCAGCTTGTTGTTATATAGCCTAAAGCCTTTCTCGATAACTGCACTATCCAACACAAAAAGATTTTCAATTCGAACCAGTAGTTTCTGAGATTAGCACGTTCAAACAAACAAAAGAGCTCTTCAGCTTTTTAATATTAGTATAGACCCTGCAAATCATGAGCTCTCTCAAATCACGAGAAACGCGCATATTGAAAAGAAATCAGTCCTTCGGGCCCAAGTAATGTTAATACTGAACTAAGGTTTGATTATCGAGATAAGATTTATACAGATAACACTGAAAAGACAATCATAGTACAACAAATAGGATTAATATTGAAACTGAATGGAAACTTTTTTGAGCCATCATTAACAAATGACATTCTGCCTCGTTTTATATTATAGGTTTGTTTTACATGAAATGTCCGTTTTCAAGGTAAAGGATTTTTATTAAAAATACGATATGAAAACAAGATAATTTTTGTTCGAATATTTACCTTCTTTTTCTACACATGTTTCCCAACGTGACACCAACTTTTTTATCCCCGAACTGAAAACTCTGAGCTTTGAAGTGAAACAAAATCTGAAAACCCACTTTTCACTTGATCATTATTTTCAAAAAGTTTTCCTTTGACGAAGTTGTCTAGATTCCTGAACAGGTGGTAATCTGTTGGAGACAAGTCGGGAGAATATGGTGGGTGCGGAAGAACTTCGTAGCCCAGTTCTTTCAATTTTTGCACGGTATGTTTTGAAACATGGGGTCTTGTTTTGGGGGTCCAAACGCCATGCAAATATTTTTAGCGGCCTCAGCTGCTGAATGGCCGAGTTTAAACTCGTACAAAAATATAACTCGAAAATCGCGTGTTTCCATGTTCATATTTGGAGGTATACTAAAAAGTGGGTAATGGATTGAAAAGGTTATGTTTATAATACAATACAAAGGTAGAGGATTAGTAAATGTTTACTTTATATATGTAAACATTCGGAAGAAAACAAAAGTGACCTGCAAAATCCTTTATGTATTTCAGAAACTATAAAAACGGACATTTCATGTGAAACAACCCGATATGAAATGAAAATAAATAAATATGCTTTTTTATCTAATATTAGTATTAACAATTTGTACATTAGGAAATTGTTAAGATGAAAATAAATAGCTATGCAAAATAGAAGCATGCTGTATGGAAACTTTTTTGAGTGAGTGTACATAAAGTATTTGTAATCTTTTGTATGGCAAATAAATGATTGTCTGTGTATATACCTTCTATGTAGTTAATCAGATGTGGTACAGGGTATAATAATCGGAATCATCCGCTGGCTGGAGTCGGGTTTAGGGCGGGATTGACCAAGGGGTCTAAGATGGGATTGGCTAGAGGATCGATGAAGGGGTTGGCTAGAGGGTCCAGAAGAGGGTTGGCTAGAGGGTCCAATAGAGGGTTGGCTAGAGGGTCCGTGGCCGGGTTGAAGACCTGCTGGACCTGCCTCAGCGATGTCTCGGCCTGGTTGAGGACCGGAGCTGCGGGGTCCAGCGAGGCGAGGAGAGGCGACTGGTTCTGGACGTCCAGCGGCGAGAGGCAGGACATGGTGCCGTGGCTGTCTTTGAGGCACAGCGTCGTCAGCGGGAACCCGCAGCAGTTAGCAGCCGTCATCAGAGTGCACTGCAACAGTCAATAAGAGGGAGTTATAACACTTTATTCTGCAATGTACCATAGCTTTGTATTAAAACATGATTTATATTAGCATTATAATAATAATTAATGGGTATTAGCAAAGTATGTGGGATCAACCCCTGCTAAAGGTTGTGCAAATAGACCTTATTAAAGACTAACGGACATAAGATGTTTTGTGGATCTCTCCCGGAGAGCCCTGGAGCAAGGATCATTGAAGACCAGAGAAAAAACTTTATAAGAATGGAATAGTCGGTGATTGATAGCTATTTTGTACTTGTATATACTTTCCCACCGTCCAATGAAGACCAGAAGCTACATGAATTGCCCCGGACTGCTAGGTCTCACAGCTCATTGAGAGTCATGGGGCATACATCCTGCTAATTTGCGTTTAATATTTAATAATAATACTAGGCCTACCGAAGCCGAAGGCCACTAAATACTGCCTACACATAATATAAAAAAAATATTATGATTTAAAGCCCTGACAGCTGAGAGCTAAACATTAGCCATCTAATAATAATAATAATATGCTTACAGATCTCGAAGGTCCGATGCCAATACCAGCAAATACTGCCTACACAGATTCCCCCAATGATCACCGTTCAAGCCAAAGTCCCCGAGATCAGCATCGACGCTTTAGCCTACCTCTCGTACACTATACCAACTTTTTCGGAATTCGTTCTTCACCGAGCCTTTACTCGCTCATTTGAGCCTCCGCGATGCTATCAACTCAATCATATTCACTGGGTACAGACTCCGCAATTCCGCGTTGTGCAACCTTCTAAACTCCCCAGTACCTTATTTTCGAAAACCTTTAAACGTTCCTCATCATTCAAAGTAAGCGGTCACGTTTCTCATCCGTAAAGAACCGTTTTATAAATTCTAACCTTTAAGTATTTAGACAGAACTAAATAATTTCGCAACTGAATGAACACGCGTTTCCAGCCTTTAACCGGGACTTTATTTCCGAATGTATTTTATTTTTTCTTGTCATATATAAGACGACTGTACGCCCGAGATGTTACAGGAACTTCTTCACTAAAACTGACCGGAAGTGCTACTTTATACTATGCATTTTGAAACTTTTTACGATTAATTAACAATTAACAAATTGAATGAATTGAATGATTTATTTTTATTTACAATATAAGCTTTGAAGATAAGTTTTGTTTAAGTTTTTGCCTATAACATTAATAGGCATTTGTCATGTCATTACTTTTTGTTTATATAGAACCGTTATTATGATATATCTTATGAAAATTTGTTTTTTTTGTGTGTTTTTAATTTTTTTAAAAGTGTTATTGTATTGCATATGTTATGTATTTTTTTTTTGTCTCTTCACATTTTTTCATTTACACCTGCCAGAAGTTAGCTGACAATCAGCAAATGTTCAATATAAAACTTCAGCAGCAAACATGATAGGCATGGGGTAGAAAAGTGCCCATTCATCCAAACAGTTTATGTGGACTTTTGAAAATTTCATTGTTTCTTCTTTAAATTTATAGCTAATATTAAAACAATCATTACTTACTATCAATTTTTCTTTTAAACCACGTGCTTGTTAATATACATATTTGTATTTCCACTGATATTTTTTGCATATTAAATTCATTGGGGAGCTGCCAATGGGTGGTATCCCTACATATGAATCATTTCAAGATATCTTGTATCACATTTACTAAATGTATTTTATTATAAATTTGCAAATACCAATAAATATATTTTTAAAAAAATTCATATTATGCGGATGACTACTTTAAATAATAGTGGAACAAACGAAAACGCGATTTTTTATTTTAGCATGTATATTCTTTCCAATATAAATATTACAGCTACATTTTTCCAAAAAAATTTGATTTGGAGTTTTTAAAGCACGGATGTGGGTCCACCTATTTGGAATCCAGACCTTGTTGCTCAACATTTTACAATAGATTTTCATGATTTTTTTATCAGTTCTTCTTATCCTTTCCTGAATATAAAACCGTATATAAAACATTTTATCTGGCTAGTAAATTTATCCATTTTAAGCCGGCTTCGGCCCTAAAAACATGTGTTGGGCAAATCGTTTTAATTCTTGTAATTTTGTAGGTATCAAATCTAAAAAAAAAAAAAAAACTAGCAATGAGATAAGGATAGATTTTATATTTTTCTCCCCACAACTCATTACGTAAATAGTAAAGAAAAATTATAAAAAAATATCAGAAATAAATAAAAATCGAGATTTTCAGCGAGTTAAAAGTGTATCATGGAAATGAGACTCTCCTTCTATTATTTCTTCTTAAATTACGAACTGGAGAACATAGTCGTTTTTTTATATGAATTTTCAAAATCGGCAAAAATTTATTTCTCGAGATGTTTACACGAAAATATCTTAAAAGGAGCTGGATGGAAAATTATGAAACTCATACAGATTACACATATATACGATGAGTATTGGTAATTTAAATTTAGTTATTGATACTAAGCTGGATCCGGAGTTATAAATTTCTGTTCGCTGTTAAAATAATGTTTTCTCTGCAAATTATGGGGTTGTGTCACATGAAATGTCCGTTTTCAAGGTAAAGGATTTTTATTAAAAATACGATATGAAAACAAGATAATTTTATTCCAAGTATTTACCTTCTTTTTCTATACATTTTTCCCAACATGACACCAACTGACTGAAAAACTCTGAGCTTTGAAGTGAAACAAAATCTGAAAACGCACTTTCTCTGATCATCGTTTTCAAAAAATTTTCCTTTGACGAAGTTGTCTATATTCCTGAACAGGTGGTAATCTGTTGGAGACAAGTCGGGAGAATATGGTGGGTGCGCAAGAGCTTCGTAGCCCAGTTCTTTCAATTTTTGCACGGTATGTTTGGTGTTGCTGCCGCTGAGTGAGATCATGAGGTACCCATGTATCTAGTTTTTTTACTTTCCCAATATACTTTAAATGTCTGGAAACGGTAGATGCACTTGCATTTAGTTGTGCTGAGAGTCCTTTAACTGTTTAGTAAGTGTTTCCTTCTAGTGTATGTTTGAGAACATCGTTGTCTATTTCCTCGGGGCAAGTTTTCCAAGTCGGTATCCCCAGCTGAAAACTTAGCAAACCAACGGCGAATGGTCCGTTCATTAACACTCCCTTCCCCAAACGCCTTGCAAATATTTCTAGCGGCCTCAGCTATGGATGGATTGAATGGCCGAGTTCAAACTCGTACAAAAATATTACCCGAAAATCGCGTGTTTCCATGTTCATATTTGGAGGTATACTAAAATGTGGGTAATTGATTGGGAAGCTAATGTTAATAATATAAAGGTTACTGTTTAATTTAAATATGTAAACATTTAGAAGAAAACTTGAAACGTGGCCGCTTACTTTGAAGGATGAACAACGGCTTAAGGTTTTCGAGAATAAGGTGCTGCGTAAAATATTTGGCCCGAAGAGAGATGAGGCCACTGGGGAGTTTAGAAGGTTGCACAACGCGGAATTGCGGAGTTTGTACCCTGTGAATATAATTGAGTTGATAGCATCGCGGACACTCAAATGGGCGCGTAAAGTTGTTGGGCTTAGTGAGGAACGGATTCCGAGAAAGTTGGTATTCGCTGAACCGACTGGTAGGCGTCCGAAAGGTAGGCCGAAGCGTCGATGGGAGGATTGCATTAAGGCTGATCTCGGGGGCTTGGGCTTGACCGGTGAACATTGGACGAGTCTGTGCAGGCGAAGTTTGGTGGTATCGGCATCGAACCTTCGGGTTCGGTAAGCCTATTATTATTATTATTATTATTAGAAGAAAACAACAGAGACCTGCAAAATCCTTTTCATGAATTTCAGAAACTATATACAATATTAAGTCCAGGAATTTTTCATATTTCAGAACAAAACTTAAGTGATGATGATATTTTATAGAATTTTGGCCCTTACCTAACTTTACCTTTCATTACTTAAGTAGCCAAGAAAATTGTTTAAATAATTCACGATAATTTACATTGAAAAGCTATAACAAGGAACGTTAAAGGAGTCTCACGCTTATTACTTTCACTTACTATATATAGTAAGGGAAAGTATTGCGATCATGAAAATTTTCGAATTCCAGTTTTCAACGGAAATACACTTTTTAGGGTCCACTCGGTCCAAATAACCAAGTTCCGCAAAAAGATCTGTGTGTGTGTGTGGTAAAATATCATCTGATACACAAGCTTTTAAAAGTTAATAGAGAGTGATGAAAATAAGATAAAACTAACTGATTATTTTAGATAATAATATAATAGATTTTTTAATAAAAACACATGTTTCTATAGAAATTCAATTTGATTAATTCCTTAATAGTTTCACGTATTTTTATCTTTAACTGTATTTGAAAATTCTTTGATTGATTTTAAAAATGGAGGTAAGTGAAAGTGGTGTGTTGCCCGCACCAGATTTTTCAACATAAGAGCAGTAAAGTGTACACATGTATGATATACCGTTGGAAAGCTAAAGATTTTCAAAAAAATTTCATCTATTACTCAAGCTTTTAAAAGTTAATAGAGAGTAATGAAAAGAAGATAGAACTAACTGATTATCTATATATATATATATATATATATATATATATATATATGTAAAAATCTCGTGGCACAATGTTTGTTCGCGATAAACTCTGAAATTACTGAACCGACTTTGATGAAACTTTGTAAGTCTCTGTTATTTGGTCCAACTTAAATGATAGGATAGTTTTTATTACTATTCTAAGTGGTTGAATAATATATTTTTCTAAAACGTAAAACAAAATTTGTTTAATTGTGGCAACACTGGTTCCTTCCCAGTAACCTTCCCATATATTCACATGTGTGATTATTAATTCAAATATAAGTGTGTGTTGATTGTTTCTATGAGTTCTTACTTATAAAATATACATTCACATTATAGTTTCCGGTTATAATAAAATACATAATATTATACATTCCCAGAAAAAATATTAGCACTCATTTGAATGACTTGCAAAGAGTTATGTGTTGCAAAGGAGTTATGATGATATACAACGGTTATGTTTAAAAGATAAAACGATGTTATTGAATAATTTGGATGTGGCTACTTACGTACTGGTATGTAATTGTAACATTGAGTAAATAAAATTGATATCTGACATGAAATAATAATCTTTTATTTATCATAAACAGAGTAGTTCATTGCTATTCACCTGTATGTATTTTATATAACCTCATTCAACAAAGTCACTATCAACATCTTTCGTAATTTGTAGCAATTTTAATTTAAATTATTTTATTTATCAAATTGAATTCACCAAACCGCAAACAAAGACACAGAGGTATAGTTTTTGTTCTATTTTTTCAATATGTCTCGATATTAGAACAAATCTATTTATAGTTGTATTAAATTAATTATAGAAATTGGTTAAGTAGTTTTTAAATCACTTACCTCATCAACCACAATTCTAACTTTCGTCTAATAAATTGCCATTTAATTCTGTTAAATATACAATAGCGATCCAGTAGAAGTAGGCACCCTATATACCCAAAATGACTCAATATATTTCAGCAGCAACGTAATCGTGGTATATAGTCACGTTTGCAACATAAATGTGATTGATATACTTTGATCCAACGAATGGGTATATTTTCACGTGAAAACAACTTTGATAAATGCAATTGTAAAAAATATAATATTTATATTTTTTGAAAATGTATACGTCTTATAATAAAGGAGAAGTTGTTGAACGTGTGATGGCCTGATGTGTGTGAGGGAGTGAGGTTATAACTCACAGCTGGTGGGAGCAAAGAGGTTATGTGAAATGGATTTGTCACTGCCTCAAACATGTTTATATTTTAGTTTTCTTTATATTTAATTGAGGGTCATTTTTATTTATTATTTTATTTTCTGTGTTTTATGATAGTAGAAAGATTATTTTATTTTACAGTGGCAAATCCATTGCAACCTCTCACCAGCTGTGGTTTTTGATCTATCTGGATTAGTGTGTGCTCCTCATATTGCTTTCCTTTTTTTATATTCTGTTATTCTTCATTTTATTCAACTGTCTGAACAATAAAAGAACCATTTGAACCCGTAGTGCCAGGCTGTAGTCATTTCGCCCTCACCTCCTCTAAAAACGTTTTGACTGTATGGTAAAGAAGTTGGTTAAGGGTGTAGCCACCAAGAAAACACACCAGTAAGAAAAAATTTATTGGTAGTTTCTTTGTTACCACATTCTCAAACAACTTTTTTTTTCAAACAACTTTTTAATGAAACACATGTTTCTATAGAAATTCCATTTAATTAATTCTTTAATGGTTTCACTCATTTTTATCTCTAACTGTATTTGAAAATTCTTTAATTGATTTTAACAACGGTAAGCGAAAGTTGTGTGTTGCCCGCACCAGTTTTTTTTTATTTTTTGTACAGTCTTTTCATTGTACTTTGTGTTTTAGAAATTTTATTCGTTCAAGTATTGCCTTTTTTTAAATAATAATTTTCAAAGACTGATTATTGCTTAGTTCAGTAAAAGTGGGACTTCGTTGCTGACTTATTTTCGTTTTATCTTTTGCTTAGATCTAAAAAAATTAAACTGATGTATCTAAATTTCTGAATACATAACTGTATTTATAAAAAGAATATAATTTTTAAACTTTTTTTGTCTATTTATTTAACCAAGGAGTTCTTAGTTGCTCCCTTTAAAATTCTTTAGCCATCTGTCGGATTGGAACCCACGCTTAGCCACTTAACAACAGGTGACCTCGAATCACCAAAGTTCACTCAGTTGACTACTCACCGAAGACTGATAAGGGATGCAGTTGATTGCACTTCCGTTGACCACCAGCTGCAGAGAAACAAACCCGAGCACTGGCACTACCATGGTATACACCTTCTGCAGACCTCACGTCTCACCTGATATATATAGAGGTATATATCACTACTTCTACCATAAAGATAAGACAAAACCCAAGTTAAGGTTGCTAGTTAACGATTTGAATCTCTTACAATTTAACGACCTTTCTCAGCCTCCGCCGTATCACAACTCTATTAAAATTCGTTATTTGTGTTCTTTGTATGTACATTTGTATATACTGCCAGTCAAAACATTGTGACCACCTATCGTTTACACCAATAATAAATCATGAAAAACAATAATAGTTTAGTTTTGAAAATTAATATTATAATTCATTTTACGAGAGAACTTAAACTTCTATATTTTTTTTCATAGTTTTTTTTACTTTCACTTACCATATATAGTAAGGGGAAGTATTGCGATCGTGAAAATTTTCGAATTCCAGTTTTCAACGGAAATACACGTTTTAGGGTCCCCTGAGTCCAAATAACCAAGTCCCGCAAAAAGGTCTATGTGTGTGTGTGTGTGTGTGTGTGTGGTAACTCCCGGGCGGAAACGGTAAGTCCTATGAAACTGAAATTTCATATTTAAAACAACTATACGCCCGATTTTCTCGAAAACGGTTCCGACGATTTTGATTAAACTCGCTATATCGATGTAAAATTTAATGGGCTTTAATATCATGTAGGTTGTATTTGGATAAAAATGGTCTGTCAGGGCTTAAATACCGATATTTTAAATTTTCTTTCCCTTAAAGTACCTTTAATTTTGTAGATTCAATAAAAATAACTATATTGTCTTGTTAACGCTGATGAAAAACAGGTAAATATATAAATTGAATGAATTCGATATCAAACTAAAGGAGAAAACAGAAAAAAATATTTTTTTAATGCAATTTTTCGTTTTTGAACATAAGAGCAGTAATATACATGTATGATATACCGCTGGAAAGCTAAAGACTTTAGAAAAAATATCATCTCATACACAAGCTTTTAGAAGTTAATAGAGAGTGATGAGAAGAAGATAAAACTAACTGATTATTTTAGATAATAATATAATAGTTTTTTTAATGAAACACATGTTTCTATATAAATTAAATTTACTTAATTCTTTAATAGTTTCACATATTTTTAACTCTAACTGTATTTTAAAATTGTTTCATTGATTTTAAAAATCGAGGTAAGTGAAAGTCGTGTGTTGCCCGCACCAGATTTTTTAAACTTTATTTTGCTTCTTAGTAAATTTACTTTCACCGGTTTTTTTTTCGTTTTGTCTCTCTGTAAAATTTCAAAAGATGTAACTTGTATATATATATATATATATATATATATATATATATATATATATATATATATATATATATATATAGATGGATTTGAAAACTCACTGCCCTTAAACACCTATATATTTATCATTCGGGTATAAATATTTACTCAAACAAAAATCTTTAGTTCCCAATCAATGCACAGCAGGTATTTCTTCAGTTTTAGGTCAACGATCCAGTAAGGCCATTTAAACTTAGAGGGCATTGGCCCAATTTTATGATACCCACTTTATAGAGTTCGGAAGGTCCTTCCTTGCCTCAGGTTTGACCTGCGACTGAAACGGCATCATAAATTATCATCCTGTCACACCATGATTTAAAGTGCCAACCATAATATATACACACTATGGAAATCCATTCACTTTTCAAGGATATTTGGTAAATTCTTTTTCAGGCCTGTTTATCATGGCGGAATTAGTGAAACAGTTTGAATATTAAAATTTAATTAATTAATTAATTAAAAAAAATAGGTACTGTTTCAAGACGGACATAAAATAATGATGCTGGAGAGAAGTAGCTGTCAACCTACAAAACAAAAATATATATGTATCTATATTGTAGTAAATGTTTCATTTTTTTATTTTTAACATTAATAATAAAATATATATTAATGAAGTAGTTTTTTAATTATCATATTTATATTGTATAAATAATATATATGAAGAATACAAAGCAGAATTTCCCAATGTATAACACACGACTTTTACTTACCGCCGTTGTTAAATTCGATTAAAGAATTGTCAAGTAAAGTCAGAAAAAAAAATGTGTGCATACAAAAATATTTTTTTCTAAATTTTTTACCTTTCCAACGGTATATTATACATCTATATTACTGTTCTTATGTTCAAAAACGAAAAATTGTATTAAATAAAATATTTTTTCAGTTTTCTCCTTTAGTTAAAGAGCGAATTCATTCAACTTACATGTATTTACCTTTATTTTATCGATGATAACAAGATTATATTGTTATTTCTACAAAATTAAAGGTAGTTTAGAGGAAGAAAAATTCAAAATTGTCGGCATTTAAGCTCTGTCAGACTATTTCAATCAGAATGAAACCTACATGATATTAAAGCCCGTCCAATTTTACATCGATCTAGCGAGTTTAATAAGAATGGTTAGAGCCGTTTCTTGAAAATCGTAAATATATGCAAAATGTATGGTATAAAGTGGCTCTTCTGGTAAGCTGGTTTTGATGAAGAAGTTGCTGTAACATCTCGGGCGTATGAAATTTCAGATTTGTATGACGTTTCGTTTTTGCGCTAGACTTACCCACACACACAGACTTTTTTTCGGGACTTGGTCATTTGGATTCAGGAGATTAAAACGTGAAAACTGGAATTCGAAAATGTTCACCATCGAAATACTTCCCCTTACTATATATAGTAAGTGAAAGTAAAAATGCATCACAAAGAATATTCTGGAAGTTATCGAAGAATGTTATAATACCTACTGGTAATAATAATAATAATAAAAACTTAATAGTAATAATGGTATTATACTTGAGAAAGGACTGTGGATCGAAAGACTGACTAATGGTTGGAGAAGAAGAGGAATACAGAGTAGTTAGGTGGGAAGAGACAGTGCTGTCGGGGAAGGATACGATGGGTCTGGTGAAAGAGTTATTTATCTATATAAAAAAAAAAAATATATTTTATTGTTTTTTACAACTGTATATACAAATACAATACAAATAAAATGGCTAAATTACAATAATAAGCTTGAATTATTATGTGAAGAAGCTACCCAGCGGTAGCAATTTAAAGTTTATTTTATGGGCATTTCTCGAGGCCACCGTCTCTTCTGGCGCCTCGGAGGATTATCAGGAGGTGATAGGTTGTGGGCGAGCTGGTAGTTAGGAATTAGGAATTAAAGGTGTATCTATCGCGGACTAAGTCTGCAACCATTAGAATATTGAGGTCTGTATGGATGAGTTTATTGGTTACAAAGTAAGACGCATTAAGGATTTTGATCCATGGCTTAATACCATAGGTCCAAATAGGTCTGACAGTGGTTATATAGGTGAGTTTTCTGCAGTAAATAGGAAGTTTTGTTCGTTTTTCGAGTAATTGTTGTAGTAAGGGTATCTGCAGGCATTTTCTTGTTGTTTCAGTCTAGTTTTGTGATTCCAAGAAGGAAGTTTGTCAAGATGGAGTCCAAAGTATCTGTTTAACTGAGATTAGTGGAATGTTGCTGAAGGATACAGTGGGGCAGGTTGACAGTGTTATTTAAATTTAATAAACTCTTAACCGATTCGAGACGACATTTTTTTCGAATACGGTCCCCAGGAGCGAAATTTTTTTATTCCTTTGTATTGTTCATTTTTAATTTTTAGTAAAAGTTTCTACTATATAAATCACCCAATTCGTAAGTGAATTGGCATAAGTAAGATAATTGAACACCGGGTCTGTAACTCGCTCCTTTAAAACATTTTATTGCGAGGAGCGGATTTAACACCATGTCTGCAATGTGAGGTAAAAAGAAAATGCATCATTAAAAGATGTAAAATCATATATTTCAAAAACTGTTAGATAATATAAAAACGTTATCTTGCTTTTAATAATAAAGAACAAAATATAATGCAAAGAAAATTTAAAAAAATTTGTAGTATATGGTTAAAAACAAAAAGTTGAATAATGAAAAAATAACATAAACGAAAAATAAATTTTTAGAAAAATGTCGCAAGATAATAAAGTAATGTAAGTTAAGTATAACTCAGTAATAAAAAAAAAAAAAAAAAAAAAATTGTAAATACTTTTTTACACGGCTTTTTGTTTACATTTTGTAAAATAATTTAAGATTTTGTTTTCCTGTACTTTACAGATTTCATCAGTTCCTGAAAATCTTATTTCGACGACTAGTTTACTCAGAATAACTGATAATTGCACATTACTGTTATTGTACACACGGTGTGCAGACTGTCTGATTGCCTTGGAAATCCATTGCACACACAGTATGCAATCGGTCTCGAATGGGTTAGGTAGAACTGTCTGCTAATGTCGAACGAAGTAGTCGGTTTTAGAATACCCTCTTTAAAATAAAAATAAATAAAAATTACTTTTACCTTTATAATTTGTATTGTAACCTATTCTTCCGCATGTTGAGTACCATGAAGTAGATCAGAAGAGCCTTCATCCTGAAGACGGGGGCGTGTTGAGGAGCGGGTTGATGGTCGGATTGGCTAGCGGGTCGAGCAGCGGGTTGGCTAGAGGGTCCAGTAGCGGGTTGGCTAGAGGGTCCAGCAGAGGGTTGACCAGAGGGTCCGAAGAAGGATTGAGCACCGTCCTCACGCCTCCCTCG
The DNA here is from genome assembly GCA_023052935.1 of Piezodorus guildinii. Taxonomy (NCBI): domain Eukaryota; kingdom Metazoa; phylum Arthropoda; class Insecta; order Hemiptera; family Pentatomidae; genus Piezodorus; species Piezodorus guildinii. The sequence goes on along the minus strand of CM041292.1, from coordinate 1,577,599 downwards.
AGCTGAGCGATGAGCGGCGCGATGGGGTTGAGCGAGGTGAGACCCGGCGCGAGGTTCTGGACGTCCAAAGGAGAGAGGCAGGAAGTGCCGCCGCGGCTGTCCGGGAGGCAGAGGGCCGTCAGCGGAAACCCGCAGCACGTGAAGGCGTTGAACAGCGTGCACTGAAAGGTTCAACGGAAGTCAGTACGATAGGGAGGAAAGTAAAGGAATCAAAAATAGGTTGTATTCTAGGACATAATTGTCAAGAACCAACATCAACATGTAGTTCCTAACCAAGTTGTCCAGCCCAGTGGTTGGAAAACGTATTAGCCAAAGAGCAAAAAAATAAACAGGAAAACAATTTTTGAAAAAAATTCGGAGCCAAATCTGCTTGTTTAAACTTTTGATTACACTAAATAAAACCTAATTTCATAGCTAATAAATATTTATTAATGTGAACAATGCACTTGTATCTCATTGGAAAGTAAGATTTGAGTAAGACAGGTTTGTGAATTGTTGTTAGGCATGATTCCAAGTTCTCAACAATGAGACGACTGTTGATAATGTTCATGCTTGAAAAAAGCACTTTGCCGATCACTGGTATAGGCCATTGGAATTTTTTTTTAAATTACTGAATATTAAATAGTTGACCGTGAAAGAAATAAGAAGGGCGAGATTCGGCTGTTCGGGTGGCCGAAAAAAATATGAGAAAATTGTTTATTATCCAACGCTTCTTCCTCAGGCAGCTGGAATCCCTGAAGAAGACCCGTAACTTGGGTCGAAACGTACATTTTTTACTTTCACTTATTATATATAGTAAGGAAAGTATTGCGATCGTGAAAATTTTCGAATTCCAGTTTTCAACGGAAATACACGTTTTAGGGTCCCCTCAGTCCAAATAACCAAGTCCCGCAAAAAGGTCTGTGTGTGTGTGTGGTGACTCCGGGCGGAAAACGGTAAGTCCTATGAAACTGAAATTTCATATTTAAGACAACTATACGCCAGAGACGTGACCAAACTTTTTTCACTAAAATGAGCTTACCAGAAGAGGCACTTTATACCATGCATTTTGCACCTTTTTTCGATTATTTTTTATCTCTAACTGTATTTGAAAATTCTTTCATTGATTTTAAAAATCGAGGTAAATGAAAGTCGTGTGTTGCCCGCACCAGATTTTTTTTTAATGGAATTAGTCTGGGTGGAGGTCATTAAATAAAACAAATAAATAGTTTCAACTTTTTATTATTTGCCAACGTTTCGACCCCCCTTTGTGGGTCATCATCAGGGCTGGAAGTGTAGAAATGTTGGCAAACAATAAAAAGTTGAAACTATTTAGTTGTTGCATTTAATGACCGCCACCCGGACTAATTCCTTTCAGTAATTCTCAACGGTCAACTAATTATATCCACAATAAAAATAATAATGTTTATTTTTTCTGTTAACTATAAGAATAGCTGTTATTCTTAAGGGATTCAATACCAGAATATATTTCTATTTTTTCTATTCTGTTCTATATGCGTTACCAAGCAGCATTGGCTTATGCATCCCGGAGAATCGTTCTGGGGAAGATCTAGGTCTTTTATCTAGATTACTGTCAACTCCGGGAGCTAATCGAGATGACCAAACGCAAAGCTATCTCTTTGTCCAGCTTGTACTCTTGCTTAGCGCTCGGATATTGTCGATCCAACTACTTTTCACCTTAAAGATTAAATATTTGGTTTTTAATGGGAATTGATATGATCAGTATCGATAGGACTCTGGACCGTCCAGAAACTTACATTTCAATAGAAACATGTGTATTATTAAAAAAATCTATTGTGTTTTTATCTACAACAATCACTATTTATCTGCTTTTCATCATTCTTCATTGACGTTTAAAATTTCGTGTATTATATAATATTTTGCCTAAAATCATTAGCTATCCAACGGTATATTATACGTCAATATTACTTCTTTTTTTTTATTTAAAAGGAATTTTTTAAGTTACCCAAACCGTCTCATACTGCATGTTTTAAATTACTTAGAACGCGAAATAATTTTTGAGCCTTGGTTTCTGTACAGCACAATCACAACCATAAAATTGGTCGTTCTATCATTTCGAAAACAATGATTTTAAGGAGCAGATGTACCACATGAGATAATAAACAATATTAAATTTCTTTGTGAGTATTTGAAAACAAATTTACCTTGTATTAGTTTTAAATTTTTATAATTCAATGATGAAGCTACACTATTCTGATTCTACATTCTTCAGTCCTGAAGTTTAGAGTCTAGCTTGCTTTAGCCGCTTTCAAGTCCTATATCATTTAAATATACATATAAACCATGCCATGTTGAACGTTATATCGTCTGCATTGAAGCACGGGTTGTATTGCATAAGAGTCCATCTCGACTTAAAGCTTGCCTTTGACCGACTTTGGTGACCGAGGTTGCTTTACAAACTCCTACTTAATTCCTCATTATCCAATTCTACCTCACTGACAGATTCATCAAAATATAACTCAATAGTTCCTATTCAGAGAACAATAATTCTCAGTCTGCTGGTGTTTCTCGAGGTGACTTTGTCCCGAATCCCCAAGAAAATATCTACTTGGCATCTTCCTATTGCAAGCCTTGCGAACCAAAAACCTTCTATTCATTTGATGTTATCTGATTTCATTTGTATCTTTCATTTATATAAACTTATATAATGTATCAAATGAAGCTACACAAATGAGACTTCCTCTGTTCACTATAAACTATTCTTAGGGGACGAAATGTCCCAGAATGAAAATTATTTTTCATTTATTCATTCGACATAAGACTCATTCTTTAGACAGTGCATATACATATATACATATATACAATACATATACATCTACGTACACTAAAGGTACTATGTGATCAGTGAATAATGAACCAGTTACCAAATTCTTCAAACCTACACGAGACGTTGATATTTCGTATTAGAATTAGAGGATTAAAATGAAATCTAACTAACTGTCCTTTACCTTAGTCTTGAACTTAAATGTTTCTGTTCTGTATTATATTGACAAATGTCTAACTTGGAATCTTCATACAACTGTAAAAAGACAATGACTGTTCGCGATTTTCGACTATTACTCGCTTAGTGGACAGACGCTGTGACCTTCCACTTAACTATTAGAGGCTCATTTGCTGGTCATGAGGAATGAGGTTAGGGGCTCTACCAAATCATTGAACTATCTCAGAAATATCCAGAATCCTTTTAATAATCGTCAATGATCCTTACTTTGTCACGAATAAAAACATCTTCGTAACACTGAATATTATATTAGTTATGGACAACCCAAAATAAACTTCTTTTAATTCAAAACTCTCCGTCTCAGAGCTTATTAGCAACCAATTATCTGGTAATATATACGCACCGAGGACCCGTGACCTTTCACATAGACGGCTGTTATGCTAGCCACCATGCTACAGGTGATTCCAGAAAGTATTCGCATTCGTTACTCACCGACGCCTGGTAGGGAATGCAGGCTGCCGCTTCGCCAATGGCCACTATCTGCAGCAGGCTCAGACCCAACACAAGCACTATCATGACAGTCAGGTTACTGAGAACAGTAACAGCTTCCACTCTATTTATATAATACCTAGCTCATTAAGATAAACATCAGGACAACTTCATCGTTATCTTCATTAGCTTTAGTGTTTTCTGCGAAAACAACAACGTTACGACCTTTGTCAGGAGAGAGATTGCAGAAATATTCTGTATATATTAACCTAAAGTAGGTTAATTTGTGTGCGTCTGCGAATAATTTAAAGATGCTTACGCCTGAAGATAGTTTAAATATTCAAATTACAATATTTTTGCTATTAGAAGAATAGGAGACGATCCCCGGATGATGATGTAAGAGGTTAAATGCTTGATTATAAAAAATATCACGATTATAAGTCCTGACAGCCCGGAGCTAAACCTTAGCCATCTAAAATTACAATAATAATAATAGGGCGACTGAACCCGAAGGTACGAAGCCTATACCACCAAATTCCGCCAACACCGACTCCCCAGTGATCTCCGTTCAAGCCAAAGCAGCCATCCAGACTTAACACAATCCTCCCATCGACGCCTCGGCCTACCTTTCAAACGCCTAACAGTCGGTTCAGCGAATACCAACTTTTTCAGAATTTGTTCTTCACTGAGCCCAACAACTTTAGACGCCAATGTGAGTCTCCGCAATGATATCAACTCAATTATATTTACAGGGTACAAGCAATTCCACGTTGTGCAACCTTCTGAACTCTCTTGTGGCCTCATCTCTCTCTGAACCAAATATTAGTTTTAAATCTTAGGACTTCAATGTTTTGCGGATCGAAGTGAACTCCTAGAGCCTGGTTCATTTTTCTTCTTTTCTATTTTCCCTATTTGGTTTTATTAGCAGTCGTATTTCGCATGAAATGTACATGAAACGGCTTAGCCCACTAATAATGTAAATATATATAAATGTAATATTTAGGATTTATATATTTAGAAATTTGGTAGCAGCGTGGGCTAATGGATAGAGCGCTAGTCTACTGTCCTCCGGGTCCTGGTTTCGAATCCCGGCTGTGACTGAATGTTATTTATTCTGTTAATTTAGTAGGGGGGGGATCCTAGTGTATGGAGACCCTCCTGGGGCAAACCCATCCTCTATTTGGGGGAAAACCTGGCGACTGAGCCTGATCTCGGCCTCATGACCTCCTTGCACACCACTATTACTCCTAGAAGTAGTACCAATCAGGTTTAGAGGTACAGGGTTTATATTTAGAAACTTGCGGTCCTTGAAATGATTGGATGAAGGGGTCCGCGAGTTTTTTTTTTTTTTTTTGGGAAGGATTGGTCTAGACAATAGGAGGAGGATGTAAACACAAAAAGGACAATTTTTACATCTCCGAAGGTCCTGCCCTATTTAAAAGGTGTAAGGACTGGCCATAGTCCCGTGTACTGTATAGTGTCATGGGGTCGTCGAGGTTTGCACATCGAAAGGTCTGAGGACGGAATATAGATTCTCATTCGTCTGCTGACTTCCAGAACCCTAAATCTGTGGATCTAGACCGAATTTTCACTGGCATTGATCCTGATGGACGATGAAGAAACAACAAAGAAGAAACGTCTGGAAGTGATGTAAAAATAAGTTTTTGTTTTGGAACAGTTTGTCCAATAAGAATAATACCGTCGTAAGCCAAAAACATCCTGCCCTACCAATACAGTGTATCCTTTAATAATATTACGCTTGTCACAGTTGAACAGGTCCGCTACCTAGGACTCCTACTTGACAAACTTTTGACTTGAAATCCGCAAAATGGACTGAAACGATAAGAAACTACTCGCCGCTTTAGGTTACTTCATACTCAACTACTTAACACTTAATGGACAGACATTCTAATCTTCCACTTAAATACAAAAGGCTCATCTATATGGCAATCATAAGGCCGATATGGACAGAGTTAAGCTTTAGAGCTTTCACTAAACCATTGAATTCTTCTCTTATCCAATCATTAGAATCCAAAACCCTTCGTACAATCCCCAACGCTCCTTACTTTGTCACAAATAAACTCATCCATAAAGACTCTTAATGTTCTATATGTTACTGATTTGATACGAACCAGATATCATTCCTTTTATGACAAAATCCATTCCCAGTCTAACTTTGCTTCCTCTTCTATTCCTGATAATCCTCCTAGGCATATGAAAAGATATCCTCACAACCTTCTGGTTTAGATTAATTACTGGATTGCTACCAATGGGTAGTTCTTCTAGATAACTATTATCTCTCAGCCGACTTACAAAGGACCCTAAATTCGACTAACTATCCTTTATATAGATTACTATGCAATTACAATGCTCCCGACCCTGAAACGTACCTCACATTCAAAGTACATATAAAGAAATTGAGATGTGTCAGCCAATTAAGAGTTGCGAATCCAGAACATATTAGAATCTATGGAAAAAACTCAGATTTATTGTTCAAGTCACATTATGTATCGTATTTTATGCAGTCGATTTATCTACAACAGTATACATCACATTCTCCTTCACTGCCCGGCACTCAATGAACAAGACGACAATTTCTTCAAAACTTCATCTTAGAATCTTCTGACAAGCAAAGTACCCATGCTATACTGAGTATCGATAGTGTAGATAAGTTACATAAAGTGTACTATTACATGATGGCAGTTCAAAAAGTGCTCAATTCTTTATCCTAGAACATTTTCTATTCAGTGTTTATTTTTATTTTATCTTCAAAGTGATATTTTGCTTATTTATTGTTTCTCTTATAGCACCAGTAACTGTTTATTCTTTAATCTGTAATTTATTTTTGAAAGTCAAATTGTTTTAGTAAATGTTTACTATTATTTTATTTATTTTTAAATGATATGTGTATAAAGTTCTAAAACCATAATATTGTAATTTATAGCCAAGCGAGGCTCTATTTGTATGGGGAAGCCCCAAAGACAAAATAAAATTTCTATTCTATTCTAGTTCTTCTACAATTCTGTTTCATGTAATTTTTCTTTTAGCATATTTACTTGTACAGTTTAAAATTTCAATAAATAATGAATAAAAAAGAAAGAATAATGAAAAATGAACTGAATAAGCACTGTTTTTCTGGATTCATCTGAATAAATAATCAGCTATGTTATAGTATAGTATTACTATAGTGAAATATACAAAATACAAACAAATAAATTATACATATGATAGCTGTAATGAAGATTAATCTTTCTGGATATGGATAAATGAATGGTGATTGAATATGGTTAGGGATGAGACATAAAATAAAAAAACCCAGTTTAAGAGGTGAGCCGTAGACCTAATGATGGTGGACGACAATATTGAAGACACCCCCAGTCAAAGAGATATAGATAGCCCCCGCTTTGAGGGGTGACAGCAATCTGTCCGGCTAACTGGCGGCACGTGACTGGGAGGCACCTGGTCGGAGGGGTAGGTAGTTCCCACGTAGTGCTTGTCATTGTAGTCTGTTGGTTAAGGCTAAGTCAAGTTAAGTCCCTCTCTGTATCAGCTCTGTTGTCTGTGGGAGTGTTAGGTCGTCTGGAAACTTTCATAGTGTCCTCTGCTTGCTCTCTATCAGGGTGATAGCACTGGAATAATTGATCTCGTCCTGGCTTTTTAGCCGAGCTTGTGCCCTATAAGACTAAAATGGGTGTGTAAAGTTGTGCTTAATGAAAAACGAATTCCGAAAACGTTGGTACCCGCTGAGTCGGTAAAGTGTGCGAGGGGTAGGCCGAAGCGTGGATGGGAGGATTGTGTTAAGCCAGATCTCTGGGGTTTGGGCTTGAACGGTGATCATTGGACGGGTCTGTGTACTACACAGTGTGTAGGCAGTATTTGGTGGTAGTGGCATCCAACCTTCGGCTTCGGTAGGGCTAGTATTATTATCCAGGCTTTTCAACAATTATGTATATACTTTTTAAATTATTATTTTTAATAATGAACCTTTGTAATTGGTAAAAAAAAAAGAAGAAGAAGAATCTCCCTTGAGAATAAGGTTTCACATTTCAAGTAACGGGCGCTCTAAATATCGAATAAACAAACAAAACATTCTTCCCTCCATGTAACAATTTAGAGATATTCATGTTTTAACTGTGAAAAAACATAATTTTGGAAATTATTTATTATAACTGTTTTTAGGAGATAATTCACACTGAGTTAACTTGTTGTTTATCCATTTAACGTTACTTTAGGCTACCGAGGCTAATCGGACGATGGAGTCCTAAATTTTAGTCTATCCAGGTTTAATTAGGATAGGGATCATTAGAAAGTAAGTTTGTACTGGCGACGCTGGATATAGAAGGCTTTTATGCAAGCCACTATACCACAGGCGACGCCTAGCAAATTCACTGCAGTGTAAAAAACAAAAAATCTTCCAATAGTGACACCACCCATTATTCTGTTTTTTCCACTCTTAGGCCGTAAATTTAGGAATAACACAGCCTGTAACTACAAATATGTATATATATATATATATATATATATATATATATATATATATATATATATATATATATAAAGGTGTATACACCTTATATATAAGATCTTATCTTATCTTATATATAAGGTGTAGGTTCTTTAAGGTGAAGGTCAAATTCAAAAGCGGAACTATTACTGACATTGACCTCAAGGTTCCCTAGAATAGATAGCGGTTAACTTAAGCTATCAATAGAGATAACAGTAACGAGGTTAGCTTACAAATAGAGTCTCAGTGCTAGAGAATTGAACATATTTCGATGAAAAATATTTAGATAATCACTACACTTTGAGGGAATGCAAGCTTGGGGTACAATAAAATCGTCGAATGATTAATATTTATGTGCATGTAGGAAACAATATTAAATTAGGGGTCACCTGTGGTGCTGTGTTAGTTGCTAAAAATCCTTCTATGTCCAAGGTGGCAGGTTCAAACTCTAGAATTCTTCAAGGAAAGTTATGCTGCCCTTTGGAGAGGACTTTAAATGGTCGCTGCGGAGCTGTGCGATGTCAGGTACTCGTTAAAGACCCCTTAAAATTTAGGGTTACCACAATAACATCGTCCGATTAGCCACTATAGTACAAAGTAGTATTATTGGGTTGATGCAAAATTAATGCAGGTTTTTAGTAGGTATTGTAAATACGCCATATCTTTACTTTAACCATATATATTTAATCAAAATAATTTCCATCTGAATCAATGCACTTTTGCCAACGTTCAACAAGCTTTCTTATTCCACCAGAAAAAAAATCCGAATCCCTGGACTCAATGAAATCACGAAAAGAATTTTCAATGTCGTCCTGGTTTTGAAAATTTTTCTTCCTCAAAAAGTTGTCCAGATGCCTGAAAAAGTGGAAGTCTGTAGGAGAGAGGTCAGGTGAATAAGGCGGATGTTGGAGAACTTCGTAGCCCAACTCGTGCAGTCGTCGAAGCGGTGGTTGTGCAAATTGTGGTCTGGCGTTATCGTGGAGCAGGATCGGCCCCTTCCGATTCATCAATGCTGGGCAAAGACGTTGCAATTTTTGAGTTCCGAGTTCCGCCGCCATTTCTCGTGTGGTTTTGGTTGGGTCTTCTTCCACTTTTGACCTCAGCTGGTCGTTGTCCAGAGCAAGATGACGGCCCCGACCTTCCTTGTCTTCGAGGTCGAAATCTCCTCTGCGAAACTTCTGGAACTCATTAATAGCCCCCTGACCCCACACTTCATTAATATTACGAGCCGTTTGCGCAGCGCTGCGCCCTAATTTAAATTCGTAAAAATAAATTTGACGAAAATCGCACTTTGACATTTTCGATTCAAGACCTTTGAACACACTGAACAAAACGATTTTACTAAACAAATTCATGGTGAAAGAGAGGGTATTAGATAAGGTTTGTTTTGGTATAATAATGATCAATGTTAGGATTAGCTTTGTTTACACAATTGGAATTAAGATATTGCAATAGAGGAAACCTGCATTAGTTTTGCATCAACCCAATAAATTAATAAATGGACAAAAACATCAAAGTAGAATATAACATTAATATATAGTAGGGTAAAGCAGTGCGGTGATGAGAATTTTCGAATTTGAATTTTCACTCGGAAATACATGCTTTAGGGTCCCCTGAGTCCAGATTACCAAGTCCCGAAAAAAGGCCTGTGTGTCTAGTAAGTCCAGCTCAAAAACGATATTTGTATAATTCTGAAATTTCATATTTTATGGGAGTATATGCCTGAGAAGCGAAAGATTTTTGAAAAAATGTTATTTTATACAAGACGCTGTAAAAGGTAATGGAGAGTGACGAATAGCTGATAAAACTAACTGATTGTTGCAAATAATAATAAAGGATGGTCCAAATAAAACGCACTATGTTAATTGTAAAGTAAACAACAAGTTTTCAGAGAATTATCTTAATATATTTTATTATGATAGAAGGATGTATGAAAATTATTTGTGAAACAAGGCTTCAACAATCTTAACACGCTGCTCAATTGTGTACCTCTACATAGATGAATTTGTCAAACACTAAAACAAAAATATGTCATGTTGGGCAAAACACTTGACGTTAAGGTGTGACTCACAATTAACATCGTGTGTGTTGCTTGGACCATTTGGTTGGTTATTTAATTATTCAATCGAACATAATATAATTAAATGTTTTTACTTTTACTCACCAATACATTTCATCTCTAACTGTCTTCTGAAAATTCTTAAATTTATTTTAACAACGTGGTAGGTGAAAGCCATGTGTTGGACGCAAGAGATTTTTCATAATAGGTATCGTAGGTCATATCAAAGCAATTCATGATATGTTTAATGTAAATTCGATGAAGATAATTTGCTTAAGTCCAGTAAACACTGTGATGACTTAACATACTAAATAAAAGATTACAGAGTATGCAGTAGCTCAATCGTGTTTAATAACCGTGTGATTGCTGTTTGACATCCGACATGAAGTGAACCGAAGGCACGAGTGGCCTCTATCTGATCTGATCCATTACAGCGAGCCCTATTCACTGCTACTCTATCGACTCGGAGTCACATAGATAGATACAGATAGCCCCTAACAATTAGTTAGGGCTCCCCTAAGCTAGGAAGTGCCAGGCCCGCGATAGTATCACTGACTGCCGACAGCAAACAGTTAGCGAGTCGACTGCTCTACAATGGGATCAGATATAATCCGACAGCGCCAACAGGTGTTTCAGTTTGTTGTCTTAGAGCTTTACAAGAGGAGGGTGCTGTCTGATGAATAAAACATCCGAGAGTTCCCACGGGGCGATCCCACGCGCTGCCGCGGGGGGTCCATGAGGTAGGGAGTCCCAGATGGTGCGGGGGATGTCTTCGTCGAGGATGGTCCAGGGTCGTCTCAAGGATATAGGGGCATCTGTCATCAGTATCTAATAGGGTATAATCGTTGTACACGGTGATAGGGATTGGATAGTGGGCTAAGGCCTTCATTGTACCAGAACCGATTCGTTTTAGAAAGAGGGTGTAAGAGACAAATAGAAAGTATAGGTCATAGCAGTGGTTTCCAACAAAAATTTCTCGTTGACCCCTATATCCAATCATTTCAATATGATCCTTTAAATATAATATATTAGGTGGAACAAAATTTCAAATATCGGTTTTCAAGTCCGATCAGACTATTCCAATTAGAACAAAATCTACATTATCTTAAAGCCTATTAAACTTTACATCGAGAAAGCAAGTTTGATCAAAATCTGTAAAGCCGTTTTAGAGAAAATCGTAAAAAGATGAAAAATGCATGGTATGAAATAGCACTTAAAATACATTCGTTATTTTTACTTTCACTTACAATATATAGTAAGGGAAAGTATTGCGGTCGTGAAAATTTTCGAATTCCAGTTTTCAACGGAACTTTTTAGGGCCAACTGAGTCCAAATAACAAATAAGTCCCGAAAAAAGATCTCTGGGTGTGTGTGTGGTAAGTCTTGCGCAAAAACGGTAAGTCGTACGAAACTGAAATTTCATATTTAAGACAACTAGACGCCCGAGATGTTAGAGCAACTTTTTTTTTAAAAATCGGGTAACCATAACTCCACTTTTATACCATGCATTTTGCACCTTTTTACGTTTTCTCAAAAAACGCTCTAGCGATTTTAGATAAACTCGGTAGATGTAAAATTAATTAGGCTTTAATACCATGTAGGTTTTATTGTGATTGAAATAGTCTGAAAGTTCTTAAATGCCGATATTATAAACTTTCTTCCTCTAAACTACCTTTAATATTGTACATTCCAAAAGATTAACCATATCATCCTAATGGCATTGATAAAGGACGGCTAAATATAAAAGTTGGACGGATTTGATGACCAAATTAACGATAAAAAAAGTATTTTAAACGTAATTTTGGGTTTTTTAATATTAATAACAGTAATGTAGACGTATAATATACCGATGGAAAGGAAAAGATTTTAGAAAAAATATCATCTGATACACAAAGTTATACAAGGTTATGTAAAGTGACGAATGGGGAATAAACTTATTACTGATTAACAATCTAATATAGTTACATTATTTAATCTAAATCACATGTCTCCAACGAAAATGAATACACGCTTTATTAAAATATTTGTCAAATTGAAGTATATTTAATAGTTTTTAAATTGATTTTAACAGTCAAGGTAAATGAAAGTCGTGTGTTGCCCGCACCAGATTTTTTAGGTTTATGTAAATGATTTAGCAGATTCCATCTTTCACTCTCGATACCATCTTTAAGCCTATGATCGACAAATATACTATTTTTTTCACTCTTCTAATCTTATAGAAGCAACTCATAAAGTACAGTATGATATAGACCAAATCTGTCATTGGACAGATTAAAACAAGCTGCAGCTCAATTAAGGTGAAACTAAACCAATCCTCATCGGCTCCAAACCAACCTTCAACTCCCTCCCATACTACCCGTTGCTCTTTCTTTTAAAATCTCTATTCCGTTCTAAAAAAACTGTTAACAATCTTGGATTTACTTTTAACCATAACCTATTCTGGAATAAACATGTATGTGAAACATTTCATACTCAAACAGCTCTATAGATTCCGTGAGTCCTTACCTTTAAAAACCCCTCAGCTACTTGTTTCCTCTATTATCTTCCCGAACTTTGACTACGGTTTTCTGGTGTATAGTGGACTATCAGGGAAATAAAATTAAAACGTCTTATGAATTGCTTTATAAGATTTATTTTCGGAGCCCGTAGACGTGACCATATTCTGGCAATAGCCAAGTCTCATTCTTTCTCCAAACATCAACTCTTCCACTACCTACTCCTATCTCAATTTTCCATTCCATTGTAAAATATAATATAAGTATATATTATATTATATATATACATATAAGAAGTATAGTCTAGACCCACAGAAGCCGTGCCCAGTTTGTGATGGAGACGCATTGGAAGATTGTTTCCATTATTTTGCTCGATGCCCCGCATACCATGACAATAGAACCCGTTATATGCCCGTATTAAATGATGTGAGTATTGATGGCTTTTACAAAATTCTTGCGGAACCGCACGTAGATAGACCTGAAATCATTTATTTTTGTCAAAGAAAATCTTAAAATAAGATTTCAACATCTTTCTTCTCAGAATGTTAATCACTCTTAAAGGTTTCGAGTCTTATTAGTATTTTGTAGGGATTAAGTATTTGCTTTAGTACTATTATTATTATATTATTTATTGATATTCTTATATTTAATTTATGTATATGTTGGATGAATGTAATCATAAAGATAGCAGCACCTTTATGCTTATTGCTGTATATGTGTTTTGTAGTTTTTGTTTTAAATATTTATTCGAATTGTAATTAATAATGTATATATTTGCTGATGATAAGTTTATTAATAGTGCTGTGCCAGCCAGCTCTATTTGTATGGGGTTTGCCCTAAAGACAAATAAATAAAGTTATTACTATTATATGTGTATATAAATTTGTAAAGAGTATCTGACATCACACCACCTTTTTACGTCCCCTCGAAGGACGGCACAAGTAAGGATTTTTTACTTCCATTAAAAAGAAAACCTGGGGGCACCTAGTTTGGACCCGTGGCATTGGGCATAGAAGGCTTTTATGTTAGCCCCTATGCTACAGGTGAACCAACACTTTTTCTAAATTCAAACCAATACATAATTGTCGTTAATAAAGACTAAATAATACATAGCCTGGAGAGATGAATACATAACAGCCTAGTTAGGCAGACTGACGGGGCAGTTACTTCCAGAAGATTACACAGCAATCCCCTGGCACGCGACCTGCACGCTTTTAATATCTCCAGCGGGACGGCCTCTTCAAACCTTCTTTGATCGCGGAGGCTTCAATATCCCAGGGGTCTGTGTACATTACCTGGGGCCATCTCGTGCTTATCTTCCTCTATCGGTTCATTAACTATCATCTGGTTGATATCTATTTCATTAGCTGTCAGCTATCTGGATATTATTGTGATATAAAGTAAGGGGCAGTATTGACATCCTGAATATTTACGAATACGATTATTCAACGGAAAACGTACGTTTTTATGCTTCAAGAGTCGAAATTACCAAGATTTTTGTAATGCTCGAAAAAAAAAAAAAAAAAAAAAAAAAAAAAAAAAAACTATTCATACTAATACTTATACTCATACTAGAGTCAATCCATTCGAAATCGTCCAGACCTCGCAGCTCAACATTTTTGATTTTAATGATTTTTTACAAGTTTTTCTGTATTCTTTCATGAATTAAAAACCGCGAATAAAATGCTTTCTGGCAAATACTTATAGTGTTGCAGTCGTTTTAAGTCATCTTCGCTGAACTTGGCGTTAGCCCTTCTTTGAAAATTTAATGATATTCCGCTTGTCCCGGTTGAACAGATCCGATATTTAGGACTCTTGCTTGACAAACGACTTACAAGGAATCCGCATACAAGACTGAAGAGACAAGAAACTGCACAACGATTTCGGCTACTCCAACACTTACTAGACAGACGCTCTAACCTTTCACTTAACTACAAAAGACTCATTTACATGTCCATCATAAGGCCTATCTGGATCTACGGAGTAGAGCTTTGGGGCTCTACTAAACCTTCGAACTCTTCCCTTATCCAATCCTTACAATGCAAAATCCTTCGCAAAATCCTTAACGCTCCTTACTTTGTCACAAATAAAATCATCCACAATGGTCTTAATGTTCCATATGTTGCTGATTTGACCCGTACTAGGTATCACACCTTCCACGACAAACTCCACTCCCACTTTAATCCATTAGTTTCAATCCTTGCTTCCTCTTCCATTCCTGATAATCCTCCGAGGCGTCTGAAAAGAAGATGGCCTCGAGACCTTCTAGTTTAGACTCACTACCAAAGAGTGCTGCCAATGGGAAGTTTCTCTTCATGTTTATTTCACGTGTTATAACATTACAGCATATTTACTTGATGTATTTTTTGTGCAGTTGTAAATTCTAATAAAAAATATATTAAAAAAAAAAAAAATAAGGACTATGCTTACAAGATCGAAATGTCTGCTAAAAGTAGTGCAGTGATAAGAATATACAAGAAAAAAAAATTAAGGGGGAGACTGATTTCTAGTCTACTTTGTTATAGCCCTCTATAAGTTTCATTTGATTTAAATTATTGTGGATATTTTTAACTATTTTCTTGGATACTTGGGTAATATGTTGCAAGAACCAAAGCCATATACAGTACTTTTATCACCACTCTAAATTTTGTTTCTTTCAATAATACAATTTTTGTTAAAACTCGGAAACCAGATCAGTTTCAGTCACCAAATCTATGTCACTCATAAACATTGAAATATATATGTAACCTGTGTTAGTTTCCTAATTTTTCACTCAGTCTTTCTTGAGATATTTCCGTGTAAACATCGCGAAAAACGAGTTTTTGAAAAGTCATATACAGAAAATGAACGAAATTTTTTCAGCAAATAGGTTAGTGACTAT
This sequence comes from Piezodorus guildinii, assembly GCA_023052935.1. NCBI lineage: Eukaryota > Metazoa > Arthropoda > Insecta > Hemiptera > Pentatomidae > Piezodorus > Piezodorus guildinii. Next base: position 1,562,209 of record CM041292.1, on the reverse strand, counting down.
TTATTTATTTCGTACCATAAAGGCTTTTCAATCGTAAATTTATTTTAGCCCTAAACTAATAATACAGATACAATATAATAATAGTAATAATACTAATAATACATACATATTTATGTTTTACTTGTGACTAAGCTATGTATGGAAAATTGATCAAAAGTGGTACTCTTTTTCTTTATGGACTCCCTAAAAGTCTCATTTCTTATTAATTTTTGAAATTTTTTACCAATCCTTCACTTTTAAGGTAATAAGTTGTAAGGTCAAAGGATATAAAGCCTATTCTTATCTTATTATTAGTTTTTGTTTTTTCTCGATATCTGCAAAATTACCAACATTACAGAGATTTTCCCAACACATGTTTTCAGTTGCTAAGCTGACTGGCCGTTAAATAATATATTTGCAAGAAAATATTTTATCCACGGTAAAAAATACATAAAGCATAGAGAATAGCTGTCAAAAAAAAAAAAATGTTGAGCTGCAAAATTAATAAAAATTGGACGATTTAAAATGGATTGACCCTTAACTGAATTTAAATCAAGCTTGCTGTACAATATTAGGGATCCGGTATGTAGTTTACAATTGGAAGCTATTTTTTTGTTATTAAATAAACTTCTGAGCCCTTTGTGAATATTTCCTTTATTAATAACTTTATCTCGCGGCTTTGCACGCGACTATTTCATTTTTTTTTTTTTTTTTTTTTTTTTTTTATTTCTTCATAATAACTTTGTTAGGTGCGGTTATACAATATAAATATACCTGAGATAGCAGTGTGTTAAACTTTTAACTATTTCTATGTATGACAAATAAATGATTATTTTTGATTGTCAGATATTAATTTTATTCAGTTAAATTCACTTCAATAACATAGCAGTAGAAGTAGCCCATACACATGATTATCTAATACTGACATTTTTGCTTTATAACATTATTATTCTATGCCATCGTAACTTCTATGTGACATAAATGCGTATTTTTTCCCACTCGGGGTTCTACCCTTCAAAATGAATAAGCTCGCATTTTTTTTTTTTAGGATTCAGAACTAAGTTATATTATTTTTCAAAACTTGAACCTTTTTCAGCCTATTGACCATTTTAAAAACCAACAACAATAACAGATATGAATTTGATAGAAACCTACACACGGAACATGGCTATGAAACAAAATATGCCTAAATATATTTGTTATAAGTATTTTAGTATCTTTGATATTGATGATCAGATTAAGACAATTTTTCTTCTAGGTAGTTGAAAATTTGATTGTCATTGAAAGGAGTACTTATAGTTTTTGAAGATGCGTATATTTTTTAAGTTATATTTTTACAACCACTTAGAGAACTAAATTTTTCTAAACCCAGCCTTATTGCACATCTAGACTAGTAAAATTGGACTTTCTTTTATAAATATAGATTATAAATAACATATATTACAAAGAAGAGTTCCTTCCTCATAATTTAGTTTGGGTTATCTGATAAGAAGTTTCGGTCGCTTCCCACACTAAATTTTTTTATCTTGGTAAAAAGAGGTGCCTAATTTATTGAACGAGTCGAATTTCGATAGCTTGCTATGATTTGTCTTCTTCTTTATTTATTTTTTTTTTAATTGTTACAAAATGGTAATAGTTCCATATCAAATAACTAACAATAGGGATACAATATAAGACGACGGAGACGACACCAGACCCCTGTTTATACAGCCTGCTTGTCCAATATCCTGTCTCCTACCATGTCAATATTGTGTCTCTCTGGTCGGCAATACTGTGTCCGAGGAAAGTAAAACAAAAGTATTAAGGGAAAATAGAACATTGTTGACAAAGTTTAAAAATAAGATAAAATAAAAAAAATATATTTCATATTATTTATGTTAAAATGATGAAAGAATGGCGATGGTAGCCATTTTTAGAAATTTTACAGGAATTCGTGAGTAAACCACTTATTAATTTTTGGATTTAAATGTTGAATTTGTAAAACTATATAAAAAAAACTTATTTTAACATTTAGAGAAGGAATGTTTCAGTATGTTTGGAGGATTAATATTAAAGAACTTTTTGGAATTAATTGTATAAAGTTATGAAAGACATGAGTGTTCGTCACGTAAAGTCGGATGGTTTAAATTTAAATTTTCTTTCTTTAAAGAACCTTTCATTTTGCAAATTCTATAAAAATGACCGTATCACCAAGTTAGCATCGATAAAAAACTTATAAATCTACGTGGAACGAATTTGATAATCAGGTAGAAGAGAAAGGAAAAAAAAAATTTTTTTTAGGTAATTTTATTTTTCCCCTGAACATATGAATAGTAATATAGATATATAATAGAGTGATGGAAAGTTAAAGATTTTAGAAAAAATGTTATGTAAAAATGTTGTTAATGGTAATGTTAAGTAATAAATAGGGCTTAAACTTTAGTCATGTACGTTATTGTACGTAACCAGATTATATTGTTATAATAATAATAGACCCTACCGAACCCGAAGGTTCGATGCCGATACCACCAAACTCCTTCTTCACAGACTCGTCCAATGTTCACCGTTCAAGCCCAACCCTCCGCGATCAGTTTTAACGCCATCCTCCCATCGACGCTTCGGCCTACCTTTCGGACTTCTACCAGTCGGATCAGCGAATATCAAATTTCTCGGAATCCGCTCGTCACCGATCCCAACAACTTTACTCGCCCATTTGAGTTTCCGCGATGCTATCAACTCAATTATATTCACTCCCTAGCGGCCTCATCTCTCTTCGGACCAAATATTTTACGAAGTACCTTATTTTCGAAAACCTTAAGCCGTTGTTCATCCTTCAAAGTAAGGGGCCACGTTTCACATCCATAAAGAACCGTCGGAAGAATTATAGTTTTATAAACCTTTAAGTTTTTAGACAGAAGCCGCGAGCTAAGTAACATATCAAATGAATAATAACACGCATTTCCCACATTTAACCGTGACTTTATTTCTTTCTGGATTTCATTTTTTTTTTCGATTATCTCAAAAAAGGTTCCGACGATTTTGATTAAACTCACTATATTGATGTAATATTTAATGGGATTTAATATCATGTAGGTTTTATTCTGATTAAAATGGTCTGACAGGGCTTAAATTCCAATATTTTAAATTTTCTTTCTTTAAAGTACATTTAATTTTGTTGGTTCTATAAAAATAACTATATTATCTTGTTACCACTGATGAAAAACAGGTAAATATATAAATTGAATGAATTCAATACCCAACTAAAGGAGAAAACAGAAAAAATATTTTTTTAATGCAATTTATGTTTTTGAACATAAGAACAGTTATATACATGTACGATATACCGTTGGAAAGCTAAAGATTTTAGAAAAAATATTATCTCATACACAAGCTTTTAAAAGTTAATAGAGAGTGAGGAAAAGAAGATAAAACTAACTGATTATTTATGATAATATATAATAGATTTTTTAATAAAACACATGATTCTATAGAAATTCAATTTAACTAATTCTTTAATATTTTTACGTATTTTTATCTTTAACTGTATTTGAAAATTTTTTTCATTGATTTTAAAAATGGTGGAAAGTGAAAATCGTGTGTTGCCCGCACCTGATTTTTTTTTAAATTGTTATATTATAAAAGCTAAAACACATGTTTTCAACGAACTTAATGCTAATTCCAAAAACCTTTCTAAACTATATTTTATTCAATAGTTATTTAAATGATTTTAATACTGAGATAAGTGAAAGTCCTGCGTTGCCCGTACCAGTTATTTTTTTTTTTGCATGTTCTTTTGCCAGTTATAATTTTTCTTTTTCTTATTTATTTTATAGTTATTGTTAATGTACCTTGTGCCATAATAAGGTTTATTTTTTCCATACATTCATTCATTCACTATATAGTATTTGATAAGAGTTTGGTAGATTTATTTTATGGTTTTAAAAAAAAAAAACGACTATTTTTGACAAACTTACCCCATCTAAAAATCTTGAAACTACTTGATCCTTTTGAATACACACTCCCTTGGAGGGACAGGTTTTCATTTTGAAGGCGCACAGCAGGACTCCAACAAAGCCACTCCAGATTTGACATTGGGGTTCAATGGACATTCCCTTTCGCCTGACGTGGACTCCCGCTGGAACATAATAAGCAGCTAATTGTCCCGGAACCTAAGTACACAGCACACAGTATTCAAACTCCTAGTTTAAAGTCCTAAAGCCGTAAAGCCCACTCGAAAGAAGAAGCGAGCACAGAGGAGGATGTTATAGACTGTAGATGCCCGCTGACAGAGATAATCCCTCACAATTGTGCTGGTGCAATATAGCGAGGCTCAGCTCCTCCAATATCTAGGAATAATCCTCGGAAGTCGACTTCTCTTCTTCTCTTTGCTTTCTCATGCAGGATTCAGAGGGAGGGAATCAGTGCTCTGGTCCTTGGGGCGCGCGGTGGCAAGGTATAGACATTTAGATCTCAAAATTTACGCACGAAAATAACTAACTATCACTATTACAAAGAATATGCCCGAATTTAATCTATACTAATATTATAAAGCTGAAGAGTTTGTTTGTTTGAACGCGCTAATCTCAGGAGCTACTTGTCCGACTTAAAAAATTCTTTTTTTGTTGGATAGTCCATTAATCGAGAAAGGCTATAGGCTATATAACATCACGCTGCGACCAATAAAAGCGAAGAATCAGAGCAAAATGTGGAGAAAACGAGGAAAATTAACCTCGCATCCCAATGATTCTAAATGATTTACCTTTTAATTTTAAAATAATTCAATTTCTCGTTATCTTTTGCCGTAACAATTAATAAATCACAGGAGCAAATATTTAAACATGTAGAAATCGATTTACGTCAAGACTGCTTTTCACACGGTTAGCTATATGTTAGCTATATAACACACTGATTTTCTCCGCAATCCGATTTTGACGGATTGCGGAGAAAATCAGTGTGTTCTTCTACCAAAAAAAAAAATAAAACTAAACAATTTAATTTACGTACTTTAAAATATATTCTTTTAAAAATCCTATAGAGCAACATCTTTAAATATCTTGGAGTTTGGCGATGGCCAAAAAAATATCGAAAATAAAATTTTAAGTGGTAGAAGGATCATAGGTATCTTGAATGGTGTTCTCTGGAGCAAGGTGGTCTCAAATAAAAACAAAATATTTACCAATCCTTCCTCATAGGGTTCACTTTATATGGGGGGGAGAAACATGGACAATGCTAAAATCGTCTGAAAGGAGATTGTTGGCTCTGGGGATGTACTTTTGGAGAAGTCCTGCGGCATATCCAGGATGGACGAGACTCGGTGGCCATATAGAATGATGAAGTGTTCTGCGCAGAAGAGGCGGAGACGAGGAAGACCCCGCAAAACGTGGATAGAGAGTGTGAGGGAGGGGGTGGCGGCCAGAGGAGGACTGCAGGGACAGGGAGCACTGGCCTTCGGAAATACTAAGTTTCGGGATCTGACGTGAGTTGCAGAACCCGTGAAAAAAAATCCAAATCCCGATCATAATAAAATTTGATGCGGACGAAATCGCGGACAAAAGCTAATGTTTTAATAAAAATCATAATAGCAATAATAATAATTCTTTATTTATTCTCGGACGTCTCTTCAGAATAATATAACAGGAAATATAAAGAAGATATAAGACTGGAGGTTTATAGTAAAATAATTGAAAAGAATTGAATTAAATACTAATAAATGAACAGATAAAATAACTCAATGTATAAATACTAGTAAAAATTTACGAACAACGTAAAAAAAAATGCATGTTAACATAATAACATAAAAATCTGGTGCGGGCAACACACGACTTTCACTTACCTCGATTTTTAAAATCTATGAAAGAATTTTCAAATACAGTTAGAGATAAAAATACGTGAAACTATTAAGGAATTAATCAAATTGAATTTATATAGAAACACGTGTTTTATTAAAAAATCTATTATATTATTATCTAAAATAATCAGTTAGTTTTATCTTCTTTTCATCACTCTCTATCAACTTCTAAAAGCTTGTGTATGAGATAATATTTTTTCTAAAATCTTTAGCTTTCCAACGGCATATCATACATGTATATTACTGCTCTTATGTTCAAAAACGAAAAATTGCATTAAAAAAATATTTTTTTCTGTTTTCTCCTTTAGTTGGGTATCGAATTTATTCAATTTATATATTTACCTGTTTTTCATCAGCGTTAACAAGATAATTTAGTTATTATTATTGAATCTACAAAATTAAAGGTACTTTAGAGGAAGAAATTTTAAAATATCGCCTTTAAGCCCTGTCAGACCATTTTTATCCAAATAAAACCTACATGATATTAAAGCCCATTAAATTTTACATCGATATAGCGAGTTTGATCAAAATTGTCGGAACCGTTTGCGAGAAAATCGAAAAAAGGTGCAAAATGCATGGTATAAAGTGCCTCTTCTGGTAAGCTCATTTTGATGAAAAAACTTTTGTCACGTCTCGCGTATAGTTGTCTTAAATATGAAATTTCAGTTTCATACGACTTACCGTTTCCGCCCGGGAGTTACCACGCACACACAGACACACACACACAGATCTTTTTGCGGGACTTGGTTATTTGGACTCAGGTGACTGAGAATTGGAATTAGAAAATTTTCACGATCGCAATACTTCCCCTTACTATATATAGTAAGTGAAAGTAAAAATAAGATATAATAAGTTTTTAAAAAAATCTGATGCTCGCATCACACGACTTTCACTTACTTCCGTTGTTAAAATTTATTATAGATTTTTTTAAAACTTAGGGAAAATAAAAAGATCAAAGAATCAATTACATAAAGTTTCGATATATATAAACGTGTGTTTTATTAAATAAATTCCATTATATTTTTATCTCCAACAATCAGGTAGTTTTGTAGGCTTTTCTTCATTCTCCATCAACTTTTACGATTCCGCGTATCAGATAATATTTTTTTATATGTTTTTCATCTTTGAACATAAGAGCAGTAATATACATGTATGATATACCGTTGGAAAGCTAAAGATTTTAGAAAAAATATTATCTAATGCACAAGAGCTTGTAAAAGTTAATAGAGAGTGATAAAAAACCGATAAAACTAAGTGATTGTTTTATATAATAATATCATAGATTTTTTAATAAAACACATGTTTCTATAGAAATTCAATTTAACTAATTATTTAATGGTTTCACTCATTTTTATCTCTTACTGTATTTGAAAATTCTTTAATCGATTCTAAAAACGGAAGTAAGTGAAAGTCGTGTGATCATTCCTGCATTCTTCTCCCTGCCATAACTTCACAACCCCACGCACTTACGATACATTTGTTATTTTTTATTTTATTTTGTTTTTAAATATTCATTTATTGAGAATTATTACAAACTGTTTCAGAATGAACAATAGTGTTGTGACTAATGGTAATAATTCGTAATATACTTGAAACAAAAACACTTCTTTATTGATATAATTAAAAGTTATAACAAGATTAATAGGTTATTGCAAGGAGGTTTAAGATACAACCGATAATCGATTTTAACAATAGTTACAATAGTCCTCCCACGCTAATTCGGCCAACCACGTAGTCGTTCAGATACTTTGGTGGGCGAGTTTGGCGGCTTGATCTTCGAAGTTCAGGAGCTTGATCTTGTCTTAATCCTTCGAGATTTGGAGCTTCAATTTCGTCCGCAACAGTAGGGTCTGCCGTGTCCTCTTGCGGATGGGCTGGAGCAGGCAGAGGAGGATACAGCACCTCTGGATATTGATTGTTTTGGCAGGCATCTTCTTTTGGATTGGTGATTTCCTCGTGGGCAAATGTGACACATTTCTTTTCTACTCCTGTTCTTCGGAGCTGGTTTATGTGCCTTTTGAAAGAGTAGCCGTTGTCTAATGTGACAATATAGTGTAGACGACCAAGCTTTTTGCCAATAACACCAGGTCGCCACTGTTGCTTGTTGTTTGTATAATATCGAGCTTGTACTCGGTCCCCCACCTTAAGTTGTCTCGCTAGCTCCTTTGGTTGTGAATGCTGTTCAATGGTTGCAGGCTTAAGAGCGTCCAGTTGGATTCTAATCTGACGATTAAGGAAAAGCTCACTAGGCGTTTTTCCGTTAATGAGAGGTGTCGCCCTGTACCTAAAAAGAATCTCTAGAATTTTCTTTTTCATAGGGAGATGTTCGTTTTCCATAGCAGCTAACCTGTGTTTTAATGTCTGAACATTCCTCTCAGCGAGTCCGTTAGTTGCTGGATGACCCGGTGCGATGAACCTTTGAGTGATTCCAGCAGCTGCACAGAAGTTCTTGAATTCCTCACTTGTGAAAATTGTGGCGTTGTCACTCACCATGACGTCTGGGAACCCATTTCGTGCAAAAACCTCTTGCATTAGATCGATGGTCGATGATGATGTTGGAGCAGTGTTGCTCGGACAGATTTCCGCCCATCTTGATTTTGCATCCACCATTATAAGGAAGTGGTGATTTTGATATGGTCCAGCATAGTCAATGTGTATGCGCTGCCAATTTTCTTCTGGCTCCATCCATGGGTGAAGAGGAGCTTTAGGTGGGCTGTTTTGGACCTTCGCGCAGTCAGGACATTCCCTAACTGCTCGCTCTATGTCCTTGTCGATTGATTTCCAGTAGACATAGCGTCGTGCCAACTGCTTCATTTTTGTTGTCCCGATATGGGTTCGATGAAGCTCATGAAGAACGGCTGGTTGCAATGCAGTTGGTATCACAACTCTAGGTCCTCTGAAAAGCACATCTCCTTCAACTGTGAATTCGGTGTTTTCGACTCGGTTTCTGCGAAGTTTTTCAATCAAATTGGATAACTCTTCATCGGCTTGATACGCTTGTTTTAGAGCTTGATGTGTCAGGGTCGATGTTCCAATGTGTTGGATTGATGCTTCACAAATTTGCTTCACTTCATTATTAATAGCTATGTCCGTACGATCATGTAATGGATTGATTGGGGCTCTAGATAGACAGTCGACGTTTGAGTTTTGTTCGCCTTTCTTAAATTTCAGAGAATAGTTGAATCCAGAAAGAAAAGCAGCATATCGTTGCAATCTAGCGGAAGTCATCTTTGGTTTTTTTGAGTTCTGGTGAAAAATTCGCACGAGAGGCTGGTTGTCGGTTACCAGTGTAAAAGGTCGTGAAAATAGATACTGATAGAAGTGATCCACTGAAAAAATTATAGCTAGTGCCTCACGGTCGAGTTGTGAATATCCTTGTTCGGCTGGAGTTAAGGATCTGGAGGCAAATGCAATGGGATGTTCTACTCCTCCCACGATGTGAGAAAGGATACCCGCCACTCCATGTGGACTTGCATCACATGCTAATTGAACTGGCAGTTGTGGATCAAACGGAGTTAATACCGTATCGCTCGAAATTTCTTGCTTCAAACGAAGAAAAGCAGCTTCATGTTTTGCTAGCCATTTAAAACTATTGTTGGTTTTTAAGAGGTCACGTAGCGGCGCTGTGAGAGTTGAAGCGTTTTGGATAAAGCGAGAATAATATGTGACCATACCAAGAAATCGTCGAAGAGCTTCAACATTTGTTGGTCTAGGCATGTTTACGATCGCAGCAATTTTCGATGGTGCTTTTGATATCGTGTTGTGCTTGACAACATGGCCTAGGAAGTCAATTTCTTCCTGAAACAGGACACACTTTCGCTGGTTTAGGCGTAGATTGAATTTTTGAAGTTGTTTAAGACAGGTGTCCAAGTTGGCTGCACATTCATCTTTTGATTCTCCATGGACAACTATATCATCGAAGTAGTACTCGCATTTTGGAACGTCATGAAGTATTTGATCGATTATACGGTTGAATTCTGCAGGCGATGTTTTGATTCCGAAAGACAGACGGTTCATGCGGTATGAACCTTTATGTGTTGTTATAGTCTGAATTTCAGCTGATGCCGGGTCACATTTGATGTGTAGGTACGCCTTGTACAGATCTAAACGGCAAAAGTATTTTGAATTGCGAAGGTTGTCCAATATATGGTTGATTTTCTTAACAGGATAATGTGCGTTAACAAGCCTTTCGTTTACACCAATTTTGTAATCAACGCATAAGCGCACTCCTCCATCGATCTTCGGAATAATAACCAAGGGTGATCCCCAGTCGCTAGTAGCAACTTTCGTTATGATTCCAGTCTCTTCCAAGGATTGAAGTTCCTTTTCTACGCGATCTCTAAGGGCGTAGGGCACTTCACGTTCTCTATGGTAAACTGGTTTTGCGTTTTCACGAAGCTTGAGAGACACTTCGAATCCTGGAACGCAGCCTATTTTCTCGTCGAAAACCTGTGGGTATCGGGCGCTAATTTCATCAATATTGTAGACGTAGCTAATGGTTGATGATTGGGAGCAGGAGAGGTCATCAATTGACTGCAGGTCGATGTTGAGTTTTCTGATCCATGCACGGCCAAGGATCGCAGCATATTCGTTCGGAACTACGTAGATTTCGTCTTCGATTTGATGACCATTGTATTTTGCTGTGACCTTGATTTTTCCGTCTGGAACGAAAACAGTTTGAGTGTATGACCTAAATCCAATAGTAGCAGGTTGCAATGGAAGTTGGAGATTTAGCTCATTGACCATGTTTCGAGGTAAAAATGTGTATGCTGAACCCGTGTCAACTTCAAACTTAACGATTTTGTCATTGACATCTACAGTTGCATAATAGCGAGTAATGTTTTGAGAATGGTCTACGTTTTGATAGATGTCTAATATATGACTAACACCATAGCAGTGAAATGATTCAGATTTGGAGGTTTGATTTGAGGACGATGGTGTTGAAAATGTTAAGATTTGATTGGCTGTCTCTGATTTATCTTTTTTATTGAGAAGCGATCGAATGCATACCTTTGCGACGTGCCCGGATTTCTTGCATGTCTGGCATCTTAGTTTTGATTTTTCGGTGCGACAGTCATTTGATAGGTGGTTATCTTTGCCGCAACGCAAACAGCAGCCATCAATGCCGAGAGAAGCAAAATCAATTTTAGATGAACGAGAGTTTGATTGAGACCTACCCTTAGCACGTGAACGCTGTGGGTTTGACTCAAAACCAGAAAGCTTCTTTTCGTGAGTGATCTTATTGATATCCACAGATTGTTTTGGAGCGATAGTTCTAGAGTTGATTTTGGAAGCTTCAAGTGCGATGGCCTCAGTAACAATATCTTTGAAGGCAGTTTTTGTTGATCGCAAGACATTCTCGCGAATGTAATCATCTTTGAGACCCCTTACAAATTGAGCACGCAAGAATATGTCTGCAATTGATACTTTGCAGTCACATGGTGAAATAAAGTTACAGTCACTTATTTCTGACCTGAGTGATGTAACAAATTCTGCAATTGTTTGATTTTCCGGCTGGTACATTGATAAAAATTTATGTTGAGCAACAAGCTCGTTTTGAGGAGGGGAAAGATGGTCCTGAAGCAATTGGGTTAATTCTTCAAAAGTATGATCAGTAGGCTGTTTAGGAGCACCTAGAGCTCTAATCATTTCAAAATATTTTGAACCAATGGAGTTCAAAAGCAGCCTAGCACAGTAAGGTTTATCAGTTATAACCCCCTTCATGGTAAGGTAATTTTCGAACCGTTGTAGATATGTTTTAAAGGATTCCCTGTTAGGGTCGAAAGCCTCGAAATTAGGAACTAGAACTGAATTCAACCCCGTTGCTGCGCTATCTCCACTGAGGTTACCGGCTTTTGATGAGAGTTGAGACGATTGCTGCGTTAATTTCACCGTGTTGATAAGTTGGGTAATTAAAGAATTTTGTTGCTCCATAAATATTTTAAATTGAGCGGGATCCATTATGCCGAAATGTCTATTGATTAAAGAAAATAACTAAACAAAAATTTAGGCTCGAATGATACTTTTAACTTGAATTGAAAGTTCAATTAATAAAGAGATGTATTAATAAATCTCACCTTCTGGCTAATAGGTAATTTATCTTGATGAGTAGAAATGTTTCACCTCGTCGCCAAATTTGTTGTGACTAATGGTAATAATTCGTAATATACTTGAAACAAAAACACTTCTTTATTGATATAATTAAAAGTTATAACAAGATTAATAGGTTATTGCAAGGAGGTTTAAGATACAACCGATAATCGATTTTAACAATAGTTACAATAAATAGTAATACTGATATGAGACCACATTCATACAATATATACAGAAAATAATAATAATAGTCAAATTACATAAAATATAAAATAAATAAATTCATATATATACAATAAAATAAAAAAAAATAATAAAAAAATAAAAATAAAAACAACAACCTATAATTGAGATAAATAAAAAGTTGGCAAAATTCTTATTAATTGGAAACGCAAAATTTTTATTTAACAACTAAAATATTTACTTGAAAATATTTACTGAGGAGCCCGTGGCTGAGTGGCTAGCGCGCTAGCCTGCCACGCTGAAGTTGTGAGTTTGAATCCCAGTACAAATAAATGGGGATTCACTCACAATCTGATGATGGGTATGTGGGACCCGTCAGCTAGTTAACAGCCACCCACAAAAATAGGCGTAGAGAGTGATGACCCTACCCTATAAAATGTCATAGAGTATCGCGGTGTGGAATATAACCATACCGCGCGGCCTAACTAGTAATAATTTTCATGACAGAACAGCATTCGCCTGGTGAGCTAGTATTTGTATATATAAAGATTATATTGAGATAGATGATATTATTAAACTATAATAGACTGCTAACCCTATAAGCTCTTGGAGTAATCCTTACTGCAACAATATCCTCTTGAGGAAGGTTTAATGAAAACTGCCAAGGATATTGGCCTAGGCAGAGAGCTCTTCTATTCTGCTAGCTTCTATTTTAGTCTTCTTCTAGCCTGCTAGTCTGCAACCTCAGTATGACCGTAAGCAGGGTTAAAAAATCGTCTAGGTAAACAAAAAACTGGTGCGCACAACACAACCTTTCGCTTACCGCTGTTGTTAAAATTGATTACAGAATTTTAAGAAACAGTTGGAGAAAAAAATTAGTGAAAAGAATAAAGAATTAATTAAATTGAATTTCGATGAAAACATGCGTTTTATTAAATAATCTATTATATTGTTATCTAAAACAATCACTTAGTTTTGTCAGCCTTTCATCACTCTCCATTAATTTTTATAATTTTTCGTATCAGATACTATTTTATGAAATCTTTAGCTTTGTAAATGTTGTTTTTAAAAAACAGAAAAATTGCATTTACATTTTTTTTTTTTCTGTTTTCTTCTTCTGTTCGATATCGAATTCGTCCAACTTATATATCTACCCGTTTTTTATCATTGCCAACAAAATGTGGGTTTTTTTTTTAATTTTAAAATTAAAGGTACTTTATAGGAAGAAAATCTCAAATGTCGGCATTTGAGCACTGTCAGACTATTTTAATTATTGAAAATAATAAACTAAAAATGGATTTAATGGAAGTGCTGATATTGAAGGGAGCAGTTAAGTGTCCAAATAAAATTTTATGGGACTATTTATGGCAGCGGGTTCGCGGTTTGTAGGGGGCAATATTTAATGTTACGGGACATTAGATTATGTAATTAAGGGTGTGAGCTAAAGAATACTGGTTAGCTGTATGTAGGCTTGTGATCTCTTTAATTTGAAGAAATGTTGTAATATCTTATTTTATCTATATTTACAAACACATTTTTAAATTAATTTTGTTTGGAAAAAAGGTGATTTTCTAATTTGGCCATCATCAACAGTTCAAGGACGACTCAAAGCGAGAAAACCACTTACGGACGGTGCATTGTTCTAAGGCATTATTGCCATACACACTGCAAATTTCGTTAACCGGATTTTTATTTTCGGAAACAAAGAATCATTGAATGACGAAAATGAATTTTTTCTCTTCTATTTTGAGCAAGCAAAATACCACTTGAAGATGAGGAATATCGTTTGAAACTAATGCATATAAGCACCTTAACTAATCGCTTTTTTATAATATGTAAACATTATTGACCATGTAAACATGATTTTATGAACAGAGAGAGAAGATTGAATTGAAATAGTGAAAAATGTTAGGAATTTAGTTTACAATCCGATATTAATTTTATTCTACGATATTCTTGTCACAGAATTGAATTTATTTTTTGTTTTTCCCAAGGTCCCGTGTTCTAAACCCGCAGTTGGTCTTAGGATTTTTTTATGGGAGTAAAAAATCCTTAGTTATGCCGTCCTTCGGAGGGGACGTTAAAAGGTGATCCCGAGCGTTTGCGATGTGATGTCAGGTATTTGTTAAAGACCCCAATCCTAACTAAATCTAGATAGCGAAAATTTAGGACTCCCACTGTAGTATCGTCCGATTAGCCATAGTAGCATAATGTGCCAATAAAACTAATAAATGTGTCATGTAACATTTCTTTTATAATTACTTAAACATATTGGGTTGTGTCACATGAAATGTCCGTTTTCTGGGTAAAGGATTTTTATTAAAAATACGATATGAAAACAAGATAAATTTATTCGAAGTATTTACCTTCTTTTTCTTCACATTTTTCCCAACGCGACACCAACTTTTTTTATCCGCGAACTGAAAAACTCTGAGATTTGAAGTGAAACAAAATCTAAAAACGCACTTTTCACTTGATCATCATTTTCAAAAAGTTTTCCTTTGACGAAGTTGTCTAAATTCCTGAACAGGTGGTAATCTGTTGGAGACAAGTCGGGAGAATATGATGGGTGCGGAAGAACTTCGTAGTTCTTTGAATTTTCGTACGGTATGTTTTGAAACATGGGGTCTTGCTGCCGCTCAGTGAGATCATGAGGTACCCATGTATCGAGCTTTTTTACTTTCCCAATACACTTTAAATGTCTGGAAACGGTAGATGCACTTGCATTTAGTTGTGCTGAGAGTACTTTAACTCTTTGGTAGGGGTTTCCTTCAACTGTATATTTGAGGACATCGTTGTCTATTACGGACGGAGGTCGCCCTCGGGGCAAGTTTTCGGTAAGTCGGTATCCCCAGCTGTAAACTTAGCAAACCAACGGCTAATGGCCCGTTCATTAACATTCCCTTCCCCAAACACCTTTGCAAATATTTCTACCCGCCTCAGCTGCTGAATGGCCGAGTATAAACTCGTACAAAAATATTACTCGAAAATCGGGTGTTTCCATGTTCATATTTGGAGGTATACTAAAAAGTGGGTAATTGATTGGGAAGCTAATGTTTATAATACGAAGGTAGAGGATTAGTAACTGTTTACATTGAAATGTGTAAACATTCGGAAGAAAACAACAGAGACCTGCAAAATCCTTTATGTATTTCAGAAACTATAAAAACGGACATTTCATGTGAAACAACCCAATATTCATACTCATTATGTTATAATGGACCGCTTAGGAACACGCAACCACTTTATTTTTTATTTCTGTTCTCTGCCTGTTATTTCCTCTGCTTAAAATATTCCTTCATACGTTCTCTGGTGTGTTTCCTTTGAACTTCTGGCAAATTCGTCCACTTCTCTTAAGTCTTCCTTTATCTAGAAATCAGATTTTTCACTTGGATCTTTCATTGACTTCTGTCTAGCATTTGAGACTCTGAGATGTTCAACTTTTCGAAATAATTCCATCCCTTAGTGTCCTCTCCCATACTCCCTCAGTTTGACTACGGATGCCTAGCATGTGGAGGGCTCTCTGTGGAAAATGAAACGAGGCTGAAGAGATTAATAAATAGATTTATAAGATATATTTACGGCCTCCCCAGAAATATTCCTTACTGGTATTCTGGTGGCATTATCCTGATTCCCAAAGAAAATACCTACTAGCTATCTTCTTATCCCAATCCTTGCGAGCCAGAAAACTTTTCTGTGTATTTGACCTTCTCATCCGTACATACCCTATATATCTCAACCTAGCGATTTATATGTACCATATCACAGAGCAGAATTTTTTGCAAAGTCCCTTATCCTCCGCGCTACCATACTTTGGAACTCACTACCCATCTCTCTCCGTAAAGTATCATCCTTATCCACATTCCTTCTTCTCCTAAAAGATCAAACTTGTTTATTTATTTAACACCATTTTATGCTACTGTGGCTAATCGGACGATGCTACAGTGGGAGTCCTAAATTTTGCCGATCCAGGTTTTATTAGGATATGGATCTTTAACCAGTACCTGACATCGCACAGGCTCGGGACTACCTTTGTACGTCCCCTCCGAAGGACGGCATAACTAAGGATTTATTACTCCCATTAAAAAATCCTAGGACCACCTGCGGGTTTGATTCCGTGACCTTTGGCATAGGAGGCTGTTATGCTAACCACCCAGCTACAAGTGATCCCTTATTCATAAACTTTCCATCTGTTTTATTTATATATATTACTTATTTTAATTTTATATATCTGATAGTTGATAATTTCATTAATGCTGTGGGCTTTATAAAAAGAAGATCGAAAATATTGGGAATTAAAATGCCAAGAAATTGAAAAAGAAGGAGCGAACTGCTAAGCCAGAAGGTACGGCTGGTCGTCGATCAAGACTATTCCTCCTTCAGGAGAGGCCTACACATCAGTAGAAATCATTTTGTTTTTATTTATTTAAACATACAATTTTTATTTTAACAAGTTTTTTTTTTTTTTTTGCAATTTTATTAAAACGTTCTTAGTAAATTTAATTAAAAAAGTTGTATACAATATTTGGTCAAACAATGTTTCTTTTTATTTAAATCAATTATTTAAAGTGTTTTAAAATAAAAATAAATATATATATAAACTTTATGTATCAACCAAATTGTAAATATGTGTAAATAAAAGCTTTTCTTATCTTATTAATAAAACCATGTTTTTATTAAAAAATCAATTTAATGAATCATTTAACAATTTGTTTTTCACCTATAAATTTATTTAAAATTTCTCAAATTGATTTTACCAATGGAGCTAAGTGAATGTCGTGTATTGCGAGCATCAGATTTTTTGTTTTATTGTATTATATAAAAAAAAAAAAAAAAAAAAAAAAAATGAAAATATTAATTGTGTAGTTAATAATCATACTCTTATACAGGGCCTAAACCTCAAATAAAATGTTGCAGCCGCTTGATTCCTTATTTACAGCCGTTCAGAACCCCGTGGCCCACCAGCAGAACCCCAGCCTCCAGCCTACACCCTAAGACAGCATAAGCCCCCCTAAGCCCGAGGAAGGGATACAGTGCAGTATTAATAGCGGGTAATTGTTTGGGACCGTGTGCCCGGCGCGTGGAGTAACGTGCGCCACCCCGTGCAGCCTGTTAGGAGGCCAATGGGCTGTGTGATCGCCCCCGGGCCACCGTATTGTAATGTCATCGGCTCCGAGCTATTGTGTATGCGTGGTCTTCTCTCAGTCGGCTATAGGTCTTTGAGCGAGTCAAACGTTTACATACTAAATATAGGTCGTGTTAATTTACCCGGATTGTCCTAAACGTAAATCAGAATTTAAAAGAGGAATGTACTGCACAGGTGCATTTCTCGACGTTGAACAACCTTTTGACCGAGTTTGGCACCCAGGACTTGCTAACTATTTGAATTACTTTCTTCTACATATTTCTTTTTAATGAATTCCTCTCTCACTAATAGAAACTTTAAAGTAAACCATAATTTTTCATATTCTTTCTCATCTGCTCAGTCCGCCTGTGTACCTCAGGGTAGTATCTTAGATCCAATCCTATATCCTGATATTCCACTCCATCCTAGCACTGTAATCAGTGTGACACACGTGTGTTATCCGTCCATGATGACCCAACCACTGCATCCCAAAACTTGCAGTCCCTCATCACAGCCATCGAGGAATGGTGTCAGAACTAGAAGTTCAAAATAAATCCTAACAAATCCCACCAAATTACCTTTACCCTTCGTCGCAAAACGATGACTTCCTGCCTCACTGTTTCCTTTAATAATACCCCACTCATACTCGAGAACGAATCCGATACCTAGGACTCCATCTTGACAAACGCCTTACTTGGAATCCTCATACAAGACTCAAACGACAAGAAACGGCTCGTAGATACCGATTAATACAACACTTACTTGACAAACGTTCAAAAAATCCACTCAAATACAAAAAGCTTATTTATGTTACCATTATCAAGCCCATCTCGACATGGATGCTTGAGCCTCTACTAAACCATCTAATTCCACCCGCATCCAATCGTTACAATCCAAAATCCTTCGCAAAATCCTTAATGCTCTTTACTTCGTCACAAATAAAATCATCCATAACCACTTTCAGTTCCTCACCTCACATATTCCTGATAACCCTCCGAGGCGATTAAAAAGAAGATGACCTCGGGATCTACTTACTTAGAGAAACATTGAAGTTCTACCGCTGGGTAGTTTCTTCACAAGTCTTTTCACTGACTGTAGTATTGACAGTCAAATGACTGTAGCATTGAATGTTAGTATATTGACTGTAGTATTGTATTAAACACATTTCCAATAGTATTGGTTTTTAATCTTTAAACTAACATAAATCTACATAAGTGTAAGTGTAAGTGTAATTTATACAAAAAGGTAACTTTGCTATAATAAAATAGAAAAGTAGAAGATATATGTACCTGATATAAAAAAAAAAAAAAAAAAAAAAAAAAAAAAAAAAAAAAAAAAAAAAATCTATATCTATATCTATCTATCTATCTATCTATCTATCTATATATATATATATATATATATATATATATATATATGTATATATATATAGATAGATAGATAGATAGATAGATAGATATAGATATAGATTTTTTTTTTTTTTTTTTTTTTTTTTTTTTTTTTTTTTTTTTTTTTTTTTATATCAGGTACATATATCTTCTACTTTTCTATTTTATTATAGCAAAGTTACCTTTTTGTATAAATTACACTTACACTTACACTTATGTAGATTTATGTTAGTTTAAAGATTAAAAACCAATACTATTGGAAATGTGTTTAATACAATACTACAGTCAATATACTAACATTCAATGCTACAGTCATTTGACTGTCAATACTACAGTCAGTGAAAAGACTTGTGAAGAAACTACCCAGCGGTAGAACTTCAATGTTTCTCTAAGTAAGTAGATCCCGAGGTCATCTTCTTTTTAATCGCCTCGGAGGGTTATCAGGAATATGTGAGGTGAGGAACTGAAAGTGGTTATGGATGATTTTATTTGTGACGAAGTAAAGAGCATTAAGGATTTTGCGAAGGATTTTGGATTGTAACGATTGGATGCGGGTGGAATTAGATGGTTTAGTAGAGGCTCAAGCATCCATGTCGAGATGGGCTTGATAATGGTAACATAAATAAGCTTTTTGTATTTGAGTGGATTTTTTGAACGTTTGTCAAGTAAGTGTTGTATTAATCGGTATCTACGAGCCGTTTCTTGTCGTTTGAGTCTTGTATGAGGATTCCAAGTAAGGCGTTTGTCAAGATGGAGTCCTAGGTATCGGATTCGTTCTCGAGTATGAGTGGGGTATTATTAAAGGAAACAGTGAGGCAGGAAGTCATCGTTTTGCGACGAAGGGTAAAGGTAATTTGGTGGGATTTGTTAGGATTTATTTTGAACTTCTAGTTCTGACACCATTCCTCGATGGCTGTGATGAGGGACTGCAAGTTTTGGGATGCAGTGGTTGGGTCATCATGGACGGATAACACACGTGTGTCACACTGATTACAGTGCTAGGATGGAGTGGAATATCAGGATATAGGATTGGATCTAAGATACTACCCTGAGGTACACAGGCGGACTGAGCAGATGAGAAAGAATATGAAAAATTATGGTTTACTTTAAAGTTTCTATTAGTGAGAGAGGAATTCATTAAAAAGAAATATGTAGAAGAAAGTAATTCAAATAGTTAGCAAGTCCTGGGTGCCAAACTCGGTCAAAAGGTTGTTCAACGTCGAGAAATGCACCTGTGCAGTACATTCCTCTTTTAAATTCTGATTTACGTTTAGGACAATCCGGGTAAATTAACACGACCTATATTTAGTATGTAAACGTTTGACTCGCTCAAAGACCTATAGCCGACTGAGAGAAGACCACGCATACACAATAGCTCGGAGCCGATGACATTACAATACGGTGGCCCGGGGGCGATCACACAGCCCATTGGCCTCCTAACAGGCTGCACGGGGTGGCGCACGTTACTCCACGCGCCGGGCACACGGTCCAAACAATTACCCGCTATTAATACTGCACTGTATCCCTTCCTCGGGCTTAGGGGGGCTTATGCTGTCTTAGGGTGTAGGCTGGAGGCTGGGGTTCTGCTGGTGGGCCACGGGGTTCTGAACGGCTGTAAATAAGGAATCAAGCGGCTGCAACATTTTATTTGAGGTTTAGGCCCTGTATAAGAGTATGATTATTAACTACACAATTAATATTTTTTCATTTTTTTTTTTTTTTTTTTTTTTTTTTTTTTTATATAATACAATAAAACAAAAAATCTGATGCTCGCAATACACGACATTCACTTAGCTCCATTGGTAAAATCAATTTGAGAAATTTTAAATAAATTTATAGGTGAAAAACAAATTGTTAAATGATTCATTAAATTGATTTTTTAATAAAAACATGTGTTTTATTTAATAAGATAAGAAAAGCTTTTATTTACACATATTTACAATTTGGTTGATACATAAAGTTTATATATATATTTATTTTTATTTTAAAACACTTTAAATAATTGATTTAAATAAAAAGAAACATTGTTTGACCAAATATTGTATACAACTTTTTTAATTAAATTTACTAAGAACGTTTTAATAAAATTGCAAAAAAAAAAAAAAAACTTGTTAAAATAAAAATTGTATGTTTAAATAAATAAAAACAAAATGATTTTCTACTGATGTGTAGGCCTCTCCTGAAGGAGGAATAGTCTTGATCGACGACCAGCCGTACCTTCTGGCTTAGCAGTTCGCTCCTTCTTTTTCAATTTCTTGGCATTTTAATTCCCAATATTTTCGATCTTCTTTTTTATAAAGCCCACAGCATTAATGAAATTATCAACTATCAGATATATAAAATTAAAATAAGTAATATATATATATATATATATATAATATCATGTATGTAATTTATCGAGGTAGGATACTTTTTCCTCATTGCCAGAAATACATTTCACCGAGAGTTTCCTGCGAAAACGGCAATTTTTCAATTTGCCTCTGAAATTCATTTTATTGCGCTTTCTGTTTTAGACAATTGCCCCCGATATTGGATGTTCCTTTGGCTGCTTCGTCGAGCGGAACTGATATCAAAGGAGCAAATTATGAAAAATTCCGCTGCTTTGATGAGTGACATGGCGCTAATTATATCCTTTGATCTGGGTTGTGTGAGCGCATCGCACGGAGAAGGAAGGATGAAATTGCTTCCACTCCGCGAGGCCTTATTAGGCCAATATCTCGGATCATTCCTTCGCTCCATGGGTTGGAGTCATTGGAGCGAGTCTTCTCATTACCTAGGCGGTTCCTTACAGCAGAATAATTTCCAAGTAACTTCCTGAATACATCATGGCCTTATGAATACATACCTACTGGATCACTTGAACTTTGTTATGTAGTATTTAAATTATATATATTTATTAGGCTATCTACAAAAATGTCAGGCCGCCTTACTCTAAATTTTCTCAAATTATTCCGAATTATATTCAACTTTGTTGGAAACATATGTTTTAGTTTGAATGGGGGTCAATCCGTTCGAAACCTCCCAGACCTTGCCGCGCAACATTTTTGATTTTAATAATTTTATTTTACTAGTTCTATCCTTTCATGAATAAAAAACCGTGATTAAAATTTTTTTTTAAGGCAAGAACTTTTAGAGTTGTAGCCGTTTTAAGTCAGCTTGTGTTGGGAAAATATCTTTAATCTATGGCAATTTTGCAGATATCGAGTCAAAACAAAAACTAACAATAAGATAAGCATATATTTTGTCCTTGACAACTTATTATCTTAAGAATATTGCTTATCTTATGGATGCATACATGGTCTCTCAACAAGCTTCATGAGAGAAAAATATGACATGCCAAAGGAAAGGAGCATGTTAGCCTTAAGGAAAAGCCAAAAGCTAAACAGCCAAACAATAAGAAAAGTTAGTGGTGTCACCGATGCAATCAGATTCGTGAAAAAGATGAAATGGCAATGGGCTGGCCTTCTAATGAGGAAAAATGATAAAACTGGGATAAGAAGAAGAAGGTGGGTCGATGAAATCAAAAAGGCAAAAGGAGTTGCTGTGGTGAGGTGATAGTCTAGGGTAGGGAACATCGGAAGATGAAGATGAGCGAACTCTTCAACTCAAGTACGGGTAGTTACCGTTAAAGACTTTAAACTCCTGAAAAGGAAGGTCTATGTACATATATGTATATAAAGAAAGGAGAAAAAAATGTAAATAAAAATGTATTTTAAATGTTTATATGTATATCAATAGACTATTATTATTATTATTATCTTTAGAATGAAGAAAATGGTTAAAAAAATTCTCGAAAGTTAGTAAAAAATGGTACATTTTTCGAGTTAAAAGTATATAAACAAAAATGAACTCATCTTTTATTGAAAAAAAAATATGTCTATTATTTTATTTTTAGTCAAAATACTCTCTCCTAAATACTTTTTCCTAAAATAATTAAATGCCGTACATTTACCTAAAAAATGAATTATATTTTCGTCCTCCTTACTGTTACAAATTGAGCATGTGTAAACTATTTCCCTCATCCATGGTTTACAATTTAGGGATATCATTTCGGCTCTTGTATTAAAAACTATTCTTATTAATTCTATATTGTTTTTGTCATTAATGTAGTTTACACCATAATCTGCTTCTTATAAATTAGATGGTGTTCGGCACCCATAACGGAGATTCCTAGTTCTTTTTTAAAATTTTCCTTGGCTGCAGCTATTATATTAACCATTTGACTATTCCACCTCGCCACCGATACGAACTCCTTATCAAATGGACAGCCTAAATTATGAAACTAATACAAGTTACACATCGATACGATGTTAATAAGTGACATGAATTTGGTGACTGAGACTGAGCTGGTTCTCGAGTTATAAAATTCTCTTCGCTGTTAAGATAACCTTTTCTTTAAAATTATTAACTCCTGTCATTTTGCATACATCAGAACGAAACAAAAACTAGAGTGTTAATGAGAGTACTATATAGAGTTTTGGTCCTTACAGCATATTACCTAAGTGGCCAAGAAAAAAATATTTCACGAAAATTTAAATTAACTGAAACTAATAGCCGGGTGTAACAAGTTAAGGAAGGAAAGGAGTCTTAGGATTAATTTTTTTTCCTTGTATAGTCTTATCATTGTACTTCTTGTTTTAGAAATTGTCCTTCTTTTTAATATAAATTTTCAAAAAAATACTATCACCAAGTTCAGCAATATTAATAGCGGGATATCGCAAAATGGACCTAATAAAAAATGATGAAACTTGTACTGAGTATACCTCTATATAATACATTATGTAGGATACAATTGTACGGCCAAGATGGTCTGTAAGAGGGCCCCGTGCCATGAGATGAGAGCCGTGCGTTAAGGTAGAGCTACACGGTGAGAAATAGGGTATGTGCAGATGAGGTGAAACCAGGTCTTCTGTGAGTTCACGAAAGTAACGGGAGGGTTAGAAGCTTATTTAAAAAAAAAAAAAAAAATAGATAATGGCATCAAATATTACTTTTAGAAAAATCCTATAATATCATTAAATATTGTTTGTTTTTTTAAAAGATAAAAAAAACTGAAAGTTAAATCAAAACAAACAAGTGTAAAATACACATCATGAAAACATGTTTTTAAAATGTAGTAATATAAAATAAAAGATGAAGTAATATAGAAAATTCGGTGATTGAATATTTATTATATTTGTCGAAAGTACGTGAGAGTGTATGATAGTTCACTCTCACCAAATATCACGAAATTTCCCCTCACCTACACCTGCCTGAATTCTCACCGTGTAGCGCTGAGGAATAGGGTATGTGTAGATGAGGTGAAAGTACTCTCGCGAGAGTAGAGGGTGGTGAAAACTGCGTGAGAGTAAAAATGTGCGCGTATATACGGTGAGAGTACGCAACAGTACTCGGCAAAATGGCGGATGTATGAACAGCTGATTATTCAGGAAAGTTGTTGAAAAGGTTGGTTAGCTCTGTTTAGGTTACAAAGTTCTTATGTAAAGATGAATGTTCAATTGGTGTCATCTTGTTTTAATAATAATAAGAGTAATGTCTAAAAATGTTTTCGACATTTTTATACAAATTTACTTACTAACCAACTACAAACGTCAACACAAGTGACAAGTGACGGGAACATGCACGCCACCTATGACAGCAACATTGCTTTGTAAAATCACTTTCAATTTTTTCTATTTCTATTTCGAATTTTAACGCAAACAAAAAATATTATGAATTTCAAACTATAATACAAAAATATATATAATATGATTTCTAATAAATAACTATAGAATTAAATTGTAATATCCAAACAGTGAAAATATACATATTATTAAATAATGGTTCTGGAATCTAGAAACACAATTAAATATATATGAATATAAATAAACGATTTTTAGTTAAAGTTTGACCGAAATAATATAACAAATGATATTGTTATTAATTATCTTTATGGAAAGTAGATGAAAGTGTGATATAGTACATCAACTATCACGATATTTACTTCCACCAACTTTCCAGCGTGCTCATCGATGTAAATATCGCTATTTCACCTCACCTACACATACCCTATTTCTCACCGTGTATCGCCGCCTTAAATCGGGTGTATCCAATGCGTAGGGGCGCCAGGATAACCTCTTTGCAAACGCGAATGCAGTAGCAACAAATGCCAATGGGAGATGTCGCTTCTGTCCCTTTGCTTGATGACAGAAACATAGATGCCAACAGGCACCCCAGTAAATGCGAATTCATTGGCAACTATACCGCAGTGGCTCTGTGCGAAATAAACTGTACTATTCGAAGCTATAGCGGACTGTAATGATAAAAGAATATTTTGAATAAGAGAGTCGGTGGAGGAAGGTTGTCTCAAGCTGAGTAGGGCAGAGGTCATAGGATTAAAGTGTGTATACTAAGATTGTTTGTTTGGAGTCATAAATTTTGCATATCTAGGTTTTATTTGGATAGGGATCGTTAATGAGTACCTTACATCGCATTGGGGCGGGACCACCTTTTAACGTCCTCTCCAAAAGACGAGATTACTAAGGATTTTTTACTCCCATTAAAAACTCCTGGAACCACCTGCGGGTTTAAACCCGTGACCTTTGGCATAAGAGGATGTTATGCTAACCACCCAGCTACGAGTGATCCCTAATTCATAAACTTTTCATCTGTTTTATTTATATATATTACCTATTTTAATTTTATATATCTGATAGTTGATAATTTTATTAATGCTGTGGACTTTATAAAAAAGCTAAAATGGGAATGGGCTGGGCATTTAATGCGCATAAAGAACCCCATGTGGAGCAAGGTAGTTACCGAATGGACACCTCTAGGGAGGCTGTTATGCTAGCCACCCTGCTACAGGTGATCCTAGGCTAAGACTGGTTCGGACCTCGGGGTTCGCTAGCCCTATTATTGTTATGTAATTCCTTGACAGATATAAAGACTTGCTAACTCGAGAGCGGGTAGGTATACAAAGCGACCTCACAACAACAACAAATATAAATAACTAGGAGTAAACAATTAAGCCGTAGACGACCTTGCCCTCAGTTTTAATATCGACGACCATTCATCAGGACCCACCAGCCCCAGCGCACTTTTATTAAACTCTTCTCCCTCCCCCGTCAATAATCTCCCTGTCTCAGCTCCAGCTCTATATACCTCTCTCTCTCTCTCTCTCTCTCTCTCTCTATATATATATATATATATATATATATATATATATACAAGAATTTAATTCATCGACCCTTTTATATTATAATGATTGCACAATACTAAGCAACGTATACAATAATATTTTAAATAAATTAGGAAGAATAAGTAGACAAAGTAAAAAAGTTTTATTATTGTTAATAGTTTTTATCACCATTATTTATTAAAATATTTTAGATTGTTTCATAGTTATTCGTTTATATAATAGTTTGGTTTGTTTTATTGTTGTTTCTGTAATATATTTTTTAAGCGTTGTTGACCTTTTATTTTTACTAGAATAATTTTATTAAATTTATTTATTAATAAGTTGAGGATATTAATAAAACGCCATGGCTGGAGGCGGGGGGGGGGGGGCTTGGAAATCCTAACGCCCTGTAGTTAGCCTGAGTGGTGTGCCGGTGCTCAATAAAATTCTTTGGTAAGATGTTTTTATAATATATTGTACCTGGATATAGATAGATGGTTTATGGAAAATGTAACCAACATACTACAAAATTTAACCAATTATGTTTAATTGCAGTGTTGAAAAGGATCCTATGTATAAACATAGACGGAGGATCGAAACGTCCAAAGAAAGAAAATTAAGAAGGAGTGATAGTTTAAGGACCTAAAACCCGAATAATTTCAAATAAAATTATATATATATATATATATATATATATATATATATATATATATATATATATATATATAATATATATATATATATATATTACTAATTACCTTAGTTACTCATACAAATAGATAAAGTCTGAATTATACTGTTTTAATGTTTATTTTTAGTTGCTTCATAATATACAAAATTTTAGTTCATAATGACGACGAGATTATTTGATTCTTATATCCGAAACTTGGATTGTTTTTTCCTGTTGTTTATTTTAATTTATAGTTTATTTAAATGAAATGCTTGTAATATTCTTGTAGGATACTGGGACCTCAAAAGGAAATTATACTGTATGATAGATTTATATAAAGTGTTACCTACAGAGGACACAGTATCCTTTGGCGAGTGGAGGTACTGAGAGCAGATGCACTTAGGTAGTATCTTGGCCAGACATGAATATTTTACTTTGTTAAATTTCATGTTATTCTTAGGGGACTTAGTCCCAGAATACAGTTTATATATAAATTAATACTGAGGAGATTTAATACATTATTAGATTATTTTAATATTAATCAAATAAATAGTCGATAAAAGTTCACAGGGCGTTTAGCTACACCTCTTGGATTCCCCAATGGGGTCCCGCTATACCCCGGAAAACTTCCTAGACCCTACTAGCCTACTAGCCGACTAGAGTATTAAGGGTGAACAAAAACGGGACCGACGATTTCGGGCACCTATAGAAGGTCGGCAATTTCCAAAACAGTATTTTTGAA
The DNA here is from genome assembly GCA_023052935.1 of Piezodorus guildinii. Taxonomy (NCBI): domain Eukaryota; kingdom Metazoa; phylum Arthropoda; class Insecta; order Hemiptera; family Pentatomidae; genus Piezodorus; species Piezodorus guildinii. The sequence goes on along the minus strand of CM041292.1, from coordinate 1,535,043 downwards.
AAGTAGAGAGGATAGATGTGGTGAGGGTGAGAATCGAGAAGCAGCAGAGGTCAGTCTTGTTCCATCCAAATAATAATAAGATTTGTGTTTTTACAAATAATAATAATAATATGCTTAGCGAACCCGAAGGTTCGATGCAGATACCACCAAATTCCGCCTATACAGGCTCGTCCAATGTTCACTGTTCAAGCCCGAGATCAGCCTTAACGCAATCCTCCTATCGACGCTTCGGCCTACCTTTCGGACGCCTACCAGTCGGTTCAGCGAATACCAACTTTCTCGGAATCCGTTCCTCATTAAGCTCAACAACTTTACTCGCCCATTTGATTCTCCGCGATGCTATCAACTCAATTATATTCACAGGGTACAAACTCCGCAATTCCGCGTTGTGCAACCTTCTAAAATCCCCAGTGGCCTCATCTATCATCGGACCAAATATTTTACGCAGTACTTTATTTTTGGTAACCTTAAGCCGTTGTTCATCCTTCAAAGTAAGCGGCCACGTTTCACATCCGTAAAGAACGGTCGGAAGAATAGTAGTTTTATAAATTCTAACCTTTATGTTTCTAGACAGAAGCCGCGAGCTAAGTAATTTAGCAACTGAATAACACGCATTTCCCGCCTTTAACCGGGGCTTTATTTCTTCCTTGATTTTATTTTTTTCTTCTTATCGTTGAACCTAAATACTTGAATTTCTCTACGTGTTTAAAAGTATGTCCTGATATATCAATATCACTAAGATCGCCACGGTTTGTGCTACTAATCATATATTTTGTCTCAGCGGTATTTAATTCGAGTCCTATTTCTTTACTGGTTTTTATTAACACACTTGTTTTAAGTTGTATGGTTTCCGTGTCTTCACCTAGCAGTACCAAATCACCAGCATACCCCAAAACCAGAATCTTATCTCCCATATTTAAACCTTTTCGGTACGCGTCATCTTTTCTATGACATAAAACAATATTAAATAAACAGGTTTTTACAAATAAATTTTGTAAATTGACAAAAAATAACAATTATATTTTTGTTGTTTAAACAGTTTATTATTTCTTTTTCCTTAATTCGATAAATTAAAGTTCATTAATTATAAAATGCATGGTTATTACATACAACTAAATAGCTTGTGGTTTATAGATTTATATTATATTATTAAGTATAGTGTGAAGCTAACTTATTTATTAGTGTTAGTTTAAAGCTACTGTTACGGGCTACGGGGTGTGCGAAATGAACTACTCCAGCTTACAAATTACAGATGTTTATTGAATACAGAAAACACAAATACAAAGGGATTACTAACCACTATATTAACAATAATAATGGAATTACTAGCTTAACTACTAAACAGTATACATATAACTTGAGGTATTCCTAACGAATAAACTACTTACAATCGGCTAGACTTATTCTAAGACTTACAACTATAAATTATATATAAACTACAGTCTTCTAATTTCCCACCGACCGATTATCACAATATTGACACACAGTTTCACTACACTGTCACACTGACACGAGTTGTTCACTGTCACTGTTCACTGATACATCCCAGATGCTTGTTGAGCCGGATTAAGACTGACTCACCCAGGCTCAGGGGACCGCTATTTGTACCACTGCCGAATCTTCTAGACCCGGGCGCAGGTAAGGCGGTGGGCCTTTCCAGGCACTTCGAGGACTGTCCAGGTCCAGAAGTCTCTAGCCTCATCTAGGCCCCTCCAGGCGTGGTGCATCCGTCATTGTCTTGACCGTAGCACTACCCCCTCCTTAGACGTGCTCTGCCCCAGAGCACAGATTGCAGAAGCTGAGCGATGCTGATCTTCCTCCGATGTAGGTGTTTTGTCTTTCCAGGGGTTGAACGTGCATACCATTATGATGACTCCAGAGTTGGCGAACGTCTCTTCTACAATTTTCCTGACAATCCTCCACTCCAGGCCATCGTATCCACAACCCAACTTCGGGATGGCGAGCTTGGTGACACGCAGTTCCAGAAGCTTTCTCCGCAGGTCGTCAAGACTCCGGCGCAGTGTGTCGTATGTCGGCTTCTGCTCTGATGAACTCTTGGTAACCAAGTAAAACAGGTGCCGGCCTTCATGTTCTTGATGGAGAGTCTTCCCAACTCTTGGTCCCTGGCGTTCCAGCTCTTCAATTCCAGCGAACTTCTTCCTGAAGACCGTCGCAATCCCCCGGGAATTCCTCAGATGTTCGGCGACACAATGTGCTAGAGCATAGTCTACCGGTAACGAGAATATGTCTCTGTAAACTGTCTGCGTTACCCTAAGGGAGTCTGGCGCCTTAGGATGGGGAGTTAGGTCCTTGTCGGTGAGGTTCCTCACTTGCTGTTCCTCTGTAGGGCCATGGTTTCCCTTGTATGGAGCCAATCGGTTGAAATGGACTACCTTGGGTTTTCCTTTGGGCTGCTTCCTGATCCTATAGATGACATCATTGATCCTCTTGATGACCTCATACGGTCCGTCCCAGGAGTTTTGAAGTTTCGGTGAGTAGCCTTGCCTTCTTCGAGGATCGTGTAGCCAGACCAAGTCTCCAGGTTGGAAGCCACCTTTCTCTGCCTTGATGTCGTAACGCTCCTTCATTCTGTCACTTGCTCCCTGGATGTTTGTGCGAACCTTCTCGTGAATAGTGTTCATTCGCTTCCGTAGGTTCGTGACGTAGTCTTCTCCGGCGACCTCCTCATCAGGCTTGAAACCGAATTTCAGATCGCAAGGCAAGCGTAGTTCTCTACCGAACACGACATTGGCGGGGGTCTGCCCTGTCGTTTCATTGACTGAACTACGATAGGCTAGCAGGAACAGATGAAGATATTGGTCCCAGTCTCGCTGATGGTCAGAAACTACCTTGGTCAAATATCGACCCATCGTCCTGTTCATGCGCTCTACCATGCCATCGGACTGAGGGTGAAGAGGCGTCGTTCTGGTCTTCCGTATTCCTAGAGCCTCGCACATCCTGGTGAAGACTGCCGACTCAAAGTTTCTTCCTTGGTCAGCATGAAGTTCCATGGGCACCCCAAACCGACTGACGAGCTGCTTCACGAGAACATCTGAAACCGTGGCGGCCTCCTGATTCGGAAGGGCGTAAGCTTCCACCCACTTTGAAAAATAATCCATGGCCACGAGAATGTATCGGTTGCCATTATCTGTCACAGGAAAAGGGCCAGCGATGTCTACCGCTATTCTCTCGAACGGTGCTCCTACGTTGTATTTCTTCATAGGTGCCTTCTTTTTCCTTATCGGTCCATTAGAGGCGGCACAAGTTGCACACCGCCGGCACCAATCTAACACATCGTCCTTGAGGTTTGCCCAGTAAAAGCGTTCACGAACGTTTTCTAATGTCCGGTGAACTCCAAGGTGGCCACCAGATGCTCCATCATGTAATTCCCTCAGTACTTCGGGCACTTTAATCTTTGGTACGATGAGCTGTAGTCTCCGCTGATCTCCCTCTGTGTTCTCCAATGCTCGTTTCAGCAGACCTTTGTCCAGTAGAATGGAGTTCCATTGAGCCCAATAGGTTTTTATATTTTTCGACATTGGAGCAACATCCTGCCAGCTTGGTCTCCTTTGGCCTGATAGCTTCCATTCCCTTATTTGTTTCAAGTCCGGGTCCTCGTCCTGTTCCTTTGCCAGTTGTGTGTCCTGCCAACCGTCGGTAACGACCGTAGTCCGCAACACTGTTGCTTGCTTTTCTTCTTGTCGAGAACAATGCTTGCATTCTCCGTCACAGGGTCTCCTTGAGAGCGCATCCGCATTCCGGTGACTCGTTCCAGAACGATGAGCAGATTCGAAGTCATATTCCTGAAGGCGCTCGATCCACCGTGCAACTTGTCCCTCCGGTGACTTGAATCGCAGCAGCCACATTAGAGCTGCGTGGTCTGTTCTCAGTAGAAATCTTCTTCCATACAGGTATTTATGAAAGTGCTCTATGGACTTAACCACTGCCAGAAGCTCTTTCCTTGTGACACAGTAGTTGCGTTCTGGAGCTGACAGTGCTTTGCTGAAGTACCCAATAACCTTTTCTTCCCCGTCTTGGAGTTGGGAAAGGACGCTTCCAATAGCAGTGTTGCTGGCATCTGTGTCAAGAATGAACTTGCCCTCGGGACGTGGATAGCTTAGAATAGGCGCACTACTCAATTTCTTCTTTAACTCCTCAAATGAAGCCTGACACTCGCGATCCCAAAGGAAAGTCCGTTTTTCCTCAGTGAGCCTGGTAAGAGGTTTTGCGATGTTGGCGAATCCTTTCACGTACCTCCTGTAGTAGGTGCAGAGCCCGAGGAAACTTCTCACTTGGTGCTTATCTCGAGGTGCTGGCCAATTGGTGATCGCTGTAATCTTCTCTGGGTCAACAGCAACTCCGTTGTCTGATACAACATGCCCAGGTAGTTGACTTGCCTTCGGAAGAGATTGCACTTCTTCGGGTTCAGTTTTAGATTAGCTGCACGCAGCCGTTCGAAGACCCGCTCCAGATTCTCCAGATGGTGAGTGAAGGATTTTCCCAGTACAATGATGTCGTCCAAGTAAACCAGGCATATCTCCCAAGAAAGGCCTCTTAAGACGCTTTCCATCAGCCTCTCGAACGTTGCAGGTGCATTGCAAAGCCCGAATGGCATTACCGTAAATTGCCAGAGGCCAGTGCCGATTGAAAATGCCGTCTTCTCCTTATCTTCCGGTGCCAATCCAACCTGCCAATATCCACTGCGGAGATCCAAGGTAGAAAATAGTTTGCAACCCTCTAGTGTGTCCAGCGTGTCGTCAATCCTTGGGAGTGAGTAACTGTCCTTCTTCGTGGCGTTGTTCAAAAGACGGTAATCTACGCAGAATCTTGTCGTCCCATCTTTCTTTTTCACCAGTACGACAGGAGACATCCATGGGCTACTCGAGGGCTCGATGACACCATCATTCGCCATATCCTTAATAATCTCCTCGGCATCCTTTCGTTTAGCTAGCGGCAGCCTCCTCGGGATCTGTCGGATGGGCTTTGTATCCCCGGTGTCAATTTTGTGCTGGACGATGTTCGTTCTACCCCGTGGTCCTGAACTGATCTCGAAAACGTCCTGCCATCGGGTAATCAATCTCTTCACGATTTCGCTCTGTTCAGGCGAAAGTTCTCTGCATGATTCCTCCACGAATCCTTTTAATTCTTCGGGTAGTCCTCGTTGCTCGGTGGGGTTGCGTTGTAGCTGTCGGACTACTGAGGTAGCGGCCGTACATTCTCCGACTGGTGTTCCTCTCTTTAGTGTCACCGGGAAGCTGTTCAGATTCATCAGTCGGATTGGGGTGGTATGTCCGACCTTGATGAGAGACCTTGCAACCAGAACACCGCGTCCGACTTCCTGCTCCTCGTGCTTCCCAGGTTCAAGTAGAAGACATTGACCCTCCGGTAGTCGTCCATTGATCGTCCCATGCGTCAGAATTTGACTCCGTGCAGGTAAAGTGGTGTCTTCTAGTAGGAGTACTCGTGCATAGAGGTCCTTTCCCTGCCGAAGGATGACCTCTTCGTCTCCCAGCGTCATCACACCTCTCGACATGTCCAGCTTGATCCCGTATTTGATCATCAAGTCCATGCCGAAGATGACTTCCTCGTCTATTTTCGCCACGAGAACGCGGTGCTCTAGACGTTGGCCCCCGATGAAGAAAGTGGCAACTGTCTCCCCGTAGACCTCGGCTGGCTGTCCTGTGGCTGTCCGTAACGCCCAAGTGGTAGGTGATATCTTCTTAGCGTTAACTGCCTTCGGGTTCAGTATTGTCATGGTTGCGCCGGTATCCAGCAGAAAACTCCGCAGCTGCCCGTTCACCATTCCATCCACATAAAAACTATTTGTCTTGCTCCCTATTGTCGCGATTCTCACGGCGACCCTGGGGCCTTCGATGCTACGGGTTGACAGTTGCCCCTTCCCATCAACCCTCCTTAGTTTTCCTGTGGCTTTTTCCGGCTTCCTGGTAGGACACTTGCTTCTGGGGTGTCCAAGTTGACCGCAGCTCCAACAGCGTATCTCCTTTTTGCGGGTCCTGAGGGCTTCTAAAACCTTTGCTACTATGTCCTCGATGGTGGGGGCCGCGTTAGGCTCCGCTTCTGCCGCTCGAACTCGTGCATGTCCACGGACTGACTGCCTGACAGCCTCGAATTCCATGGCCTGCGACAATGCATCGCCCAAAGTTTTAGGTCGTGCGAGTTTCACTGCCTGTTGGGTTTCCGGGTCTCGAAGTCCATCCAGGAATTTGTCGATAGCCAAGCTCTCGTAAACGTCGTCGGTGACCGTTGGGTAGGCATTCCTCACTAGCCGGGCGATATCTGCTTCAAATTCCTGCAGCGTCTCGTTGGTTTTCTGGACCCTGTTCTTTAACTGGGAACGGTATAGTTGGTCCATGTGGCGATGGCCGAAACGCATCTCCAGTCTTTTCATCAGCTCACTGTAGTTGCACCGCTCCGACATGGGCATCCCCTGTAGCACTCCTAAGGCGTCTCCACGCAAGGCTAGGCACAATGCTGATGCTTGCGTCTCCTTTGACCACCCGTGGATCGAAGCCGCTGTCTCGAAGAGAGTCATGTAGTCCTCCCACGGCGTCTTCCCGTCGAACAATGGGATGGTGTTGTGCGTTGGTGGCATCCCAGCATTGGCGGAGGGAATGGTGTTGTGAGGGCTTCTCTCAGAGGGTTGGTCGGTGTCGATTGTCGGTGGGTTGCTCATACGTTCTTCTAGAGCTTCTATTCTTACCCTAAGTTCTTTTTCTACTGAATCGACTTTTTCTCCTAATCTAGATTCTACATCAGCTAACTTATTATCTACACTCTCCATTAACTTAGTTTCTAAATTGCCTAACTTGGCCTCCAATGTATTTTTAACAGTACTTAACTCATTACCTAACTTCTTTTCTACATTACCTAACTCATTTCCTAACTTCTTTTCTACATTATCTAACTCATTTCCTAACTTCTTTTCTACATTACCTAACTCATTTCCTAACTTCTTTTCTACATTACCTAATTCAGTTTTAAAAGTTGCAGACAACTTACTGAAATCATTTTCAAACGTAATCTCGTCTGGATTTTCCCCCGAATCAACAAAAAATTGGCGCAAGCGTTGTTGCAGTGCTGATTTCGTTCCGGAAGTATCCAGATCTCGTTCTTCTAGCTCCCGTCTTAAGTCTGCAACTTTTAAATCATTCAGTCTAACACTCTGAGAAGTCATTTTTCACACAGTAGCCCAATAATTACAAAAACAAGAAAACCAAAATTATAACCATTTACAATGATCCCACTTCTGACACCAAATTGTTACGGGCTACGGGGTGTGCGAAATGAACTACTCCAGTTTACAAATTACAGATGTTTATTGAATACAGAAAACACAAATACAAAGGGATTACTAACCACTATATTAACAATAATAATGGAATTACTAGCTTAACTACTAAACAGTATACATATAAAATGAGGTATTCCTAACGAATAAACTACTTACAATCGGCTAGACTTATTCTAAGACTTACAACTATAAATTATATATAAACTACAGTCTTCTAATTTCCCACCGACCGATTATCACAATATTGACACACAGTTTCACTACACTGTCACACTGACACGAGTTGTTGACTGCCACTGTTCACTGATACATCCCAGATGCTTGTTGAGCCGGATTAAGACTGACTCACCCAGGCTCAGGGGACCGCTATTTGTACCACTGCCGAATCTTCTAGACCCGGGCGCAGGTAAGGCGGTGGGCCTTTCCAGGCACTTCGAGGACTGTCCAGGTCCAGAAGTCTCTAGCCTCATCTAGGCCCCTCCAGGCGTGGTGCACCCGTCATTGTCTTGACCGTAGCACTACTTTTAAACTGCCGACGTACGACGAGCTAGAGTCAATTTTTCGGCAAAATCTCTAGAATAAAAGTTATACGTAATTAAATTCTACAATAATTGGTTCGGAGCAATTGAACATAGTGACCCGAAGATAACTTAGTTGAAGTCCTAAATATCAGGTTTTTTATCTATGAGCAAACAATTTATATACATTTATCATAGTGGATCCTGTGAATTCGGGATACCCTTAAACTGACATTATTTTTATTTTTTCGGTCATTTCCAATCATGAATGCATTGGATAAGATATACACCCTCAATACTATAAAATAGCCACGAGAGATAAAGCTGTAAAGAAGTAGAGTGCTCGGTGGCGGTTAGAGGTGAGAAGGGGAACGGCAGGTGTCCCCAACTACCTTGGGGTGGAGGAGGTTCGTTCTGGTCTGGGTTCTGATCGCTATATAATGTCTGCACTGTATTATATCTCTCTGCTGTGGGGTTCTTCAGGGGGCTAGCTTCTATATAGTAGTTAGTCGTTTCCTTCTCTTTGTTAAAGCATTGCTAAATGCAATTGTAAGTATTTGCGATGCTAAAGTGACAATCGGTGTTATCATTCAGTTGCCGGAAATTACTTAGCCCGCGGCTTCCTTCTAAAAAAAGGTTAGCATTTATAAAACTATTATTCTTCTAATGGTTCATTACGGATGTAAAACGAGGCCGCTTACTTTGAAGGATGAACAACGTCTTAAGGTTTTCGAAAATAAGATACTTCGTAAAATATGTGGTCTAAAGAGAGATGAGGCCACTGGGGAATTTAGAAGTTGCACAACGCGGAATTGCGGAGCTTGTTCCCTGTGAATATAATTGAGTAGATAGCACCACGGAGACCCAAAATGGGCAAGTTAAGTTGTTGGGCTCAGTGAGGAACGATTTCGCTGAAGTGTCAGGTAGGCATCCGAAAGGTAGGCCGAAGCGTCGATGGGAGGATTGCTTTAAGGCAGATCATCGGTTGGGCCTGTGGAGTCGGTATTTAGTGGTATCAGTATCGGACTTTATCGGATTGGATTTGATCTCGGCGTTTATCCACCAGATCAATTTAAATAATTCTTTATTAGTTTCACACATTTTTATCTCTAACTGCATTTGAAAATTCTTTAATCGATTGCTACAACGACGGGAAGTGAAATCTGTGTGTTACCCGCACCAGATTTGTATATTTTCTTTATTAAAATTTCTTGTTATATTTAAGCCTCTACAGCACCGTATTTAAATGTAATAATATACACGATTGAATTAATTAAGATAAGTAAACAGGAAAACTGAGGATTCTCATCTGATATTTATAAATCTTTTGATTTAATCTTACTGAAGTCCATGGCTTATTACTATGACCTTACGGGAGGGGTGAACCAAAAAAAAAAAATAAAATAAAATAAAAAAAATAATAAAAAATAAAAGCTTTTATGCTTGCCACTACACTACAGGTGACCTATTTTTTTTAGAAAACCTTGAAATAGGTTTACACAAAAGAAACTTTAAAAACGTATTTTTTATTATTAATTTTCTTTGTTGGAATTAAGTGGGGTTAATTCGTAATTAAAAAGTTTTTGATAACTTTTTTTAATCTATGAAAAAACGGAGATTGGTTTTGTTAGAGAAAAAAAGGAGATTTACTTGAAAACGCATACTTTCATTGAATGTATGGGTCGTTGACACCTTGGATTTAAAGGGTTTTTTTTTCACGAGATCGTAAATATCGACCCTTTTAGAGTCGCATGGGTGACATCGGATTCCTCTGCAACATTCCGGCGTTATGCAATTTTTTTTTTTTTAATATTACTTTTCCACGCTCATAAACCAATTTTAGTTACAGGATTCCCAACTTGACCCTGTGTAAATCTATCGCTTATAGTTCACTGAGCTGGACATAAACAAAAAACTCTAAATTCAAATAATGATGGAGTTTTGTTGACCGTTGAGAAATTAGATGAGGAAGATGGTTGGGGGTGCGGTCATAAATTAGAAACACACATTTAAAATAAGTGCTATTTTAATTATGTGCCGACGTTTCGGCCTACAATGTGGGCCTTCATCAGGGCTAAAAGAAACAATGTAATTAAAGCAATGTAATTATAGACTTAATAATGCGTTAGGTATATTATAATAATATGACAGTAATAAAATATGGGAACATAATGATACATAAATGATAACTGTCATCTTATTATCATTTTACATTTAATATTATTTATGTTCCCATATTTTATTCTTCATTTATTTATAGATGGTCGAGAATTTCTACTGAGTGTATTTCCAGGAGAACGAAAGAGATGGCGAGGAAGACCACTGACGAGGTGGAGGGACGAACTATTGCAAGCAGTGGGGTATTGTTGGGCTGCAGTGGCTAAGTATAGGCAAATGTGGAGTAATGTTATAAAAAATCAATCATTAAATACATGGTTATATATTATAGTTTGAACAAGAAATGTTTAATTGTGTGTATATTTAAGTTCAAAAATGTAAATAGCAGCAGGAACTAAGAAGAGGAAATTTTGTTAAAATTTTTATTTTAATTCTAATACCAGACTTGTACCTCCCGAGGGAGAGGCTTGTTGTTCTATTAAGGACGAAATAAAGCTATTTATTATTATTTTATTATTTTCACTGTGGTAAATCAAGTAAAACAACAGAACAAAAATCATATGAATTTTATATACATACTTCTTCACTTGCTGTTTCTTTTGCGCACTTCAATCAGCTTTTGTTTTATTATTTTCAATTATGAACCTTTGTAATCAACCAAAAAAAAAAAAAATTAAAAATAATCACTCCTCCCACCTCAAAATTTAAGTGCTTACGTTTCAAAATACGCAGAATCCTAATAACGAATAAAAAGAAATTCTGTTCGTTGGCCGTCCGCAGGCTTTTCTCTGAAACTACGCGACTGATTTTTTTTTAAATTCGACACAAAGATATGATGATCCTAACTTAGGCGTTGATATCCACCGATTAGTTTTAAAATCGCGGACTATTGAAGATCATTTAATTTAATAACTCAGTTATTTTTGAAGATAAAGAAAATAAAATTATTAGTGTTTTTAACTGAATTATTATAAAAAAGAAAAAAAATGAAATTTTACTCATAAATGAGCCTATAACTCAGTTCTTTATAAGATAGAATTGGATAGATTTCTAGGTAAGGACACTGCGACGAATAAAAAAAAAAATAAAAAAAATAAAATTGTAATGTTGTCTGTATATATACATGTATACATAAGCTTTTAATTTCGTTTTTTTCGAACATAGAGAAAAAAATGATTAATGTTTTTTGACCCAAAAAACACGCATAATTATTTAAATAAGTAAATAAAAATTTTATCTATAAAGACGCTTTTAACATAGTTATTTCTATGATAGAGAAAAATTGAATTGAATTTTAGGATTAGGACACGGCATTGAAAAGAAAAAAATAAAAAAATGAAGTCTGGCATGTATATTGGCTTGGTTATTTTTGAAGATAGAGAATTTTTATAGAGTTTAAGAATCAGCACACAGCTATTAATTATAAAAAAGAGAAAAAAGAGAAAATTTGATCTATATGTACGCTCTTAACTCAGTTATTTTTAAAGTGTTATAAATCACTAAAGCGCGATAAACGGAACAAAAAAAGAATCATTAAAATTGGTTCAGAACTAGCACAGGCATGTCGTTTTGATTCCTTTCAATTACTTCTCACTTTTACTTTCACTTACTATATGTAGTAAGGGGAAGTATTGCGATCGTGAACATTTTCGAATTCCAGTTTTCAAGGGAAATACACGTTTTAGGGTTCCCTGAGTCCAAATAACCAAGTCCCGCAAAAAGGTCTGTGTGTGTGTGGTAACTCCCGGGCGGAAACGGTAAGTCCTATGAAACTGAAATTTCATATTTAGGACAACTATACGCCCGAGACGTAACAAAACTTTTTTCATCAAAATGAGTTTACCAGAAGAGGCACTTTATACCATGCATTTTGCACCTTTTTTCGATTTTCTCGAAAACGGTTCCGACGATTTTGATTAAACTCGCTATATCGATGTAAAATTTAATGGGCTTTAATATCTTGTAGGTTTTATTTGGATAAGGGCTTAAATGCCGACATTTTAAATTTTCTTCCCCTAAAGTACCGTTAATTTTGTAGATTCAATAATAATAACTAGATTATCTTATTAACGCTGATGAAAAACAGGTAAATATATAAATTTAATAAATTAGATACCCAACTAAAGGAGAAAACAGAAAAAATATTTTTTTAATGCAATTTTTCGTTTTTGAACATAAGAGCAGTAATATACATGTATGATATACCGGTGGAAAGCTAAAGATTTTAGAAAAAAATCATCTCATACACAAGCTTTTAGAAGTTAATAGAGAGTGATGAAAAGAAGATAAAACTAACTGATTATTTTAGATAATAATATAATAGATTTTTTAATAAAACACATGTTTCTATATAAATTCAATTTGATTAATTCGTTAATAATTTCACGTATTTTTATCTCGTAACTGTATTTCAAAATTCTTTCATTGATTTTAAAAATGGAGGTAAGTGAAAGTCGTGTGTTGCCCGCACCAGATTTTTTAATAATTTATTTCCATCTCTAAATCAATTTAAAAATTCTTATAATTATAATATAGATTATAACAACGGAGGTAAGTGAAAGTCGTGCGTTGCGTGCACCAGATTTTTTATATTAGTAATTAACTTTAAATAGCTATATTCTTATATAATTAGTAGACAATTATAATTACGGAGTATAGATTTGGGGCCCTATCAAATCATCAAATTCTTCTCGTCTCCAATCCCTCCAATCAAAAATCCTTCGAAAAACCCTGAACGCTCCTTACTTTGTCACAAATAAACTCATCCATAAAGACCTTAATGTCCCCTATGTTACTGACTTGGCACGAACCAGGTACCACCCCTTTCATGACAAACTCCATTCCCACTCTAACCCTCTAGTTTCATTCCTTGCTTCCTCTACAATCCTTGATAATCGTATCGTATAATCCTAATAATAATCGTCTGAAAAGAAGATGGCCCCGAGACCTTCTAGTTTAGCATAATCTTTGGGGAGCTGCCGAAGGGTAGTATCCCTACATATGAATCATGTCAAATTATCTTGTATCACATTTACTAAATGTATTTTATTATACAGTTGTAAATACCAATAAATATATTTAAAAAAAAAATATATAAACCATTCTCTAATAATTTGCAGCGTTTTTCTGTTTATTCTCATAAGTTTGAATTATCGTGGTGTGTTGCCCGCACCGAATTTTGTTTATCTTTTACTTCATAATTTTAATTTGTCCCACCAGGTTCCCTCCTCCTCCCTGCCTACTCCCTCCCTCTCCCCTAAACCTTCTCATATTATGATAAGTCGAGCAATACGCGCGGGCCCAAGACAAATCCTCCGATTCAATAAGCGAGGAAACAATAGCCGGGACTAAGTGGCTGAGTGTGCCCGCCCCGCAATATCCAGTTATAGGCCGCATATAAAGCGAATGCTAATGGAGCGGTTAATGCCTACAGGGGACAAGGTCTAGGTAATTAAACCTCATGAGGGCCGGCAAATGAGTTGTGTTGTTGCCAGGAGGACAATGCTCATCTCCCGGCTCTTCTTAATGAAGCCCTGCCCGCTGTGTCCTCTATAGCTGGGATTAGGCTCTGTCTTTATGTACCTCTTAGTGTAAGCCTTATCAGTTGATATATATCGTCTCGGGCTGCTAGTAATTGTCTCGAGCTGGGCTAGCAAGATATTTAGGGGTCGCGTCTATCGGGTAATAAATTTAATTCGTCCAGACCTGAATTTGAGGTTACTGAGGAAAGAATAGTTAAATCCGTCTTAAAAAAAACAAATGAAAAAAAAAAAAATCTAGGGCGGGCAACACAGGACTTCCACTTACCTCCGTTTTAAAAATCGATTAATGGATTTATAATACAGCCAGAGAAAAAACTTAGTGAAACCATTAATGAATTAAATAAATTGGGATCACTTCCAGCTGGGTGGTTAGCATAACAGCCTCCTATGCCAAAGATAAATGGGAGTAAAAAATCCTTAGTTATGCCGTCCTTCGGAGGGGACGTTAAAAGGTGGTCCCGAGCCTATGCGATGTCAGGTATTCGTCAAAGATCCCTATCCTAATAAAACCTGGCTAGGCAAAATTTAGGACTTGCACTGTAGCATCGTCAGATAAGCCATAGTAGCATAAAGTGACGTTAAATAAATTAAACTTCCATGTTTCTGTGTTTTATTAAAAAATCTATTATATTATTATCTAAAATAATCATTACCGGCTTTTTGTCACTATTTATTAAATTTTACAAGCTTCTGTATAAGATAATATTTTTTTATAAAATCTTTAGCTTTTCAACGGTTTATTATACATGTCCTTATGTTCGAAACCAAAAAATTGGATTTAAAAAATATTTTTTCAGTTTTCTCTTTTAATTGGCTATCGAATTCGTTTAACTTATATATCTACCTGTTTTTCATCAGTGGTAACAAGATAAGATGGTTATTTTTATAGAATCAACAAAATAAAAGGTAGTATGGAAGAAGAAAATTTAACCATTGTGGATATAATTAGTTGACCGTTGAGAATTACTGAAGGAATTAGTCCGGGTGGCGGTCATTAAATGAAATAACTGAATAGTTTTAACTGTTGTATTGTTTGCCTGAGTGAGTCAATTTGGAAGTAAGGGAGTTTGTCAAAGGGACTTGACTAATGCAGTTCTCAATAAATTTTGGAAAAACAGAATGGGTTCGACATTTTAATAAAAAAAATTCTTTGTTCAGTTTTTTTGGCCAGTCGTTTGTGAAGGTTGCAGATATTGTTAAAAGCTTGTCTGTTTTGGGGGAATCGCGATTTTAGTGAAGAGAAAATATGATGGTGGTCATTATTAGAATTACCTGAAGAAAGGTGGTAAGTGGTGGAAGGGGATATATTTTGAGTCAGGGAGAAAGATGTATCCAGAGAATTAATTGAAAAAAGAGAAGTAACGTGGGAAGAAGGTGTATGGGGAGTTTTAGTATAATGTTGAGATGGGTGAGTCAATTTGGAAGTAAGGGAGTTTGGCAAACAATAAAATAGTTAAAACTATTCAGTTGTTTCATTTAATGACCGCCACCCGGACTAATTCCTTCAGTAAGAAAATTTAAAAATCGGCATTTAAGCCCTGTCAGATTATTTTAATCAGAATGAAACTTTCATGATGTTAAAGCCCATTAAATTATACATTAATAGAGTTCCATTAAAATCGTTATAGCTGTTTTGGGAAAAATCATAAAAAGGTGTAATATGCATGGTATAAAGTGTCTCAGGTAAGCTCATTTTGATGAAAAAGGTTTTGTAAGGTCTCGGGCGTATAGTTGTCTTAAATATGAAATTTCAGTTTTATAGGACTTACCGTTTCCTCCCGAGAGTTACCACACACACACAAACAGACACACACACACACACACACACACACACACACACACGCACACACATAGACCTTTTTTCGGGACTTGATTATTTGGACTCAGGGATCCTAAAACGTGTATTTCCGTTGAAAACTGGAATTCGAAAATTTTCGCGATCGCAATAATTTCCCTTACTATATATAGTAAGTAAAAGTAACAAAGAAACAAACTCTTCAGCTTTATAATATTAGATAGATTTGAGAATGCTAACAAAGAAGTCTTGTATTTATGATAGACACCATCATTATTTGATGAATCTGTCTAATGAATGCCATAATTACCACAATACCGTGCTAGTATTATAAGTATAACTCTTATTATTTTAGTATTTATATAGTTATTAAAATAGTATTGAAGTGCTGATTAAATAAACATTAAGGTGCTACCGCAGAGTATTGTAGATTCTTCTCAAGACTTCTTCGAACCAATTTTCTGTAAATAGTTCATTTACTTATTGTACTATGTACAGTTGTAAATTTCAATATTTTTTTCTTGAAGAATGAATAATTAATAGTGTATATAATTATTCTTCAATGTGAAAACACTTTAGCCTGGAAGCTAATCAATTGAAATTCAAGATTCTAATCAATATTAATTCGAAATCTGGAAGAAGGCTCAAGTGTTTCCAAAGAGGCCCCCTCACCAACAAAATTAAAAATATCTCGCTGGAAGGGAAAGCGACTGTTAATATCCAGAGTGCCCTTATGAATATTCTCCAGCTGATTTCATTTATCAACTCTCTCGCACAAATTAAAATTCTCTCAGTTCTGTTTATTATTGTATCAAGTTTTTTTTTTAATACTGTCACTTATTTCGTTTTTTACATATATTTTTTCACATCGATAATATCAGAAAGATTCTGTTAATTCGAAATATCTGGAGGGTAAGGTTAATCTTTGCCTTCGGTAGAAAGAAAAATTTGGAATTTGCCGAACTCAGGGAAGGAAAGACGTTTATGTACTGCAGGAAGTTCGTTACCGTTTTGGAATATTTAATATAGTTTTATAGGGTATAGTTTTTACATATCTTGATGTACCTGTAAATTTTATTTGAATATTAGATGATATTTGAATAAAACGTTGCAAATGATTACACAATGACTAATTATTTCATATTAATGATATTATTGTGCGGGAAATGCATGTTATTATTTAGTTGCTAAATTACTTGACTCGCGGCTAATGTCTAAAAACTTAAAGGTTAGAATTTATAAAACCATTATTCTTCTAACGGTTCTTTACGGATGTGAAACGTGACCGCTTACTTTGAAGGATGAACAACGGCTTAAGGTTTTCGAAAATAAGGTACTGCGTAAAATATTTGGTCCGAGAAATAAGGCCACTCGGGAGTTTAGAAGGTTACACAACGCGGGATTGCGGAGCTTGTACCCTGTGAATATAATTGAGTTGATAGCATCGCGGAGACTCAAATGGGCGAGTAAAGTTGTTGGGCTCGATGAGGAGCGGATTCCGAGAAAGTTGGTATACGCTGGACCGACAGTGTAAGCGGAATTTGGTAGTATCGGCAACGAACCTTCGGGTTATTATTATTATATTATTGTATTATATTTGATATTGGTGTAGGCAATTAACTTGAAGGAAAAGTGAAAGTTTAAAAGTAGAGACCGAATTTCGAGGAGTGTACTATTTTCTTGCCTGTATCTATTTCATAGGTTGCTTTGTCGAATTTCAAAAGGTACTATATTCATTTTAGAATATTTTACAGGAAGTTGAAAAATCTCACATTACTATATTATTATTACTTTCACCTATATATCAAATATATAATAAGGAAAAGTATTGCGATCATGAAAATTTACGAATTCCAATTTTCGACGGAAATACACGTTTTAGGGTCCTCTGAGTCCAAATAACCAAGTCCCGCAAAAAGGTCTGTGTGTGTGTGTGTTTGTGGTAAGTCCAGCACAAAAACAAAAAGTCGCACGAAACTGAAACTTCATATTTAAGGCAACTATAAGCACGAGATGTTACAGCAACATTTTCACTCAAATCGGCTGACCGAAAGAGAAAATTTATACCATGAATTTTTCACCTTTTTACTTTAAAATCATATAAGTTTCATTCTGATTGAAATAGTCTGACAGGGCTTAAATGTCAATTTAAAAAAAAAAAATTTCCCCAAAAGTAACATTAATTATGTAGATTCCAAAAAATTAACCACATTATCTCGTTAGCATTTGCGATTTACTCAAAAACGGATCTAACGATTTTGATTAAACTAGCTATATCAATGTAGAATTTAGAATGGCCTTCAATTTGATATTTGTTTCATTCTAATTTGAATAACCTGACAAGGCATAAATGCCGCTATTTTAAAATTTCTTACCCTAAAGTATCTTTAATTTAGTAGATTTAAAAAAATAATTGGGCACATCATCTTGATCTAAATATGCAAGTTGAACGAATTTGATAAACAACTAAATAAGAAAAGTCCAAATACCAAGTCTCGCAAAAAGGTCTGTGGGTGTGTGAGCCTGTGTGTGTTTCGTAAGTTCAGCGCGAAAACGAAATGACGTCCGAAACTGAAATTTCATTTTTAATGCAAATATACGCCAAACATGTTTTTATAAATATACATCTAGTTTTTCATCTCAATCGCCTAACCAAAAGAGCCTCTTTACACCATGCATTCTGCACCTTTTTACTTTAATATCATATAAGTTTCATTCTGATTGAAATAGTCTGACAGGGCTTAAATGTCAATTTAAAAAAAAAAAAATTTCCCCAAAAGTAACATTAATTATGTAGATTCCAAAAAATTAACCACATTATCTCGTTAGCATTGATAAAAAAACAGGTAAATATATGAGTTTATGCATTTTTTCTTTTTGAACATAAGAACATTATACCTGACTATAACTAACTATATTATAATATAACTAACTAAACCTAAGAATATTATACATGTATAATATACCGTTGGAAAGCTAAAGATTTTAGAAAAAATGTTATCTCATGCACAAACTTGTAAAAGGTTATGGAGAGTAATGAAAACCCGATAAAACTAACTGATTGTTTTAGATAATAATATAATAAGACTATTTAAAACAACGCATGTTTCTATAGAAATTCAATTAAATTAATTCTTTATTATTTTTACTTAAGTGGTACTCACTACGTTTGCTATAGCATGCTATTTGTGTTATTTTGCTAAACCTGTCGATTTTCTACAGTTATTTCCTGTATAAAATTGATGGGTTTAGCACAATAGCACAAATAGCATGCTATCGCAAACGTAGTGAGTACCCCTTTAATTTCATCTTTAACTGTGAAAATTCTTCAATTCATTCTATCAATAGAGGTGAGTGAATGTCGCGTTTTGCCCGCACCAGATCTTTTTTACGAACTTTTGGTTTTAAAGGGGAACATTTTCTTTCCTTTCTTGAATGATTACAATGGTTTCTTTTTAATATAGTCCACTAAAACACTACTGCTAACTCAAGCAATGAGGAATAGCTGTGGATTTTAAATAAACACATTTAGAGTAATATTAGCCCTGGAGAGAAAGGGTGGTAGAATGAAGTTAATTAAGGGAGAAGTACATTGAGCATTGTCCACTCCGGCCTCTGGACTGTGGACTGTGGACTGCGAGGTCCGAGCACAATGGCCTTTATCTCTGGATCTTCACTTCCTATATTGCGGCCTGTATGACCAGGTTAGTATTTCCAGTATTTTTTATCTTTTTCAGGGTAAAAGATTACTAGTTATATGATCTATAAATCTACAACTCGGTTGTGTAGGTCTGGATTATTACCTTTTTTTTTAATTTTTTTTTTTTTTTGGTTTATTATTTTCAATATTATAGGTTCTCCTGTAATGACAATATCTTCGTCCTCAGGCAGCTCATTGAAAAATCTCGGGAAATGAACCAGGAGCTGCATTTAGCGTTTGTGGATCTTGAACAGGCATACGACAGCGTCCCAAGGAGCAGAATGTGGACCGCATTGAGAGAGGCGGGCATCGATAGCACCTTAATAGAAGCTGTGAGACACCTATACCGAGATGATATCTACCGAGTGAAGATTGGAAAGCGGCTATCGGAGCCTTTCTCGGGAACTAAGGGTCTGAAGCAAGGATGCAGCATGGCGCCGACTCTCTTCAAGATTTACCTTCACATGTCTGTAAGGCAATGGTTTGACCAGTGTGGAGATGTAGGACCCTTTATCGACGATGAACAGCTGGTCTCCCTTTTCTTTGCTGATGACCAGGTTGTGTTTGCTCGGAGGAAGGTGTACCTGGAGATGATAATGTGCTCTCTATGGGATTGCTACGAGTCCATGGGACTCAAATAAACTTCGAAAAGACCGAATACATGGCTATAATATAAATAAAATAAATAAATAAATAATAGGCTTACCGAACCCGAAGGTTCGATGCCGATACCACCAAACTTCCCCTGCACAGACTCGTCCAATGTTCACCGGTCAAGCCCAAGCCCCCGAGATCAGCCTTAATGCAATCCTCCCATCGACGCTTCGGCCTACCTTTCGGACGCCTACCAGTCGGTTCAGCGAATACCAACTTTCTCGGAATCCGTTCCTCACTAAGCCCAACAACTTTACGCGCCCATTTGAGTCTCCGCGATGCTATCAACTCAATTATATTCACAGGGTACAAACTCCGCAATTCCGCGTTGTGCAACCTTCTAAACTCCCCAGTGGCCTCATCTCTCTTCGGACCAAATATTTTACGCAGTACCTTATTCTCGAAAACCTTAAGCCGTTGTTCATCCTTCAAAGTAAGCGGCCACGTTTCGCATCCGTAAAGAACCGTTGGAAGAATAATAGTTTTAGAAATTCTAACCTTTAAGTTTTTAGACAGAAGCCACGAGCTAAGCAATTTAGCAACCGAATAATAACACGCATTTCCCACCTTTAACCGGGACTTTATTTCTTCCTGGATTTTATTTTTTCTTGTTACCATTGAACCTAAATACTTGAATTTCTCTACGTGTTCAAAAGTATGACCTGAAATATTAATGTCATCCAGATCGCCACCATTTCTGCAACTAATCATATATTTCGTCTTATCGGTATTTAATTCGAGACCTATTTGTTTACCGGTTTTTATTAACACACTTGTATTTAGTTGTATAGTTTCCGTGTCTTCACCTAGTAGTACCAAATCATCGGCATACCCCAAAACCGGAATTTTGTCACCCAAATTTAAGCCTTTCTCGGTACACATCACCTTTGCTATAACATATTCTAGGGCTATATTAAACAAAACAGGTGAAAGGGCGTCACCCTGTTTCAAACCCGATCGCACCTCAAATCTCTCGGAGTAATTATGACCGATTCTAACTTTATGAAATGTTTCTGACAAACACATCTTTACTAGGTTTACTAACTTTTTAGGTATCCCCTGTTCAATCATGATGTTATATAGCTTCTGACGGTCTATGGAATCATAAGCCTTTTTAAAATCTATATAAAGTTGATGGACTACACCGTTGTATTCCAGCTTCTTCTCTAATATTTGACGTAAGGAAAATATTTGATCAATAGTCGAGCGATTCCGCCTAAAACCACATTGGTAGTCTCCGATAATTTCCTCAGCGTATTCCGTGATTCGGCTAGTTAGAATTGACGAGAATATTTTATAGCATACTGGGAGAAGAGAGATCCCACGATAGTTGTTACAATCCGTCCTCGGTTCTTTTTTGTGAATCGGAATAAGTATTGATTCTTTCCATTCTTCGGGTATTTTTTCATTTTCCCAGCTTTTTAACTAAAACATGTAATTTGGAAACGCCCGCTTCTCCACACGCTTTGATTAATTCACTCGTGATATTATCATTTCCTGCAGCTTTATACCGCTTTAATTTTCCTATCGCCATTTCAACTTCCTCTTTACTCGGTGCGTCTACCCATGGTTCAGCGCTCTGGTATTCAGAGGGAGGAGATTGATTATTATTTTCCGTATTTAGAATGCCGTCAAAGTGTTGTTTAAATTTATTTAATATCTCAGTCGGATCCGCAATTATGTTGTTATTCGCATCTTTAACCCCATTTAATAGAGGTTCAAATCTTTTACGCGATTTGTTTATACCTTTGTACATCTCTCTTACGTTATTTTCGCTTCTGTGTTTTTCTATTTCTATTATTTTGCCTTTAAGATACTCTCTTTTCTTATTTTTTAAGAATTTTGAAGTTTCGTTTTTTACTAACCGAAAGTAAGCCACATTATTATCGCTTGGATTATTTAAGGAATTCAGTTTAGCGGTTTTTCTTTTTTCACACATATTTTGACAATCCCTGTCGAACCAAGGTTTGTTCCTTTTATTTTCGATTTTCCCAAGACATAAGTTACCGACCTCTTTAATATTATCCCTGATCCCTTCCCATAATTTGTTTACATCTTCGTGTTCTTCGTCTGAAGATTCCAAAGCATCGAACCTATTTTTTACTTCTATCGCGAATTGTTTTCTAATTTCGGGGTTGTTCAATTTAACAACATCGAAATTCTCGGGATGAATATAGTTCGGTGTTCTCTTTTTTGTTTTTAGCTTTTGTCGAAGTTTCGCGATTACTAATTCATGATCAGATCCGCATTCTGCACCACGATACGATCTCACGTTAATTATGCTACTTTGCCATCTGTTTTGTACTAAAATATGATCTATTTGATTCCGAGTTTGTCCATCCGGCGATGTCCACGTATACTTATGAATGTCCTTATGTTTAAACGTAGTACTTTTGATTATTAGGTTTTTCGAAATGGCAAAGTTTATTAGTCGGGTCCCATTATCATTACTATATTCGTGCAAACTTTCTTTACCGATTGTAGGACGATATACTTCTTCCCTTCCAACCTTTGCGTTCGCGTCGCCTAGTATTATCTTAATGTAATTTCGCGGTAATTTATCGTAAACCGACTCTAGTTTATCATAAAATTCGCATTTTACTTCATCATCACTATCTTCGGTGGGAGAATGAATGTTTATAAACGCGATTTTATACCAACGACCCTGAAATATAGCAACCGATATTCTTTCACTAAAGAACTGTACATCCCGTAATGCGGAAAGAAATCTATTCCTAATCAGAAACCCGGTACCTAGACAATAATTAACGCTCCCCCCGTACCAAATAGTATACTTTCCTTCTGTTAACGAACCCTCCCCTGGCCAGCGAACCTCTTGTAATGCAGCGATATCTAAATGGTGCCCCTTAACTTCATTCGCGACCGACTTTAACCCACCTGCCGTATTTAAACTTCTAACGTTCCACGTCCCTATTGTTAGATCTCTACTTTTCATCTTGCGCCTAGATTCCTCTGAAGCAGTCCCCACCCGGAGACCCGAACGGGGGACTAGTTTGCTTCCGGATAATGGGCGTTTTACCTCAGAGGAATCCATGACTGTTTGTGGTATTTTGTGAACTAAAATATGTGAGTAGGGCGTTCGAACCTACGTCACACCCTCCAGCAAGCCTGGAGGGCCGCTCTCATTGTTGGTCAGCGAGTCCATCGGACTTAGCCGGGAGGAGCTTCCTAGGAAATTCCACCGACCATCCCCACATCCGCCACCCGTGGGACGCTCCCCATACGCGGTAATGAGATCCGCGCGAGGGAATACATGGCTATAGGCGCTGAAAATGACGGTGATCTAAATGTTGACTCGGAGACATGTACAAAGGTGAATGTCTTTAAATATCTAGGATCGTACCTGGACTCCTCTGGGTCCTCAGAAACTGACGTTAGGAAAAAAGCAGAGCAAGCTCGAAAAGCCACACGCATGCTGCATCCGGTTTGTGGAATAGGACGATTTTAAAGGAAAATAAACGAAGAATCTTCCACACCATCGTCGAACCCATCTTAATGTATGCAGCCGAAACATGGACCATGTCATCCATGTTATATTCCAAGCTTCAAGCAGTGGAAATGCAGTTTTGGCGAAGATGTATACGTGTTACAAGAAGGGACAGACTTCGGAATGATATTGTTCGGGAGAGAATGGAGGTTCGCCAGTCTGTTAACAGCAGAATTGGACAGCGAAGACTAAGGTGGTATGGCCATGTAAGGCGAATGCCTACAGAGCGTTGGCCGAATCGAGTTTTGGACTGGCAACCGCCAGGAAGACATAGACGAGGACGACCCAAGGGTAGATGGATTGGTGGAGTTGAGGAAGAAATGGCAGGCCGAGGTCTTCAGGATGGAGATTGGCTGGACCGCGACCTCTGGTGCTCTGCCCTGATGTAAAAGGCAACCCACGTTGGAACGCCTATAGAAGTAAAAGTAAGTAAATATTATAGGTGGAATAGTCAGGAATCAGTCATTTTTGAAAAGTTTTTTAATTTTGCCAACGTTTCGCCCCAAGCTTGTGAGCCATCATCAGGGCATTACTGAGCCATGTCCAAGCATAAACTGGATCTCAGTTATGGATAAATTATTCATGACTCCATTGTTAGTATCATCCTTCTGTCCTCTGTTAGCTTTTCATTACCATTATACAAAACTATAAACCATTACTTGTTCTCTGTTTATTGAGAATGTGTAGTCTACTGTAGAAATGTTAGCTCAGTTTATGCTTGGACATGCTTAGTAATCCCCTGATGATGGCTCACAAGCTTGGGCCGAAACGTTGGCAAAATTAAAAAACTTTTCAAAAAATGACTGATTCCTGACTATTCCACCTATAATAGTTTCTACAGTCGACTAAACATCCTCAATATATTTCAATTATTTTTAAACAATCGACCAAAAAACTTCGTTATCTTTCTCTTGTTGTTATCGTTATTTTTCGTTATCCTTTTCGACACCCTGATGGTTCTTGTTTGAAATCTTATGTTCAAAAGACTAAATTGTTTGCTAGGAGCTTAGAAGAGACGTTCAAACTGCACTCTGACATCAATGACCTACTTACAAATGAACTGGTGTCGCACCACATTAACATACCTTTACTGATGACTCTCCTCCTAAAAGCAATACATCCTAATGAAGTTTGTGATTTTATAGCCAAACTACCAAACGAAAAATCCCCAGGTTATGACTTTTTTTTTTATCATCAAATTGTTTCAATCACACCAGTCAAAATTTGACAATCAGCGAATGTGATGATGAAGGAATGATAGTTGGCGTGGTAGGCATGATGGAGAGAAGATGCCCAGCAGCACCTCTTCCTGGCGTGCTTCCTATTACGGATTTAGCTTAGAAGGTCCCTCATCCAGCTTCTTTTCAGTCTTCTGCGAGTATTGTCCGGCATTATTGTTACTAGTGACCATGCATCGTATTAGATTGTTTGTATGTCCGTGTAAGTTGTTGTAATAACGTTTGTAGAGGGTCCGAATCTGTCCGTTGACTGTTGCCATGTGAAGGTCTGTATGTAAAGTAGTATTGCTGACGTACCATGGTGAGTTTGTAATAGTCCTGAAGTTTTGGATTGAAAAATTTGAATTTTGCTTATGTGTTTCTTTTTGGCAGTCTCGTATATATGTGAGGCGTAAGTCCAAATGGGTAGTTTGGTTCAGTAGGTAAGTGTAAGTGTTTAGTTTATTTTTAAGTTTTAATTTTGAATGTCTTGAGAGTAGTGAGTATAAAAGTTTTAGTCTTTTGTTTAGCGTTATCTGTTTGTTCTTGATGTGTGGCCCCATGTCATTCTTCTGAATGTCAAGCCCAGATATTTTATTGTTTCTGTCTGTGGAATTTGGATGTTGTCAAGATACACTGGTGGGCAGATGTTATGTCGAAGGGTGAAAGTAATATGTTGCGATTTGTCCTGGTTAATTTCAATTTTCCAAAGTTTGCAACAGTCATGGAATTGTTTTAGGTGGTGTTGTAATTTCTGTGAGGCGTGCGTAGGATTGGGATGTTTTTTTGTTATGATTGATGTACCGTCTGCGTATGTCGCTGTTAGAGTTTCGGAGCTGGTTGGCATGTCGTGTGTGTATATTATTTAAAGTAGTGGTGCGAGAATCGACCTTGAGGTACTGCAAAGACTGGTCTAATTGATGAGATTTCCGTGCCATGACAGACAGAGAAAAATCCATCGCTAGGAAAAGACTGAAGGATAAGAATGTATGTAAAAGAGAGTATAGTCTTTAGTTTGAAGAGAAGCCGCTGATGCCAGACCCGATCGAATGCCATCGATTAGTAGATTACATTTCGAATCCTTTAGAGTCTAAAAAATCTTGCCCGTGTGTTTTTCTCGATATAAGTTAAGCATTCGATAAGGTGTGGCATGAAGGGTAGTTTTCTAAGCTCAAAAATTTGCTTCCTCCGACTTATTACTTAATATTACTCTCTTACTTGACAGACCGACACTTTACTGTAAAAGTAGGAGACGTATTTTCTGGAATAAAACGTGTTCGAGCAGGAGTCACAGAAGGCACTGTACTGAGACCGTTACTATTTAATATTACACTGCAGACTTACCAGAAAATGACCACACCTTTCTAGCAACTTTTGCAGACGATACAGCTATTTTGATATCCCATCAAAACCCAGTTCTGGCATCTTTCATGTTGAAAACCACAGTGATGATTTATCCAGTAGGACTAATAGATGGAAAGTGAAAATGAACTAATCAAAGAATTTATTTACCGTTTTCACGCTCAATCATGGGGATTGTCCAGCAGTCTATTTCGAGGATAAACCCATTCCAACATCAGAGGAGGTACGATACTTGGGACTGTACTTAGACAAAAGACTAACATGGAGGACCCACATTAGACTTAATAGACAACAGTTGAACAGACAATTTAGACTACTTTTCCGTTAGCTTAATAAACGACCAAAATTATCCGTGAACACTAAAATTAATATCTACAAAGTACTGATCAAACCTTTATGAACATATGGGATAGGGCTATGGGGATCTGCCAAAAAAATCCAAATAATTCAGTCTCTTCAATCGAAAGTATTGCGAAAAATCATGGATGTATCGTTTTATGTAACCAACATATTACTTCACAAGGACTTAGACATACTCACAGTTACCACACACACACACACACACACACACACACAGACCTTTTTGCGGGACTTGGTTATTTGGACTCAGAGGACCCTAAAACGTGTATTTCCGTTCAAAACTGGAATTCGAAAATTTTCGCGATCGCAATACTTTCCCTTACTATATATTTAGTATATAGGTAAGTGGAATTAAAACTCCACTCCCATTTTAACCCACTAGTTTCAATCCTTGCTTCCTCTTCCATTCCTGGCAATCCTCCGAGGCGTCTGAAAATAACGTGGCCTCGAGACCTTCTAGTGTAGATTCATAGTGGAGTGATGCCAATGGGCATTTTCTCTTCATGTATTTAATCCGACAGCTAATTTACATGGTGTATTAACTAATACAGTTGTAAATCTTAATAAATAAATTTTAAACGAATATATGAAACTTCAGTTTCTTACGACTTTTTTCGGTACTTGGCCATTTGGATTGGGAGGATCCTAAAACATGTAAATTTTTAAGATCGCTCTACTTTCCCTTACAATATATTTCATATATAAACAAGAAATTCATATATATAAATATCAATTCCTATTGGCTGTAGAGCTGATGTTGCATTACCTAATTAATACAGCTAGCCTAGACAAAGGCTGATGTATCCCTCTGTTTGGCGGATGCTAGAAAGCTAACCGGATCGCCCCAGTGCACGCCCGATCATGGGATTACACAGGCCATACCAATTAGCCCCCTTCAAACATTCGGCGACAAACAGCTCCACTGGAACCAATCTCCATCCCCGCGGGCAGCAAACACACACACACACGCGCGCGCACACACACACACACACACACACACACACACACACACACTAGCTAACATATTGTCCCTCTCTCCTCGCCCCGTGTTGCCTTGGGGTCTTCCTATCCAGCTGCTTTGTTTGTTCGGGGCCGGAGGTTTTTATTGGTCCTTCTCGTCCAGGATATTGGATAGCCGAGGGGAGAAAAATCTAGTGCGAGCAGCACATGTCTTTCAGTTACTACTTCAAGTAAAGTCTTAAAGTTTATATGTTAAAGGAGTCATTTATGTTTACATAATTTCTGTCTCACCGATTTAGAGGTTATCGTTTTGAGAGCTTTAGTTCATCGTAACGGTAAGTGCAATTAGCAAGAAAATATGTTTATTTTATAACGTCTATTCATTATTATATTTAATCATTGGCAGGAATGAGAAAACATAAACCAAAATTAGTCATGTTTATTTTTTTGCAATTTTAAATATGTATAGATTACGGAAAATTTAATTTTCCCATATAAAGAAAAATTGATTTCTATTTAAGTATTCAAAAACTACAACAAACAAATTTATATTTCGAATGAACTATTTCATATTAAAGGTTTTATTTAGCTTCTATTGGAATCCAATTAATTTTACAGTAATAGATCCGTTTTCATGAAGTAATTTATAAGTTTAAATTATAAATGACAATGTTGGTTTATAGATTTATACCAACTTACGATTTAGTTTAACCTAAACTACCCTTAATTTTATAGATTCTATTAAAAAACCATATCATTGTTTTGTCATTGATAAAAACGGATAAATATATTAGTGGAATGAATTCCGTATTCTACTAAAGGATAAAAGATAAAAAATATTTTTTACTGAAGGAATTAGTCCGGGTGGCGGTCATTAAATGAAACAACTGAATAGTTTCAACTATTTTATTGTTTGCCAACGTTTCGACCCCCATTGTGGGTCATCATCAGGGCTAAAAAGATACAAAAAGGATACATTTAAAATAAGATTACAAATACTATTTAAAAAAAAAAATTAACAATTTCACTAGAGAATGTCAATATTATAACATAAAAGAAAATAGATGTGTAAAGAAATCAATTAATTAAATTACAATGATAAAGGTATACTAATGAGAGCTAAACAGACCAGATAATGACTAAAGATAATGTACAAATATATAAGAAAAAATTACATGAAATAAAAACCATTAACAAAATGGAGTACAGTGGAGATACGTACCGTCTGGTAGGTGAGTGGAAACTAGGTTCAATTTGGTCATAAGGAATATAGGCAGGTAGATAGGAAAGTACGTACAAAAGGTTGGGTAAAATGGAAAATACGTACCATATTTCTAGACGGGATCTGACAACAATGAGTAAAATTGTAATATTAACATAAAAGGAAGTGTTCAGATTAAACCTACAATATTAATAATATCATAACGGTATTAGAAGATGTTTTAACAAGATTGTTGAAGTAAAAACAATATAATACAATAGTAAGAATAATAATGTATAAACTATATATAGTAAAACTGACTACCTCCCAACCAACGTTTTAATAATTATTGTACATATATTAAGACATTAAAATTAACCAAGTGAAAATATTATGACAAAAAATAATAATAAGTAACAATCATTGACAGATCATATAGTTGATACAAAATAGTAAAATAATCACAAATAGGAATAAATTGAATTGTAAAACCATTAAGAATTTATTAAGTGCAGAAACAAATGAAATAGATACATATATAAAATAAATGTATACATAAATAAGTAAAAAATAAACCAATAAATAAACAAAAGGTATACAGTGGGATGGACATGGGAAGCTGAAATTACTTAAGAGAGTTTAATATATGGCTGTAGGTGGAGGAGATGCATTGTTTGTCAGTTTTATGATTGACAGGATTAGATTGGAGATGGATGTGGACGGATTCAGCGATGAGCCTTTTTTTATGGTTGGGAACAGAATCTAAAATGGAACAATCTTGAAAGTTAAATGAATGATTAAAAGTTATGGAGTGTTCGGAGAGTTTTGAGGCTAGAAGGTTTCGAGAGGATATGGAGGATTTATGTTGAGATATGCGGGTTTTTAAGTAGTTTTTTGTTTCACCCACATAGGACACGTCGCAATCTAAACAAGGTATTTTATACACAATATTTGAGCGGTAGAGAGGATTTATCGGGTCTTTAGTATTAGTGAAGAGGTGGGAAAGTTTGTTCTGGGTCTTTAATCCTAGCTTTAGGGAGGGTAAGGAAGATTTAAAGGATTTTTTAATATTTTCAGACAGGTGTGGAATATACGGTAGGGATCTATATTGAAATATTGTGGGTGAATTTTGGTCTTGTATTGTAGGGGGAGTAATGGTCGTTTTTACGTTGTATGAGTTTATGAGTTTTTTAATGATATTAAGTGGGAAGCTGTTTAGGGTAAGGATCTTTTTAATGCGCTGGATATTGGTAGGATGGTACTGTGGATCAGACAAGGAGAGGCAACGGTGGACGAGATTTTGGGCAACATTAATTTTTTGATGGTATGGGTGCTGGGAGAAGAAATTGAGGAGTCTACCGGAATAGGTGGATTTTGTGTACCAATCAGTGGAAATAGAACCGTCCGTATTTCTTATTATCAGTAAGTCTAGAAAGGGAATTGTTGAGTTGTTTTCTTTTTCTACTGTAAAACGGAGGCGTGGATCGTAGGAATTAAAGGATTTAAGGATATCTGGGATTTTTTCAGGGTTTATTATTAGGAGGAGGTCGTCAACATATTTCTTAATGAAAAAGATATCGTTTTTATAAATTTTGGTTATGAAATCCAGGAGGTCATTGAGAACAATATTAGAGAGATCCGGAGCTAGGCAGTTTCCCATTGCTAGTCCAGAGACCTGATTGTAAAATTTTCCCTTAAAAGTGAGGTATCCTGTTTTGCAGCAAAGTTCCAGTGATTGTAAGTAAGTAGAAAGATTTAGCGTGGTGTGAGGTTCGATAATGGTCCAGTGTTTTTTAACTAAATGGAGCACTTTTTCAATGGGAATATTAGTGAATAAGCTTTCGGCGTCAAAAGATGTTAAAATGTAGTTAGGGGGGATTTGAAGTGATAATAATTGTTGTCGGAGGTAAAGGGAGTTTGTAATGTCGTAGGAGTTTGTACGGCTGAGTATTTTTAGTGACGGTAGAAGAAATTTACTGAGTTTGGAGGAAGGTGCATTGATGTTTGAAATAATGGGACGGAGTGGATTACCTGGTTTGTGAATTTTCGGAAGGCCATACAGACGTGGGGGTAAGGAATTATAAGAGATTAGGTTTCTGTATGTAGATAGATTAATGAATTTATTATCGAAGAGATTTTTGATATGTTGGTTAAATTTTATCATGAGAGGACGGGTTGGGTCACGGGTAGAGGGTGTATATGTTGATAGGTCTGATAGAAGTGAATTTATTTTGTCATCGTACTCAGTTCTGTCCATAATAACTGTTACGTTACCTTTGTCGGCTTTGGTTACTATAATTTGGTCGTTTGATTTGAGGAATGAGCGGGTTAAGGAAAGATCTTTGAAGAAGAGAGGGGAAAGTGACGAAAGAGGTTTGGGGTGTTGGAGGTGGTTGGAAATCATGTTGCTAATCCGCAACCGGGAAATTTCTTTGTCTTCGTCAGTTATTTTGAAAATGTCGTCTTTATAAATATATTCTAGATCTGTTATAAGTTGGGGAATCATTTTAGAAGGGTTAGAAGAAGGGGTAGAAAAATTGGGACCTAAGCTTAAAATATTATTAACATTAGTGGGAACGGAGGTAGAGGAAATATTTTTGATCCAATCATCCGAGCCTTTGGGATACGGTTTTTTATTGATGCTCTTTTCATAAATAGTTTTAAATTTTTTAACGAGGGAAAATTTTGTCTGTTTTTTAGTGAATGCAAAAATTGTTTGAATACTTGTAGTCAGTTTGTCCATGTTGTGGTCGCCTATAATAGGATGTAAAGAGGAATTTAAGGAGCGGATATTGTCGTTGATGAGGTCTATTTGTTGTATGGTTTCCCTAATTTTTAAGTTAAGTAACGTTCTCTTGTATTTCTCCAATGAGTGAGTCAATTTGGAAGTAAGGGAGTTTGACAAAGGGACTTGACTAATGCAGTTCTCAATAAATTTTGGAAAAACAGAATGGGTTCGACATTTTAATAAAAAAATTCTTTGTTCAGTTTTTTTGGCCAGTCGTTTGTGAAGGTTGCAGAGATTGTTAAAAGTTTGTCTGTTTTGGGGGAATCGCGATTTTAGTGAAGAGAAAATATGATGTTGGTCATTATTAGGATTTCCTGAAGAAAGGTGGGAAGAGGATATATTTTGAGTTTGGGAGAAAGATGTATCCAGAGAAGTAATTGAAAAAAGAGAAGTAACTTGGGAAGAAGGCGTATGGGGAGTTTTAGTATAATGTTGAGTTGGGAGGTGAGTCAAAGATCTATTACTATTTAATCTAGTGTTATAGCGGTGTGATGGTCGAGAAGAATCCAAAAGAGAGGTTGATTGAGGGTTTAGTCGTTGTGGTGGTGATCGTGGAGTTGTTACCTTTTTTGAGCTGGAAATGTGGTGATGAGAAAAACTTGAGTCACCTGGAGGTGTAGAAGAGATGGCTTGTTGAGATGAGAATGCCTGCTGTTGTTGAGTTGTAGATTGTATGTCCTGTCTGCGATTTTGTATTCTGGCACTGCGGCGGAGAGTTGAAAAAGAACACGGGAACAACAACAAAAAGATACATCCACCTCAACTCTCCGCCGCAGTGCCAGAATACAAAATCGCAGACAGGACATACAATCTACAACTCAACAACAGCAGGCATTCTCATCTCAACAAGCCATCTCTTCTACACCTCCAGGTGACTCAAGTTTTTCTCATCACCACATTTCCAGCTCAAAAAAGGTAACAACTCCACGATCACCACCACAACGACTAAACCCTCAATCAACCTCTCTTTTGGATTCTTCTCGACCATCACACCGCTATAACACTAGATTAAATAGTAATAGATCTTTGACTCACCTCCCAACTCAACATTATACTAAAACTCCCCATACGCCTTCTTCCCAAGTTACTTCTCTTTTTTCAATTACTTCTCTGGATACATCTTTCTCCCAAACTCAAAATATATCCTCTTCCCACCTTTCTTCAGGAAATCCTAATAATGACCAACATCATATTTTCTCTTCACTAAAATCGCGATTCCCCCAAAACAGACAAACTTTTAACAATCTCTGCAACCTTCACAAACGACTGGCCAAAAAAACTGAACAAAGAATTTTTTTATTAAAATGTCGAACCCATTCTGTTTTTCCAAAATTTATTGAGAACTGCATTAGTCAAGTCCCTTTGTCAAACTCCCTTACTTCCAAATTGACTCACTCATTGGAGAAATACAAGAGAACGTTACTTAACTTAAAAATTAGGGAAACCATACAACAAATAGACCTCATCAACGACAATATCCGCTCCTTAAATTCCTCTTTACATCCTATTATAGGCGACCACAACATGGACAAACTGACTACAAGTATTCAAACAATTTTTGCATTCACTAAAAAACAGACAAAATTTTCCCTCGTTAAAAAATTTAAAACTATTTATGAAAAGAGCATCAATAAAAAACCGTATCCCAAAGGCTCGGATGATTGGATCAAAAATATTTCCTCTACCTCCGTTCCCACTAATGTTAATAATATTTTAAGCTTAGGTCCCAATTTTTCTACCCCTTCTTCTAACCCTTCTAAAATGATTCCCCAACTTATAACAGATCTAGAATATATTTATAAAGACGACATTTTCAAAATAACTGACGAAGACAAAGAAATTTCCCGGTTGCGGATTAGCAACATGATTTCCAACCACCTCCAACACCCCAAACCTCTTTCGTCACTTTCCCCTCTCTTCTTCAAAGATCTTTCCTTAACCCGCTCATTCCTCAAATCAAACGACCAAATTATAGTAACCAAAGCCGACAAAGGTAACGTAACAGTTATTATGGACAGAACTGAGTACGATGACAAAATAAATTCACTTCTATCAGACCTATCAACATATACACCCTCTACCCGTGACCCAACCCGTCCTCTCATGATAAAATTTAACCAACATATCAAAAATCTCTTCGATAATAAATTCATTAATCTATCTACATACAGAAACCTAATCTCTTATAATTCCTTACCCCCACGTCTGTATGGCCTTCCGAAAATTCACAAACCAGGTAATCCACTCCGTCCCATTATTTCAAACATCAATGCACCTTCCTCCAAACTCAGTAAATTTCTTCTACCGTCACTAAAAATACTCAGCCGTACAAACTCCTACGACATTACAAACTCCCTTTACCTCCGACAACAATTATTATCACTTCAAATCCCCCCTAACTACATTTTAACATCTTTTGACGCCGAAAGCTTATTCACTAATATTCCCATTGAAAAAGTGCTCCATTTAGTTAAAAAACACTGGACCATTATCGAACCTCACACCACGCTAAATCTTTCTACTTACTTACAATCACTGGAACTTTGCTGCAAAACAGGATACCTCACTTTTAAGGGAAAATTTTACAATCAGGTCTCTGGACTAGCAATGGGAAACTGCCTAGCTCCGGATCTCTCTAATATTGTTCTCAATGACCTCCTGGATTTCATAACCAAAATTTATAAAAACGATATCTTTTTCATTAAGAAATATGTTGACGACCTCCTCCTAATAATAAACCCTGAAAAAATCCCAGATATCCTTAAATCCTTTAATTCCTACGATCCACGCCTCCGTTTTACAGTAGAAAAAGAAAACAACTCAACAATTCCCTTTCTAGACTTACTGATAATAAGAAATACGGACGGTTCTATTTCCACTGATTGGTACACAAAATCCACCTATTCCGGTAGACTCCTCAATTTCTTCTCCCAGCACCCATACCATCAAAAAATTAATGTTGCCCAAAATCTCGTCCACCGTTGCCTCTCCTTGTCTGATCCACAGTACCATCCTACCAATATCCAGCGCATTAAAAAGATCCTTACCCTAAACAGCTTCCCACTTAATATCATTAAAAAACTCATAAACTCATACAACGTAAAAACGACCATTACTCCCCCTACAATACAAGACCAAAATTCACCCACAATATTTCAATATAGATCCCTACCGTATATTCCACACCTGTCTGAAAATATTAAAAAATCCTTTAAATCTTCCTTACCCTCCCTAAAGCTAGGATTAAAGACCCAGAACAAACTTTCCCACCTCTTCACTAATACTAAAGACCCGATAAATCCTCTCTACCGCTCAAATATTGTGTATAAAATACCTTGTTTAGATTGCGACGTGTCCTATGTGGGTGAAACAAAAAACTACTTAAAAACCCGCATATCTCAACATAAATCCTCCATATCCTCTCGAAACCTTCTAGCCTCAAAACTCTCCGAACACTCCATAACTTTTAATCATTCATTTAACTTTCAAGATTGTTCCATTTTAGATTCTGTTCCCAACCATAAAAAAAGGCTCATCGCTGAATCCGTCCACATCCATCTCCAATCTAATCCTGTCAATCATAAAACTGACAAACAATGCATCTCCTCCACCTACAGCCATATATTAAACTCTCTTAAGTAATTTCAGCTTCCCATGTCCATCCCACTGTATACCTTTTGTTTATTTATTGGTTTATTTTTTACTTATTTATGTATACATTTATTTTATATATGTATCTATTTCATTTGTTTCTGCACTTAATAAATTCTTAATGGTTTTACAATTCAATTTATTCCTATTTGTGATTATTTTACTATTTTGTATCAACTATATGATCTGTCAATGATTGTTACTTATTATTATTTTTTGTCATAATATTTTCACTTGGTTAATTTTAATGTCTTAATATATGTACAATAATTATTAAAACGTTGGTTGGGAGGTAGTCAGTTTTACTATATATAGTTTATACATTATTATTCTTACTATTGTATTATATTGTTTTTACTTCAACAATCTTGTTAAAACATCTTCTAATACCGTTATGATATTATTAATATTGTAGGTTTAATCTGAACACTTCCTTTTATGTTAATATTACAATTTTACTCATTGTTGTCAGATCCCGTCTAGAAATATGGTACGTATTTTCCATTTTACCCAACCTTTTGTACGTACTTTCCTATCTACCTGCCTATATTCCTTATGACCAAATTGAACCTAGTTTCCACTCACCTACCAGACGGTACGTATCTCCACTGTACTCCATTTTGTTAATGGTTTTTATTTCATGTAATTTTTTCTTATATATTTGTACATTATCTTTAGTCATTATCTGGTCTGTTTAGCTCTCATTAGTATACCTTTATCATTGTAATTTAATTAATTGATTTCTTTACACATCTATTTTCTTTTATGTTATAATATTGACATTCTCTAGTGAAATTGTTAATTTTTTTTTAAATAGTATTTGTAATCTTATTTTAAATGTATCCTTTTTGTATCTTTTTAGCCCTGATGATGACCCACAATGGGGGTCGAAACGTTGGCAAACAATAAAATAGTTGAAACTATTCAGTTGTTTCATTTAATGACCGCCACCCGGACTAATTCCTTCAGTAATTCTCAACGGTCAACTAATTATATCCAAAAATATTTTTTAATTCAATTTTTGTGTATTTTAACCTAAAATGCTACAAATTATTACACAATGGTTTATTATTCCAAATAACTATATTAGGGTATAATTGTTTATATGCCCGTTTACAGGTAATTGACTGATTTGAAAATCAATAAATAATTCAAAGGAAAATGGTCTATCACCATTGCTAACTTCAAAACGCTATATCTCTGCTATTTCTTAACCAATTTTAATGATTTTGTGGGAAATTTAATTCTCTATCAAAACTCACAAACAGTAAATTTATGTATTTATTTTATAATTAAAAAGACAACAGATTTTTTTTTTAAAATTCGTTATTCGGATTCTACGAATCTTTAAACTTGAGTTCTCAAATTTTGAGGAGGAAATTTTTAATTTAATTTTTTATTTATTTGGTCAATTACAAAGGTTCAGTATTGAAGCATTTATACTGAATTTCGTTAATTATTCATTTTGTTTTTTATTCGATTATCATTCAAATACAGTTTCCTGCTTCCAAAACTACTTTCATATTTTCTATATCATAAATAGTAATAGAGTTATCACGGGATCATAACATTTAAGTTGTGCCTTAACCTTAAAAGATTTTTTTTTTTTTTTGCTCTTTGTTTTTCGCAGTGTCTTGATCACGAAAAATTTTTCGAACTTCAGTAGTAACCGAGTTTTTGTGGAATTACATCTATTATAATTTGTGACTTAAATATAACGACCAATTTCTTTGCTGTTGGTTTGTACTTTGAATAAAAGAGCAGTAATATACATGTATGATTACCGTTGGAATGCTAAACATTTTTGAAAAAATATTATCTCATACTCAAGCTTTTAAAAGTTAATAAAGAGTGATGAAATGAACATAAAACTAACTGATTATTTTAGATAATAATATAATAGATTTTTTAATAAAAAACATGTTTCTATATAAATTCAATTTAATTAATTCTTTAATAGTTTCAAGTATTTTTATCTGTAACTGTATTTGAAAATTCTTTCATTGATTTTAAAAATGGAGGTAAGTGAAAGTCGTGTGTTGCCCTCACCAGATTTTTTTGGTTAAAAACACTAATAATTATTTTCTCTATCTGCGAAGATTTTTTAATTAAATCACTTTTAATGGGGTGCCATTTTAAAAATAACCAACTGATATCAACGTCTATGTGTTAGAATATTCGTTATTCGGGTTCCGCGCATTTTGAAACGTGAGGCCTTTAAAGTTTTAAGGGAGGTATTTTTTTTTAAGGTCGATTACAAAGGTACCTAAAATATATATCCCTCGATTTCCCCGCAAGAGTCTTGTATATTAAAGACAGCTAATACTTGAGCAGAGAGGAAGGACGAAGGAAGGGTACCTAAGACCACCCTAAGCTAAGCTCCTTCCTTATACAGCTCCCGACCAGCGCCATATTTCCAGGACCCAGGCTTCTCCAGAAAAATTACGACTCACGCTGAGCTAAAGCCTTCCCAAGTTATATCCTCGGGACTTTGGTCCGCCAACTTGCTCCGTCAGGGTTAATTAATTACCAACTCTAACTAACGCCTTTTTAATTAACTATGGAAATCGGGCGGGTGGCGGGAGCCTTATAAAGATTTCTGCTTAATATACCGTCAGCGGCTTAGTTATTGTTCCTCGCTCTTGAATAAATACATGCAAAGTCCTCCTTAATACCCTCTGGCTCCTGATATCGTCATCATAACTATGATAGTATCCCGTAGATTTAGCTGTAGGCCATCGTATAGGGAAGACGAAAACATCTACTATGGGCAACACACGACTTTCACTTATCTCGGTTGTCAAAATCAATTTAACAATTTTTTTTTACTTTCACTTTTCTATACATATTCTTAACATAATAATAATAGACTTACCGAACCTGAAGGTTCGATGCAGATACCACCAAACTTCGCCTGCACAGACTCGTCCAATGTTCACCGTTCAAGCCCAAGCCCCCGAGATCAGCCTTAACGCAATCCTCCCATCTAAGTAATTTAGCAACTGAATAATAACACGCATTTCTCACCGGGACTTTATTTCTTCCTGGATTTCATTTTACTTTCACTTACTATATATAGTAAGGGAAAGTATTGCGATCGTGAAAATTTTCGAATTCCAGTTTTCACCGGAAATAGACGCTTTAGGATCCCCTGAGTCCAAATGACCGAATCCCGTAAAAAGGTCTGTGTGTGTGTGTGTCTGTGGTAACTCCCAGGCGGAAAAGAAAAGTCCTATGAAACTGAAATTTTGTATTTAGGACAACTATACGCCCGAGATGTTACAGAAACTTTTCCATCAAAATGAGCCAATCAGAAGAGCCACTTTATGCCATGCAATTTGCACCTTTTTACAATTTTCTCAAAAACGACTCGAACGATCTTGATTAAACTGGCTATATCGATGTAAAATTTAATGGATTTTATTATCATGTAGGTTTTATTCTGATTGAAATGGTCTAACAGAGCTTAAATGCCGATATTTCATAATTTCTTCCTTTAAGTACCTCAATTGTAGATTCGAAAAATATCGTCTGATTAGCATTGCTGAAAACAGGTAAATATATAAGAGCTAATCGATATTCAACTAAACGAGAAAAACGCAAAAAAAAAATTGTCAATGAAATTTTTTGTTTTTGAACATAAGAACAGTAATATACATGTATAATATAGCGTTGGAAAGCTAAAGATTTTAGAAAAAATATTATCTTATAAATACTATTGTAAAAGTTAACGGAGAGTGATGAAAAGCCGATAAAACAAACTGATTGGTCGTAGATAATAATATAATTATTATTTTATAAAACAAATGTTTCTATTTAAATCCAATTTAAATAATTCTTTAACAATTTATTTTCATTTATAAATTTGTTTAAAAATTCTTGAATTGATAGAAGTAATTGAAAGTCGTGTGTTGGGGGCACCAGATTTGTTTTATTATTTTTTTATATATTTGTTTTTAATTGTTTCTTTCCATTTCGACTTCCGCGATTGGATCTGACAGCCCAGTACAACTCCGATCTGGATGGAGTTTCACCTCTTATTTTTTGTTATCGGAACTATACTTCTATATGCGCTGCATCCATCTCATTAAGGCAGCAAAGTGGAGACTCTACCTACCACTCCGATCCGATGCAAGTGTTTGGTATGGCCAGTAATCATTCGAAACTGTGCTATAGCATCTTTTCTCTTCAAATCTAATGGTATCCGTTCTTCTCTATAAAGAGTTTGGCCCAGTGCTAGTTGATCCTCAGGGAATCCATTATTAGAGCATGATATGCCCTCCTAACTTCATCCCTAGCTCTAAGTAGGAAATTCGATGGTCTAACTGTTCTGAAGCAGCACCTTCTTTCGCAAGCTTGTCGGCTACTTCATTCCCATGGATGCCACAGGGGCCGGGTACCCATTGCCTACCCTGTTGAAGCAGCTGTTAAATTTTTAATTGGCAGTTCACTACGCCATTTTCTTGAGATGCATTAGGATGCGTAGCTGCTATGATGGCCGCCTTTGAATCCACAAACAAGACTCATATGCTCTTTGTATCTATATTTATGAGACCTTGCAAATCTAGTAATAAAACTCGAATTTCACTGTCAAAATTTGTAGATCAGTTTCCTACCGGCTTCCAGATTTGAATTTGATGCGAGTACACTTAACGAGTACACCATTTAAGAATTATTAAAAAGAGTTTAAATAGGTTTAAAGAATAATATTTAGTTTAGTGGGAAACTTATATTTATTATATTATTTTAACTAATATTATTGTTTTAGTTTGAACCATTTAACGATATAAAATTGTTATCTACAACAATCAGTTAATTTTCTCCACTTCTTATCTCACTCCATTACATATTACAACTTTGTGTATAGGATATTTTTTTCAAAAATCTTTAACATCTTTATTACGGTTCTTTTCGTAAAAATACATTAAAAAAAAAACATTTTATGGATATTTACAACTGTATTATACAATAAAATACATTAAGTAAATGTGCTAATAGATCAAGTGGGCGTGATACAGGCATGTGCAGAAACTACCCAGTGGCACTTCAGTGTTTAATAATAGCGAGGCCATCGTCTTTTCAGCCGCCTCAGGGGATTATCAGGAATAAATGGTTAGCAGGGTTTGCGGACGAGTGGGTTGGGAATGACGGGTAATTTGGAATGAAAAGAGGAATATCTGTTTTGGGGTAGTTCTGCGACAAATGGAATATTTAGTTCATTATAGAGATTTTATTCAAAACGAAATAATGAGCATTTAGGATTTCGCGAAGGAGTTTGGATTGTAAGCATTGAATGCGAGAGGAATTAGATGGTTAAGTAGATTCCATATGTCCAGATGGGTCTGATGGCAGTAATACAGATGAGCTTTCTGTAATAAATTGGAAGTTTTGAACGTTTGTCAAGTAAGTGTTGTAGTGATCGGTATCTACGGGTAGTTTCTTGTCGTTTAAGTCGCGTATGGGGATTCCATGTAAGACGTTTGTCAAGATGGAGTTCTAAGTATCGGATTTGTTTATTGGAGTGGGGTATTATTAAAGGATACAGTGGGGCACGAAAAAAAAAAACAACATTAAAAAATACTCTCGCTCTTTTCTCTTTCAGTTGATTATAAAATTCGTTTAACAGGTATATTTAGTCATTTTTGATCAATGCTAATAACATGAAATGGCTAATTTTTGAATCTACAAAATAGAAAATACTTTAGAAGAAGATAATTGAAACTATCGGCATTTAAGCCCTGTCAGACTATTTCAATAAGAATGAAACCTACATCATATTAAAACCCATTAAATTTTACATCGATATAGGGAATTTATCAAAATCGTAAAAAGGTGCACAATGCATAGTATAAAGTGGATATTCTGGTTGGCCGATATTGATTATGTTGCTGTAATACCTCGGGGGCATAGTTGTCTTAAATATGAAATTTGAGTTTCATACGACATTTCGTTGTAGTGCTAGACTTACAGCACACAGACCTTTTTGCGAGACTTGGTCATTTGAACTCAGGGAACCCTAAAACGTGTATTTCCGTTGAAAACTGGAATTCGAAAATTTTTACTATCGCAATACTTTCCCTTACTATGAATTTCTTACATAGGTCAGTAAAAGTAAATATTATGGTTTATTTGGTTGGAAATATGTTTTAGATTAAGTAATCACAGACGATTATACCCTAATCGTCACATAACATTACCTTTCAAAACTTTGTAAACAAGATAATATCATTTCTAAAATCTTCTGCATTCCAACGGTGTGTTAGTCATAACACACGCACAGACCATTTTGCGAGACTTGGTTATTTGAACTCAGGAAACCAAAAAACCTGAATGTCCGTTGAAAACTGGAATTGGAAAATCATGACCCCACTACTTTCCATTACTAAATATTTCGCATATAGGCTAGTGAAAGTAGCAAACGATCAAATGTCCTGTGTCAACAGGGTACATACACGGATACAGTGAGAGAAGTCAATCCAAAGATATGATCCCGAAGCCACTCATACACTGCCGGTATGTCACTCGATCCCGCTACTGTTTGCTCCAAAGATAATCGGATCAGAGCACTGCTAACCGGATTGTCGGCAGGTGGCGAGGTGATGCTCTGTCATTGTTCCTCCGCTTTGATGGACTGGCTACAATGGGGTCGGCACTCTAAGCTGTCGGAACAATAAGTCCAGCAGTGAATCATAGTATGTCCTATAGGTCCTATCCAGGTCCTATAGGTGAGCCTTTGATATCCATAGTAGTCCTTGATGTAGGGGGGCACTCCGACAGGGGGTCCAGTAAAGAGAATGAAGAATGTTTGGCTACGTGAATAGACTGTCTCTGCTTTGATAACATTTGAACAGATCTAAAGAACTGTTTAAGACAAAATTAATTCTGTAACAGCTCATCTCTATATACAGGTTGCTTCAGGAATTTCTAGCCAGACTTGAGAATTGAATTAAGGAACTTAAAACATTTAGTTTTTTAAAAATATATTTATAGTAATTTACAACTGTATTATAAATATTTATTTATTGAGAATTATTACAATCTGTTTCAGAAGGAACAATAGTAATACTGATATGAGACCACATTCATACAATATATACAGAAAATAATAATTATAGTCAAATTACATAAAATATAAAATAAATAAATTCATATATACACAATAAAATAATATAAATCAAAACCACAACCTATAATTGAGATAAATAAAAAGTTGGCAAATAAATAAACATCATACAAACAAACATAACTATATACAATATATACAACTGCTAGGGGGACCCTACACTGCCCCTTCCCCTCTACTTGTGGAGGAAAAAAGCGGAATCCAAGAGATCCCAGCGCCTCTCTCTCAGCCGCATTACTGCTCTTAGCCAGCATAGGCTGTGTTAGGGCGCAAAAGCCACAAACAAAATGTATTAAAGAACACAATAAGTAAATATGTAGAATGAAAATAAAAAGTCATGAAAATGTCTTGAGAAAGAACTACCCAGTGATAGCACTACACTAACTATTTTAAGTGGAATAGTCAGGAATCAGTCATTTTTGAAAAGTTTTTAATTTTGCCAACGTTTCGGCTCAAGCTTGTGAGCCATCATCAGGGCATTACTGAGCCATGTCCAAGCATAAACTGACAAGCTTGAGCCGAAACGTTGGCAAAATTAAAAACTTTTCAAAAATGACTGATTCCT
Source organism: Piezodorus guildinii (assembly GCA_023052935.1). Lineage (NCBI taxonomy): Eukaryota > Metazoa > Arthropoda > Insecta > Hemiptera > Pentatomidae > Piezodorus > Piezodorus guildinii. The sequence continues at coordinate 1,492,669 of CM041292.1, read as the reverse complement.
GACTATTCCACCTATAATAGTTTCTACAGTCGACTATACACCCTCAATAACTATTTTAAGGCTGTAGGTCCCGAGGCCACCTTCTTTTCAGTCCCCTTGGAGTTTTATCAGGGATGTCTAAGGAAGATAAATTACGGACAAGTGGTTTTGTATGGGCAGGGAGTTTAGAATGAAAAGAGGAGTATCCATCACGGGCTATGTCTGCAACAAATGGGATGTTTAGGTCATTATGGAGGAGTTGATTTGTGACAAAATAAGGGGCATTCAGGATTTTGGATTGTAAAGACTGGATTTCATATGTCCAAATAGGTCTGATAATAGTGATATAGATGAGTCTTTTGTAATATACTGGAAGTTTTGAGCGTTTGTCTAGTAAGTGTTGTAGTAATCGATATCTTCCAGCAGTTTCTTGTCATTTCAGTCTTGTGTGAGGATTACAAGTAAGGCGCTTGTCAAGATGGAGACCTAGGTATCGGATTTGTTCAACAGGAGTAAGGGTAATGTTATTAAAGGATATTGGGGGGCAGGAAGTCATCGGTTTGCGACGAAGGGTAAAGGTGGAATTTGTTGGGATTTATTTTAATCCTCCAATTTTGACACCATTCTTCAATGATTGTGATGTGGGACTGTGGGGTTGCAGTAGATGGATCATTATGGAGGGATAAGACACACGTGTCATCAGCATAAGTATTGAGGACAGTGCGGGGATGGTGTGGAACATAAAACAAGAACTATAATAATGTATCTAGAAATGTGCAATTAAGGAGTCAAAAATCCAATGTTAGAGTCGAAATGTTTTGCAGGCATTATCAGCTTCGAGCCTCTCATGAATACATTTTTCGGTAAATTCCTTCCTGTTTATAAACTTTATTGACGAGATCCAAATAAATTTTACCCCATAAATTCAACGAAGTAGGGAATGATGTTATATGAACTGTTATATTCGCCACTACACCACAGGTTACCCCACCGGCAAGACCTTAACTATAAAATGACTGTAAATATAACTTTTCTCATCATTGTCCTAAGTTTTCTTTTGGTTCAATATTTGTGTGATATATATTTGCCCGCTCTACAAAAGAAGTCTTAGATAAATTTTTTTTAAATTTATTTAATTTTTAAACATCACTACGTTTCAGCCTCTAAGTCCATTTTCAAGCATCATGCAAATCCATGTGATATATCTATTCTTTCACCGCTTCATCAGCAGTGTCGTCAATTATTATTAATAATAATAATGGGCTTAGCAAACCCGAAGGCTCGAAGCCGATACCACCAAATTCCTCTTACACAGACTCATCCGAAGTTCACCGTTCAAGCCCTAATCCCGAGATCAGCCTTAACGCAATTCTCCCATCGACGCTTCGGCCTACCTTTCATATCAGCGAATACCAACTTTCTCGGAATCCGCTCCTCACCGAGCCCAACAACTTCACTCGACTATTTGAGTCTCCGCGATGCTATCAACTCAATTATATTCACAGAATACAAGCTCCGCAATTCCGCGTTGTGCAACCTTCTAAACTCCCCAGTGGCCTCATCTCTCTTAGGACCAAATACCTTAAGCCGTTGTCCATCCTTCAAAGTAAGTGGCCACGTTTCACATCCGTAAAGAACCGTTGGAAGAATAATAGTTTTATCAATTCTAACCTCTAAGTTTTTAGATTGAAGCCGCGCATAATTATAAGCAGTATCAAATTTTAAAACCACCTTACATTTATCGGCCGTCTTTTAGGTGTTCTCATGCACGTATATCAAGACGGCCGATAAATGTAAGGTGGTTTTAAAATTTGATACTGCTAATAATTATGACGACATTGCTGATGAAGCGGTGAAAGATTAGATGTATAACGTGGGTGTGCATGATGCTTGAAAATGGCCCGAGGTTGAAACTTAGTGAAGTCTAAACATTTAATAAATTTTTAAAAAATTATCAAAGACTTCTTTTGTAGAGCGGCCAAAGATATATCGTGGAAATATAACAATATTTTTTGTTCAGCTTTAAATTTAGAATTAATGTGAAAGTAGTGTGTTTAGCGCACCATATTTTTCAAACTACAGCTAAGCTCCAACTTGCCTTTTAATTTCCAATGCAGTAAAATAGTCAACTTCCAAGCCAATAAAAGACTTTGATGGCCCCGTGTCGGATCACTGACAAGGGATCGGGGTTTGGAATGCGCAGACTGAAGTGAAAACAAACAACCAGGATGGGAGAGGGATATGTCAGGGGAGAGTGGATGTTGAGGAAATGGAAACTCAACCGAGTTTTCAAGATCTCCAAAAGAGGTTTAACACTCTGCCTCAAGCTAAAAAATCAACATCACTTCACGTTTTGTGATTTTCGATTAAGCTACTTTCTAAAATGTTTTCATTTTTAATCAATTTTCATCATTAGTTCTGAGTATTGGTAGATAAAATATTACAAAAAGAAATACCTTTTAAACACTTAGTCGGCTGGCGAAGGTGGAATCAGTTCTTGGAGTATGGATCTTACGTTTTTCTCAAATTCTGCCATTGATGTTTATAAAATCACGAGAGAAATTAAATTTGATAGAAAGATATGCTATGGGATATCAAGTATTTTCAAAAAATATAAGGTGCCATACCCAAGGATAATAGGTATTTATTTAACGTCACTTTATCCAACTGTGGCTATTCGGACGATGCTACAGAGAGTCCTAAATTTTGGCAATCCAAGGTTTAATTAGGATAGTGACCTTTAACGAGTACCTGAGATCGCACAGGCTAGGAACCACCTTTTAACGTCCCCTTCGAAGGACGGCATAACTATGGATTTTTTACTCTCATTAAAAATTCCTAGGACCACCTCTAGGTTTGAACCCGTGACCTTTGGCATAGGTGGCTGTTATGCTAGCCCCCAGCTACAAGTGATCCCTAGCTTACTTGATATATGTAATCCATATATAAACTATATTTAATGATACCATTGGATTTCCTTTCCAAAGGTATCGTGTTTACCAATCCAATAGGTGGCATGCAGGGTAAGATTAAAGTAAACCAGATTTAATTATAATACATTATTATAATTGTTAACTTACACATATCCATTATATTAATACATTGCTTAGAACTTTGATTGAGAATACTGAGGGACATTTTCACTACTACCTTTGCCATAAAATATTACAAAAGAAATACCTTTTAAACACTTAGTCGGCTGGCGAAGGTGGAATCAGTTCTTGGAGTATGGATCTTACGTTTTTCTTAAACTCTGCCATTAATGTTTATAAATCACGGAAGAAAATAAATTTAAAAGAGAGAGATGCTATGGGATATAATATAAAGTATTTAAAAGATATATAAGGTCCCATTCCAAATGATAATAGGTATTTATTTAACGTAACTGTGACTAATCGGACGATGGTACAGAGAGAGTCCTAAATTTTACCAATCCAAGGTTAATTCGGATAGGGACCTTTAGGGCTCCACCTTTTTACGTCCCCTAAGAAAGACTGTATACCGAAGGATTTTGTACTCCTATTAAAAAATCTTATGTTCATCTGCGAGATTTGAACCCACAAGCATATAAAGCAGTTATTCTAGCCACTACATCGCGGGTGACCCCCAGAAGATTATTATCATAAATATGTGATATATGCTCTCGACTTTCTAATACAGAACAGTTCCCCTGCTAGAGTATGTTATTTAGCAATGAATTAAATCAGGGCTGCCTCACGCGAGCTAAGTTCGGCAAAACTTTGCTCATAAATTATAATACGGTTTTAAATATGTAGCCGCATTATATAAACAGTTATGAATAAGTTCTTCGATAAACCTCTTTTATATGAATTTATTGCTCAATACCTACATTATCTATAATTATCAACTTCAACAATTTATCTCGATTAAAATATAATAATCTTTCACAGTTTTATCACAATCATATCATGATATAAGGCTAATTTTAAAAGTCTATCATAACTTTGCAATTGTTAATATCCCGTTTTGAAAATCTTCCAAACCATAATCGTTATTTTAAATTTATCAATCAATCTTGTTCTACATTAACGTAGAAAGCTTAAGAAAATTATGGAAATATTTATATGAAAAAAAAAGATTGTGCCCGTTGGAAGACCTCCAACAGGAAGTCAAGGAGAGAGGAAGTGATCCTCTGCAGAATTCGAATAGGACATAGCGATTTCTCCCACGGCTACCTTCTGCGAGGTTTAGAAGCCACAACTTGTACGCAATGTGACACAGTGAGTACAGTAAAACATTTTTTTTTAAATATTTATTTTAAGAAATTTACAACTGTATTAAAAAGATACAACAAGTAAATATGCTTTATATATGATTAGAACACATCTTAGTCCTGAGAAGAAACTACCCATTGGTAGCACTCCAATGTCTCATTTATGTTAGGAGGTCTCTTGGCCATCTTCTTTTAAGGCGCCTCGGTGGATTGTCGGGAATAGTTATGGAGGAGAGGTCACGGATATTTTGGGTTTGAGGGGCAGGGAAAAGAGGTATATCTGTAACGAGCCAAGTCTTCAACGAATGGGATATTTAGGTCTTTATGGATGGTTTTATTGGTAACAAAGTAAGGAGCATTGAGGATTCTACGAAGGATTTTGGACTGCAAGTATTGGATGCGTGAGGAATTCGATGGCTTGGTAGACCCCCATAGCACAATGCCATTGGCCTGCAGTAAACATATATTGTTATATTGTCCAATTTTTAATAAATTAAGAATTGAACTAAAAACGGAAAAGACTCTAAAAGAATTACTAAAAGATGATGAAAACAAAGCCAATATCCTCTTCAAGTATTTGAAAAGAAGTCTATATTATAACAGAGTATAAAATGTAAGTGTGACCCACAGGGATAGAGGCGACATAAATAAATAAATATTTATATGATTTTTTAGTTTTTTGTTTCAGTACAATTAGTTCATCTACATAGGTCCGAGAAAAATAACACTGTAAATTTAATAATTTTAATGAATTCGTGTGTGCGGTGGTATTTTAATCTTAGTGATATTGATATATCAGGGCATACTTTTGAACAAATAGAGTAATTCAAGTACTTAGGTCCAATAATAACAATAAAAAATCTGGTGCGAGAAACACACGACACTCACTTACCTCCATTTTTAAAATCAATGAAAGAATTTTCGAATACAGTTAGAGATAAAAATACGTGAAACTATTAAATAATTAATTAAATTGAATTTATACAGAAACATGTGTTTTATTAAAAAATCTATTATATTATTATCTAAAATAATCAGTTAGTTTTATCAGCTTTTTATCACTCTATATTAACTTTTAAAAGCTTGTGTATAAGATAATATTTTTTCTAAAATCATTAGCTTTCAAACGATATATTATACATGTATGTATATTACTGTTCTTAGGTTCAAATACAAAAAAATGCACATAAAAAATATTTTTTCAGTTTTTTCCTTTAGTTGTTTTTTAAATCCGCACAATTTACATATGTACCTGTTTTTCAACAGTGGTAACAAGATAATATAGTTATTTTTATAGAATCAACAAAATTAAAGGTACTTTAGAGAAAGAATATCGGCATTTAAGCCCAGTCAAACCATTTTTATCCGAATGAAACCTAATTGATATTAAAGCCCATTAAATTTTACAAGCTCTTTTTGATGAAAAAGGTTTTGTAACGTCTCGGGCGCATATTTGTCTGAAATATGAAATTTCAGTTTCATATAGACTTACTGTTTCCGCCTGGGAGTTATCACACACACAGACCTTTTTACGGGATTCGGTCATTTGGACTCAGGGGATCCTTTTTTTTGTTCCATTAGAAATGTTCATTATTAAAAATAATAAACCAAAAACTTGTACCGAATACACATAAATATTTAAAACAGTAGAAAAATACAGTTAAAATACGTTTTATCTTTAACGATATTTTATTTCCTGGTCAGTTTTATCAGTTGGAGGAAATGGTTTACCTTAAATAGAGAATTAGACCTAGATTTGGCTCAAAGTTCTCCTTTGGAAAGAGGTTACGTAACTGTTTGGATTGCTACGACCAAAACTACTTCAAAACCTGAGTGCCTTTGTTTTCTCGATTAGTCTTCTCGGATAAGATAATGACTGCTACTGTTCTCGATATCTTTCCTCTTAGCCATAGCTCACTGATATGTAACTTAAGAAGTTACCAATATATATTCTGCTCAACGCCATACAATTCCTAACACGAAATATATTCTTTGAAATAATAATAACAGGCCTAATGAACCCGAAGGTTCGATGCCGATACCACCAAAAACTGTCTATACAGACTCGTCCAATGATCACCGTTCAAGCCCAAGCTCTCGAGATCAGCCTTAAAGCAATCCTCTCATCGACGCTTTGGCCCACCTTTCGGACGCCTACCAGTCGGTTCAGCGAATACCAACTTTCTCGGAATCCGTTCCTCACCGAGCACAACAACTTTACTCGCCCATTTGAGTATCAGCGATGCTATCAACTCAATTATATTCACTGGGTACAAGCTCCGCAATTCCGCATTTTGCAACCTTCTCAAGTCCCCAGTGGCCTCATCGGACCAAATATTTCACGCAGAACCTTATTTTCGAAAACCTTAAGCCGTTGTTCATACTTCAAAGTAAGCGTATATATAAGAATAATAGTTTTATAAATTCTAACCTTTAAGTTTTTAGACAGAAGCCGCGAGCTAAGTAATTTAAGCTGAATAATAACATGCATTTCGCACCTTTAACCGGGACTTTATATATTCTTTGAAATACATTCCTTTTTTATGTATTTAAATATAATTATATTTAAACCTTCCTTACACCTAATTAGCAAATTTGTTTATAAATACAATAATAATAAGATAACTATATTTCATTATAATGTCATTCATGATTTATTGAAACCATAGGTCGTCTCGAACTTTTGTTTGGGAATGTAGTTCATTCAGAGATTGTGGAATAGATTGCAGCACTGCGGTGATGTTATCAGTTTTAATTTTTTTGACAGGGAATGGTTAGGTAAGAGATGAAGTATTTTAGAGCACTCCACCTTTTGAAAACTGTAAACAGGTTACATCTTACCCGAATGCACTGATGAAATAACCAAACACATGTGAAAATCAAATATCGATCTAGATTTAATTAAGTTGACATTTACTCACTAAAGTGGTATCATTTTTGGCAATACGTCAAAAATCACAATGAAATGTTTAATGGAGGTTCCTCTTACAATCCAGGTGTGAAATAAGACTGGGACCGTTCATTCGTTCTTAAAGAGGTTGAAAAACAAAATTGTTTATAAAATTTTGAAAAAAAAAATATTGTGTCTTGATTATCTGGATAATCGTACATCTCCTGAAAAATTACTTCTGTAAAGGAATAGTCAATAGACCCAGAAAAAAATAATGTATACATTTAAAGTGTATTGGGAAAGTAAAATAGCTCGATACATGGGTACCTCATGATCTCACTGTGCGGCAGCAAGACCCCATGTTTCAAAACATACCGTGCAAAAATTAAAAGAACTGGGCTACGAAGTTCTTCCGCACCCACCATATTCTCCCGACTTGTCTCCAACAGATTACCACCTCTTCAGGAATTTAACGACTTCGTCAAAAGAAAACTTTTTGAAAATGACGATCAAGTGAAAAGTGCGTTTTCAGATTTTGTTTTACTTCAAAGGTCAGAGTTTTTCAGTTCGGGGACAAAAAAGTTGGTGTCACGTTGGGAAAAATGTGTAGAAAAAGAAGGTAAATACTTCTAATAAAATTATCTTGTTTTCATATCGTATTTTTAATAAAAATCCTTTACCTTGAAAACGGATATTTCATGTGACACGACCCAATATTTCTAGTTCATGAGTCGTCTGAAAGATTATTAGACCGAGATCACGCTAAGCCGTTAGAGTTTTCCCTCGGGCATTTTCTGTTACCCACTTTATAGACGCTAGGCGTGCCCTGGAGCGTTTACTTCTCAAGGGCTATCCCACGGCTGAAATAAAAAAACGGATAATTATTATTTCACTGCAACTTTTGAACCTAAGACCCGCAGAAATTCAAGATAGCAAAAGGTCCAAAATATTTGAGGTAATAATAATAATAATAATAATAATAAGGAGCTGGCAGAGGAGCTAAAGCAACTCTACGGATTGGAGAGCTGTGGGATTTACCCAATTACACTATCTTGCAATGGCCTGATTCCAGAGAGTACGCTAGAATCAATCCAACAGCTAGAGCTACCTGTAAGGATTCTAGTGGAGGTTCAGCGAGCAGTCGTCCTAGGGACAGCAGCCACTGTTCGAAAATTTTTAAATATAACATAATTAGAGCCTAACCCTTGACTCATTGAGTCCGGGTAGGTGAAAATTTCCAGCGTATGTTGAGAAAGTGCGAAATACAAATAATAATAATAATAATAATAATAATAGGCTTAGCGAACCCGAAGGTTCGATGCCGATACCACCAAATTCTGCCTACCCAGACTCAAAAGAAAACTCGTCCAATGTTCACCAATCAAGCCCAAGCTCCCGAGATCAGCCTTAACGCAATCCTCCCATCTACGCTTCGGCCTACCAATCGGATCAGCAAATATCAACTTTCTCGGGATCCGTTCGGCATCGAGCCCAACAACTTTACTCGCCCATTTGAGTCTCCGCGATGCAATCAGCTCAATTATATTCACAGCATACAAGTTCCGCAATTCCGCGTTGTGCAACCTTCTAAACTCCCCAGTGGCCTCATCCTTCTTCGGACCAAATATTTTACGCAATACCTTATTTTCGAAGACCTTAAGCCGTTGTTCATCTTTCAAAGTAAGCGGCCACGTTTCACATCCGTAAAGAACCGTTGGAAGAATAATAGTTTTATAAATTCTAACCTTTAAGTTTTTAGATAGAAGCCGCGAACTAAGTAACTTAGCAACTGAATAATAACACGCATTTCCCACCTTCAACCGGGACTTTATTTCTTCCTGGATTTCATTTTTTCTAGTTATAATTGAACCTAAATACTTGAATTTCTCTACGTGTTCAAAAGTATGCCCTGATACATCAATATCACCAAAATCGCCACCGCTTCCGCTACTAATCATATATTTCGTCTTATCGGTATTTAATTCGAGTCCTATTTCTTTACCGGTTTTTATTAACACACTTGTATTTAGTTGTATGGTTTCCGTGTCTTCACCTAGCAGTACCAGATCATCAGCATATCCCAAAACCGGAATCTTGTCACCCATATTTAAGCCTTTCTCGGTACACATCACCTTTTCTATGACATATTCTAAGGCTATATTAAACAAAACAGGTGAAAGGGAGTCACCCTGTTTCAAACCCGATCGCACCTCAAATCTCTCGGAGTAATTATGACCGATTCTAACTTTATGGAATGTTTCCAACAAACACATCTCTACTAGGTTTACTAACTTTCTAGGTATTCCCTGTTCAATCATGATGTTATATAGCTTCTGACGGTCTATTGAATCATAAGCCTTTTTAAAATCGATATAAAGTTGATGGACTACACCGTTGTATTCCAATTTTTTCTCTAATATTTGACGTAAGGAAAATATTTGATCAATAGTCGAGCGATTCCGCCTAAAACCACATTGGTAATCTCCAATAATTTCCTCAGCGTATTCCGTGATTCGACTGGATAGAATTGACGAGAATATTTTATAGCATACTGGGAGAAGAGAGATCCCACGATAGTTGTTACAATCCGACCTCGGTCCTTTTTTGTGAATCGGAATAAGTATTGATTCTTTCCATTCATCGGGCATTTTTTCAGTTTCCCAGATCTTTTTAACTAAAAAATGTATTTTGGAAACGCTCGCTTCTCCACACACCTTAATTAATTCACTCGTGATATTATCATTTCCTGCAGCCTTATAACGTTTTAATTTCCCTATCGCCATTTCGACTTCCTCCTTACTCGGTGCGTCTATCCATGGTTCAGCGCTCTGATATTCAGAGAGAGGAGATTGATTATTATTTTCCGTATTTAAGATGCCGTCAAAGTGTTGTTTAAATTTATATAATATCTCAGAAGGATCCGCAATTATATTGTTATTTGCATCTTTAACCGCATTCAATAGCGGTTGAAATATTTTACGCGATTTGTTTATACCTTTGTACATCTCTCTTACGTTATTTTCGTTTCTGTGTTTTTCTATTTCTATTATTTTTCCTTTAAGATACTCTCTTTTCTTATTTTTTATGAATTTTGAAGTTACATTCTTTACTAACCGAAAGTAAGCACCATTATTATCGCTTGGATTATTTAAGAAATTCAGTTTAGCGGTTTTTCTTTTTTCGCACATATTTTGACAATCCCTGTCGAACCAAGGTTTGTTCTTTTTATTTTCGATTTTCCCAAGACATAAATTACCGACCTCTTTAATATTATCCCTTATCCCTTCCCATAATTTGTTTACATCTTCCTGTTCCTCGTCTGAAGATTCCAAAGCTTCGAACCTATTTTTTACTTCTATCGCGAATTGTCTTCTAATTTCGAGGTTGTTCAATTTAACTAAATCAAAATTCTCGGGACGAATATAGTTCGGTGTTCTCTTTTTTGTATTTAGTTTTTGTCGAAGTTTCGCGATTACTAATTCATGATCAGAACCGCATTCTGCACCCCGATACGATCTCACGTTAATTATGCTACTTTGCTCCCTGTTTTGTATTAAAACATGATCGATTTGATTCCGTATTTGTCCATCCGGCGATGTCCACGTATACTTATGAATATCCTTATGTTTAAATGTAGTACTTTTGATTACTAGGTTTTTCGAAATGGCAAAGTTTATTAGTCGGGTCCCATTATCATTACTATATTCGTGCAAACTTTCTTTACCGATTGTAGGACGATATACTTCTTCCCTTTTAACCTTTGCGTTCGCGTCGCCTAGTATTATCTTAATGTAATTTCGCGGTAACTTATCGTAAACCGACTCTAGTTTATCATAAAATTCGCATTTTACTTCATCATCACTGTCTTCGGTGGGAGAATGAATGTTTATAAACGCGATTTTAAACCAACGCCCTTGAAAAATAGCAACCGATATTCTTTCACTAAAGAACTGTACGTCCCGTAATGCGGAAAGAAATCTATTCCCAATCAGAAACCCGGTACCTAGACAATAATTAACGCTCCCCCCGTACCAAATAGTATGCTTTCCTTCTGTTAACGAACCCTCCCCTGGCCAGCGAACCTCTTGTAATGCAACGATATCTAAATGGTACCCCTTAACTTCATTCGCGACCGACTTTAACCCACCTGCCGTATTTAAACTTCTAACGTTCCACGTCCCTATTGTTAAATCTCTAATTTTCATCTTGCGCCATGATTCCCCTGAAGCAGTCCCCACCCGGAGACCCGAACGGGGGACTAGTTTACCTCCGGATAATGAGCGTTTTACCTCAGAGGGATCCATGACTTTTGGTGGTATTTTGTGAACTAAAATATGTGAGTAGGGCGTTCGAACCTACGTCACACCCTCCAGCAAGCCTGGAGGGCCGCTCTCATTGTTGGTCAGCGAGTCGGACTTAGCCGGGAGGAGCTTCCGAGGAAATTCCACCGACCATCCCCACATCCGCCACCCGTGGGACGCTCCCCATACGCGGTAATGAGATCCGCGCGAGGAAAATATTTGAGGTACTCCAATAATTTGATACGAGAAGACCTGCCCTTAAAGAGAGACACTCTGAGGCCCCATATTTCCCCAGACTCTCCACCACGTTCCTCCCAGCCGAGTAGATATAGATATACAGCTACCTCTGGAAGAAGCCCTCCCCTTCAAGACTACACCCTTTAGAGAATAAGGAGGAGCAGATGAATTTATTTGAGGGGCGGTGGATGCATAACATGGTAGGCTGCAGGTCCCCTACCTTCTTCACTCCTTCATGAATATTCCAACCTCTCCTTACACAGACCCTCTTCTTCTATCGATTTAGTCAGCATCAACCTCCTCAGGACTGGCGCAACAATATAATTTAGCAGCGGGTCTGAGGCGCGCCCTTCTTCCCTCTTTTGGCTTCGGGCATGGTACACTGTCACTTCAGTTATCTATTGTATTTCCACAAAGTCTAAATTATATTGTACAAAAATATTCCACGTTTTCCTCCTTGGAACCTCAAGGAAACTATTCTGTTTTCATTTGAGACATTTTAAAGCAACTCACCAATAAACAAATAGTGTACAGTCTTATAATTCCAAAAAAAATGGATTGTACTTTAGAAAACACTCCAGTCTAACAAAAGAAGTCTAACTGACTCCTTTAGACACCGTCTCAGAGACAACCCTGATGAAGGCCCACATTGTAGGCCGAAACGTCGGCACATAATTAAAATAGCACTTGTTTTAAATGTGTGTTTCTAATTTATGACCGCACCCCCAACCATCTTCCTCATGTAATTTCTCAACGGTCAACAAAAACTCCATCATTAAAAAATTACATGAGTGTATTGTATTTAATCAAAAGTTCCAAAACGCATGGTATAAAGTGGCGTTCCGGTTCGTCATGTATGGTGAAAAAGTTGCGGTAACATCTCTGGCATATTGTTATAAATATGAAAATTTATTTTCGTAATACTTTTTATTTTTGAGCTAGACTACCACATACACAAAGAGATGTTTTTACGAGACTCGGGGAACGTGTATTTCCGTTGAAAAATTCAATTCTTAAATTTTCACGATCGCAATACTCTCCCTTAATATGTATTTCATCTATAGGTAAGTGAAAGTAATACAAAAAGAAAACAGTTAGAGTGTGATGAATTGACTTGATTTGATCCAGCCGAATGCTAAGTGGAGTTATTAACGTCGAGAGCCATTGCAAATAGCAAATGTTCAATAAATTGTTTGATTTGGGATTATTTTCCTCTTCAGCTCTCATATTTGGATGATGTAAATTACAGTTTAATCAGGGTAGCTGAGTGTTGTAGGATCCAAGAATGTGTGCATTCAGGTTTATCCAGCCATGTTAATTTTGAGATTTTTAATTCGATAACCATGCTAATTAATGCCTATTGGTTTTTAGAAAGGGGTTATATCCTAATCTCGCAGGGTTATCAGGAATATGTGAGGTTTATAGGTTGAGGATAAGAGGGTATATGTAGGTTGGGAGTTTGGAATTGAAAGTGGTATATCTGGTACGAGAAAGGTCTGCAACAAATGGGAAATTAAGGTCGTTATGGATGATTTTATTTCTAACGAAATAATCAGCATTTAGGATTTTGCGAAGGATTTTGGAATGTAAGGATTGATAGTAGTATTTTTTTTTTTTTTTTTTAAGAATAATATATTTATTTATTCGGATATATTACAGTTTGTCGCAATGGACAATAATAATATTGCTACATGATAACATTCATACAATATTTACAATATAAACAAAAGAAAAGTCAAGTTACATAAAATGAAACTAAAATTAATAAAGGTATATAATAACAAAATTTATAAATTAAATAAATAGCAGGTTAACAAATAAATAAACAAAACATGAACACACTCATACTTATACACAATATTTACAATTTGTTGGGGAACCACCGTCGGAGTCCGCCTCCCCCCCACTTGTGGAGGGCAAGCAGAATCCGGGGGATTCCAGCGCCTTCCACTCAGCCGCATCACTGGTCAATAGTTGATAATTAAATTTAAATATATTCGTTTTGTGATTATAAGATTTAACTTTTTGGGAAAATGATGCAGTACATTAGGTTTCTATAAATACCTCAGAAAAAAAAAAATAAATAAACCTTTAACGTTTGCTCTATTATATATTTGTATATATGTCAACCCTCGTGCGGATCTCATTACCGCGTATGGGGAGCGTCCCATTTGTGGCGGATGTTGGGATGGTCAGTGGAGTTTCCTTGGAAGTTCCTCCCGGCGAATACGAACGACCTACTCACACATTTTAGTTCACAAAATACAACCAACAGTCATGGATTGGATGAGGATATGAATACGAAACTTCAATAAGTACACAGGTTATTAACTAAATCATTTTATTTACACTGACTAGACATGATAATAACACAGATATTTTCTTAGAATCATTATGAAAATTCCAATAACTATGATACATTATGACTTTTTCGAAATTCCGACATACATTTTGGGATATTCTAAAACATTCTACAAGCTCATTGTAATTATTGTTAACAAAATTAACTCAGTGACAATATGTTGTTTTCAGCGATTTGAAAAAATACATTCTTATACAAAATCTGAGTAGAATAAAACAGGTCGTTTGTTAATACAATTTATTGACTTATTATTGAAATAATATTTTCATGACACTAGAAATATTTTTCTATATTTTAACACTAGCTCAAATTCTGAGAGAAAATTATATTCTTACACATTACATAATTTGTCCAATATAACATATGGATTTCATGATACACAATATTGCTTATGTATGTTAACAGTTTTTACAAGAAGGGACATTAGAAAGCTGTATATTCAACAAAAATTGAAAATTCATCCTGCAAAACAAAATATAATACTGCAGCAGTTTTGACAATAGTTTGCCAGTATGTTCTCGGATCAATACATAATCTCGTATTCATAAAAAGAACCCAAATGACCAAAAATGAAAGCCAATTCTACTGAAATGGATACAAAGTTTAAAGAATAAAGTGCAACCAAGTCTACAAATATATCGTAATTAGACATATTAAAGTCGTATCTGTAACAATTGGACAATAACAATAACAATTGGACGAGTCTGTGTAGGCGGAATTTGGTGGTATCGGCATCGAACCTTCGGGTTCGCTAAGCCTATTATTATTATTATTATTATTATTATCTGTAACAATAGGATCAATTTTCGTAGCATAAAGTTTAATTTATGATCAAGAGACTGCTGTAGGATTTTTTTTCCTTATCTATTGTATTTTCTCTATCTTTTACTTTATTTATTTATTTAACGTCACTTTATGCTACTATGGCTAATCGGACGATGCTACAGTGGGAGTCCTAAATTTTGCCTATCCAGGTTTTATTAGGATAGGGATCTTTAACGAGTACCTGACATCGCACAGGCTCGGGACCACCTTTTAACATACCCCCGAAGGACGGCATAACTAAGCATTTTTTACTCCCATTAAAAATTCTAGGACGACCTACCGATTTGACCTTTGGCATAGGAGGCTGTTATGCTAACCACCATGCTACAGGTAACCCCTAGGAATTTTTCAATGGGAGTAAAAAATCCTTAGTTATGCCGTCATTCGGAGGGGACGTTAAAAGGTGGTCCCCAGCTACTCGTTAAAGATCCCTATCCTAATAAACCCTGGATAGGCAAAATTTAGGACTCCCACTGTAGCATCGTCCGATTAACCATTTTCTCTAGCTTTCGCCTACCTTCTCTAAAGTTTCGTTCATTATTTTGTTTCGAACAGTTTTTTTAAATATTTTTTTTTATTAAGTGAGCGTCTTTGTTAGTACAGTTTATTTTTTTTAATTTTATAATATATTTCAAAATATTGAATGTCGGTTTTTTGATATTTTTAAGACAGTAAATGAATAAGTATTATTTATTATAGAACAGAATAGGAAAAAAAAAATTCTGAGATAGGGTGAATAGAATAACTGTCATTTACAATCAAAATTTATAATACGGTTGGAATACAATGAACAGAAAAATAATTAATTATTTTTTACAATGGTTAAAAAAAAGAAATATACAACAAAAACTAACAAAAAATGAAAAAACAACAACAATATTATGTAGACAGTTGTGATCAATAATATAAAAAATAAATGAAATATAAAACAAAATTAAAATTTAGGCAGTGGGATCACTTGTAGCTGGGTGGTTAGCATAACAGCCTCCTATGCCAAAGGTCACGAGTTCAAACTCGCAGGTAGTCCTAGGATTTTTAGTTATGCCGTCCTTCGGAGGGGACGTTAAAAGTTGGTCCCGAGTCTGTGCGGTGTCAGGTACTCGTTAAAGATCCCTATCCTAATAAAACCTGGATAGGCAAAATTTAGGACTCTCTCTGTAGCATCGTCCGATTAGCCATAGTAGCAAAAACTGACGTTAAATAAATAAACAAACAAACAAATTTAGGCAGTAAACAATTATTTTTATTCATACAACGTTAGAAATCTATAGTTTAAATATCACAATTGCTTATCGACTATTTAAGATGACAGAAAGTATTTAAAAGTTATTATAAAAGATATTGGATTAAAAAGCAAGATTAATCTATTTTATCCTAACCAGAGTTTATGTAAGAATGTAACGTTCTTTCAAAAAGTACTACATCTATTTTAAAGTTTTATCAAGGTGGATGGCGTATTTCGATATAAGACAAATTTTAAAATATTTCGTAAAGAATATCATGTTGTACCTTTTGGAAACGATTCTTCAAATTATTTCTATCATAACTTTAATATTTACAATTCTAACAATACATTTCTTGTTTTTCTCACATATTTCACGTCATAATTAAATTAAAAATTATTTGTTCTTTTATAAAACTAAAATATTTACACATACACAATTACCGTATTTTACAATCAAATCTATGTCAATTAATCTTTTCGTTCAGTATAAGATACAATAAGCTATCTCAATACAAAGCGACTAATTAATATAAAATACACTATTGTATTAATCATAACATTGAGAAATAAATTAATTTTGTGAATAAAAGTATTTTAGTTTTGAAAGCTAGCGAGCTGGATTCTCTTATCAAAGGTGCTCTTATCGGTCTGATATCGTTGAAAAATATTGAATCAGTCTTGATTTTTTTCTTGTTTTTATTTTTAGATTTTTTTTCAATCATGTTTCAACTAATGCTAACAAAAAACGATTTTTTAGCCCATCTTAGATCATTATCTATAATGTATGACTGTTGTGGTATTTTCAGTATGTATGTTACGTGGCAAAGTAAGGAGTATTAAGGATTTTTGGCACGAGAAGAATTCTATGACCACAAACCTTAAATCCGTAAGTCCAGATTGGTCGAATGGTGAGAATGGAGGATTATCAGGAACGAATTGAAACTAGTGGTTTAGACTGGGAATGGAGTTTGTCATTGAGCAAACGGTACACGATTCAGGCTAAAAAAGCAACATATGAACATGAAGGCCAATCTGGATGAACTTATTCGTAACAAAGTAATGAGCATCTATGGTTCTACGAAGGATATTGGATACGAGAAGAATTCCATCCTTTAGAAGGGCCTCAAAGTTCGAATTGGTAAGTCCAGATTGGCCTTATGGTGGTAATGGAGGATTATCAGGAACGAAGTGGAGGTAATAATTGATACTTATGGGTTAGAGTTGGAATGGAGTTTGTCAGGGAAGAAACGGTAAACGGTTCGCACCAAATCAGCAATGTATGGAACATTAAAGTCATTGCAAGGGAGCCCGTGACTGAGTGGCTAGAGCGCTAGTCTCTCATGCTACAGGTTGCGAGTTCGAATTCCAGTCCCGGCGGGGCTTTTATGAGGAGTTAATATCATGGGGATTCACTCGCAGCCTCTCCATCATGTATGTGAGACCCGTCAGCCAAATGGAGGCCACTCACAAAATTAGGCGTAGGGAGTGATGACCCTACACTACAAATTGCATCGTGAAACGCGAGTGTAAACTCCCAGGAGATTAAACCGCGAGGCCCAGGGACTGCACGGCCTGTCGCGCCAGTGGAAAATAAAAAGTCATTGTGGATGGGTTTATTCGTAACAAAGTAAGCTTTGAGGAATTTTTCATTTAAAAGAGTGTACGAGATAAATGCGATGGTTTATAAGAGCGAACAAAGCTTAATTCCGTAAGTCCAGATCGGCTTTATGATGGTCATGGAGGGTTATCAGGAGTCTGTCATGAAAGGAATAGCTACTGGTTCGTGTCTAATTAGCAACATATGGAAAATTAAGACCAGTCTGGATCAATCTATTCGAGACAAAGTAAGCATCTAACGTTTTACGAAGGATATTGGATACGAGAAGAGTTACATGGTTTAGTAGAACTCAAAGTTCAACTCATTAAGTACAGATTGGCCTTATGGTGTAATGGAGGATTGTCAGGAACGTAGAGAAAGCAACAATTGAAACTAGTGGGTTAGAATGGAATGGAGTTTGCATGGAAGAAACGGTACATGGTTCCGGACCAAATTAGCGATGTATGGAACATTAAAGTCATTGTGGATGGGTATACGGGTGAATTATATGGTATATAAGACCCCAAAGTTAACTCTGTAAGTCCAGACGTGTTTCATGTAGTCAATGAGGATTATCAAATCAAAGTGGAATTAAGTATTGGAAACTATGATTATAATGGAAATTAATTTTGACTTGAAAAGATTTGATACATGGTTCAGGCCAAATCAGGAAATATGGAACATTAAGGTAATAATGGATGTGTTCATTCGATACAAAGTAAGGTGCATTAAGGATTTTAAGAGGAATTTTGAATTGCGAGGAATGCATACAAGATAATCTCGATTGTTTAGAAGTGCACCAAGGTTTATTTCTTAAGTTATGATTGACTTGTGATAGTCGTGTTGATAAGCTTTACGTTGCAAAGTGGAAGGTTATGGCGTTTAGTAAGTGTTGAAGAAAATATGATAAACAAAAGTAGGAAGGTTCAGATAGAATGCAAAGTGAATCACAACACATTTAGACCAGTCCTGAACCGGTCTCATAGTTTCCTTCTTAGTTAGGTCTCTGCATTTCATTTCTTGCACATCATGAGAACTCCTGACCTCTTGACACAGACACCTCGACCAGGATACTCCTCACTGCTCCATGGTAGGACTGCCACCGCCGGCGCAGAAGTAGGAGGCCTGCATGGAGTACAGCCTGTCGATGGGGTTGAGGTGGGGTTGGTGGAGGAGGTAAACTGTCGTAGGCGGCGCCGGGGTAGTTCTCAGGCCATCGCACTTCGTTCCATCCGCTTCTGCAACAGGGTAAATGTATATTCATACACACACACACACACACACTAACACACACTATATATATATCGTTTATATCCTTATCACTTGATTATGAACACACTTTCAGGGAGTTCCAGGGTTAAATGGCCAGATTTATGATTAAACTATGCCTTGAATAAGGAAAAAAATTTCTTCGGACTTGTATCGGGGAAATTTCGCAGTTAAGAAACTAGAGTAAAAAACAGTTTTCAATTATTTTCAGCTTTTATGTTCTCATGAATCCATTGTATACTTAGCCTGTAATGAGTAGTGCGGTTGTAGAAAAGCCCTTATGGTTATCCATTATATAGAGGCTGGGTGTGCCGCTGAAGGGTCTACTCCAAGGTCATCCCTAGGCTGAAATAACAAAGTATTCAATTATTGTGCCACAGCCTGGGTTCAAAATTCGGAACTCAAGAACTTCATGGATCAGGTTGTCCTAGCATAAGAAGAATGTGATCTTGAACATATGTTGAGGAAATTGAATGAAGCATACTCTGAGTGGGGTCTAGAGATCAGCAAAGAAAACACAGAGTATATGCCATGGAACTCAACAGTCTCAGATATCTGTGTGGAGGATTGGACGACCCCACAGAGTAACATAAATTGAAATATATTGGCGTAACTATAGATCATTTCGGAACTATGGCAAAAGATATCGAAAATAAGACTGGAAATGGTAGAAGAATCATAGGTATCTTAATGGTGTTTTCTGGAGCAAGGTGGTGTCGCTTCTCACGATAAAAAAAAAAAAAAAAAAAAAAAATATATATATATATATATATAATATATATATATATATAATCCATTCCTTCTTCTTAGGGACAACTTTATATGGGGCAGAGACATGGGCTGCGCTAAATTCGTCTGAAAGGTGATTGTTGGCTCTGGGGTATATTCAGGCTGCAAAGAATCCCAAATGTGGAAATTAGAAAAAAAAGTAGGACTTCACTGGGGACTGAACATCTTGAATGAAATATCAAAGAAGGGAGTCATGTGGTACGGCCGTGTCATGAGAATGGACGAGGCGCGGTAGCCACATAAAATGATGAAGTATTCCCCGCAGAAGAGGCGAAGACAGGAAGACCCCGCAAAACGTGGATAGAGAGTGTGAGGGAGAATAGTGGCCAGAGGAGGACAGATGCAGAAAACGAGAAAAAAAAGAACTGAAGACTAGAGATTTTTTTAAATTTTACCTTAATTATTTTAATGATGGAGTTTAGTTGACCGTTGAGAATATTAGATGAAGTAATAATTAGTTTTAGTAATAATTATTGTAATGAAGGCCCACGATGTAGCCAAAACGTCGGCACACAATTACAATAAATTACTTATCAGTGTGTATTTTTTTTATGACCGCACCCCCAACCATGAGGAGATGGTTAAGTGTTTTAGGGTGAATTTTAACTGGTTTAGTCGAGATTAATTATATACTTAAAAAATCCAATTGCGGAAGCATGTAGGGTAATACGTATTACCATATAACCCATATTTTAGGCTGGAAATATATTCCACTAGCTGAGTGTAAATCCCCTACCGCTCGACGGCTGTTATGAACGCCCTCTAACGAGCCAAAGCAAGCTGAATAAAATGGAAATCAGAGAAAATAAAATAAAAAAAATTGCAAAAATAAAAACGCGGATGAAAAAAAAAAAAAAAAAATGCAAACAGGAGCATTAAACTATAGACGGGAGGATTACAAGACGTGGAGGGGAGAAGAGCGAGGGTTGTGAAAATATTTAAATTGAATTCATAACCTCGGGGGGAGGAATTGATTCCCCTTCAGCGATCTTCGGCCCCGGCAGGACAATACCTCCTCGCTGCCTCCTTTCACCTGTCACTCCCTCCCATTGTGTCCTTTAGCCAGGACATTTATTAATATCGGCCTGCTTCAGGAGTCAGGGAGAGTCCTTTGTTTTCAGGATTCGAGCTTAGTGCGAGGGGTGAGAGGCGTCTGCCTTCTCACATACATATGTACAGTAACCATAATCATTACGTAGCCTTTCAAATAGGTTTTGAAGGAATGAATCGTGTTTTTTATTATATTGAACGAAAGTTAAGTTAGTTTGTTTCTTTATTTAACGTCACTTTATGCTACTATGGTTAATCGGACGATGCTACAAAGGGTGTCCTAAATTATGCCTATCCAGGATCTTTAACGAGTTCTTGACACCGCACAGGCTCGGGACCACCTTTTAACGTCCCCTCCGAAGGACGGCATAACGAAGGATTTTTTACTCCCATTAAAAAATCCTAGGACCACCTGCGGGTTTGAACCCATGACCTTTGGCATAGGAGTTATGCTAACCACCCAGCTACAAGTGATCCCACTGCCTAAATTTTAATTTTGTTTTATATTTCATTTATTTTTTATATTTTTGATCACAACTGTCTAAATAATATTGTTAGACGCTCACTTAATAAAAAAAAAATATAAAAAACTGTTCGAAACGAAATAATGATCGAAACTTTACAAAAGGTTTGGCGAAAGCTAGAGAAAATGGCTAATCGGACGATACTACAGTGGGAGTCCTAAATTTTGTGATGAAATGAGGTGAAAATTTAATCAAATGAGGTGATTAAAACCTGGTATTTAGTATTAAACACGTTAAACTTTGTACATTCAGTATTAATGTAGTAATTAAATAATAAATCTTTAACCTTTGATATCTGTTTATTAAATGAGCTTAAGATATATGTTAATATGAACTTTTTCGTTAGTTTTGTGTTAGTGAACACATATTGGGTTGTATGGAAAATTCGTAGATATATTTGTACAAAATTTAAAATTTATTTACAGGTTAAAATTTATTTATTTAATCTACAAAATATTTACCACCGTTAGCGACTACCCTTTCCCAACAGCTTGGAAGGCCCATTATCCATTTTTCCAAAAATCACTGTCCTTACTCCTGAAGAACAATAAAAGGTCCGTTTTGACGTCATCTTCTGAAGAGTAAGATTTACCATGTAGAAAGTTTTCGAGGGAACGGAAAAGATGGAAATCCGAAGGAGCAATTCAGGAGAGTGGAGGTAAAACCTTATATGGTTATTTTCATAGAATCTACAAAATTAAAGGTACTTTAGAAGAAGAAAATTTAGAATATCGGCATTTAAGCCATGTCAGACTATTTTAATCAGAATGAAACGTACATGATGTTAAAGCCTATCAAAATTTACATTAATATAGTGAGTTTAATCAAAATCGTCTGAACCGTTTTGAGAAAATCGAAAAAAGGTGCGAAATGCATGGTATAAAGTAGCTTTCTGGTAAGCTCATTTTGATGAAAAAGGTTTTGTCACGTATCGGGCGTATATTTGTCTTAAATATGAAATTTCAGTTTCATAGGACTTACCGTTTCCGCCCGGGAGTTACCACACACACAGACCTTTTTGCGGGACTTGGTTATCTGGACTCAGGGGACCCTAAAATGTGTATTACCGTTTAAAACTGGAATTCGAAAATTTTCACGATCGCAATACTTTTTTATATAGTACGTAAAAGTAATAAAAGTCAAATTTTATTTTTAAAATCCCTACGAACTTTGGTTTCCCAATACTTAAAATACATCTTGCAATTACGAGACACCCTGTATATTCATCTTTTATGATTTACCTTACCAATGTTTTCATACTTTTATTGTATCTTTATTTTAGCCCTGACAATGGCCTACAAACGTCGGCAAAGCAGTAAATAGTTGAGGCTATTTCCTTGTTTTCTGTCTTTGACCGCCATTCGGACTATTTTCCTTCTGAACGAAAAAAATACCTTCTAGGTTGACGGATGAAGTTATTTGTAGGGAATTTTTCAATAGAGGGTCGGCCCCCAGCGACCCAATATTCGGCCGAGATATATAAGGCCGTGGTGGTGGTGGGGGAAATATTGAGGGGGCACTTTTTTGCTCCCCCCCCTCCATCAAACCCTCACTTTTTTTGCCTCCTTTGAGCACGACTGGAACTCGAGGAATATGGAGGCCCCCTTCCGAGTTTTGGACAGCAAGGAATTATTGCTTGTTCCGAATATTTCCATTTTTGAAATATTTTTCAGCTCTCACTGGCTTTTTGTCATCGGAGGCGAAGGGAAAAAAATCTAGAGCAGGCAACACAACACTTTCACTTACCTCTGTTGTCAAAATCAATTGAATAAATAATAAATACATTTCAAAAAGGATTAAAGAATTATATTTAGTTTGGTTGGATACATACAGTGCCGGTTAACAGTTTGAGTCCGCCTCTGGTTTAAATTAATTAATCTGTTTGAATTTTATTGCGGAAATTAAAAACGAAAATTACCTGTGCAGTGAACGTCTTACAACTTTGGCAGTCAATAAATCAAACCAAGAATAAAATTTATCTTCTCAATTCCCCTTAGGGGATTACTAGAGTGTGAATAAATCCACAGACACAAAAACCACATTGTTTATGCTCATTTTTTTTTTTTTTTTTTATCACGTTAGAATGCTTTATGCTAGTTATAATTATATTTGATTAAATTATTTCTTGTTATTTACAATAGTCACAAACCTTTCTTACACCTAATCAGCAAATTTGTTTATAAATACTAATAACAATAATATAGCCATATTTTATTTGGGTATTCATAGAGATTATTCATGATTTCTTGATGTAAACCACAGGTCGTCTCAAACTATTGTGTTTGTTTTAGGTTAAGCAATATAAGAATATTACTCCGAGAGATTTTAGGTGCGATCGGGTTTGAAACAGGGGTACCTGTGTTATTTAATATAGCTTTAGAATATGTCATAGAAAAGGTGATGTGTGCCGAGAAAGACTTAAATATGGGTGACAAGATTCCGGTTTTGGGGTATGCCGATGATCTGGTACTGCTAGGTGAAGACACGGAAACCATACAACTAAATACAAGTGTGTTAATAAAAACCGGTAAAGAAATAGGACTCGAATTAAATACCGATAAGACGAAATATATGATTAGTAGTAGAAACGGTGGCGATCTTGGTGATATTGATATATCAGGGCATACTTTTGAACACATTGAGAAATTCAAGTATTTAGAATCAATAACAAGAAAAAATGAAATCAAGGACGAAATAAAGGCCCGGTTAAAGGTGGGAAATGCGTGTTATTATTCAGTTGCTAAGTTACTTAGCTCGCAGCTTCTGTCTAAAAACTTAAAGGTTAGAATTTATAAAACTATTATTCTTCCGACGGTTCTTTACGGATGTAAAGGTGGCCGCTTACTTTGAAGGATGAACAACGCTAAGGTTTTCGAAAATAAGGTTCTGCGTAAAATATTTGGTCCGAAGAGAAATGAGGCCACTGGGGAGTTTAGAAGGTTGCATAACGCGGAATTGCGGAGCTTGTACCCTATGAATATAATTGAGTTGATAGCATCGCTGAGACTCAGATGGTGCATAAAGTTTTTGGGCTTGAGCAGGAACGGATTCCGAGAATTTGGTATTCGTTAATCTACTGGTAGGCGTCTGAAAAGTAGGCCGAAGCGTCGAAGGGAGGATTGCGTTAAGGCTGATCTCGAGGGCTTAGGCTTGAACGGTGAACATTGAACGAGTTTGTGTAGGCGGAATTTGGTGCTATCGGCATCGAACCTTCGGTTAGCTAAGCCATATATTATTATTATTATTATATATTTCCTTTTCAGAATTCTTCATTAGTCAAAAAATCAATCCGAAATGTTAAGCTCATGCTTACCATCTCCTAATGGACTAATAGAATTTTAAAAATGTTTAGTTTTCAATCAATTTGAAAATACTGGTGATACGTAAATAATTTTAGATGCACACGCAGACTCTAAACAAAATATTCCTCCAAGCGGCATTTTCCTTTTGTTAATTGATTCAGATAGTTAGCAAACTATAAGAAAATACGTGTATATATCTGATGACGATATAGGTTCATACAAGTTTTGCGATATTGGCTATTAAGATACATCGTACTACAGATTTTTCTCTTTTTGTACATATATATACTGACCATGCTGGGCTAGGTAGTGCTGTACGATGGCACCTTGCTGCTCGGCCATCATGTTCCTGTAGAAGATGGCCTCTTCGCGATCCCTCTCCTCCTTGACCCTGCTGTAGTCTGTGGCCAGGCCTTCCGTGTCGCTGCAGCTATCTCCGGGGTACGTCTGGGTTCCTCCCTGCGAGCCTGCAAAGTATATAGTCTATGTATATAGGGCATGTGTATATAGGGCATGCATTAAGGCTATAAACAGGATGAGGGAAGAACCATATCAAGGCAGAGAAGTGGTCAATGGCGAGCTACATCCATTTTCCAATTTAAATTGTCGCAGAGTCTGGCACCCGGGATTTGCTTTACAACTAGCAAAATCCTTCTTTTCCCTATCCTCACCCGCCAGATCCTTCAAGTAAATCATAATAATTCCTATTCATCCATTTTTAGTCAGTTTGCTGGTGTTCCTCAAGGCAGTATCCTAGGATCCTATTCTTTTCACAGTTTATACAGCTGATTTCCCATCCCATCTAACACTTTCCTTTCTACCACCACACTGTGTGTTATCAGTCAATCTGATCCAACTATTGCCTCTCAAACTCTCCAATCCCACATCAGAGACCTTGAAGTATGATGTCAGAACTGGAGAATTAAAAAATAAAATCCAACCAAATTACCTTACCCTCGCGTAAACCATGACATCCTGCCCTACTGTCTCGTTCAATAATCTCCTTTTGTCCCGGTTGAACAGATCCGATATCTAGGACTACACCTTGACAAACCCCTTACTTGGAACCCTTACACAAGATGAAAAGACAAGAAACTGCACGACGTTTTCGACTACTTCAACACTTACTAGACAACGTTCTAATCTTCCACTTAACTACAAAAGACTATCTACATGACTATCATACGGCCTATATGCACTTACGAGTAGAGCTTTGGGGCTCTACTAAACCATCAAATTCTTCCCGTATCCAATCTCTACAATCCAAAATCCTTCGTAAAATCCTCAATCCTCCTTACTTTGTAACTAATAAAGTGATCCACAAAGCCCTTAATATTCAGTATGTTGCTGATTTGGACCGATCTAGATACCATTCCTTTCATGACAAACTCCATTCACACCCTAATCCTCTAGTTTCAATCCTTTCTTCCTCTTCCATTCCCGACAATACTCCGAGGCGTCTAAAAAAGAGATGGCCCCGAGACCTTCTAGTTTAAAAGCTTTTTTACATGTGTTTCATGCCTTTATATATTTTTCTCAAATTAAAAAAAAAAAAAAAATTGTCGCAGATCTTTGCTGATGACACTTGTGTGTTATCGGTCAATAATGTTCTTACTATTGCCTCTCAAACTCTCCAATCCCACATCAGAGACTTTGAAATATGGTGACAAAATTGGAGAATCGTAATCAATTCCAACAAACCCCACCAAATTACCTTAACCCTTCGTCGTAAACCTATGACACCCTGCCCTAAAGTGTCTTTAATAATCTTGCGCTAGTCCCGGTTGAACAGATTCGCTCTCTAGGACTCCTACTTGACAAACGACTAACTTGGAATCCGCACACTAGACTGAAACGACAAGAAACTGCCCGCCGCTTTCGCTTACTTCAACACTTACTGGACAGACGCTCTAACCTTCCACTTAACTACAAAAGGCTCCTCTACATGACTATCATAAGACCTATCTAGACTTACGACGTTGAGCTTTGGGGCTCTCCTGACCATAAAATTCTTCCCGTATTTATGTAGGTTTCATTCTGATTGAAATTGTTTGATTGTTAAATGCCGATATTTTAAATTTTCTTCCTCTAAAGCACCTTTAATTTTGTAGATTTTATAAAAATAACCATATTATCTACTCACCATTGATAAACAAATAGGTAAATATATAAGTTAAACGAATTTGATATCCAACTAAAGGAGAAAATTGAAAAAAATATTTTTTTATGAACTTTTTTTTGTTTTTGAACATAAGAACAGTAATATTCATGTATGATATACCGTTGGAAAGCTAAAGATTTAAGAAAAAATATCACCTTATAAGCAATCTTGTAAAATGTTAATAAAGAGTGAAGAAAAGCCAATAAAACTAACTGATTGTTTTAGATAATAATGAAATATATTTTTAATAAAACACGTGTTTCAATAGCAATTCAATTTAATTAGTTATTTAATAATTTCACTCATTTTTATCTCTAACTGTATTTGAAAATTCTTTAATCGATTTTGAAAACATATTTAAGTGAAAGTCATGTGTTGTCCGCATCCGATTTTGTCTTCTCTTTTTATATTTATTCACTGCATTTTGGTTAAAAAAAACAATTTTTTTTTCTGGAAGGAATTAGTCCGGGTGGCGGTCATTAAATGAAACAACCAAATAGTTTCAACTATTTTATTGTTTGCCAACGTTTCGACCCCCTTTGTGGGTCATCATCAGGGCACATGGTGGGAGAATGGAAACATTTTCAACATATTCAGTTTCCATGGAAACATATGGAAACGTATGGAAACATATTCAGTTTCCATTCTCCCACCATGCGCCCTGATGATGACCCACAAAGGGGGTCGAAACGTTGGCAAACAATAAAATAGTTGAAACTATTTGGTTGTTTCATTTAATGACCGCCACCCGGACTAATTCCTTCCAGTAATTCTCAACGGTCAACTAATTACATCCACAATTTTTTTTTCTCTATCTTCAAAAATAACTGAGCTATAAGCGTATATATTGGCAAGATTTATTTTTCTTTCTTTTTTTTTACTTTCACTTACTATATATAGTAAGGAAAGTATTGCGATCGTGAAAATTTTCGAATTCCAGTTTTCAACGGAAATACACGTTTTAGGGTCCCCTGAGTCCAAATAACCAAGTTCCGCAAAAAGGTCTGTGTGTGTGTGGTGTGTGTGTGTGTGTGTGTGTGTGTGTGTGTGTGGTAACTCCCGGGCGGAAACGGTAAGTCCTATGAAAGTGAAATTTCATATTTAAGACAACTATACGCCTGAGACGTGACAAAACTTTTTTCATCAAAATGAGCTTACCAGAAGAGGCACTTTATACCATGCATTTTGCACCTTTTTTCGATTTTCTCAAAAACGGTTCCGACGATTTTGATTAAACTCGCTATATCGATGTAAAATTTAATGGGTTTTAATATCATGTAGGTTTTATTTGGATAAAAATGGTCTGACAGGGCTTAAATGCCGATATTTTAAATTTTCTTCCCCTAAAGTACCTTTAATTTTTTAGATTCAATAATAATAACTAGATTATCTTGTTAGCGCTGATGAAAAACAGGTAAATATATAAAGTGAATAAATTCGATACCCAACTAAAGGAGAAAACAGAAAAAATATATTTTTAATGAAATTTTTCGTTTTTGAACATAAGAGCAGTAATATACATGTATGATATACCGTTGGAAAGCTAAAGATTTTAGAAAAAATATCAACTCATACACAAGCTTTTAGAAGTTAATAGAGAGTGATGAGAAGAAGATAAAACTAACTGATTATTTTAGATAATAATATAATAGATTTTTTAATAAAACACATGTTTCTATATAAATTCAGTTTGATTAATTCCTTAATAGTTTCACGTATTTTTATCTCTAACTGTATTTGAAAATTCTTTCATTGATTTTAAAAATGGAGGTAAGTGAAAGTCGTGTGTTGCCCGCACCAGATTTTTTTCTCGTTTTCTCGCGTTTTACTGATTCTAAAATTCTATACATATTTTTCTCTATCGGCGTATTTATGTGTGAAATTTTAATTACTGAAGATAGCAATGGTGCTCTTATCTTTCTCTTGCAACCGCTCTGCAGAACGTGATACAAACTTAAGTCTTATTGACAATTATTATGGTGACATGATAAGGAGCATGCAGAATTTCCCTTCACGATCGTGGCAAGGCTGCCCAAAGTAGGTGTGGGAATAATCGAATGACGATTATCAGATCATTCGATCATTTGATGAGGTAGATGGTTAGGGGTGCAGTCATAGAATAGAAACACACATTTAAAACTATTTTAATTATGTGCCGACGTTTCGGCCTACATTGTGGGCCTTCATCAGGGCTATAAGAAACAAGATAACAACCAATGTAATTATAGACTTGATAATGCGTTAGGTATAGAATAATAATATGAAAGTAATATAATATGGGAAAATAAATAAAATTAAATATAAAATGACAATAAGGTGACAGTTATAAAGCATGGAAATAAAGAAAATTAAGATGATAGTTATAAAGTATGGATGACAGTTATAAAAATAATTAATAAGATGATAGTTGTACAGTATTGAAGTAAACAGAATTGAGATGATAATATTGCAATAAGAATATATAAAGAGGGACTAAGCAAGTGAAAAAATGACAAAGGAAAAATATGTGAACAATTAATATTTTAAACATGAACAATTTTGAAGTGATATATGACGGTAATATATTAAAAACATAATTAAGAGTATAGGTAATATATAAAAAGAACATAGTCATTAAATCGATTATTTCAATCATTTGAATTAATCGATTATCATATTAATCGGTTGGGAGAATCGAACGATCATTCGAACTGACTTTTTTTTTTTTTTTTTTTTTTTTGTCTCATCAGATAAATTATATGGATATTTACACCTAAGCTCATCCAGCTCAGCAATCATAGAGAGGGGAATTGTGCCATGTTGTCTTTCAGAATGCATATTAATCATTCGATTATTTAAATCATCGAAGTCCCATCATTCGATTATGCCCACCCCTTGCCTAAAGTATTAAGACCACCCTCGGAGACCACCTCAGCCTAAACATTAAGACCAGCCTCCTCCTTGAAGACTCCATCGCTAGGCCTGAGACGACCTCCATCTTGCCCGGACCCGTGCAGTAGACCTTGGGGGGGGGGACCAGTTGCCCGGCAACCCTCCCCCCACTATCTCCCCCTCCCACTTTACATTCCGACCACACACACACACACACACACAGACCCTCTGCTACCCCTAATAACACAGATCCTGCGAGAGAAGACCTTCGCAAGCCGACCCCCCGAATACTGAGAGCCTAGTCCCGGACTCCTAATGCTCGCTAGGATATTCCAGCCATGTAGGAGTTGGCCGTGGCTACGTGTATCTTCAATATGTTACCTCGATCCCTCCGGTAGCCAATATATATCCTCTCCTCTCCTGAATTCAAATATTCTTATTTGCATTATTTTATTCGGAAAATGGTGCAGGGGTGAGGTTTTAAAAGTAGAAAAAAAATCTGGTGGGCGCAACACATGTCTTTCACTTACCTCGGTTGATAAACTTAATTTAAGAACTATGATTTTTTTTTTTTTTGCACCTGTAAACAATATTACAACCAGAAAATATGCTAAAATCTAAGGAAATATGGCGTGGAGAGGCATAAGGGAGACAGCACCCAGAGGTGCATCCTCTTCACATTAGGCAGAACAATATTTTCAGGTCAGGAGGTCCCTCATCCAACTCCTTTTCAGCCTACGCCGAGTTATGGATGGTATGTCAGTTGTAGCCATGCTTTGCACAAGTTTGTTTATGTGTTCATTAAGTTTGTCGTGAAATCGTTTGAAAGTCGATCGAATGTGGTTGGAATACGTAAGTCAGTATGAAGGGTATCGTTTGATACATATGGTGGTGAGTTCGTTGCCAGTCTTAAAAATTGCGATTGAAAGGTTTGTATTTTTCGTATGTGTGTCTTTTCAGCAGCTCCGTATATTTGGCAAGCGTAAGTCCTCATTGGTTTTAATAAATAAGTGTATACGTTAAGTTTCTGTCTGATAGGTAATTTAGAATGTCTTTTTAGAGTTTTACGTTTAGTCTTGACGTGTGGGCCCCATTTCAAACTTTTGTCAAAAATAAGTCCTAAGTACGTTACTGTTGATTGTGGTAATATTTTTTGTAATACGTGTAATTGCAGTGTCGTTGGCATATGTCCCAGTTAGGATGTTTTCGTTTGTCGGTAAGTCATATGTGTATATTAAGTACAGAAGTGGGGCCAGGATAGAACCTTGGGGAACTCCTGTAGAGACTGGCTTAATTGATGAGGTCTCGAAACGCTGTCGGACAGAAAAGAAGCGGTCAAAGAGAAAAGATTGTAAAACTAAATAATAAGTGCTTGGAAGTATAGGTTTTAGTTTAAAAATAAGACCCTGGTGCCACACCCTATCAAAAGCTCGAGTAACATCCAAGAATGCCCCAGAAGCGTATTGTTTTAGTTCAAGTGCAGTGGAAATAAAGTCTTTTACTCTGTGTAGCTGTTGTGTTGCGCAGTGAAAAATGCGAAACCCGAATTGGTGGTCTGGTAATATGTCATGGTCTGTCATTATGTTAATAATGTAAGAACTATGAAATATGGTTGAAAATATTAAACGAAAATATGGTATACGAGTATTATCTCCGGGACTTTTTCACAAAATAAAGGAGGGAAGAATGTGGTGATATAGTCAGCACTTGCTTTGATCATCATTGTATATAATCATATGTTTTAATTAATAACATTTAGTATAGTTAGCATAACCTGCATGTATACATGTATTTTCGCTTAATAAAGCCTTATTTATCAAGGTTAAATGTTTTCAGTTTATATTATAGTAGATCACCCAATATTACAACTATGTTGAATGAGATTATATAAAAGAAATACAGGTCTAGGAATAGCAATGAACTACTCTGTTTATGATAAATAAAAGATTATTATTTCATGTAAGATATCAATTTTATTTACTCAATGTTACAAAAACATACCAGTACCAAGTAGCCACATCCAAATTATTCAGTAACATCGTTATATCTTTTAAACATAACCTTTGTATATCATCATAACTCCTTTGCAACTCATAACTCTTTGTAAGTCATTCAAATGAGTAATAATAATTATTCTGGAAACGTATAGTAATATGTATTTTATTATAACTGGAAACTATAATGTGAATGTATATTATATAAATAAGAACGCATAGAAACAATCAACACACACTTATATTTGAATTAATAATCACACATGTGAATATATGGGAAGGTTACTTACTGGGAACCAGTGTTGCCACAGTTAAACTAATTTTGTTTTACGTTTTAGAAAAATATATTTTTCAAACATTTAAAATAGTAATAAAAACTATCTATCATTTAAGTTGGACCAAATAACAGATACTTACGAAGTTTGATCAAAGTCGGTTCAGTAATTTCAGAGTTTATTACGAACAAACATTGTGACACGAGATTTTATAGATATATAGATTTAGATGGAAACATATGTTTTAGAATAAATAATCACAGACGTTTATACTCTATCGTCACTTAACATTACCTTTCACAACTTTGTAAACAAGATAATTTCATTTCTAAAATCTTCTGCATTCCAACGGTATATTATACATATATATTACTATTCTTATCTATGGAAAAAACAAAAACAAAAAACTAGAAATATATTTTTCTTCTTTTCTCCTCTAGTTGGTCATCAAGCTCAACTTTTATATTTAACGGCTTTTTTTTTAAATTAATACAAATAAAATTATATAGTTATTCTTTTTGAATTTACAGAATTAAAAGTACTTTACGGGAAGAAAATTCAAAACTTCGGTATTTATGCCCTGTCAGGCTATTTCAATGAAGAATGAAACCTACATAATATTATAGTTCTTTAAATTTTACACCGACATTGTAAATTTAATCAAAATCGTTTGAGCAATTTTTGAGAAAATCGTAAAAATTGCAAAATGCATCATGTACGGTGGCTCTTCTGTTTTTGTCGATTTTGAGAGAAAAGTTGCTGTGACATCTCGGGCATATTCGCTCTTTAAATATGAAATTACGGGTTTTTAAAACTAGGCTAACCAAACACACAACCACACACACAGATGTTTTTCTGGACTTGATTATTTGTACTCAATATAAGTAAAACGTATAAATGTAGTAAACATGAAAACTTAAATTTGAAAATTTTCACGATGGCAAAACTTTACCTTACTATATAATATATAATTAAAGAGTTTCTTATGTTTAGGAGTATTTGAGGAAAAATCTAAAACCCCCTTTAATTTTATTGTAAAATTAGTTCATAGCGTTTCTCACTGGTGAATTCAATAAATACTTCGGATTCTTGTAAATATTTATAATCAATTATATATGACACATTTTGATCTATTACATGTAGCCAGCCATCTTTCAGGTAATTTTTGGAATAACAGTTAAAGCACTACCCGAGCGCTTCGCGTCTTTCCATCCAAAATTTTGGGTTTAGAACCGAGCTAACCACTTACGGCGCCGTCCGTTTCTCTTAACAGATCATAGCATGTGCTGTGGATTTTCCTTTTCGGTAATAAAAAATCATAGAATGAAAACAATTGTTTTCTTTTCCATTTAGAGCAAGCAAAATACCACTTAAAGATAAGGAACTTCGGTTGAAACTGATGCATAAAAGCACCTTAACTAATCCTTTTAACTAGCCAGTTTCACGAAGACAATACTTTCTCTTATTCTACATTACAATCACCTTAGCATAGGTAAAAGAATGCAAAAAATCTGGTGCGAGCAACACACGACTTTCACTTACCTCGATTTGTAAAATCAATGAAAGAATTTTCAAATACAGTTAGAGTTAAAAATACGTGAAACTATTTAGGAATTAATTAAATTTAATTTATATAGAAACATGTGTTTTATTAAAAAATCTTTTATTTTATTATCTAAAATAATCAGTTAGTTTTATGTTCATTTTATCACTCTCTATTAACTTTTAAAAGCTTGTGTATGAGATAATATTTTTTCTAAAATCTTTAGCTTTCCAACGGTATATCATACATGTATATTACTGCTCTTATGTTCAAAAACGAAAAATTGCATTAACAAAATATTTTTTCTGTTTTCTCCTTTAGTTGGGTATCGCATTTATTCAATTTATATATTTACCAGTTTTTCATCAGCGTTAACAAGATAATCTTGTTATTATTATTGAATCTACAAAATTAAAGGTACTTTAGGGGAAGACAATTTAAAATATCGGCATTTAAGCCCTGTCAGACCATTTTTATCTAAATAAAACCTGCATGATATTAAAGCCCATTAAATTTTACATCGATATAGCGAGTTTAATCAAAATCGTCGGAACCGTTTTTGAGAAAATCGAAAAAAGGTGCAAAATGCATGGTATAAAGTGCCTCTTCTGGTAGGCTCATTTAGATGAAAAAAGTTTTGTCACGTCTCGGGCGTACAGTTGTCTTAAATGTGAAATTTCAGTTTCATAGGACTTACCGTTTCCGCCCGGGAGTTACCACACACACACACACACACACACACAGACCTTTTTGCGGGACTTGGTTATTTGGACTCATGGGACCCTAAAACGTGTATTTCCGTTGAAAACTGGAATTCGAAAATTTTCACGATCGCAATACTTCCCCTTACTATATATAGTAAGTGAAAGTAAAATGAATTACACGGCGGCTTTAAGGTCCCTGCGATCTCGATACGGAAGATGGAGAGGGCTGGAAGAGGATAGTCCTGCGATAGGACACCAGGCCACTTCAGCTCCTCATACCTAATTCCGAGGGTGCCTATCTCATCATTTCATTATAGTCGTCTTCATTTACTCTAATATATATATATATATATATATATATATATATATATATATATATATATATATATATATATATATATATATATATATTGTAATTAAAATATTTTTATGGTGCCATCTTAAGAGCAAACCGACATATGTATGGATCAACTTTGCTTTTAGATGTCGTGATCACGTGCTTCAATTTATTTATAAACTTAGTAGCTATGTTATAAACTGAGATGATTTATGTTAAAAAACAATGAACTTGAGAGAAATATAAAAGGTGTGTCTTAAAAGTCCAGTCATACTGCGGGAGCCGATACTAGATCTCCAGAGAAACAAAAAAGATCCTTCTTCTTCCTCTGGCGCGACAGGCCGTGTAGGTCCTTTGCCTCGTGGTGTAATCTTCTGGGAGAATACACTCACGATTCTCGATGAAAGTTTACAGGGTAAGGTCATCACTCCTTACGCCTATTTTTGTGAGTGGCCACCATTTGGCTGACGGGTCTCACATACCCGGGGAAGAGGCTGTGAGTGAATCCCTATTTAATTATATCCTTATTAAAGTCCTTCCGGCACTTGGATTCGAACTCAGAACCTCTAGCATGAGAGACTAGCGTGCTAGCCACTCAGCCACGGGCTCCCCCTATTGGACTATCCATATGGCACATTATCAACGGGAGTTTCCTGTTATCCATAGTTTCATCAGAAAAACTCATATCTACTTGATGTTCACGTACAGAAAAATCTGGTGCTGGCAACGGACGACTTGTACCTACCTCCATTTTTAAGATCGATTAAAGAATTTTCAAACATAGTTAGGGATACAAATAAGTGAAACCATTAAGAATTAATTAAATGGAATTAATATAGAAACATATATTTTATAAAAAAATCTATTATATTATTATATAAAATAATCAGTTAGTTTTATCGGCTTTTCATCCCTCTCTATTAACTTTTAAAAGCTTGTGTATAAGATAATATTTTTTCTAAAATCTTTAGCTTTCCAACATGTATATTACTATTCTTATGCTCAAAAACAAAAAATTGCATTAAAAATATATTTTTTCAGTTTTATCTAATTGTTGTTTATCAAATTCGCTCAACTTGCATATTCAGCTGTTATTTATCAGCGTTAACAAGATCATATAGTTATTTTTTTAGAATCAACAAAATTAAAGGTACTTTAGAGGAAGAAAATTTAAAATATCGGCATTTAAGCCCTGTCAAAGTATTTCAATCAGAATGAAACCTACATAATGTTAAAGCCTATTAAATTTTACATTGATACATAGAGTTTAATCAAAATCGTTATAGCTGTTTTCGAGAAAATCGTAAAAAGGTGCAAAATGCATGGTAACTCTTGGGAGTTACCACACACACACACACACACACACACACACACACACACACACACACACACACACACACACACACACACGCACACACACACACACACACACGCACACAAACACAGACCTTTTATTTGGACTCAGGGACCCTAAAATGTGTATTTCCGTTTAAAACTGGAATTCGAAAATTTTCACGATCGCAATACTTTCCCTTACTTTATATAGTAAGTGAAAGTAAAAATATATCCAAAACTGTATTTTTGAAACGGCCAGATGTATATTAATCAAAACTTGATTTCCCTCCTTAACGGTTGAGAATCGGACAATAGGTCCATATCAACTTGTTTGTTCAGCTTAAGGTCTAGTACCTACTCTTACAATATGACGAGATATTCATGATACACCGTGTATATGAATACACATAATAAGATATTTATGTAAAGTAAATTTATTTATTTAACGTCACTTTATGCTACTATGGCTAATCGGACGATGCTACAGTGGGAGTCCTAAATTTTGCCTATCCTGGTTTTATTAAATCCTAGGACCACCTGCGGGTTTGAACCCGTGACCTTTAGCATGGGAGGCTGTTATGCTAGCCACCCAGCTACAAGTGATCCGTGTAAAGTAAGAGAGGTAAGAGATAACTCACTGTGATCATCGTCTTTGAGCTTGTCAACTTTCTCTTCGAGGTCCATTTCCTTTCCGCTGTTGTTGTTCTTCTGGTCCAGCCTGTGCTTCTTCTGCATCTTCTTGATCTTGGCCCTCTGGTTTTGGAACCACACCTGAAAGGGAAATATAATAGAGTTGAGCATTTTATCCAAGGATCTATGAATGTATCGAGTGTAATGTATTGAGGATACTGAGGAGAGTATGGATTGGATAATTATTATGTTAATTAAATAAATATTGATTAGCCTATGTCGGCAAAAGTACAAAGGGCGTGTACTTGCCCCCTTGGATTCTCCAATAGCCCCCCGGTTTCCCCGTCGGTCTCTAATACCAGGGACCCCTAGGAGTTTCCTCCAGCGGCAGCCGACAAGAAGTGTGGTAAGAAGATCACAAAGGCTGTACCGCCAACCGGGGCACATTCCCATATCAGTATGTAAGTTCCCACATAATGTAAGTTAATAATTATAATTATGTATTAATTGAATCTTGTTTACTTTAATCTTATCCTACATGCCACCTTTTGGTTTGGTAAACACGGTACCTTTTAAAAGGAAATCCAATGCTATCATTAAATATAGTTTATCTATGGATTAAATATATCAAGTAAGCTAGGGGTCACTTATAGCTGGGTGGCTAGCATAACAGCCTCCTATGCCAAAGGTCACGGGTTCAAACCCGCAGGTGGTCCAAGAACTTTTTAATGGGAGTAAAAAATCTATAGTTATGCCGTTCCTCGGAAGGGATGTTAAAAGGTGGTCCCGAGCCTGTGCGATGTCAGGTACTCGTTAAAGATCCCTATCCTAATAAAACCTGGATAGACTAAAATTTAGGACTCCCACTGTAGCATCATCCGATTAGCCAAAGTAGCATAAAGTGACGTTAAATAAATAAACAAACAAACATCAAGTAACCTAGTTTTTGAAGGTACCACTGCCTTAGAAAAGCAGCCGGTCAAAAACGTAGCACTAGGATATGTAATATCATCAGTACAAGAAACTGATAGCATAGCGATTGTGGATTCAGACAATAAGGAGAACCTCCATTCAACTTTTATATTTATAACTACCGTCATTTTACTTACACTTAGCCATATAAAAAAAAATAAATCTATATCGTGAAACTTTTTCGAATTCCACTTTTTAACGAAAATACACGTTTTCGAGACTGTTTAGGATTTCCTGAGTCTGTGTGTTTGTGTGGTTAGTCTATGTTAAAAAAAAAAAAAAAAAACACACACTGGGATATCATGTTTAAGACAGTTATATGCTTCAGACAGCAACGTTTATTATTACAGAAGAGCTTCTTAATTCAAATTGCCAACTTATTACGATTTTCTCAAATACGGCTCTAAAGATATTTGTTTGTTTATTTATTTAACATCACTTTATGCTACTATGGCTAATCGGACGATGCTACAGTGAGAGTCCTAAATTTTAGTCTATCCAGGTTTTATTAGGATAGGGATCTTTAACGGATACCTTTACGTCCCCTCCGAAGGACTGCATAACTAAGAATTTTTTACTTAAATTAAAAAATCCAAGGGCCACCTGCGCGTTTGAACCCGTAAACTTTGGCACAGAAGGCTGTTATGCTAGCCGCTATGCTACAGGGGAACCTACCAAAGCCAGAGAAAATACAATATGGACAAAAAAAAAATCGTACAGCAGTCTCATGATCAATAATGAAAGTTTATGCTATTAAAAATGATCATAGTTTTGCTATTGATACGAATTTAAAGTATTTAATTACGATATATTATTATACTATTATACTGCTTATAATAGTATTATTTATTATATTATATATTATATTATATACTGAGTTAAAGTGGCTTTATCCTTCTGTTCGACGGCTATATTTCCATGGTTCCTACCATTCCAAACTTCAAAAAATAGTCAACTTTCCTATATAACTGAGCTCCTCACCCTCCGCTCTGATATCCATTCCTTGAACACTAGAACCCAATCAATAAATATTTATACCCCATCAGATAGAACTGCATCCTTTCAAATATCGTTTCTCGTTCGTTCCTCATCCTTCTTGAATTCGCTGCCCATCTCTATCCGTAAAACCGTCCCTCTCTCTTCATTCAAACAACAACTCTTCCAAACCTCCTTGAATCTCAATCTGCCGTTGCATCGTAAATATAGGTACTCTGTAATATATATGTGTATATATAAGTGCGTGCTCCAAGTGTATATAAGTATGCAAAGATATATAGATGTACCAAATCTGTCGTTGATTTTTTTTATTTAAAAGTAACTGGACAAAAGGCAATTTTTTGTTTTTATTGTTCTTGTTCTAAGGGGACATGGTCCCAGAATAAAGATTTTTGTTCATTTCATATATTTGTAGATTTGGCAACAATTAATTTTTTTATATTTTTCATCCATTTCAGTAGAATTAGCATTCATTTTCGATCATTTGGGGTCTGTTTATGAATAAGGGACTATGTATTGGGTGAAAAATTGATCCGAGAACAAACTGACAAGCTGTTGTCGAAACTGCTGCTGTACTATATTATGTTTTCCAGGACAAAGTTCAATTTTTATTCAATATATAACTTTCTAATTTTCCTTCTTATAAAAATAGTTAACATACGTGCATAAACAATGTTGTGTGTAATGAAATCCAAATGGTGACCCCACGGCTCTAACGAGTTCAATTAAACTTGCTATGACAATGGGAAATAGGATGAACAACGGCTTTCTGCTTAATTTTTTCGAAAATAAGGTACTGCGTAAAATATTTGGTCCCAAGAGAGATGAGGCCACTGGGAAGTTTAGAAAGTTGCACAACGCAGAATTGCGGAACTTGTATCCTGTGAATATAATTGAGTTGGTAGCATCGCGGAGACTCTAAATAAAACCAACAGTTTCTGCAAAAGGGTCATTTTCTCTGACGAATCCAAATTTAATATTTTTGGGCCAGATGGAAGGTCAAAAGTTGCAAAGTTTTTTGGGTGAGTGTAGCTGCTGATGGAGAAGACTATCATCCTATGACAGACAGTATAATCTTCCACTAGACTAGTGTACCATCGTACAATGTTATCAAGAGGTGCTGTATACCTCAAGAACAAAACCTCGGACATTTCGCCGCCCATAACAAAGGCTGCAACAGTTAGACAAATCCCGAAGGGTCGGAGCTAATTGTGCCCTTAATGAGGGAGGAGAGATGATGAATCCTTAGAGCTTGTACTTTTTAATCCTCCCATCTATCTCTCG
Source organism: Piezodorus guildinii (assembly GCA_023052935.1). Classification (NCBI taxonomy): domain Eukaryota; kingdom Metazoa; phylum Arthropoda; class Insecta; order Hemiptera; family Pentatomidae; genus Piezodorus; species Piezodorus guildinii. The sequence goes on along the minus strand of CM041292.1, from coordinate 1,452,983 downwards.
GCCACCACCTCCTGGCTCTAAGGTCTGCCTTTATTAAGCCCCTGCTTTGGGGCATTGTGCCCCCCCCCCCTTGTTCCTCCTCCCTCATTACAAGCATTGTGCAGCCCTGTAAGCTGAGCAAAACACTTTGTAACTTTATAACCCTCTAAATGACCGCTTAGGTTTCCTTTTGTTTCAGGAAATGAAAAGAATTAAGATATACCTAATGTAGGCTATTGTATCCCTAAGTCATATTTACATTTAAGGATTTCGGCTAATAACATCGGTTAAAAAATTTACAAAATCTGTTGGGGGCAACACAACACAGCAACGTTTACTTATCTGGGTTGTTAAATCCAATTTTACGTATCAATAAATAGAGTTCAAAAAGGTTTAAAGAATGATATTTAGTTTTGTTGGATTTGTTTTTTTTATTTAACGTCCGTCACTTTATGCTACTGTGGCTAATCGGACGATGCTACAGTGGGAGTCTTAAATTTTGCCTATCCAGGTTTAATTAGGATAGGGATCTTTAACGAGTACCTGACATCGCACAGGCTCGGGACCACCTTTTAACGTCCTCTCCGAGGGACGGCATAACTAAGGATCTTTTTCTCCCCATAAAAAATCCTAGGGCCACCTGTTGTTTGAACCCGGCATAGGAGGCTATTATGCTAACCACCATGCTTCAGGTGATCCCTGTTTTGTTGGGAATGTATGTTCTAGATTGAACAATATAAAATTATTATGCACAACAATGAATTAATTTTAACCGCTTTTCATTCCTCTCCATTACATTATACAACTTTGTGTATAAGATAACATTTTCCCTAAAATCTTTAGCTTTCCAACGCTATATTATACATCCATAGGGGTACTCACTACGTTTGCTATAGTATGCTATTTGTGCTATTGTGCTAAACCCATCAATTTTATACAGGAAATAACTGTAGAAACTCGATGGGTTTAGCAAAATAACACAAATAGCATGCTATAGCAAACATAGTGAGTACCCCTTGCATTGTTATTATCATGTTAAAAACAAAATACATAAATTTCATCAATTAATACTTTTGCTAATTTCCTCTTTCATTTGATTATCATATTCATCCAACTTTAAAAAGTTTGTAAAACAAAGTTATACATTGCCTTGATATAGTTATATCACTGAGGATATAATTGTAAAAACTATCATAAAAAATCTGTTATTAAAATCAAATATAAATTTTAAAACACAGTAAGAGATAAAAAAAATATAAAGAATTATATAATTTTCGATAGTTAAATAATCTATTATATTATTATCTAAAACAATGAGTTAGTTTTATCTGGTTATCATCACCCATCATTAACTTTTAAGTTGGTATATAGGATGATATTTTTTCTAAAATCTATAGCTTTCTAACGGTATATCATACATCTATATTACTGTTTTTATTTTCAAAAATACTTGGTTTAAAAAATACTTTTGCTCTTTTACATTTCAGTTGATGATCGAATTCGTTCAACTTGTATATTTAGAAGTTTATCAATGTTAACAACATGAAATGAATTTTCGAATCTACAAAATTAAAGGTACTTTAGGAGGAACACTATTTAAACTATCTTTAAACTAATGCCCTGTTAGTTTATTCCAATCAGAAAGAAATCTACATCATACGAGGCATGTTTTTTAAGTAAATACCGTTTTGGAATTAAAAATAGACGTCCAAAGATATCGCAATAATTCTATTTTTCCATGAAAGCCTCTACCTTAATCTACTTTTCTACATAATTTCCATGAATTTTTAGGCACTTGTCATAACGCGGTACCAGTTTTTGAATACCCTCCACAAAAAATTCTGCCGCCTGACTTGTGCATTAAAATCTGCGTCGTGCAATCCAGAACAAAAGACGTGGCAAGTTGAGAAAGGGTATCGTTTTGCTGCATGATAATGCCCTATGTGGCTAATCGGACTAAAGATCTCATCAAATCATTTAAATGGGAAAATCTAGATCATCCTCCATACAGCCCTGATCTGGCGCCCAGCGACTACCATTTGTTCCTGCACTTGAAGAAACACCTGGGCGGTCGGCGTCTTCAAGACGATAACGAAATCAAAACATTTGTGATGCAGTGGTTAACAAGTCAGGCGGCAGAATTTTTGGAGGAGGGTATTCAAAAACTGGTGCCGCGTTCTGACAATCGCCTAAAAATTCATGGAAATAATGTAGAAAAGTAGATTAAGGTATAGGCTTTCATGTAAAAATAAAATTATTGCGATAGCTTTGCACGTTTTTTTTTTAAATTCCAAAACGGTACTTACTTAAAAAACGTGCCTCGTATTAAAGCCCATTAAATTTTATTATGGTCTAAATTTTGACAGTAATGAATCCTTATGACGGCTGTAATAAGGTGAACCCCATTGTATATTTTATAAGTTAAATATTTCAGTTCTTTCATTAAATCACTTATTTGTTTGTTCAAATATAAATATCTGTCTCTAGTTTATTATCAGTATTTGTTAAAACTAATGAGGATATTTTATAGGGCTTTTAATACACTCTTGCAAACCCACAAATGAAATCCCAGCTTGGAGATAATTAAAATAAAATCGTTTGAATCATATTTGGAGACTTCAATAAAAAGAAACAATAACAAAAGCACAACGTAGAGATGATATTGGACTGGCGCAATCACTGATATAGCGGCGTGTGATAAAACAATAAGTCTCCGCTTACACTGCCATGCTAATCAACAGCCTCGTTCATTAGCTTTTTTGTCAAGGGCTGGTTCTGGTACAGGTACTGGTGTCCGAAACCTATATAGCGTATATTATATCAATCAATCAAGGGCTGGTTCTGGTACAGGTACCGGTGTCCGAAACCTATATAGCGTATATTATATCCAGCCACTTCAAACCCACCTCTTCTTTATTTGATAAAACCCCAATGGGATGGCTAATATGACATTTAATTGATATTGCCTCCGGGTATAATATCCGATACGGAACGGTACATAGGTTGAGTGTCAACACAATGCCAGAACAAATATACACAATGCGGTTGAAACTTTTATATTTATTAAACTGAAAGCTTCTAATGCATTATTGAATACAGAATCTTCTGTGGAATAGTGGCTAGCATAACAACCATTTATGCCCAAGATCGCGGGCTCGAACTCGACAGTCGGCCTTCGGAGGTTTTAAAGTTAATGAAAAATCCTATGTCTTCCTTCTGTGGGGACGTAAAATGGGGTCCCGAGCCTGTGCCTGTCAGGTACTCGTTAAAGATCCCTATCCTCATTAAATCTGGATAAGCAAAATTTAGTACTTCCATTGTAACATCGTCCGATTAACAACAGTAGGATAAAGTGAGGTTTAAAAAATAAACGAAGTATTTTTTTTTTTTTTTTCTTGTGCAAGGAGAAGCATGAGTCACAACCTTGTTTCCCGTTAAATTTTTTTTTTTTCAACTACAATTTTTATTGAGTAAAATTACAGTCCCAATTTGGAAATCAGCAGTAGTGGTGAAAGATATCATACATACTACATTCATACAATATTTACACGGCATAAAATTACAATAAAATATATACACAATAACGAATCAATACAATAAAAGTCAAGAAATCACTCATACCTATATACACATACACACACATACATACATACATCACATTGAGTGGAGAATCTAGCCAGTGCTAGAACTCCAATATATTTACAAAAGGTCGCAGGACCACTGCCGTTTCAACCTTCCAGGTGGGTTATATGGATGAGTATAGCTGGATAGGGATTGAGCTAGAGGATTAGGATGATGAATGAGGTTATGGTGGAATTTGGAAAATTTGGATGGAATTAGGTCTGAAATAAATGGAATATTAAGGTCGTGGTGCAAGTTATAGTTCCGTTTAAAATTCACGGGATAAAAAAAATGATAGAAATTGAAGATACCATAACAAAAACAGGCATTAGGATAAAAGCAAGCAGGATGAAAATATGAATTTAAATTTCCCTCTGGTTTAGTGGCTAAGATAATGGTCTTCCATGCCCAAGATTGTGGGATCAAACCTGGCAGATGGCCCAAGAAATTTTTAAAGGCAATTAACAACCGTGGCATTTTCCATGCATCGGAGGGAAGGTAAAATGACGTTCCCAAGCCTGTGCGATGTCAGGTTCTCGTTAAATATTCCTATCCTGATTAAATATGGGTAGGAAAAATTTAAATCTTCCACTGTAGCATTTTCGAATGAACAACAGTAGAATAAAGAGAGGTAAACGAATAAACTAAGAAAGTTTTCTATTTTTTTTTTTTTTTTTTTTTTTTTTTTTTTTTTTTTTTTTTTTTTTTTTTTTTTTTTTTTTTTTTTTTTTTTTTTTTTTTTATAGTCACAACCTGGTTTCTTGTTTAAAATTAACGGAATAAAAAACATGATAGAAATTAAACATACCAAAACAAAAACAGGCATTAGGATAAAAGCAAGGAGGTTGAAAATATGAATTTAAATTTCCCTCTGGTTTAGTGGCTAAGATATCCGACGGTCCTTTACAGATTACAGATGTGAAAGGCGGCCGTTCGCGGCTTCTATCTAAAAACCTAAAAATTGGAATTTATAAAAATATTATTCTTGCGACGGTTCTTTACGGATGTCAAACGTTGCCGTTTACTTTGAAGGATGAACAACGGCTTAAGGTTTTTGAAAATAAGGTACTACGTAAAATATTTGGTCCGAAGAGAGAGAGGGGCCACTAGGGAGTTTATAATGTTGCAAAACGCGGAATTGCGGAGCTTATACCCTGTGAACATAATCGAGTTGACAGCATCGCGGAGGCTCAAATAGGCGAGTAAAGTTGTTGGACTCGGTGAGGAACGACTTCCGAGAAAGTTGGTACTCGCTGAACCAACTGGTAGGCGTCCGAATGGTAGGCCGAAGCGTCGATGGGAGGATTTCGTTAAGGCTGATCTCGGGAGCTTGGGCTTGAACTTTGATCATTGGATGAGTCTGTGTAGGAATTTGGTGGTATCGGCATCGAACCTTACCTCGGTAGGCCTGTTATTATTACTATTATTAGTGGCTAAGATAACGGTCTTCCATGCCCAAGATTCTGGGATCAAACCTGGCAGATAGCCCAAGAAATTTTTAAAGGCAAAAAACAATCGTTGGATATTCCATGCATCGGAGAGGAGGTAAAATGATGTCCACGAGCCTATGTGATGTCAGGTACTCCTTTAATATCCCTATCCTGATTAAACCTGGATAGGCAAAATTTAAAACTCCCACTGTAGCATCTTCCGATTAGACATTGCATATAAACAAACAAATACGTAGTTCCAGCTTCGTACAACATTTCGTTTTACCAAATACACGATTAAAAGTTCTTGTATACTTGGCATTTATGTTTTATACTTATTAAGTTGAACTCTCGGAAACCTAAAATACTAATTTCGTTTCCTAGTCCGAATTCCAAACTATTCACGATTTCAATACACTTTCGATTGTTTAAGAAGTATGACAATTGTAATCAATATATTGTAATTGATAAATAAAAGCATAGAAGCCCTTGAAAGGTTAATAGTGCGTGCAGCGCATATAGCATAGCACTCCTTAGAATACCTTCGGGTAATAGAAAGACACATATCTGTGACATGTGTACATATCATATTTGTATTTGTATTTTGTGTAAATATAACCAGAGGGTATGAAAAAAAAAAATCACGCTTTCACTAAATTTCCTAGTTTATTTATACACAGAGGATACAGAAGGATACTATATATTGAAGATATTGTGGCGTTAGTGTGAGTGTTTCCTCAAGTTATCGCAGCCAATGGTAGCAAATACCTCTCGCCTGGTAGGCACCATCGCTACTGATATCCTTATCATTAACACCACTTGTGGCTGATTTTGGGGAATTTTTTTTTCTTGGTTTGTGTCCTAATTTGAAGTTTGTTACCTAATGATTCCCTTGATATGTTGTCTGTTTGGTGTCATAATATGGAATATATTGTCCCTTCAAATATACGTAAAAAATCACGGAACACGACTCTCACTCACCTCTGTTGTTATTGGGTTGTTTCACATGAAATGTCCGTTTTTATAGTTTCTGAAATACATAAAGGATTTTGCAGGTCTCGGTTGTTTTCTTCCGAATGTTTACATATTTAAAGTAAACAGTTACTAATCCTCTACCATTGTATTATAAACATTAGCTTCCCAATCAATTACCCACTTTTTAGTATACCTCCAAATATGAAGAAATATTTGCAAGGCGTTTGGGGAAGGGAGTGTTAATGAACGGACCATTCGCCGTTAGTTTGCTAAGTTTTCAGCTGGGGATACCGACTTGGAAAACTTGCCCCAAGGTAGACCTCCGTCCGTAATAGACAACGATGTCCTCAAATACAGTAGAAGGACTTTCAGCACAACTAAATGCAAGTGCATCTACCGTTTCCAGACATTTAAAGTGTATTGGGAAAGTAAAAAAGCTCGATACAATGGTAACTCATGATCTCACTGAGCGGCATGTTTCAAAACATACCGTGCGAAAATTGAAAGAACTGGGCTTCCGCACCCACCATATTCTCCCGACTCGTCTCCAACAGATTACCACCTGTTCAGGAATTTAGACAACTTCGTCAAAGGAAAACTTTTTGAAAATGATGATCAAGTGAAAAGTGCTTTTCCAGATTTTGTTTCACTTAAAGCTCAGAGAGTAGTCCATCAACTTTATATCGATTTTAAAAAGGCTTATGATTCAATAGACCGTCAGAAGCTATATAACATCATGATTGAACAGGGAATACCTAGAAAGTTAGTAAGCCTAGTAGAGATGTGTCGGAAACATAAAGTTAGAATCGGTCATAATTACTCCAAGAGATTTGAGATGCGATCGGGTTTGAAACAGGGTGACTCCCTTTCACCTGTGTTATTTAATATAGGTTTAGAATATGTCATAGAAAAGGTGATGTGTACCGAGAAAGGTTTAAATATGGGTGAAAGGATTCCGGTTTTAAGGTATGCCGATGATTTGGTACTGCTAGGTGAAGACACGGAAACCATACAACTAAATACAAGTGTGTTAATAAAAACCGGTAAAGAAATAGGACTCGAATCAAATACCGATAAGACGAAATATACTTTTGAACACGAAGAGAAATTAAAGTGCTTAGGTTTAATGATAAAATAAGGAAAAATGAAATCCAGGAAGAAATAAAGTCCCGGTTAAAGGTGGAAAATGCGTGTTATTATTCAGTTGCTAAGTTATTTAGTTCGCGGCTTCTGTCTAAAAACTTAAAGGTGTGAATTTATAACACTATTGTTCTTCCGACGGCTCTTTGCGGATTTGAAACGTGGCCACTTACTTTGAAGGATGAACAACGGCTTAAGGTTTTCGAAAATAAGGTACTGCGCAAAATATTTGGTCCGAAGAAGGATGAGGCCACTGGGGAGTTTAGAAGGTTGCAGAACGCGGAATTGCGGAACTTGTATCCTGTGAATATAATGGAGTTGATAGCATCACGAAGACTCTAATGGGCGAGTAAAGTTGTTGGGCTCGATGAGGAGCGGATTCCGAGAAAGTTGGTATTCGCTGATCCGACTGGTAGGAGTCCGAAAGGTAGACCGAAGCGTTGATGGGAGGATTGCGTTAAGGCTGATCTTGGGGGCTTGGGCTTGATCGGTGAACTTCGGACGAGTCTTTGTGGACAGAGTTTGGTGGTGTTAGCATCGAACCTTCGGGTTCGCTAAGCCTACTATTGTTATTATTATTATTATTAATTAATTTCAAGAACGGAGGAAAGTGAAAGTGTTGTGTTGCGTGCACTAGATTTCTCTAAATATTATTGGCTCTATTATAATTATCGTTGTGAAAACAACTAGACGCAGTTATAATCCCTTATTGCCCATAAAGCTCGCTGTTTCCCTCTCCTCTAAGATATGGCTGAGATGTCGTGAAACTGAAAGCTATCCTTTGACACCCGAACTCGCAATAAACTTCTTCATTACATTCTTCGGGACCTGTTACGTTAATTCTGCCCTCAAAATAATATTTTAAGATATAGTGCTACGGTGCAAAGTAGGCTCAGTTACTGTCCCTAGCTTTATGGGGTGAGATTGTTTGCGTCTTCATTCATGTTTATGTTTTGGAATGCCTGAATTATGAAGAGATTTTTTCACCAACAATGTATTTTTCCATTTACTTTTAATTTATATATGTTAATTAGATGAGGTATATGGTTGGGGTGCGGTCATAGAATAGAAACACACATTTAAAACAAGTGCTATTTTAATTATGTGCCGAAGTTTCGGCCTACATTGTGGGCCTTCATCAGAGCTAAAAGAACCACCCCCAACTATCTACCTCATCTAATTTCCCAACGGTCAACAAAAACTCCATCATTATATATGTTTATGTGATGATGAATATAAGCTAATATATAAAAGTCGCACACACACACGGACACAGGCACACAGACCTTTTTTCGGGACTTGGTTATTTGGACTTGAGGGACCCTAAAACGAGTATTTTCTTTTGAAACTTGAATTCAAACATTTTCAGGACCACAATTATTTCACTTACTATATAAACTATTTCATAATAGATAAGTGAAAGTAAAAGAGGCCATTAAAAATGGTAATTATATTATTAAATAGAGTTTATGTTTTTGTATAAAAATATACATCTACTCAAAAAGTTTCCATACAGCATGCTCATTTTCTTCAACTTAACAATTTCCCAATGCACAAATCAGTTAATGATAGGTCAAAAACGTTTCCATACATTTTCAATATTAATCCTGTTTGTTGAACTATGACCGTCTTTCCAGCGTTATCCTGTATATGTATGTATGTATGGAGCAGAGACCTACTTCTTTAGCAAAACTTCCACGCCAAGGAGTGCCTTCACTGGGAGGTTTCATCGCTCACGAATTCAGAAGAATCCTGAAGGAGGTTTTTCGTAATGGTCACCAATATTACAATATATGCCTAAAGGCATTTGTATATTACTTGTTGTCAAATAAATAAAAAAAAATCTGTATAAATCTAATCCCGATAATCAATTTTTATTTCAGTATTAACTTTACTTAGGCCTGGGAAACTGATCTCTTTTCAATATGCGTGTTTCTCGTGATTTGAGAGAGCTGATTGTTCATTACCAAATGCAGGGCTTATCTCTGAGAATTACGAAACTCAACGGCCGAGAAGTGAAAAAAAACTTTATTTCGAAAACAAAAGGTTACAGTGACATTAGGACATGCTATGAACTACTGGCACAGATCTCCTATGGGACATATATAGGGTTGGGACAGGGAAGTGCTACATTGTGCTAACTGAATTAGCACAATGTAGCACAGTTCCTCGCCATAATTCAGTATGTATATCAGGGAGGTAGAGGGTTACAATATCTGGAGGATAGACCCCGTGCTGAAGTATATACAAATCCTCACACTACCGACACCTCAATGGCCATCAGAATAAATAAGGACTTGGTGAGTCAAGTCAACTCAGAAATATTCTAAGAGGTCAAGTATCTAGTGGTCGAGTCGCAAGAAGAAAGCCTTTCGTCAGTAAGATAAACAAAATATTTAGTAATTTGCCAAAGATTTAGTAAATAAACCAAACAATAAACACTTTATTTGCATTAATCCGATAATATTTGGTGTATGGAAATTTATTTGAGTGATTATAATACATATTTATGTATAGCTTTTTTCAGTCAAATCCATAATATTTTTAGTCAATTTCATAATTTCTTGAACCCATTTTATACAGCAAATTTAATGAGGTTTTGCTGCCAAGAACATAACATTTTTATTAAATCTTGTTGTTGTTTATCCATTTAACGTCACTTTATGTTACTGTGCTTAATCCGAAGGTGCAGCGGGAGTCCTAAGTTTTGCCTATCCAGGTTTGCTTACGAGTTAAGAGTCACCTATGGTGCACAAATATAGGGCGAACGGCTGGTTTTGTACTTGCGACCTTAAGCATAGAAGGCTGTTATGCTAGCCACTACTCCACAGGTGACCCTCGATGCATTCAACAAGGTGTTTGAACCCCTTACCTTGGACATATTAATCCTTAACACCTTTTTGAATGCATAAAGATTCACCTGTGGAGTAGTGGCTAGCATAAGAGCTCTCTATGCTTAAGGTCGCAAGTTCAAAACTAGCAGATGACCTTATATTTGCTTTTAGGGAGTAAAAATCCTTGGTTATTTTGTCCTTTAAAAGAGGCTGTTATGCTAGTTCACTACTCCACAGGTGAACCTTTATGCATTCAAAAAGGTGTTAAAGATTAATATGGTTCAAATCCGGCAGATTCAAACACCTTGTTGAATGTATCGAGGGTCATCTGTGGAGTAGTGGCTTGCATAACAGTCTTTTATGCTTAAGATCGCAAGTCCAAAACCAGCAGATCGCCCTATATTTGTGCACCATAGGTGACTCTTAAAAGATTTAAAAAGTGGAACTCGTAAAAGATCCCTCCGTATCTTAAGTAAACCTGGATAGGCCAAACTTAAGACTCCCGCTGCACCGTCGGATTAAGAACAGTAACATAAAGTGACTTTAAATGGATGAACAACAACAAGATTTAATAAAAATGTAAAGTTCTTGGTTGCAAAACCTCATTAAATTGACTGTATAAAATGGGTACAAGATATTATGAATTTGACTGAAAAAAGCTATATACTTGTATATTTATTTTCATACTTCAAAAAAAAAAAAAAAAAATTTTAATTTTAATGCACTTGCCTCTCCTTAAATATGATACTACTATGCCTGATTTTGTTTACCTCTACCCCACCTTTTAGGTTATATGTGTTTTTTCTCAGGCCAGGCAGTGATGGCGGAAGAATAATGCCAGAGTTAAAAATGCCTCTAAATAGGTTGACGGGTTTTTTCACTCTCATAAACCTGCTTTGCCACCACTCTCCTCATGAATAAGTATGACTACTCTTATGAATACGATTGCACATTACCTGTACTATCCTGACGGACAAGCCAGTGTCCTTTGCCAAGGTCTCCCGGACCTTCCTGCAGGGCTTTGGACTGAGCTCGAAGGAGGCCTTGAAGGCGCGCCGCTGCTGAGTGGTGAGGATGGTCCTGGGCCTCTTCGGACCCCGCCTCCCGTCGGTGGTCCTAGCTCCGCCGGTCGTCTCCTCCAGCCCGCCATCACCTGAAGAAGTAGAGGAGTACGATAAGCTACGTGCTGAGGGTACAGCAAAGGTCTCAGGACTGTGGTACCCACCTTGAGCATACCCTTGGAACATCTCCACCTCCTTCTCGTAGTCGGGCCTGCAGAAGAGCTGCCCCTGCTTGACGACGTACTGGTCGCCCTTCTGGAGCCTGGTGCCGCAGACGACGCAGAGGAAACACCGCAAGTGGAAGACGCTGTCCGAGGAGGCCTTCATCACCAGCTCCGAGGGCAGGATGCTGTCCCCGCAGCTCAGGCACTTCTTGATGTACACCCTGCAACCGAAAGGGGGTACTATACAGTCAGGTAGGAAATTTATCTACTCCAAGTATAGCATTATATCATAACATTATATGAGAGCCATGTCTGGTAAAGAAATAAATTAATTGAAACATAAAATAACACAAGACTTTCACGTACCTTCCTTGTGAAGGAAATCAATTTAACAACTTTAAAATAAAGATAAATTTGAAATGAAAAGAATTGAGTTTCGCAATGAATGTCAATAGTTGACCTTAGAAACATTTATTTTCGATTAAATAATTCAACAACAGAAATTATTATCAACATCTCTGTATATTTCAACACTAGCTGTTGCCAGCACCTTCGCCTGCGTCAATTTCTTTTATTAAGACCTATTGTTCGCAGCGTGGTGTTATATAGCCTAAAGCCTTCCTCGAAAAATGGACTATCCAACACAAACAGAATTTTTCAATTCAAACCAGTAGTTTTTGAGATTAGCGCGTTCAAAAAAATAAACAAACTCTTTATAATATTATAATAACATTTTTTCTTTTTTTAAATATTCATTTATTGAGATTTATTACAATCTGTTTCAGAATGAACAATAGTAATACTGATATGAGACCACATTCATACAAAATATACAGAAAATAATAATAATAGTCCAATTACATAAAATGGAAAATAAATAAATTCATATATATACAATAAAATAATATAAAATGAAAAAAACCAAACAAATCAAAACAACAACCTATAATTGAGATAAATAAAAAGTTGGAAAATAAATAAACACAATACAAACAATATTATAATAACTAAATGTATAATTATAATAACTCAGATTTATAATATTAGTATAGATTATATTGTAATCACAATACAAAAAATTAACATAATTAATTTTTTCCTACTCAAAGAAGCAGCACAAACAGTAGGACTGGCTGTTAATGAAGCAAAATTGAAATATATAAGAGCAGGTACTCAAAAAATTGAGGAGGAGGAAGCCCAGATAGAAATAGGGGAATGCACATTTTAGCAAGTGAATGAATTCATTTATTTAGGATCACAGGTCAACGTAGATTACAACATGCAGCGAGAAATAAACCGAAGGGTAATGGCTGCAAACAAGTGCCATTCAAACATTTCGAAAGTAAAATCCTTTCAAGAAACACATAAGTGCAGCTGTATAAAACACTCGTAAGACCTAACCATCCCTACCATGATCCTGGATACCTGACCTATCGACGATTTCACCAGCTCAGGAACTTCTGCTCCTAGAATTCGAAGGAGAACTTTCGAGCCAATAGTCACCTGAGATTGGAAGACTTCGCTGGGCGGGGTAGGTCGTAGAATGGAAAATGATAAGCTCCCGAAGAAAGTCCTTGAAGAAGAGATATATCCCGAGAAGAGAATCAGCAGGCCAAGGCTGCGAAGGACCGATGGAGTGGCAGAGGACGGGTTGACCGTCTTGAGGATGTGGAATCGGAAATCAGGAGCAATACGCAGAGATGTAGTGCCCAACAGAAGAATAAAACAGAAAGGACTAATCTCGACGTCAAACTGACGCAGACCGTTGTAGAGGGACACGATCAAGGGGACATCTTATTACGATGGATAGGATAGAAGTGCCAGGAAGGAACTACGAGACCTGCAAAGGAAAAAGACCCAGAGAAACGCCTCGCATCTGGGAGGACAGTGGAAAGGTGGCATGCAGGAGGCGCCGAAGAGATTGGAATAGGAGAGTGGAGTTGACACAGGAAAGGGACTTCTGAGCCAGACTCTACAGGCATGATCCTCACACCAAACAGCGGTATGATCGTCAGAGGATATGTCCCTTTCCCAGAAAAGTTTGGTTTATTTACAACCCATTGGCAAATTACAGCCTAATCCTTTGGCATATCTTACTGAAAAGGGCTTTCTTCTTGCGACTCGACCACTGCATCCTTCCCTTCTTGGGAATATTTTTGACTGTTTCTCGGTTGACTTGACTGTATAGTCTTTATTTATATTGATGGCCATTGAATTGGGTAGTGTGAGGATTTGCCTAGACTTGAGCACGTAGTCTATTCTCCAGAGATATTAACTCTTTATGTCTTGATAGTCCATACTGTACAGTAGCATGTGACTAATTTAAGAGATGTGCAATATTCCATAGAGATAAGCCTTTATTTGGCAAACGAACCATAAGATCTCTCAAATCACGAGAAGCGCACACATCGAAAATAAATAATTTTGCCGGGACAAGTAAACCTAATACTGAACTTATATTTGATTATAGAGATACAGATAACACGGGTAAAGGCGGCATAGTACAACAAATAGGAGTAATATTGCAAGTGTATCGAAACTTTTTTTGACCTGTGATTAACAAATGATGTTCTGCCTCGTTTGATATTAATGTTGAAATGAAATTAAATAAATCTATTTTTTCTATCTCGTATTAGTTAGTAATACCATAATGTGTACCTTTAGGAAATTGTTAAGTTGAAAAGGAATAGCACTGCAAATTAACAACATGCCGTATGGAGACTTTTTTTTGAGTGGGTGTATATCATATATTGGTTTCTAAAATAAGCTGTTTCGAACTTTCCCTCGGGTGATATATCCCAGACAGAGGCGGATTGGCTAGATACACTTTGATCGGCTCCAGTTCAAAGGCAGACCTACAGGGCGCGCTGCAATATCTCTCCCTTCCGACCATCCTTGTAAATACTCCATTCTCTTTTCATTTCCTTTCAGCAAGGAATCAGAAATTCCAGGCCTCATTTTTAATCATCCTCCCGTGTAAACATCTGAACGACTTTATTAAGTAGCCGAAAGAGAACAGATTTTATTAATCCGTACTCTCGATAACAACACGCCCACTGACTTCCTCATTTAGATTTCAGGATCGGGCAAACCGAAATTGATTCACGGATCACTTTGTTCATTATTAGCGTAGCAACTGCTTACACTGTGAGTTAAAATGCTTTCTAAAAGGTTATACAAAAAGGCTGCAAATTATTGGGTTGTTTCACATGAAAATGTCCGTTTTTATAGTTTCTGAAATACATAAAGGATTTTGCAGGTCTCTGTTGTTTTCTTTCGAATGTTTACATATTTAAAGTAAACAGTTACTAATCCTCTACCTTTGTACTATAAAACATTAGCTTCCCAATCAATTACCCACTTTTTAGTATACCTCCAAATATGAACATGGAAACACGCGATTTTCGAGTAATATTTTTGTACGATTTTAAACTCGGCCATTCAGCAGCTAAGGCCGCTAGAAATATTTGCAAGGCGTTTGGGAAAGGCAGTGTTAATGAACGGGCCATTCGCCGTTGGTTTGCTAAGTTGTCAGCTGGGGATACCGACTTGGAAAACTTGCCCCGAGGAAGGCAATGTCCTCAAACATACAGTAGGAGGAAACCCCTACCAAACAGTTAAAGGACTCTCAGCACAACTAAATCAAGTGCATCTACCGTTTCTAGACATTTAAAGTGTATTGGGAAAGTAGAAAAGCTCGATACATGGGTACCTCATGATCTCACTGAGCGGCAGCAAGACCCCATGTTTCAAAACATACATAAAATGATCAAGTGAAAAGTGCGTTTTCAGATTTGTTTCACTTCAAAACCCAGGTTTTTTCAGTTCGGGAATAGAAAAGTTGGTGTCACGTTTTGAAAAATGTGTAGAAGAAGAAAGTAAATACTTCGAATAAAATTATCTTGTTTTCATATCGTATTTTTAATAAAAGATCCTTTACCTTGAAAACGGACATTTCATGTACACAACCCAATATTAACAATGGTTTATTATTTTAAATAACAATATTAGGGTGTAACTGTTTATATAGCTGTTCATAGCTGCTAATCTTATCGATTTTTCTCTATTTTCGTTTATGATTGAGTATTGGTAATTATTGAATTACATCTATTATAATTTGTGACTAGAATATATAGATCAACTTATAGCCAATTTATCATATATAGGAAAGATTTCAATTTTTTTTTTTTTTTCAGAGTGGAAGTCGAGTGTTGTGCGCACCCGATTTTCTATTTTTACGAAGATCTCAATATTTTTGATATTTATCATTTTTTTTTTTTTATTGTTCTTCCGACGGTTCTTTACAGATGTGAAACGTAGCCGCTTACTTTAAAGGTTAAACAACGGCTTAAGGTTTTCGAAAATAAGGTACTGCGTAAAATATTTGGTCCGAAGAAAGATGAGGCCACTGGGGAGTTTAGAAGGTTGCACAACGCGGAATTGTGGAACTTGTATCCTATGAATATAATTGAGTTGATTGCATCGCGGAGACTCAAAAGGGAGCGTAAAGTAGTTGGGCTCGATGAGGATCGGATTCCGAGAATGTTGGTATTCGGTGATCCGACTGGCAGGCGTCCGAAAGGTTGGCCGAATCGTCGATGGGAGGATTGCATTAAGGCTGATCTCGGGGGCTTGGGCTTGACCGGTGAACATTGGACGAGTCTGTGCAGGCGAAGTTTGGTGGTATCGGCATCGAACCTTCGGGTTCGGTAAGCCTATTATTATTATTTATCATTGTAGCATATTTACTTGTTGTATGAAAACATACAGTTGTAAAGTTCAATTAATAATTTTTAAAAAAAATCGTTTATTTTGATTGATGAATGTGAAATTGATTAAATGCTGTTAAAAACAATCTGCAGAAATGATTCCAAATGAGGACCAGGCTTCGATATGTTGCTATAATTTAATATCCTCATTGCTTCCAATCGAATTACAGACTTCCTACATGTGGCAGAATAACATGGAGTGTTTTTTCTCAATCCTAAGTTCAGTTCATTTCTTCTTACAGTGTGGATCGGTTGATTTTAACTCCGCTAAACTTAACATATATTTTAATGGCGTTAAGTGTTGGTTAGCTTTGTTTAGTGTGTGCAAAATCAGGGAGATTTTCCCAACACATGTTGTCAGTAGCGAATCTGACTTAAAATGGCTGCAATATTAAAATTATTGGCCAGAAAAAAAAATGTATTCACAGTTTTTAATTAGAAAAGTATAGAGAATAACCGGTAGAGAAAACATTAAATTCAAAAATGCTGAGCGGAAATTTTTTTTGAAAAATGGACGGTTTCAAATGGATTGACCCAGATACATTTCTACAATTTTTGTTTCTTTATAATTTTTATATAATATCCTCTGTTATGTAATTGTATCAAGACAATGTTTAACTTTTTTATTAAAAATGATGAGGAACTGTATTTGTATGGCAGATTTTCACAAAGACAAATTAATAAATACCTATATTTTATTTAGGTATTCATAGAAGTTTTCAGTTGCTAAATTACTTAGCACGCGGTTTCTATCTAAAAACTTAAAAAAGTTGTAGGTGGAATAACCAGGAGTCAGTCTTTTCCTAAATATTTGTAATTTTGCCGACGTTTCAGCTCAAGCTTGTGAGCCATCATCAGGGCCTTACTGAGCCATGTCCAAGCATAAACTGCTTTATGCTTTTTGACAGTTTATGCTTGGACATGGCTCAGTAATGCCCTGATGATGGCTCACAAGCTTGATCCAAAACGTCAGCAAAATTAAAAATATTTAGAAAAAGACTGATTTCTGATTATTCCACCTTTAATAGTTTCTACAGTTGACTTTATATCCTCAATATAAAAACTTAAAGGTTAGAATTTATAAAACCATTATTCTTCCGACGGTTCTTTACGGATGTGAAACATGGAAGCTTACTTTGAAGGATGAACAACGGCTTAAGGTTTTCGAAAATAAGGTACTGCGTAAAATATTTGTTCCGAAGAGAGATGAGGCCACTGGGGAGTTTAGAAGGTTGCACAACGCGGAATAGCTGAGTCTCGGGTGCTTGGGCTTAAACGGTCAACATTTTACGAGTGAGTGTAGACAGTATTTGGTGGTGTCGGCATCGAACCTATTATTATTATTCATAGAGATCATTCATTATTTAATTGATGTGAGCCATAGGTCGTCTCTAACTTTTGACCGGCAGTGTAGTTACCAAAAGCAGCGCTTGATGCCTCCCGTGAGAACAGCAATCCTATTCCAGGTTTCAGACACTACTGATCACAGCAGAGCTAGGACCCTCGCACACTCCAAAAGCTCCCAGCGGACCCCGACCCAGTGAGCTAACACTCAATTAATTAAACCCCCCTCCTCCCACGATTACTATTCATAGCCCCGTTGACGACCGCCAGCGTGCCACGTTTAACAGGGGCATTACCCAGTTAATGGCCGATTTAAATATATATATATCTGTGGGAACTGCTGACAATTAGGCACGTGTCCGCAGACCGCAGAGGATATTACCGGCACACCTCCCTATCGCAGACTGCCCCGAACCCCACTGCCGGGGGCCAATCCCAACTATGTCCTTTCATTACTCCCTGCGGCTCACCAGAACCATCCTCCAATATCCCAGTCCCTTTATCCATCTCCATCGGCTGCGGTCCTGTCCCGCCCGATCTCCAATCCCAAAGCAACATCATAATAGTTACAGATCTCGAAGGTCCCTTTGTTATTGTAAGCAATCCGCATTCTAATTGTTTGGTTCGGTTTCTTCATTTAAGGTCAATTTATGTTCCTGTTTCATTTTCACATGGCTATATATGAAATAGATAGTAAGGGAAGGTATTGCGATCGTAAACATCTGTTGCGCTTTCACTTACCTCCGTTGTTAAAATTAATTTAAGAATTTTTAAAAACATGTAGAGATAAAAATAAATTGTTAAAGAACTGATTAAATTGAATTTCAATAGAAACATGTGTTTTATTAAATAATCTATTATATTACTTTCACTTACCTATATATGAAATACTTATAGAAAAGTATTGCTATCGTGAAAATTTCGAATTCCAGTTTTCAACGAAAATACACGTTTTAGGGTCCCCTGAGTCTAAATAACCAAGTCCCGCAAAAAGGACTGTGTGTGTGTATGTGATAAGTCTAAGGCGAAAATGGGAAGTCGTACGAAACTCAAATTTCATATTAAGGACAACTATACGTCCGAGTGTTACAGAAAGTTTTTCATCAAAATCATCTGACCCGAAGATGTACTTTACACCATGCATTTTGCACCTTTTTACAATTTTCTCAAAAACGGCTATAACGATTTTGATTAAACTCTATATATCGATGTAAAATTTAAGGAAGGGGCGATCAAAGGTTTTCCTATTGGCAGGAAAGTAAAGGTCGGAATGGCGCGATCTTGGTTCAAATGAGAGTTATAAAAAATACTATACACACAAACATATATATATATATATATATATATATCCTCGCGCGGATCTCATTACCGCGTATGGGGAGCGTCCCACGGGTGGCGGATGTGGGGATGGTCGGTGGAATTTCCTCGGAAGCTCCTCCCGGCTAAGTCCGATGGACTCGCTGACCAACAATGAGAGCGCCCCCCCAGGCTTGCTGGAGGGTGTGACGTAGGTTCGAACGCCCTATCTATCTACCCTATCTAAAAACTTAAAGATTAGAATTTATAAAACTATTATTCTTCCAACGGTTCTTTACGGATGTGAAACGTGGCCGCTTACTTTAAAGGATGAACAGCGGCTTAAGGTTTTCGAAAATAAAGTATTGCGTAAAATATTTGGTCCAAAGAGAGATGAGGCCACTGGGGAGTTTAGAAGGTTGCATAACGCGGAATTGCGGAACTTGCATCCTGTGAATATAATTGAGCTGATTGTATCGCGGAGACTCAAATGGGCGAGTAAAGTTGTTGGGCTCGATGACGAACGGATTCCGAGAAAGTTGGTATTTGCTGATCCGACTGGTAGGCGTCCGAAAGGTAGGCCGAAGCGGAGATGGGAGGATGCGTTAAGGCTGATCTCTGGAGTTGGGCTTGAATGGTAGCATTGGACGGGTCTGTTAGGGCTGAATTTGTGATTGTATCGGCATACGAACCTTCGGAGTATTGCTAAAGCCTATTATTATTATGTATTTTTAATAATTATATAAATATATAAACAATATATATATATATATATATATATATATATATATATTATGTATAAAATATATGATTTGGTTCACATTTATGTGGTTAGCATTACAGTCTTCATAAGAATTCATTACTGTCAAAATTTAGACCATAAAAAAGTTCAATGGCTTTAATATGATGTAGGTTTCTCCGATTGAAATAGTCTGACAGGGATTAAATGCCTATTCTTCCTCTGAAGTACCTTTAATTTTGTAGATTCTAAAAAAATAACAATATAATCCGGTTATCAACGATAAAAATAGGTAAATATATAAAGTGAACGAATTGGATTAATAATTAAAGGAGAAAAGTGCAAAAGTATGTGTTTAACGCAGTTTTTTTTTTTTAACAGTAATATAGATTGTATAATATAATGTTGGAAAGTTAAAGATTTTAGAAAACATATCTTATTTACAAGCTTGTAAAATTGAATAAATAGTGATAACAAGCCGATAAAACTAACTGATTATTTTAGATAATAATAAATTTTTTAATAAAACAACTGTTTCTATAGAAAATGTAATGTTATGGTCTCCTGAGTCCAAAATAACCAAGTACCCTCAACAAAGGTCATGTGTCCGTCAGTTTGTTAGTAGGTTCTAAGGGCAAAAAATGGAAAGTTTAAACACACCGTAAGTTTCCATATATAAGGATCAGCTATAGAGCCAAAATGTAAACCAGCAGCTTTTTCAGTAAAATCAGTATGAAATGGTATTTATATCCCATGGCATTTTGCTACCTGGTTACGATTTTCTAAAAAAACGGTTCTTACAATTTGATTAAAATCACAATTAATTGATGTAAAATTCAATGAACTTTCAATATGATGTAGGTTTCATACTGATTGAAATACTCTGACAGAGTTTAAATGTCGATATTTTATTCCTCTAAAGTACCATTAATTTTGTAGAATCTATAAAAATAACTATATCATATTTTTAGCTCTACAAAAAAACGGATAAATACATAATTTGAACGAGTTAAAAAAAAAAAAAAAAAAAAATGTTATGCAATTTTGTGTTTTTTAACATAAAAACAGTAATATCGACATATAATATACCGTTAGAAAGCTAATTTTGATTTTGAAAAAATATTATTTTATACACAAATTTGTAAAAGTTAATGGCAGAATGATAAAAAGTCGATAAAACTACTGATTATATATATATATATATATTATATATATATATATATTATAATATATATATATATAGATAATAATATATTAATTATTTAATAAAATACATGTTTCTATTGAATCAACATAGTTAATTCTTTTACAATTGTTTATTGTTTGTTTATTTATTTAACGTCACTTTATGCTGCTGTGGCTAATCGGACGATGCTACAGTGGAAGTCCTAAATTTTGCCTATCCAGGTTTTATTAGGATAGGATCTTTAAAGAGTACCTGACATCGCACGGGCTCCGGGACCACCTTTTTACGTCCCCTCCGAAGGACGGCATAACTAAGGATTTTTTACTCCCCTTAAAAAATCCTAGGGCCACCTGCGGGTTCGAACCCGGGACCTGTTCTTTTACCATTTATTTGTTTACTAGCTGTGACACGCAGCTTTGCTCGCGAATATTGCATTTCGTATTAATTTATGTGTGTTTATAGTAAGATTGGCTATATTAAATATCAACTATCAGCTACTCTTTGTTATCATTTAAAGCCCAATCTTGACTTCTTCCTGCCAAATTTACAGTAGCAAACCAGTAGAAGTGGTTATACCCATAATCACTTAATATGAAAAAATAATCGTCACAAACCGTTGACAACCTAAATATGTATTAATGATATTCGTCGGTAAACGACTTACCCTGCATCACTCCCTATTATAAATTTAAAATTCTAACCTAAGTTTTAGAGAGCTAGAATTTGACTATTATACAGATTCCGCTTTAACAGGACTTTTTTTATCTCGTTTCTTGAGCTAATACTAATTCCCACGTGTTCAATTACTGATAATCAATATCACTATGATCGCCACGTCTCTGCTAAAACGGAATTTCACAAATTAACTTCTTGTAATGTACCTTTCTCGAATATCTAAAGCGATCGTGCATCATTCTGTTATTTGTTGTACAAATTCTTAGTGATGTTAATAGCCTATAGCTTCCTCGTAAATGATTATCAAACAAAAGAATTTTCAATTCGAACGTATTCTGTTGCGTGTTCAAAAACAAACAAACTCTCAGCTTTAAATATATAGATTATTTTCAATAATCAACCTTGAATAAAACAAAAAAAAAATACCCTTGCTCAAAATATGAGAGCTTACGTTTCTCCTAATTAATAAATAAAAAACTACCAAAAATTGTCAATGTGTGAATTTCTTTAGTTGCCACATGAAGAGAATTAAATTTTCGACAAATTGAAAAAAGAAACATTGAAATTGGTTACAAATAACTGAGAAATCAGCGGTAGTGATATGATATTATCCTTTGAATTATTGCTTTTCAATACCTATATAAACAATTATACCCTAATATTGTTATTTGGAATAATAAACCATTGTGTAATAATTTAGAGCGTTTTCTTGATCTCTAAGTGTATTTGAAAATTGTTAAGACTATTTAAATTGATTTTAATAACGGAGGTAAGTGAAAGTCGTGTGTTGCACTCACCAGTTTTTTTTGTTTTTAACATATAAACTTTAAATATTCTAAATGACTAAATTATTTTTAAATAAGGCACTAGATTGATAAGAATTCCTAATAGGCTATGAAGTACACTAGGTCCTAGAAGTGTTTTCGTTTGTCGATTGCTTGCCTAGATTGCCTTTAGGCAGACTTTACGTTTGTCGCCTCAACACCTGACCTACTTGGAGAGTACATGTGTTAACAGAACGTTTCTCAATTGTTAACAAATAAGAGGTTCTTTAAGAGAGGCTCCTGTCTTTGTAAACAATAGATAATATACATTTTATCGCTATGTAAATACAATCGAGATCACCGCCGTTATCCACGAAACTTCATCTTCTACATCTCTAACCTTTATTTCATAATGATGGTATGTAGAGAAATCATCAAGGCTATAGTGTATACATTTTTTTAACTTTCCAGCCAAGTTTAATTTAACAGCACAGAATTCACCGCTCAACCTCTGCAGGTTTTGAAGATCATTCTCAATCAGCTTTAATCTCCGAAATTTTACTTTCACTTACCTGTATAAAAAATAAGTTTCCAAATGACCAAGTCCCACAAAAAAGTTTGTTCGAAACTGAAATTTCATATTTAAGAAAACTATACGCCACAGATGTTTTTAGCTTTTGTAAATTACGTTGAAAGCTAAAGCTAATAGACAAAAACTTAAAAGTTAATAGAGAAGGATGACAAAATAGTTTCTGAAATACATACAGGATTTTGCAGGTCTCTGTTGTTTTCTCCGAATGTTTGTATTTTAAAGTAAACAGTTACTAATCCTCTACCTTTGTATTATATACATTTGCTTCCCAATCAATTACCCACTTTTTAGTATACCTCCAAATATGAACATGGAAACACGCGATTTTCGATTAATATTTTTGTACGAGTTTAAACTCGGTCATTCAGCAGGTGAGGCCACTAGAAATATTTGCAAGGCGTTTGGAGAAGGGAGTGTTAATGAACGGACCATTCGCCGTTGGTTTGCTAAGTTTTCAGTTGGGGTACCGACTTGGAAAACTTGCCCCGAGCAAGACCTCCGTCCGTAATAGACAACGATGTCCTCAAACATTCAGTTGAAGGAAACCCCTACCAAACACTTACAGGACTCTCAGCACAACTAAATGCAATCGCATCTACCGTTTCCAGATATTTAAAGTGTAATGGGAAAGTAAAAGATCTCGATACATGGATACCTCATGATCTCACTGAGCTGCAGCAAGACCCCATGTTTCAAAACATACCGTGCGAAAATTGAAAGAACTGGGCTACCAAGTTCTTCCACACCCACCATATTCTCTCGTCTTGTCTCCAACAAATTATCATCTGTTCAGGAATTTAGACAACTTCGTCAAAGGAAAACTTTTGGAAAACGATGATCAAGTGTAAAATGCGTTTTCAGATTTTGTTTCACTTCAAAGCTCAGAGTTTTCAGTTCGGGGATAAAAAAGTTGGTGTCACGCTGGGAAAATGCGTAGAAAAAGAAGGTAAATACTTCGAATAAAATTATCTTGTTTTCATATCGTATTTTTAATAAAAATCCTTTACCTTGAAAACGGACATTTCATGTGACACAACCCAATAAATAAATAAATTATTTGTTATGCTGGGACACGTCCCTTAGAATAAAAAAAAAACAAAACAGAATATACAAAACGTGCTTTAAATTCTTAGATTAAATTAAATTCATATTAACAAGTTAATAATTACTTATATAGAGTAGACATATTCAAATCAGAAGAAAACAGAAACAACGAGAAAATAAAAAATAAAAACTTATTTAGAATTCTATTGAGCCTGGACATTTATTAAGTTATTAAATATGCGGGATTTGAAGGTTGAAAGAGAGTTGGAGTGACGGATGGAAGGAGGGATAGAATTCCATAGGATTGAGGATCGAATGAGAATGGATCTGTCGAAATATGCAGTTCGGTGGGTCGTACTCTATAAATCTGAAGGTCTGGAGCGTCGTGTACTACGGGGATGGACAGAGGATTTGAATTGTAGGAGGTCAAAAATGTATGATGGGCGAAATACTTGCAACGATTGGAAGGGTAAAGCCACTTCAACTCGCCATACAATTGGGACACGGAGGTGTACCTGGGGACTCCGGAGATGAACTGGACAAAGAAATTAGTTAAGCGATTTATTTTAACCTCGAGATCCCCAGAAACACCATCGTATACCGTACAGCAATAGTCGAAGTGGGGAAATATTAGAGAGGTAACGAGGAGTTTTCGGGTTTCATGCGGGAATAGATGACGGAGGGAATACAGTCGCTTTAAGGGTGAAAGGTACGACGGGATATTTCGGAAATATGATTTTTGAAGGATAGAGTTTGGTCGAAGGTTACTCCCAGATTCCTGACAGTCGGGTGGAACTTTATAGGATTACTATTTAGATACAGGGTTGGGATATGTGGAACAGTAAGTGGGTATCTTAATGTGGATACATTGAGGATGTATAATCGACTGTAGAACCTATTAAAGCTGGAATAATCAGGAGTCAGTCTTTTTTTGAAATTTTTTAAATTTTGCCAACGTTTCGGCTCAAGCTTGTGATCCATCATCAGGGCATTACTGAGCCATGTCCAAGCATAAACTCAGTTTAAAACTCATTTTATGCTTGGGCATGGCTCAGTAATGCCCTGATGATGGCTCACAAGCTTGAGCCGAAACGTTGGCAAAATTTAAAAAAAATGACTGACTCCTGATCATTCCACCTTTAATGTAGATACGTGTCTTTACAATAACCTAACTTAATAATATTTTATTACATATAAATTATTTTTTAACAACGAAATTTTTGGTTTGTTTATGTATATTTACATATTTAAAACTTAACATTTATATCTTAAAACCTTACAAGATTAACTATCTATATAGTAATCTTCTTAACTATATCAGTAATCTTTTCGAGAAAGGATAGTGCGATCCAATGGATTGGAGATGAAGGAACGACCTCTCACTCGCCACTCTTCCCGCCGTGGCCACTAAGAGTCGCCTCTTGTCCGCAAAGGGTTCAGTTCTTACGTAATTCTGATGTGAATTAAGTAATATATATTTTTGTTGCATTATTAAAAATGACACAGCTTCAAAAGATTATTATTATCTAATATATATTTGCATTTTTGAAGTAGTATTTTCGAGTATCCTTTTATCTTATAGCAATTTTTAAATATCCTGTTTATATTAAGATCGTGTCGTAATCTTAAGCGTTTCTTCATTTGAAATAAAATCAAAACATATAGGGAAGGCTGAATGCCGGTACTAACGATTTCTGCCTAAAAACGTGTATTAGCTGTGAGTGGCTAAAAACTCTGGTAATTTAGCAGATATATAATTTATAAAAACGCTGCAAATTATTACACAATGGTTTATCGTTTCCAGATAACTATATAAGGGTATAACTGTTTATCGTAGATGATGCTATTATAATAATAATAGGCTTACCGAACCCGAAGGTTCGATGCCGATACCACTAAATGCTGCCTGCACAGACTGGTCCAATGTTCACCGTTCAAGCCCAAGCCCCCAACATCAGCCTTAACGCAATCCTCCCATCGACGCTTCGGCCTACCAGTCGGATCAGCGGATACCAACTTTCTCGGAATCCTCCCCGAGCCCTACAACTTTACTCACCTGATGCTATCAACTCAATTATATTTACAGGATACAGGTTCCGGAATTCCGCGTTGTGCAACCTTCTAAACTCCCTAGTGGCCTCATCTCTCTTAGGACCAAATATTTTACGCAGTATCTGATTTTCGAAAACCTTATGCCGTTGTTCATCCTTCAAAGTAAGCGGCCACGTTTCACATCCGTAATGAACCGTCGGAAGAATAATAGTTTTATAAATTCTAACCTTTAAGTTTTTAGATAGAAGCCGCGAGCCAAGTAATTTAGCAACTAAAGGTCATTCTATTATACAGATCCATATTTATTTCCATTCAATTACCATCTAAAATAAGTGATAAATTCTCATTCAATAATAATTTCCGTTGAATGTTTGTTAAACTGATGCTGTTTAAGAAAGACATCTGAATACTAAAAATGCTCTTCAACAATAATTGTTGAAGAGCATTTTTAGTATTCAGATTTCTTTCTTAAACAGCATCAGTTTAAAAAACTCAATTATTGAGACGTTGATTTCCAAAAGGTACTATATCCATTCTAGGAAATTTTACAGGAGGCGCGAAAATCACTAATTATTATATTAATAAATTAGCTAATTTGATTCTTTTCTCATTAAAATCCAGAATTGTTTTTTTAGTATATTAATAACATCATATTAAAGATATGAAATGAGATGTTTTGGTATAATTTGGAACGAAATTAAATGAGTAATTATTTCCTTTAGAAAATAATTATATTTCTAAATTGCGTTTAAAAGGGCTTGGGTGTTCATTAGATAAAATCAAATAGGAGATTTAGATATAACTAATTGATGAGAATACAAATATGTAAAAAAATCAATTTTGTAAAAAATGTCCTTTAGTACTTTTTGGAAATCAACGTCTCAATTGCAAATCTAACCTATACCTTCCAATTGACTCCACCTCTCTATTTTCCTAGATAATCGCTTCCAGGATAATGAAGGCCTTACACAAACAAATGACGGTAGAAAAATTAATTTGTTATATATTCTTTTTTTTTGTCACTTAACATTATTTATATCTGTAAAAAATATTAATATTAGCAAATGTGCTAAAATCTAAGGAAATATGGCGTGGGCAGGCATGAGGGAGACAGCACCCAGTGGTGCATCCTCCTCACATTAAGCAGAAATATATTTTCAGGTCAGGAGATCCCTCATCCAACTCCTTTTCAGCCTACGCCGAGTTATGGAAGGTATGTCGGTTGTAGCCATGTTTTGCAGAAGTTTGTGTATGTGTCCATTAGTTTGTCGTGAAATCGTTTGAAAGTCGATCGAATGTGGTTGGAATACGTAAGTCAGTATGAAGGGTATCGTTTGAAACATATGGTGGTGAATTCGTTGCCAGTCATTAAAAAAAGGTTTGTATTTTAGCATGTCCGTATATTTGTCAAGCGTAAGTCCATATTGGTTTTAATAAATAAAGGTATACATTAAGTTTCTGTCTGATGGGTAATTTAGAATGTCTATGAAGTATCGAATACAATAGTCTCAGTCGAAAATTTAGAGTTTTGCGTTTAGTCTTGACGTGTGGGCCCCATGTCAACCATTTGTCAAAAATAAGTCCTAAGTACGTTACTGTGTTTGATAGTGGTATCTGGTGATTGTCTATGTAAACTGGAGGACAGGTTCCATGTCTAAGTGTAAATGTAACATGTAGTGATTTGTCATATCTATTCATTTACCCTACTTTATGCCTCTGTTGCTAATTTTGCGATGCTACAGTTTTGCAATCGAATTTTAAAAACGCTGCAAATAATTACACAATGGTTTAATATTAAGGCAATTAACTAATATGAAAAGCAATAAATAATTCAAAGGAAATGGAATATCACAACTACTAATTTTAAAACGCTCTATCGCTAGTTCTGAACCAATTTCAATGATACTTTTTCATTTCGTAAGAATTTTAATTCTCTATGAAATAACACTAAGAGCAAAAATGATTGGTATTTATTTATTTATTAATTAGGAAGAACGGATTAATTTTTTATTAGTTATTCGGGTTCTAAGTATCTTGAAACGTCAAATTTTGAGGAGGGTTAATTTTTTTTGTTGTTAATTACAAAGATTCATTATTAAAAATAATTAATCAAAAGCATTTATACTAGACTTCATTACTATTTCGTTTTCTTTTTCTTCCATTAATATTCAAATTTCCTTACTCCAGAACACCTTACAATCTTTCTCTTTCTTCATTAATAACCGAGTTTTGAGGGAATTACATCTCTTCTAATTTTCTAAAACTCCATTCACATTGTGAGCGTGTCTGGAGAACGTATGAATTGTTTTTCTCTTCTCTATTTTTTTTCTGTTGTATAATTAATAACGGTGTATTCATTCTAAAATTCTCTATATTTTTGTCTCTATCTTCGATAATTTCAAGTAGGAGAGATTTCATTTATTCCCCGTTTCTCTTCGCTTTATATTCGTTGCGGTGTCCTTATGCTAAAACTCATTTAACTCTTGGTTAGAAAACTCTTAAAACATTATTCTCTACCTTCAAAAATAACTGAGTTATAGAATTAAACACTACTAATCGGCCAACATTTTAAAAATGTCCAGCTGATATCGACGACTAAGAGTTTTGAGTGTTAAAGTGGCATTAACAAAATAAAACATTATTCAAATTGATTCCTTTGACGAAGTTGTCTAAATTCCTGAACAGGTGGTAATCTGTTGGAGACAAGTCGGGAGAATATGGTGGGTGCGGAAGAACTTTGTAGCCCAGTTCTTTCAAGCAAAGAAACGCAGGTCTCCAGGCGTTTCAATTGCTGCCGCTCAGTGAGATCATGAGGTACCCATGTATCGAGCTTTTTTACTTTCCCAATACACTTTAAATGTCTGGAAACGGTAGATGCACTTGAATTTAGTTGTGCTGAGAGTCCTCTAACTGTTTGGTCCGTTCATTAACACTCCCTTCCCCAAACGCCTTGCAAATATTTCTAGCGGCCTCAGCTGCTGAATGGCCGAGTTTAAACTCGTACAAAAATATTACTCGAAAATCACGTGTTGTTGTTTCGTGTTGTTTATTGAATCGCAGATATTATGATCCACAACTTAATTACCTCGTGCAAGAGATGATTTACTAAATGTTAGAAATCCAGATATATCCATTCAGGATTGTTCATTCAGTAATTACAGCCGTTGAGTTATCAGGACGCACACTCAGTCTCAGAAAACACGGTAAAAATTGGCGACCTATATCTCGACATAATGACCCCCTTGCCTAGCCGTTATAGGTCGAATGCAGATAGACGAGATATCAATAAGAAGCAGAAGAATATAGATGACAGAGAGGAGCAGACAGCTGTGACCTGGCAATAATATCCAAGACCTCCCTCCTCACTTCCACTGTAAACATCTCTCCTTGGTCAATATCCCTCCTCGGTCCCAGTCTATATATGTATATATATATATATATATATTATATATATATATATATATATATATATATATATATATATATTTTGTGTGTGTGTGTGTGTGCGCGCGCGCGTATCTATTTGAGTGTGCGGGTATGTGTGTTTTGAATGATGTTGAAAGAATATTTCATTCCTTATTTGTATTTACCTAATATTAATAGTATTGTTATTTTATATATTTATACGGTTTTATTTCTGGTGTTGTGCATTATATTCTATAATATAATTTATAATATTTATTGCCATTAGCGATGGCCACCTCGCCGGCAGACGGACAATGATCTCATGTTGTATCCATGTTTACTAATGTCATATGTTACTAATGTGGAGGTACGGAGTACCCCTGAGTCATGATTGTCATACAATCGAAAGAGAAATGACTAAACAACAACCCAATACTA
The DNA here is from genome assembly GCA_023052935.1 of Piezodorus guildinii. NCBI lineage: Eukaryota > Metazoa > Arthropoda > Insecta > Hemiptera > Pentatomidae > Piezodorus > Piezodorus guildinii. Next base: position 1,423,475 of record CM041292.1, on the reverse strand, counting down.
ATGTCATATATTGGATATATTTGTATTATCTATTGAATGTAAATATTAGCTAAACAAAAATAATAAATAAATAGGATTAATATATGGTAAAAACACATGATAGTCCTGTGAAGAAACAACCCATTGGTAGCACTCCAATATCTGTTTTATGGTAACAGGTCTCTTGTCCGTCTTCTTTTGGGTTGCCTCGGTGGATTATCAGGAATATATATGGAGGAGAGGTCACGGATATTGTGGGCTAGGGTGGGCAGGGAGTTTAGAAGAAAAAAAGTATATCTATATCGGGCCAAGTCTTCAACAAATGGGATATTTAGGTCTTTATGCTTGATTTGAATACAGTAAACCCTCTTTTTAACGAACACGGTTTTTACGAACTATCGTTGCGGTCCCTTGAAAAATGAATAGAAAACTATGCTTTCTCTAACGAAATATTCTCTTATAACGAATTAACGAACTACTTTTTTGGACCTCAGAATTGAATTTGTTCGGTTATTACGAAAAATAAAGAAGAAAAAATTACGATACGTCTTAATTCCTAGAGTAAAGAGAGGCGCTTTTCTGTCCAAATCCTTCTCACCTCTAATCTCTATTTAGCACAATTCAGTGATTCACAGTCTGTGACAGCTTCTAATTTCTAGAGTTTCAGATATGTTTTCTGTTTTTATGGCTTTTATTACTTGCTTTAATTCGAGTTTCCTACGAGGTCAAGAGAAAACCCATTGATTTCAATACAAGGTTGGCGATTCTCCAAGAACTGGATAAAAAATTTGAGTCGAAATTGAAAATTGCGGAAAAATACGGAATATCAAAATCTCTATCAACGATTATCGCTAATAAAGATAAAATAGATGCCTCCATTGCGTCTTCATCGAGATGTGCAGAAAAAAAAAAAAAAAAAAATTCTTTTTATTATTTCAACTTATGAATATGAATTGCTGTTGATTTTGAAATTGTAAGTTCGTTTTTAAGTTTTGTATTTTGAACGATGGTTTATGTTAATCTTAAAGTATTGTGTAAAATGTGAAATAAGATAGATGTACATAGTGCATAGTTTTAATTGCTTGTGCAAGTTCTAAATAAACATGTGCCTGAAAGCGAATGCTGTATTGAAAATATTTCTTTTTAACCACCTGAATTTATACCAAGACATATAATTTACATACACTATATTTTTCGGATATAACGAATACTTTTATAACGAACAGAGAATTTTTTGGTCCCTTGGAGTTCGTTAAAACGAGGGTTTACTGTAGTACCGAGTAAGGAGCATTTAGGATTTTACGAAGGATTTTGGATTGCAGGAATTTGATGGTTTAGTGAATCCCCATAGTTTAATGCCATAGGTATAAATAAGCCTTACTATGGTGATAGAAATGAATTTTTTGTAGTAAATAGTAAGATTTGAGTTTATCGAGTTAGTGTACTAGTAATCGGTATATACGAGCAGTTTCTTATCATTTCAGTCTAGTATAAGAGAATATAGTATTATGCGTTTGTCAAGGTGGAGCCTTAAGTACCGAATCTTTTCAACAGGAGTAAGTGAGATATTGTTAAAGGATACGGTGGGGCAGGAGGTCATAGGTTCAGGTAACGTTTGGTCCTGTAGGATTCGGGATGCAGCAACAGGATCGTTAATAAGGAATTTAAAAAGTAAAATAGTATTTTGTGGACCCGTAAAAGTGAGATGGTATCCTGATTTAATATAGTAGCAAACGGTGAAGGTTTAATCGCTTTGACGTTTTCAAAAGAAAAAAAATCTGTTGAAGGGAGAAGGAAGAAGCTGGCTGGTTTAATATCCGGGATGGAGGCGACACATGGGACTGACTGAGCGGATCCCTCAGGCGCCTATCTTAGGGGGGCTAAATAGGGGGCAATATCTCCCTTCTATATACTGACAGCTCGCTAATCCGGGTCTCAGCGCCCACCAGCGGGGTCCGAAGTCAAGTCGGGCATCTTTGATATTGTTCCTGGCGGGTCTAGGGGATTAGGATCGGAGTCGATCTCGAGTCAGTATGGAGTTTATTATTGGGTTGTTTCACATGAAATGTCCGTTTTTATTGTTTCTGAAATACATAAAGCAATTTGCATGTCTCTGTTGTTTTCTTCCGAATGTTTACATATTTAAAGTAAACAGTTACTAATCCTCTACCTTTGTTTTATAATCATTAGCTTCCCAATAAATTACCCATTTTTTAATATACCTCCAAAAATAAACATGGAAACACGCGTTTTTCAAGTTATATTTTTGTACGAGTTTAAACTCGGCCATTCAGCAGCTGAGACCACTAGAAATATTAGCAAGGCGTTTGGGGAAGGGGTGTTAATGAACGGACCATTCGCCGTTAGTTTGCTAAGTTTTCAGTTGGGGATACCGACTTGGAAACTTGCCCCGAGGAAGACCTCCGTCCGTAATAGACGACGATGTCCTCAAACATACAGTAGAAGGAAACCCCTACCAAACAGTTAAAGGACTCTCAGCACAACTAAATGCAAGTGCATCTACCGTTTCCAGACATTTAAAGTGTATTGGGAAAGTAAAAAAGCTCGATACATGGGTACCTGCGTTTCTTTGCTTGAAAGAACTAGGCTACGTAGTTCTTCCGGACCCACCATATTCTCCCGACTTGTCTCCAACAGATTACCACCTGTTCAGGAATTCAGACAACTTCGTCAAAGGAAAATCTTTTGAAAATGATGATCAAGTGAAATGTGCGTTTTCAGATTTTGTTTCACTTCAAAGCTCAGAGTTTTTCAGTTCGGGGATAAAAAAGTTGGTGTCACGTTGGGAAAAATGTGAAGAAAAAGAAGGTAAATACTTGAAATAAAATTATCTTGTTTTCATATCGTATTTTTAATAAAAATCCTTTACCTTGAAAACCGACATTTCATGTCACATAACCCAATAGCAAGTTGGGTTGTGTTCTTGTTCATCTGAATACCCTTAAGATCTTATCTTATTATTTTCAATAATAAAGCTTTTTAATCGATCAATTTTTTTTTTTAAATAGTTTTTAAATTTCAAATAATTAATATCAGTTAGTTTATAGATTTATAACAACATACCATTTATGTTAATAACTTTGTTATAATTCGGAAAGTAATATTGTTTCTAAAATCTTGTATACTAAATGGAAGAATATAACTTTCACGGTCCTGTACATTTAACTATTATAACCTACCTCTTTACTAGTTTGTTTATTTATTTAATGTCACTTTATGCTACTATGGCTAATCGGACGATGCTACAGTGGGAGTCCTAAATGTCGCCTATCCAGGTTTAATTAGGATAGGTATCTTTAACGAGTACCTGGCACGAGTATTGCACAGGCTCGGGGCTACTTTTTTAGGACCTGCGGGTTTTAACAAGTGACCTTTGGCATAGGAGGTTGTTATGCTATCCACCCAACTACATGTCATCCTTATCTCTTTAGTAATAACACATCTTTATAAGTTTATAGGATTTCAACATCTTTATTGATATATTATGTTACTACTAATATTTCAGTGATAATTTTTTGATAACTTGGTAACTGAAAATTAATTTTTCCCATTAAAAGAAAAACTAAATTGCAATGTATTTTACTAATAAACCCTTAGGTAAGAATGCCCCAAATGATGGTGAACACCGTATCAAAATCCGTCTTGTGGTTCAGAAGGAGTTTGCAGAAACTAAAATCGAGTTATTATTTTATGTTTACACAGATTATTAATTTATGTTGTGTTGTTTGTTTCAGATGAAGGTAACTGGCATTTCAATCAAAGTAGATACAGCTGATACACTCTCGTAAATTTCACTCTTTAGAATTATTAGTTAGTTGTTCAGTGATTATGTGTGATTTCAATCTTTTGATACATTTTATTTTTACTTTCACTTACCTATGTATGAAATATATAGTAAGGGAAAGTATTGCGATCGTGAAAATGTTAGAATTCCAGTTTTTTGAAGTAAATACACGTTTTAGGGTCTCCTGAGTCCAAATGACCAAGTCCCGCAAAAAGTTCTGTGTGTGGCAACTCCCGAGCGTAAACTAAAAGTCCTATGAAACTGAGATTTCATATTTAAGACAACTATACGCCCGAGATGTTACAGAATCTTTTTTATCCAAATCAGCTGACCGAAAGATCTACTTTACACCAGGCATTTTGCACCTTTTTTCGATTTTCTCGAAAACGACTCTCTCCCCCTATATCGATGTAACATTTAATGGGCTTTAATATCATGTAGGTTTCATTCTGATTGAAATAGTCTGAGAGGGCTTAAATGCCGATATTTTAAATTTTTTTCCTCTAAAGTACCTTTAATTCTGTAGGTTCTATAAAAATAACTGTATTATCTTGTTAGCATTGATAGTTAATAGCTAAATATGCAAGTTTAGCGAATTTAATAAACAACCAAAGGATAAAACTGACAACATATTTTTTTAATGCAATTTTTCGTTTTTAAACATAAGAACAGTAATATACGTGTAAATGTATAATGTACTGTTGGAAAGCTAAGGATTTTAGAAAAAATATTATCTCATACACAAGCTTGTAAAAGTTAATAAAGAGTGATGAAAAGCCAATAAAACTAACTGATTATTTTTGATAATAATATAATTGATTTTTTAATAAAACACACGTTTCTATTAATATTAAATTTAAATAATTCTCTAATGATTTATTTTCGATTATAAATTTATTTGAAAGTTCTTGAATTGGTATAAATAAATGAGGTAAGTGTAAGTCGTGTGTTGCGCGCACCAGATTTTGTTTGTATCAGTAGTTCAAACATAGTTGATCCCAAGCTCAGTTTAAATTCAACAACAATTTTATTGAGGAAAATTACAATCTGCCCCAACTTGGACATCAAAAGTAGTGGTGAAAGATATAATACATACTACATTTATACAATATTTACACGGCATAAAATTACAATAAAATATATACACAATAATAAATCAATATAATAAAGTCAAGAAATCACTCATACCTATATACACATACACACACTCATACATACACCACATTGAGTGGAGAATCTAGCCAGTGCTAGAACTCCAATATATTTACAAAAGGTCGCGGGTCCACTGCCGTTTCAACCTTCTAGGTGGGTTGTATGAATGAGTGGAGCTGGATAGGGATTGAGCTAGAGGATTAGGATGGTGAATGAGGTTCAGGTGGAATTTGGAAAATTTGGATGGAATTAGGTCTGAAATAAATGGAACATTAAGGTCGTGGTGCAAGGTATAGTTGGAGACATAATAAGGAGCATCTACTTTCGTACGGAGGACTTTGGATTGAAAGGATTGAATGCGTTTGATGTTAGAACGTTTAGCTTTCCCCACAGTTCAAGCCCGTAGGTCCAGATAGGCTTCAGTATTGTCTTGTAGATTAATAATCAGTTTAAATTAAATCCATATTTCTATATATTATATTTCTAATAACTTGGATTTTGCTAAACAATTTTAAACGATTCAATAAAATAATTCACACCACTAAATTTACTATTTTACTGATAACTAATGGCTGTCCGTTAATCAAACTGAGTCTATATTCCTTTGTAAACTATTACCTCGCTTTTAGTTAATTTTCGAGAATTTTTATTAAACGTTCTTTGCGTTTGAAATGATACATTTTAAGGACAAGGAACTGGAGCACATCCTTATCATATATTTTGTTTTTGTTTTGATTTGATATCTACAAAGTTAGCTGAGTTAATGAGACTTTTCCAATACGTGTTTTCAGATTTAAAATGGCTGTAAAACTTAATGTATTAGCCAGAAAAGTATTTTACTCATGATCTTAAACTATGAAAAAAAGGACTATAATCATGTATACGGTGTGTTTCTCTGTGTATTGTGTGTTTTGTTGGACAAATAAATGGAGGATGATAAAAACAAAACAGGTTAGTTATTTACTTTAATTTTACCATTTTATTTTAGATTTCAAATAGATAGATAGACTTAAAAAAAGCCTATGATTCAATAGACAGAGAAGTATTGCTTGAAACCTCGAGGGAATATCGAGTGGACGAAAAAACAATAAGCCTGATAAAACTGACTTTGACCAATACCATCTCAAAAGTAAAATTTCGGGGATTAATAAGTAAACCATTCCAAAAAATCTGGTGCGGGTAACACACAACTTTCACTTACCTCCATTTTTAAAATCAATGAAATAATTTTCAAAAACAGTTAAAGATAAAAATACATGAAACTATTAAGGAATTAATTAAATTGAATTTATATAGAAACATGTGTTTTATTAAAAAATCTATTATATTATTATCTAGAATAATCAGTTAGTTTTATCTTCTTTTCATCACTCTCTATTAACTTTTAAAAGCTTGTGTATGAGATAATATTTTTTTTCTAAAATCTTTAGCTTTCCAATGGTATATCATACATGTATATTAATGTTCTTATGTTCAAAAAACGAAAAATTGCATTAAAATAGTATTTTTTCTGTTTTATCCTTTAGTTGGGTATCGAATTTATTCAATTTATATATTTACCTGCTTTTCATCAGCGTTAACAAGATGATATAGTTATTTTTATTGAATCTTCAAAAGTAAAGGTACTTTAGGGAAAGAAAACTTAAAATATCGGCATTTAAGCCCTGTCAGGCCATTTTAATCAGAATAAAACCTACATGATATTAAAGCCCATTAAATTTTTACATCGATATAGCGAGTTTAATCAAATATCGTCGGAACCGTTTTCGATAAAATCGAAAAAAGGTGCAAAATGCATGGTATAAAGTGCCTCTTCTGGTAAGCTCATTTTGATGAAAAAAGTTTTGTCATGACTCGGGCGTATAGTTGACTTAAATATGAAATTTCAGTTTTATAGGACTTACCTTTTCCACCCGGGAGTTACCACACACAAACACACACAGACCTTTTTGCGGGACTTGGTTATTTGGACTCAGGGGCCCCTAAAACGTGTATTTCCGTTGAAAACTGGAATTCGAAAATTTTCACGATCGCAATACTTCCCCTTACTATATATAGTAAGCGAAAGTAATAAACACAGGGCTTAGGCAAGGTGACGGCCTGTCACCGATTCTGTTTAATGTTGTGCTGGATAAGATAATGAGGATCTTCTGGGAAAATGATGATGCAGGTGCAGTAATTGGACCAAAAAAAGAAAATGTGAGAGTAAAGTATCTGGCCTTTGCAGATGATCTAGCCCTGCTAGCGGAAACAGAGGAGGAAGCTATAAAACAGATAAACACCCTAAAAGAAATAGCTGAGAAAACAGGTCTCCAAATTTCCTACGAAACGAAGGAGATGATGACAACAAATGCAAGTTATGACAAGAAAATCTTGGCCACAAAATATGGACAAATAAAAGTGACCAAAAAGTTCAAATACCAAGGGGAGATAATATGCAACAACGAGATAGATAAAGGAGGCTTAGATGAAAGATTAGCCAAACTAGAAAGACTGTACACTAGAAGCATGTACAGTAAGAAAAGTTTATCCTCCAATGCAAAAATAAGGCACTACTGTACAGTAGTAAGACCAACAATATTGTATGGTATGGAAACAGTTTGCCTTCCGAGTCTTGAGAAATTTCTGAAGATTGAGAGAAAAATTCTTAGGAGGATTCATGAACCCATAATAACACAAGAGGGCTACATGCTAAAATCCAATGAAGAAATATATAGAAATTTGGAAAACCTTGAAGTAGTCATCAGAACTAGGAGACTGAGGTTTTATGGCCATATGGTAAGAATGAACAATCAGAGGCTGAACAAACAAATTTTTGACAAAGTTCTAGGCTATAAGAATATGGGTGGTTATGCAAAGCAAATAAAAGAGGAGCTCGAAAGGTTAAAAATCAAGAAAATAGACAGCTTAGATAGAGAGCTTTTCGGGAAGAAAATAAAAGAAGTTGGGGTTCTTACAGGAAAAACAAAGAAACAGGGGAGAAAATGTACAAAGGAAGAGCGGGAGGAACAGTCCAGGAAGATGAAAGAATATTGGAGAAAAAGGAAGATGAAAGATGTGAAGAAGACAGAATGATATTCACGTGGTCCTTGATGGCCGATTCGTGTAAAAAACAAAAAAAAAAAAATGTTTTTTACTTTAATTTTACCAATTTATTTTAGATTTACTTAAACTATTTATATGTTTGGATGACAAGTAATGAAGGATTTTGAGATTGTTTTAAGATAGCCGTATATAGTATATACTATTAACGTTTAAACTGCTAAAAAAAAAAACTCTAAAATCTCGTGTAGAAATAATTAGTGGCATACTAAGCAATGTCAGATCTACGTAAATGATAGTAAATGCTATGAAAAAGAGAGGATCAATTGGGGCTCAGTATAATGTTTAGATATAAACGTATTACACAACAGAAGCCCACTGATCCCTTCTTGACATTTCGTATCGAACCAGCACAAAAGTTGACCCCCAGAGGAGTAGCCGATAGACTTGAAGAAGACCGCAGTGACATATCGCTGTGCGCCACCTGCCCCACACGTGCCCTCAGCCCTATTGTGCGCGCTAACATATGCGCGGCGCGGAGCACACAATGAACCTCGCAGCGCAATCTGTATCCATCGAATGAACATTACAACCCTTCGTTGACAGGCTTCCACCTCATTAACTGCCCCTAGTTAGCGCTCATTATCCCCCAGCCTCGTTGTTTCTTCTCGTTGGGGTGGTGCTGTGGTCAGCCAGCTCTATTGTTGGCCTTCGTAATTTTCCTCATCAGTGGTCATAATGAATGCTTTTAGTCATACTTAGTAATAACCCTAGTGACAAGTGGTTTATCTACCCTAGGCTTTGTTGAGCTTTCAGACTGATTTAAAATCTTGGATGATCTAAGCTCCTAAAATAAACTAGTTTTGGTCATTTAAATTTCATATTATCGCATTTGCAATATTGCTTGCCATATTTTGAGCTGATAATAAAAATAATAAGCTTAGGTTTTTTCAGATTCTATCGAGATTTGGTAGATAGACTGAATACACAAGCGGCAAAGGCAGGTTTAAGAATATCATTCGATAAGTTCGAATCCTGGCTTTGACAGAATATTATTTATTTTGTTAATTCGGAAGGGGGGCGACCCTAGGGTATGAAGACCGTCCTGGGGCAGACCCAGCCTCTATAAAGTGGGTATCTATAAAAATTAGGGAAAAAACCTGGCGGCTGAGCCTGATCAAGGCCTAATCACCTCATTGCATTGTCGTTGGTCTAGAAACAGTACGAATCTCTACATGTACTGAGCGCAAAACATTTCATGGGTTGTAGTGGTACAGGTTTTTTTTTTTCTTTTAATATTCGAGTATGTAATGTATTCCTAGAATAATAATGTTGAGGAAACATAAAGGATAAACATAACGATTAACGATTTACGTTGAGTGAACAAAAGTCAATACCGAACGACAAAAATGCTAAGAGGTTCGACAATAACCCTGGACTCAGTCCCCAAATAGCTGCCTTTGATAAGAATTTAATTAATAATTTAAACAGTTTCATCTTCAAGTTATTTTTGAATCAAAGTGTTAAAATTAAATTTAAAAAATCTGGTGGGCTCGAGACACGACTATCACTTACCACAACTGTTAAAATTAATTTTAAAACTATTAACTATAGTTTAATTTAGAAAACAGAAAAGTTGATTTTAATAAAACGTGTATTCATTTTCGTTGGAAACATATGATTTAAATTAAATACTACAATACATTAAATTGTTAATCAGTAATAAGTTTATTCCCTATTCGTCGCTCTATATTACCTTTTACAACTCTGTGTATAAGATAATAATTTTTCTAAAATCTTTCTCTTTCTAACGGTATATTATACGGCTATTTTACTGCTCTTAATATATTAAAAAAAAAAAATTACATTAAAATAAAATTTTGCTCTTTATCATTAAGTTGGTCATCAAATTCGTCCAACTTGTATATTTAGCCGCCCTTCATCAATTTCATTAAGATGATATGGTTAATATTTTGGAATGTACAAAATTAAAGGTAGTTTAGAGGAAGAAAATCGAAGGTTCGATGCCAATACCACCAAATTAGTGTTTGGGACTTAAGGTTTACTGAATCAACCCATAAAAGATTATACAGAGCACTAAGGAAGAAGGTTCTGGAGGACTCAGGACCCTACGGCCTGACAGAAATCCATCTTCCTTCAGTATTCCGGTGGAGAGAAGATCCAAGAAATCCGCAGAACATTGGCACAGCTGACGCTGCTGGTTGGAAGAAATAGCATGCTGTTTGGACAGCCATTAATGTTATTGTTTTTTTAGAAACTGTGGGTTGTATCTGCGGAACGGAGTACTCGCATTGCCTCAAGGTATGGATGGGTTTAAATAAATATGGTGGAGCAACACGATTTTTCTGTTTCTGGTTAGAAGCACGAAGAGTACTATGGTTATGCAAAGACTCACCTCTCATAGTCTATCCTGCAGTAGAGCTTGGAGTCCCTGATGAAGCAGGTGTGGTGCAGCGAAGACCCGCAGAGGACACAGACCAGGCACTGCTCGTGGTAGTAGGAGTCGCCGACGCGCATGATGTAGCGGTCAGAGATCAACCTTCCGCACCCGCAGCACAGCTCCATCTGTCGCTGCGTCTGCAACCATAATATATATATTGTATTGTTTGTTGAGGGTGAGATCGTGGCGGGGAAAAAATGTGAAAACAGAGCAGTACTTCCTATAGGTACGTCCAAGTGAAGCAGTGCGGCAGTTTGAAATGTGCGCTGGTACGGCATCAACGGCCTTGAAAGAAGGCGATTCAGCTGAGATAACGCTCAGCCCCAAGTTTTTGGCCAAATTTTGGATGCGATATTTAGTAGATGAGTCGCCCCCTTCTTTCCCTCCAATCATGCATTCAATTTTAAATTCAGGAAATAGAACACAACAGGTAAAACAAGTTATTAATTTACTACAAACCTAATATGAAATCTCAAGAATACTCATCAATGATTTACAGCTTAGAGAAAAAATTATTAATTGTTTGGATCCCATTACATATTGGAATGCAACAATATCATCGACTCTAGATGAGATTAATGATCACACCCTATTCAACATATGCACCTTCTTAAGACCCCAGTTGCAAAGAGCTAGGACCATATTTGGGTTTCAGAAGATGTAATAAGTTAAAAACCATCAAAAAGGTAACCAAAGCATGGCATATCTCAGATCGAATCAACAGGAGTGAAGAAGTTGTTATAACTAGAATGCGAATGGGACATACACGTCTAACACACAAATTCTTAATAAAAAGAACTATACCACCGAAATGTTAATTATGTGATATGCAGTTGACAACTGTTCATATTCTAGAGGAATGTCCATTATATCGAAAACACTTCCATGAAGAAAGAATAGGAAGAGGACTTCAAGAGTTACTTGGAGATAAAAGCATTAAAATAGGGAAAACAATCGACATCCTCAAAGAGATCGTTATTTTAAAGAAGCTGTAGCAGAAAAAGAAAATGTGTTAAAGGAAACTGAAGACCTCAGCAGTTGTGTGTCCAGAAAAACTCTACCTAACCTAACATGTAATTTTCAAATCGTGTTTGGAAAGAGTGGATGAATCACAGATGAACACTAAATAAGAAAAAGGTTTGGTTCTGTTTATTTATTCAGAGCCAAAATCAAGGGAGATAGAATCTGAGATTTGTTTTGTAGGGTTTGGTTCTAAGAAGCAATTAACAGCTGCAATAGAAGGGATAATTATAGTGAAAATTATTCTTCATGCGCTCATGATTCAGGTTTGTTGCAAAGAAATATGGAGTAAAATATGTAAAAGTTCGCAAAGTATTTAAATTATTTTAATTTAAATTAGCTTAATTTGATCCTAATTGCGTTAAAACATTTACCATGTGTTGTTTTAAGGTGAAATCGAAGTCAGGAGCCAATATGTATTTATATAGAAATCCTAGCCCTAGTAATAACACACAAATATCACAAGCATAGGTAGAAAGGAAAGTGTTAGGATTGGTTGGGATATTAGCTGTATAAACTGTGTAAAGAATGGGTCCTAGGATACCGCCTTGAGGAACAAATACTTTATAGCATATTATAATAATAATAATAGGCTTACCGAACCCGAAGGTTCGATGCCGATACCACCAAACTCCGCCTACACAGACTCGTACAATGTTCACCGTTCAAGCTCAAGCCCCCGAGATCAGCCTTAACGCAATCCTCCCATCGACGCTTCGGCCTACCTACCAGTCGGATCAGCGAATACCAACTTTCTCAGAATCCGATACTCGCCGAGCCCAACAACTTTACTCGCCCATTTGAGTCTCCGCGATGCTATCAACTCAATTATATTCACAGGGTATAAGCTCCGCAGTTCCGCGTTGGGCAACCTTCTAAAGTTTCCAGTGACCTCATCTCTCTTCGGACCAAATATTTTACGCAGTACCTTATTTTCGAAAACCTTAAGCCGTTGTTCATCCTTCAAAGTAAGCGGCCACGTTTCACATCCGTAAAGAACCGTCGGAAGAATAGTCGTTTTATAAATTCTAATCTTTAAGTTTTTGGATAGAAGCCGCGAACTAAGTAATTCAGCAACTGAGTAATAGCACGCATTTCCCACCTTTAACCGAGACTTTATTTCTTCCTGGATTTAATTTTTTCTTGTTATCATTGAACCTAAATACTTGAATTTCTTCACGTGTTCAAAAGCATGACCTGATATATCAATATCTCCAAGATCGCCACCGTTTTTGCTACTAATCATATATTTCGTCTTATCGGTACTTATTTCGAATCCTATTTTGTTACCGGTTTTTATTAACACACTTGTATTTAGTTGTATGGTTTCCGTGTCTTCACCTAGCAGTACCAGATCATCGGCATACCCTTAAACTGGAATCTTGTCACCCATGTTTAAGCCTTTCCCCGGTACACATCATCTTTTCTATGACATATTCTAATGCTATATTAAATAAAACAGGTGAAAGGGAGTCACCCTGTTTCAAACCCGATCGCACCTCAAATCTCTTGGAGTAATTATGGCCGATTCTAACTTTATGGAATGTTTCCAACAAACACATCTGTACTAGGTTTACTAACTTTCTAGATATTCCCTGTTCAATCAATCATGATGTTATACAGCTTCTGACGGTCTATGGAATCATAAGCCTTTTTAAAATCGATATAAAGTTGATGGACTACACCGTCGTACTCTAATATTTAACGTAAGGAAAATATTTGATCAACAGTCGAGCGATTCCGCCTAAAACCACATTGGTAGTGTCCGGTATTCCGTGATTCGGCTAGTTAGTATAGACGAGAATATTTTATAGCATACTGGGAGAAGAGAGATGCCACGATAGTTGTTCCAATTCGTCCTCGGTCCTTTTTTGTGAATCGGAATAAGTATTGATTCTTTCCCAGATCTTTTTAACTAAAACATGTAATTTGGAGACGCCCGCTTCTCCACACGCCTTGATTAATTCACTCGTAATATTATCATTTCCTGCAGCTTTATAACGTTTTAATTTTCCTATCGCCATTTCGACTTCCTCTTTACTCGGTGCGTCTATCCATGGTTCAGCGCTCTGATATTCAGAGTGAGGAGATTGAATATTATTTTCCGTATTTAGAATGCCGTAAAAGTGTTGTTTAAATTTATTTATGAGGAACAAATACAGGCTGAAAAAAAAGAATGAATAGGAACTATTGTTTTTTATTTAAAAATTATCTACTAGTTAGGGTTGACTGTATAATTGATAAGTATGTAGGAGGGTAGACAAACTGAAAATTTAAACTATAATATTTCATCATTGTATCTTAATCTTGTAAAATGAAGTGAACCCTGCAACTTTGTGATCCTTGCTAATATATCCTCGGTGATTGTCGTTCACTAATGAGCCGTGTACAAAGGACGACCTGTTATTTACGAGCGTATAAAGAAGCGAGGCAAAGAGGTAGGGCGTAATGTGCCTCGGTCCATAACTCAGGCAGCTAATAGGAAGAGACAATAGACAATGCCATGCTATTGGAACGGCTCGCTCCAAACGGCGTGACGAATCCACTGCTAATCGGATCAGAGATAGACGATGATCTCCCGACTTGGGGGCTAAGCCGGAGTCATTATGTCGGTCCCCGCACCTGCTCCTGGCTCGCAAGTGTCCCGGATCGCGCCTCGCATAATGCCAATGACTTCGTGGTTATTATCAGCTCCGCCGGCTGGTCGTGGTCCCATTAGAATGCTATTTTGTTTTGTTATAGCGGGGATCAACATTTGTCTGCATTCGGATCCTCATCAGCTCCGTATCGATTTCACAACACAACACGATTCTATTGACCTAAAGATGACAAATACTGTAAGTTAAATACAAGGAGGGTGTATTAGAGGCTTATAATCGACAGAGTGACGTATAGCTACTGATAACTATAGTAAAACAAACGCCCGTTTGTTTGTATATTTATTTAACAACAATTTTTGCTACTGCAGCTAGACGGACGATGCTACGGTGGGAGTCCTACATTTTGCCTATCCATGTTTCATTAGGATAGGGATCTTTAACGAGTACCTCACATCGCACAGTATAGGACATCGAACAGTTACTCCCATTAAAAAATCCTAGTGTCACCACCAGGTTTGGATCCGTTACCTTGGGTATAGAAGGCTGTTATGCTAGCCACTATGCCACAGGTGGAATGGAGATACCCTCAGAATTTATTTATTTTATTATTGGTTAGTTAGTACATGTGGTATGAATGGCCCAGTTAATTTTACATCGGTAAAACCACTTTAATCGAAATCGTTCCCGCGGTTTTTTACTTTCACTTACTATATATAGTAAGGGAAAGTATTGCGATCGTGAAAATTTTCTAATTCCAGTTTTCGACGAAAATACACATTTTAGGGTCCCCTGAGTCCAAATAACCCGAGTCCAAATAGTCCCACAAAAAGGTCGTGTGTGTCTGTGTGTGTTAACTCCCGGGCGGAAACGGTAAGTCCTATGAAATTGAAATTTCATATTTAAGAGAAATATACGCTCGAGACGTTACAAAACATTTTTCATCAAAATGAGCTTACCAGAAGAGGCACTTAATACCATGCATTTTGCACCTTTTTTCGATTTTCTCAAAAACGGTTCCGACGATTCTGATTAAACTCACTATATCGATGTAAAGTTTAATAGGCTTCTATAAAAATAATTATATTATCTTGTTACCACTGATGAAAAACAGGTAAATATGTAAGTTGTGCGAATTTAAAAAAACAACTAAAGGAGAAAACTGAAAAAACAATTTTTTAATGCAATTTTTTGTTTTTGAACATAAGAGCAGTAATATGCATGTATGATATACCGTTGGAAAGCTAAATATTTTAGAAAAAAACTTAACCTATACTCAAGCTTTAAAAAGTTAATAGAGAGTGATGAAAAGAAGATAAATCTAACTAATTATTTTAGATAATAATATAATAGATTTTTTAATAAAACACGTGTTTCTATAGAAATTCAGTTTAATTAGTTATTTTATAGTTGCACTCATTTTCATCGCTAACTGTATGTGAAAATTAATTAATAACAGAGGTAAGAGATAGTCGTGTGTTGCCCGCACCAGATTTTTAGATAATAGCAATAAGGTTTAAAATATACAAAAGGGTTCTTATCATTCATTCATTCAATACTCAATTGTCTTTCATAGTTTGATCATTTCAACTCTGAGTACACATGAAGGTGTATTTTCTTTGAAACCATGGATTTGTAGTACTTTCTCCTATTTATTATTTCAACTTACAAAGACTGAAACGACAAGAAACTGCTCGAAGATATCGATTACTACAACACTTACTAGACAAACGTTCAAAACTTCCAGTATATTACAAAAGACTCATTTACATCACTATTATCAGACCTATTTGGACATATGGAATCGAGCATTGGGGCTCTACTAAACCATCTAATTACTCCTTCATCCAATCTTTTCATCCATCCACATCCGATTCCAAAATCCTGAATGCCCCTTACTTTGTCACTAATCAACTACTCCATAATGACCTCCAGATTCCATTTGTCGTTGACCAAGCACGTGATAGATACACCTCTTTTCGTTCCAAACTCTCTGCCTAACACAAACCACTTGTCCGTAATCTATCTTCCATAGATATTCCTGATAACCATCCGAGGCGATTGAAAAGGTGGTGGCCTCGGGACCTACCGCCTTAAAATAGTTAGTGAAGAGCTATCACTGGGTAGTTCTTTCTCAAGACATTTTCACAACTTTTCTTCACCCTGCATATTTACTCATTGTGTTATATAATACAGTTGTAAATTACAACAAATAGATAAATAAAAAACTATATTTACTATTTATGAGAAAGTAAAGAAAAGTTTTGGCGAGAAATAATATTACAGAAATTACTAAAAACGTAATATATGTTAATATATTATATAAAGTCAAAAATATATCATCTAAACAAACAAACCATATCTGCATGCATTTTTTTTCTGATATCGGAGATATTGAAAAAATTTTCCGAAAACTTTTGGGTCGGAAGTACTCGTACGCTTAGGTTGATGTTGATAGAACGGCACATCAGGAATATTCCTCAGTTCTACACGCTAAGGCTGGATGAAAGTTGTACTCTCTTTGAAGCAGACTGATTTCGCTTACATGCCGAATTTCATGTAATCCTACCTGTTTGAGCCTGAACATTATATATAATATTTTTTTTTTAATGAGGAAAATATTTTTATGTTTGTTAGTTTACGTCTTGTAGTGTCTCTATTCAATAGTGTAGTTAGGGATTAGCCAGATAAGAGTGCCCCCTTGCCCTCAAGCCAGTACCGATCGCACTAGTAAGCTGAGAGCTTTTCTCGATTGGCGCCTTGGGACAATATTTGATCAGGACTTCGTCTGGTCTTCTTGAAGATCACCGACCTTCCGGAGGAACATCGTCCTTCCAGAGTCGCCTACCCGTCGTGTGGAACTGAAAAATTTAAGGAAAGTTAACTATTCTTGATAATTTTTTCCTCATTATATTTTTTCATTTTTTTTGTACGATTCATAATATTACTAACACACTAATCCAATTTTTAAACTTATTTTTTTACAGGTCGGTTAATCGAAGAATTTTTTTATAAATCAAATGATTTATTTGTCAATTTTCCTCATTTTTTTTATTAAACTTTTATTTATTTTGTTTCCTTTCAATTTTATCTTTTTATTTAATATTACCTATTTTCTTAAATTTTAATGCTAAGTACTCAAGACCAGCTCTTTTCGAAACAGGATCGAGTCTACGTTAGCCCATCTTTCTTTTATTTCGTTTCAACGTCACTCATCCCAACATAAATTTGGTCCTTTGGGATCTGTAAAATACGTAATCTAAAATACGTAAGCGATGAAGCAACACCGCGGGCGACGGCAGGGGTTATTTACCTGTATCAAGTGTCCTAACGCACTAATAAAAGCAAACACGCTGAGTGTACCTGCTTATCTCACATCTGGGACTCTATAGGTAGGATATGTCGCATTTCTATTAGCCGTTATGCGGTCTCTACGAGCTTGTTCAGTTTTGCAAAATCGAAAAGTGAAGCCTATATAAGTGTGTGTGTGTGTGTGTCTCTCTCTCTCTCTCTCTCTCTCTCTCTCTCTCTATATATATATATATATATATATATATATATATATATATATATATATATATATATATATATATACAATATGTACAATTTTGGGGCCCGGTAAGTGCTTTACTACCGGGATGCCCTTTACTGTACCTTAAAAGAAAATTCGTGAGTTCGTTAATTATTTATTTGGCATTCATCATCATCATCATCATCAGCCCGGCGCTACAACTCGGCGACGAGCCCTGGCCTCCTCCACCAGCCCTCTCCAGTCTTTTCTATCTTGTGCAGCTGTCATCCAGTTTCTCACTCCTAGGATATCCCTTGCTGTCAAACCATTCGACCATTTAAGTTTCGGCCTCCCTCTTCTTCTGATGCCGTAGAGATTCAGTCAAAACGGCCTTAGCGATCGTCTCATCCTCCATTCTAGCCACGTGACCAGCCCACCGCAGTCTGCCAAGCTTCAAGGTCATAACGACATCAATGTCCTTAAAACCTGTATAGAGTTCATTATTGGTCCGCCTTCTCCAATGTCCATGGAGATGAACTCTTCCGAAAATTCGTTGAAGTATTTTTCTCTCAAGGACTTGTAGGTCCTGTTCAGTTCTTTTACTAAAAGTCCATGTTTCTGATCCAAACAATAGGACTGGGCGAACCAACGTCTTATGTAGATGGAGCTTAGTCGGCCAGTCTCTAGACCTTCTAAGCTAGGAGGTGAACTCTCTTCGGAGGCCAAAGTAGCACCTGTTTCCTATAAAAATTCTTCTTTCCACTTCAACCTCTGGTCTATTAAGTGAACTGTGCCACTTTTGCAGACTAGGAAGGGTGAAGTCCTGGAGAACCCTACAGAAGTAAAGTCTGTAAGTGGTGGGACTAATGCCTTCTGGAGCGTACTTGCTCGCTATTACTGTAGAGAAACAGAGACCCTGACCCAGGTAGCATTAGCTATTGCAAATATAATTTATGCACAATAATTCCTGGAGGACGTTTAAATCCGACAACGGTATTCACCATCATGTAGGGCATTATTTACTTAAGTTTTTAAAGTGAAATACATTGCAATTTAGCTTTTCTTTAAACGGGTAAAATTAATTTTCCGTAACCAAGTCATCAAAAAATTATTCCTGAAATACATGTAGTAAAATAGACATAACATAAATAGTATTTTTGGAAAGAAGCGTGGATATAGTACTTTTTGGAAGAATAAAACCTGTAATATTGGCTGGGTTAGTAACAGTCACTATAACCTTCCTCGTTACACCATTACTGATAACTAACGTCTTAATATTGTTAATTAATAAATAATTTATAATTCCTTGTTCTACCTCAGAGAAATATCTTTCCTAGTTGGTTAATTACAGTTCACATTCACTTCATATATAGTTGTTGATTATTTTCTAATCTTTTTTTACTGCTATCTGAACCATTTATCGTTCATATAATATACAAAACGTCAACTAAATTAATATAATTTGGTAAACAATAAGTTAAAAATAAACTTTATGACATAATATCTTATTATTGTGCTATAAATAAAAAAATGTCTTTTGAATATTCGCTATTGGTAACCGTCACTATAACCTTCCTCGTTACACCATTACTGATAACTATCGTCTTTATATTGTTATTTAACAAATAATTTATAATTCCCTAATCTACCTCAGAGAAACATCTTTCCTTGTTGGTTAATTACAGTTCACATTCACTTAATATATAGTTGCTGATTATTTTCTAATCTTGTTTTACTGCTATCTGAACCATCTATCGTTCATATAATATAAAGCAAGCAGTTAAAAATAAACTTTATGACATAATATCTTAGTATTGTGCTATTTAATAAAAAAAAATGTCTTTTGAATATTCGCTATTGGTAACAGTCACTATAACCTTCCTCATCACAACGTTGCTGATAACTAACGTCTTTAGGGATCACTTGTAGCTGGGTGGCTAGCGTAACAGTCTCCCATGCTAAAGGTCACGGGTTCAAACCCGCAGGTGGTCCTAGGATTTTTTAATGGGAGTAAAAAATCCTTAGTTACGCCGTCCTTCGGAGGGGACGATAAAAGGTGGTCCCGAGCCTGTGCGATGTCAGGTACTCGTTAAAGATCCCTATCCTAATAAAACCTGGATAGGCAAAATTTAGGACTCCCACTGTAGCATCGTCCGATTAGCCATAGTAGCATAAAGTGACGTTTAATAAATAAACAAACAAACAACAACTAACGTCTTTATATTGTTAATTTGTAATTCCTTATTCTACCACAGAGAAATATCTTTCCTAGTTGGTTAATTACAGTTCACATTCACTTAATATATAGTTGTTGATTATTTTCTAATCTTTTTTTACTGCTATCCGAACCATCTATCGTTCTTATAATATAAAAAACATTAACTAAATTCATATAACTTGGTAAACAAGAACTTAAAAATTAACTTTATGACATAATATCTTATTATTGTGCTATAAATAAAAAAAAATGTCTTTTGAATATTCGCTTGAATATTGGTAACAGTCACTATAACCTTACTCGTTACACCATTACTGATAACTATCGTCGCTATTATGTTTGTTCGTTTATTTATTTAACGTCACTTTATGCTACTGTGACTAATCGGACGATGCTACAGTGGGAGTCCTAAATTTTGCCTGTCCAGGTTTTATTAGGATAGGGATCTTTAACGAGTACCTGACATCGCACAGGATCGGGACCACCTTTTAACATCCACTCCGAAGGACGGAATAACTAAGGATTTTTTACTCCCATTAATAATGTCCAGTCCCAAAAGTAATGTCCAGGCAACAATATAGACTTGTTTTTGTATTTGGTTGTAAATATTGTATTTATAATACAGTATAAATAGTTTCATAGTTTAAATAAGTAAACATTAAAGTTTTATATAGCATAGTTACTTAGAAAATATCGTAAGTTAGCAAAATAAATGAAGCTTAAATTTTACTGTTAAAATAAATGTTCTTGTGATAACTTTTCTCTATAAATAATGACCTGTAGGTCCCCTGTTGTGCAGTGGATAGCAGCTTTTTGTCCGATGTCGCGGGTTCAAAACTGGAAGGTGGCCCTAAGGTCTTTTAATGGGAGTATAAAGTCCTTAGTTGTACTCCGTCCTTCTGAGGGAACGTAAAAAGGTGGTTCCGAGGCTGTCCTATATTTAGCATTAATTGTCCGATTAGCACATAGCATAATGTAACGATAAATAAATCAATAAACAACAATAATGACAGGTTAAACAGACTATTATAAAAGGTTCTAAAACCAAGATTTCTGGAGTGAAAATACTCTTATTTTATAGTAGTACGTGTAGGTTTGATTATTTATTTAACGGCACTTAAGTGCTTCTGTCCCAACATCACAACATCGCACTAAATTTTATATCCCCTCCTATGGACGGCATAACTGTGGATTTTTTACTCAAATTGAAAAATCCTACTTCCAACAGCTGGGTTTGAACCCGCGACCGTGGGCATATAAGGCTATTATCGATCCACTACACCACAGGTGACCCTTAATAATAGGTGTTCTTCATAGAAAGATGTCTTAGCGATGTTAATCTCAGACATAATTGTTTTTAGCGACATATATATATTTTATAAGTAGAATGGCGTTTATCTTAGTTTGTTTACTTTCTTACTTTTTTTTTCCTCGTTGTTTTTAAATCTGAAATGTAAACATTAAGGTGCCATATTTGTTTACCTGTCCTATCTCGTCTTGATCTAAAAGAGGTTTTGATCATTAAATGTAAATATTGAACCAGAGATTGAAATATCCACGTTAATATAGGAGCCGTTTATTTTGAAAGTGACC
Source organism: Piezodorus guildinii (assembly GCA_023052935.1). Taxonomy (NCBI): domain Eukaryota; kingdom Metazoa; phylum Arthropoda; class Insecta; order Hemiptera; family Pentatomidae; genus Piezodorus; species Piezodorus guildinii. The sequence continues at coordinate 1,402,097 of CM041292.1, read as the reverse complement.
TAACTCCATTTATACTTAAATTAAGATTTTTATCATTATAATGACCGAAGCCAGTGATGAAGGGAATTTTAATTAATTAGCATCGAAAAAGTGGTATTTTGTGAAATACAATATGTGAGTAGGGCGTTCGAACCTACGCCACATCAAAATATGAAATCCAGGAAGATATAAAGTCCCGGTCAAAGGCGGGAAATGCGGGTTATTATTCAATGACTAAATTTCCTAGCTCGCGGCTTCTGTCTAAAAACTTAAAAGATAGAATTTATTAAACTACTATTCTTCCGACGGTTCTTTACGGATGTGAATCGTGGCCGCTTACTTAGAAGGATGATGATTTGATAGCATCGCGGAGACTCTAATGGGCGAGTAAAGTTGTCGGGCTGGGTGAGGGGCGGATTCCGAGAAAGTTGGTATTCGCTGATCCGACTGGTAGGCGTCCGAAAGCTGGCCGAAGCGTCGATGGAAGGATTGTGTTAAGGCTGATCTCGGGTCTTGGGCTTAAACGGTGAACATTGGACGAGTCTGTGCAGACAGGACTTGGTGGTATCGGAATCGAACCTTCGGATTCTGTAAGCCTATTATTATTATTATTATTGGGTTGTTTCACATGAAATATCCGTTTTTATAGTTTCTGAAATACATAAAGGATTTTGCAGGTCTCTGTTGTTTTCTTTCGAATATTTACATATTTGAAGTAAACAGTTACTAATCCTCTACCTTCGTATTATAAACATTAGCTTTCCAATCAATTACCCACTTTTTAGTATACCTCCAAACATGAACATGGAAACACGCGATTTTCGAGTAATATATTTGTACGAGTTCAAACTCGGCCATTCGCTAGAAATATTTGCAAGGCGTTTGCTAAGTTTTCAGGTGGGGATACCGACTTGGAAAAGTTGCCCCGAGGAAGACCTCCGTCCATAACAGACAACGATGTCCTCAAGCATGCAGTAGAAGGGAACCCCTACCAAGCAGTTAAAGGACTCTCAGCACAACTAAATGCAAGTGCATCTACCGTTTCCAGACATTTAAAGTGTATTGGGAAAGTAAAAAAGCTCGATACATGGCTACCTCATGATCTCACCGAGCGGTAGCAAGACCCCATGTTTCAAAACATATCGTGCAAAAATTGAAAGAACCCACCATATTCTACCGACTTGTCTCCAACAGATTACCACCTGTTCAAGAAATTAGACAACTTTGTCAAAAGAAAACTTTATGAAAATGATGATCAAGTGAAAAGTGCGTTTTCAGATTTTGTTTCTCTTCAAAGCTCAGAGTTTTTCAGTTCGGGGATAAAAAAGTTGGTGTCACGTTGGGAAAAATGTGTAGAAAAAGAAGGTTAATACTTTACCTTCAAAACGGACATTTCATGTGACACAACTCAATAGTATCTAAAAAGTTGACCTCAGTTTTTTGACAAATGCATTTGTTGAACAATCAGTACGTCTAATTAATGAAATTAATGCCTCTAACGATGCATATAAACGAAATTCACGCAATATAAATAATTTGTTTCATCAGAAATTAACTGTATAAGATTGTCTATAAGACATCAATGAATGAAAACGAATATTTTAAACGTTAGGGTATGAAAAGATATTACGAAAATATTAAATTGACACAACAGTGTACAATTATCTGACAAATTACGAAAGTTAGATTTGAGGACTTAATTGACCAATTAACACATGAGACTTTGAGTTCCAAAAGGTATTATATCAATTCTAAATTTACAGAAAGCGCGAAAATCTCTCATGACTCTATTACTGAACCAATTTATTTTGTTCCTTTTGCATTCAAATCAAGAATTGTTTTTCACTATATTAATGTTATGAAATGCCATGTTTCGAAATGTCTACAGAAAGAAACAATCCAGGAATGGTAGGAGAAATATGACTGGGAGTCACAATTTAGAGGTAGAGATTATTATCAAACCCAGCCAACAGTTAGCCTGATACCATGGTTCTCCAAGAACCTACAACTCGATAGAAAAGAAATAGCACAACCAGTAAGACTACAGACTAACAATGGCTGCACAAAAAAATATGAAATTTAATGAAAATAGAAAATAATGGCAATTACCTAACATGCAAAATCCCTGAAGACCCGCGTCACATTCTATTCCGATGCAGGAAATATGGGAAGCAAAGGGAAGTTGTGGTTCCCCCAGAAACAGAAGCCATGTTTTTACAAAAGTTTATGATCATCAAGCAATTCTTCATTAACGCTCATTGTAAAATTAAATAAAATAAAAAACACTTCACAGAATTTATTATATTATTTTTAATGAAATGTCCGTTTTCAAGGTAAAGGATTTTTATTAAAAATACGATATGAATACAAGATAATATTATTCGAAGTATTTCCTTCTTTTTCTATACATTTTTCCCAACATGACACCAACTTTTTTAGCCCCCAACTGAAAAACTCTGAGCTTTGAAGTAAAACAAAATCTGAAAACGCACTTTTTTGATCATCATTTTCAAAAAGTTTTCCTTTGACGAAGTTGTCTAAATTCCTGAACAGGTGGTAATCTGTTGGAGACAAGTCGGGAGAATATGGTGGGTGCGGAAGAACTTCGTAGCCCAGTTCTTTCAATTTTTACAAGGTATGTTTTGAAACATGTAGTCTTGCTGCCGCTCAGTGAGATCATGAGGTGCCCGTGTATCGAGCTTTTTTAGTTTTCCAATACACTTTAAATGTCTGGAAACGGTAGATGCACTTGCATTTAGTTGTGCTGAGAATCCTTTAACTGTTTGGTAGGGGTTTCCTTCTACCGTATTTTGGGGACATCGTTGTCTATTACGGACGGAGGTCTTCCTCGGGGCAAGTATTTCAAGTCGGTATCCCTTCCCCAAACGCCTTGCAAATATTTCTAGCGGCCTCAGCTGCTGAATGGCCGAGTTTAAACTCTTACAAAAATACTACTCGAAAATCGCGTTTTTCTATGTTCATATTTGGAGGTATACTAAAAAGTGGGTAATTGATTGGGAAGCTAATGTTTATAATACAAAGGTAGAGGATTAGTAACTGTTTACTTTAAATATGTAAACATTCGGAAGAAAACAACAGAGACCTGCAAAATCCTTTATGTATTTCAGAAACTATAAAAAAGGATATTTCATGTAAAACAACCCAATATATTTGGTCAATCAAATCAAATATATGGATTTGGTGTCAAATCTTGACGGTCACTTAATAAAAAAAAATTTTTTTTGAGAATTTAAAGACTCGTTAACTAGACGTTGTTCACGAGCTGTGTACGTACTGACTCAATACAACCAACTCGCACGTATTTTTTGTTTCAATTTTCATGATGAATATTCACTTATTTAGCCTATTTTATATACATGTATAAAGTACTGACCATGGGATGGGACTGTAGCGGTTCCAAGAGCGGCGACATGGCGAACACTGGCTTATCGCCGAGCGGCAGGTATTGGTGATAAGGAGTCGAGTGGGCGATCGATCAAGGTCCTGACGCTCATCGGCAATTAATCCACTCCAACACTCCAATTGGAGTCCTATAATTGGAGCTAATGGCTAATTATTGGATTGCTCATCTCAGCCACTCCAAGTCGAGTTGGCTCTTCATGGAGTGCCAATCTGACGGAGGAAACTTACAGCAAGGAAGCCGAGGGTGTGTTCATGGTAATAGGGTGTTATTAGTTTAATATGAAATTCAGGAGGAAATAAAATAAGGCGAAAATGCGTGTTAGTTTTTATATGTAAAATTTTCTTAGCTCGTGGCTTTGTAGAAACTTAAATGTTTATCCAAAAAAGTTGTTCAAAGTCTATAAGCCTGTAGAACGTGGGCGGTAACTTAAAAGGAACAGCAATTAGCAAAGGTTGACTTAAAACTTTCAGTCCGAAGACAGATGTGGTAAATTTAAAAGGCTACGAAACGAAGTATAATTGAGGTGTAAAAATAAATAGTATCATGTAGAAATGGAGGTATAGTGCTATTTAGGCTTTGCGAACCCTTATTCCTAAAAAGTTAATATTGACTTGAGCCGTCTAGTATAGTGTACTAAGCTAGCTGTGGGGACTGTTAGTAATTTCTTTTATTATCGATTTTTAAATTATCGAGTACACTTCTTACTTCGCTTAATATGTGCTATGTTTTTGACCGACTGCTTTTCTAAGGCAGCGGTACCTTCAAAACGGTATTAATTAATATATTTATATATGATACTTTTAGAGCAATTGGAATTCTTTGGAACCCAGTAGGTGGCATGCAGAGTAAGATTAAATTAGAAAGGTTTGAATAGATGACATTATTATTATGATTAACATATACAATTTATTTAAACTATGCCTGAGTATTTATGAGAATACTGAGGGATTTCTTATAGTTAACCTTGTCATATTGTATTTCCCCACTTCGGCTATTGCTGTGCGATATAAGGTGGTGCGTCTGGGGATCTCGAGGTAAAAATAAAACGCTTAATTAATTGCTTTGTCCGATTCATCTTTGGGGTCTCCAGGTACACCTCCGAATCTCAATTTTATGGCGAGTTGGAGTGGCTTTACCCTTCCGATCGCCGCAAGTATTTCCTTGCATCATTCCTTTACCAAATTATCCAATCCCGCCGTCCATCATATATTTTTGACCTCCTACAATTCAACTCCTCTGCTCATCGCCGCTGTACACGCTCCAGGCCTTCAAATTTATACACTATGGCCCACCGAACTGCACATCTCATTCGATCTTCAATTCTATGGAATTCTATCACTCCTTCCATCCGTCACTCCAACTCTCTTTCTACCTTTAAATCCCGCATATTTAAACACTTGATGAATATCCCGGCTGAATAGAATTGCAAATAAGCTTTTTTTTCAAAAAAAAATTTTTTTTATTGTAGTTTTCTTCTAATTTAAATATGTCTGTTTTATATCGTTAATTATCAACATCTTTATATGTATTTAATTTACTCTATGACTCCAAAGCACATTTTGTACATTCTGTATATTTAATTCTAAAGGGACATGTGCCAGAATAATAAAGAATTCATCCATTTGTTATTATTTACTATTGGGAGCGGCGTGGTCTAGTGGGTAGAGCACTAGTCTGCTGTGCTCCGGGTCCTGGGTTCGAATCCCAGCTGTGGCGGAATATGATTTATTCTTTTATTTCAGCCGGAGGGGGGCGATCCTGGGGTATTGTGACCCTCCTGGGGGCACACCCAGCCTCAATCAAGTGGGTACCCGAAAATGGAGAAAAAACCTGGCGGCTGGGCGTGATCTCGACCGAATCACCTCATTGCACCTTATTATTAATTAAAATTCTCCTTTGGGACCCTCTGGAATCTTAGAAGTAGACGTTCCTGAGCTCGTGAAATTGTCCAGCATTCAGAAGAATTGGTCAGTACAGGTCTTATGAGCGTTTTGTGATTCGGTTAAGGCTTAAAAAACGATCGTGCATAGAGGTGATTAATTCGAGATGACGTTCAGCCGCCAGGTTTTTACTCCGATTTTGCGGATACCCACTTTACAGAGGCTGAGTTAGTCCCAGGAGGGTGCCCCTACCTCAGGAACGCCCCAATAAGACCCGACTATTAGTTGCATAGGGCCCTACCCACTGGGGCACACACCTCCTCCAATATATAAATATTGTAATGGCGATAATGTGACAGGACTAAGCAGAGGCAATAAAGAAGGACTTTAATGAAAAACTATTAATTCGAAGGAATTTTTCAATTAAGCGGGGCCGACATGCAGACACACGTGGCGGAGGGGCTGACTAAGCATAACACATTCCTCGCCGAGTGACAGGGGCCTAATAAAAACCACCCTCTGATCTGGGGTCAGGCTACTGTAGTGAAGGGGACCGTAGGGTAGGGTGCTGTAGTGTACGGATCCCTTCATGGATCAACTTGTTAACTGCCTGAGTCGATATCTCAAGCTCCTATTGTACTCCATTCATCTCCTATATTGGCTTGTTCTTTATTGCTTTTCAACTATATTATTTTAAATAATAGCTTTTGTTCAAGATCAACAGCAAACTAGCCTACTTACAATAAGTCACCGTTCCACCGCACAGTGCTTCCTATCCCATTCTTTCGGGACTAAAGTCTGCCCTGGTCCTTCTACTTGTGATATAATAGACTTCGTCCACGTAAATTTCTGTTATTATGATCGGGATTTAGAATGTTTTTCTTCTTGGATTCTGCAATTGCGTCACATTCCCAAACTTAGTATCCCTATCCCTGCAGTCCTCCTCAGGCCGCCATGTCCTCCCTCACACTCTTTATCCACATTTTGCGGGGTCTTCGCCTCTTCTGCGGGGGATACATCATTTTATGTGGCTACCACGCCTCGTCCATCCTCATGAGATGGCCGTACCACATGAGTCTCTTCTTTGATATTTCATTCAAGATGTTAAGCTCAGCTCCTACTTTTTCCACGTTTGAGATTATTTGCAGCCTGGATAAGCTGCAGGCTCTTCCCCAGAAGTCCATCTTCAGAGCCAACAATCTCCTTTCAGACGATTTTAGCACTGTCCCTAAGAGAAAGGAATGGTAAATATTTTTTTTCATGAGAAGCGACACCACCTTGCTCCAGAGAACACCATTCAAGATACCCATGATCCTTCTACCACTTTTATCAATTTTATTATCGATACGTTTGCCATCGCTCCGAAATAATCTATAGTTACGCCAAGATATTTAAAGAGTTTAAAGAAGTTGCTCTGTGTGGTTTTTAAAATAATATATTTTAAAGTACGTAAATGATATTTTTAGTTTATTTTTATTTAGGCAGAAGAACATACTGATTTTCTCCTCAACCCTATCTTGACAATGCGACATATAGTTAGGCGTGTGAAAAGCAGTCTTGACGTAAATAGATTTCTACGTGTTTAAACATTTGCTTCTGTGAATTATAAATTGCTACGGCAAAAGATAACTTAACGGGAAATTGAATTATTTTTAAATTAAAAGGAAAATCATTTAGAATCATTGTGATGCGAGAGTAATTTCCCCTGTTTTCTCCACATTTTCTACTGATTCATCGCTCCTAATGGTCACAGGGTGATGTTGTGAAGCCTATAACCTTCTCGATAAATGGACTATCCAACGCAAAAAGAATTTTTCAATTCGAACCAGTAGTTTCTGAGATTAGCGCGTTCAAACAAACAAACAAACTCTTCAGCTTTAAAATATTAGTACAGGTGATAACGCGATTTTGGTTTTCACTAACTCTTTATAAACCACGTCTTTCACCTTCATTTAGGGCGGGCATTCTTTTCTGAAGGTTTATAAGTAAACATTCTAATATTACGACTAGCCTAAGTTTGAAAAATCTGACGCGCACAACACCGACCTTCCCTTACCCTCGCTGCTTTGATTATTTATAAACAATTATAATACACGCGAGTTAAAAAAATATCAAAGAATTAATGCCACAAAATTCCGATAGAAACGCGTGTTTTATTAAAAAATGTATTATATTATTATCTAAAATAATTAGTTAGATTTATCGGCTTCTTATCAATATCTGTCAACCTTTACACTTTTGTGTAAAAGATACTTTTTCCCTAAAATCTTTAGCTTTCCAGCGGTATATAATACTCGTAAATCTATATTAATATTTGTATGTTCAAAAACACGAAAATTGCATAAAAAATGTTCTTTTACACGGATATCTGAATCCCTCAACTTTTATATTTATCCGTTTCTTATCAATGCTAAAAATACGATATAGTTAATTTTATAGAATATAAAAAATTAAAGGTACTTAAGAGAATGAAAATATCTGCATTTTAGATCTGTCAGACTATTTTATTTAGAAAGAAACTTATATAATACTGAAGCCCATAAAAAATCGTCAGAGCCGTTTTTAAAAAAATCGTAAATAGATGCAAAATGCATGGTGTAAAGTGTCTCTTCTGGTCAGCCGATTTTAAATGGAATATTTTGATGTTGCTGTAACATCTCGGGCGTAAAGTTGTTTAAACTATGAAATTTCAGCTTCATAGGACTTCAAATTTTCACGCTGGACTTACCACACTCACACAGACTTTTTTACGGGACTTGGTCATTTGGACTCAGAGGACCCTAAAACGTGTATTTCCATTGAAAATTGGAATCCGAAAATTTTCAAGATCGCAATACTTTCCCTTGCCATATATTTCATATATAGGGAAGTGAAAGTAAAAAATCTGGTGCGGGCAACACACGACTTTCACTTACCTTCATTTTTAAAATCAATGAAAGGATTTTCTAATACAGTTAGAGATTAAAATACGTGAAACCAATAAAGAAAAATTAAATTGAATTTCTATAGAAACATGTGTTTTATTAAAAAATCTATTATATTATTATCTAAAATAATCAGATTTATCGGCTTTTCATCACTCTTTATTATCTTTTGCAAGCTTGTTCATTAGATAATATTTATTCTAAAAGCTTTAGCTTTCCAACGGTATATTATACGTGTATATTTCTGTTTCTATGTTCAAAATAAAAAAAATTGCATTAAAAAATATATTTTTCAGATTTCTCCATTAGTTAGATATTGAATTCGTTCAACATATATATTTATGTGTTTTTCATCGGTGGTAACAAGACAATATATTATTTTTACAAAATCTACAAAATTAAAGGTACTTTACAGGAACAAAATGTAAAATATCGGCATTTAAGCCCTGTCAGACCACTCTAATCAGAATGAAAACTACATGATATTAAAACCCATTAAATTCGACATCGATATAGCGAGTTTATTCAAAATCGTCGGAACCGTTTTTGAGAAAATCGAAAAAAGGTGCAAAATGCATAGTATAAAGTGGATCTTCTGGTAAGCTCATATTAATGAAAAAGGTTTTGTAACGTCTCGGGCGCATATTTGTCTTAAATATGAAATTTCAGTTTCATAGGACTTACCGTTTCCGCCCGAGAGTTACAACACACACACACACACACACACACAGACCTTTTTGCGGGACTTGGTTATTTGGACTCAGGGGACCCTAAAACGTGTATTTCCGTTGAAAATTTAAATTCGAATATTTTCACGATCGCAATACTTTCCTTTATTATATAAAGTATGTGAAAGTAAAAAAAATGTAGTAAAATAGAATGTATTGAGAATTATTGATTGTAAGGATTGGAAATGAGAAGAAATTGATGGTTTGGTAGAACCCACAAGTCCAGATTCAGCTTATGATTGTCATGTAAATGAGCCTTTGTTGAAAAAGCCGACATTGACTATTATTATTATGAGATTATTAATTTTAGATAGTCGAAGTAAGATAAAGTTGTATTAGGTGTGCACCCGATTTTGATGAGGAAAGGCGATATGTGACAGCGCAGGGTAGATATAGACCTAGTGATTGCCGATCTCGTATTTACTCAACCCTATTTACAATTAGATAATCCTTCCACCTCAGCAGATAAGCAATCTATGTTTACGAGTTACTATTTACTTTAGGTCCTGGCCTGGAATTCACTCGATTCATTATTACATAACTCTTTTAATTCCAATTCTGTAATCGATTTTTTGTTGCCCTGTCACTTGAAATGAGGAGAGGTCTAATACTGAATACCTTCTTTACATCACGATTGGAAAGCTGTAAGAACATGCGCAATACATTTTTGTTTGTTTGTTTATTTGTTTATTTATTTAACCACTTTAAGTTATCCTTAAGGAAATGTAGAGATGTAGAGAGGAAAGTCTTTTTTATTTTTCAAAATTAAAACACAAATTTTATAAATTACAAAATAAAATAACATTTTTAGATTCTTTTAAAACATAAAATCAGACGCACTACATGGTCTATTGACCGTCCGTAGAGTCTGCATTTAATGACAACATTATTATTTGTTTGTTTATTTATTTATCGTCACTTTATGCTACTATGGCTAATCGGACGATGCTACAGTGGGAGTCCTAAATTTTGCCTATCCAGGTTTTATTAGGATAGGGATCTTTAACGAGTACCTGACATCGCACAGGCTCGGGACCACCTTTTAACGTCCCCTCCGAAGGACGACATATCTAAGGATTTTTTACTCCCATTAAAAATCCTAGGACCACCTGCGGGTTTGAACCCGTGACCTTTAGCATGGGAGGCTGTTACGCTAGTCACCCAGCTACAAGTGATCCCACACCTTTTGTTTCAATGTATCTCAGACAAGACATTATGGAGTCAGACATTTGTTCCAACATGTTTTCATAATGTGTACATCACACTTGTTACTTTCACTTACCAATATATATATATATCTGGCGGTCGTGAAAAACTAGATAATAATAATAATAATATGCTTACCGAACCCGAAGGTTCGATGCCGATACCACCAAACTCCGCCTACACAGGCTCGTCCAATGTTCACCGTTCAAGTGCCCTCGGGATCAGCCTTAACGCAATCCTCCCATCTACGCCACGGCCTATCTTTCGGACGCCTACCAGTCGGTTCAGCGAATACCAACTTTCTCGGAATCCGTTCCTCACCGAGCCCAACAACTTTACGCGCCCATTTGAGTCTCCGCGATGCTATCAACTCAATTATATTCACAGGGTACAAACTCCACAATTTCGCGTTGTGCAAACCTTCTAAACTCCCCAGTGGCCTCATCTCTCTTCGGACCAAATATTTTATGCAATACTTTATTTTCGAAAACCTTAAGCCGTTGTTCATTCTTTAACTAACTACTAACAAAACTAGATAACTCGAGTTATATCAAAAATGAGTTAACTTCACGAATCACTCCCTCAGAGGTTCTCCTACGTCGTGTTAAATTGTCTTAAGAAATTTCTTGCTGGAAGAAATTTCAGGTGGAAAGAAAGCTATAATTAATAACTCTATTTTGGTATTACGTAAAACTTTAAGTCGCTCACCTATAAAATGAAAGATATTGACTTATTCACGACCGCCACAGATATATGTTTACTTTTATTTTCTTTAATTAGGGATTAAATTCGTTCAACTTATATTGTATATTAAGCCTTTTTACTTTCACTTAGTATATATAGTTAGGGAAAGTATTGCTATCGTGAAATTTTTCGAATTTGAATTTTCGACGAAAATACATGTTTTAGGGTCCCCTGAGTCCAAATGACCAAGTCCCGCAAAGAGGTCTGTGTGGTAAGTCTAGCACAAAAACGAGAAGTTGCATACCACTGAAATTTCATATTTTAAGGTAATTTAAATTTAGTTCAAATTTCGTAATCTATGCCCGAGATGTTACAGCAACTTTATCATCAAAATCGGCTAACCAGAAGAGCCATTTTATACCTTGCATTTTGCACCTTTTTACGATTTTGTCAAAAACGGCTTAAACGATTTTGATTAAACTCGCTGTATCGATGTAAAATTTAATGGGCTTTAATATCATGTAGGTTTCATTCTGATTGAAATAGTATGACAGGGCTTAAATACTGATATTTTAATTTATATTCTTATAAAGTACCTTTAATTTTTTATATTTTAAAATAATAACCATGTCAGCTTCTTAGCATTGATAAAAATCGCATAAATATATAATATTAACGAATTAGATATTTCCAGCGAAAGAAGAAAACAGCAAAAATATTTTTTTAATGCAATTTTTGTGTTTTTTAAGATAAAAACAGTAATATAGATGTTTAATATACCGTTGGAAAGCTAAATATTTTAGAAAAAATATAATCTTATGCACAAAATTTTGAAAGTTAACTGAGAGTAATGGAAATGCGATAAAACTAACTAATTATCGTAATTAATACACGCAATATTCTAGATATTGAATAGAATAGATGTTTCGAATGAAACTCTAGTTCATTTATTCTTTAAATATTTACTTTCATCTCTAAATGTATTAAAAAAAAATCTGGTGCGGGCAACACACGACTTTCACTTACCTCCATTTTTAAAACCAATGAAAGAATTTTCAAAAACAATTAGAGATAAAAATACGTGAAACTATTAAGGAGTTAATTAAATTGAATTTATATAGAAACATGTGTTTTATTAAAAAATCTATTATATTATTATCTAAAATAATCATTTAGTTTTATGTTCATTTTATCACTCTCTATTAACTTTTAAAAGCTTGTGTATGAGATAATATTTTTTCTAAAATCTTTAGCTTTCCAACGGTATATCATACATGTATATTACTGCTCTTATGTTCAAAAACGAAAAATTGCATTAAAAAAATATTATTTCTGTGTTCTTCTTTAGATGGGTATCGAATTTATTCAATTTATATATTTACCTGTTTTTCATCAGTGGTAACAAGATAATATAGTTATTTTTATTGAATCTACAAAATTAAAGGTACTTTAGAGAAAGAAAATTTAAAATATCGGCATTTAAGCCCTGTCAGACCATTTTAATCAGAATAAAACCTAAATAATAAAGCTCATTAAATTTTACATCGCGTTCATTAAATTATAGCGAGTTTAATCAAAATCGTCGGAACCGTTTTCGAGAAAATCGAAAAAAGGTACAAAATGCATGGTATAAAGGGCTTCTCCTGGTAAGCTCATTTTGATGAAAAGAAATTTGTCACTTCTCGGGCGTATAGTTGTCTTAAATATGAAATTGCAGTTTCATAGGACTTACCGTTTTCGCCCGGGAGTAACAACACACACACACACACACACACACAAAACCTTTTTGCGGGGCTTGGTTATTTGGACTCAGAGGACCCTAAAATGTGTATTTCCGTTGAAAACTGGAATTTGAAAATTTTCACGATCGCAATACTTCCCCTTACTATATATAGTAAGTGAAAGTAAAATCATAAATTGATTGTGACAACGGTAAGTGAATGTCATGTGTTGCGCGGACTAGATTTTTTGTTTTTTTAATTTAATTTTTGTGCATTTGAGGTCATATTTTTTACAAAAAGAATTTTTTTTTTTTATTTAATCGTTATTTTATTTTTCGTAACAAAGAAAATGACTTTTACTCTGAAATATTTGTGTAATTATCTCGAAATCCATTAGAAATCGTTCAAAAGATAAAATTAGGCCTTCGAAAAAACCCTGAAAGTACTCAAGATTTCAAATCTAAATAAGATTAGAAATTTCCGGGTACTCTTCAACTCAAAACTTAGTATGGATCTATCCCATTTTGGTTTATTATTTTTAATTTTTTTTTTCTAATCGACCAAAAAAAAATTACCTCTTCCCTCAAAATTCGAGGGCTTACGTTCAAGAAGCGTAGGGTTCTACATTTTATAAAGAATAAAAAAAAATTCCGACGCACAGTGGGCAATATGACCGATTTAGGTGCACGAAATTCTGAAACTTGTCTATATTTAACCTTTGGGGTCCTAGATTACGGAAAAAAATATTTTAAAAAATTATAAAACTAATTAATTTTTTGACACGATTGGCAAGCGTACAGAGGTCAAACACCAAATTCATTTGCTAAAAATCTAAAACTTCCCTATATTTTACGTTTGAAGTCCCAGAATACGGAAAAAATAATACAAAAAATCTATTTATGGCTCCGAGCTGCTGAAACTGCTAATAGATGTATTTTATATCATTTAGGAAATTCTCGAAATTATAGATTGTAAAACTTTTGATTCGGAGCGTTGTGTCTGAAAAAATTATGTATCACCCAAAACGCAAAAAATCACAAAAATTCTTTGTAATATCTAGAGAATAGCAGTATTGATGAAACAAATCCCACAAACAAATCCTTGGGGTGACTTGGGGGTTATGTAGTTTTTCGTTATTGAATAGGGCCATACATTTAAATATTTCTAAATTAACTCTACAGATGAGATTGCAATGTATATTCAATAACGAGTGTGGAAATATAATGTCTTACCTGTTTTAGCAATGCCCATTGTTAAATAAAAGCAAAAAGCCTTTGCTCTAAATAAACCTTGAACACAATAAATGACCATCGAATAAAGATAATCCCACTGCAACTTTTAGACAGCCTGCTGGTGTCCCTCAAGGTAGTATCCTAGGACCCATCCTTTATGATGATGACCCTATAGTTAGGATATCTAATTAATTTTTAACAATTTATTTTCATCTCTAAATGTGATTCAAAATTCTTAAATTGATTTTAACAACGTAGGTCCTATTCATCCTTTTTTAATCAGTATGCAGGTGCTCCTCAAGGCAGTATTTTAGGACCCATCCTTTACACAGTTTATACAGCTGATATCCCAACCCATCCTAACACCTTCCTTTCTACCTATGCTGATGACACTTGTGTGTTATCAGTCAATACTTATCCAACTATTGCCTCTCAAACTCTCCAATCCCACCTCAGAGACCTTGAAGTATGGTGTCAGAACTGGAGAATTAAAATAAATTCCAACAAATCCAACCAAATTACCTTTACCCTTCGTCGTAAACCTATGACTTCCTGCCCTACTGTCTCCTTCATAATACTCCTCTTGTCCCGGTTGAACAGATCCGATATCTAGGACTGCACCTTGACAAACGCCTCACTTGGAACCCTCACACAAGGCTGAAACGACAAGAAACTGCTCGACGTTTTCGACTACTTCAACACTTACTAGACAAACGTTCTAATCTTCCACTTGACTACAAAACACTCATCTACATGAATATCATTAGGCCGATATGGATTTACGGAGTTGAGCTCTGGGCTCTACTAAACCATCGAATTCTTCTCGTGTCCAATCCCTATAGTCCAAAATCCTCAATGCTCCTTACTTTGTCACCAACAAACTCATCCATAAAGACCTTAATGTCCCATATGTTGCTGATTTGGCCCGTACGAGGTATCAATCCTTCCATGACAAACTCCATTCCCACTCTAATCCTTTCGTTTCAATCCTTTCTTCCTCTTCAATTTCTGACAATCCTCCGAGGCGTCTGAAAAGGAGATGGCCCCGGGACCTTCTGGTTTAGAATATTTTTAGAGTGCTTCCATTGGGAAGCTTCTCTACATTTGTTTCATGCCTTTTTATGTTTCATTCAAATTTACTTGTTGTATTACTTGTTGTACAGTTGTAAATTCCAATAAATAAATATATAAATAAAAAAAAAAAAAATCCCACTGTCGGTTATTAGGCACTTGTGCGAACAGGAATGATTCATTCATTTACTATTTATTTCTAAACACGGTATCGTGGGGAATACTAGTATTAAGGGTCTTGCCAACTAATAATAAAAAATTGGAGCACTGGAAAATTCAAAACATTTGACTTGACTTTTGTCCACCTCAATTGCTGATTTTGCCCACTGTGCGCCGTCCAAAACTACTGGACCAATTTTTTTTAAATTTGCTACAAAAATACTATGGCATGCAACGATGATCCTAACACCTAGACATTGATATCAGCTGGTTAGTTTTAAAATGGCGGCCGATCAAAGTGATTTAATTCAACTCAGTTATATTTGAAGATAGAGAAAAATTGTTTAGTGTTTTTTAACCAAAAAACCCGCGAATATAAATAAGAAAAAAAGATTAAATTTTACATATAATTACACTCATAACTCAGTTATTTTGGACGTTAAAGAAAAATATGTATAGAGTTTTAGAATCAGTAAAGAACGATAAAACAAAGAAAAAAAAAGAAGGGAAAAATGAAAAACTGAAATCTTGCCTTAATATACGCTTGTACACGTAACTTCGTTATTTTTGGGATAACTTGTAGCTGGGTGGTTAGCGTAACATCCTCCTGGTTGCAATATGCAAAGGGTCACGGGTTCAAAACCCGAAGGTGGTCCTAGGATTTTTTAATGGGAGTAAAAAAGCCTTAGTTATGCCGCCCTTCGGATGGGACGTTAAAAGATGGCCCCGAACCTGTGCGATGTCAGGTAATCGTTAAAGATCCCTATCCTAATAAAACCTGGATAGACTAAAATTTAGGACTCCCACTGTAGCATCGTCCGATTAGCCTTAGTAGCATAAAGTGACGTTAAATAAATAAATACAAAAAAAAAAAAAAAAAAAAAAAAAAAAAAAAAAAAAAAAAAAAAAAAAAAAACTCCGTTATTTTCGAAGATAGAGAAAACATTTATTAGTATTGTTGAGCGGGGCTAGTTGAGCAGAGGGGCAATTTAAGCAGTTGAAATATTTCGCAAACTTTCACCGCACGCATAGGCATCTTATGGCGGGATAATCACCACGCGATCGCTAGTGGCGCTCCTGTGTTTTGTTTAAGTTTTCGTCTGTATTAGTCAATTTTTATCTTTTTCTATTCAGGTAATAGTTAATCTTTCAGATAATTATTGTACATTTGATATATATACATAATAATAATAGTTTTTATTTATTTGTCTTTAGGGTAATCCCCATACAAATAGAGCTCCCTGGCACAGCACAAATAATAAATTAATCACCAGCAAATATACATTATTAATTACAAATCGAATGAATATTTAAAACAAAAACAACAAAACACATATACAGCAATAAGCATAAAGATGCTGCTATCTTTATGATTACTTTCATCCAACATATACATAAATAACATAAATTAAATATCGTAACATAAATCAGTATAAGAATATCAATAAATAATGTAATAATAATAGTACTATAGCAAATACTAAATCCCTACAAATTACTAACAAATCCCGAAACATTTAAGAGTGATTAACATTCTGAGAAGAAAGATGTTGAAATCTTATTTTAAGATTTTCTGTGACAAAAATAAATAATGATTTCAGGTCTATTACGTGGGGTTTCGCAAGAATTTCATAAAAGCCATCAATACTCACATCATTTAATACGGCCATAAAACGAGTTCTATTGTCATGGTATGCGGGACATCGAGCAAAAAATGGAAACAATCTTCCAATGCGTCTCCATCACAAACTGGGCACGGCTTCTGTGGGTCCAGACTATACTTCTGCGGGCCGACACTAAAGGAGATGGCGTACTTTCCCGACAGTCTGATCTGAGCTAAAGTCCTAACATACGCGATATTGCAGCCTAACCTTAAATAACTTTGCGGAAGGACGGTGCCAGTAAAGACCTTACTGTACCACGGGCTATAGGTCGACTCTTGGAGCATGGCTAATGATATATGGAGTTGTTCTGAGTATATTCCTTATGATATTTTTATAACCTCGCTTATGTTTTAAATTTCGGGTTGGGGTAAGTTGAGCTTGGATCTAGTGTCAAGCTTGCAGGGAATGGGCGCATACAAAATGTGCTCCAGGTGCTGGTCTTCTTTCGTTTGTGTCAATTGCAACAATGAAACAGATAAGTTGCTTTTTCAAAGATATTTAAGTATAATTTTAAACAAAAAAGACTGAATTTAATCATGAAGAGTTAGCCTTGAGATACGTTGATGTTTTATTGATTCTAGTTTTGATTTGTCCTCGCTACTTACCTGATGACACGTGTGTGTTATCCGTAAGTAGTGACCCAACGGTTGCATCACAATTCCCACAGTCTTAAATCCAATCCATTGAAGAATGGTGTCATAACTGGAGAATTAAAATCAATCCCATAATCCACTAATTACCTTTACCCTTCACCGCAAGCCTGTGAATACCTGTCCTAATGTATCCTTTGGCAACATTCCATTAATCCCCGTTGAACAGATCCGCTACCTTGGACTCCATCTAGAAAGCGCCTTACTTGGAATCCTCACACTAGACTAAAACGACAAGAAACTGCCTGCAGATACCGCTTACTACAACACTTACTAGACAAACGATCAAAACTCTCTATTTACTACAAAAAACTCATTTCCATCACGATTATCCGACCTATTTGACCTATAGCATTGAGCTATGGGGGTCCACTAAACTATCAAACTCCTCCCGCATCCAATCCTTGCAATCCAAAATCCTACGAAAAATCCTCAACGCTCCTTACTTTGTAATTAATGAACTCATCCATAGAGACCTAAATATCCCACTGGTTGCAGACTTGGCCCACGATAGATACACCTCCTTTAATTCCAAACTACCTGCCCACTCAAACCCGCTTGTCCGTAACCTCTCATCTACATCTATTCCTGGTAATCCTCCGAGGCGCCTGAAAAGGCGGTGATCTCGAAACCTGCTCATGATATAAACTTTGAAGTACTACCACTGGGTGGATTCTTTACATGTCTATTCATGCCTGTTATTGTAATTCAGCCATTTTACTTATTGTATTTGTATATATAGTTGTAAAAAACAATAAAATATATTATTAAAAAATAATAGTTTTGATTAATTAGGTTAATCTAGGTTCGAACATAGGGCTGGAAAACTATAGGCTACAAATTTTCGAATCAGAGGACATATATTTTTCGAGGAAGCCAAAGGAGATGAGCGTTAATTTTGTTTAAAATTTCCTAGTGCCCCCCCACGACACAAATGTTTGACAAAACATCGACTTTGATGTTTTTCTTCCTTCTAATCTGGGCCTATTGCCGGAAGCTACACGGAGCTACAGAGCGATATGCTAGGCTATAGGTCACCCCAGACAGCTTTAGCACCGAGGACACTAAACTTAGCAAACACAAACAAACACACCCAGCCTCGGTCAACTGGTGGGCTGACGTATAGTCCCTCAGGGGTGTGATGTAAGGGCTGGGGTCTTGTGTTAGTTCAGGGGTTCGCGGCTCTTATATATATCTTCTTTCTCTCTCTCTCTCTCTCTTTTATATATATAATATATATTGATATGTTTTTGACCGGCAGCTTTTCTAAGGCAGCGGTATCTTCAAAAACTAGATATATTTAATCCATATATAAACTATATTTAATGATACCATTAGATCTCCTTTCCAAAGATATCGTGTTTACCAATCCGAGTAGTTGGCAATGCAGGATAAGATTAAAGTAAACAAGATTCAATTAATACAATATTATAATTGTTAACTTACACATATCCATTATATTAATACATTGCTTAGAACTCTGATTGAGAATACTGAGGGACATTTTCACTACTACCTTTGCCATACAATATTACATAACAGAGAATACCTTTAAATACTTTGTCGGCTGGCGAAGGGGGAATCAATCTTAGTCACCCCTTCTAGGCTCTTAGATCTCCAGCTACTCTGACCCCCAGACGGACATCTCTTCTTCTAAATGGAAACCGACTCACATTTTCTTGAGGATGGAATAAGATTGCCTCTTCTTGAGGATAGAACTTGACTGACTCATTGGAATCTTCAGGGCAGGGCTGATCTGGGAAGTGCCCCAAGCCGAGGGTCCTTTGTCCTAGTGTCTAAGAAGTTTCCCGAGGTACATGTTGCTGGGGAGCCCCATGGAGGTAAACGCCTTTTGATGTTTTGCCGACAAAGGCTTCTTAATCTTTTATTGTTTAATATTAAAATTATTTAATAATAAACTCTCCTCAGTATCCTCAATACATTACAATAATTATATAAATACCACGATTCTTGATTTCCGCTAACTCCTTCTAAACCACAAGACGGATTTTGAAACAGTTTTCACCATCATTAAGGGCATTCTTTTCTGAAGTTTTAAAAATAAAATACATTACAATTTAACTTTCCCTTAAACGGGAAAAATAAATTTTCTGTAACCAAGTCATAAAAAAATTATTTCTGAAATATAAGTAGCAATATAGACGAATAATATGCCGTTGGAAAGCGTTTATTAAAGTTAATATGTTATAAAATAAACCGTACCAGTTAATATAAAGTTGGTGTAAATACATAAACTTATGAAGAAATGTTATTCGTAGAGAGGGAGGTTATAATAGTTAAATATGGCCAGCGTCGTACAGGATCGTGCAAGTTATATTTAGTTCGTAAGATTTTAGGAACAATTTTAAATATAGAATCGGATCTAAGATGTAAATTGTTAATATAAATATTAACATGTTATAAATCTTAAATTTAATTAAACAATTAAACAAATATTTTTGCCGTTATCTCCTTTAGTTGGATATCGAATTCGTTCAACTTATGTATTTACCTGTTCTTTAGTAATCCAGTTGATATGGTCACTTTCATAAAAACTACAAAATTAAAGGTACTTTAGAGGAAGAAATTTTGAAATATCGGCATTTATTCCATGTCAGACTATTTCAATCAGAATAAAACCTACACGATATTAAAGCCCATTAAATTTTACATCGATATAGCGAGTTTAATCAAAATCGTTAGAGCTGTTTTTGAGAAAATCGTAGAAAGGTGCAAAATAAAGTAGATCTTCCGGTCAGCTGATTTTGACAAAGAAGATTCTGTAACATCTCGGACGTATAGTTGTCTTAAATATGAAGTTTCAGTTTCATATGAATTTTCGTTTTCGCCCGGGAGTTACCACACACACACACAGAAATTTTTGAGGGACTTGGTCATTTGGACTCAGGAGACCCTAAAACGTGTATTTCCGTCGAAAACTGGAATTCGAAAATTTTCACGATCGCAATACTTTCCTTTATTATATATTACTTAAAGTAATTAATGTAATTAATTCTTTAACAAATTATTTTCATCTCTAAATGTATTTCGAAATTCTTAAATTGATTTAAACAATGAAGGTAAGTGAAAATAGTGTGTTGTAGACACCGAATTTTTTGTATGTTTGTGGAGGAGCAATATATTGATGATTTATAGGTTACAATTAGAAGATTGGAAGATTGGCCACCTGGAGCGGTATTAATCGAGCATTGTCCAATATGCGGCCGGTTTTTAGGGCGTTTTTCCCTTCGGCCTTCGACAGGGGTGGGGGGGGACTATTTGAGGTCCGCCGGGCTGGATATATATTTCTCCGCCTGCGGGACCCCATCGTTTGGGCAGCGATTTTTTGCTTCCGGTCGTTACAGGAAACTCACCCTTCAGGAAATATTGTCCCAACTCTCCCTTCCGGTTATTGGCCGAGAGCGGAGTTACGTGCTCAGTAAAAATCATCTTTGAATTCCTCATGGCTATACCCACACGTTTTCACTTTTACATTTCATTATAACAAATATGGCTTTTAATGTATATTAACATTATTTTTAATCAGATTAGATTACAAAAACCTGTACCACTACAACCCATGAAGGGTCTTGGGCTCACTACATATAGAGATTTGTACTGTTTCTAGGCCAACGGCAGTGCAATGAGGTGATTAGGCCTTAATCGCGCTCAGCCGCCAGGTTTTTTTCCCAATTAATTTAGGTACCCACTTTATAGAGGCTGGGTCTGCCCCAGGAGGGTCTCCATACCCTAGGGTCGCCCCCCAACTGAATTAACAGAATAAATAATATTCTGCCATAGCCAGGATTCAAACCCAGGACCCGGAACATAGCAGACTAGCGCTCTATCCACTAGACCACGCCGCTCCCTAGATTAGATTACAAGTAACATAAAATTGAAATCCATTAAATTTTACATCAACATTTTTTTTTAGTTCTAGTGAAAAGTGTTTCCCTTTTTGTTTACTAAGAATTATTTATTTTCGTTAAAAATGCCGTGATGTTATTTCTTTTATTCGTCTCCTATGCTATTATGTTGAATAGGAGTATTTTGGCGACTCATTATCCGCGTCAACTTTCATTTTATTAGCATATTTGTCTTAAATATTAAAACCAAAAGTTAAGGAGTTTAGATATTAATATATTACAGTACACCTAAATGTTTAAATAAAATCCTTTTTTTTTGTTGAGCGCCTGGCCAAAGCCATATTTCTTAAAGAGTTCTCTGTGAACTCCACAGAGAACGAAAATAAAAGAAATGTACATACCCCTTAAATTCTATTTAATCATACATATCCTGTCCCTTCTAGCTCACGTGAAAGGGCTGGGTTTTATTTTTACAATAAACAGAAATAATTGTCATCCGGAACATCTATTTACATACATATATACACAGATCAATTACAAGAATATAACATAATAAAATAAAAATATATCTAAAAAAGAGATAAAGATAGTATGTACAATAAAGGTAAAAAGAAAAATAAGATAATGGTAAGAAAGTATATGAGCAACTAGTCAAGACTCAACACACACACAATCCCTCTACTGATGCAGGTCTCCCTCCCACTCCCGATTCATTACATTTTCCTATTTTGACCAGACTTGGTTGCAATATGAAATTTCAGTTTCGTACGACTGGTATGTTTTTTGCGCTAAACTTACCACACACACGGACCTTTTTTCGGGAGTTGGTCATTTGGACTGGACCCTAAAACGTGTATTTCCGTCGAAAACTGGAATTCGAAAATTTTCACGATCGCAATACTTTCTCTTACTATATATATTACATATATAGGTAAGTGAAAGTAAAAAAAAAAGTGTACAACTGATAGGTTACAGCAACTTTTTTACTATTTTATTTTATACGATTTTATCAAAAACGGCTCTAACATTTTAGCTAAACTCACAACATTGAAGTGAAATTTAATGAACTTAATTAATATAATGTTGGTTATAAACCACTGAGCTCTTATTATACTCCCAGTGAGACAGACATATTTCATAGACGACAAAAAGAGGTGCCGTACTGCTTCTAGGTCAACGAACTTGCAAGGTGATTAGGCCGAGATCACACTCGCCGTCAGGTTTATCCATTCCCGATGTATTATTCAAAGACACGACCATAAAGCAGAGAACTATTAGTATACCCTTGGTAGGACTTATAGTGCCTGATACATCTTTCATAGACCACAACACGGAGGGTGCCATATTCTTTAAAGGCGCAGTTCGTTGCTGGCCATTTGTCACCCTAACGACCGCCATCCGTCCTATATACTGCCCTGCTCTGGCGATGCATTCCGCTTCCCAATTCCACGACAAGTATTCCATTTGTCTGCTTTAATATTGTCATGTGTCGTCAGGAGCGGCGCCCAGTGGTTCAAAACATTAGTAATTTGGGAAAAACTCCCCAGGTTGAGCATTTAAAAAAAAAAAACGATTTAATTGTGTCAATTCAACCCATAAATATCCCGCGGCAAACACTATTTCGGCCCATTTTTTTTTTTTTTTTTTGGCCCACCATTAGGCCTAAGTTTTTTTTTCTATTTATTTTATGGTTAATCCAGCGGAGTTATATTAAAAAAAAAAAAAAAAATTAAAACCATTTCCACAAAATCTTACTCGTTGTCACGGGTTCAAACCCACAGGTGGTTCTAGGATTTTTTAATGGGAGTAAAAAATCCTTAGTTATTCTGTTCTTCAGAGGAGACGTTAAAAGGTGGTCCCGAGCCTGTGCGATGTTAGGTACTTGTAAAAGGTCCCTATCATAATTAAACCTGGATAGTTAAAATTTAGGACTCCCACTGTAGCAACGTCCGATTAGCCATAGTGGTATAAAGTGACGTTAAATACAAACAAACAAACAAACCTTACTAATATAATCTTTAAAAACGCGGCAAATTATTACACAATGGTTTATTATTTCTAAATAACTATATTAGGATGTGACGGGCCTGATTTGTGTCGATAGAGGGAGGTTATGGACACACAGCTGGTGGGAGCAAAGAGGTTATGTGAAATGGATTTGTCACTGCTCAAGCATGTTTACATTTTAGTTATCTTTATATTTTATTGAAGCTCACTTTTATTTCTTATTTTATTTTCTGTATTTTATTATTGTAGAAAGATTATTTTATTTTACAGTGACAAATCCATTGCAACCTCTCACCAGCTGTTGTCATCTATCTCTATTGTTATTGCGCGCTCCTCATTTTGTCTCTCTTCTGAGTTTAATTTAATATTCTTCATTTTTTATCAATTGTACCTACAGGACAATAAAAGAATATTTTTGATACCACTGTGCAGTTCCTGGCTATTATTCATTCCGCTCTCACCTCTTTTAAAAGGGCATAACTGTTTATATAGATATTTTACTGCAATCGGACAGTATTGTCCCACTGGGGAGTCCTAAATTTTGCGTATTTAAGTTCAATTAGGATAAGAATATTTAACGAGTTCCTGACATCTCACAGGCTCGGGGCCTCCATTTTACGTCCCCTTCGAAGGACAGCCATTTTTTAAACATTTATAACACCACATATAAATTGCAACAGTGCGAAGCAAGGACGGCTCACTGGTAGTACATATGATAATAGATAAGCAGTAGCCTTAGGTTGGAGATGACAATGAAAGGAAGATATTGGATGTAATACAATACAATAACGGTGGAGCTCAATATTGTACAATACCGAGGCGGTCATCCCCACCCAATATTGTAGCTCCCCTTTTATTGAACAATAACTATCTAGCTGCCTTTATTCTTACCAGATCTCTTCAATATATTCTGTCCACTCTAGCAACTTCCTGTACGACACTAGTATAATACCTAGGTCTGTGATGTTTCTTCTGAAATAGAATGTTAATAAGCCTTCATACTTTATCAATATTGATTAATTTTATCATATAAAAAATCTGATGAGCGGAACACACAATATCCATTGTATAAAATTTAATACATTTTAAATAAAATTAGAGTTGAAAAACGCTGCAAATCATTACACAATGGTTTATTATTATTATTGGTTTATGTGGGAGTCCTAAATTTGGTTTAATTAGGATTGGGATCTTTAACGAGTAGCTGACTTCGCACAGGCTCGGTACAACCTTTTTACGTTCCCTTCGAAGGACAGCATAACTAAGGATATTTTACTCCCATTAAAAAATCCTAGGACCACCTGCGGGTTCGAACCCGTGACCTTAGGTGTAGAAGGCTGTTATGTTCCCATCTACTAATGAGCCCGCTGTTTATAGGCAATTAATTAAGGAAAATGGCCTAGTATGGTCTATAACCACTACTATTTCTAAACCGATATCAATGATTCTTTTTTTCGTTTTGTAGGAAATTTAATTTTATATCGAATAGGGCTAAAACAGGAAAATTTAAATATTTTTGTATGTAAGCTTGGTCTTTTGGAGATAAGAATAGTAATACAGCTGAAGATTTAAGAAAATATATTATCCGATAAACGGAATTGTAATGTCCCGCAAAAAGGTGTGTTTGTGTGTCTGTGCCTATGTGTCCGTGGGTTTGTGCTAAGTCTAGCGCAAAAAATGACGAATCATAAATATCATATTTGAGATAACTAAACGCTCGAGATGTTATAGCAACTTTTTCTTCATAGTCGGCTGACAAGAAAGTCTACTTTATCCCATGCATTTTGCACTGAATTAAATAGCCCAATAGGGCTTAAATAGCGATAGCTGAAATTCTCTTCCTCTAAAATACCTGCAATTTTGTAGATTCTATAAAAATAACTAAATCATCTTTTTAGCACTAATATAATTATAAAAAATCTTGGGGGCAACACACGACTTTCACTTACCTCCGTTATTAAGAATCAATTAAAGAATTTTCAAATACAGTTAGAGATAAAAATGAGTGAAACCATTAAAGAATTAATTAAATGGAATTTTATAGAAACATGTGTTTTATAAAAAAATATATATAATATTATTATCTAAAATAATCATTAGTTTTATCGATTTTCATCACTCTCTATTAACTTTTAAAAGTTGTGTACGAGATAATAATTTTTCTAAAATCTTTAGCTTTCCAACGGTATATCATACATGTATATTACTGTTCTTATGTTCAAAAACAAAAAATTGCATAAAAAATATATTTTTTCAGTTTTCTCCTTTAGTTGGGTATTGAATTCATTCAATTTATATATTTACCTGTTTTTCATCAGTGGTAACAAGATAATATAGTTATTTTTATAGAATCAACAATATTGAAGGTACTTTAGAGAAAGAAAATTTAAAATATCGGCATTAATGCCCTGTCAGACCATTTTAATCCAAATAAAACCTAAATGATATTAAAGTTAGTGGGCTTACATCGATATAGCAAGTTTAAACAACGTTGTCAGAACCGTTTTCGACAAAATCGAAAAAAAGTGCAAAATACAAGGTATAAAGTGCCTCTTCTGGTAAGCTGATTTTGATGAAAAATATTTTGTAACGTCTCTGGCGTATAGATGTCTTAATTATGAAATTTCAGTTTCATAGGACTTACCGTTTTCGTCCAGGAGTTACCACACAAACACACACACAAACCTACACACACAGACCTTTTTACGGGACTTGGTTATTTGGACTCAGGGTACCGTAAAACGCGCATTTCCGTTGAAACTGGAATTCGAAAATTTTCACGATCACAATACTTTCCCTTACTACTTATATATAGTAAGTGCAAGTAAAAACGGCTAAACATGTATGTTGAGCGAATTTGATAAATAACTAAAGAACAAAAGTGCAAATTTTGGGCACTTATGCAATGTAGGGTTTTTGAACACAAGAATAGTAATATAGATGTATTATGTACCGTCGGAAAGCTTAAGATTTGAGAAAAAATATTATCTCATACACGGAATTGTAAAAGTTAATGGAGAGTGATAAAAAACAGATGTAACTGATTGTCGTAGATAATATTATATTTTAGATTAAACCGCTGTGTAATTAAGTCTTTAACAATTTATTTTCATTTCGTAATGTATTTAAAAATTTTTGATTTTAAACCAAGGAGGTAAGTGAAAGTCGTGTGCTAAGCTCACCAATTTCTTGTTTTTTTATAATGATTATTTATGTTTGGGAGCGGTGTGGTCTAGTGGGTAGAGCACTAGTCTACTGTACTCCTGGTACTGGGTTCGAATCCCGGCTGTGGCAGAATATTATTTATTCTGTTATTTCAGCCGGGGGTATGGGACCCTCCTGGGACAAACCCAGCCTCAATCAAGTGGGTACCCAAAACTGGGGAAAAAACCTAGCGGTTGAGCGTAGTCTTGGACAAATCACCTCATTGCACGGCCGTTGGCCTAGAAACAGTACGAATCTTAACATGTACCGAGCCCAAAACTGTTTATGGGTTGTAGTGGTACAGGTTTTTTTTATTTATGTTCATAAAAACTTACTTCAATATAATTAATTATATTCCGTGATAGCAGTCAATAATAAGTACCATTGCCAGTACCCCGCTAGGTAACCCTCCACCCGCTAGGTGACCCTCCACCCGCTACCCTCCTAGCGGCGGAAGTAGAGCCTAGGAGGCGGCGGCTCATCTAAATCTAAACAAGTGCGAGTTAGGGCCAACTTCCGGGGGCGGGGGTTAGGGAGGCGGTTATTAGAAAAGTTGCCGCCAAGTTCCGGCAGATATCGCTCAAGTTAAGCCCCCCCCCTTAGGCTAGTTCGGGCGCACAAACTTTTTAAACCCCTCCCCCCTCCCGCCCCCCTACACTTCCTTTGGGATCCGGCTGCCCTCTCGATTACTTATCAATTTATAACTCCATTCTATCAATCCACAATTGATCAATTGATTGAGGTGCGATCGGGTTGGAAACATGGTGACTTCCTTTCTTCTATTTTATTTAATTTAGCTTTAGAATATGTCATATAAATGGTGACGTGTACCGAGAAATGTTTAAAGTTTGACTGATGAAATTACGATTCTGGGATACGCCGATTATTTGGAACTGCTAGGCGAAACTATACAACTGAGTGATTAAAAACTGGTGATAGATGCGCTATCAATACTTATTCCGATCCACAAAAAAGGACCGAGGACGGATTGTAACAACTATCGTGGGAATCACGGAATACACATAGGAAATTATAGGAGACTACCAATGTGGTTTTAGGCGGAATCGCTCGACTGTTGATCAACCTTACGTAAAATATTAGAGAAAAAGTTGGAATACAACGGTGTAGTACACCAACTTTATATCGATTTTAAAAAGACTTATGATCCCATTGACGGTCAGAAGCTGTATAACATCATGATTGAACAGGAAATACCTAGAAAGTTAGTAAACCTAGTAGATGTGTTTGTCGAAAACAAAAAGTTAGAATCGGTCATAATTACTCCGAGAGATTTGAGGTGCGATCGGGTTTGAAACAGGGTGACTCCCTTTCACCTGTGTTATTTAATATAGCTTTAGAATATGTCATAGAAAAGGTGATGTGTAAAGTGCGTTAATATAAACCGGAAAAGAAATAGGACTCCAAATAAATACCGAAAATACGAAATATATGATTAGTAGCAGAAACGGTGGCGATCTGAATGATATTGATATATCAAGGGACACTTTTGAACACGTAGAGAAATTCAAATATTTAGGTTCAATGATAACAAGAAAAAATTAAATCCAGGAAGAAATAAATTAAAGTCCCGGTTAAAGGTGGGATATGCGTGTTATTATTCAGTTGATAAATTACTTACTCGCGGAGACGTAAATGGGCGAGTAAAGTTGTTGGGCTCGGTGAGGAACGGATTCCGAGAAAGTTGGTGTTCGCTGATTCGACTGGTAGACGTCCGAAAGGTAGGCCGAGGTGTCGATGGGAGGATTGCGTTAATGCTGATTTCTGAGGCTTGAGATTGACGATGATCATTTGGGGAGTCTGTAGGCAGTATTTGGTGGGTTTGGTAAGCCTAGTGTTATTATTATTATTATTGATTAAAATCTGGGTTAGTGATTATTGTTGATCGTGTTTTTTTTTAACTGCAATGCAGCAAACCCCTTAGGGAACAACCAGCTCCTTTAAAGTGGGTACCTGAAAATTTTAGCATAACCTGGCGTTTGAGATATATTAGAGGTGTAGAAAAACACTGCTATGCTCTTAGACCTATTGGTTATTAATTGTTGGTTTTTCATTTAACCACACTAACCGGAAGATGCTAAAGTTGGGAGTCCTAAATTTTGCCTATCCAGGTTTAATTAGGATAGGGATCTTTAACGAGTACCTGACATCGCACATGCTCGGGGGCACCCATTTACATCCTCTCCGAAGGATGGCATAACTTTTTGTGTTAAAACCCGCGAACTTGGGCATAGAACGCTGTTATGCTAGCAACTATACTACAGGTGACCCCTTTTATTTATATTCCATATGTAGGTAAGTGAAAGCAAAAATGTAGTAATAATTTTTCAGCCGTTCAAGCAATTTTTAAATGCTTTTGTCTCTTATTTAGTATCGTAATGGAACGAAAAAACGTAGCTGTAGAAACAAATGTCTGAAGACCTTATATACAAAATCCCCAATTTAGGTGGACGAAAGTTTGAAATTTTCCAGTGCTTCAACTTTTTATTATTGGTTGGAAATACCATTAATACTAATATTTCCCACCATACCATGTTTACAAATAAATAGTAAATGAGTGAATCATTCCTGTTCACACAAGTACCTAATAACCGGCAGTGGGATTATCTTCATTCGATGGTCATTTATTGTGTTCAAGATGTGTTTAGTGCAAAGGCTTTTTGCTTTTATTTAACAATGGACAGCTAAGGATTATATTTCTAAACTCGTTATCGAATATACATTGCAATCTCACCTGTAGAGTTAATTTACCAATTTGTAAATGTTTTCCCCTATTCAATAACGAAAAACTATATAACCCCAAGGTTTTGTTTCAGCAAACCTTCTAGTCTTTAAATATTACAAAGAATTTTTGCGATTTTTTGCATTTTGGGTGATACATAATTTTTTTTCAGACACAACACAAAAGTTTCCTGAGTGATATAAAATACATCTATTAGCAGGTTTCAGCAACATCGAGCCATAATTAGATTTTTTATATTATTTTCCCCGTATTTTTGGGACTTAAAAATGTACGGGTTTTAGATGTTAGCAAATAAATTTGATGTTTGACCACTGCGCGCTCGACAATCGTGTCAACAAAATAATTAGTTTTTTTAATTTTTTCTTATATTTTTTTCTAAAATCTGGGACCCTAAAGGTTAAATATGGACAAGTTTCAGAATTTTGTCCACCTAAATCGGTCATATTTTCCACTTTGCGGCGTTGGAACGTAAACAATTCCTACAAAGCCGAACTGTGACAACAAAGAATAACATTATGACCCGGCTGACCGCGGATGAAGAGCGATAGGTATAGATGGCGCTGGAGCCACCTGTTGTCTCCTGGAGGACAATGGCAGTGCAAACAGCTGGGCATAATGGAGTCGATATTGGGGCGGCAATTAGCCGATAGCCAGCTAATTAATGGCCTATCCACTCCATTATCTCGTCCTTAATGGCCATCCACCTCATTATCGTCCTGTCCGTTCGGACCCTCTTCAGTTCTGTGGTCCTAGCTTGTGGTCACTATCTGTCTATGGTGCTTTGTGGTCCTGGCTTGTGGTCACTGTCTGTCTCTAGTGATCTTCCTAGTTCCGGTCGTCGTTATGGGGTTTTATCCCTTCTTTCTACCTTTGTCTTTAGTTATTGCTGCGGTGCTAAAAGAGAAAACGGGAAATATCAGGAAAATCTGTATATACAAAAACATGATACCATGATTTTGGTTTACTCCTGATTAACTCCTTCCAAATCCACTGGACGGTTTTGATACGATTTTCACCATCAATTAGGGCATTTTTTTCCCCTGAAACTTTAGAAGTAAAATGCATTGCAATTTAGCTTTTATCTAAACGGAAAAACTAAACTTTCTGTGACACAGTAATTAATAAACTATTCCTGAAATATAATTGGTGATATAGACGTATAATATACCATTGGAAAGAGCAAGATTTTAGAAAAGTTAATATGCAATCAAATAAATCTTACAAATTAATATAAAAATGTTGTAAGCTTATAAAATTATAAACATATGTTACAGGTAAAGAAGTGTTTGCTTTTTAATCTAGCACTTGAGAAGGCCGTCAGAGATGCTGGTTAACGCGAAAGAGAAGGAAGTTTATTTACCAGACGAAACAGTCACTCTCGGGGTTCATAAATTTGAGAAGGTCTCAGAGTTCACATACCTGGGATCAGTGGTCACCCAAGATAATAACCCCGATATTGAGATGAGAAGACGAATAACAGCAGCTAACAAATGCTACTTTGGGTTAGGCAAGCAGCTAACCAGGCGGATACTCTTCAGACAGACCAAGCTCCACCTCTATAAGACATAGGTGCGTCCCTTACTGCTCTATGGACCAGAGTGTTGGGCGACTTCAAAGGCGACCGAGAAGGAACTCCTGATTTTTGAAAGAAAAGTTCTCCGCCGTATTTTTGGAGGAGTGAAAGTTGGAGAGGAGTGGAAGCGGCGCACAAATCAGGACCTCTACAATGCTTTTGGAGAAGGTGATGTGGTCCGGGCTATGAAGTTAAGACGCCTAAGATATGCAGGGCATATTGCCAGGATGGAAAATGGAGAAATGCCCAAAATATGGCTCACTCAGCCGATCCATGGGATAAGAAGAAGAGGAAGACCAAGGTTGAGATGGTCGGATGGTGTGGCGGCGGACGCTCGCATGTTGCTGGGAGTTAGGAGCTGGGTGGGATCGGCTCAGCTGTATGATGATTAGAGGAGACGGTAGGAGGAGGCCAAGACCCGGGACCGGGTTGTAGCGCAGTGAAACAATAAATACCTATATTTAAAATGGAACGGAAGATTTTGATTCGAGTAGGTAATGGAAAAGTTGGTGTTTGAAAGAAGAGAGAGAGGCGGTTTTACAGGGATATAGATAGGCAAGTAATTCCAAAATAATAAAGAATGAACGAGAATTAGGAGTTAGGAGCTCGATGACATCGGCACAAGTGTGTGATGATTGGAGGAGGCCAAGACCCGTGACCGGGTTGTAGCTCGGTGAAATAATAAAATAACAGGTAAAGAAGGAGGTTATAATAGTTAAATGTTTCCACCGTCGTAAAATACCGTGGAAGTTATATTCTTCCACTTAATAAAAAAGATTTTAGAAACAATAACACGAACTTGCCATTAAGTTCATCGACCAATGTCTCTCTCATCTTTTCTCAGGAATCTCATCTTCCTTTATGTCCGCTACTCAGAGTCTCCCTATCTTGATCCATTTAATTATATCTGGGTTGCCATACAACCTTGATAGTTCCTGGTTCTTCCTCCTTCTCCAGGTATCTCCCTCTCGGTTCGGGCCAAAAATTCTTCTTAATATCTTCCTCTCAAACACGTGAAGCATGTTCTCACTGGCTTTAGCGAAGGCCCAGGTTTCTGATCCATAAGTAAGAACCGGGTGAACCACAGTCCTATATAAGCCAACCATAGTTTTGTTCGAGAGGTGCCTGCTTTTAAAGTAATGTTCCTACTATAAATATTTCTAATAAACTACTATAATATTTCTATATAAACACCCCGAACAGGGAGTATATATTTTTTTATAACTAATCAATTAATAAGCCTTCAAATACTGGTAGGTAGAAAAAGGTATTGTAAGTAAACACAAATTTTAATGTATATTACCATTATTATTTTTATATTAATTCTATGTTTTTTCTGTTTGAGGGAATGAGAGAAAAAAAAAAAAATAAAAAAAAAAAAAAAAAAAAAAATAAAATAAATAAATATTTCTGCTACCATTACCGTTCAAAAGTTTGAGACGACCTATGGTTTACATCAATAAGTCATGAATAGCCTCTTTGAATACCTAAGTAAAATATTCGTATCTAATTATTATTTGTATTTATAAACAAATTTGCTAATATGCTGTAAGAAAGGTTTGTCAATATTGTAAATAACAAGAAGCAATTTGATTGAATATAATTATTATTTAGAATTCTAATGTGATAAAAATAAACAATAGGTTTTTGTGCCAGGAGCTTTATTTTTTTTTTTGAAAAATTAATTTTCATTCTGGGACCTTAAAAATAACAGGTTTGTAAAGTTGAAATATACAACATGTCTGGCCAAAAGGCAAGAAGAACATGATTAATAACTTAAATTTACAATCTAGTAATCCCGTAGGGGGAATTGGGATGATAAATTTTATTCTTAGTTTTCTTTATTGATTTCTCGGCTCCCAAAGTTGTAAGTTATAAGTTCACTGCACAGGTAATTTCCGTTTTTTTTTTAAATATCGGTTAAAAAGAATAATTGTTCAGTTGAATTGCGTAATGCAACACATATAATACCCAAAGAGAAAAAATCCGAGTGCCGCTACAAAACATTTTCCTTTTTTTTTTTTTTTTTTGAAATTATTTATTTATATTTACAGCTGTATTGTACAACACATCTAGTAAATAGGCTAAAATAAAATAGACATGGACAAGACATGTAGAGAAGCTACCAGCGGCAGCACTCTAAAAATATTCTAAACTAGAAGGTCTCGAGGCCATCTTCTTTCAGACACCTCGGAGGATTGTCAGGGAAGAAGAAGCAAGGATTGAAACTAGTGGGTCAGAGTGGGAGTGAAGTTTATCATGAAAGGATTGATACCTGGTTTGTATCGGGCCGAATCAGCTACATATGGAACATTAAGGTCTTTATTAATGAGCTTTTTCTTGACAAAGTAAGAAGCGTTAAGGATTTTTCAAAGGATTTATGATGATTGTAAGGATTAAATACGGGAAGAATTCGATGGTTTAGTAGAGCCCCAACGCACAACTCTGTAAGTCCAGATAGTCCTTATGATGGATATATAGATGAGCCTTTTGTTGTTAAGTGGAAGGTTAGAGCGTTTGTCCAGTAAGTGTTGAATAACCGAAAGCGGCGAGCAGTTTCTTGTCTTTTCAGTCTAGTGTGCGGATTATAAAAAAATCAAACAGATTAATTGACGGAAACCAAGGATGGTCTTAAACTTTAAACTTAACCGGCACTGTATTTTGTTTTTCTAAATTTTAGTAACTCATTGAGTACATGGTTTCGCGAGTTGTAGTCAGTTCTTAGAGCCTGGTCCTAGGATATGCAATGTTGGATAATATTTAGCAATATATTTCAATCGTCTACCACCCCGTTCATTGGAAGAACCACTGGTATAAGCTTGTGGTGGTATCACCACATAAATAACATTGATAATCTATACTAATATTATAAAGCTGAAGAGTTTGTTTGTTTGTTTGTTTATTTGAACGCGCTAATCTCAGAAACTACTGGTTCGAATTGAAAAATTCTTTTTGTGTTGGATAGTCCATTTATCGAGGAAGGCTATAGGCTATATAACATCACGACCAATAGGACCGAAGAATCAGTCGAAAATCTGGGAAAAAACGGGGAAAATTTGGGAAAAAAAAAAACCTTCCATCCCAATAATTCCAAATGATTTAACTTTTATTTTTAAATAATTCAATTTCCCGTTATTTTATATTTTTCCGTAACAATTAATCACAGAGGTAAACATTTAAACACGTAGGAATAGATTTACGTCAGGATCGGGTTGCGGAGGAAATCAGTATGTTCTTCTGCCACAAGAAAATAAAACTAAAAATTTCATTTACGCGGAAGTACTTTAAAATATATTCTTTTAAAAACTTCTTAATAGCGATCATAATAACAGAAATTGATGCAGACGAAGTCGCTTTAGAATATATCAAAGAAAAGGTGACATGTACTAAGAAGGTTTAAATTTGGGTGATAAAATTCCGGTTCTGGGAAACGCCGATGATTTGGTACTGCTAGGGGAAGACACGGAAACTATACAACTAAATACAGTGCGTTAATAAAAACCAGTAAAGAAATATGACTCGAAATAAATACCGAAAAGACAAAATAGATGATTTGTAGCAGAGACATGGGCGATCATAGTAATATTGATATATTAGGGTATACTTTTGAACACGTAGAAAAATTTAAGTATTTAGGTTCAATAATAACGAGAAAAAAATAAATCCAGGTGGAAATAAAGTCCTGGTTAAACGCGGGAAATGCGTGTTATAATTCAATTGTGAAATTACTAGAATTTATAAAACTATTATTCTTCTGACGGTGAATTTGAACGCTTACTTTGAAGGATGGACAACGGCTAAAGGTTTTAGAAAATAAGGTACTACAGGTAAAATATTTGGTCCGAAGAGAGATGAGGCTACTGGGGAGTATAGAAAGTTACACAACGCGGCAATAGTTATATTAATCTATATTATTATCTATATTTTTAAGTCATGTTTTATTTCAAGAGTCATTTTTAACTTTAATCGTTATTACCTTGAAGCATATACATTTATAAATTAACGTAAATTAAAAAAATTACTATTTCATTTGATTTATTCGAGTATAATAATCAGAACTATTATTTTAAGCATAATTAGGACTTTTATTAGCTGCATGTCTATATTTATAAAAGAAAGTACGACTCAATTTTCTGGTATGTAAAAAATGACTATGGTTGTGAGGCTAAAATTTTTCCTGGAGGTTCGTCTTACCGCCTAGATGTGCAATAAAGCAGGATTTGAAAATCTTCGCCCAACAAGTGGTTGAACAACCTAAACGTAAAATTGTCTTAATCTGATATGTATCAGCAAAGATACAAAGATTTTATGAACAAATATTTAAGCATATTACTGTTGTTATCTATTCGTTTACGTCTTATACTACTATGGCAATGTATGATGTAATTTTTCCTCTCCAAGTTATTAGGTAAGATGTTTAACGATTCATGAAATGGCAAAGGCTTGGGACCACCATTTTACGTCCCCTTCGAAGGAGGGCATAACTAAGGTTGTTTTTAACTCCCATTAAAAAATCTTAAGGGCACCTGGCTGGTCACTACATACAGGTGACCGACCCTTTTAAGCATATTGCGTTTCATATCTGTTTCGAGCGAGGTTCCTATGAAAATATATTCAATTGTTATTCATTTTTTAGAAATTATTTCAATTGTCTAAAAAACTATTAATTTCAAGAACATAATTTCTGAATCCTAAAAAAATGGGAGTGATTCAGGTAGTAAGGTTTTACCGACGAATATCATTAATTCACATTTAGGTTACCAACGGTTTGTGACGATATTTAACATATTAAGTGATTATGGGTATAACCACTTCTACTGGTTTGCTGTTTGGTCAAGATCGGGCTTTAAATTATAACAAAGAGTAGCTGATAGTTGATATTATAGCCAATCTTACCATAAACGCACATAAATTAATACGAAATGCAATATTCACGAGCAAAGCTGCGTGTCACAGCTAGTGAATTATATCTTTATTACAACACACACCACATGTAACATTGTTTTAAACACACAGGTATTTTTTTGTAACACAAAACACATGAAGGTTATGTCTCCTTGGCAACCACATGTGTTGACGCCATAAGCTCAATAGCGATGCATGTAGTTGTCACTATTCGTCAGATAACGCGTTTGATCCGACACGAACACCTGAGAGAGGTGAGAAGCGAAGATTAAACCCGACCGCGAAGTGAAGCAGGAGGTATCGCAACAGTGTGGGGAATGCAGGAGGAGGTAGGATATGGTTTGTTCCCACCGATAGTGTTGGAATGCCGGCAGGGGTAGGTGTGCCGTCGGTTATGGTCAGTACAAAGCGCTCGCTCATCTACCAATCGATGTATCGACTGATATTTTAACTATCAATATTTACTCACCTTTCGATTTATTATTTTCTAATCGAACAAAAAAAAAAAAAAAATTATGCCCCCTCAAAATTTGTGGGCTTATGTTTCAAGATACGTAGAACCCGAATAAAGAAAAAAAAATGTATTGCTTCAAATAAATTTTATAAAGAGTTGAATTGCCTACAAAATGATAAAATAATCATTGAAATTGGTTCAGAACTAGCAAAGATACAGCGTTTTGAAATTAGCATAGGTGATAAACCATTTTACATTTGAATTATTTATTTGTTTTATATTACTTAATTGCCTATCTACAGCTTTATAAACAGTTATAGCTGATATAGTTATTTAGAAATAATAAATCATTGTGTAATAATTAGCGGTATTTTATTTATTTGTTTATTCAACCTATCTTTCACTATATGCAGTACGGATTATGGCAGTATTTGTTTGTTTATTTAACGCAACTGTAGCTAATCGGAAGATGGTACAGTGGGAGTCATAAATTTCGCCTATCCAGGTTTAGTTAGGATAGGGATCTTTAACGAGTACCTCACATCGCACAGGCTCGGCACCACCATTTTACGTATCCACAACTAAGTATTCCATGACTAAGCAAATCATAACTAATTTTTACTCCCTTTGAAAAATCTTAGGACCACCTGCGGGTTTGAACTCGTGACCTTTGACATAGAAGGCTGTAATGCTAGCCTTAATACATTAATTGGTTAATATTGCGAATTAACTTCTTTTAAGTATATCGTTATATATTAATGGAGCACATCCTATATCTGCTATCCTCCTCCTGGCTTGTCTTCTAATGTTCAAATGAGCTAGGTCCACAGCAGTTTTCCATCTCTACAAAAAATCTTTGAAGTACTGACCGCAACTTCATCCACAACCCCCAATATTGAAAATCGATCCCGATCAGCGAACGTAGTATATCAGAGAATTAAATGGAGAGTGATTTAGACACCAACAAGTTAAGTAATTGCCGTCTATGATAATTACTATAGTGTTATAATTTAATTTAAATTGAAAAAAAAAATTTCCGAGGAAACCAAACGTAAACATTGTTTGAAGTAGGGAGTTAAGTGAAAGTGGTGTGATTCGTGCATCAGATTTTTTCTAAGTGTGACATAATGACGATAGTATGACGTAGAATGAGATGATGTACTCTTAGTAGAGTTCAAACACTCAAATGGTTGAGTATGACTGCACTGAAGATAACTGAGTTCAATATCGGTCATGCACAAACCACCTGCCACCGGTCTTGTCTTCTCATCTTACAGGGTATCAGCTCGGTGTATGGATATTAATAAAAAAAATCTTGTGGGGGTAACACACCACTTTCACTTACATCGGTTATTAACATTGAATAAAATTAAAAACGCGGAAAATTATTACACAGTGATTTATTATTCCCAAATAACCATGTTAGAGTATAACCGTTTATATATCTATTAATAGACAATTAACTAATATAAAAAGTAACAACCGAATTAAAAGGAAAATGACTTATCACCACTGTTAATTTCAAAAATTATAATTCGAAAACTTTCAAAAAAAGCTAGTTCTGAACCAATTTCAATGATTCTCTTTTCATTTTGTAGACAATTTATTCGAGGTTTCTCAGTTAAAAAACACTAATACATATTTTTCTCAAAATACGTATTCTTTTCATATCTTCAAAAACAACTTTTTTGGGCGTATTTATAGGTAAAATTTTAATTGTTTTTCTTTTTTATAATCATTCACGGTTTTTGGGTTTAAAAACACTCATAATTTTTGGGATCACCTGTAGCAGGGTGGTTTGTATAACAGCCTTCTATGCCAAAGGTCCCGGGTTCAAACCCGCTGGATTTGGATTATTTGGTTTAAAATTTTGATCCCCTGCGGTTGCTAGGCAACGCGCGCTAACTCAGTCACTCAGCCAACCTTTCGGACTTGTAATTGTTGCTCAAAATTTTCGGGCAAAAAATATATTTTTTTGGAGGTTTTTATTTTATTATCGTTGAGTTTTATTCCCCTCCTCTCCCTCTTAGTCCCAAGAGTTCTAAAAATTATCCAACTGAACGTTTTCTGTAAAGTTGATAGAAAGGGAGTTACCAAGGCCGCAAAGTTACAAAAAACTTGAATATCTAAGGGGGCCAGAACTTTTTTATTTCACATTTCAGAGTAGAAATTTGCTGATAATTATGTTTAGATCTAGTCGGAGGGCTACTGGAACTCCAGTTAAAATTTCATTTTCATCTTTTTTTTTTTTTTTTTTTGTTACCATTTTTATCAAATTTTGTTTTTTCGGATATTGATTTTTTCAGTCGGAGTTCTGTTCCCCTCCTTTCCCCCTCTCCCAAGAGTTTTAACATTTTCATATTCGATTTTTTTTTTTTTTTAAGTGAGTAGAAAGGAAGTTATAAGGCTGCTAAGTTGT
This sequence comes from Piezodorus guildinii, assembly GCA_023052935.1. Taxonomy (NCBI): domain Eukaryota; kingdom Metazoa; phylum Arthropoda; class Insecta; order Hemiptera; family Pentatomidae; genus Piezodorus; species Piezodorus guildinii. Next base: position 1,363,586 of record CM041292.1, on the reverse strand, counting down.
AAGAAGTGTGAAGTTAGGCCCTCACAGCTTTGGGGGTCATTTTGAGTGGCTAAAGCTACAGAACTGTTTCTATAAATGGTCGAGAACTCTAGAACTCTTTGGTGGGCTACGAGAATTCTGAAATATTCCGAAAATCAATTTTCATACTTAAACAGCTCTATAGATTCCGTGAGTCCTCACCTTTAAAAATCCGTCAACTACTTGTTCCCGCTGTTATCTTCCCCATCTTTGACCAGGGTTGCCAGGTTTATAGAGGACTTAGCTATGAACTGGAAATAAAATTAAAACGTCTAATGAGTTGGTTTATTTTTGGGGCCCATAGACGTGAGCATCCCACTGTTCGACGGCTATATTTCCTTGGTTCCTACCTATTCCTAACCTTAAAAAATAGTCAACTTTCCTATAGAACTGAACTCCTCACCCTCCGCTCAGACATCCATTCGTTAAACACCAGAACCCAATCAATCAATATTTATACCCCATCAGATAGAACTGCATCCTTTCAAATATCGCTACTCGTCCAGTTGCCTGTCTATATCCCTGTAAAACCAACTCTTCCATTACCTACTCGAATCACAATCTTCCGTTCCATTTTAAATATAGGTATTTACAGTATATAAATATGTGTATATATAGTTTTTTTCAGTCAAATTCATATTTTTTCAATCAATTCATAATTTTTTCAATCAAATTCATAATTTTTTCAGAATCAATTTTCATAATTTCATATGTACCCAGTTTATGCAGTCAATTTAATGAGGTTTTACTACCAAGAACTTAACTTTAAATCTTGTTGTTGTTTATCCATTTAACGTTACTTTATGCTACTTTGCTTAATCCGATGGTGCAGCGGAAGTCCTAAGTTTTGCCTAATCCAGGTTTACTTAAGATAGGATCTTTTACAGTTCCACTTTTTAAATCTTTTAAGAGACACCTGTGGGCACAAATATAGGCGATCGGCTTGTTTTGGACTTGCGACCTTAAGCATATTAATCTTTAACACCTTGCTGAATGTATCCAGGGTCAACTGTAGAGTAGTGGCTAGCATAACAGCCTCTATTAAAGGACGAAATAACCAAGGATTTTTACTCCCTAAAAGCAGATATATGGCCATCTGCTGGTTTCGAACTTGCGACCTTAAGCATAGAGAGCTGTTATGGCTAGCCACTACTCCACAGGTGAACCTTTATGCATAATCTAAAAGGTGTTAAGGACTAATATGTCCAAGGTCACGGGTTCGAACCGGGCAGATTTAAACACTTTGTTGAATGTATCGAAGGTCACCTGTGGTGCAGTGGCTAGCATAACATCCTTTTATCCACTAGATAGCGAGTTCATACCTAGCTGATGGCCCTATATTTGCTTTCAGGGAGTAAAAATCCTTGGTTGTTTCGTCCTTTAAACAGGCTGTTATGCTAACCACTACTCCACAGGTGACCCTCTATGCATTCAGCAAGGTGTTAAAGATTAATATGTGCAAGGTCAGTGGTTCAAACCCGGCAGATTCAAACACCTTGTTGAATGTATCGAAGGTCACCTGTGGAGTAGTGGCTAGCATAACAACCTTCTATACTTAAGGTCGCAAGTCCAAAACCAGCAGATCGCCCTATATTTGTGCACCACAGGTGACTCAAAAGATTTAAAAAGTGGAACTCGTAAGGGATCCCTATCTTAAGTAAACCTGGATTGGCAAAACTTATCGGATTAAGCACAGTAACATAAAGTGACGTTAAATGGATAAACAACAACAAAATTTAATAAAAATTTTATGTTCTTGGTTGCAAAACCTCATTAAATTGACTGTATAAACTGGATACAAGAAATTATGAAATTGACTGAAAAAATTATGAATTTGATTTAAAAAAGTATGATTTTGACTGAAAAATATGAATTGATGAAAAAATTATGATTGTGACTGAAAAAATTATGAATTTGATTGAAAAGAGCTATTTAATTGCGTGTTCCACTTGTCTATACAAAGATTTATGGATGTATAGGACTGTTGAAATATATTTTTTTTATAAGTAAATAGACCATAAGCAATTTATTGTTTTTGTTCTAAAGAGACTTGGTCCCAGAATACAGATTTTTTTTTTCATTACATTTTAAAACCTGTTTAACATATAATTTAATAAAACAAAGACCATTATAAGATCGCTTCGACTAGACCGTAGATATCGGCGGTGAAGTAGCTCCGAAGGACTGCCCCCAACACCAGTATCGATCCCCCTCAGCCGAGGCAAAGTGATGGGACTACTTGTAGCTCTGTCTTCTCAATCTGTCAGGGAGGCTTAGTAATCCTTTGTGCATCTATTTGGATCTGATTAAATCTTTTCTTTATCATGTTAACTCTTTGAACCGTCTGTGTTTGGGACAGTCGCCAGAGGAAATCTCTTAGGTATGTGCCATAATAACAAACTATACCCTAATAACTCATCATATGTTGAAAAAAAAATCTGGTGCGGGCAACACACGACTTTCACTTACCTCCATTTTTAGAATCGATTAAAGAATTTTCAAATTCAATAAAAGATAAAAATGTTTGAAACCATTAAAGAATTAATTAAATTGAATTTCTATAGAAACATGTGTTTTATTAAAAAATCTATTATATTATTATCTAAAATAATCAGTTTGTTTTATCGGTTTTTATCACTCTCTATTAACTATGAAAAGCTTGTGTAAGAGATAATATTTTTTCTAAAATCTTTAACTTTCCAACGGTATATCATACATGTATATTACTGCTCTTATGTTCAAAAACGAAAAATTGCATTAAAAAAATATTTTTTCTGTATTCTCCTTTAGTTGGGTATCGAATTCATTGAATTTATATATTTACCTGTTTTTCATCAGTGGTAACAAGATAATATAGTTATTTTTATTGAATCAACAAAATTAAAGGTACTTTAGAGAAAGAAAATTTACAATATCGGCATTTAAGCCCTGTCAGACCATTTTAATCCAAATGAAACCTAAATGATATTAAAGCCCATTAATTGTTACATCGATATAGCGAGTTTAATCAAAATCGTCGAAAACGTTTTCTATAAAATCGAAGATAAGTGCAAAATGCATGGTAAAAAGGGGCTCTTCTGGTAAGCTCATTTTGATGAAGAAGGTTCTGTAACGCCTCGGGCGTATATTTGTCTTAAATATGAAATTTCAGTTTCATAGGACTTACCGTTTCCGCCCGGGAGTTACCACACACACCTTTTTGCGGGACTTGGTTATTTGGACTCAGGGGATCCTAAAAAGTTAAAAACGAATTAAAAAATTTTCACGATCGCAATACTTCCCCCTACTATATATAGTAAGTGAAAGTAAAAAAGGTCCACTGAAATCAAAGATACCAAACATATTTGTATTGAGTGTACATTGTAAATATTGTGTAAATAAATAAAGTTTCTTCTTATTTCTACTCTACTAATATATTTAAAACTGTACTACATTTCGGCAAATACACTATCCTCAGTTGCCAACAGTTTTCGTCTTTATGGTGTGTAAATTAATTAACAATAAAATTTAAACAAAATAAAACTGTTTTTATAAAACCAAAATTTCAAAAGCGTTTATTTCTGAGACAGTAACATTTTTTCAAAATCGTCTGACTAAAAACCACATTATACCATGCATTTTTGTTGTTGTTTTTTTTTTGTTTTTTTACACTTGTTTTGAATGAAACTCACTATATAGATGTAAACTTCAGTAGGCTTTGATATGGTATAGGTTTCATTTTGATTGTAATAGTCTGACAGGTCATAAATGCCGATAATTTAAATTTTCTCCCTCTAAAGTACCTTTAAGTTTGTGGATTTGAAACATTTGACCATATCGTCTTGTTAGCGATCATAAAAAAACGGTTAAATATATAAGTTGAACAAATTTTATCACTAGAGACCGGGTTTCCGTGCAATAAAAACCTCGAAACGTGCAAAATAGTGCAGAAAAAATCTCGATATGAGTAACATAGTGCAGTATAACATAGTGCAGTATAAATATAAAATTAAGGGAATATATATCTTAAACGTCCAAAAAATAAACTCACCTAAATCTATTGGAAGAAGAAATTGATCTTAAAAATTGTTTTCTTGACAAATTATTTCTCTATAGTTAAAAAAAACAAAACACGAATCTCATGAACAAAAGATCTATATACAATATTTTTTAATTGAAAAAAATTATCTAATTCATTGACTAGCTTAATCAAATAATTGATCACCAATCAAATATTTATCTCATTTATTTTTCAATAGATAATTAGATTGTGAATTTACAAAACATGTAATCAATCTAGAAGAACTCACTGAAAACAGTTTGAAGAAATGCTTGTGAATATTAAATAGAGGCATGTTATGTAAATCAGGTTGATTAATTAAATATGTATAAAACTTAAATTTTAAATAATACTCAATGTTAATTGACAAATATTTTTGCATAAGCTTATTTTTTCTGCTTCAATATATGTTTGTGCCCAGCAAACAACAAAATAAATTTTTATGAATTACACCCTAAACTAAACTGTTTTACAATAAGTGTCTGTTTGAGTTTTCAATCACATTCCATTGATTTAGGCTGATCAAAAGAAATATAAAACAGTTTTCCCATCAGATCTCAGCTCGGGGTATTTAGATATGTAGGTTTTAATTTTCGACAAGACACTTGGGTTTTCAAAGGATTCAGCATACCAACAATAACAATGAAAGTCTTCGAATCATCACTTCGAAATTGTGGCTAATTCGAAAGTGATCTTAAACGAATAAAAACAATGAAACGCATTATGTTAGACGGATGTGTGTACTTACTGAAGTCAGTAGTCCTAATATTTCCGTTTTTACTTTCACTTACTATATATAGTAAGGGGAAGTATTGCGATCGTGAAAATTTCGAATTCCAGTTTTCAACGGAAATACACGTTTTAGGGTCCCCTGAGTCCAAATAACCAAGTCCCGCAAAAAGGTCTGTGTGTGTGTGTGTGTGTGTCTGTGTGTCTGTGTGTCTGTGTGTGTGTGTGTGTGTGTGTGTGTGTGTGTGTGTGTGTGTGTGTGTGTGTGTGTGTGGTAACTCCCGGGCGGAAACGGTAAGTTCTATGAAACTGAAATTTCATATTTAAGACAACTATACGCCCGAGACGTTACAAAACCTTTTTCATCAAAATGAGCCTACCAGAAGAGGCACTTTATACTATGCATTTTGCACCTTTTTTCGATTTTCTCAAAAACGGTTCCGACGATTTTGATTAAACTCGCTATATCGATGTAAAATTTATTGGGCTTTAATATCATGTAGGATTTATTTAGATAAAAATGGTCATACAGGGCTTAAATGCCGATATTTTAAATTTTCTTCCCCTAAAGTACCTTTAATTTTGTATATTCAATAATAATATCTAGATTATCTTGTTAACGCTGATGAAATACTGGTAAATATATAAACTGAATAAATTCGATACCAACTAAAGGAGAAAACAGAAAAAATATTTTTTTAATGCAATTTTTCGTTTTTGAACATAAGAGCAGTAATATACATGTATGATATACCGTTGGAAAGCTAAAGATTTTAGAAAAAATATTATCTCATACACAAGCTTTTAAAAGTTAATAGTGAGTGATAAAAAGCCAATAAAACTGATTGTTAGTAATATAATAGATTTTTTAATGAAACATATGTTTCTATACAAATTTAATTTAATTAACTCTTTAATAGTTTCACGTATTTTTATCTCTAACTGTATTTGAAAAATCTTTTATTGATTTAAAAAAATGGAGCTAAGTGAAAGTCATGTGTTGCCCGCACCAGATTTTTTTTTCTTCTTCTAAACTAATAATTTAATTCTAGGTTTAACCAGAGAAAGATGATAAAATAAAATTTTAAATATTTATTATTATATCAATGTATTTTTACTACCCAAAATTTGGTTCGATCCAAAATTTATTAATCAAACCTAACTCAAACGGTCAAAAAATTCAATAAAAATAAAAAAACGTGCAATTTCATGCAATTTAAAATTGTAATATATTCCTTAATAAATGAGCGGAATAGCTATCTGGGTTTGCAAAATCGTGGAAATTCGGTTTCTTTTTATAACAAATTTTAGGAGTAAAGTGCGATCATATTTTGTATGTTATCTTAAATTTTTTATTTCGAACATAAGAAAAGGAATATAAATGTATGATGAATCGTTGGAAAGCTAAACATATTAGAAAAAAATATTATCTTATGCGCAAAGTTGAAAAAGGAAATGTTGAGTGATAAAAAGCCGATAAAACTAAGTGATAGTTGTACATAATAATAAAATAGGTTCTTAAATGAACCTCATGCCTGAATAAATTATTTAACTAAAGTAGTGGAGTAGTAAAACTGTTTATTTTACTAACTTAATCTTATTTCTTACTTGGTATTAATTATTTAATTATAGGTTTATTATTTAATTTTAGGTATTCCTAATGACAAAATAATAAAAATACCTTTCGCTAATAGTCCAGAAGCCATGGTCGACTACCTCATCCATCATACTTATTACAAAAATGCATTTCTTGTGGTCCTAAAACTCTTACTAAGCATCTATTGAATTTGACGAAGTGATCAATTACATCCGATTTCCCAGCCCATCGAACATGCGATTAGTTTTTGTTTTGACTAGTCTGTTGTCTCAAAAATGAAGAAAATACATTTCTTATGGTTTAGGAGCCCTTACTAATGACCGCCAGAAGAATTGATAAGTCAGACATTTAAAAACCACTGCTCCTCTCTTAATTACAGCAAATTATAAGGATATAATTATACCATCAATATAAGCAGTAAACTAGTTGTATTTTCTATTTCTCTATAATCACTCACCGAACAGTAAGCACTGACTAATCATATCTATTAATAATTACAAGTAAAATCAATGAATGTAAATCCTGGAAGGATGAAAAATGACGATGGTGTGAGGGTACTTCGGTTCTTCTCCCACTATTTTCCTTCCTTCCAACCGATGGACTGGAACGGCGAAATGAACGATCGTAAAGGGAGCCTTAAGGAACACATAACTAAAATCTTTAGCATTCCAACTGCATATTATTCGGCTATATTACTGTTCTTAAGTTCAAAAAACAAAACATTCCATCAATAAAATATGTACGCAGTTATCTCCTGACAAGATGATGTGCTTTTTTTTTTTTTTTTTTAAATCTACAAAATTAAAGGTACTTTAGAGGAAGAAAATTCAAAATATTGGCATTTAAGCTCTGTCAGACTATTTGAATCAGAATGAAACCTACGCCATATTAAAGCCCATTGAATTTGACATCAACATAGTGAGTTTAATCAAAATCGTTAGAGCAGTTTTGAAGAATCGTATATAGGTGCAAATGCATGGTTTAAAAAGGCGCGTTTTTGCACTAGACTCACCACACACACAAAAACAGACCTTTTTTCAGGACTTGGTCATTTAGACTCAGGAGACCCTATGACGTGTATTTCCGTCGAAAATTTTCATGATCGCAATATTTTCCCTTACTGTATATTTCACGTACACACTACTAAACAAATAATAGTGGAGTGCAACGAATACCAAAGAGAAAAACTCGAATCGATGGACTAATATATTCATCGAAGATATTAAATTATTCAAACAATTGTAATTAATCACACGAACGGTGCCTCCAACCTAATGTTGTAATAGGTTACATTCTTGTAAAATGGGGGTAGCTCCCCGTCAATAAATAAATGTCACGGGTTCAAACCCGCAGGTAGCCCTAGGATTTTTTAATGGGAGTAAAAAATCCTTCGGAGGGGACGTTAATATCTCTGTCCTAACGAAACCTGGGTAGGAAAAATTTAGTACTCACTCTGTAGCATTGTCGGATTAGCCACAGCAGCATAAAGGGGCGTTAAATAAAAAAACAAACAATAAATAAATGTTGTGGTAGACAGCACCAAAATATAAATTAAATAAATAAAATTTGGTTATTCATAGAGATAATTGATGATTTATTGATGTTAACCATAGGTCATCTCAAACTTTTGACCTGCAATGTACATTTAATCCATAATATACGAAAATTCAATCAAATGAAGTGAGCGAAGGCTACTGTAGCAGTGCAATGGCTGCCCTAGGAGAGAGGAGAGGCACTGAGAAGTGAGGCTGCGGGTTCGAGTCACGGAAGTGCGGGACCAAAAGTGACAAAGGTACGTGACAAAGGACACACTCACCTGTCCGAAGAGGTGACGTCACGGCGGCACGGCCTTATCGATCTCCAGGACGAGGAACAATGATTTATGATGAGGTGACGTTGCGGCCACTGCCGACATGATCGGCAATTTAAATATCCCTAGAGCGGCGGAAGGTGGTGGGGCGGTATCCTTCCGCTGGGGTGGGCGTGGCCAGGAGTGGGCGGGGCCAAGTGTGGTGGTGGGGGGAGGCAGAGCCGGTGGTGGGGGGCTCCTTCCCCCCTCCTCCTTTTCCTTAGTCCTTTTCTTCCTTTTCCCTTTTTTTTTCTTTCTTTTTTTTTTTTTTTCTATTCCTTCTTTTTTTCCTGTTCTCAAAAGGCGGATGGGCGACCCCCTCTTCTTCCTTCCCGGTGAAAAAGGATCCCCGGAGATATCTTATAAAGGACAGTGATCCTCGCCATTTTCGTCCTTTTAATGAAGAAATAACTTTGGTAGGATCTTGAGCTCTCTTATAGCAGCCCCTTCTAGCTTCTTCAGATGTGTATATACACTATATATATATATATATATATATAGATATATATTGTATACCACTATATACCATTTTTATTTTTATATGATGGTATGAGTTCTGATGTGGTATTTTATGATGTATTTGATGATTCATGGATCCATATATCTGAAAGAAAATGGGAAACGACGAAGAAAAAAAAAAAACGAGGAAAAAAAATTAAAAAGAATAGAAAAGATAATAAAAATATATTGTGCTTTACGGTTTTCCTCATTACAGTAACCCTGCAATGGGTGCATTTATTTCTACGCGTACCATCTTGCGATACAACGCAATATATTGTGCTTATAATTAAGGATTTAAAATTATAATTTATAATATTAAAAATATTCCTAAAGGAAACAATTGGTATGCTGTGTTATAGTAACCCAATCAAGTTGGGCAGCATCATTTTGTCTATTTATAAATAAAGTCTCTCTCCTCGCTCTCTCTCTCTCTCTCTCTCTCTCTCTCTCTCTCTCTATATATATATATATATATATATATATATATAATATAATATATATATATATATAGTGTATATAGACGGTCGTGTCCATAGAGATCGCATCACTCAATAAAAAAAGAGTTTCCAAATTTAAACGTGACTGCATGTTCTAAAAAAATGGTGATTACACAAAATAATAATATTGGATATTGAAATATAAAGAAAAGTACATAAAAATCAATAATAGAAGTTTTGTACTCTCGTAAAATTAATAACTTCTTTATTTAAATCAAAATAAATACATTTGTTACAGTGCAGGTAGAAGTCACTAACCCTCTAAGGCGAGCCGGGTGTGGGAAAATAAATAAAATAAGCAAATGAGTTGTATTTCACAAATATGGAAAACATGGCATGGTTAGGCATGAAGGAGACAGCACCTTTATTTTCAGGTCAGGAGGTCCCTCATCCAACTCCTTTTCAGCCTACGCCGAGTTATGGATGGTATGTCAGTTGTAGACATGTTTTGAACCAATTTGTTAAGGTGTCCATGTAGTTTGTAGTGAAATCGTTTGTAAGTCAATCGTATGGGGTTTGTTGTAGTTAGAATACATAGGACGGTACGAAGAGTATCGTTTGAAACATACGGTAGAGGATTCGTTGCTAGTTTTAAAAATTTGGATTAAAAGGGGTGTATTTTTTTTAATATGTCTTGTTAGCAGGTCCGTAAATTTGGCGAGCGTAAGTCCATATTCTTCTTCAAGTGGCGCGACAGGCCGTGTAGGGCGGTGTAATTTCCTGGGAGATTACACTAAAGTTTCATGATGCATTTTCTAGTGTAGGGTCATCACTCCCTACGCCTAATTTTGTGAGTGCTACCATTTGGCTGACGGGTCTCACATACCCTGGTTATGAGTTACTAGCTGTGTCACGCAGCTTTGCTCGCGAATATTGCATTTCGTATTAATTTATGTGTGTTTATGGTGAGATTGGCTATAATAAATATCAACTATCAGCTACTCTTTGTTATCAATTAAAGCCCGATCTTGACTCCTTCCTGTCAAATTTACAACAGCAAACCCGTAGAAGTGGTTATAGCCATAATCACTTAATATGTAAAAATAATCGTCACAAACTATTTTTTTTAAATAAATAACAATTGAATATATTTTCATAGGAACCTACACTCGAAACAGATATGAAACGCAATATGCTTAAAAGGGTCGGTCACCTGTATGTAGTGACCAGCCAGGTGCCCTTAAGATTTTTTAATGAGAGAAAAAAACAACCTTATTTATGCCCTCCTTCGAAGGGGACGTAAAATTGTGGTCCCAAGCCTTTGCGATTCCATGAACTCGTTAAAGATCTCTACCCTAACTAAACTTGGAGAGGAAAAAATTAGTCATCATACGATTAGCCATAGTAGTATAAAAGTGACGTTAAGTACTCCCCAGTAGCCTCATCTCTCTTCGGACCAAATATTTTAGTACCTTATTTTCTAAAACCTTTAGTCGTTGTCCGTCCTTCAAAGTAAGCGGCCACGTTTCACCGTCGGAAGAATAACAGTTTTATAAATTCTAACCTTTAAGTTTTTAGACAGAAGCTAAGTAATTTCGCAACTTAATTATAACACGCATTTCCCGCGTTTAACCAGGACTTTATTTCCTCCTGAATTTTTTGTTCGTTATCATTGAACCTAAATACTTAAATTTCTCTACGTGTTCAAAAGTATACCCTGATATATCAATATCACTATGATCGCCACCGTCTCTGTTACAAATAATATATTTTGTCTTTTCGGTATTTATTTCGAGTCCTATTTCTTTACCGGTTTTTATTAACGGACTTGTATTTAGTTGTTTACTTTCCGTGTCTTCCTTTAGAAGTACCAAATCATCGGAGTATCCCAGAACCGGAATTTTATCATCCAAATTTAAACCTTCTTAGTACATGTCACCATTTCTTTGATATATTCTAAAGCGACTTCGTCTGCATCAATTTCTGTTGTTATGATTGCTATTAAGAAGTTTTTAAAAGAATATATTTTAAAGTACTTCCGCGTAAATGACATTTTTAGTTTTATTTTCATGTGGCAGAAGAACTGATTTTCTCCGCAACCCGATCTTGACGTAAATTATTCCTACGTGTTTAAATGAAAAAATATAAATTAACGGGAAATTGAATTATTTAAAAATAAAAGGTAAATCATTTGGAATCATTGTGAAGCGAGGTTTTTTTTTCTCCCAATTTTTCCCCGTTTTTTCCTAGATTTTCGACTGATTCTTCGGTCCTATTGGTCGCAGCGTGATGTTATATAGCCTATAACCTTCCTCGATAAATGGACTATCCAACACAAAAAGAATCACTAATTTTTCAATTAGAACCAGTAGTTTCTGAGATTAGCGCGTTCAAACAAACAAACAATCTCTTTAGCTTTATAATATTAGTATAGATGAGTGAATCCCCATTTATTTACATCCTTATAAAAGTCCCACCAGGACTGGGATTCGAACTCACAACCTTTAGCATGACAGACTAGCGCAGCTAGCCACTCAGCCACGGACTCCCCTTAGCGTAAGTCCATTAGGTTTTAGTAATTATGTATATACGTTATGTTTCTGTATAATTTGCAGAGATAGGTTTTATTGATGAGGTCTCTAAACCCTACCTGACAGAGGCGAATTGGTTATAGAGAAAGGATCGGAAAACTAGATAATATGTGCTTTGAAGAAGCTGGCTGGTGCCATACCCTATCAAAAACCTGAGTAACATCAAAAATCCCAGACGCGTATTGTTTTAGTTCTAGTACGGTACAAATGAAGTCTGTAACTGTGTAGCTGTTGCGTTGTGGAATTAAGAGAGCGAAATCCAAATTGAAAATTGATCATCTGGTAATTTCTCGTGGTCTGTCAGCATGTCAATAAGTTTTCAAATATTTTGGAACATACCGGAAGAAGGCTAATAGTTGTATAAGAGTCAGGTCTATGTTTGTCTTTTTTAGGTTTATGTGCCATTGAAATTGTAGAATATTTCCATTAAATTGGGAATTTAGTTGTCCTTGGTAGATATCATTATACAGTGGTGTAAGACAAAGTAAAGCTTTTTTGGGGATTTTTCGAAGTACCTCAGCAGTGATAAGGTCATAACCAGGAGTCTTCTTTTTTAAAAAAATGAATTATAACATTTTCAAAACTATGACCTTTTGTGCCACCGTTGTGTAATTCTGGTGGTAGAATAGAATAAAATAGAAAATAATCTTTATTCTGGGACATAGTCCCTTAAGAACAACAAATATGTACAATTAAAGTATACAGTGTATCTGGCCAAAAGACCAAATGATCATGATAAATAAAAAAAAGAAATATATCTATACAATAAAACAAAAGAGTAAAATAAATAAACTTCTTCAGATGCATACTTTTGCTGAACAAAACTAAATTTAAAAAGATTAATAAATTAAGTTAGGTATGAGCAATAAATAATATTTCCTTTTTACATTCAAAATCTGATGTTTGATATAAAACGTCATTGCTGTTGAGCGTCTGTTTGGTAACACAGGAGGTATTGGAACAGTTGGGACTTGAATGATGATAGAGATGAAGCATGGCGGATATGAGTAGGTAGGGAATTCCAGAGATTTGCAGAGCGGACAAGAAAGGAATGGTTTAGTAAAGGAATGATCTTAGGAAATATTGTCTACGAATTGGAGGGAGGAGCCACTTTAACTCGCCGTATAAATGGGTCACATGAGACCGTTTCGGAATGTTGAGGACAAATCTTAAAAATGTATTCATAATTCGCTTTAGCCTGTCCTCAAGCACTGTCGGGAGGCCACCATATACTAAGCAGCAATAGTCAAAGTGGGGGAAAACAAGTGAGGAAATAAGGAGGTTACAGATGGATAGTGGAAAAAGACGACGGGAAAGATGAAAGTATTTGAGGGTACTTATTGTTCTGCGTGAAATTTGGGCAATATGGGGTTTCCAGGAAAGGTTTTGGTCAATGGTAATACCCAGGTTTTGTAGGTGATTGGGTGATGATTTAGGATTAGATTCGGAAATGTATTGTTGGATCTAAGGAGGGAACTGGAACCTATAACAATGGCCTGAGTTTTCTTAGCATTCAGTCTTAGTTTATTGAGGGTTGTCCAGGCACAGATTCTATCCAGGTCTTCCTGAATTTTGGCAAATGCTACTAATGACTCGGAAGGAGAGAAGTTAAAAATGCTAACGAAGGACCAAGAAACGTTATTTTTTCACTAAGCTTATTATATAAATAAGTGGACAAAAACAAAAATATTCGATTGGATCTACCACAAAAATTAAATTTCTATGACGTAATAAAAATGACCCATTTCTCGGTCACATTTTGGCATGCGATGAAAAAATGGATCTTCTGTGACAACAGAAGGCATTGCAGAGAATGACTGGACGAAAATGAAGAACCAAAACATTTTCCAAATCCCATACTGCCATCCAAAAAGTTATGGTCACAGTTTGTTGGTATATGTATGGACTCTCATTTGAGTCTCAGCGACGCTCTCTACTTAATTATCTCGACAGGATACAAGCTCCGCAATTTCACGTTGTCTCTTTTTACCTAATATTTTCCAGGGATCACTTGTAGCTGGGGGGCTAGCGTAACAGCCTCCCATGCTAAAGGTCACGGGTTCAAACCCGCAGGTGGTCCTAGGATTTTTTAATGGGATAAAAAATCCTTAGTTACGCCGTCCTTCGGAGGGGACGTTAAAAGGTGGTCCCGAGCCTGTGCGATGTCAGGTACTCGTTAAAGATCCCTATCCTAATAAAACCTGGATAGGCAAAATTTATGACTCCCACTGTAGCATCGTCCGATTAGCCATAGTAGCATAAAGTGACGTTAAATAAATAAACAAACCTAATATTTTCCGAAGTAACCTATTCTCGAATACCTTAAGGCGTTGTTAATCCTTCAAAATAAGTGATCAAGTTTCACATTCGTTTAGAACCGTCTGTATTCTTGATATAAGCATAACACCAACCTTTGTGTAATCTCTTGTTTATCTCCAACCTGTGTGAAGTTGATTTAAACAGGTTCAGTGGCCTTTAGGAAATACTTGCATACTTTCTTCTTGAGGCGGTACATTGATGGTGAGTGTCATTCCTCGACACCGATAACAATTAGAGGAGAAATTGAATAGGAATAAAAGGTGACGTTATAGGCAGGAAATAAGTGTTTTTGTTCAAAAACTTGTAAAATACACAAACTTTTGTAGGTTCTAAATTGAGTGACGAAGGTCAATGGAGTGTACCATTAGATTTTCAAAACTGTTATATGCAACCAAGAATTAAGTAGACAGGCCAAAATAAGGAGACTTTGTTGTATGTACTTAAAGGACCTTAAAACGTGTATTTCTGTTGAAAACCGGAAATAGGTAAGTAAAATGTACATGATTATATTCTAAAAGTTAAAAATCTACCAAACAATAGTCTACTATAATTCATGAATGAGGAAATAATTAAACAATATATTTTCTGGATAAACGATTTAAGAGAACTGGCCGAAAAGTGTAATATTCAAATAATCAATCACAAAAATAACTGGGCTTTAATAATAAAGGAATTTATAAAATCCTTAAGAGATATTTATAAACCAAAATTTTTACAAAAGGGGATTTATGGGACGCATTATCTGTATGATACCAAAATAAGTTCTTTTTTTTTTTTTATTTAAAAGAAATTTACAACTTTATTATACAGTAAATGTGCTAATAGATCAAGTGGGCGTGATACAGGCATGTGTAGAAACTACCCAGTGGTAGTACTTCAGTGTTTATTTAATTTAGTAGGCCATCGTATTTTCAGCCGCCTCGGGGGATTATCAAGAATACGTGGTAATGAGAGTTTGCGGACGAGTGGGTTGGAGTGGGCGGGTAATTTGGAATAAAAGGAGCAATATCTAGTTCGGGCTAGATCTGCGACTAATGGGATATTTAGGTCTTTATGAATTATTTTATTGGTGACAAAGTAAGGGGCATTTAGGATCTTTCGGAGAATTTTGGATTGCAAGGATTGAATGGTTTGGTGGATCCCCATAACTCAATTCCATATGTCCAAATAGGCCTAATGGTGGTAATATAAATTAATTTTTTGTAGTATGTAGAAAGTTTTGATCGTTTGTCCAGTAAGTGTTGTAGTGTCTACGAGCTGTTTCTGTCGTTTCAGTCTAGTGTGAGGATTCCAAGTAAGACGTTTGTCTAGATGGAGTCCTAGGTACCGGATCTGTTCAACTGAGGTGAGTGGAATATTGTTAAAGGAAATAGTGGGACAGGCGGACATAGGTTTTCGACGAAGGGTGAAGGTAATTTGATGGGATTTAGTAGGGTTGATTTTAATTCTCCACTTTTGACACCATTCTTCAATGGAAGAATTGTGAGACTCAAGGGTTTTGGAAGCAACAGATGGTTCATTATTTACGGATAGCACACAAGTGTCATCTGCGTGGGTTGTGAGGACAGTACCAGGATGGATTGGAATATCAGCTGTGTATATATATATATATATATATATATATATGGTATAAAGGATTGGGTCAAAAATATTACCCTGAGGTACACCGGAAGGAAATATGGATGATTGGGAAAGGTTATGTCTTACTTTAAAGGTTCTATCAGTGAGGTAGGATCGGATTAATAAGAAGTACGTAGGAGAGAGGAATTGGCGAAGTTTGTAGAGCAGCCCTGGGTGCCAAACTCGGTCAGAGGAAAATAAGTTTTAATATGATTAAATGTATATTTAAAGTTAGATTTGAATTGGCATACCTGCATACTTGTATTTTTATTTATTGGCATACTGGCCTAATATATTTAGGCCAAATAACAATGCGATATGCTCGCTTTGTAATAGAAGAGATGTAGAAATACGTTTCACTTCCTCGCCACATGTCCCATTTTGTGTGAAACCAGAAAAAGATGCTTAGGAAAGAATTTTCTAAACGTTGACAAAGTAATAAACTGTCTTAACGGCCAAAATAGGATGGCGGTGTATATTTTTGGTAAAGTAGCAAAGACTTATAGAAACAAACTTAGAAGAAAAATTAATTATACTTAAAGTCTGTCATATATATATATAGTTAATTGTTTATTCTATTTTTTTTTTTTTTTTTTTGAACCTTGCAAAGAAATAGTAGATTCAGTGAGATATATTTTTACTTATATTGTTTCTCACTTAGATCCCGAAATTGCATCTATAGGCCTCCAAACGCACCTTTCTCAAATTGAAGACTGGTGAAACAACTGGAGAATCAAAGTTAATCATTCCAAATGCAAACATGTCACCTTTACCCTTCGAAGACAATCCTGCCCTCCAGTTCTCTTTAACTCCGTTCCGCTTCCTTTCTCCGACACAGTCCGGTATCTTGGATTCCTTCTGGACAAAAGGCTAACTTGGAACCCGCATACTAGACTTAAACGACAAGAACGTAATCAACGATTTGGACAATTATACAGACTACTGAACAGAAATTCTAAATTATCTATCGAGAACAAACTGCTAATATACAAGACAGTACTGAAACCTACGGACTTGAACTGTGGGGACAGCCAAATTTTCTAACATCAAATGCATTCAATCCTTCCAATCTAAAGTCCTCCGAACAATAGTTAATGCCCCTTATTATGTATCCAACCATACCTTACACCGTGACCTAAATATTCCATTTATTTCAGATCTTATACCATTAAAATTCTCTAAATTTCATCAGAACCTTATCCACCACCCTAATCCCCTAGCTCAATCCTTATCCAGCTCCACACATCCTTACCATCCTCCTAGAAGGTTGAAACGGCAGTGGCCTCGAGACCTCTTGTAACATGTATATTGGAGTTCTAGCATTGGCTAGATTCTCCACTCACGTGCTGTATGCTTGTGAATTGTATATAGGTATGAGTGACTTTTGTATATATTTTTATTGATTTTGTTTTGTATATATTTATATTGTATTATTATTATATAAATTTGTTGTTTTGTATATATCGTGTGAATGCAGTATGAATGTTGTACTTTATCCCTATTAAAAATGTCCTAAATTGGACGGATTGTAATATTGCTCAATAAAGAATTGTTTAAAAAAAATTAAAACTTATATTGTTACTGTTGTATAATTTGTAAAATTGAACAGGTCGGCTCCGGACTAAAAGGTATAAAAGGTCATAGTTCTATTAATGTTTTTTGTTTATAATTTTCAACAATGAACCTTTGTAATCGACCAAAAAAAAAATTACTCCCTCTCAAAATACGTTTTTCAGCCGTCCGCGGAATTTATCCGTAACTACTGGACCAATTTTCTGAAGTACCTAGGACTTCAGGTATCACTTGTAGCTGGGTGGTTAGCATAACAGCCTCCTATGCCAAAGGTCACGGGTTCAAACCCGCAGGTGGTCCTAGGATGATTTAATAAAAAAATCCTTAGTTATGCCGTCCTTCTGAGGGACGTTAAAAGTTGGTCCGATTAGCCATAGTAGCATAAAGTGACGTTAAATAAACAAACCACATCTAGATGATGTGATGATGATCACATGATCACATCTAGAGGTTAATATTAGCCAATCAGTTTTAAAATGGCGGTGATTAGTATTAAAAAGTGATTTAATTCAATAACTAGAGGTACAATAGGCATAGACAAAAATTATTAGAATTTTTAACCAAGAAACCGCGAATATTAATAAAAAAGAAAAAGCAGGAAAGAAAAAAAAAACTTGAAATTTTACCCATAAATACGTCCATAACTCAGTTATTTTTGAGCATGGAAAAAAAATATGCGTATAATTTTAGAATCAGTAAGCGCGATAAACAGGGAAAAGAATAAGAAAAAAAATGACCTATACAGCCAAGTCACAAATTATAAGATAGATGTGATTCCACCAAAATTATTGAAGATGGAAAAAAATCGTAAAGATTTTCGAGATCAAGACACCGCGATGAACAAAGAAAAGAAAATGTTGTATGGTCAAGATGCAACTTATTAGAGATGTCATTACCTGATAACTCGGTTGTTATTGATGATAGAGAAAAAATATAAGGTGTTCGGGAATCAGGAAATTTTATTTGAATGGAAATCGAAAGAAAATAAAAGAAATTTTTTCCTAATTTATAAATGAACAAATACCAAATGCTATTTCATAGAGAATTAAAGTTTCTACAAAATGAAAAAAAAGAATCATTGAAATTGGTTCAGAGCTAGCCAAATATAGTGTTTTCAAATTATCATTGGTGCTGTGCCATTTCCCTTTGAATTATTTATTGCTTCTTATATTACTGTCTATTGACAGCTATATAAACAGTTATCTCCTAATATTGTTATTTGGAAATAATAAACTATTGTGTAATAATGTTATAATAATAGCGTTTTTCAATATAAAGGTTAGGTAGAGTTTTTATGGACACTCAACTGCTGAGGTCTTCAGTGTCCTTTAGTATATTTCTATTTCTTCTACAACTTCTTAAAAATATCGATCTTTTTTAGGATATCGATCGTTTTCCCTAATTTAATGGTGTTATCTCCAAGTAACTCTTCAATACTTCTTTCTATTTCTGCTTCTTGGAAATGGTTTCGGTATAACGGACATTCCTCTAGGATATAGACGGTCGTCAACTGCACATCACATAAATCACATTTCGGTGGTGTAGTTCTTTTTATTAAGAACTCATGTGTTAGCTGTGTATGCCCGATTCGCATTCTAGTAATTACTACTTCTTCCCTCCTGTTGCTTCGATCTGAGCTATGCCATGCTTTGGTTACCTTTTTGATGCTTTTTAACTCATTAGATTCTTCTGAATCCCAAATATGGTCCCAGATCTTTGCAGCTTGGTTCTTAAGAAAGCTGCTTATGTCGGATGGAGTGTGAACATTAATCTCTTCTAGAGTCGATGAGATTGCTGCTTCTTAATCCGCGATTTCGTTTTCTCTGATCCCCAGATGGGATGGGATCCGAACAATTACTATTTTTTTCTTTAAGTTGTTAATCATTGATGAGTATTGTTGAAATTTTTTTATCACTGGGTCAGTTGAGTACATATCAACAAGTGCCTTCATAGCTGATAGGGAATCGGTGAAAATAACAAGGTTTTCCTCTTCACGTTGCATAATTTGATAAAGTGCTGCGCTAAGAAAATAACTTTCAGCCGTGAAAGTACAAGATGAAGGTGGAAGCTTGTACTTAAATATATTGGAGTCTATCACGATGGAACATCCAACGATTTGATTTGGAGCCATCAGTGTATATGTATTTACTATTGTTACACTTGTTTTTAATTTTATAATATTCTGACAAGTATATTACCTCTGACGTAATATTTTTCTTGTATTTGTTGAGGGACCAGTCCAGCATTGGTAGTTTTGAGGTCCACGGTGGGTAATTCAAATATTTAGGTGTTGTTGGTATAGAGCTGATTTCTTCAACGTATCTCCTGGCTATGATTGGCCAAGTGGAGCCGGCAGTCTTTGGTTTTCTGCGTACATTATATTCGTTGGTTGGAGTATCGGTTTCCATGCTGGATTGCTATCATTAAACTTCAGCCTTCCAATATATCCACAAGCGAGCAGTTGCCTTCTAGTGGAGCTAAGCCAGCATCAACACAGAAGCTTCAATATAAAAATTTCACTTTAAGAAATTAAACATAATTTATTGTAAAAGTGAAAAAAAAAATGATAAAGTTTTATAGAAAAGACGGTTATCGTATATTCATTATGATTCGTTGAAAGTGTAAGAGGGTCTCAACTTAAAGATAGAATTTTTCCAAAACGATTCTTATAACACTTCAATAGGTTAGAGAAACCTCCATAATGAATCTCAGCTTCAAAACCATTCTCGATTTACAAGACACATCGATAACTACATGAGTGAGCCAGTAGTAACTAGTTATACATCATAAATTATAAGACATTAATTTAACGTAACATCAAAGAGAAACATGTATCAACTTTTTTGTTGAAAATTTCCAATTTTTTTTTCTCGAATGCAGACATCGCTCTCAATATACGCGTTGATATAAAAAACCTGCCCGCCCAGAAGCACTCGAAGCCGTCAAATGAATCGGGCTATTTTTAATGAGAGCCTTTGTAACTACTCATTTAATTAAAAATGCAATTAGCCCCAGTTTTGGCGCGCCAGCCCTCACACATAGGTCGGCCGCGTGCGCATCTCTTTGATCCCTCTCCTCTCGGCCAGGCAATATTCGTCACCGTGTGCACATTAATACTTATCAATCTGTATCTCATAATTATATTGCATCTTTTAGCTCACGGCTTCTGTCTAAAAACTTAAAGGTTAGAATTTATAAAACTATTATTCTTCCGACGGTTCTTTACGGATGTGAAACGTGGCCGCTTACTTTGAAGGATGAGCAACGGTTTACTGCGTAAACTATTTGGTCCGAAGAGAGATGAGGCCACAGGGGAGTTTAGAAGGTTGCACAACGCGGAATTGCGGAGCTTGTAATATGTGAATATAATTGAGTTGATAGCATCGCGGGGACTCAAATGGTCGCGTAAAGTTGTTGGGCTCGGTGAGGAACGGATTCCGAGAAAGTTGGTATTCGCTGAACCGACTGGTAGGCATCCGAAAGGTAGGCCGAAGCGTCGATGGGAGGATTGCATTAAGGCTGATCTCGGGGGCTTGGGCTTGAACGGTGAACATTGGACGAGTCTGTGCAGGCGTAGTTTGGTGGTATCGGCATCGAACCTTCGGGTTCGCTAAGCCTATTATCATTATTATTGTATCTTTATCCTGTTTTATTATAGAGAGTGTTTCACTTATAAATCTCTAGTCATATTGTGGAAGCAGGTACCAAACCTCAACGGAACCGAAAAAGCACATATTGCCCATAGTCCAATTGTCAAAAGTTAAAGAGAAAAATCATATTTTAAGATTTTTGCAATTATCCATGGTTTTCAAAATTCAAGCTAGTCTACTGTTCTTCGGATCTTGGGTTCGAATCCCGGCTGTGGAAGAATATTATTTATTTTGTTAATTCTGCCAGGGAGCGACCCTGGGGTATGGAGACCCTCCTGGGGCAGGCCCAGCCTCTTTAAAGTGGGAACCTAAATTGGGGGAAAAACCTGGCGGCTGAGCGTGATCTCGAACTAATCACCTCATTGCACAGCCGTTGGCCAGTACAAATATCTATAAGACCCTTCATGGGTTATAGGGGTATATGTTTTTTTCATAGAACAGCAAAAATCTCAAGAGGCTGTATTATAAATGCTGGTCATATTGTGAGAGCAGGTACTAAACCTTAGAAGGAACAAAACAGTTCATATGACCCATAGTCTGATTCTCAACGCTTAGAGGAAAAAATAATCAAATTTTGCGGTTTTTGATGTTACCGATGATTTTCATCAGAAATATAAAAATGTATATATTTGATATGCATGCACAGTACAACAATTGGTACCAAATGAAAGAAAAGAAAATTTTCTAGACGTTTAAGAAAGTAAATGTCGTACAAAACTATGCAGAAAATAACTTATTTATATTTCTAAAAATACTTGGACATTTAAATGAACCATTACTCTTCAATAGTTAGGTTTTCCGGATCTAAGAAAAACTTTTTCATTTAATTAGCTTTAAAATGGTGCTAAACGAACCTACATGTATTGGCCGATCATGAATGCAAGGATACATGAATTAAAAAAAAAAAAAAAAAAGACCAATAAGAAAATGTATGCCTACTAATATGTGTCTCATAAAGGTCTAGTTATATTGCGCAGGACCCTCCAATGAAATGAAGTAGCAAAAACTTGTAGGTGTATCAATCCAACATACGTTTTTTTTTTTTTTTTAAATTGAAAAATTGAAATAAAGAATTTTTCTGATATTATGTAAAAAAAAAAGTCTGATTAGCCACAGCAGCATAAAGGGATATTAAACAAATAAACAAACTATTTTTTTTTTTAAATCCCACAGGGGCTAGTCTAAACGCCAGACTAATGGCGTATAACAACCCCCTGGACCTCCAAGTCCAGTACATGTACCATGTACCCTCTCACTGAGAACAGTACGCTAAACACGTAATCATTACATAAGGTCATTTACAGTACTCACCTCAGGATCACTTTCACTGAGAAAACCCAAGGTTGGGGGTATAGCTAACCATCTGTCTTCTTACTGGGCCAATCACCTGTAAGAATGTACAAATGATTCAAAGAAACATTAGCTATAGCCTCAGATTGGGACAGTCTAGAAGGAAACGACTCGGCCTGGAAAAGGACATACGTTTAGAAACTTGGAAGATTAGATCTTTTACAGGCAAACAATCAGAAATCATCGAAGAGATGAAGACATACAGGTTAGATATTCTGGGAATCTCCACCAAGGATGTCATACCCGAGGTACGTTGACAATTTATGCAAAAACAAAATAAAAATATTCGCCAAGCCAGAAATCTTACATGCAACAGAGAACATTGGCAATCCTGGCTAAAGGCTCCCCTACACTGAAAGGCACTACAGGCTAATGCAAAAGAAAGAAAAAGAAGTTTTGAAAATCTCTAATTAAATATTTTTTCGTGAAAATTGATTGAGCTGTTCAGGGGAAAACAATATTTTTTGTTTTTTCTTTTCCCCTCCAAAACTTCCCTCCCACAAGGATTAAGGGGTTTATAATTTGCAAAATTTGTTCCTCATAGGTGTGAATCAATTGTATAAATTTGGATCTGAGATAAGTGGAAGCAGATTTCTTATGCTTATTCTGTTAGGCCCTTTGATTTTCCTCCTTAACCCTTGACATTCAGACTATGTCTCATATGAACTTTTTTGTTCAACTTAAGGTCTAATATCAACTGTCACAATATGATTAAACATTTATCAGACACATATTAGGCACACATTTTCTTTTTGATACAATTTTGTTTTGTTTTTAATTATAGCATGCTCGCATCCTTGATTGACCAATAGATGCAGGTTTGTTTGCACCATTTTAAAGCTCATTAAATGAAGAAGTTTTTCTTAGATCTGAAAAAATCTAAAACCTAACGAATGAAGAGTAATATCTCATTCAAAAATTATTTAAATGCTTAGAAATATAAAACAAATTATTTTCTGAATGATGTGTGACAGTTACTTTCTTATTTTGAGGATTTGACTTCTTAACCTTCTGAGAAATTTTATTTTCTTTCATTTGGTACCATTAATTCTTCTGTGCATGCAAATCAATATATATTTTTAATGAAAATCATAGATAACAGCAAAAACCGCAAAAGCAAAAAAAAAAAAATTCCCCCCTAACTGTTGAAAATCAGACTATGGATCACATAAACTTTTTTGTACTGTAGACATTGTACAAGATTATTCTATGAAAAAAAAAAAAATAATAATAATAAAAGCTCTTGGATATATATTGGAAAATAATGCAGGATTTTAGTTTATAAATAAACAAGAAAGATTTACATATATTTTAATTATATAAAGTAGTCTCCACAGGATTCAATACATTTCTCTCAATATGTTGGCCAAAATTCCCATCTTTAAAATTGATAAACCCGAAAACACGTTTTGTGATTACCTTTGTCCTTAAATTTTTTGTCATTCAAGTAGTGGTACAGATGCCTTAAAAAAATAATCCAGACTAGAAGTCTGGAGATAAAATCAAATAAATTAATCAATGATTTTTGCACTTTCTGTAAAATTTCTTATAATGGATATAGTACCTTTTAGAAATTAATATCTCAATTCTTCCATTATTGTAGACATTGAATAAATATTGAGAACTATTTTCTGTTTCTTTAAAAGTTTAATTTTTAACCTGAGAAATAAAATTAAGAATTAAATATAATGAAAAATAAATCAGTGCTAATAGAAAGCCAGAACTTAGGAATAAGGCCGCTAGAGTGCACTACCATCCATTGCTAAAATTAATTTATTTTACAGAATATACAAAATGTAGTTTTCTCTAAATTATATGTTTAAAAAATACTATCCATTTCTTTTTGAATATTTTTCAATATAATTTAAATCGTATTGTAAGGCAAAATTATTTTAAAATAAATAATGAATTAATCATAATGGTAACTTTAATTAAAATAAAGGAATAATTATTACATGTTATAAGAATATTTTAAATACAGAAATATTTTAGCATTAATAATTAATTGATCTATTCACTTTGTTAATTTATATATTTTATCTTTATTAATAACACAGTATTTAATAATTTCCAACTATGATTGTGTTAGGTTATAATTAATTGTGATAACAATGTTCTTCTATTCCAATTCTGTAATTTTTATCAAATTAAATATATCAAAAGGTTTTGAGTGTATTTATAAGTATTATATTTATAGATATTAAAAGTTTTTTTGTTTATTTATCTGCAGTACCGTCACTTTTTAAATCCATATTTATTATATTAAGTCGCTATTATACTGTCCAATTTTTTAAATAATTTCATTGGGAACAATAATATTATTAATTTGTTCTCAGAATAATTATTTTTAAAAATTGACTACATAATCTATTATATATTAATAGCCAAAGCCTCAAAACCGGGTTGGTACTCAATATAAAGTCTTATGATGTTTATAGATCCAATTTTACTGATACACAGTCATTCACTCTCTAAGTTATTAATTTTTAATCCCAAATAAATAATGTTGACTTTAACTCAAATATCTGTTTTATGTTTGAAAGATTCTTTTTTTCAGGCTAAGTACTGGATCAAAATAGATAAAAAGGTGCTTATTAAAAGGGAAATCTATTTAGACTCGGTGTGTGCACCTGGAATTGTTGTAGATGTTACCATTATTTTTAAACTAATTAAAAAGTATAATTATTTTACTATTATTTAATTATTTTAAGTATACTTATGTATGAATATAATATGTATAGTAAGGGTAATAGTATTAATACATATAGTAAGGGAAAGTATTGCGATCTTGAACATTTTCAAATTCGAGTTTTCACTGGAAATACACGTTTTAGGGTCCCCTGTGTTAGGATGACTAAGTCCTGCATAAATGTCTGTGTGTGGTAAGTCTAGCTAAAAAAAGGTTAGTTGTATAAATATAAAATTTTATATTTTAGGAGCATATATGCCTGAGATGTTACTGCAACTTTTTCATTGAAATCGGCAAACCAGAAGAGCTACTTTTTACTGTGCATTTTGTACCTTTTTATGATTTTATGAAACAAAGCTCTAATGATTTTGATTAAACTTGCTATAATGATGTAAAATTTAATGGGATTTAATAACATGTCAGTTTCAGTCTGATTAAAACAGTCTGACAAGGCTTAAATGCAGAATTTTCGTATTTACTTAAGTACCCTCAATTTCACAGATTCCAAAAAATAAAATATATCATTTTATTTGTATTAATAAAGAACGGCTAAACATACAAGGTCAACGAATTTGATGACTAACTAAAGGGGAAAATAGCAATATAATTTTTAATGTAATTTTTGTTTTTTTTTTATAATAACAACAGTAATATAGACATGCAATATACCGATGAAAAAAGAAATATTTTAATTTATATAAAAACTTGTGGAAGGTAATGGAAAGTTACTGAACATAACAATTTTATACTGTTATATTATTTAATCTAAAACATATGTTTTCAACTAAACAAAATAATTCTTTAAACTTTTTTGAACTCTTTATTTAATTCAAACTAACTGTATTTTATAGTTCTGAAATCGGTTATTATTAAAAACAACCGAGGTAAGTGAAAGTCATGTGTTGCCCGCACCAGATTTTTTATATTAGTCTATTTGCAAAATGGTTACCATGGTGACATATGATATGATCTCACTTTTCTGCATGAGCACCTGAAACGGTTATGAGAGTAAAGAAATTCTTAAAAACCTTTTGATCCAAATATGTGATTTACAATTGTAATTATTATTTTGAGGAATATAGTAAAAAATAAATCTGAGACCAATAAAGATATCATTTACTTAATATTTTTTTGAATGATTCTTAACACTGTAACATCGCTTTATACATATTTAATCACACAATCAAATTTCTAAACTTATTTCTATAACTTAACAATTGAGCCAGTTAAATCATTATTGGTAAAAGTACACCTTCATATTTTATGTGTATATATATTCTATTAAAAAGTAATACTTTTGTTTTATGATTACTTTGTTAAAGTAAATTATATCTTCAAGTAGAATAAAAGAAAGATGAGATGGCCAAGCTGGCAATCAACAAATGATAACAGAAAATTATTTATTGTGAAACATTTTAAGGTCCAAATTGCAGGTCTTAATGGGGTTACTCTAAAGAGTAACTATGTAGATGCAATGTAAGGGTTTGTATAGGAAAATATATAAATAAATATTGACATGACAAAGTGAAATAAAAATATTAAAAAGTAAATACAAGAAGCTTAAAAAACATTACAACAGTTTTCTAGTCAAAAATTTACTGGAAATTATTTATTGTTCTCTAACATTTGTTACTAGGACCTATCGTTTTGGAGCTAAATTAGTTTAAATGAAAATGTCATATTTTTCCGTATTCAGCTTTTTGTTTACATGCCCTAGCAAAGATTTAATTTAAAATGTTGTTTATTATTTAACAATTGTCACCAGGACCTAAAGTCTATAGTACAGTAAAATTAGGTTTTAATCCGAACATCTAAAAAACAAATCTGAAACCTGTCATTAATTGTTCAGTACCCTTTCCTTATTAAGTGGTAACAAGTCCTAGAGTTTTCCACGCTGGTTCCAAACCATCTCATCCTCCAACTATTCAATATTCATTATGTTTAAGTAGATTTTTTACAAAACTAACACCATCTTCACTCAAACTGACTCAATTATTTTAAATTATTTACTGGTTGAATGATGATTTAATATTTAATGACTATACTCACATATAATTATTGTTTTACCTTTACAGTAGACTATTAAATTGTCTTTAAAAAATAGCAAACTTACAATATTTTGATGTTAAATTTAGCTCTGAAATTCTTAGTGATGCTTAGCTGAAAAAATTCAATAACATTTGTATAAAAATGTTATAAAAATAATTATTTTTTTCTATAATTATACATAAAATATACATATTCCATTCAAAACTTTCTGCATATCAAATATTAATGATGATATTTTAAAATTAAATAAGTATTAATGTACATTTTTCATTATGGTAATAATGAAAAAAGACCTATACATAATTAAATTAAATTCCTATGTTTTCATCTTTATTAAATCAATGCTACATATACATACATATTATTAGTTTATATGACTATTGAATTTGTACATACTTAATACTTAATGTTTACATTTTTTAAGTGAAATCATATGTACTGAAGTCTTGGATGCTTTACTAAATTGTATTAAGAATATTTATAAAATGCATCTGTAAATGAAAATAAAATATTTCTTGACAGAATATTGATACTTGAATATAGAAATTTTATATAATTGTTTTATTGCATTCGCATTTGTTTAATGATTGTTAAATCAATCTAAATTTTAATTAGATTTCTGCATTTACTCAGCATTTTATTGAGTTTTATTAACCCTTGGAGTAATGGATACAATTATCAAAATTCTTTTGTCGTACCATTTAACGTTAACTTTGAAGGTTCATTATTTGTATATTGCATCCTCTCACAAATTGAAAATATGTCAAGATGTAGTTTTTCAATTCTATTTTTATAATTTATTTGTAAAAAATAATAATCCAAATTAGCACAATCTTTATCCAACTATGATAATGCTTCTAATTTGTATTTTAAATGTTTGTATGTCTTTAATTTTAATCTATCACTTCAATTTATAGGCATGAAAATCAAAATTTTAGAAGTATTAAAATTTTATATATTTAAAATGAGAGTATTCCGTCAACAATAAATAAAATTTAAGTGATTTTAGTTGAAATTTCGAAATGGTCAACAAATAAAAATGATAAGAAATAATTTTACAGTTCTTACAGTCTTGGTCATAGTAATTGCATCAAAATTTTTTTTTTTTCCAAAATTAAACATAATCGCATGTTTTTATAAAGCTGATTGCACAAAAATATAATATTATATATTGAAAATTAAAGAAAAGCACATAAAAATCAATGAAAAAAAAATAGAAGTTTAAATTCTCTCATATAATAAATTATAATATTAATTTTGAAAACTGTGACCACTGTTGATTTGTGCCACCGCTGTTTTCTGTGAGATTGTTCCACTTCATGTAACCTCACCGTGTTAATTGTTTCTGATATCAAAATGCTTAATATTTGACGCAATTATAGATCTTATTCTGGTAGTAGTTACTACTACCCAAGAACTAAGAAATATTAATATTTTTTTTTTTAAATCTCTTTATTTCACTAGGCATATGACAAAAATATTCGATTGGATCAAATTCATTACCATAAAAAATTAAAGCATAGCTGATGAAATTTCTATGACCACAACTGTATATGTACTTGTAAATTTAGTGTGTTATTTTTTTTCTGAATTATCACTTTTTTTTCTTAAAATTCTGAATTGATTTTAAAACAATTGATAATTAAATCATTATAATAAGGCTGTCATATGCTCCACTTTATTAAAATCATTTTAAACACTATGTATTAACAGATTTTCTGAAAGGACATTAAAAAAAAAAAATACCAAACATTTATAAGATGGATTTTTCCAAACCTTTATGAATGAATGAATTTTCACTACCTGGCCTAATTGCACACCTAGATGGTAGGAGGAACCTCCATTAAAAATTTCAGCTTCATAACCATAGTCATTTTTGAGGCACAACAAGACTTTATAAAGTAGTAACTTTTTTATAGAATAGTAACTTTTTTTGTATACATATTTATGATATGAAATAAACTATACATATTTATACAAATAAGTATCAATAGATCAGGTCTATGTGGTCTACATTCATAAATATTTTAATGTGTAATACAAAATTTAAAAAAAATGACAATATATATTTTAAATTATTGTGTTTAATAATTTTTACCAGTGTGGTATATGACAGCTTTATTTTAAAATATTTTTTGACAAGATATTTCAACCTTCACTTTAAAAATAGACATTAAATTTCAAAGTATGTCAATTCAGGCTTCAAGAGTCATTCAGACTTTCAAAGTTTTCTAAACTGACTTGCATTTGCTGCAGCTGTATACTGAATCCAAACTCTAAGGGTTAATCTTTCAAATTATATTCTTCAATTCAAGCACCCATTATAGCTGAGATCAGTCATTTTTGTAAAGAATTATAATACTAACAATTACTATTATGTACACTTAAATAAAAACTTTGGTCTATACTTTTCTTAATACAGAACAGTTTTGAAATACTTAACATTTATTATAATAGGTAACAATAATATTATCTATAACTCTAGCGATAGATATGTAACAATTTCATCATGGTATATTTATGGTATTATTTTACATTTAGAAACCATTACATTTCCGTTATTTCTGAGTGACTGGAATTTTTGAAAAGCCTCATGTTTTCACATCACCTTCCACACGTTTGGATCTGTAGATAAAAAATATGGTAATTAAAAATGCTAATTTAAATATCTAAATTAAGTAATAATCCATGTTAAAAATTTAGTGCGGATATAACTACAACGTGACTAATTAGTAAGATATATTATGATGGCAGTGGTTTCCAACAAAACATTTTGTGGACTCCTTCACCCTATCAGTACGATGGCAAAGACCTATTTAAAAAATTGGCATTATGTAAATATATGCACGCATTTAAAAGGTTATTATTTCCAAAAGGTAATTGGTTCATATTTAATTTCATTCCAAAGCTTACTAAAACATTTGTTGTAAAAATTGAAATTTACAACTGTACTAAATAATACAACAAGTAAATATGATAAAAGAAAAACAAAATGAAAAAGACTTGTAGAAGAACTACCCAATGGTAGCACTCCTGTAACTATTCTAAACTAGAAGGTCTCGAGGCCATCTTCTTTTCAGATGCCTCGGAGGATTGTCAGGAATAGAAGAGGAAGCTAGGATTTAAACTAGTGGAGTATTTCATGGAAGGAGTGCTATCTGATTCGACCCAGATCAGTTACAAATGGAACATTTAGGTCTTTATGGATGAGTTTATTTGTGATAAAGTAAGGAGCATTGAGGATTTTATGAAGGATTTTGGATTGTAAGGATTGGATACGGGAAGAATTTGATGGTTTTCCATGAATTCCATATAGGCCTTATGATAGTCATGTAGAGGAGTCTTTTGTAGTTAAATGGGAGGTTAAAGCATTTGTCAAGTAAGTGTTGAAGTAATCGAAATCGGCGAGCAGTTTCTTGTCGTTTCAGTCTAGTGTGCAGATTATATATTTTCTAAGATGGATATCCAACAGTACGTATTGCAAATCATCTTCTCAATTTCAAGACGAATCCAAGTAACAGTAACCATTTGTTATTGAAATAATGGACATGATAAAGCTAAATTTTTAAAGATAATCCAAGATAGTGTATACTAGGCTTATGCTTTATCAAGTGGCAACAAGTTGGAATGCATTATTATCTGTGAATTCCAGAAATGTATGAATATAATATAACTGTCTATTTACTATCAGGTACTACCTGCAATATCATTTATTCGTGAAAGTAAGTGATTCTTGTTACAAGCCAAGGCTTTGCAAATATTTTTCATTAAGTTAATTTAATAAAATGTTCTAATGACATCTCGTTGACCCTCTGGACATTAAAAAAAAAAAACCAGACTCTGCTAAAAATTGAATGACTAAAATTCAATGTTGAACCTGGCAAATGGTCGAAGGATTTTTAAAGAGTGAAAATTCATTCTTAATGCCGTCATTTAGAGAGGACATAAAATAGTGGTCCAAGGGTCTGTGCTAAGTCAAGTACTCATTAAAGATTCCCATCCTAATCAAACCCGAATAGGCAAAATTTAGAACTTACACTTTAATATCCTCAGGTAGCCACAGTAGCATAAAATCATGTTAAATGAATAAAAATAATATAAAATTTAAAACTTATACAAGGAGTTTTTAAATACTAAGAATTTAAGTACTAATAAATAAATCAAAAATTGTTCATTATCTTCTTCAATACATTTTCTGTTCTTTAAGCTAATTATTTTCGAAATGTTAGAAAGTAACCAATTTTAATGTTGTGATAGTGCAGTAGCAGGCACCAGTCAGTAAACACAAGTAATTATATCACTTAGAGTGTTAAATTTGTCCGTGTAGAGCCTGTGATTCTTATTGAAAGCCAAGGCTTTACAAATATTATGTTAAGATAATTTTTTTATTTATTGATGGATATTTACAACTGTATAGGAAAAAAATACAACAAATAAATGTGAACAAAGTAACAATTGGCTTGATAAACTCTTGTGAAGAAGCTACCCAGCAGTAGCACATCAATGTTTATGTCATTAACAGGTCTCGAGGCCACTGTCTTTTTAGATGCCTCTGAGAATTATCAGGAATAGATGGAGATGAGAGGTATGGACAAGCAGAGTTGAGTGGGCTGATGGTTTGGAATTAAAGGAGGTATATCTAGTTCTGGCTGTCTGCAACTAATGGGATATTCTGGTCTTTATGGATAGTTTTATTGTTGACAAAATAAGGAGCATTTAGGATCTTTCGGAGGATTTTGGATAGCAAGGATTTGATGTGGAAGGAATTTGATGACTTGGTGGATCCCCATAGCTCAATACCATATGTCCAAATAGGTCTAATAATGGCTATTTAAATTAGTTTTTTGTAGTAGATGAAAAGTTTTGAACGTTTGTCAAGATGGAGTCCTAGGTAGTGGATCTGCTCAACAGGAATTAATGGGATGTTACTAAAGGATACAGTGGGACAGGAGGTCATAGGTTTGCGACAAAGGGTAAATGTGATTTGATGGGATTTTTTAGGATTGATTTTAATTCTCCATTTCTGACACCACTCTTCAATGGAGTCGATGTGTGACTGAAGGTTTTGTGATGCGACAGTTGGGTCATTGTTTACTGATAACACATGTGTCATCAGCATACGCAGTGAGGATAGTACTAGGATGGATGGGGATATCAGCTGTATATACCGTATAAAGGATCAGACCCAGGATACTACATTGAGGTACACCAGCTTAAGATAATTTAAAATTTTTTTTTCAATGACATCTCACAGACCCCCAGGACATAGTCTGCGGAACTCTAGTTGGCAACCACTGCTCTAAAACATGATTAGCACTTTAGCCTGTGAAAAACTGTAAATTATTATAAACAAATATCTTCTACATGTATAAAAAGAAATATATTTGGATCTTGTATTCAGAGAATGACTGAAAGAAATATGTTAATGGCAAAACATACTGTTTTCGTATCTCCTCGGCGGATAGAAGACGTCACCTTCCTC
Organism: Piezodorus guildinii; assembly: GCA_023052935.1. NCBI lineage: Eukaryota > Metazoa > Arthropoda > Insecta > Hemiptera > Pentatomidae > Piezodorus > Piezodorus guildinii. The sequence continues at coordinate 1,331,094 of CM041292.1, read as the reverse complement.
AGAGGCTGCCGTGCTCCTTGGTGGCGACCTCTTTTGGCGAACGGTGTAATCAGGCTCCGGGATAGGTTTGGGCAGCTGCTGGGGTCCCATGTAAGACCAAGGCACGCTGTTGTTCACTCCCTCGGATCTAAAACCAATGTCACCAAATCTTTTTATTTATTCTGTTAATATTTCTCTACGTCAGAATAATAATCAAAGAGACTCAATTTTGTCTTTTATTCTTTATTTTTACTAGAACATTTATGTTATTCAATGCCCTCCTCTTTTTA